>CM024642.1:23554458-25954458 GCA_014182715.1 Eucalyptus cloeziana
TTGGTCGTCTCATGCATACGTAGTATGAAATACGTATTACGATATTAACTCTTTTCCCATGGAGCATATGTCTACACCTTCAATACCGTACAGATGATAGTTCAGACATACCTAATGTCTAACTTGAGTTCACATATCTACTTATTCATAAAATTCATCAGAACTCACATCCGGCATCATAGACAAATAAAGTAAAATATGTGGGTTATTTTACTTTCGGACATAGTAAATATCATGTCCTCATCTTAATACTTAGTTAAGGCGACATATATATTTTAAGCTTGAGCTCTCAATTATTACCTAGATAATAAGCTTAAAAATAGTCTCATCTCTATTCATCACACAGTAAATAGAGGCGATTACCTGTGTGAGTGGGCCAATCTTATATCTGTCCGACATACTTTCTCAACTTAAAGTAATGCACCGAGCATTAAGATGCATAAAGATCAAACAAAGATTTATAGGCATTAATGATGAAAAAAAACACAAATTCATTAAATGTGAACAACTCAGGGAAATTACAATATCCAGTACATCAGACTCTACGCAATCCTAGAGATTTTACATGACCACAAAACACATCTCTAGGTATTGGCTTTGTCATAGGATCTGCTACCATTCTATGCATAGATATGTACTGTAAGTTCACATCATTTCGTGCAACCATATCTTTTATAAAATTATATTTTGTATCTATATGTTTGGTCTTGCCATGATATTTTGGATATTTGGTGTACGCTATAGCTGCTTAGCTATCACAGTTAACCAATAATGGATTTGTAGCTTTATCAATAACACCTAAATGATCCAAAAATCTCTTAAGCCAAACTTCTTCTTGTATCGCTGCTGATAATGCCACGAACTCAGCTTCCATCGTGGACAAGGCTATACATGTTTGCTTCTTACTGCTCCATGATATGGCACCATTGTTCAGTAAGAAAGCAAATCTAGAGGTAGATTTCTTTTCATCTAAATCTCCTCCCCAATCAGCATTTGTATAGCCTTCAAGTTGCAGATCATTTCCTTGGTAATTCAGCTTGTAATCAGCAGTTCCCTTCAGATATCTCAGTATTCTTTTAACGGCCTTCCAATGTGCTTGACCTAGATCGGATTGGTATCTACTCACCATTCCAACTGCGAAACATATGTCGGGTCTTGTACACATCATAGCGTACATCAAACTCCCAACAACACTAGCATAAGGAACATGTTTCATTTGTTCCTTCTCTTGTAGAGTCTTTAGACACGTCTATGGCTCAATCCTTCACCTTTTGCAATAGGAGTATCAATGGGTTTACAATCTTGCATACGAAATCGTTCAAGAACCTTAATTATGTACGTTTCTTGCGAAAGAGATAATGATCTCTTCGAACGATCTCTTGAAATCTTAACTCCAAGGATGTATGCAGCCTCACCCATATCTTTCATCTCAAAGTTGGAAGATAACCAACTCTTAATAGTATTAACAAACTCCATATTGCTTCCAACAATTAGTATGTCATCAACATATAATGATATGATCACAAATTGATCTTTGGATCTTTTGATATATAAATAATGATCCTCATCTATCATTGTAAAATCATATGTCATTATGGTATTATGAAATCGTATATACCATTGTCTCGATGATCGCTTTAGGCCATATATCGATCTCAAAAAGTCGACATACTTTTCCTTCTTGGCCTTCCATAATAAAACCAGTAGGTTGTTCCATATATTTTTCTTCCTCTAATTCTCCATTGAGGAAAGCAGTCTTTACATCCATTTGATGTAACTCAAGATCCATACTAGCTACTATTGCCAGAATAATGCGAATCGAGGTAAATCTCACCACATGAGAAAATATTTCTTCATAATCAATTCATTCATGTTGATTATACCCATTCGCCACAAGGCGAGCCTTATGCCTTTCTATCGAGCCATCAGCTTTACGCTTTATTTTGAGAATCCACTTGTTCCTAATAGCTTTGCGTTCTTTAGGAAGATCAATCGATTCCCAAACATGGTTTGACTTCATTGACTCTATTTCTTCTCTCATTGCATGCATCCATTTTTCCTTACTAGGGTAACTTAGAGCATCATTTATATTTCTTGGCTCATCCTCATCTTGTGGGGCAATCATAAAAGTTTTCCCTTCAATGTCAAAACGTCGATGGGGAACACTTTTGCGACTTGTTCGCCGTGTGGGAGATTGTACACTTTGCACATCATTCCCCATTATGCTCCCACTAGGATTAGATAATGATGATGTCGTCTCATCTTGTGGTTGTAATTGAGAGTGAGTTGAATCAAATTCATTACCTCTCATGTTACTCCCACTTGGACGAACTCTATTATGTTCATTATCTTGATCCAATGTTTCAAATAAGGAGTATTCTTCACCTATTTCGCCCTTCTTAGGAAATTTATTCTCTAAGAATGTGACGTCCTGTGATTCGAATTCAGTTATACTTCAACTTTCCTGCTCACCTATGAACACATATCCTTTTAAGTGTTCAGAATATCTTATGAAAATACTTTTCTTTCCTTTGGGACCCAATTTCCCAAACTTGTGAGAGGACTCATAAGTGTAGGCAGCACAACCCCATGGCTTAAGAAAACTTAAGTCCGGTTTTCTACCAGTCCATAACTCATATGGAGTGAAAGTAACTGATTTGGAAGGCACTCAGTTAAGTATATAGGTAGCAGTTAATAACGCATCACTCCAAAAGGTGATAGGTAAATTAGTATGCGCCATCATGGACCTAACCATTTCCAGTAGGGTTCTGTTCCTTCTCTCTGCAACACCATTTTATTGAGGAGTATATGGAATAGACAACTGTCTTTCTATTCCTTTTTCATCACATAATTTTCTGAACTCATCAGATAAATATTCTCGATTTCGATTGGATCTTAATACTTTTATTTTCTTGTCTAATTGATTTTCTGCCAAGTTCATAAACTTTTGAAACAACTCAATGTTTCAGATTTATGAGAAATCAAGTAGACATATCCGAATCGAGTATAATCATCTATAAATGTGATGAAATAAACAGCCCCGTGCCTTCCTCTCACATTCATTGGACCACAAACATCAGTATGAATTAAATGCAAAGGGAATTATGCTCTTTTACCTTTTCCAAATGGTTTCATTATCGTTTTCCCTACCAAGCAATGCTCACATATGGGCAAATCTACTTTTTCAATATTGCCTAACAAGCCCTCTTTGGCTAGTCTATTCATACGTTGTTGGCCAATATGACCAAGTCTAGCATGCCACACATTCACATCATTATCATATGAATTAGGAGATGTGAGAAGGGAATAACAAACATTTGCATTAACATAGTCAATATCTAATACAATGAAACCATCCAGAAAATAACCACAACCATAGAAATTTGTATCCAAAAACAAATCCACACCTCTATTATGGAAGTTCATATTAAAACCTAGCTTGACAAACAATATAACAGACACTAAATTTCGACGAATTTCCAGAGCATACAATACATCATGTAAGAATAAAGTGCATCCACCACGCATGTTTAGTTGGCAGGTGCTAATTCCTTTTACTTCAGCTCTAGAGTTGTTTCCCACATAGATCCACTTAGTTCCAGTTGGTACTCGTCGAAATTCCACGAAGGATTCTCTATCCTTCGCTACATGGTCTGTCGCTCCTGAATCTACAGTCCACAAAGGATTATACTCAGTTAAAAATACAAATTTGACACATAGGCAAAGTTCCCAATAGTATAAGGGGTGTGTACCTTCTTTAGCTCGCGACAATTGCTGGCATAGTGACCCTTCTGGTTACAGTTGCAACACTTCACTCTTGTCAGCTTCTTTATTCGAGGATGTTTTCCTCTGTCATGTTGGTCAACCTTTGGCTTCTTCCCTGAAGGACCTGCTCCCTTGCCTTTCCTTTTATCGAACCAGTTATGACGTTTGCGCTTAGAGCTCGAAGCTCCAGCTTAGCCGCTAAAAGGCGGTCCTCTTCCAGCTCAAGATGACGCACAACATCCTCAAAGGTTTTGATATTTTCATTATGGGTCAGGTGTACCTTCATATGCTCCCAACTCTGAGGTAAGGTACGAATCACTGCTTGCACTTGCTGCTCATCAGTCAGGACATGGCCAGCATCTTTCAACTCATTTATCATGTTTGACATCTTTCTAAGGTGTTGCTTCATGGTCTGACCATGAGGCTTCTTATAAGAGTCAAACCTAATAGTGAGTTGTCTCAGTCTGGTTACCGAAGTATGACCAAATCTTGTTGCCAATGCTTTCCACATTTCCTTGGCATTCTCAAAACGCCTGAACTCTCGCATGACGTCATTTTCCATGCTACTCAGCAACGTAATGCGAGCAAGGGAGTTCTTTCTTTTCTATGCAGCAAAAGCTTCCTTATCTCTCATATGCTGCGCAATGTTTCTTTCTTCAGGTTCTACCATGGTCAGGTTAAGAGCTTCTAGTGCCTCTTGCTCTTCCAGCACATATTGGATTTTCATGTGCCAGATTTCATAGTTGTCGCCATTGAGCTTTTCACCTTTGTTCAGCTTGGCAACTATGCTATTTGTGGCTGAAGCCATTGATCTGAACATATCATACATATATGCACGAATAATTAATGCCTATCATTTATGCATCCATTTTGCACAAACTCATCATATTAATGAACAATTTTAAGTAAGGTTTCAGAATCAAAATGTCACTTTGTTTCCAATCATCCTCCGAAAAAAATCATAACTTAAAATTATCATTAATATAATTGTCCATGCAAAATAAATTCTATAAAGCTACAAAAAACTTTTAGAAACTACCCACAGCAGTTAACAACAACAGAAAGCAAATAATATTTGACATCCAACAATGATATAATAATAAAACTTTCACATAATACAACTTATATATCAGTTGCTACATCAACAATAACCAGGTAGGAAACATTACATAAGATGTCCACAAAGCACACTTAATAAAGACCAGCCAAAAACAACTAACACCACTTCAAGAAGTAAACAGGGAAATATTCTTTTTTCTTCAATTTCTTGATCTTTTCTTTTGTAACAATCAGGTAATAATCATCTATAAAAGCCATCACAGTACTCCTATATGAAGCGGCTTTGTTGACATCCCATATGCGATCCATCACTCCTTTCCATTCTTGTGGAAGAGTGTTCATGAAAAAACGCACAATCTCAGACTGTGGCATGGGACGACCATTCCATATGACCTTTTGTATCTTCCCGTTGACTTCAAGAACGTGATCAATTAAGTCACCACTCTTCCATCAATAATTAGTCAGCTCAGCTATCAACTTAGAAAGCCTTTCCTTTTGTTTATCGGTAATTACGCGAATAGGCGTGCGTAATTGAAGGGGAGCCATTGTTCCTGTAACAAATGCAGAATAAATAAGGGATTATATATAATCCACATAGACTTAATTGGGAAAAAAAAAACAAATCATTTTTTTTTTGGTCAACGGTCAACGGTCGCGGTCAACAGTCGGTCGGTCGGGCCGGTTGGACGAATCGACCGGCACGTGCTTGGCTCACGTCACGATGACGTCAGCCAGCACGTGCGTGGCACGTGTCAGGGGCCGAACGATGCGGCGTTTCGCGCGCGCGTGCGCGTCGCACGCGCCTGGGCGAAACGGCGCGTCCGACGCGCGTTTTCATGGGGGGACCAAATCGGCGCTTGCGTTGCACGCGCCGATGACCCTCGTGCGTTCTGGCCGCGCGTGGCGGCGCATCCGGCGGCGATCCGCGACTCATTTTTCTCGTATCGACAAGAGCTTCATCCTTGCACTATCAAAAATGAATTTTGACTTGCACAAAATCACGAAACACGGTGAATAGTAGGCGGGTGTCGGGTTTTTCCGTCCCTGATCGACCAAAATTGATTTTTCTAGAAAATTCAATAAAAATCATTCAAAAAACATGAAAAGGGATCGGGAAAACATGAATAGGGCTCTGATACCAATGTTGGGATTGTCGATTCCCAAAAACGGATTCGACACTAAATCGAACCCTTAAAATAAAGCGGAAGACGAACCCAAGAACAAACAGTCATGAATCACCGATCGAAGGCACACCACGGGATCGAGCGTACCTTTTGTCCACAGACTAAACACTGATGTTGCAATTCGAGAAGGAAACCGGACACTGTTCTTCAAAAGAGAATTCTTCTCTTCGGGAAAAGCGACAGGGGGAGAAACGGAAGACAGAGCGTTTTCTCTCGTTCTCAAAAGTACGTTACTTCACTTCATTTGTAATGATTATAATCCTTAGATTTTTCTCCTTTATCTATTATAGCTTTTCTCCATGGGCCCTCAACTCACGGGCCGGGCCCATGATGGGCCAACTCAAGCCCATCAATAAAAAGGAAAAAATCTATCAAGAATTAACGTTAAGCTTTAAGCCATCACTCGGTGAAAGACTCCCTCGCGGCTCTAAATAATTTCAGGCAAGTTTTAATCCATTAGTTGGACCTATTGATTCTCCAATGCAAATGAAGATAAGAAAATATATATAGCTTTTGTGCATTCCTAGGTCTATCCTCAGGAGCGCGGTCTTCTGATGACAACTTGATAAAAAAGTAGCATTGGTTGGGAGTGTCGTCAAAAGAATAGTAGTCTAAGCCCCCCCATGTAAATGTTTAATTGCCAAATATGATTAGCAGCCCATGTTACCTCCTTTTTAGTTTCGTCATTGCTTGCGATTGCTTAGTCATAAACTAGCAATTAATTTATAGGCATTTGCATACGAAGAACTAAAGAATTAGACAAAGGTAGACTTCGAGTTAATTCATTGTTTCACATTTGGAAGTGCTAAGATGCCCATGTCGTCGAGATCTTGCTACCTTGTGACCAAAGAAAAATATAGATTTGAAAGAAAAAACAGATTTTCATATGATAATGCTTAGCGTATACCTCGTCGTAGATGTTAATGAAAATAGGTTATAGTAAAAATGAAAGCAAAAGCTGCCAGCTCTAGTTCCGAAGCTGAGTACAGACAGGAGCGAGGCATCTGGAGCAACCATGCGATTGCATAACCCACTTTCATCTCAGCTTATAAAAAGAGAAAAAAAGAAGAAGACATGGAGGTGTGGAAAACAACGATGAGTGCCCCGAATTATCCGCAACTCTGTTAATTGCCGAGCTCTCATCGGATCTAACAAAGAGTCATCGTCTGGGTTTAGTCGACGAGTGACGACAAAGAAATTATATAATTTTGACAAAAACAACGTTGTTTTGTGTGCCCCAACAGAAAATTTATAAAACTCAAAAGGAAAATGGAAACAAAAAAGAGATAAGGATAGGTATCGGGAACCGCATACCGTGTTTGATTATAAAATTGCTCCTGGAAGCTAAACTCACCACGTGTTTGATCGTCGTATGTATTTCACCATTATATCTGACAAATTTCCTTGATATGTGGAGTTTAGTCCCAGACAAGCATTGCATTTGACTCGAGGTTGAGGTCTAGAAGAAGGCAACGACTTCACGCATGCACAAGACTCGGTCAACATATTATTAGTTCATTATTGAACACGTGTGGCCCACGAGGGAAAAGTAGCCACGCGTGGGAAAAGTATAACCTCGGAGTTTCATTATAGGACACGTACATAAGAAGAACAACTTAATCAAAGAGAAGGTCCCCATATCATTTTTCTAGCTCGATCAGACTGATGCCCGCACTTTTACCCAGCAAGCATGTGCTCTCCCATGTTTGGATTTGTTTGGGGAAATCTTTATAGATCCGGAAGATGAGATGATAGGTTAAATTAAAATTATTTAAAATGAGAGCGCATATCATTTTCTAATATCATGAGACTTACCCTCACATGCTATTTTCATTATTCAATTATTTAGTACTTGTCAAGACTTGGCTTATCCACATTTGATTTAAGGAATTTAACTATCCACTCTCTCACTTACCATTTCATCAAGAGTGATAAGACCGTTCGTCTAGATAGACTATATAAAGTAGTATTTTAATCTAAATAAATTAAGACTTCCCGCATCCATTATATTTAATAATTGCTATAATTATCTGAAGAAACACACATTATAGCATATAGGTGTTTGATGGAGATTAAAATTGCTAAACTGACTGAGAACTAATTTATTGATTTGGCTTTGGCTTGATTAAGAAATAATGAAATCAATAAGTTTGCATATACTAAAGAAATTAATTGCTAATTATTTTTCACAAATTTTCTTGAATTTTTAATTTATTCTCAGATAAGCATCATCGTTGACTTGAGAAGCGAGGTCCAGAAGAAGGTGATGGCTAAACACGTGGTCCCCGCTCTTGGTCCACGAAATATTAGTTCATTAAAGGAATCTGTAGAAGAAGAGTGATATAGTGAGAAAAATTATCAAAACAATCTTAAATCTGTTGTAATTATGTCAATTCGTCCCTAAATCTTTGTATTTATGCCAATTCGGTCTATTTGGCTAATTTTGGTCGGCCAACGTTGATGCGGATGTTGACCAATACCGACAACAATGACGTAAGATTTTTAAATATTTTAAATATTTTTTTTTCCTTTCTCTTTCTTTTTGTTTTTTCTTTCCTCCTCCATTTGGCTAGTTCGACCAAAAGCTAGGCTGGTAGGACTGGTGACGGCCACCCTTGGGAAGGCCTTGCCATCACTGGTAGCCATGGCGAGGGCGAGCTTGACCTTGCCTGCAGATCTGGGCAAGGCTTACCCTTGCAGTCGGTGGGCATGGGTGAGCCTTTTTGAGATTGCCAAGGGAGGCTATCACCAATGGCCTATCGCTAGACTGGCCAGAGGGGGTAGGGAAGAAAAAAACGAAAAGAAAGGGAGGAAAAAATAAAAATATTGAAAAAATTGCCATGTTACCGTTTCTAGCTAGTCAAAATTAGTTGGATTGATTGAATTAGCATAAATGTAAAAGGTTTAGAATTGAATTGGCATAATTATGATAGATTTAGGATTGTTTTGGTAATTTTCATGCATACAGTGCACATGAGGAATAAGTCCACCAAGATTAGTTTGTTTATTCGTTCATTAGTGTTGGAACATTATTATAATGAAACCCGTACCGTGTGGTCCAATTCTCTGTTCTACCCTAGAGTTGATGCTGTTGGAACCGGTGCTATTCACCGCAGGTCCTCAAGCCTAGGTATATAGCCCCTCTCTCAGTTTCTTCTCTTAGCACAGCCTCTCCTCCCTCACTCTCTCGGATTTTCACTCTTGCGACTTGATCTTGACAACTACGGCGCTCATAGTTGTCTCTGCAAGACCAACCTCTCCCAGTTGTACACCTTCGTTCACTGGTGAGGTTTTCCGTCACTAACTCCACTCTCTTTAGCTTGCTCGATCTGTACACTTCGAAATATCTTCTTCGGTTTTTGACAGGGCTTTTTTTTTTTCTATTTTCCTTGTCGAATTTTGACTGGGCCTTGCGCGTTTGATCTCCGAAGGAGATAGGGAGGAAAGTTTGTTGAACAGCTGCGTTTATGTTTCTCACCATAAGTCTGCTTTTGGGGACTGTTTTGTTGATCTGTCTTCCAAGTTTGGTAGCTCATTCTATGCCTTCCAATCCCTGTGATGGGTTGTTCATTAGATTCCTATGATATACGCTCATAAATAGTTTTCTTTGGCTGGTTGGTCTTGTTTCTGACCACGATTTGTTAGCTTTGGACTCTATATCAGGTAGCACTGATTTTTTTTTTTTTTTTTTTTTTTTTGGGTTAGACATTTTAGGAGACTTCTCAGAATTCATGAGGTCCTATTAGCTGTTGGTGTTCTGTGTGTTGTCTCATTCTTTACGTTTAATGTTTTAAATCTGGCAACTTCTAAAGCTAAACTCTGATCAAGTTTGATGTTACTTTGTGATTCTTGGTATGTTAACATGTTTGACGATAATTTGGATGTTAATCTCTCACTTGCTTTGAATATGAACACCTTCATGAAACTGCGTACCACATGTTCTCCGAAATGCACAAGCCAAGTCGATGTGAGTTTGTCTCTAGTTTAAAGTTACCAACTCCTTATAGAGATTACCAAGTTCACTTAGAGAGGTTACCAACTTTCTCCGATTAAGTCATGAACTAACTTTGAGTTACCAAATAGGGAAAATTATCTAAAAAGTCCAAAACCTATTGTACGAAGGCCAATTCAGTCCTAAATTTTTAATTTTTGCTAATTCAATCTTAAACCTTTTGACAACTTACCAATTTACTCCTAAACATTTAAATGATTTACCAAACTAGTCCTAAGCTTTTTTACAAATTCCTAATTTAGTGCTTCTAGTTAATTTTGGCCTAATATCACTAATGCGGACAATTTTTTAATTTTTAAAAAATTCTATTTTTTTTTTCTCTTTTTACACAAAGTTGGTGAGGCCATTGGTTACTAGCCGAGGGCCTGTCACTAAGCAAGGGCTGCGAGGGCTTCCGAGCCTTCACTAGATCTAGCAAGGGGAGAGCATTGCGGCCTTCATTGTGGTTCAAGACAACCCACGCGTTGCCTACCATAACGAGGGCTGTAATGCCCTCGCCAGATTTGGAGAGGCTAGGGAGTCCTAGCTCTCGCCCAAGCCCTTACCACTAAAGCAAGGGCTTGTGTGGCCTCACCCAGGGATTGATGAGGCTGCCGGCCCTATGTAAAAAGTAGTTTAAAAAAAAATAAAAATTAATGAAAAAATCGAATTTTTTAAAATTAAATAATTGTCCATATTAGCATTGGCCACACAATGTAGGATGATTGACACTAACTAGGCCTCCACGTTAGTGATGTCCAACCAAGCCGGAGAAGGATTAAATTGACAATTTATTAAAAGGTTTAGGACTTGTTTAACAAATCGTTAAAAAATTAGGATGAAATTGGAATAATTAAAAGATTTAAGGATGAATTGGAAAAATTGAAATATTTAGGACTGAAGTGGTAGTTATACAATAGGTTTAGGACTTTTTGAACAATTTTCCCACATTTATTTGGTTTGTTTTCAAATTACTAATTTCTCTTAATTTTGACAAAAAAGTTTCTTTATATTTTATCAACTTTATTTACCTTTCTTACTGACACTTTAAAATTACCTACTATCATATGAAATTACTAACATTCATTTGAGACTTACCGACTTTTTCCTGATTAGTTTTGAGTTTCTAATTCTTATTTAATTATTACCAACGTTTAATTTGGTTTTTGTTCTAATTCACTAACTTATCTTGTCGTTTACAAATTTTGATTTGCCTTTTTTTTTTTATTAACCTCTTTATTTTCCAATTTGTATATGAATTCCCCAACCTTTATTTGTACACTTATCAACTTTTCTCCCATTAAAATGCCAATTAATTTTGATTTTTGAACTCTAAACTTGATATTACTTCACGGTGAACTCCATAAGACATTCAAGACATTTGACTTATCCAATACATATAAAATGTTAGTAGTCCACGGCCATAAAAGTTACAGGACAAAAAAATTTAGTGACCTGAACATCACTACTTTATTGTCAAGTACCTTACTTGGACACAACTAGTGAAAAATTGGAAAGTTTTCGTATAAAATTCATTAATTTGAAAAGAAAAGTAAGAATGGTATGGACAAAGAGAGAGGGGAGGGTCGAGTGATGGTTGCCTCAGCTCACGGTAGTCGGATGGATCTACCTTAGTCTCGTAGTTAGGCGCCCCTATCTTCGTCGATAGTGATGGCTTCCACCCTCCTCCTGCTCTTTCCCATTATATCGTCATTTTTTTCACTTTCTAATTTTGCATTTGTTATTGTTACTTGTAAAAATGCGCACTCATCGCGTGAATGCCAAAGGATGACATTCTAAAAATATTACAAAATCGCCTTACAACTTTATGTACGTATTTCCGACCAAAAAATACTATACGTATTAAAAAATAACGAAGAAATCATGAGCACGCTATGAAATTGTACATAGCCCCCCAAAAAATAAATCAATATTAGAACTTCCTTTGGTACTGTTTTTTATAAGATAGCAGAAAAGTTTCGAATTTTAAAGTAAAATATGTGAGAGGTAAAATTTTAGTACTAATATACGCATTTTTCCATTGATAGAGTAAATTATAAAATAACTATTTGGGATATTTTGGGAAAGAAAAGAAAGAAGATTGTGGCCTCTTAAAAATATGAGGACTTCTTTGCCTTATATAACATTGTCATTATTATTATTACAATTATATGTTTATTTCTTCTCAATCAAAAGTTAATTCGTTATTCTTCTATAGTAAAAAGTAAAATGAACTCTCTATTACTGCATCACTGCGTCCAATCATCCCGAGGGATAAGGACTTTAGCATCTTCCTCTACGTTTAATACACTTTATAATTGCTGTACATCTTCTAAACAATCTCTCCACCACCCCACCCCACCCCCCTTTCTCTTCGGGTTTCAGATTACTGTATTAATTCAAAGGAGGTGACTGTCTAGCCACGATCAACATATCTATGGGGTTGGTCCCGGAGTCCTCCCCGGAAATGAAAGAGCCTTTCTGCTTACATCGCACGGTGGATAATCACTGGCGGCGAACTGTACTAGTCGAGGTGCTACTCGTCATCCTAGCTTGCTTTCTACTCTTTTTGGGTATCTACGGGGCGTACAGGCGACGTTTGAGAAACCCTAAACTCACGCTGTCCGGGTTCGTAGTCTATACCCTTTCGATCCCCTCCGTCGTATTCACTCTGGGCCTCATGCAAAATGCTATGTTTTGCAATCAGCTGTTCCCTTTTGGGGCGGCTTTCCTGGTGGTGGCTCTGGGAGGCGTCGATTCCTACATTGCACACAGTCTCGACGACATTGAACAATGGAAGTCATTCAACATCGAGTCAGCCATTAAATGTATTATGGCAGCGTTGCTGATTGCCTCCTATTTCACCCCATCGAAGCTAATGGTGGTCGCAGTATGTCTTATGCCTTTAGTATTCTTCAAAGTGGATGACAGAGCTCGAGCTTTGAGGACGGCCAGCAAGTGTACAATGCAGAAGACCTTCAAGCCGTTAGCCGACTACATGAGGGAGAAGTACGGATCCCCCAATTCTGGCCGAGATCCAGAAAACATGGAAGGGTGCATGTTCTTGGTGAGAGGGCTAGAAGAGATTGAGGAGCACTCGTGGCTCCCACCAGCGTTGGGGAGGCAACAGGCACAGCCGGTCGAGGGAAATGCACCAGAGTGTCAACCATTGTCAGTTCCGAGGCCTGGCAATATCACTCTTGCAAATGTTTGGGAGCACCGACTGTGGCTTGTAGATGATTATCTCATGGATCTTTGCCTCTCTTTTTCGCTCTTCAGGCTGATCTGTCTAAGACTTGCTGGCTATTCATTGCCCCAACAGGCTCAGGACACGTTCTGGTCCCTGATCCAAGAAATCATGCATCCTAATGAGAATGAGATTAATCAATCGCTCATGATTAATCATGAGCGAATTTTCAGAGTTATCGAAGTGGAACTTGCATTTCTTTTCGATCTATTCTACACCAACTTCTCGGTTACTCTCGGTTGGTGCAGTATATTGATGAAAGGACTTCAACTATTCGCTATGCTTGCTTTCTATATGGCTACAATATCAAGTTATAAAAGATCTCAAAATGAAAGCGTGTGGTCCAATGCTGATGCTCTGGTAACACGTTTCATAATGATCGCGATCCTTATTATTGAGATTGGCCAATTTGTCATCAAGATTTTCTCAGAATGGGCCAAGATATCTTATATATGTATGTATGTGCGGAATGAGTGGTGTCACAGAAAGTGGTGGGTGCGGACGCTGATCAAGAAGATGTGTAGATGTGAGTTACGGAAACCATGGGGAGGACAACTTGGTCAATACTCTCTTCTTGAACAATTTAGTCATCGTCCGTCGGAATGTAAATATAATTGCCTGACGAGGGCTTATATTGGTCAGGAAAGGGATGGTCAGCAGGAAATTGATCCCATCCAATTGTCCCAAGATGTAAAGAAGGCAATCGTGCGGTTTCTAATTGATAATGACCGTCGCGACTTGGAGAAGGGGACAGCTTCTTTGAGACGTAACGGATTTGATCGGCTCTCATGGGCATGTGATCTCGAGTCAACTACTCATGTCATACTGGTCTGGCACGTAGCAACCTGTTTCTGTGAGCAAGAATGGCCTGTAACTCCTCAAGAACGGCAACAGAACTTCAATGTAGCAACTAAGCTATCAAAATATATTGCTTATTTGGTTGCTTTTAACCCAAGACTGCTACCAGATCACCCTTGCGAATCGGAACACATATTTTGTTCTGCTGTCAGAGAAACTAGAAAATTTTTTGAGGGAAGTACGAATGGGAGGATTCCGAATCGGAGGGACCTCGATAGAAATGGACAATACAACGGACCAATTGTCGGACAAGGTGCACGGCTAGGATGGGAACTTTTGGATGAAGGGCGTAGGTGGAAGATCTTAGCTGACTTCTGGGTGGAGATGATGCTGTATGTAGCTCCTTCAAACGATTTAGAGGCTCACGTCAAGAACCTCTCCACAGGGGGTGAGTTTGTTACTCATGTGTGGGTTTTGCTCTCTCACGCAGGCATCAACAGAAGTCCCCAAGGTCGTGAGCAACATCCTAATCCGTAGGGACCCTGAACTTGGTCTTATATTTGATGCAATGCTTAATCAACTATTTTCCTCATCTATATAAGTCTCTGCACGTATTGCCGTCCATTTAGACTTGTGTTGATCCCTAGTCTTCTTTTGTGCGACTTCATATGCAAGGTCTTCTTTCACGTCGTGTAATCTCTGGCTTAATCCATGGATGACTTAGGCTCAGTTCTTCCTTCCTTGGATTGTTTTAATGTTGAACATGGAAGATGTACTCCTATTCCTTCTCCTCCTCCTGGCGTATCGTTTGAGTATGCTCTCTTTAATGTTTTTATGGGAAATTTTTATTTCGTGATAGAGAGGGTATGCACCGTTCGGTTAACAACATCGTATCTCGAGGCAGAATGTTACTGTTCCTTACCAACAAATACACATTTTTTTTTCCAAGCTAGTAAATTTCAATAAGTGATAGTAAGCGTGTTGGTAAAAAGTTACTGGTGACTTTTTTTTTTTCTGGGTCGGTAGCTTACCAATAATTTTATAACATTATCTTTTTTTTTTTGGTAAATTGCCAATTTTATGCTAACTTTTTAACTTTATTTGTTCTAACTTAGTAGCCTTTCAAATCTACTAACTCTTACACAACCTAAATTAGAGTGAATGACCAACTTTTGTTAATTAAATTGCTAAGTAGTATGGGATGAGTTACTTACCAATGTTTAATTTTTTTTTTTTCAATTTACCGACTTTTCCATAGGATTAAAAATATTTATTTGTCTTGGTTAAATTCCTTATATTTAGTAACTCTTTTCAAAGATTATCAACCTAAATTAACACGGCTCGCTAATTTTTCTTCCATTAAGTTACCACATAGTATTGTATAAAACACCTTCATTTGAATTATTTACTAACATTTATTTAAATTTTTTCTATTTGAATTTTAGTTACATTTCTTGACAACATCTGAAATTTATCCTTTTTTTTTTTTTGGAAATTACCAATCTTAATTTTAGCAACTTACTAAGATTTATTCCGATTTGATTATCAACAAGTTTTGGGCTTACCGACTCTCCTTTGCTTTCAAAGTTTATTTTCTTTAACGGCTAATAACGCTTGTTGATTTGCAATTTACCAACTTTCCCATTGATTTACTTAATCCGAAAAAACTAATAAATTACATTAAGGAATATTGGTAATTCCATATAACAAAAAAATATTTGAGGGCGCTGGTAAATAAAAGTTGGCAAAATATGTGAAAATTTTATTTTATCAAAAATAAGAGAAAGTGGTAATTAAAATAAATCAAATAAATGTCATTAACTAACCCAAATAAGAATTACTAATGAGAAATTAGTTGATAAATTAATTGTAAAAAAAGAGTTTGTGAGTAAGGTAAATAAATGTGGCAAACTCAATATAACAATAGGTAATTTTTTTTAAAAAGCTAAATAAATATTGATAAGTAACTCGATGAGAGTTGTTAAATCTAAACCTAACCCAAAAAATTGGCAAGTCACACACAAAAAAAAAAAGTTGATAGTTTCATATAAATAGTTGGTAAATTTAAAATGTTGGTCAGAGATATAACCAAAAGTCGGGAAAAATATCCAAAAATCCTAAACCTATTGCACTTTTACTAATTCAATTATAAACATTTTAATTGTATCAATTTAGTTTTGAACATTTTCACGTTTTGCCGATTGAGTCAATTCGACCAATTTAGGCCAAAAATTATTGATAAGGATATCGCGCGTCCTACGAGGCATGGATAACGCTCACTTAGAAAATTTGTGATATTTTTTATAATTTTTCTTTTTTCCTTTTCTTTTTGCTAGTGGCCAGTAGCTCGCCAAGCCTTACCTAGGTGAGGACAAGGGCCAGCGAGGGCCCTTCTCGCTAGATTTACCTAGGGCAACCCTTGCCTAAGCCAAAGCCAAAGTGAGGCAAGGCCAATTCTCGCCCAAGTGACGCCCCAAGAGGTTGTCCTAGCGAGACCACCTTGAACTGAGTGAGGGTCCATCTTGCCTAGGCACTCACCCTCGCCCTCATGTCAGAAAACACACCTCACCTCATCAGAAGTCTCGCTCCTCAACTTCAGCAAGATGAACCCTTACAAATTCTTCTGTCCATTTCCTCGATCTCATCATTAAATCTTCGACATCATCTCGTGTTGTACCCCTCCACATTTCCCGATTACAACAAACGTAGCTTTTGGCCTCACTCTTGAAACAGACTAATGAGACATCGCAAAACGACACTTCCCTCACAGAGGCTTACTTACCCATTTCCAAGTGAGTGTCCTCTCTCACCTTTTCTTCTCCCATTCTCGATCTTCTTTGATGCCTCCGACGTTCTTGCCTCTCCGGTGGGCGAATACCCCAGACCAATGGTGGTGCGCCTCTCCTATAGAATGCGCAGCCGCCAGCGGCCACTACGAGCTCGTCCGCGAGCTCCTCCACATCGACCCCAACCACCTCATCGAGCTTACCTCCCTCCACCGCATCCGCCGCCTCGAGTCTCTGGGAGGAGGCGGGTGACGCCGGGCGCTTCCACAGTATCGCCGAGCACCGCTCCCGGGTGGCCTGGCAGCTCCCGCAGGAGTGTGATTCGAAGAACAGAGATTCCCTCGTCAAGGGTCAGTACGGTATTGGTGGATAGCTCAATGTACACTGCCGCGTCAGCAGGGGACTTGGGTTTCGTCCGAGAACTGCTGGAGAGAGACCCGTCTCTTGTTCTGGGAGAGGGTGAATACGGCGTGACCGACATTCTCTACGCCGCTTCCCGAAGCGGGAGCCGTGAAGTCTTCAGGATGGTTCTTGATTTCACGGTGTCTCTGAAGCGCTGTCGTCGATGGCGAAGAATGCAGGGCAGGGAGAGGTTGGTTCCTTGTACAAATGGGAGGTGATGAACAGAGCAGTGCATGCTGCAGCCAGAGGAGGCAATCTGGAGATCCTGAAGGAGCTCATCGCGGGTGACGACCGCTCCGATCTTCTGGCCTATAGAGATGCTCATGGCTCCACTGTCTTGCACTCTGCTGCCGGCAAAGGACACGTCCAGGTGAGTTGGAAGCTCACGGCCTTTGTGGCAGGTTTATGTCTTTCGATTGGATTATCTTGCTAGAGCAAGGCCCAGGACGCACGGTTTATTTCATGAATGGAGAATTTTGCTCAATGGTTAGATGATGTCTTTCCTGTTTTACGGACTTTGAGGATGATCACGTTTTGACTGCCACATAGGGTCACCATTGGAGTAAATGTAGCTCTGCATTGTGACTGAATTTTGGCTTCATGGTGTCTCAGTTCAATTGGAACATAGCTTAATGTCGACAGTAAGGTCTCAGCCAATCTGATCAATTCATCAAGCCTGTTAAACGCACTGAAACCTTTGTTAGGAAGGAGACTGATTCCCGCACCTGCTAGTTGTTTTGTATTCGTTCGTTTACATATCACATAGGCTGAAGTCACAGATGATGCTAGTGCAGACCTAGTTTGTGATCTCCCATGTCTAGAGCAACTCACCAAGAAGATTAAATGATCTCAGTGTCGTTCCATGTTGAAAACAATTCAGGTGGTTGAGTATCTTATGCAAGCCTTCGACATGATTGACTCGACCGACCATCGAGGCAACTTGGCGTTGCACATGGCTGCTTACAAGGGTCAGTTACCCACCATTCGGGCACTAATTTCTGCTTCTCCGTCTTCTGTCTTGTCCACGAACAAAAATGGAGAGACTCTTCTCCACATGGCTATTTCCGGTCTCCAAGCTCCGGATTTCCGAAGACTGGATGTCAGATCGAGACAATGAAGAAATTCTTGAGCGGGGAAGTCTTCGATGTGGAAGACATAATCAATGCGAAGAATAATGATATCCGGACCGCTCTTCACTTGGCAATCATTGGTAATGTGCATCCTAAACTAGTGGAGATCTTGATGGCAGCACGAGGAATCGACATGAACGTTCCTGATGAGGACGGGATGTCCCCACTCGATTGGCTCAAACGGCGACCTCGCTCCGCATCATCCGACATATTAATAAGGAAGTTAGTTTTGGCCGGAGACCGAATGCTCGGGATTCAGGAACTTTCTGCTAGAGAAGCCTTGCCTTTGGAGATAAAGACGCACGGTAACGGAACTACTAGCCCCGGAACAACTTTTCGAATAGCCAATAACGAAATTTTCTTGCATGCCGGGGTTCGGGACACGTCAGATGGCTATCGGAATAGCGCAGGAGTCAACTCTTGCTCGTTCGACTCGACCGACGGAAACAACAGTTCATGCATCAGCGAAAGACCCGGTTCCGTGAGTAACATTTCGAGGCGACTTAAGAGGTTCATGTGGCCAACGGTATGGGCAAACAAGCATGACCCAGGAATCTGCAACAAGTAAGGTGTAGAAACGTAGGGGCTTGAAAATCATAGTGGGAATGTATAACATTAAGAACTGAAGGAGAGAGTTTTTCTTCATTTCATTCTTGATTCTAGCATCTGGGCCTTGTTTTCGAGCTCTGTGCATGGTCATAAAGTGCGGGGTATCGTCGGGTCAATTTAGGTCCTAACTCCAAACCAAAGGCCCAAAGGATGATCATTGGATAGATCCGGACCACTCAAGAAGGCGGGTCGGGTCATACAACAAGGATCTCTCCTCAAGACTACCCAAATTTGGTCTTCGGGCCCATTTAATCTGGGCAGGCTCAAGCAGGCCTACTGCCGTAAGATCCAGCTCTAATCCTAACAATTAATGACAGAGAATACACGTGTAACTGAAAAAAAAAAAAAAAAAGTTACCGAGTTGCTCCTATTTTCCCACTCCTAACAATAGATTTCCAATGAATGTTTAAATATGCCTCGCTCACTTGAAATGAAAATTATGCTTATCTAATCTCTCTGTTATGCAGTACTAAAAATCAATGCTTGTGTTATTGTTATTATTCTTTTTGCTAGAAAGCAATTGATTTTTTTGCTATAAAGCTAAATCTAATTGAAAATGAAGAGATAATTTGGTATATGGGATAGGGCTGACATTCTCTATAGCTTTATTTTAGGAAACAATAATTCAAAAAGTAATTTAAGCACAGTAAATAAATATATTGGAGTAAAAGAAATGTTAAACTTTATTTCCGTAAATTATCCTCATGATTGTGGATTTTTTCGCTTCGAATTTCGGGACAAATTTACTCAAAGATTAAATATTATGGCTAATGTATGCATTATACACAATTTACTCAAAGATTATACTCTTATCCGCACTTAAATTACTTTTTGAATAATTGTTTCCTTGTAAAAAAGGAAATATAAAAATCATTAAAAAATAATTATTTTTTGCCATAAAAAATTAGGTAGCTATCTATCAAATAAAGATTTTTTAAAAAGAGGTGCACCAATTTTGTCCCAAATTAAGATAGAAAGGGAAAAAAACCAAACAAAAGAAATAAAGGCAAGTGTCGATCTTAAATCAACAGTGGGCCCCACATACAAAATTAATAAATATCATTTGAGAATGATATGGGTAGTTTGTCTCTAGTAAAATTGAAACAAATGAAAAAGAAGAAGAAGAAGATAAGAAATAATTTTAAATTTAGGGTGGAGTCTGTAAGGGTTAATATAGTCAATTCAAGGCAAAATGGGGTATCAAGAGCCAATAAAAGGGTGGAAATAGTGTGAGGAAAAAAAAAAAAAGGAAGACAACTCTAATAGGAAAATTGAAGCTTCTTACGAAACTTGATGGCTAAGAATGGAAATTTCAGGACAAAGCAGAAACGAAGTATGCGATGCCTCTCTTAAACCTTAAGCCAGGGGCGGGCCGTGGTTCCTCGGTGGTGTCCGATCAATCATTTCCGCAGGATATCTAGGGCGCATCTCGAGTTCCAAAACACTTTCGGTAGTCCCACGCGTTTTCCAACTACTTTAACCCGTACAACGTTTGGTCAAAGATGTTATTATATATCAAAATATATAATCATGAAGAATGTTTGACATAGCATAATATGGAAAGTTTCCTTCTTTTCAATACCGAATACGGAGAAGTACCACATTTTTCCTTAATAGAGGCGCGCGGGCAGGGGACTGGGAGAAGTCCGTAGGTCTTGACGGGTTGTGGAACAGGTAAAAACCGTGCAGTCCGGAGCGACTGCCGTCGCAGGATAAAAAGCAATCGAGTCCTTGTCCCTGCTCTTTTGGCTTTTCGTCTTCTCTCTATAAACATGAGTACTCCTAGACCCCACACGTTCCGAAATGGGTTCGGTGGTCCCACGCGTTCTCCTCACCCCTTCCATTTTACAACGTTTGATGAAGGCTTTATTCATAAATGGAAGGGTTTCCTTTTTTTTCATATCGAATACGGATAAGTACAATCGAATGGAGGGCACACGGTGGGAGGAGAAGTTGGATGGGTAAATCGAACCGTGCGGTCCATAGCGACAACCGTCGCAGGTTAAAGCGCATTTCCTCCTCTCAAATCCCTTCCTCCTTGACCGTCCTTTTCTGTTCCTTTCATTTCGTCTCTTTTTTTTGTTCATTTATTTATCCTTTTCCCCTGCCGGGGACGGCCACCGTCCCTGCATCTTGAGCCTCTCAATTTGCATAGCAAGTTCGATCCCGCACACCCCCACCCACCCCCCAAAAAAATACATATATATACACATAGCGAGTGCATATTTTGACTACATGCAAGGC
The DNA here is from genome assembly GCA_014182715.1 of Eucalyptus cloeziana. Classification (NCBI taxonomy): domain Eukaryota; kingdom Viridiplantae; phylum Streptophyta; class Magnoliopsida; order Myrtales; family Myrtaceae; genus Eucalyptus; species Eucalyptus cloeziana. The sequence continues at coordinate 23,575,674 of CM024642.1, forward strand.
ATCTAATCCGTGCACTAGTTGTGCACACGCATTGCGTGAATACAAAGAAAAGAGAAGTTTTTTTTTCCTTTGGTAGAAAAAAAGAAAAGAAAAGCTACCATTCGAAAACGTTCACCAAATATCAGATGATAAAAGAAAAGAATCAGATTCATCCCGCGTAGAACTTGACCCCAACAGATCCTACCTACCATGCCAAGGCAACCTTTCTCTCCCTCTCCCTCTCGCATTTGAAAATGTTTGCAAATATTTAAATATGTGTGTGGACCTGTCAAGATTTCATTTTTTTTTATAATATAATTGTATTTAGAAAGAAAACATTCCAATTTTAATGTCGAACTACGCGAGAAATTATTGTAAACGAACGTAGTCTTTCAACGTACAAGCAATCGAATTTCCTTGGCCCCGCCCTTTTTTGGCTCTTCGTCTTTTCTCCATAAACTTGAGTACTCCCGCACCCCCCACAGCATTTTGCAAACCAAGAAGAGGAGGCAATGATGAGGGCTGAAGCTCCGACCGATCCTACCTCCACTCACCAGCGCAGCATAATTTAGCACAAATTCCTTGCTTGGTCAGGTGCCCTTAACCGAAACTTCTTCAGTGTCACCACGCCTACCTCGACCAAGAATCCGATTCGCCAACCACATTTGGAAATTCAAAGATTGAATGGTGTGCGCGTGCCGAGTTACTGGTGGAAGAACTCCACCACGATAAGCCGTGTGCTCTGTCGACACGCAGTAAAGGTTGATGCTAAGGGATCGAGGCAAAAAAATGAGCCCGCCTGTTTTCCACGCACATTCCGATCGAATAAAGGATCGGATCGAAAACCTGTTAATAAACTTCGGCAATCGCACGGCTCGGTCCGCCCTCATCAGGAGAGTCCACTGTCGAACCGAAGTCGACTCACTTCCATCCTCGGAACCTGCAAATTTCCCCGATCTGAGCTCTTCTCCCTCTGTCTCGCTTCCAGTTTGGTCTGCAAATCAAGAAGAGTAGGCAGTTATGGGGACTGGAGCTCCGACCATCGATCATACCTCCAAACACCAAGGCAACGTCAATCTCTCTCTCTCTCTCTCTCAAGTGCATGCACATGCGCATGAAAACGTCTCGAAAATTTAAATATTTGTACTTTGGACGCGCAAATATATTTTCCTATTGTTTCGGGCACCGCCAATGGCAAAAACATAGGTGTTCTCATTTTTTTTCATGTGTACAAAGGCCAAAATCAATTGCCCTCGTTGACCAAAGAACCTTCCATGAGGAGGACCCCTTCCCTGCGGACGTGGTGTTTGACTTTTGAGTCGGATCGATCTCATTTATAGCCATTTTTCTTTTCCTCTCCTTCTGTCATCATTCGGTACTATTTTGCTATTTTAGTGCCCACTTTGTAAGAAAGTGAATAGGAGAATTGTAGACAATGTCTATCTGTCTATTCAATTGGTTTATGTACGTACAATGAAGAGTTTATATTACAATACATGTATAATGTAAAAGGTAACTAAATCATGTACATACTAGATTTTATATAAATTGGACTTTGATTGATCTGGTGTATATTTAATGCAATCCAAAGATATCTTGCGTATCTTCCAACACTCCCCCTCAAGCCGGTGGCTTGTAGATATCCAAGACTCCGAGCTTGCTTAAGAGATACGCATGCTGACTTTGACATAGAGGTTTGGTGAACACATCGCAAGTTGTTCTTCCGTTCCAATCCCCTCGTCTCGATTATGCCCTCCCGTATTTTCTCTCGAGTACAATGGCAGTCCACTTCTATGTGTTTTGTTCTCTCATGCACAATGGGATTTGATGCCAGTTTAAGAGCTGCATCATTGTCACAAAATAATTTGATTGGTCCCTGAATTTGTACTCCAAGGTCCCGAAGTAATCCCCGTAGCCATACTATCTCACATGTTGTTTTCGTCATAGCTTGGTATTCTGATTCTGCCGAGGATAAAAAGATTGTCGGTTGTTTCTTGGTTTTCCATGAAAGCAAGGAATCTCCCATCTTAATGCAGAAACCGGTTATGGATCTCCTGCTCATCGGACAGGTAGCATAATCTGCATCACAATATGTCTGTCATCTTCATATCACATTTTCGGAAAAGAGAATCCCGAGTCCAGACATTTCTTCAAGTACTTCACAACTTTCAATGCAAAGCATTCATGTGAGATGCTTTGGTTTGTGCATGAACCGACCGAGTGTCCGTACAGCATAACTAATGTCCGGCCTGGTCATAGTCAAATATATGAGTTTCTCGCAAGTTTTTGATAACTCAATGGATCTTTAAACCGGATCTCGCTTGTTGAGACACTTCAAAGCATCATAATCTGCCGTAGTCAATTTAACATTTTGCTCGATTGGAATCACACCTGGCCTACATCCCGACAAACCCGCTTCGATATGATCTCCATTGCAAATTTTCTCTGGCTGAGAGATATTCCTTGATCTGATCGTGCAATTTCTATTCCAAGGAAATATTTGGGTGCACCCAAATCTTTTATGTGAAAAGCAGAATGCAGGCATCCTTTGAAAGCTTGAATAGCCATTTCATCGTTTCCCATAATAAGTATGTCATCTACATATATCATTAAGTATATAGATGACGTACCTTTAGTCCGTGTAAAAACAGCATAGTCAAATCTAGATTGTTGGAAACCTGCAGCTATCAAGGATTCAGCAAATTTGGCATACCATTGTCTGGAAGCTTGCTTAAGTCCATACAGGGATTTGTGGAGACGACATACTCTATTCTCCCCCTGTCTCCGTAAACCCTGTGGAATGTCCATATAAATTTCTTCCTCTAGATCTCCATGTAAGAAGGCATTGTGGACATCCATCTGGTGTAACGGCCGCCCCGAAAGGCTGCTACCGAGAGAAATGAGCGTCGTAACATCTTTAGCGACGGGGGAGAAGGTTTCATGATAATCAAAACCTTCCTTTTGGGTGAACCCTTTAGCCACTAATCGAGCCTTGTACCTTTCAATAGATCCATCGGCTCGATATTTGATCTTGTATACCCATTTGCACCCAATGGCCTTTCAATCTGGAGGTAATGAGATGAGTTCCCATGTCTGATTCTCCACTAAAGCTTGCAATTCTGCTGTCATAGCTTGCTGCCATCTTGGATCAGTGCGCGCCTCATCATAATGGGATGGTTCCCGCTCCTCAGAAATGCGAGAAATGCAACAACGATGTCCCGTTGACAGCCGATCAAATGAAACGTAAGAGGAGATTGGAAAAAGAATACCCGGCGAAGTTTCGACGCCACACACATAATCTGTCGTCCAAGTTGGTGGACGCGGGACTCGCCGGGAACGCCTTGGTGGGATGTCTGTAGGTGATAATGGACCCGATCCACTATCAATAGGAGTCGATGAATAATCCGTATCAGAATTATTGGAAGTAGAATCAAGCACAACTTCATTATCGGAGATATGGTGCGTGGATTCCAGCGAAGGCGTCAATTCCATGGTTGATGTAGATGAGTCCCTTGTATCTATTGGTGCAGGAAATAAAACATATCCTGGACCATTGTTAACTTCTTCAATAGGAGAGAAAGATTTATGTCCTCGGTCATCTGTGTTTGGTTCCTGTGTAGCAAAAGGAAAAATATCTTCCTGGAACGAAACATCTCTACTAACAAAAAATTCCCCTGTAGAAGGATCATAAATCCTGTACCCCTTTTGTAAGGTGGGATAGCCCATGAATATACAACGGCGAGCACGAGGACTCAGCTTATCTCGAGGCCCCACTAAAGTGGCATAACATTGACAACCAAAAATCTTCAAATGACTCATATTTGCCTTCCTCCCAAAAAGTAATTCAAAGGGACTTCGACCATCAAGAATCTTGGTCGGCATTCTATTAATTAAATAAGCTGCAGTCAGGACATAGTCTCCCCAAAAATTGGCAGGGATGGAAGCTTGAAATTTCAGGGCACGAGCAACATCCAATAAGTGACGATGTTTCCGTTCCACTACTCCGTTCTGCTGTGGAGTATATGTGCAGGAACTCTCATGCAAAATTCCTTGGGATGAAAACAAAACCAGAACATTCATGGTTAAAGAATTCCCTCCCATTGTCTGTTCGTATTCGTCGGATTGTCTTGCCAAATTGAGTGTTCGACAAAGAAAGAAAAGCCCGTAAATGAGATATGACATGTCCCTTAGATTGCATGAGAAAGAGCCAATGAGAAATACCTGTAAAGCTGCTCCCCCTTTTTGGAATATCCAATTTTTGCAATGCTTGCATTAATTGTTGATATTCAGCATTTGTGATGGACTGTTCAGTTGACCCCATGGGCTGATAAGCTGTTGCTGCTGATACTTCCTTCTTTTTTTTTTTCTCCCGGGCGGCCATGCAGTTTCCAACAACTGTCAATCATGTGATGGGGCCGTTTGCAATAGTCATAAAACAACTTGCTTTTATTCTTCAAATTCGAGCCATAACCCAGCCCATAATTGGGCCCAATAGTCGGCCCTTTGTTCGGCCCAGAATTCCTCGAAAAAAGGGGGCTGTTGGATCGGTTGGATTCGGAGCCATCCACGCCGTCCAAATCATCCGCGTAGCGCGGCCCTTTAGAGCCGTTAGATCGCTGCGCGCGATCTGGACCGTCCATCGCCGAACCCTTAAAAGGGCTTTGTTCAGCAAACCCTAGCGAGGGGTTCCGCCTCTTCTCTAGGGTTTTCGCCCCTCTCTCAATTCCGGCCGGGAGAACCGGACCCTCCGTCGCTTTGTTTTCGTCGAGGTGAGTCTCTGACTCTCCTCCTGCACTGCGAGTTGGAAAATCCCTCCAATCGGCGGCGGAGGCTCCATGGCCAGAATCTGCGACCTAAATGCAAGGTAAGATTCGTTGAGTATTAGCAAAAAACGAGTCGCCTTCTCTCGGTCCTTGATCCCTTTGTATTGTTGGAGGGTTTCTTCGGTCCCGATGAGCTTTTCTTCGACGGCTTCAAGCTCGTTCCAGAGAGCTGAGAGCCTCGTTGAAGCAAACCGTCGCGCTCATGTTTCCTTGCTTCGTTCGGAAAGGGCTTGATGCAACGAAAAAATCCTCGCTTGATCTAATTTCCCGTACATCTCTTTTATACTGTCCCAAAAAGATTTAGAATCCTCTATCGGAGGCAATCCGGCGGCGATCTCTGGACTGATGCAGTTTCCGATCCATGTTCGAACAAGCCGATTGCATTTTTTCCACTGTCGCCCTAATTTCTCGTCGGTCGGAACGGGTACTGTTCTGTCGATGAACCCTTCTTTGTCTTTTGTGATAAGGGCTCGGCGGAATTCCCGTGCCCAACTTGAATAATTCTCGGATCCTGTGAGATGGTTGCTGATGAGCTTCAACTCGGGTCCGTCGGCTATGGAAACATAGAGCGCGTCGCCGGGTTCGAGCCTACCCATGGCGGCCGCGAAAGGAAAGGGAAATCCTGTTGGAAATCCTGTTGGAAAGCCCGTGCTGTTTATTGTTTGTCCCGAATTGAAGAAACTCGCATTTGAATTTGCTAACTGCCCGTCTGCTCTGGGTCGATGGCTGAGCTTGCCCTAGCATTGGTCAGTAGGCCTCCATCGGCCTGCACGCTTTGATAGCTCGGCTGTGATGAATCTGGAACCAATCCAGAGATCCATGGGTATGGCATCCATTGATAAGGGTACCCTGAGACGTTGAACCCTGGATTGAACTGAGTCGGAAATTGTTGCCAGGGCGTGTGATGGGCGTGAATTTGCCCTGGGATAGACTGATGTTCAGCCAATGAAGTAACGACAGTCGATTCTGGATTGGAAGAGGTAATAACAGGCTAATTTTCAGGGGTTGAGGTAGGTATTTGTGGATTTGCCATGATGAATAGGTTAAGGAAAAATTGAAGTGGTTCTGTTTTTGCAGGTTGAGCAAGGAACAAAGGCAAAAAAAAGGATCGAATTCCTACCGGAGGCTGCTTTGTTTTGCAAGGATTGCAACAACAGAAGCAGAAAAGGAACGGAGGCAATTCGATGAAGCTTGCGGAAGCGATATCAAGATCAGAGGATGCTCTGATACCACGTAAGAAAGTGAATAGGAGAATTGTAGACAATGTATGTCTGTCTATTCAATTGGTTTCTGTACGTACAATGAAGAGTTTATATTACAATACATGTATAATGTAAAAGGTAACTAAATCATGTACAGACTAGATTTTATATAAATTGACTTTGATTGATCTGGTGTATATTTAATGCAATCCAAAGATATCTTGCGTATCTTCCAACACACTTCCTTTTTTGTTTTATTTTTTGTCTATACGTGTATAACTGTTTCTAACCTAAACTCGGCTTTATCCATGTGATTATTGAGTAAAAAGAGAGAAACGGCATGAATTATAGTCGCATGAAAACTGGATCTGTTTTGCCAGGTTCATTTCCAGATTTCTTCCCATCTCCGAGTTTGGATTTTTTTTTCTTTTGTACTTCATTCTGTATATTGGACATTTGAATTAGAGAAGCGTCCGCCTACTAATGAATACTAACCGCAGCTTCGTTAGGCGAACCATCTGACCTTATTATCGGCATGGTAGGATTGGAAAATTGGTTGGGATCGATCATCATAGATATGTTCCAAAGAATTTAGCAGTTCGGCGTGGATCTACTGATTTACACCTAAAGATTTAGGATTAAGTGCATGCTCCCGTAGTGCATGTGTCGACCTTAGAATTGACCATTTAAAATGTTTTAAACCTCCCTCTCCCTCCGTCCATAAACCGGTTTGAAATAGTAATAAACATCGTCATGAAGTGAGGGTTCGGAAAAGCTCAAAAATAACATCGTGAAAACATAGCATTGCTCTGTTCATACTCGTGTCACTGAGGAAGGACATGGAATTGGGGCAAAGCATGTTTCCTTTTTGCTTGTTGGGAGAGAAACCGGCATCATTTCATCCAGAATTTAATCTGTCCATGATCAATTTCTTGCCAAAACTAAACCGACCAATATTGACTCGACCCCAGCAACAACCGGCCAGGATATTTCAGCAATCCAGCCTCAAATAAGTACATATAATTTACGCCAAAAACCCAATGCTCAAAAAACGATGAGGCCACTCAGAAAATTTCCATTAATCACCAATAATAGCTGAATACGCGATACTTCTTCTCTGCTCACACTGCTAAAGGCTATAAAATTGATGCTCTAACTAGCAAGAACAATGGACTTCGATCTGCAATGTCTAGCCTGAGTTGGATGCGTATGGTGTTGACAGGACAAAGAGAAATTGGAGAATCAGAAGGCGATATGTGATCAGCCTTCAAGAAACGGAAAATGGTGGCCCTCGACTTCTCACAATGTCACTGCCATGGTTGGAGCTGGCATGCTTGGTCTCCCGTTCGTCATGGCTGAGCTTGGATGGTGAGTTATTTTTTTCAAACACTGGACTGAATTGCACTGTTACTTCCAATTTTACCTTTTTCTTTTCCTGACTAAATTATGTTTTCCTGATCAACTGTGACATGATTTCGGTTTCAGGGGTCCTGGTTTGGCAGTGCTGGTCTTGTCCTGGATCATCACCCTCTACACGTTGTGGCAAATGGTCCAGATGCACGAGATGGACCCTGGAAAGCGGTTTAATAGGTACCACGAGCTGGCCCAAAGGGCTTTCGGCGAAAAACTCGGCCTCTACATTGTGGTTCCTCAGCAGCTCATTGTCGTACTTGGAGGGAACGTCATCTACACGGTGACCGGAGGCAAATCACTGCAAATGTTCCACCATACGGTTTGCTCGAGCTTTAAGAAGATCAAGACGACTTACTTCATCATGATATTCGCTTGTGCTCCCTTTGTTCTCTCCCACCTTCCCGACTTCCACTCCACCGCCTGCGTCTCCTTGGCTGCTGCCGTCATGTCTTTGGGGTATGTCCTGGTCTATTCTCTTCGAACTTCATTTCCAACTTCAATATCAATTTCATAGGAATGAACATTCAGTAGCCTCATCTAAATCAGATTGCTCGTCATAACTCATGATGGCCCGAGGACAAAAGCCTTACTAGGCAAAACATGAAATGAATATGTACATGAAGAAGCGAATGAAAGTAACAAAAACAAGTGTTTGGCTATTGAACCATACAGAGGGTGAAGCAATGGATTGTGTATTCGGGAATTAAGCATGTATTTTTCCTGTTTCCGAACAGCTACTACACTATTGCGTGGACAGCTTCACTCCACAAGGGTGTTCAGCTTGATGCACAATACGGGTACAAAGCGAAGTCGACAGCAGGAATGGTATTCAACTTCTTCAATGCATTAGGCGACGTTGCTTTTGCCTATGCCGGGCACCATGTCGTGCTGGAGATCCAAGCAACAATCCCGTCAACGCCAGAGAAGCCATCCGAGGGCCCGATGTGGAGAGGAGTCATCGTTGCGTACATTATCGTGGCTCTGTGCTATTTCCCAGTTGTGATTTATTTTTGTGATCCCACATTTTCTCTTTAAAGTGGCGGTTATTCGACATGCAGTTTTTCCACATTTCTTACCTTTTCGTGACAACCGCTCATTTGGTAACCTCCTTGATGCAAGACGGTGTATAAAGGAATGATCTTTCATTCTAACGGGTAATCACAAGGTCTAACTCAAACCCTCTCATTTGGAATACACCATCAATATGTGAGGCAATTGAGTTAGTAGCATGTGCCCAATATTTCTTTGAATTTTCAGGATTTTCCGACGAACGTGAATACAAACAACGGCTGGAGGTTTGTCTATAATCGATCCTGGCTTCCGCATTTTGATTTGTATGTCTTACATTTGGTATCAAAGTGTATTTAGTGCCTCTGCCTTGTTTTTCTCAAATTTTTGGTGTATTTTCGGACATTTTTGAAGATGAACAGTAATTCGGAGTTTTGAGGCCAAGTGAGAAACTCGTCGATTCTGGGCAAAATCCGGTGACCCACCGCTTGAATTCAGACCCGTATGGTCGCACCACCATGAGGAACATTAGCCATGAGTTATTTCGGCATATCGGTGTTCGCCAGAGGCTAATCGAGCGATGGAAGTCATGGTGGTTGAGGATTTGTGTTTTGGGAAATTTTCGTTTGATTTGGGGCCAATTTCTTGCTCTTTTTCACCAAAACTTGGATCCATGTGGTCGTGCCTGCATGCTCTCCAAAACCCATTATTTAGTTGTGTAAAAGATGGGCTGCTGGAGAAGAAATGGCTGGCGAAATTGCGGCGAAATGGCGAAAACTAGCGGAAATCAACTTTGTCGCGTGAGGAAGAAGGCGTTTGTGCTCCACGTGCGCGCTGCAGTTGCAAGCGCATGGAACCCATGTGCCACGTGCCTTCACTCGCGCGCCAACCGCTGGGTGGGGCCCACACATGTGGAACTACTTGCGGCAGTTGCAGGCGCGTGCAACGAGCGGTGGACAGCGCGCGTGCTCAGCACGCACCTGACGTCCCCGCGGCCCCTTTTTCCCTTCTTGCCCTTCCTTTTGGGTAATTTTAAAAACCCGTCCTTGGCCAATTTATTTACTATTCTGCCTTTAGTGAATTTATTTACTATTTTGTCATTTCATGCATTTTTATGAATATTTTATGCATGAAATTAAATGTCTAATGATCCATATATTTAATTAATTAGAGAGTAGCCACAACATCTTTAATTAATTAAATTATATATTAAGAGCCTCCGGATCATATTTAGAAATGGACATTGATTGTAATTAATTATATTAATATGATGAATTTTATCCCATAGGAATTTTCATTATATTAATATGATATCGGATTATTTTTCTTAATTTACCCATAGGGATTAAGAAAAGGTATATAATATGATAGTTTCTTCATGATGATGTAATTATGAATCTATTTAAATTAAAAACTTAGCTCACAGGCTGTTTTTATGTTATGTGATTCATATTCGTGACATGTTTACATTGGTAAAACATGATTTATGTATCTTTTGCCTCAAATTTTGTGACATATGTATGATTATTTGATATGCAGTTTTATAACCTATGAATTTCTCTGAATTTAAGTGTGATGTTCCCATACTGAATGGTGAGAACTATAAAGTTTGGAAGGAGTTAGTTCTTCTTCAATTGGGGTGGATGGACATTAACTATGCTATAAGAAAAGATGAACCATCTGCTCTTGCTGATTCGAGCACTGCAGTTGAGATAGCCATTTATAACCAATGGGAGCGGTCCAACCGCATTAATGCAATGTTTATAAGGGTTAAAATATCTCCTAGTATTCGCGGTTCAGTTGCTCAGCATAGCAATGCTAAGACTTTATTGGAGGCCATAGATACGCAGTTTGAGAGTTCTGAGAAGGTGCATGCCATGACCCTAATTATGAAATTTTCATCATTGAAGCTCACTAGTGTGAAAGGTGTGCGTGAGCACATCATGCAAATGAGGGATATTGCGGCTCAGCTTAAGAATCTTGAGGTTGAGATATTTGAATCCTTTTTTGTGTATTATATTCTGAACACTCTCCCGCAACAGTATGCACCTTTCAAGATCTTTTACAACACATATAAGAATAAATGGTCAATTAATGAACTCATGACCATGTGTGTTCAAGAGGAGGAAATACTGATTATGGAATTGGGAGAAAGTGCTCATTTGGCAACACAAGGAAAGAATAAGAGCCAAGGCAAGTATAAGGGAAAAGGTAAAATACCTCCCCAAGCTGATATTAAGAAATAATCCAAATGTTTCTTCTGTAAAATGAAGGGGCATATAAAGAAGGATTGTGTCAGATTTAAGGCTTGGCTTGAGAAGAAAGATAATCCAATATCTTGTGTCTGTTATGAATCTAATATGGCTGATGTAAGTCATAACACTTGGTGGATTGATTTCAGATCTACAATCCACATTTCTTCGTCCTTGCAAAACAATCAAACAAGGGAGCATGTGAAGGCCTAGGCCTCAACGACCATCATAGGGCTAGTTTGATGTGCTTCCACATGTCCTTAATAAAACATGCGTCTATTTTATTGAATGAGGAAAGATAATGCCGTATTTTAACACACACCACCCTCGACCAACGGCTTAAGATCGGGGTTGACCATAATTCATGCTACAAATGGCATCAACAGGAAATAAAGGAAGAAAAACTACGAGATCCACGCAGGGGAGAAGACATAAAACGAAAGACTAGGCTAAACGAGAACCACCTTACTTTGGAGGGACAGCCATGACTTCAGAGGACTCAGCTTCCTCGCACGCCAGGATGGTGCATACGACATCCTCCTTGAATAGCTTGGTCACACCATAGAAGTCCTCCTTCTCTTTGAACAACATTCTTGGATGTCCTGGAAACGTCTCTTCCAGTAATAGGGGAAACAGGCTTTGATCGCCCTTGCCCTCCTTGGTTTGGGCAATGCGCTCACCTTGGTCTCTATACCCACCTTGGCCTCCTCGGGCATTTCGGCCTCTCTGCCTTCCACGGCCTCCTCGGTTACCTCGACTACCTCGTTCGCTACGACCTTTTTGTTCGCTACGACCTCCTCGCCCTTCAACATATCCCAGGCCCCTCCTTCTCGAGTTCCTGCGAACTTTGATGGGCCTTCACATACCCTGACCATGCGATTCAAGACCCTCTCCAGGACTATACCTGCTTGCCAACATAATCTTTCCCACAGCTATGGATGGCTAAGACAATTCAAGAGCCTTTATGAAAGATCTGTAGGCACATGGACCATGGATACTAGCTTGAATGTTTGAAGCTGGATTCTTCGGCACACTCAAGCTCCACATAGGGGATGACCGTCTCGTGGTAGATATTGGAGTCATATTTTCCATGGACCGTGATAAGCCTGTTGTCCATTACAAATCGTACCTTCTGATGAAGGTTGGAGGCAATAGCACCCGCTGTGTGAATCCATGGTCTCCTTAGTAAAAAATTAAAAGCGCTTGGTATATCTAACACTTGGAACAGGACTTGGAAAAGTACATGGCCAATCAGTAGCTCAAATTCAATTTCCCCTATCACCTCCTTCTTCATCTTGTCAAAAGCCCGCATAGTCGTCTTGCCAGTACGGATTCTCTCAAGATCAATGCCCAGACGGTGAAGGGTAGCTAACGGGCATATATTGAGTGCCGAATCGTTATCGATCCACACTCTACAAACAAGAGTGCTCTCATGCTTCACCAAGATGTGTAGCGCTTTGGTATGATTAGGACCATCGGGGGGGAGATCCTCATTAGTAAAGGAAATCTGGTCTTTCAATAGAACGGCCCCAACAAACTCTTCCAATTGGACTTCATCGATTGTTTCGGGTACGTGCACCTCATTGAGGACCTTCAACAAGATGTCCCTATGCTTCTCGGAGGATTTAAACAACTCTAGGAGAGAGATTTGGGCCGGCAACTTCCGCAGTTGGTCCACCACATTGAACTCGCTGGATTTTACTATAGCCAAGAATTGCTTTGCCTCTTCCTCGGTCACGGCCTTCTTTTCTACTCCTTTATCGGGTGCATAACAGCGGCCTGATCGTGTGACAGTGTCCACCTCATTTGTTCCATAATTCCAAGGTACATCTTTGGGATCAAATTTGGGAGGATTCTCCAACACTATCATTCCATCATTCTCCTGGGGTGGCAATTCAATCGTGACCGGCGTTGCATTCCCTACTTTGACTTTGATTGTCAACATCTCCTCGACCATAAGGTCGATCACCGTGGGTTCAGCGATTTCCATCTCGATATCGCAGGCGGGCTCCTCATCAGATAGTTCAATCACCATTGGGGTTATCATAGCTTTCAACCCTTCCTTGTACAAAGCTGGGGTCTTCGAAATTCCAGGCACAACCTTCCTCGCACAAGATACACAAGCAAAATTGCAGAAAGATGAGTGGAATGACGATGGCATTATCATGGATATGACCCCCTCTTCCTCTTCTCCACATCGGATTACCCCCATGGCTACCATCTTGTGAACGCGGTCCAGCTTCTCTTCTAGGGTCACATCCTCTTAACTTCCATAGTATCTTGCCATCACTAAGGACCCATGCAACTTGGAAGCATCCACCACTAGAGGCTGTTGACTCGCCCGTGTATTCTCGGAAATTGAGTTCACTCCCCCTACATGATTTGGTAGAGGGTTCTGTTGCACGTTAGGCTAAGCCTCCCTGAAAGTCAAGATGTTCTTGTCTAGAAGCTATTGAACTTTGTATTTTAGTATGCCGCAATCGTCTACATCATGCCCCCTTTCTCCCATGTGGTACTTGCAAGTCTTGGTCATATCGAACCCGGCTAACCTTGGGGGATTATCTCTAGGTACCTCCTTTGCAACCATCCTCTTTTCGAGAAGCATGGGCAACAACTTTAACAGCGGGCGTGGTAATGGGGAAAACCCCTTTCGAAAGGGCCTCCTGCCATTGTCATATGCTTGTGACAAGCTACCTTGAACCATTATAGGTTTGCATGCGGGTGTTGTGGCCGACCGAGGGAAAATCGGCTCTTGCACAAGCGCTACTTCAACTGTAGCTTCCTTATCTTTTCTTGCCACGAATTTCTTCGTGCCTCCAATTGAAATCTTTCCCTCAACCATTGCCCATTCGACTCCCTCACCTACCTCAACTAATTGTGAAAATGTCTAGCAGCCCGAGAACACTAACCCTTGGAAGTATTCTGGGGGTAATGTCTTGAGGAATAGTTGCTTCATCTCCCTCTCATTCAAAGCCGGCTTCACTTGTGAGGCCATAGTCCTCCACCTTTGTGTAAAGGCCTTAAATGACTCATTTCTCTTCTTCTCAATGCGGGTCAACTCTTCTCTTGTGGGGGCGAGTTCGCTATTAAACTGGTATTGCTGCAAGAACTCATCGGCTAAGTCTTCCTAACTGGTGAATTCTTCAATGTCTAGTGCGATAAACCACGTCAGGGCAATGCCTTCCAAGCTATCCTGGAATGTGTGTATGAGGAAAGGCACATTGTCAGCGTAGAGAGACATTTTCCTCACGTAATACTTAAGGTGGGTCTTGGGGCATCTTGCTCCGTCATACTTTCTTGTGAACTCAGGCTCTTGGAAATTCTAAGGGAAGTTCGTCTTGGTGTATGGAGACAGCCTATCAGCTTCTTTCAACTTGTAGCCTTGTAAGGCACACAGTCGCTCCTCCATCTTTGCCAAATGTTTTTCACTCTCTTCACTTAGGCATTGGGTTTTCCTTCAGCGGAGGATCCAAATTGACGATGATTGGCGTCATGGAAGGAGCCTCTCCAGCGGTTTCTTTCTCGGAGAGATCAGCAATGTGCGTGCCTCCCGTCGATGGGGGAGCGTGTCCTGATGACGTAGGAGTGGATGTTCCAGTGATGGCTACAGTGGGGAGCTCCTTAAGCTTCTAGCTTATTTCAAGCATCATTGCGGTGAGTTGGGCCAGCTGGTCCTCCATCTTGGTCATGCGCACGTTAGTGTCCTCATTCTCCATTCTAACTTTCGCGTGCGTGCGAATTGGGGATCTCCGCTTGGCTGTGTCAACAATCGGCAGAAGACAATCGATTGGCTAGTTCCTAGGTCCAAAGGTAGATAAGCATATATAAGTACAAGTAATAATCAGACAGTTGGCCCATGACAAAGATCTAATCGCCCCGATTTGTTTGTTTCATTGAAAGCCAAGTTGCCACATAATACAAGAAAAAACATGAGAGAAAAACCCCTAAACAACGAAGCTACTTCGAAGACGGAAAGACACTCTCTTAACTCCCAACATTGAGACTCGAGACAAATTCTTTAACATTGCAACGCATCTGAGTATGGTCCCGCTACAAATTGCACTTGACTCAACCTAACTAATGAGGACAGCCTCCGCTCGTGGCAACTCCACTAACTCGGGTTAACTTCAAAGAACGCTTCTCGGCCTCCTCGAGCTCCCTTTTGAGGCGCTTGATCTTAGCTCGGTGGGTGATCTTCAATGGCACTTCAGGAATTTTCAGGTGTAGGCTCTCCGGGATCTTGTGCCTAAGGATGTACTCCTTCGAGGCATAATAGGTCTTCTCTTGCCTCTCCAACTCTTCTTCAGGCCAAATCAGCTTTTGGGGGTGGCACATATCCCACATCAACTTGACCAACACGACGAAGTCCTCGTGATCTTGGCATCCGTTAGGGAAGTCTATATTGAGCGGGTTTTCTTGAATCGATAGCGGAAGCTGTTGAATCTCTTGAAACTGACAGGTGACTCGGGTTGGGTAATATTTGGTGACTAGTGATTCCCAACAAAGGAATAGGTACAGTAAGCCCATACATGAACCGCGCTTCTTAAACTCGGAGCCATTTGGCATGCCATTGGAAATCCTCAAGTCCAGGGTTGGTCATGAAAATTATCCACTCAGAATAATGATAATCAAGGGCAAACGTTTTCCTATCTCTAAACTTCAAGATAGGGTGGCTAGAGTCAGAAATGTTGCTTATAGTCATCAAGCCACCGAACCCCTTAATGTGAGAGAAGAACCAAATTTGCAAGAGTACAGGAGGAACATGGAAAACTTTGCCTTTATTTTCTTTAAAACGAGTAAGGGAAAGAAATGTTTCAGTCAAGATAGCATTAACAAAGCCCTTTCCCATACATATTTCATGAACTACCCATGCTATGGAAGGGCTAATAGCATTCCTATAGTGTGGGAATATCACAAACCCGAAGAAAACTAGCAAGAAGATCCTATTATTTTGGAAAGATGGAGCATTTTGAAAAAGTTCATTTAGAAATGAAAACGGGCAGGTTTTGCAATTGGCTTTCAAAACTTTCACATCCTCTTCCTTAACTTTAAGGAACTCAAGATAAGGTCGATGCATGCTAAATTCCTACAGGTGGGCTAACTAACTCAGACACTAAGGGCTTTCCAATGGCAATACTGTATTCCTCCAAGGTTGGAGTGAGTTCGTGATCACCGAATACGAATGTGCAAGTTGCAGGGTACCAAACATGCGCTAATGCTCGCACGACACCATAATGAGTCTCTATCTCCAAAAGGGGGAGTAGTTATCCGACGTAAGATCGCACCCAATCATGGCGGTCAGGTCCAGTCTATCCCACCACATACGGAGCTCAGCTTTTGGAACGGAAATGATGTGAAGCTCGGGTACCCCCATTGTATGCCAGCCAAAGTTACGACAAACTTAATTTGTCATGGACTGACCAAAAAGAAAGCGAATAAATAAATTGCGTCGAAAAGAATTCAAAAAAAAAACTTACCATATTCATCGAGTAGCAATGCTAATGACATAGACATGTGCATGGGCGGTGGTTCGATTTCTACTCTAGATGGCTCAAGATGGAGTCATAGGGTCACCGGACTGAACCAACAAGATTGCGGTTAGGTCGTGTTACCCATGACTCTGGCTTTGTCAAAGAACCGACCTGTGTCGTGCGGTTGTAGACCGAGGTGGGTACCTTCGACATGAAGAAAGAAATTTTGGGGTAGAGATGGGCGACTCGTACTACACGGTTGTAGTTGGAGTGGTATCCATCTTAAGTGATCCTATGCGGCCCAGGTCCGGTGGCAGGTAGTGTATGCCATGGTGTAGTGCAATGCAGGGGAAGCATGACAATTTATAAGCAATCAACACTTCATACATAAAAAGTAAACCATACATTCCTACATCTTCCTGCAAGACAAAGGTGAGCAAACACTTCCCCTTATACCACCCATTCTGCAAAAATATTTAACACCTTTAATGTTAGGGACGTATTTGGAATACTTGCTGCCAAACAAAAATATTTTTGAACAAGATTAATTTCGGCCTAAGTCCTCTAAGGTTTAAAATCAAGTCCCCAGCAGAGTCGCCAAGCTGTCGCGACCTACCCTCGGGGGGAGGGAGTAGGTTTAGGGGTATTGCCTAAAGGACAGGCTTATGGCTCATGATTAGGTGCGGGCTCTCTCAAGCTTATACCTAGTGTGACATTGGGGTATTCTAAAATATTTCGCAAAAAAGAGTTGCCACTAACCTATTGGGGTCGGCTAGAAACCAAGTAAGGCATGGGAGTGTATCTTACTTCCTACGCAACCAGAGAATCTAGAGTCAGGGACTTGATTACACTAATTGACCAATTAGTGCTCTTTCGGTACCTAATCTTGTTCATTTTAACAAAATAATTTTTGGCGGGCAGTTTGGGTTGATTTTATACCTATCTACTAACATGTGAGGTGATCATGTGGATGCACAATCATTGAAGTAACAATCATAGCTACCAAGGTCCTAATTGTAGTAAAATTAACACATGCAACTAAGCAATTGCAAACATAATTGAATATGTAAATTAAACATGCAATATAATCAATATACAAGCGAATAAAGGCCTAATTACACTAAAAGGACAATACACAACAATTCCTAATCAAACCCTATATTTTTGGATTTTTCAAAATTTTTTAATTTTTTTGTTTCTTAATTTTTTTAAATATTTTTTATTTTTCATTTTTTTAAATATAATTTTAATATTATAATATATTAAAATGAACCGGGTCAGATCCCTAGGTTGGGTTCGACCCAATTCGCTGAAAAGGCGTTGAGCTCGCACTAGATCGGGCCAGACAACCCAAGCCTGGACCAGGCCGGGTCACGTGGAAACCAGCCAGGCTAGGCCTGATGTGCAGGCCTAGTCATGTATAATTTTCTTTTAAAAAAAAAGGAAAAAGCCCACAAGCCCACGTCCTAAACTAGCCCAAGCCCGAAATCGGCCCTTCCTTCTGAGGCCTCCATCGTCGAACGCCCAACCCATTCTCTCACGTCGAGCACTAAAAGCAAAACAACGGCTGAGCTCGTTGTTTACCACCACCATCGCCCATCCGAAGCCATTCGTTATTTACGGCCAAAGTATCCAGGGGTCCAACGGAAAAGAATATAACGCAACGAATCTCAAGGAAACTCATTGGAGATCACGTATTTCTGAAGGAGTGCAAACCGACCATCTCACCCACCGTTGGTAGCCGACACCTCCCACTTATGACCACAAAACAGCGAATGTACAGAGTGTGCGGACAGGAGAGACAACCCAACAAAATATCTTAAGACTCCGAGCGCTTCCTCATCAGCGAGGACCACCAAGACACGTTAAAAAAATTGCCAAACAGATAGTAGGAACACAAAATAAAACAAAAAGAAAAAAGAAAAGGCGAATGTCTAGATTTTGTCCAATAATGCAAATGACGACCAATAAACAACAAGAGGTTTATAACACGTGAAACCTGCCTATACGTGTTCAAGAACAACCGGGAATCGGTAATGCAAGCGCCTAGGCTGGATTGGACATATTGTCAAACGTGTGGTGAGCATGGACTGGGGGAATGATATTAACTATTTTTAAGGACTCGAACTCATCGCCAAACTCAAAGAAATCGTCAAAAAAGCATTCGAAATCAGTAACATTAGTTCACTCAAACCCAGCATGCGTGCGGACTAACATAAAGAACAAGTCTCGGCTTCCGATTGGACCAAAACGTGGCTGAGCCACAAGGGTTCATAGTGACACAGAGAAAATACTAATATTAAACCAAATCCAACTAGTACAGGACAAAACGTGAATTGAATTTGAGCTCTAACGTGCATAGATATTTCAGCCTTCTCTCAGGCATTCTATCAAACAGTCAATACGCGATTTAACAAACATGTTCCAGAGCGAGATTTATTGCAACCTTCGAGCCATAGATGATGCATACAAGCTGAAATAGATGTGTTTCATATTGAAGCTGTCTCATTTTGACGATTCGCTTAAAAATCTCGTACTCAAGTTCGGTGTTCCTAAATGTTTCATTCGTTCAAGCAAAAAGTCGAGCAGTTGGTATGTGTTCATGAATGCCGCGACCAAATTTTCGGGTGAACCACTTAAGGTTTAGCTAATGGATTATTAAACCTAGACTTAACTTGAGCTCTCCTAAGTTCATACCAATTCGCGACTTAGGTTCAAGTTTGTAACATGCAAATGATTTTTTTTTAGGAATCGCCATTAATCTATTTTTGGCAGGTCGATTAGACACCTAAGTAAAGTAATGGGAGATTTACTTTACTCCTACGAACTAGAGATTTGTGAGTTCGGGGACTTAATTACGTTAGATTTCTCTAACGCCCTTTCGGTACCTTTCTCTTTTATTTTTGAAAAAATGTTTGGCAAGCAGCTTGAATTAATTTCACTTTCCTAACACGTGAGGTGATCATACGGGTGCACAAACCACCAATTTAACATCCAAGAAAGCAAATAAAAAGATGTAGGACTTACCTCATAGCAACGAAAGCATTTGCAGCATTAGATTAGAATTCACATCGACAATCTTAGATATGATTTCTAATTAACCCGCAAATCATTCAATTTTTGTTTTGATTTATTTAACGAGAATCATGCAATGCAGTGTTACTAATCTAACATGCAAATGAAATGGCATGGCAATATGACCTACTATATGACATAAGTAAAGTAATTTTCTAAGAAATGCAATAATTAAACGTGCAATCTAAATTCATCAAATGACCTAACTCTAATGACAAGGAAATTTAAATGAACCTAGTAATCACTAAATGACGTGCATTTTATGAACCTAATTCTATATGACATGCACACGATCTTTTATTATCCTAAAAATGATATCTATTCTAGAAAATGAAATGAATTTGTTCTAAGACATTTTTTTTTTTTTTTGTATTTTTCATGAAATTCGAAATTAAGAAAAATGCAAAAATTATCTATCTAGATTAAGATTTTATCCAACTCATATTCAGGATTAGGTCAGACTAAATCCTAATTTAAACGAAGATATTATCTTAACCTAGTAATCTCTAACCTAAGATGCAATCTATCTAGAAAATTAATCTAAACTTAAAATGAAACATGCAATTTTATTTTAATATGCCATGACGTACAAAGAATGCCCTAATTCTACATGATATATGCATGAGGATTTTTTGTGTTTTTTTTTTTGTATAAAATTCGAAATTAAAATTGCCAAATAATTAAACATGCAATTCAAATTAAAAAAAAAAAAAAACTAACATCCTAAATGAATGCATTTTTTTTTTTGGATTTTTATCAAAATAGGTAAATTTCCTATCCTAGATATGCAATTTAATTCAAAGATATCACCTAACCTAGATATCATCTAATCATGCATTTAAAAAAAAAAATGACTAACTAACCTATCATGCAATCAATCCTAATCTACATGGAATGTAAATGCAATTTTTTTTTTTTTTTGTATTTTTGGGATAAATAGAAAGTTAAAAGATAAACATCAAACTATCCATAGTCATCAAAAATGCTATCCACAATTCAAATTGAAACTCAAACTTGATTATTTCGCTAATAAAATCAATAAATTGATCTTAAACCTTAAAGATCAAGATATCAATTTTACTCCTGCGTGATTAATTATTCCATATAAAGCTTTACAGATGGAATAAAAATTCGTGTGCGGTTGCGAATTGAAGTGGTACATCGGGAATCTCAACCATGCATTGAGAAAAATTTCAAATAAAGAGACAAAATATCAAAAACTAAATAAGATAAAATAAATCTACCTAATAAAATAAGATAAATCTTTACCTAATAAAATAATTTTCTACCTAAAAATAAAATAAATTTCTACCTAAATTGATTTTTTTCCAAAAATCCGAACGGTGAGGTGGACCGCAATGGAAGCTTGGACCGGCTAAGGACGGGCCGCTGTGATGTTGGGTCTACCGCGAGCTTCGATGAGGGTCGCTGTGGGCGGAACTCCGGCAAGGGCGGACCAGCACGAGGCAAAGGAAAAACAACGGCGGGCGTGCGGCAAAAGCAACGAGCCGCCTGTGGTGACATCACTCGAGGGGATGTCGGGCGCCGGGCAGGCGTGGTAGCGGGCGAGCATCGGCGAAGGGCTATAGTAGAGAAGCAGGTCGTCGGGCTGCTGCGGCGGTTGCTAGAGGCGCGCGGTAATGGCAAGCGAGCAAACGGGTCGCGGGCCAGTGCGGTGGCGGGCTACTGCAAGTGCGACGTCTGGATTCGAGTAAGGGTGTCGCATAGCAGCGTCAAGCAGAGGTGGTGGCAGCCATGGGCGGAGGAGCTACCGTCGGTCGGAAGGACAGCAACAGCGGTGAAGCTGGGCACTAGACTTGGGCTGCTGTAGAGCTTCGATGGCCAGGTGAGACTGAGGAGGTAGGTCGTGGCTGGCGGAGGTGGTGCTGGTGGTGACTGGCGAGGTGGCAGTGGTGTTGCGTAGCGGCCGATATAGCAGAAGCTTCGAGTGGCTGAGAGATGAAGGGGAGCAACAGAGAAGATGAACAACAGCTTTTATTTTTTATTTTTTTTTACTCTCTCTCTCTCTCTCTCTCTCTCTCTCTCTCTTCACGTCTGGTCACTTCCCTCCTCTTTCATGTCTCTTTTTCTCTGTTACTTTATGCTTCTGCAGACTTTGACTTAAACTCCTTTTCCACAAAAAAGAAAACCAAAAGCTTTTCTCCTTTTCTGTTGAATTTTTTTTTTTCTGACTTCGAAAACCAAACCCTCAAAAAAGGGGAAAATTTCAAATAAGGACCTAAAGTGCCATCATTTTCTCAAAAGAGGGCCTGAAATGAAATTTGTCTCAAAGAAGAACCCAAATAGTCATTTAGTCTCAATGAAGGACCTCACTCGTTGGCCGGTGAATCGATGCATCTCCAATGTATATTCCAGTGCCCTGATTAGGGTATTTTCGTCTAATTTTTTTTTTTTTCATTTTTGGTTGCCCTGTTCATCATCTTCTTCGTCCCCTGCTCACTTCTTCTTGCCCAGATCAAGAACATCGAAATCGGGGAAAGGCCAGCGAGCGCCCGTTGCTGGTAAGGGCCGGCAAGGGCTCGATGCCCATCACTGACAGCGGGCGAGGGCCATCGAGCCCTCACTGGCCATGGGGGAGGGGGGCCATCCAAATCAAGGCCCTACAATAGGGCCCTCAAGGGCAAAAGGGGTAGCTGAAGAAGTCATCGATCTGGGAGCGATGGTGGGAGGAAGGGATGAAGAAAGCGACGCGAGCGTCCGAGTCGTAGTCCTAGTAGAAGACAAGGTTATTGGTAGAGCAGTGGGCGGAGGTGGGGGAGGTTGCCCCTCACGGCCATCAGTAAGGTTGCCCTTTGCTAGCCTTAGGCAAGGGCTCACCCACCTCACTAGCCATTGATAAGGGTCGGCGAGGGCCTGCAAGCCCTCGCCCGCAACTAGCGAGGGCTCGACGGCCCTCACCAGCCACAGCCGAGGCCACCCTCGCCAAATCTGGCAAGGGTCGACCTGCAAGCCGTCGCCCACGGCTGGTGAGGGCTTAATGGTCCTCGCCTACTGTCGACGATGGGCGTCCAACCCTCGCCGGCCTTCACCAACGGCAAGCGCTCGCCAACCCTTCCCAAATCTGATGTTCTTGAGAAGAAGACAAACATGGGATGAAAAAGATGATGAACAATGCCACCATTGACCCAACATAATAATAATAATAATAATAATAATAATAAAGAACAAGACAATCGAAATTTTTTTAAAAAAATTGGACAAAAATACCCCTGATTAGGCTACCAAAATATGCATCGGACATGCATCTATTCATCGGCCGGCAAATGAGGTCCTTCTTTGAGATTAAGTGATCACTTTGAGTCTTTATTTGAGACATACTCCACTCCGGGTCCTCTTTTGAGAAAATGAAGGCACTTTGGGTCCTTATTTGAGACAAACTTTACTTCAGGTCCTCTTTTGAGAAAATGATGGCACTTTGGGTCCTTATTTGAAATTTTCCCTCAAAAAAGAACCCCTCAATGTGGCCGTGTCTTTATATTGTGTGGCCCCCGAAACCCTATATGTTTAACTCTTTTATAGGCAAAACAAATGCAATCTTTTTTGGAATATTTCAATATACTCAAAGATTGCCTATATCCTCCCAATTACAAAAAATCATTTTATTTTCCTCATCTCCTAATATTCTCCATTGATTTAATCGCCTAAAGATAAGATTGTGAACTGATTTTCTTAAATTCCAAAAATCCACCATAATGTCATTTCAAATATCAATTTAGGTAATTTTTGTCATTAAAAGAAAACAAGCTCAGGCCAATTTATTTGCTTCGTGGGCTTAGTCCGACCTGTCAAATTAAAGATCAGACCACTAATTTGAATTCATCCACCACCAGTCCAATGTAAATTAAAAATAAATGCACCTAAAACTATATGCTATGCAATTAATATTTTTTTCAGGGATAAAATTAACCCCTAATTTTTAATGCAATAAATGACTAAACTGGCCGCCAAAATTTAGGTGTCAACAATGAACTTGAGTTCTAGGTTCAAACCGGAAGCACTCCTCAACCTAAGCAGGATGCATTAGCCTCAAAACATCATGAATCGTCCTAAACTCGCTTCGTCTTGTCGAGATTTTGGTCAAAAAGTTCTAATGGTTCAAGCAAGTTCCAACGGGAAGGGTGCTCCTACCTGGCTTAATGGGAAAGGATTGCGGTGGACAACAGCTCTCGAGCGAATGACTGACGACGGTGAGGCTTTCCTTCGAGCTCCTTCTCTCAATGTTTTTCTCTATATTTCTCTCCAGAAAGAAACTCCAGTCTCGCTCAGGCTCCCTCCCACTCCTCCTGTTTCCTCTCTCCATCCGTGTTCTCTTTTTTAAAGCCGTCGTTGGTTCCGTTCCCTTCATGTCCGTCCAAAATGCCTTTTGCTAGTCAACAAAGCCAGCTCTCTTTCCTTTCCATCTTCAGCTCAAATTTTCCTTGGTCAGTCTAGCCTCCCCGCCTCCATATATGCTTATAGCCGGTCTTCTCCTTGGGACCGAGTTTGGTCTGTTTTCAGCTACAACGGCTACAGGTTTTCTCGAGCTTCGTCAACTGCAGGCGCTGCCACGTTGCAGCCAAGCTTTTATTGCTTCCATTTTTCTAAAATCGCAGTTGCCGATCCTCTGTAGATCCTTCTTCAGCTTCCTTCTACCCTGTCTTCTGCAAGTCCTGTGTGAAGACTGAAGACTGGAGGAAGGAGAAGGATGGGGCACGGGCTAGGTTGACCGGGGGAAGGAGGCTGGGCCATGGAGGGAAAAGAAAGAAAAAAAAAAACAAAAAGGGGGCAGGCCGGGCCAAAGCCAGATCCAGCCCGATCCGACCCTTAACTCCTTTTTTTTTTTGATTTTTTGATTGACTTTTTGATTTTTTTTTTTTTGTAAAAATAGGTGTCAACGGGAGTCCTATTCAACTTGTGTTTCTCACGAACTAGGGTGGGAGTCGTGTCAGATGCAAAGACTCCCTCATCAACATAGTTTTCATTAGATTCCTCCACATCACCTATCATAGCACCACCACCATTGTCGCCACTAATACCATTGTCTTCTCCCTCCAACACCACATATTCTTTTGCATTTTCTTCTGCATTTCCTGCTACATACTCCCCAGTAGCATATGTATCACCAAACACAATACAAAGGTCTGGATACTAAGGAAACCCATTATTCTTGAATTTAGCCTATTCACTATTATCGTGCAAATTTCATAGAAATGACATACATCAACAATGTAATTGACGCTTACACCCACAATAAGAAAAAATGGACCTAAGTAAAGTGATACCTTGATGTGAGAATCACATACACTTGAATCCTCCACAGTAACTGTTTTGTTGACATTATCCCATCCAAATCCAGATTGTGAAAGAAGCTTCTTAAAACTACTATATTGCTTCTTTAGTTTGTTTACCCTATTTTTCAACTGAATTATATTAAAGTGGAGTTCTATTTGTTTATTGAACTCAGCATGTATGTTATTCCACCCTACTTTGTTGTAGGTACAGGTGAGGCGATTTCCCTTTTTCACCTCTTCTACCAACAAACTTATAAGCAAATTGGTCAAAGGCTCAATCCACTTTGCTATAAATGCTTCTTTGTGGGGTGCCATTTAACCTTAATTGAATCAGTATTCAATGAACTATATCAGATGATGCACCAATTCAAGAACAAAAGCTTGTAATTAACAAGCACATCATGAAGGGTAAGCTAAAATTAGAAGTTAAAGAATAACAAATAACATGAAAAACAGTTACATATGTGGAAATCGTATCTTCAAGAGGCATATAAAATTAGCAATCCATTACTAAAGCAAAAACAAGTTATCTTCATAAAAAGCATCATAAGATTATTAGAAGCCAAAATGAGTTCTCTTCTCTTATCAAGCATGTCACAATAAAAATGCAACATAAAAGAATAAAATGAAAAGGGGCAGCCTCTTCAGCATAAAGAAATGGAAGAAGAAAGGAATGATGGAAAGGCGTATGTTCACATATGCTGCCTAAGGCGTATACATATGAACTTGGAAAAATAAAAAATCAGAATCCATTATGTTGTTCATAGTGACGATTTAGTACCAAAATGCTTTTGAGAGTGATGCCAGGGTTTGAATGCTTAACATCTTGGGAATGCGGACAGTCCGCGACTTTTGGAAATCTATTCTACTGGCCAGTATACAAAACTCTCAATCTTGTTTTCGAAACTCCAGCAGCAATTAGCGCCATTGCCCTAGTAGTCAGCCCAAAATGCATACTTAACAGGAAAACGAAGCGATTCCAGTGAAAGATCAAAGCCTAATAACCCCAACAACAACAGCAAAAACTCCCGAAAACCCTCCACATGCACAATTTTGCTTTCATTTTATTTTATCTACAATTATAAATATTTATTTTTACAGTATATATCTTGTTTAAGAAACTGCCGCCACCCTTGGCAAAGTTGGTGTTTCTTGCCTTAGTCACCACAGTGGTCCTAGTCATCCTTGTCGTGTAAAGTATTTTTCTCTAATTAAGAGATGATTCGATTTGATAGTACTTTACGCATTCTTTAGTTATTTTTTTATTGTATTTTCGTTTCCATTCCATAAGCTATGTTTATCATGCAGAAACTTACAAGGGATAACTATGCAATGCCTATGGTCACAGTTCTTTTAAGAGGCTAATTAATGAAGGAAAGTACCAAATTCACACATTTCAATGATAGTAGATAATAATTTGGATTTTATGCAGTGGTCAAAAGTTCAGGGTGAGCGCACAATATCCTAAAAGTTCAGGAGGGTTTTGTATAATTTCCCCTAAAAGAAGACAACAAGATGCGCACGATTTAGAGATGCAAAAAAAAAGAGGCAAAGAAGGGAGTAGATAATAATTTTGGGAACATCATTAACAACAAAACAATGGTTCCTCCTGCCTGTCAATTCAACAAAGTTTAGTGGGATGATCATACAAGTAATAAGCCCACCATACGTACAAATCAGTAAGCAATAGAAATCTCATAAACCAGCAGTAGAAAGGCATGACAGCTTCTGCAAAGGAAATGTTAAACTCAAATGAACTCACAGATAAGCGCAACCTCTTTTTGTAAGGAAATTGCCTTAATGACAAATTGATCGTTCTGGCATTACTAAAGCATATCTAAAGCACAGGGGTTACTTCCAGCAAAATGTTAGTCTTGCATAACAGACTAGAGGAGAGCTTGAATACCACTGTAAGACTGAGAAAAGAATCAGGAAACGCAAGGAATAGGTTGAGTATAGTTTAGTCTTTTAGTTGAAAAAGTGTAAAAAATAAGAGCATTAAGTGAAAGTTTTTCCAGTGACATGAAAGAATGCACAAACATCCTTATGCACGGAAAGCAATATAAGATCTCGATGAGCAAATCGCATGACAAGATTTGTAGACAAAGCATGATAGATATCCGATGAAAAGCAGTAAACAGCTCTCGTTCCGTAACCCCGTCAAAGTCACCTGACAGAGTTATGAAGGTACAACGCCTAAAAATAACCCGAACCCTTGAGCCACACTCTCTGCAACACAGATATCTCTCAACAACAAATGCCAATTCATCCACAATCACAACAAGCAAGCAAGAAGATAGGTTCTCTCACAGATTGCTAAAGCAATCACAAAGCTAAACACCAACCATTACTTCCAAAACACCATTTCCAAGACCAAGCATGACAGTTCTTGACTTTGAAACAGATCCACAATTTGCATATCTAGTCAACCCTCGACTCACACACGACCGTTCCACATCACGCATCAAACGCCATTAAACAAAGTTCTAGTGTAAGTAGAAACTTAATCAGGGAAAGCATTTTTTCCACCATCCTGCATTGGCCAAGATGAGAAACAGTTGACGACCCAACGCCGAAACATGAAAAGAGAGGTGAGAAGGGAAGGATTGATCGAACCTCGCGAGGAATCGTGGGGCAAGTTCCAGAGAAGGCCACGAACGAACGCCAACGTGAGCAGATTGAGGAATCAAGAGCGGAAAGGGGACGCGAACACAGGAGGCGGGTCTGACGGGACGACCGGAGCAAATTGGACGGTTTGTGGACGGCGATGGCGAGATGAGCGACGATCTGACTAGCAAGAGGACGGCGACGGCGTCAACGGCGAGGATGGATTCGGAGTTGACGGTGCTAGGGTTTTTGGTCAAAGCTTTAAGGACGGCGATGGAGTTGACAGCGAGGATGGACAGCTTTGGAGTCGACAGCGCTAGGGTTTTTGGTTGAAGATTAGAGGACGGTGACGGAGTCGACGGCAAGGATGGACAGCTTCAGAGTCGACGACGCTAGGGTTTTTGGTTGGAAGCGTTGAGAGGAGAAAGAGAAGGAACGCCTAGATAGAAGAAAAAGAGAAAGAACGCCCAGATAGAAGAAAAGCCCTTGAACGATGAAAGGATGCCCAAATAGAGAAAGGAAGAAATAATTTCTATTTCTACTTCAGAAACAAAGAAGCTAAAATTTTTAGCTTCTTATTTCTCCTCCAGAACAATTTCTGGAATAGAAATCTGTTTCAGAAATAGAAAAACTAATTTGCGCTACCAAACAGATTTCTGTTCAAAACCTATTTCGGGGAACAGAGAAACAGAGAAATTGAGAAACAGAAATTTTACTATGCGCAGCCTAGGACTATCTCAAGAAACCTATATTAATAAGATCCTAGAGAGATTTCGAATGAAGGATTGTTCACCAAGTATGGCATCCATTGTGAAGGATGACAGGTTCAATTTGAACCAATGCCCGAAAAACAATCTAGAAAGGAAACAAATGTACAACATTCCATATGCTTCTGCTGTTGGAAGCTTGATGTATGCTCAGGTTTGCACTCGACCCGGCATCACTTTTGTTGTGGGAATGTTGGGAAGATATAAGAGTAATCCAGGTATAGACCACTGGAAAACTGCAAAGAAAGTGATGAGATACATTTAAGGTACCAAAGACTATATGCTTATGTATAGACGAATTGACAACCTGAAAATAGTCGGTTATTCGAATGCGGATTTCGCAGGCTACGTTGATTCACAAAAATCAACATCTGGATACATTTTTTTGTTAGCTGGCAGAGCCGTGTCATGGAGAAGTGCCAAGCAGACTTTGACTGCTACTTTCACTATGGAGGCTGAGTTTGTTTCTTGTTTTGAGGCTATCTCGCATGGTGTATGGTTGAAGAGTTTCATTACTAGGCTTAGAATTGTTGATTCAATTTCTAGGCCATTAAGAATATATTATGACAATTCAACTGCGGTTTTTATGGCTAAAAATGCCAAAAGTGGCAGTCGAAGTAAACATATCGACATCAAGTATTTAGCCATAAGGGAACGTGTTAAGGAGAATAAAGTGGTCATAGAACACGTTAGCACTGAATTGATGATAGCTTATCATTTAACTAAAGGCATGCCACCGATAAAGTATGAGGATCATGTGAGTATGGGAGTAGGTCCCATAATGTAATTTGTCGTCATATGGACGATTTTGTTGTATGAAACTCTTATTCTATTGTAAAGTTGATTCTCAATTTTGGTGTACACATTTTGTTGTTTATGAGAATAACATTTATCCTTGGTTCTGGAATAAACATAGGGTTTATTCATTAAAATGTGTCGTCACATATAGGCTGATATTAAAGAAATAAGATGCATTGTGATACATGGAAGATATTACTCACTCTTAGAGGACATGTCACCATGATCCATGTGTTTTGTTTCTTTTCTTTAAACATAAAGTTTTCGTGGAATTAGTTAGATAACCCGTATGATGAAAATGATGGGATCAAGTGGGAGAATGTTATTTATTTTTGTAATCTCACATTTTCGGACCCACATTTTCTTTTAAAGTGGCAGTTATTCGACATGCAGTTTTTCCACATTTCGTACTTTTTCGTGACAGCCGCTCATTTGGTAACCGCCTTGATGGAAGACGGTGTATAAAGAAACGATCGTTCATTCTAACGGGCAATCACAGGGTCTAACTCAAACCCTCTCATTTGGAATACACCATCAGTACGTGAGGGAATTGGGTTAGTAGCGTGTGCCCAATATTTCTTTGAATTTTTAGGATTTTCCGACGAACGTGAATACGAACAATGGCTGGAGGTTTGTCTATAATTGATCCGACTTCCGCATTTTAATTTTTATGTCTTACACTGGTCGCCTTAATTGGGTACTGGATATTTGGGAACTCGGTTGAGGACAACATTCTCATCTCGTTGGAAAAATCCACTTGGCTCATTGCTCTGGCCTATATGTTTGTGGTTGGCCATGCGATTGGAAGCTATCAGGTAAAAATTGCGTCTTCTCATATTTTTTAACCTTATCCTCCAGCGATTTTTTGAGAAGTTGGACCAACCTTACCAACTATTACTCATGTACGATTTCTTATGGCAGATTTCTGCAATGCCGGTGTTTGACATGATAGAAAGTGTACTGGTAAGGCAATTGCACTTTGAGCGCTCTCGAACACTCAGGTTTATAGTGTGCAATATTTATGTTGGTAAGTGGATTCGGACTTCCTTCTATGATATCTCCTCCTTTCAAATTAGATGGGCTTAGCTTTTATTGAGATTTAATCGAACTCTTCGGAAATGAGTTATATTGCAGCGTTCACGATGCTCTTCGCGATTACTTTCCCCTTCTTCAGTGGTCTTCCTTCGTTCTTAGGAGGATTCGCTTTTGCCCTAACTACATACATTGTAAGTGTACTCATATAAGCGTGTCCTGCGACCCTAGTCGGAAATCTTACGTAGCAATTTTTTATTAATATAACTCACTTACATGACTTGCCAAAGAGCTGAGTCGAAAGAAAAGCCAAAACAACGTTGTTTTACCTCTTATTTGAATTTTAATATAAGTATTAATTAAATTTAAATTTAAAACTAAATTTTAAAAAGGGGAGAGGGGAGATTGCAGAACGGTGAGGGCCTCGCCCACCTTTTGCAACTTCCTTTTCATTTTTTAAAAATAACTTAGTTTTGAATTTAATTTAATTAATATTTATATTAAAATTCAAATATGAGACAAAACGACAGCGTTTTCACTTATCTAGCCACGGTAGCATGTAAAATGACATTGTTTTGCATTTGTCTTATTAAAAAAATATCACGCCAGCATTTGAGCCGGATTTTTTTGTCGTTAACACTTAACCGATTCATTTTACTCTAATTTTGATACTTAAGTATACTTTTCTTGACTTCTGAAACTTAAGTGTTTTCCGATGCCAAGTTTTGGCACTCCATGGATCCGAGTGTCCTTTTGTTAATATTTAGATATGATCTAAATATAAAGTGTTTGATATTTGATTATGCTTCTGACAAATTAATCTTTTTCATGTTTCAATCAATTTTTCTTTTCCATGTTTATCAAGATTGGCTAGATACTAAAATTTAATTTAATTTTAATTTTCGACTTTGAAATATAGTTTCACTCACACTATTAATAAAAAGCATGTAACTAATTGTGTATTCATAAACTGTCATAAATAGAACTTTCTTATGACTGAAATAGATGAGACCATAAATTAAAAGACCCTCACTATTTCCATCCATTTATTGACTTTTGATATCTCTTATCATATTGAATTGACTATATTATCCATTGTCGATCCCATTGTTAATTTAAGATGATTTCTTTTCTTTTTGGTCTTCTTTTTCTTTTGTTCAACTAGAGAGGAAACTACCGATGACCCTCTCACATAACATCTATTAAGATTAAATATGAGCCCATTCTCGATTCAAGATTATTTCTCGCCTTCCTTTTTTTACTTTTGTTTCTACATTTGGAACAAAATTGGTGTCCCCTTTTTTTGAAAATAGTTTATTTAGTAGATCGTTAACTAATTATCATGTTAAAGACTCGTATATTCTCTTTTCTTGCACTACTAAACTATTATTTGAAAAATAACAAAAGCATAAGTAAGTGAAAAAAAAATCTACCAATTTTAATACGCATTTTGTTTAATTTTAGATTTACTACGTGTCATTACGTTTTAGTTTATGTATTTTGACTGCTCTACTTTCAATTTTTTTAAGTGACTCTAATAATATCATTGCATGATGGTTTAAAAGAATTTCAGAAAAAAAAAATTAAAACTGTGACGAAGTTAAGTACTTAAGGAATTCCAAATGTATTGCTTAATAACAAGTTACATATGCAACTTGACAAAAGATATTGTCTATTCAGCTGCTTTGCTCCCCTAAAAAAGTTACTCTTTCGAAAATATATTTTACATGATCAGACAACAAGTTTTTTAATTATATCAACGAGAGAGTCATTATTCATTTAAAACAATATATATCTAGGAATAATTTTCAATGTTATCATGGAAGAAGCTCCAAATGAACTTGTTGACATAATTGATTACTGTTCTTCATTTGCAATTTCATCATAAAAAAGATACATTTATGTACTTTGAATAACCTTTAATATTGTCTTTCATAGTGACTACACCACAAAAAATACAATGAAATATGAGTAATTGTATAATGCATTCATCGACCACAATATTCCAACTTCGAGTAAATTCTTGTCAATTTGTGCTGCAAATGGTAGTCTAAAAATTCATGATTATAATAATTATTTCTGAAAATAAATTTTATAATTGGCGTAATAAGTTTAGCAACCAACAAACACGAAGGACGTTAAATTATAAGGGTTTTGGAAGAAGCAGTTATGGTGAAAAAAAGTTATTTGAAAGTTATGTGGGTGATTTTTTTAATAAAATTGAAACAAAAGAAAAAAGAGAAAAAATGTAAGAAATAATCTTAAAATTGATAGTAAGAATTGCAAAGGATAATGTGGTCAATTCAATATGATAAAGTGGTGTCAAAGCTTATAAAGTGGTGAAAATAGCACGAGTCAATGTAAAAAAAAAAAAAAAAAATGTAAAAATATTGTACTAAGCAGTTGGGTTTCAGACCTTTGACCGCGGTTTATAACCCAACTCGTGCGGTGCAATGCCGTCCTTGCTTGTCTTTGTGTTAGTTCGTCGTTTTGCATAGTTCCAGCAATGTCTTATTTGATATTTTTCTAAGTTCCAACATGCATTGAACTTGGTCTATATTTTGTTGGAAAATTTATCCAAAAAATCCTAACCTTATTATATTTTTATCAATTTAGTTATAAACTTTTTAATTTTGCTAATTAAGTCATAAACATGTTCACGTTTTGTAAATTAAGTACACTTGGGCAATTTTGGCTGAAAATTGATGACATGGACTCCGGCCATCCCACGTGGTACAACCGATACTAACGTGGATAATTATTCATTATATTTTAATATTTTTGAAACTTTTTTTTTCCTTTTTTTTTTTCTTCTTTTTATTTTTCCCTTTGTCGGCCATCGCCAAGCCTCATCAATGGATGGTGGAGGCTACTAGCCTCAGGCAAGGGATGCCCAAGCCTGGGTTGGCGAGGGCAAAGGTTGAAAAAATATTAAAATATTATTAAAAATTGTTAATGTTAGTGCTAGCCGTACTACATAAAATACATGCTGGCATTTATATCAACGACAATAAACTCAATTGGCAAAACGCAAAAAGATTTAAGATTGACCGATAAAATTGAAAGATTTACAACTAAATTAATAAAAGTACGATAGATTTATGACTTTTTTGATAATTTCCCCTTGTTTAGTTGGTATCTAAAGTGAAAAATCGAAATACTCATGCATCTTTTTTATACCAAAATTTATTTTCATGAAATTCAAATTTATATTACTAGATTTTTCACTATTTGTTTTTTTCATCTAATTCATCGGTCTTAATTAGTTATTATTCTAGAATAGAAAAAGGAGATAAAAAGAAAGAGAAGAAGAAAAACATCTGGACCGAATTTAAGCAATCATTGCATCATAGGACTAGTTTAACTCGTAAGTAGTCTTATTTCTCTTTATTTTGTTGACACATAAATTTTTGTTATCTAAATTTCATCATAGATTTCATGAAAAAATTAGGGATTGATTCCAACCTTAAAACAAAAGTGTCATTAATATAATTTGCATTTGTGTATTATGAATATTTGATAGTAATAGGCAAAAATAATTTGCATTTTAATAAGTCTCGGTCATAAAAATGGTGAATGGGTTTAAGTAGGACGGCCTAAACTAAATTAAATTTTCGAGAATAACATTCTGTCGGAAGGACTACTTTCATGTACAAGATTCGGAGATAAATTGGTGAAATTAAAATTTTTAGAATTGAATTGATATCTATAAATAGACAGAGGATTCATTTCCTAAATAGTGTGAACTCATACATGAATTCAAGGTGAGCTTGAAGATCATCAGCTAAGAAAGTTTAAACAATACTTAGGAGCTAAGGAAGAAAAATAAGAGGAAATTATGGGAAAGTAAAAGTAATATTTGTCTAATCATTTTTGCTATTAGTTTTTAACTGATCGCATATTCCTGCCTACTTTTAGAATATACCGACAGCCTTGCTGATTATAGCTCGTTAGTGGTCACAACCAAATTCCGCCAGCGACTCCCGGCCCCACCCAAAAATAAAAAACACAGACAGACGCCCGGCCTTTTAAAGTGTGAAGGCAAATTTGCCGTCAGGACAACCAACGACACCGCCCCTTTAAAAAAAAAAAAAAAAAAAAAAAGGATAGATCACCAAAAACCCAAAATTTTGTTCAAAATGACAAATTTACTTCAATTTTTTTTTGTGACATGAAAAATTCCAAATTTTACAAATTATGACACATTTACCCCATCAAGGACATTTTCGTCTTTTTTTTTTTCTTTTTTTCTTCTTCTTTTCTCTTTCCTTTGTCGCCATGTTGGCGCCGGTGGAGGGAAGTCGGCGTTGGGCAAGGGCAGCCCTCGGCGAGGTCGGGCGAGGGCCTCCCTCAACGAGGGCACCCCTTGCCCGATGCCAGCGAGGGGTGCCCTCGCCTGACGCCGACAAGGGCTGCCCTCACTTGCGTCGGGCAAGGACGGCTCTCGCCCGACGTCGGCGAGGGCACCCCTCGTCGAACTCAAGTGAGGGGGGCCCTCACTAGGCAAGGGCGACCCTTGCCTAACGCCGGCGAGGGTAGCCCTCGCCGAACACCGGCTTCCCTCCACCGGCTCCGTGATGGCCAATGGAAAGAGAAAAGAAGAAGAAAAAATAATAAATAAATAAATTAATTAATTAAAAAGTAAAAAGACCAAAATGCCCTATAATTTAGGATAAATGTATTACACAGATAGAAGTTCGGGATTTTCGTGTCACGAAAAATGTTTGGAGTAAATGTATCACGATCGGAGTTTTTTATATCACAAAGAAAAGTTTTTGATAGATGTGTTACGGTTGGCGAAATTTGAGGTTTTGTGTGATCTTTTTTAAAATAGAAAAACAATCCTAAAAATAAAAAAAACGCCCAGTGGAGTGGGTAGGGGGAGGGGGGCGGTGCCTTTTGGGGGCCGGCGTCTATAAATATCGAAGATCGAACGTCATTTCTCAAGAAGCTCAAGAAGAGCAGTTGAGGAATAGATCGAAAGATCGATCTCTCGACTCGACGCTGGGTTATCTCCAGTTCGTGAGATAGCAGAAGAGGTGAAGACTTCAAGAAGGGAGGATCGATCTCAACATCCCAGCCAATCACACCCCAGAGCGCCAGCGCACCGTTACTCACTCCCTTCTCTATCTATAGAAATCATCTGGGCTGTGCTTGATAGGCTCGATAAAATTTAGGATAGAATAAAATTAAAATTCAAGCAACCCTTCAACTCAAAAAAAAAAACTATGGAAGCTGTGCCTGTCGGCGGATTTTCCGGCGCCGAGTCCAACCTGACCACTATCGTTCACAGCCATGGCCAGAGATGATTTTTCTTAACCCATGCGCTTGGAAAATGGTTTTTCTTCTTGCGGGATGACAATGTTAGCTGTGCCTGTCGGCGGATTTTCCGGCGCCGAGTCCAACCCGACCACTATCGTTCACAGCCATGGCCAGAGATGATTTTTCTTAACCCATGCGCTTGGAAAATGGGAGGGGATGACAATGTTTTTGTATATCCCAAACAATTTAATTAGTAAAGAAAATGCAATTATCTAACATATCTCAGTGTCCGGACGTAGTTTGGTGGCTCTTGCTCTCTCAACAAGTATATGGATTTTGATGGGGGCAAGATCGTGCTTGATCGTCTGACACAGCTAAAACTTTGCAGTTGTAGATTAAGAAGAGCGGTTGAGGAAAAGATCGAAAGATCGATCTCTCGACTCGAACTCACTGGCCCGCAGAGTTCGTGCGAGAGCAGAAGAGGAGAAGATTTCCAGAAGAGAAGATCAATCTCAAGATCGAACTCTCGACTCGACGCTGGGTTAACTCCAGTTCGTGCGAGAGCAAAAGAGGTGAAGACTTCAAGAAGGGAGGATCGTTCTCAAGATCCAAGTGTCGAGCAAGAAGGGAGGATCGATCTCAACATCCAACTTTCGAGGGGGCCCCTCGGGTTCGTGCGAGAGCAGAAGAGGGAAGAGGGCGCCGTTATGGCAACTGAGGCTCCAGCCAATCACACCCCAGATCGCCAGCGCACCGTTACTCACTCTCTCTCTCTCTCTCTCTCTCTCTCTCTCTCTCTCTTTATAGAAATCATCTGGGCTACGCTTGATAGGCTCGATAAGATTTAGGATAGAATAAAACTAAAAATTAAGCAACCCTTCAACTCAAAAAAAAAAAAAAACTATGGAAGTTGTGCCTGCCGACGGATTTGGCGGCGCCGAGTCCAACCCGACCACCATCGTTCACAGCCATGGCCAGAGATCTCCAGATCTGTCTTTTTGTTTTTGTTGTTTTTGACCTGTCCTTGCTCTGGGAATCTCGAGCTACCGTCCGTGTCGCACCACCATTGTCCATAAACCCTCAACACAGAGTAGTTTGGGTCGCACATCATTTTTATTCTTTTGTTATTTTAATTCTAGACAACCAAAATTTGAGTGGAAAGTAGTGGGTACATTCACGTGGCGGTTTAAAACCACTTAACCGATGCGCTTGGAAAATGGTTTTTTTTTTTTTTTTTTTTTTGGGGGATGACAATGTTTTTGTATATCCCAAAACAATTTAATAAATAAAGAAAATGCAATTATCTAACATATCTCGTGTCTGGACATAGTTTGGTGGTTCTTGCTCTCTCAACAAGTATTTGATTTTGATGGGGCAAGATCGTGCTTGATCGTCTGACACAGCCAAAACTTTGATGTAGAATAATCTCGATTTGGAATTAGGATTTTTGTTGGGTTGATCGAGTTTTTGGATGAAGCACCTTACATTAATTTGAATGGTCCCCAGATCAATTTTAATCCTTTCCCTTTCAGCTAAAGTTTTTACATTGGCACCCATATTCATCAAAATTTCGTTGGCTTTTCTGAAAGAGAAATGATATACATATCGATGGACTGCATAATTTACAAAATTTGAATATCACACAAGTTCCCACGTTTGGACTTCGTTGGCGCAAGTTCCTTTTCCTAATTTGCACGGAAATGGTGGCTTGGTCGTGCACTTTTGATTTCGCAACACCCAATTATAGTCCGAGTGGTGTCTTTCAAGAGTCAGGTGTCATATTTCAAAAACTCAAACCTGAACCTATAAGTAGATAATGTACGAAATACGCACGTAATCAATTAAACCGTCCCCTGTGATGGATACCTCTTCTAGTGGGCATTACTGAGGTCCAAATTAGTAGCCTAAATTGACCAAGAACCTTCCATGTGGCCATCCCGATTCTTCTTCTGCTTCTCCCAAGTTTAGAGGATCTGGACTTTGGGTTGAGATCGATCTCATTTACCCATTTCTCTTTTCCTTCTTTAAGGCTATGGTGAGAAAATATGATACCCCTTTCGTTAAGGTCGGGTCCAATTGCAAGAGCAAGGGGCTTTAAAACATTGTAGCTCCCAAAGGGGAGTGGAGGGCTAGAAATCCAGTTAAGTGGTAGGGCGCCTTGCTGCTGGAGGCCTATGAAACTCAGTCCACCAACTTATTTCGTTTTTCTCGGATAGTGGGCCAAACTAAGGATCAGAAGTAGGCCAGAAGAGGTAAAACTAAATCTTTAGAGGTAACCCAGCATATCCACACCAAACTGCTAAATTCGGAACGTATCTAAGAACATCAATCCCAACTGATTTTAAATCCTACAACTCCGATAGTAAGGTCCGACGGTTTGCCTGACAAAGCCATGGTTAGTATTCGTCACTAGATGGACTCTTCCCTGATTTGAATGTCCAATTTATTAAGATTTTGTTTATTTTGTTAAAAATATTTTATAAGAAAATATTTTTCTTATTTTCCAACTTTTCAATCGCTTAAAAAAATGAATCAATGAAATTTTTTTTTAAGTCTACGTAAAATTGATACTTAAATTTAAGAAAATAATTACTTCAAATAAACTTAATGGATTTTTTTTTTTTTTTTTTGTTATTGATAACAACTTTTTTGTCCATTCATTTTGGTAAACAATATATATTATTATTTTTAAGAAAATATTTTACAAATCATTTATTTTCTCTGAATAAACGGAGCTAAAAAATCAGAAATCATTTTTCAAAATATGAATATATATCAGCGCTTAGATCAAGAATTCTACACTTTGGCAGGGGAAACTTAATGCTTGTTCTCAGGTCCACCGTGTCCAAGACCGAGTCTTCGACACCTCAGTCCAGGTCCATCAAGGCCACCCCTGGCTCCCGTGCCCAATAGCCATGCTTAGATCATTGGCACTTGGGCCCTAGTCCACAAAGGTCTAGCCTGAGGCCCGAATACCCGAAATTGGGTCCACAAAGGCTGAATGTGGGACCCCAATACGCGTGCCCAGGTCCCCACACACTAGGGCTCTAATCCACAAAGGCCGTTCCCGGTTCCTCAGCGCTTGGGCACGTTTAAAGTGGGCACGGTATTATCCTCTAAGACTAACGAAGGGGGATCGATCTTCTTAGATACGTTCCAAAGAATTTAGCAGTTTGGTGTGGATCTGCTGGGTTACCTCTAAAGATCTAGGATTAGATGCATCTTCACATAGTATCTGTATCAGCCCTAGAGTCACCTTCTAAAATGTTTTAACCTTCTCTCCCTCCCTCTATAACCAGTTTGTAATAGTAACGAACTTTGTTAAATGGAAGTGATGAGGGTTCTAAAAAGGTCAAAAATAACATCACTTGGTTTGTGTAGTATTTTGCTTATGATGTGGTCTGAGTCTTTCTTTTGCATCGGCAAGATCACGAAAGTATAGTGATTACTCGTTCATACTGTCACCAAGAACATAAACTCGCGATGGCATTTTCACTTTTTGGTCTAGTAAAACCGATGCTCTAACTAGTAAGAAGAATGGACTTCGATCTGCAATATGTAGCCTGAGTTGGATGTATTATGGTGTCAATAGGTCGAAGAGAAATTGGAGAAGCAGAGGGCAATTGACGATTGGCTACCAATTACATCTTCAAGAAACGCAAAATGGTGGTACTCAACTTTTCACAATGTCACCGCCATGGTTGGAGCTGGCATGCTCGGTCTCCCATACGCAATGGCAAGCTTGGATGGTGGTTATTTTTCTATCAAACACTTGACCGGATTCCACCATTACTTCCTATTTTACCTCTTTTTTTTCGATTTTTTTTTTTTTTTGTCCACATTTTTTTTTTCGAATTGAATCATGTTATCCTGATCAATTTTGTCTTGCTTTCCGTTTCAGGGGTCCCGGTGTGGCGGTGCTGGTCATGTCCTGGATCATCACCCTCTACACGTTGAGGCAGATGGTTGAGATGCACGAGATGGTTCCTGGAAAGTGTTTCGATAGGTATCACAAGATGGCCCAACAGGCATTCGGCGAAAAACTCGGTCTCTATATTGTGGTTCCTCAGCAGCTCATTGTCGAAGTTGGAGTTAGCATTGTCTACATGGTGACTGGAGGCAAATCCCTGCAATTGTTCCACGACACGGTTTGCTCGAGCTGTAACAAAATCAAGACAAAATACTTCATCATGATATTCGCTTCTGTTCACTTTGTTCTCGCCCACCTTCCCAACTTCAACTCCATTGTTGGCGTCTCCTTGGCTGCTGCTGTCCTGTCTTTGAGGTATCTGGTCTATTCTCTTTGAACTTGTACTCCAAATTCAATATCAGTTCTATGGATAAACAATCAGTAGTCTCGTCTAAATCAGATCTCTTGTCATAAGTCATGACAAACCAAGTACAAAAGCCTTTTTGCTAGGTGAAACATTAATTGAATATATACATGAAGAAGCGATCCAAATTAACAAAAACTAGTGCTATGTTATTAAATCACGCAAAGAGCGAAGCAATGGCTTGTGTATAGGGGGACTTAAGCATGTGTCCTTCATGTTTCCCAACAGCTACTACACTATTGCTTGGACAGCTTCACTCCACAAGGGTGTTCAGCCCAATGTGCAGTACGGGTACAGAGAAAAGTCGACAGCGGGAACGGTATTCAACTTCCTCAGTGCATTGGGCGACGTTGCTTTTGCCTATGGTGGGCACCATGTCGTGTTAGAGATCCAAGCGACGATCCCGTCAACGCCGGAGAAGCCATCCAAGGGCCTGATGTGGAGAGGAGTCGTCATTGCATACATTATTGTGGCTCTCTGCTACTTCCCAGTCGCCTTAATTGGGTACTGGATATTTGGGAACTCGGTTGAGAACAACATCCTCATCTCGTTGGAAAAACCCGCTTGGCTGATTGCTCTCGCCAACATGTTTGTGGTTGTCCATGTGATTGGAAGCTATCAGGTGAAGATTGCGTCTTCTCATATCTTATCCCTTATCTTCCTGCAATTTTTCAAGAGTTGGACCAATCTTACCAGCTATATGCCCGATCTCATTTACGATTCTCCTGGCAGATTTCTTCAATAATGGTGTTTGACATGATAGAAACTGTATTAGTGAAGAAACGCACTTTAAGCCCACTCAGACACTCAGGTTTATTATGCGCAATATCTATGTTGGTAAGTGGATTGACTCCATTCTATGATATCTTCTCCTTTCAAATTAGATGGTTTATCACTTCTATTGAGGTTTGATTGAACTCTCAAATTGGTTTACATTGTAGCGTTCACAATGTTCGTTGCGATTACTTTCCCCTTCTTTGGTGATCTTCTTTCATTCTTCGGGGGATTTGCTTTTGCCCCTACCACGTATTTTGTAAGTGTACCCTTATAAGCATGGCACGCATATAAGCCAAATTGCCAATGTGCATAACGACTGAGTCTTCTGACTTCTGCTGTTTCTTTTTTGAGCTTCCCTGCATGATGTGGCTCGCGATTAAAAAGCCGAGGAGGTTCAGCTTGTCTTGGTGGACAAACTGGGTATGCTTTCTTTTACCTGATTTTTTGTTCACTGTTCTCTCCTCTAAATAATTATAAGTGAGCTAGTCCAACTCGCGTTCGTTCATCCTGTCAGATGTGCATCGTGATTGGAGTACTCTTGATGGTCTTAGTGCCTATTGGTGCATTGAGGCAGATCATTATCAAGGCCAAGACCTACGGATTCTACTCTTAGGTACCGCACTGAAGGGGGGTGGGGTTGTTTGTGTGTATCTTCTTATGTTGCTCTTTACACCGACTGCGGTGGGTGTGAGATGCTATGCTGCTTTTAAATTTGGACAAGATGATGGCCTACTGGTAGGACCATTCTCTATATACGTCCCATATGTTTTTCAATATAAGTCTCTTTGTGTTCGACTTATCTCTGTCCGAAAAAATTCCTTCATATCCCTTTTATTATACTCTCCCTCAACAAGAGAATCCTAGACAGTCTATCATCGACAGGTTCAGTCTTCACTTTTATTTTTTCAAAATTAATTATTATTATTATTATCATTCTAGTGTACAGTTGAAATATGCCGCAGTGGCTTCAACCCTAGTCGTACCTGATCATACCGAATCCTTGGTTCGGTCGGTACCCAAGCTGAGTGCCCACCAAATTTTCCTTTTGGTGGTGTTGTTGCTGTCATTCTGACGAACCCTAACATACTTCCTCTTGGTTCTCGCACCTGAAACTGAAAGTAGCAACCCCCTTGCTTCCTGCGTGCGAGCCGCCTGGGCCTGGGTCGTCCATGGCCGGCTTCGGAGGAGATATAGGTCCGTGTCAGCAATTTGCAGTTTGTAAAACCCATAAGCTCCCACCCATCTCACCTCCCGTCCGCCTCGGCCACCGCACACTGCCGAGGACCCTCTCTCTCCTCACCGAAAAAATTTGGCCGGAGTTAACACGCATTATCTATTTTCACTCATCACATCTGGTTTCTTCTGTTTTTTTGGCCCTTTTGGCCTAACAATGCCGAGAGAGTCGACGGGAGAGGAAAATAATCTCCTGTCTAGGGCATTTCCCAATCATGTGGACGACGCGAATGCCCCCAATTTCTCGGTGTGGGGGCCCACTGAGCGCATCGGAGAGGGCGAAGAAAATCAAGCCTCCTCCTCTGATGAGAAAATATTAGGTAGTCCCGGACCGCCAGGTCACCGTGCACCCGCCCAATGAAGAGGCGACACATGGCTCCACGTGGAGACGGGCCCACCATTATTTTCGGTCAATTTTTGCACCCCTTCCCTCTTTTCATTAAATGCTTCGTTCTTCTGTCGGGGCCCACCATTACTTTTCAGAGAAGGTTTTGCGTCCCCCATCTCTCTCTTCATTAAATGCTTTATCCTTCTCTGCACGCTTCTTCTCCCGCTCGCACGAAGAAGCACCCCTTCCCCTCTCTCTTTCAAAATTCTCTCCATATTTTTCTCCATCATAACCGCACGACGCCCGCCCTCTCTTTTTCAAAAATCTCTCCCTCCCAAAAGCCCGCCCGTCGCCTCCGAGCTCAGCCACCTCCGCCGTCGCCGCCAGGAGCCACTCTCTCCCGGCCGGGTGTTGCGATTTGCGATGACACCGCGGCCGCCGTTGTGAACGATCTCTCTCGCTCTTAAGAGCCATGCCGATCATAGCTGTCGGGTCTCGACCTCGACCTCTGACTGCCTCCGCGTCTTGGTCATGGTTGCCTCCGATCCTAACTCCAGCTCCTCCGTTTTGTGTGGAAGAACGGGTTCGAAAAATCCTCCCGTGCTATTCCGAAAGGTAGCATGTCCCCGCAGGTGAGGAGCCGCGTCTCCTCTTCTCCGGCCTCCGTCCAGAGCAGCAACCACCGCCCCCCTCCCCCGGGAGGGCGATGAGCAGCAGAACCCCGGCCCGACAAG
Source organism: Eucalyptus cloeziana (assembly GCA_014182715.1). Taxonomy (NCBI): domain Eukaryota; kingdom Viridiplantae; phylum Streptophyta; class Magnoliopsida; order Myrtales; family Myrtaceae; genus Eucalyptus; species Eucalyptus cloeziana. The sequence continues at coordinate 23,618,060 of CM024642.1, forward strand.
CTCCTCTTCAAGGAGGACGAGAACTGGCTCCTCAAGTCCCTCTCCAAGCTCACCAACCCCTCGTTGTCCCCCACCTCGGATCCTCCGAAACTTGATCGAAGATCCAGCAGCTCCGGCACAAGTACCACAGGCAGGCGCGGACCAAGAAGCTGAGCTCGCCCGAGACGTGTGGGGCAAGAAGCTGAGCTCAAAGGAGGCGAGAAAGGGCAAGGGGTAAAAGTAGCAAGTGAATTTGGAGGAAGAGAGGGAGAAAGACGAGGGCAAGATTCTGGGTGGCGAGGAGAACGGAGGGGGGGTCGTCGCCATCGTCATACAAGATTTGATGTATCTACTCGAGTCTATGCTGATCGCATGTTGAGAGGATCTCATTACAATTTTTGAGGCAACAAAGACGCTGCATGCATAAAAAGAAACGACCAAAGCGATGAAATATGACCACTCGCCAAAAGCTGTCCCAGGATTGCAGAAACCAGCGTCGATCTTTTAACATTCTTCTTTACATCGAAGCGAGTTGCAACGACACCACGACCGCCGTTATGAACGATCTCTCTCGCTTCCAAGAGCCCTGCCGGTCGTATTTGCTATGTCCCGACCTCCGACCGTGGTCGTGGTTGCCTCCGGTCCTAACTCAGGCTCCTCGGTTTTGTCAAACTAATTCCGAATTCGGGAAACCATTCACAGCACGTCCACAAAACATACCCAGAAGGAAATGAAAGGGAAAGAAGAAAAAAAACAGAGAAAGCATAAAACAAAAATCGAAAACGGAGGTCTACGACCCTCCTTCAACCCATGTAATCGAAACCCAAACCGTCCCAACCAGTTGACCATCGACCAAGAAACGAAGAACACAGAAAACCACCGAAAAAAAAACAGTAGGAAAAAACCTCAAACACCCAGAAGGAAAGACTCCACAAAAGCGATTGCCCGATCGAAGGAAGGACGAAAGGAAATGTTGAGACTCGCGAAGCAAACCCGACTTACCCATGAAGTGAATCAGCAGCTCCAATTTGATCACCGCCTCTCCCTCCCTCTCTCGCTTGCTCTCTCTCTCTCTCCACTAATTGCATACGATTCTTCCATGGCAATATTCACTTCAAACATTGACATGAGTCATTGCTCATACAAAGAAGAGCCAAGAAAAAGAGAAATCTGATGAGGAAACTCTCTTTCCATCAGGTCGAATATTGAAAACAGCGTACGTGGACCAGTTCCGAAACTTCATTTCAAAAACTCATGCGTGAGCTACGCCAATCTGTTCCCAATAGAATATAACAGTGGTCAAGAGAATGAAAGCCAGTCACGAGAAACCAAGATGAAATTTATTTACATTAACAAATGAATATTTCATCCTTCAAATGTTTACAATTCATACTTCAACTACTAAGCTCACAAGACACATGCTTGCGTTTGCAAAAGAAATCTCGATGAAGAAGCAAATCCAACATGTTTTCTAGTGTAGAAGAATGACATTGGCTCGGTCTTGTTCGAAGAGGACTCTCTCGACTTTTGGCAACACTGAGAATGACATCGCCATCTACGCTTGCCGTTCCTCCACACGAAACCGAGGAGCTGGAGTTAGGACCGGAGGCAACCACGACCACGGTTGGAGGTCGAGACACGGCAAATACGACCGGCAGGGCTCTTGGAAGCGAGATGGATCGTTCACAACAGCGGCCGTGGTGTCATCGCAGCTCACTTCGATGCCAAGGACGACCAAATCATCGCCGTCCGCGCTCGCCGCTCCTCCACACGAAACCAAGCAGCTAGAGTTAGGACCGCAAGGCGACCCCGACGAAGAGGCGGAGACCGTCAGAGCTCGGTTGACAGCTACGACCGGCGGGGCTCATAAGAGTAAGAGAGAGGGAGCAAGTGGCTCCTGGCGGCGACGGGGGAGACAACCAAGCTCGAAGGCAACCGGCGGGCTTTTGAGAGGGAGAGATTTTTGAAAAAGAGAGGGCGGGCGTCGCGCGGCTTTGAGAGAAAAATATGCAGAACAGAGGGAGACAATTTTAAAAGAGAGAGAAGAGAAGGGTCGCTCCTTTGTGCGAGCGGGAGGAAGGGTATGCAGAGGACGGACAAAGCATTTAATGAAGAGAGAGGAGGGATGGTGGGTCCGGAAAAAGCACGAAGGATTTAATGAGAAGAGAGGGGGGCGCAATTCGACGAGAAAAAGTAATGGTGGGGCACAGCTCCACGTGGAGCCACGTGTCGCATCCTCATTGGGCGGGCGCACGGTGACATGGCGGTCCCGGACCACCCAATATTTTCTCCCTCCTGATGGGTCCCTGGGGAAGCTGCCAATGGGAGGATAGACAAGTGTCGAGCACCGCCGATAAGGCAAGGGACACGTGGTGCTTTCGTCCGGAGTCCTCGGCAACAAAGACTGGATGCGCGTCCTAAACCCTAAACCGAGAGCGGCCTCCTCGTCGAGCCTCCACGCATGGAAACCCTCCGAGCTCGTCCGTCCATCCTCCACACGTCGCTGGGCACGGCCCTCGCCCTCGTCCGCTTCTCGTCCCCCATGTCCCTTGGCACGTGAACGCCGATACCATGTCACGTCAACTGTCTTCCCTTTGTTGACCGACAAAAAAAAAAAAAAACTGTCTTCCCTTTGTTGGCTGGGTCCTCCTCGTATGTGGGGCCCAGCCAATATGATAAAACAAAAGAAAAGAAAAAAAGAAAGAAGAAGAGAAACAGTCAAAAAGCAAAGGAAAGAAAAGGAAAAGAGTGGCTGCTTCGTGCATGTGCGCCCTGTATTTTCTAGTAGTAGAGAGAGAGAGAGAGAGAGAGAGGAGCGCCTTTTTTTTTTTTTTTCAAAGTTAGGGACCGTTGCCCCTCCGCCTGTTCCCTGCACGATAAGTCCAAAAAGCTTCGTCCTGAGGCCGGCCCTACTCAACATTCAACAACGCCACTGGTGCCCAGTCTCGTGATCTAGTCAGACTCGTCCACCTCTCGTCCCGCCATGTCACTTGGCACGTGAACGCCTGCTACCAAGTCAACTGCCTTCCCTTTGTCGGCTGGGTCCGCCTCGCATGTAATATGATAAAATAAAAGAAAAGAAAAAAAGAAGAAGAGGAACAGTCGAAAAGCAAAGAAAAGAAAAGGAAATGACTGGCTGCTTCGTGCATGTGCGCCCAATAATGCGAGAGAGGGAGAGAGAGAGAGAGAGAGAGAGAGAGAGAGAGAGAAGTGAGAGCTCACCGAGAGCACCGGGAGAACAGGGGAGAAGAAAGAAAAGAAGGGGCGCGGTTTTTGCGGTGAGCTCCTCCTCCTCTTGCACTGGCTAGTGTTCTTCCAAGCCCTAGCGTACCTCCTCTTTGCTCTTCTCTTCACGGTGAGCTAGCTCTTGGTCCCCAGGAGGCTACCGGCGCCAGAGACTGTTTTGCCAAAGACCGGCTTTGGCACTTTTGGCCAGAATCTAAGCAGTATCGGATCAATTATCGTGATGCGCTTTGTTAGCTCCACCGTCGGATCGGCAGACCGTGTTCCACTGTCACATGAAGGAGCTCTGCCGGCGCCACCACCAGCTCAGCCCTCACGAATTCTCCGCCAAAAATGGAAAATCTGGGGTTGTAGCCCTGAGAGATTCAGGCTGTGAGCTTTGACAGAATAGGAGCTCTCTTCAGGCGATAATGAGTGGCGAACACACGGTGGTCTGGTATACAAGCGTCCCGTGTCTGTGCAAACTCGAGCTGATAGCATTTCCTATGTTGATCACCCCTATATTCTAGAATTGAAAAAAATATTGGACAGGATGACTGTGCGATGGTAAATATGAGAGCTTATATTTCTCACTAGTCAAACGAAAATTTAATTTTGAATTTAGAATCTCGTAAACTAATATTGATGGTGCTAGATACAACTCTTAAACAAATTAGATGATAAAAGGTTTCTTTTATTTTTAATGAAATTAATTTCCTAATATTGTCAGACACACGACAAAGCTGCAACTAGGTCCTCGTCGAAATTATTATGAAATTGAGACGAGAAAGACTGAATTAAGATTGACACTTCACTTATTTATTCTTTTAGTAACCTAAGGACTCAGCCCTTGAGACTTGACTATTTAGAGGCTCATAAAAACACTCTACAAGCTTTGTGAATTGGTTAAATCAAGCCTTTGGTCTGTACAAAAAAATTACTAAAAAAAGTCTTAAATTATTTCATTGCTAATGTAGTCCCTTTAGCTAATTTTAATATGAAAACATTGATGCAGCAGTCCAATTAGTACCAATCATTCTATTTGGCATGATCAGTGCTAACATAGATAATTTTTAAAAATTTCTAACTTTTTCTCTCTTTTTTTCCTTTTTCTATTTTTCTCTTTCCTTTTCACTGATAGTCGCTCTTAGAGAGGGTTAGGCGAGGGTCACCCTCGCTTGATCTAGTGAGGGACATCCTCACTTGGGCAAGGGTTGCCTTGCTCGTAGCTGATGAGGCCCTAGACAAGGTGTCCCTCACCCAAATTTGGTGAGAGCTTGTAGGCCCTTGCCTAATAACGGCAAGGTTTGTTGGGCCATTGTTGGCCATGAAAAAGGAAAAAATAAACAAAGATAAAATAACAATTCAAAATTTCAAAAAATTATAAAATTGTAAAAATTGTCCACATAGAACATCCAATGTCCATGTTAGTGTTTTTAGGTCAAAATTAGCCAAATAAACTACATTGGCAAAATGTACAATAGATTTATGACTTTTTAGTAATTTTCCTAGCACGATAGTGTTGATCCAAAATTGCTTTGTTCTTAAGATTGGAATAAACTAAACTCATATAACTTGCATCTAGATCGAATCTTATTATTATACATGACATATTATGATTTATTAGAAGATTGAATCTTAAATAGAGAAAAATAATCTTAAAGATTTTTTTTTTTTTTTTAAAAGTAGGGGCAGTAATATCATTGACTGATAATATGTTCTTCCCCAAAAGCTAACTCAAAGGGTGATCTCCCCTCACACATCAACATCAACCCTCTATGAGTGACGTTGGGGTCTAGACTTGTTAGTAAACTAGTCTCTGATACTAGTGTTAGGTGGTCTTAAACCTCTCTCACCCCAAAAGCTAGTTTAAATGGTGAGACTTCTCCTCACACTTATTAATCGATCACCAACTTCTTTCAAAATCGATGTGGAACAAACCTTAACACTTGTTATAGAAAATTGGGAAAACTCCACATAAGAGTCTGCCATCGCTTTCTCAAATAAGGGCATAAAGTGGCCAAATTGTCTCAAATAAGGCCTTTGGCTGACCAATGACTATTTTGGTCATCGGAGAAGGGGTATTTTGGTAAAAAAATTGTAACTATATATATTTTTATTTATTTTTTGATTGTTTCCTTTTTGTTCTTTTTCTTTGTTTTTTCTTTTTTCCTCTTCCCTCCCTCAGCCATTGCCGTCAATGACCAACCGAGGTTGCTCGTCTCAGGCAAGGGCCACCCTCATCGGCGTTGGGGCAGGGTGAGGGTTGCCCTCCTTGCCCTCGCAGGATCTGGCAAGGGCCGCTCGGCCCTAGCCCGATGCCGGTGAGGAACGCCCTCGCTCTCATCTAAGTCTAGTGACCTCTACCATGGCTGATGGAGGGAAAGGGGAAAAGGAAAAAAGAAAAAGAAAAAACAGCAAAAAGAAAGGAAAAGAAATAAACAAAACAAAGTAAAGGACAAAAGTGTCCTTTGGTCTGAGAGGTTAGACTATTTTTTGAAATTGATATAGTCACTTTAGGCCCTTATTTGAAATAAGTCCACTTTGAGCTCATAATTTGAGAAAATGAAGGCATTTTAAGCCCTTATTTGGATTTTTTTCCCAGAAAATTAAAAGAAAAGTGCACATATATGATAGAAATTAACATCGTTCGCATCATGGAACCAAGCATAAGGTTATTCCATCTAGAAATCTTTGAAGGGAGAAAAGGGGAAGAAGAAGCTTACTTGTACTTGTAGGCATTGATAGCTCTTCTCGGCTCACTGCACTTCTAGGTTTGGTATCTGGTGCAGACATATACGTGACATTGTTTCGGACATTAAAAAGATAGTTATTTCGATAATCCTTAGAACAATAAAGTCAATGTTAGGCAACATGGTCTCACGTGCTCATTCTTGGAAGCTATGATGAACCCCTCTGGGCAGATTTCAAGAAAAATTTTCCCAGGAATGTAGGTATATCAGGTCCAGGGCGTTGAATTTTGGGCTGTGCTTCGGACCCGCATACGTAGTTGGTTTTCCAATAGCTAGTTCGATCAGGTTACAAGAACTTTAGTACAATTAAAGATGTTCATTTGTCATTCTTAATCTGATTCGTTGTAGTGCTAGCAATAGGCCACTCCCTAATTTCTGAGCACTGCACATGTCATGAAGTGTTGAGCCTACGGAATTGTGTGTCAAGTACCGTCGGTTCATCAACTTAGGCGCTAATGTTAAGAACGACAGGGTCCTAACTCTAAACTCGAGTATGATCATTGGACAAGTCTGGACCAGACCAAACCCTCGAATTTTACTCAACTTGTTGCTTCGGCCCATACATCAACGGAGGGGGAAAAAACAACATAGAATTCTCCAAGCTAGATGGCTTCTGGCAAGCTCAATCAGGTAGGCTTAGGCTCTATAGAAAGGTCTTTCCTCGAGCCTTTGAAATTGGTATTATGGCCCATTTAAGCTGGGCAAACTCAAGGATGTCCATTGCCATTCACGTCTACGGTCTAATCGTAACAACTAAAGGCAGAATGCTCCTGCAATTTAAAAAAAAAAAAGCCGAGTTACTCTTAATTAAATAACAATAATGCAAATGATACAAAGAAAGCTTTGAAAGTATAGTTCACTTTTTTTCTGAAAATGCAAAAGATTAAGCAGTTGCACACAATCATATCTTCCCTTCCTATCCCCTGTTTATTTCCCCATTTTCAGGTCTGTATAACTGGCTTCCTCTGTCATTCCCCCTTTTTTTCTTTTTTCATTTTCCCAGCAACATGTGAAAACTAATAAGTTTGCAGAGCATGTTTCGGGAGGTCCAGACAGAGAACTGGTTTTTTTTTGTTAAAACAACAAAGAATGGGACTCCCCGCCATCTATATCGCTGAAAAAGAAAAATAAGAAGCAGTTTCTCACGTGCTATCCTCTGCTCTGGTAATTACAAAGCCAGAGCCTTGTCTTCCATATTTGAACAAAATGGAAGCTTTTCAAAGACTAATTTTTATGCAGCAAACTGAGACACGGTCTACACCAATCAGGAAGGTATTGGACCATCCAAGCTTCACCAGAGCGATTATCGTGTGGAATTCAGTGCTCATTTCTGCTTCCTTTCAATTTTCAACGTCCGCAAGCTTCACCACTTATATCCAAAACTACAGCCACAAGTCCATAAGTAATGCCTACTGAAAGCACCAGCTTCCCTCCTTCCTTCATTGCCCCCTCAACCCAAAAGGTGAAAAGTGGCATATTCCTTAATGCTTACTCGCTTATTCACACCAAGCAATCTCTCTCCCTCTCTTCACCCTCCGACACACAGTGAGTCTTGCATTAATCTGGGTCCCACGGACCCAAATACATCATGGTCATTGATCCTATGAGACCCATACAAGGGGCCTAAATGATCAACAGCGACAATAAATCCAGTATCAATATGGATCTGGATTCAGGCAAGTGTTTGTTCACATTCAATAATTACCCATCGAGTTTCTTGCATAAATCTATGTCCATTGGACCAAATCAATCATCAATGTGGATCATGGCCCGTCACATGAGCCCTATTTATGAATTCCACAATATCAATGGTTGCGATCCATGATCATGGATGTTGGGATGAATCTCCCCACCTCACATACTGAATAATTTCTCACTGAACAGACTTGCGTTTCTTTCCATGCACGCTTGCTTTGCTGAAGGAGATTGGCGCATGATGACACAGAACAGAACATGCGCCTCATCAAAAGCCTCAAACCTCAACTTCAGCGAAATGAACCCCTCAAATTCGTCTGTCCATTTCCTTAATCTCATCATTAGATCTTTCGACATTATCTCTTGCATTTTTCCCCTCCACATTTCCCGATTCCAACAAACACAGCTTTTGGCCTCACTCTTGAAATTGACTAATGAGACGACGCACCCTTCCCTCACCCATTTCCATGTGAGCGTCCTCTCTCTCTCTTTCACCTTTCCTTTTTCTCTCGTATTCTTGATCTTCTTGATGCCTCCCACGTTCTTGCCTCTCCGCTGGGCGGACACCCGATAACAGTGGCGGTGCGCCTCTCCAATAGAATGTGCAGCTGCTAATGGCCACTATGAGCTTATGGGAGAGCTCCTCCACATTGATCCCAACCACCTCATCGAGCTCACCTCCCTCCGCCGAATCCGCGGCCTTGAGGCTCTCTGGGAGGAGGTGGGCGACGCCGGGTGGTTCCGCAGCATTGCCGAGCACCGCTCCCAGGTGGTCTGGCAGCTCCTGCAGGAGTGTGATTTGAAGAACAAAGACCGTCAGGGGTCGATATGGTATTGGCAGGTGGCTCATGTACACTGCTGCGTCGGCAGGGGACTTGGGTTTCGTCCGATAACTGCTGGAGAGAGATTCGTCTCTCGTTCTGGGAGAGGGCGAATAAGGCATGACCGACATTCTCTACGCTGCTTCCAGGAGGGGAAGCTGGGAAGCCTTAATGATGGTTCTTGATTTCACGGTGTCTCCAAGGGCGTTGACACCGATGACGAAGAGTGCAGGACAGGGAGAGGTTGCTTCCTTGTACAAATGGGAGGTGATGAACAGAGCAGTGCATGCTGCTGCCAGAGGAGGTAATCTGGAGATCCTGAAGAAGCTCGTCGCCAGTGGCACTCGCTCCGATCTTCTGGCTTATAGAGATGCTCATGGCTCCACCGTCTTGCACTCTGCTGTCGGCGAAGGACGTGTCCAGGTGAGTTGAAAGCTCGTGGCCTTTGTGGCAACTATGCTTTTCAGTTGAATAATCTTGCTAGAGCAAGGCTTAGGAAGCACGGTCTTTTCTCGAATGGAGAATTTTGCTTGATGGTTAGATGGTGTCTTTGCTGTTTTACGGGTTTGGAGGATGATCATGTTTCGACTGCCATATAGTGTCACCTTAGGAGTGAATGTAACTCTGCAATGTGAGAGTTTTGGCTTCATGGTGTCTCAGTACAATTGGAACATAGTTCAATTAAAAAATAAGGTCTCAGCCAATCTGACCGATTCATCAAGCCAGTTAAACGCGCCAAAACCTTCATAAAGGAAGGAGACTGATTCCTGCAACCACTAGTCGTTTTGTATTCATTCGACTGAAGTTGCAGATGATGTTAGTGCAGACCTAGTTGTAATCTCCCAACCTTAGAGCAGCTCGCCAAGAAGATTAAAATGATCTCAGTCTTGCTCCTGTGTTGGATACAAAGCAGGTGGTTGAGTATCTTATTCTAGCCTTGGACATGATCGACCGGACCGACCATCTAGGCAACTTGGCATTGCACATGGTTGCTTCCAAGGGTCAGTTACCTACCATTCAGGCACTAATTTCTGCTTCTCCATCTTCTATCTCTTCCAAGAACACAAATGGAGAGACTCTCCTCCACATGGCTATTTCTGGTCTCCAATCTCCGGATTTCCAAGAGATTGGATGTCCAGATTGAGACAATGAAGAAATTCTCGGGCGGGGAAGTCTTTGATGTGGAAGACATAATCAATGCGAAGAATAATGATGGCCGGACCACTCTTCTGTTGGGAAAATATGGCTTCGAATTGAGTAAAACAATGAAGTCGGATCGAGTAATCAAGTTGGACTTTGAAGCGTGATATCATTTTTTTTAAGGATTTATTTGCCCCACAAAGTTGCTAATGGTTACCGGCAAATTTCCTCCAGGATACAACAAAGTCTCAAATGAGAATATTAAATAAAGAATTAAAAGTATTTTATAAGGTCTTTATGAAACAATTGAAAACTTGATAGGTTGTTGTTTCGAAAGAAAAAAAAAAAAAAAAAATGGAAGAAGATATGTGTTTGATCTCAAAACAAACATACTTATCTTTGTCTTTCGAATAGAGACAACTCTTCAAAAGATTGCACAAAGAACAAAGACAACCTTTCGTGAGCAAAGTACGTCTCAAAAGTTACGTTGAAAAAAAATAAAAAGAATTCGAAATTAAATAAATAATAAATAATAAATAACCGTAGCTTTTCGTGAACAATCGTATCGTTTCAACAAGACTTTATAATTAATTTTTATAGAAATAAATCAGAATTTTCAATAAATAAAATAATGATCGTCGGTTTGTGACAAATCTCATCCACGTGTGCACTCACATCTTTTCGATGTGGGACAAGACACCTCTTCATTTGTTTTATAAACAAATTACCAACATCTTCACTCAGTGATCATTGGCATTGTGCATCCTAAACTAATGGAGATCTTGATGGCGGCACAAGGAATCGATGTGAACGTTCCTGATAAAGATGAAATGTCCCCACTCGAGTGGCTCAAACGGCGACCTGGCTCTGCATCATCCGATGTATTAGTCAGAAAGTTAGTTTTGGCCGGAGGCCGAATGCTTGGGACTCAGGAATTTTCTGCTAGAGAAGCTTTGCCTTTGGATATAAAGACGCACGATAACAGAACTACTAGCCCCGTCACATCTTTTCAAATAGCCGATACCGAAATTTTTTTGCACGCCGGGGTTTGGGGCATTTTGGACGTGGACAGCTATTGAAATAGCACGGGAATCAACTCTTGCTCGTTCTACTCAACCGATGGAAACAGTGGTTCATGCATCAGCGAGAGACCTGGTTCCGGGAGTAACATGTCAAGGCGACTTGAGAAGTACGTGTGGCCATCAATACGAGCAAAGGAGCATGACCCAGGAATCTGCAACGAGTAAGATGCAGAAACGTAGGGGCTTGAAATTCATAATGTATAACATTAAGAACTGACCGAGAGAGTTTTACTTCTTCGGCTGTTCGATGAAAGTTATAAAAACCCTGGTACAATTAGAGAGGTTTATTTCACTCTTGATTCTAGCAATTGGCCTAGTTTTCGAGCTCTGCGCATGGTCGCAAAGCTGAGGTATCGTCGGGTAGGCCCAAAGGGTGATCATTGGACAGATCCGGACCGAGCGCTCAGATTCGACTCACCTTGTTGCTTAGGCCCATCCATTGACAAAGAAAATAACACAGAATTTCTCCGACCTAGATGGACCTCTCTCAGGCTCAAGAAAGCGGGTCGGGCCCTGCAAAATATCCTCCATCAAAGATATTCAAATTTGGTCTTCAGGCCCATTTAATCTGGGCAGGCTCAAGCAGGCCTAGTGACGTAAGATCCACGATCAAGTCTAATCCTAATCATTAATGGTGGAGAACGCTCGGGTAACAAAAAATGAAAAGAGAAAAAAAGAGTTAATGAGTTACTCTTATTTTTCCAATCCTAACAATAGATTTCGAGGACTGTTTAAGTATGTATTGCTTACTTGAAATGAAAATTATGCTTATCTAATCTCTCTGTTATGCAATATGCAGTACTAAAAATCAGTGCTTGTGTTTATTGTCATTGCTCTTTTTTGCTCGAAAGCAATTGATTCTTAACTTATCGCAATTTGGGAGATGTTCGTGACGCAATTTGCTAATGTCTCTGCTAGTTCCTATCGTTCCACGGAGACAAGCAAAAGTAAATCTAATCGAAACTGAAGAGGGACTTTGGAAAGGGTTGACGCTGACATCTCTACAGCTTTGCGTGTGCACGGGACGAAACATACCTTCCATGTCGCTTAAATTCTTTCCTCGGACGGAGAACCGAGGAAAGCGGCATTGACACAAATGCTTTGAACAAATTCCCAAGGTTACTGTGATGCTCATCTTCTCATAAGCCGTCGAATCTAGCTATATTGTATTTAGTATCAATTTAGTTCTTAACCTTTTAATTTGACTAGTTTTTAACTTTTTCACATCAATACCAATTTAATCAATTTAGTTAATTTTAGTTGGAAATTACTGACATTGATCGTTCTACATGGTACAATCGACACTAATATTGATATTTTTAATAATATATTCAAATTTTCAATTTTTTTTGAATTTTTTGAATATTTTTTTTTCATTTCCTTTTTATTTGCCTTTTCTTTTGGTCGGTGGCCATTGCTTATTGCCGGCCACATGCCAGGGCTGACGAGGGCTAGTCGTGCTTGGGCAAGGGCAAGTGCTGGCTGTCCAAGTGAGCCGACTCGAACCCAAGCTAGGGCAGCCTCACTACACCTCACTTGAGTGAGGATTGGCCTCACTAAGTCTAGCTTGGGTGAGGGTTGGCCTCCTTGATGCGAGATTGACCTTTGCCTAGGCAAGGGCGAGGCTCGCCGATCTCACCGTTGCTCGGTGAGATTGACCCTGCCTCGTGGTTAGCGCGGCCAACCTAGGCAAGGCTAACCCTCAGCTGCCATGGCTATGGCCGATGGTTGGTGATGGTTACCGGGCAAAATATTAAAAAAAAAAAATCATTTAAAAATTCAACAAAGTATTAATATATTATTAAAAATGTCAATATTAGAGTCGACTATGTCTCGTAAGACGGCGACATTCTTGTTAGTAATTTCTAACATAAATTAGCTGAATGGACTAATTTGATACTAATTTGAAAATGTTTAAGACCAAATTAGTCTAATTGAAATGTATAAAACTAAATCAATACCAATGCAATAAATTTAAGATCTTTTTGTTATTTTTCCTATTTATTTTACAATGTCTGATCAAAATTTATTATTCACAAGGAATAATTCTGAAGAATATTCACAAGTATAGATGGAACACTCCTTTTTTTCAAATGCAACAACAAACCCCGGGGAAAAAACGAGATCTCAATCTCATATCGAAATATACAAATTCAATGGAGTGCACGTGTGGAGAAGTTGGTTGTTCTTGAAAGGGGAAAAAGGAAAGTATATTAAAAAAATTCTAAATATATTGTATTGATACTAATTTAATCATAAAATTTTTAATTGAATTAATTTAATTTTAAACATTTTTACATCAGTACTAATTAAGTCCACCCAACCAATTTTAACCAACAATCGTTGACGTGGATCTAGTTATCTTACATTCATGTTAGCTATTTGTGGCTAAAATTGGATTGATTTAATTGGTAAAATGTGAAAATGTTTAAGAGTTAATTGACATAATTAATTATTTATGGCTGAATTAGCAAAAAATACAACATGTTAATGACTTTTGGATAATTTTCCCGTTGAACATGCCTAGTACCATTTGTTCCATGAACAAGTCTTAACCTAGCAACTAAAGAAAGAGAATGATTGAATTAAACAAAAAAAAAGCCAAGTTATTCTTATTTTTCCAGTAATAAACAACGACACAAATGATACAAAGACTAATTTACAAAATTACGTAATACACTTCGAATGAACGTTTTAAGTATGTCTAGATTATTTAAATGGAATTATTCTTATCTAGTCTCTCTGTTGTGCTACTGAATTAATTGTTGTGTCATTGTCACTACTCTTTCTGCTAAAAAACGATCGATTCTTCTTCGTCCAATCTGGAATTCGTATGCCATCAAGTCTATCCTGTCGCGTTATGGTGATATCTCGGCAACTTCCTATACTATCAAGTGCACAAGCAAAGCTAAATTGGAGGTAACCTGTGAGCATTATATCGAAAATGACGGAGATATTTGCTGAAGACCCATTAACTTTAAAGAATAAGATCACCAAAAACATCGAGTTAAAAACTAGATATGTTAAATACCAAAACTCATACTGACAAAAAAAAAAAAAAATACCAAAACTCATATTTAATTTAGAGATATGTGTATTGATAGTCCTAAAACTTGTTAAAAAGCACAATTAAATTTTAAAACTTACAAAAAGTACAATTAAATCTTAAAATTTATCAAATTGATGTAATCGAATCCTTCCATTAATTCCATCTATTTAGACTAACAAAAAATGCCGACATAGCCTTTTAAAAATATTTTCTTTCCCAACATGGTGATGATGTAGATTAAATTCTGATTTTTACCAAAATCTTAATTAAATAAAATTTAAAAATTTAAAAATTAGAAAAGAAAAAAAAAATCCAAGGCAAGGGTGGAGCCCTGCCACCGTGGCCCTCATCATTTAAAAGGGCCAACGAGAACTTGGTGAGGGCTGAATGACCCTCGTTGAGTCCTCGCTGGTCCTTTTCGATGACGGGTGGCAATAGGAAAGGCGTGCCGTCCTTGCCCTTGGCTTGTTTTCTTGTGTGTTTTTTTTTTTTTTAAAAATATTTTCTTCTTTTATTTAATTAAATTTTGGTTGAAAAATTAGAATTTAATCCAAAATGACGTCATTTTAACCTTGTGTTTTATATTTTAGCCACATTCTCAGCACGTAAGAGGGAGAAAAATATGGCAAAAAAAAGAAACTATGTTAGCATTTCCTATTAGTCTAAATTGACGGAACAAACAGAATAACTCGATTATACCAATTTAACAAGTTTTAGGATTTGATTGCGCTTTTTGTAAGTTTTAGAACTCAATTGCATATTCGTAACAAATTTTAAGACTTTCAGTGTACATATTCTTCCAATTTATTACACCCTCGAATACCATTTTTTTTTTTCATAACTCAAAACATTCAATTTTTTTTTAACTTGAATACAAGTCATTCCATTTAAAAGGTGGCAAGCGTGGCTCTCACATTTACTATAAATGGGAGATACCACGATTTGAACACATTACCTGCTGCATCTAAGTAAAACTCTCAATTAACGTCCTTTGAAAGCTGAAAACCGTTTCTTTCTTTTTATGCTTAGGAAAAAGGGAATACATAAAAAGCATGTACCCACCAGTGGGCAGCTGCGTTGGTTGAGAATCTCTTATTCATCGCGAGGTCGAGGGTTCGAAACTCGCAGTTGCTAGCGTTGTAAGTGGGGGCTATGGTGGTGGTGCTTGTGTGCTAGTCTCCCCCGACGTATAATCGCCGTTAAAGTCCGAAGGTGCCATCGGGTGCTAGAGGACCTTGTGATTCTGTATAGCGTAAGCGAAAAAGGGACTTAGGTGGATCCTCAGTTACCACAAAAAAAAAAAGAATACATAAAAAGCATGTTGCATTGCGGCATGATTTTAATACAGATGATGTTAGTGCAAATCTAATTGTAATCTCCCCTGCCTAAAGCAACTCACCAAGAAGGTTAAATAACCTTCAGTCTCACTCCCGTGTTGAAAACAATGTAGTTGGGTGAGCATCTTATTCAAGCCTTTGGCATGATCAACTCAATTGACCAACGACACAACTTGGCATTGCACGTATAGTTGCATGCAAGGGTCAGTTACCCACCGTTCAGGTGCTGATTTCTGGAGAGAAGTGACAAAAAAGTCCTAAACCTTTTGTGTTTGTGCCGAATTAGTCCTAAACCTTTTTTTGGGGCGGATTGGTCTAAACATTTTTATGTTGTGCCAATTCAGTCATTTCCGGCCAATTTTGGCCAGATTTTTTTTGGCTAGACGACGGCCCCGACGTGGCTTGATCGGGCCGGTGACGTTGACAACTTTTAATAATATTTTAATATTTTTAATATTATTATTTTTATTATTTTTTTGTCTTTTCCTCCGGCCGATCACCGAGGTCCGGCGACGGCCGTGAGCCGAAGGCCGGCGAGGGCGAGGCCAACCTCGCCGGCCACCTCGCGGGCAAGGCCGAGCTTGCCGGCCATGGGCGAGGGCCTTGCTCGCCCATGGCCGGTGAGGGCAAGCCTCACCCATGGCCGGATCTAGCGAGGTCGAGCCTCGCCGGCCATGGGCGAGGCTCGCCTCGTCACCATGGCCGGCGAGGTGGCCGGCGAGGTCGCCTCGCCCTTGCCGGCCTTTTGGCTCTGTCCGGTCGCCGGACCTCGATGACCGGCCGGAGGAAAAAGACAAAAAAATAATTAAAATATTAAAATATTAAAATATTATTAAAAGTTGTCAACGTTAGCATCGATCAGACCACGTCAGCCGGCCGGCGTTCCGTCAGCAAAATCCGGCCAAAATTGGCCGGAAAGGACTGAATTGGCACAAAATAAAAATGTTTAAGATGAATCGGCACCAAAAAAGGTTTAGGACTAATCCCGAGCACAAAGGCGAATGGTTTAGGACTTTTTGGCACTTCTCCCTGATTTCTGCTTTCCCATCTTCTATCTCGTCGACGAACACAAATGGAGAGACTCTCCTCCACATGGCTATTTCCGGTCTCCAAGCTCTGGATTTTTAGAGATTGGATGTCCAGATCGAGACATAATTAATGTGAAGAATAACAAACCGCTCTCCACTTGGCGATAATCGGTACTGTCCATCATGAAATAGTGGAGATCTTGACGGCGGCACGAGGAATCGACCTGAACATTCCTGATGAAGACGGGATGACCCCACTTGATTGGCTCAAATTGCGACCACGCGCCACATCATCTTACTAATCAGGGAGTTAGTTTTGGCCGGAGGCCTGCAATGGAATTACTAGCCCTAGAGCACCTTTTCGAATAGCTGATGACGAAATTTTCTTGCCCGCCATGGCTTGGAACACATCAGACAGCTATAGGAATCGCAGGGGAATCAAGTCTTGCTTGTTTGCTTGTTTGACTCGACTAATGAAAAATGTAGTTCGTGTATCAATGAGAGAGCGCCGCCCCCACACCCCCACACCACACCCCCCCCAAAACACACGCACACACGCACACATAAATAACATACCGAAACGATTAAAGAAGTTCATGTGGCCATCAATTAGAGCAAACGAGCATTACCGCAGAATCTGCAACAAGTAGATGCACAAATGTAGGGGATTGAAGTTCATATTGGAATATATAATATTAAGAACTGAAGGACAGAGATTTACTTCTTCAGTTGTTTGATAAAGTTATAAAATCCTTGGCACAACTAGAAAGGTTCATTTGTCATTCTTGATTTGATTCAGTGTACTGTTAGCAATTTTCCATTAGAACACTCCGAATTTTCTAGCTCTGCATATAACAAGTGTTGAGCCTAGGGAATTGGATGTGTGGGATATGTCGGTCAGTTTAGGATCTCTGGTGAGCTGAAATATTACGACCAAAGGGTCCTAGCTCATTGCTTTGAACCCACTGCAAAGAAAAGAACATGGTATGTGTCCGAGCTAGATGCGCCTTTCTCATGCTCAATTAGGTCAGGTCGGGCGCTCCAAAAAGGGTCTCTCCTCGAGCCTATTTAAATTGGTCTTTTTAATCTAGCAAGATCAGACATGCTTAGTGCCATTAGATCTACAATCAGGTTTAGTCCTACCTAACTGCTAAAGACGGACAACTCCCTTGTAAAAAAAAAAAAAATGCCGACTTACTTCTTTGTTCCCAATAATAACAATAACATCACTAGAGAAAACCAGGCAACAATTCACCACGAATCAAATATAATCCAGGATCAATTTCTTCCCCGAAAAACTAAACCGACCAAAATCAACTTAGCCTCAACAACAACCAGCCAATATAACCTTGGAATAAGCAATATAATACCAAATCGATAAGGAAATAAAGCCAACAATAACACAAAAAATTTAACGTGGAAACTCAATGCAGGAAAAACCTCGAACCATCCAAAAACTTCCACTAATCACTAAAAATAGTGGGATACATAAACTAGTCTTTCCTAGTCACACACTAGAGGTCCACATAAACATTATAAGCTCATTTCCTCATCACAAAGGTGAATAAATATAAATGGGGCAATAAAGTCCTAAACTCGATTGGAGAATTTGGAGGTGGTTCTCGACAAACAAATATATTAACTCGTAACCCTTGGTTTCACGAATAACATACTCAAAGTTAAGCCTATTTTGTCAATGTTTAGCCTTTCGAATTGGGCACATACGAAGCAAGCCCTCGTTTGGGGTCAGCGAGGGCTCAACGACCCTCACTGGCCGCTGGTGAGGATGGTCGAGCAAGCCCTCGACAGCCCTTACCTACAGCCCGCGAGGTCACCCAACCCTTGCCGGCCACAAGCCCTTGTTGGTCGCAGGTGACGTCACCCTCGGCCTCACCTTGCCAAGGGTTGGAGAGGGTCGACCTCGAGGATGGCCACGAGAGGCGACCTCCCTCAAGGCCAGGGCTGCCTTGCCCAAGCAAGGTCGTCCCTTGCCTGTGGATGACGTGGGTGGCCCTCGCTGAATCGGGCGAGAGTTGCATGAGGGCGTCCTTCGCATTGCCCTCTGTGGGCATCGCCGATGGCCAGCTGGCCACATCAGCTACTAGTGAAGAGGAAGAAGAAGAATCGGAAAAAAAGAAAAAAAAAAGGAAGGAAAAAAAGAAGAGAAAATGACAAATGATGAAAATACCCTTAATTACCTGAAAATCAAGTCTTTATTTGAAATAGACATAATCATTTCAAGTCCTTATTTAAAACAGACATAACTATTTCAAATCATTATTTGAAATAATATCCACTTTAAATCTTTATTTGAGCTATCCTTATTTAAAAGAATATCCATTTCGAACTCTTATTTGAAAAAATAAGGATATTTTGAATTTTTTTGGAATTTTCCCTTTGGAAAGTTAGTCCTTCTGTCGGTATCGTCACTCTATTGCTCAAGGTCCCCCAAGTTTTACTTGAGGACGACGAGGAAACAATTGTTTTTGAGCATTCAAGGCCGTGTCGCCGTCATGCTGGCTTTTTACCCGGCAAGTTCCGATTCGATCATAATAGCAGAGCAAAGCTAAATTGGAGGAAACCCATCAACGTTGGACATCGACTTTGATGCATTGGATATCACCAAAAGCAGCGAATCAAAAACTGGATACGTCGAGACTCAACCACAACTCAAATATCTGTTACACCGTTATATTCCCTTTTTTCCCTTTTTTTTTTTATTTTTTATTTATAAAGCGAGACATTCGAAACTTTCAAATGGACTGATTTTCACGAATGCACGCGAGTAGTCAATTCCACATACATTAGGCAAAACACCATCCAAAGGGTGACAAACATGGCTGTCCTAGTTATTGTAATTGGGAGACAGGATGATTTGAACACTTAATCCGCTCAATTAACCTCTTTTGAAAGTTGATAACTTTTATTTCATTTTCAACTTAAAAGAAGGTGATATTATTTATGGAGAATTAGCGAATTGGAATTTTCAAAACTTGTCGCAAAAGTATAATTGAATCCTAAAATTTTTAAATTGATACAATCAAGTTGTTTCGTTAACATAGTTCAATTTGATTATCGGAAAATTTTGACGTTCTTCTTTAATATTTTCCCTCTTATGACCAAAGTGAAGTCGTTTTGGTTCAAATCTAATTTTTTTATACAAATTTAGTTAAATTAAATAGTAAAAATAGTTCAAGCCTAAAAAAAAAGCAAAACTAAAAAAATAAAAAAAATAAAAAGTTGGAAACCAGCCAACAGCGCTGCAAAGCCCTCCCGCCATCATCCAACCATCGCCGGTGGGGTGGCTGGCGGGGGTGGCCAGACTAATTGCACTAATTTGATTGCAAATCACATAGGCTTCCGGCATCTTGCTTTTTTAAGTCAAAGGTACACGTAGGCTTGGTGTGTATCTTCGGGCGATTCCTGCTTCCTTAGTCACCCATCATATATTACGTGACGTACGGTGTGCAGACGCTTAGATCACTGGTAGATGACATGACCTAAGCATGCTTAGGTAAGCACTTAGGTCATGTCATCAACAATGATCCGGAAAAGCCTCCCAAAGACACGCGTGAGGAAACCTTCTAGGGAATCAGCCGCCCAACCAAATTTCCACGTCCTTTCTTAGTTCCGTTTTCCTCCATAACGACGTACCTCCGACCTTCATTCAATTCGTTAGCTTGTAAATCACGTCCAAAGGATTAAATTGCACTAATTCGTTAAATTTTAAAACTTAATTACACTTTATAAATTTTAAAATTTAATTATACTTTTATGACAAGTTTTAAAATTTCTAATGTATTTATCTCTATATAAATAATATAATGCAAGTTGTATTATGGTGTGATTGGAACTTTACATGATTGATATAGTAAAATTATCTAGAAATCGACGAAAAGTATATATATGCGTGTGTATGTTGTATTGTGGTGTGGTTGGAACTTCACATAACCGTTATAATAAAAATTATCCAAAACTCGACAAGAAATCTATATATGATTATATATATTTGCATGTTGTCTTGTGGTGCGGTTGGAATTTCACGTAACTGTTATAGTAAAAGTTATCCAAACCTCGATGGGAAGTCTTATATGAAAATAAGAAGAAGATTTTCTTTTTAAGGAAAAAATGGTAACTTTTGTTTTTTAATAAAGTATTCTTCGAGATATTATTGAAAATTTTTAAAGGGAACAAATGACGGCGGTTTTATATATGCATGAGATCCTCTTTATATTATATAATAGTGTCGACTAAGGTCGCAGAAAATAATAAAGAAAGAGGTTCATAAATCTTGTTGTACTTGACTGCAACATAATTTATTAAAAAATTTAAATAATAAATCACGCATTCGTCTAATAACTTAAACTTTTAAAACAATCGACAGTGACCTCATAAATTTGACATGGTATCGACGAGCAAGAAGTCCTAAGTTCAAATATTTCCAAGCCCCATTTGCCTCTCCAATTAAATTTCCACACTTCATACTAAGCATGAGGGAGAGTATTTCGAGGCCCCATTTGTTTGACCAATTAAATTTCTACACTTAGTACTAAGCGTGAGAGAAAGTGTTAAAATATTTAAATAATAAATCACGTTTTCATCTAACAACTTAAGTTTTTAAAACAATCAGCAGTGCGCCTCTCCAATTAAATTTCTACACTTCGTACTAAGCGTGAGGTAAATTGTTAAAATATTTAAATAATAAATCAGTTTTCATCTAACAGCTTAAATTTTTAGAACAATCAATGACCCTACAAAATCTAACAAAATTTTCTTCGTATCACACAATTTGGACTGGGCCCTACATAATCTAACAAAATTTTCTTCGTATCTCGCACAATTTGGACTAAGTTCACTCAAAATGGGTACATATATTGTCTCGTACGTGACTTCGATCAATTACCCCCTCCCCTCTCTTTGCAAAGTACTTGATAGTTACGTCTTTCCCTAGTCGAAATTCCCTCTCTCTTTATATATGATCTTTTCATCTAACAGTTTATATTTTTTGAACAGTTGGTGGTCCCACAAAATCTAAAAAAATTTTCTTCGTATCACACAATTTGGACTAACTATGGCCCCACAAAATCTAATAGAATTTTCTTCGTATCTTGCACGATTTGGACTAAGGTCGCTCAAAATAGGTACAGAAATTGTTGGATCAATGACCCCCCTTCCCTCTCTCTACAAAGTCCGTGTGAACCCACAAAATCTAATAGAATTTTCTTCGTATCTTGCACGATTTGGACTAAGGTCCCTCAAAATAGGTACAGAAATTGTTGGATCAATTACCCCCCTTCCCTCTCTCTACAAAGTCCGTGTGAACGTGGCAGCTGCATGTTTCCCGTGTCGGAACTCCCTCTCTCTTTATATACGAGGATTCTTGGAGATTCTCCTCCACCCACGCACTTCCCATAAGCTGGTCTTCTTCCTCTCCGCCATCTCTCTCTCTCTCTCTCTCTCTCTCTCTCTCTGGCGTCCGGTTGGTCTGCAACACCAAGAAGAGGACGCAGTTATGGGGACTCAAGCTCCGGCCGATCATACCTACGACTGCCAGCGCAGCGTTAGTCTCTCTCTCTCTCTCTGTCTCCAAAGTACGTGTGCATGGAAGATCTAACAAAATTACAGAATCTCTTCTTTGTTTTTTGGTCGAAAGAACTCCCTCTCTTTAAATACGAGGATTTTTGGACATTTCATCCACGCACGCATTGTGCATAAACCCTTCTTCTTCTTGTCCTCTATTGCGTCCGGTTGCTGTGCAAAACAAGAAGAGGACGCAGTTATGGGGACTCGAGCTCCCTTCGATCATACCTACGATCGCCAGTGCAGCATTAGTCTCTCTAACAAATTGATCATTTTTTGTATGGGATAACATCTTCGCTGCTTCCCTAGTGCCACTTACGCGATCTCCTATCCAATACTGATCGCCACGTGTCCGTGCAAAACCCCTGAAAAGGCACCTCCATTCCCTCCAATGTTGGATCCCTCGGCTGGGAACACATCATACAGAGAACCCAGCAACGGCGACGGCCGCCTTAAACACGCCAAGGACACCTGATTTTTCTCCAGTGCACACGCCCTGATTGAAGACCCCAGTGACTCCGTAAAGCTCCAACGCTTGATCGGGTGGGCAACAGTTTCAGGCTATTCTTGGATTCGATGTTTTCTGAGATGGTGAAAACCCTCTCTTTCAGAGACTACATCAGCTTCGTATGGTGTTCTCTGCATGGTGTGTTCCATCCACTGGAGGGAATGGAGGTGGGCACGCTCAGTTCCATACCTTTCTTGTGGGATAAAAAAATGAAGCATTTTCTTCCCTCTTCTCTTTTTAGGGTTTTGGCCCGCGTTAGGAAGGAGGACGCAAAAAGGTAAATGGCTCATTTGAACATATGGTGATCAATTATTGCGAGTGGCGATATCCTAAGTGGCACTCGGGAGCACTCCGGATGGTCTCGAATGTCACCTAGGGCGCATTTGGTAACGTTTTTGTTCCGAAAAACAATTTTTGAACAAAAATGATTTTTTCTATTTCTATTTTCAGGAACAATTTTTGAACAGTACCCATCTGTGGGTAGTTGCGTTAGTTACCAGCCTCCCGATTGGCCTTGTGGTTGGGATTTAATTTAGATTTGAGAGTCCCTCCTTCATCGCCGAGGTCGAGAGTTCGAAACCCGCAGTTGCTAGCGATTTAAGTGGGGGGCCCTAGCGTTGGGTTGCTAAGTTAGTCTCTCCTGAAGTATAGGGGCCAGCCCTTAGGAGTCGTTCGGGCACAAAGGGGCCTATGGTGGAGCCCTCGGTCATAAAAAATAAAAATAATAATAATAATTTTTTAACAAAATAATGCATTTGATAACCGCACAAAATTTATGTTCTGGAATAAAAAAAAATGTAAATACATTTGGTAAACTTGTATAATTTTTTGTTTCTTTTATTTTTTAATATTTATATTATATTTTTCCTTCTTTCTTCTTTCTTTTTTATTTTTTTAAATTTTTTTTCCTTTCTTCCTTTTGGCCGGTCGCCGCCGCCTCGCCAT
The DNA here is from genome assembly GCA_014182715.1 of Eucalyptus cloeziana. Taxonomy (NCBI): domain Eukaryota; kingdom Viridiplantae; phylum Streptophyta; class Magnoliopsida; order Myrtales; family Myrtaceae; genus Eucalyptus; species Eucalyptus cloeziana. The sequence continues at coordinate 23,641,199 of CM024642.1, forward strand.
AGCCGACAACCGGCCGACGAGGGCCGGCCGCCTCACCCAACCATGGCGAGGCTCGCCGAGCCTCCGCTAGGCGGCACCAAGGCAAGGGCCGAGCCTCGCCGGCCGACACGAGGTTGGCCTCGCCTTGGTTGGGCAAGCTCGAGCTTGCCTAGATCCGGTGTGGCCAAGCTTGCCCGCCACCGGCGAGGCTCGGCCTCGCCGCCGAGCCACCAGCTAGGCGACGCCATCCCGGCGATGGCCCGACTAGGCTCGGCCTCGCCGGTGGTCGGGGGAGCTCGGCCTCGTCAAATCTAGGCAAGCTCAAGCTCGCCCAGCCAAGGCGAGGCCGAGCCTCGCTGGGGGCCGGCGATGCTCCTATGGCCGAGGCCGAAGACCGGCCAAAGAAAAAAGAGAAGAAAAGAAGAAGTGTTTCTCGGAATAGTTCCTAAAAATAATAAACAAGTTTTTTCTACTTTTTGTTTCTATTCCAAATTTGTTCTTAGGAACAAAAATATAGATTTTTTGTTATCGGGAGTAAAAGTGTAAACAAATGCATTTCTAATCTTTTTTTTGTTTCCTGAAATAAAAGAACAAAAATTTGTGTTCCGAAGAACATAAATAAATTTAAACGAACAGCCCCTAAATTCCCATATCCGTATTTTGTTTGCGCAAATAGCTTTTTCTAATGTCTGCACGAAAACGGTGGTTTGCTCGTGTACTTTTTGCTCCCCGAGGCCTAATGATAACGGTAACGAAGCCGATATGCACGTAATCAGTAAAACTGTCCCATCTGATAGATACTTTGTCTGTTAGGGGTGATCGTGCACGTACGGCAGTAACGCGTTGCAATTTAATGTGGTCAAAAGTCAAAATCAATTGCTTTCGTGGACAAAGAATATTCCATAAGGACCCGGCGTTGTGCGATTATCTTGACTCTTGTTCTACTTCTCTGCATCGTTTATGTGTTCACTTTCGAGTCAAATCGATCTCGTCAACCCGATAAAACATCGCATAGGCTAGTCTTGTTAAGTCGACAAGAGGTCACTCATTCAAAGCTCGCGAGGGAGGAAGGGACAGAGAGCGTAAGTAAAGGAAGAGATGATGGAAAAGTAACGGGGAGAGAGACAGAGACTTCTGCAAAGTGAGACCATACACTCGACGAGATTTGAGTTGAGTGTCATTTTGTTGATTTGGTAAAATTGGCCTGTACGATATTTTCTTCATGAATTACAATCTTTGACCTACTCTAAAAATAATAGTATATTATTAACCATAAAATCTTGAAGAAATAAACTCCATAATAATTTCTAATTATTTTTTATATATTTTTTGTGATATAAAATAGACTGTTATTTTCATAATAAATTAATGATAGTCATATAAGCATTTTCATTTCTCTATCAATCCATTTCTATTTTCCTTTTTTTTTTATATTGTATTTGAGGATGATTTAGTGTTCACTTTTCTTTTTCTTGAGATACATGCATTGACATTCTAAAATTTGTCACAAAAGTATAATTGAATTCTAAAATTTTTTAAAAAATATAATTAAGTTCTAAAACTTGTTAGAAAATATAATTGAATCCTAAAACTATTCAAAAGTTTAATCAAATTCTAAAATTTGTCAAATTGGTTAAACCAAGTCATTTTATTAATTGCACTTTTTTAAAGTTATAGGATTCGATTTCACTTTGGCGACAAGTTTTAGGACTTGATTACACTTTTTGAAAATTTTAGAAGTCAATTGTACTTTCTCGATAAGTTTTAGCATTTCTAATATACTTATCATTTTTTTTGTGTTAAACATGCACAACCGCAACCATGTGTAACCAACCATGGCTCATCAATATAAAGAGAGAATACTGCATAAATAACATCACTTAATTTGTGTACTAGTTTGCTTATGTCATGAAAGAATAGAATTGCTTTTTCATAATCATGCCGCCGAGGAAATAAAATTGCAGGATGGCACTTTGGCTTTAGTTAAATTGATGCTCTAATTAGCAAGAGCAGTGGACTTTAATCTGCAATATGTAACCAAAGTTGGATGTGTTATGGTGTCTATAGGTGAAAGAGAAATTGGAGAAGCGGAAGGCGATTAACGATTGGCTACCAATTACATCATCTTCAAGAAACGCAAAATGGTGGTACTCGACTTTTCACAATGTCACTGCCATGGTTGGAGCTGGCATGCTCGGTCTCCCGTATGCAATGGCCGAGCTTGGATGGTGAGTTATTTTCTATCAAACACTTGACTAAATTCCACTATTACTTCCGATTCTACCTCCTTTTTTGGAACTGTATCATGTTTTTTAGGAAAAGTATCAAAAAATTCATAAATTTATTGTATTTATACTAATTCACTCCTAAATCTTTCAATTAAACCAATTTAGTCCTAAATATTTTCACATTGGTACTAATCGAGTACATTCGGCCAATTTAGGTCGAAATTTGCTAATACGAAAGCTAACAGTCTTATATGGCACGATCAATGCTGACGTTGACAAATTTATAATTGTTAAATATATTTAAGAATTTTTATGTTTTTTGTATTTTCTTTTTCTTTTTCCTTACCCTTTGGCCAGTGTCGATGAGGTTGTCGGCCATAGGCTGGTCTAGGTGCATCCTCACCGGCCAACGGCTAGGGCCGCTCCCCCTCATCGCCACAAGCAAGGGCATCGGGCCCCCGCCCGAGATCAAGCAAGGGCCTTCGCCCCCTCACCCATGGCTGGCAAGGGCCACAATGCCCTTGACGGAAGTAATTTGAAGGTGAAATATTCACAACTTACACAAGGAAGAGAAAAAGATAGATAGACATATAAATTTGTTTCACCTTAACTAAAAACAATTATAAGACTCTCCTATTTATAGACTAGTTACATGATATTTGCTCTTCCCCATAAAATTAGTTAGCATTTTGGATAAAATCTAGAAACTAACAAAACAATCACAATATCTTACCTTATATCATTATATGTCATCATATCACACCATATCTCTAAAAATAATCACTACACTTATAAATACAAACAAACTCATTAAAGATAACACGTCAATTATTACTCTTCTTCAATGTGGATACCAAATGGTATTTGGTATCAATTCTAGGATCTTGGTGTTGAAGTATTGGCACCGATGAATTTTGTTTAATTTCTAACAACTCTTGCCTAGTATGAGTAGCACTCGCCGGCTAACAAGCAAGGATTTTGGCCCTTACCTATGGTCGGCGAGGGCTCGGCGGCCCTCACCCAAACCAACTTGTGGCCAACGATGGTTGGTTGGCGACCTCTTTTTTTTAATTGAATCATGCTTACCTTATTAATTATGTCTTGCTTTTCGTTTCAGGGGTCCCGGTGCGGCGGTGCTGGTCCTGTCTTGGATCATCACCCTCTACACCATGTGGCAAATGGTCGAGATGCATGAGATGGTTCCTGAAAAGCGTTTTGATAAGTACCACGAGATGGCCCAGTACGCGTTTGGCGAAAAACTCGGTCTCTACATTGTGATTCCTCAGCAGCTCATTGTCGAAGTTGGAGTCAGCATCGTCTACATGGTGACCGGAGGCAAATCCCTGCAAATGTTCCACGATACGGTTTGCTCGAGTTGTAAGAAGATCAATACGAGTTACTTCATCATGATATTCGCTTCTGTTCACTTTGTTCTCTCCCACCTTCCCAACTTCAACTCCATCGCCGGCATCTCCTTGGCTGCTGCCGTCGTTTCTTTAAGGTATGTCTGGTCTATTTCCTTTGAACTTCAACGCCAAATTCAATACAGTTCTATTGATGAACAATCAGTAGCCTCCTCTAAATCAGATCGCTTGTCATATATCGTGACAAACCCGGGACAAAAGCCTTGCTAGGCGAGACATTAATTACATATATATACGAAGAAGTGATCCAAATAAAAAAGTTAGTGTTATGTTATCAAATCATACAAAGAGCGAAGCAATGGATTGTGTATTCGGGGACTTAAGCATGTGTCCTTCATGTTTCCAAACAGCTACTACACTATTGCTTGGACAGCTTCACTCCACAAGGGTGTTCAGCCCAATGTACAGTACGGGTACAGAGAAAAGTCGACAGCGGGAACGGTATTCAACTTCTTCAGTGCATTGGGCGACGTTGCTTTTGCCTATGGCGGACACCATGTCGTGTTAGAGATCCAAGCGACAATCCCGTCCATGCCAGAGAAGCCATCCAAGGGCCCGATGAAGAGAGGAGTCGTCATTGCATACATTATTGTGGCTCTCTGCTACTTCCCAGTCGCCTTAATTGGGTACTGGATATTTGGGAACTCGGTAGAGAACAACATCCTCATCTCGTTGGAAAAACCCGCTTGGCTCATTGCTCTCGCCAATATGTTTGTGGTTGTCCATGTAATCGGAAGCTATCAGGTGAAGATTGCGTCTTCTCATAATTTTCCCCGTCTTCCTGCAATTTTTCAAGAAGTTGGACCGATCTTACCAGCTATTTACCCAATCGCATGTACGATTTCTCCTGGCAGATTTCTGCAATGCCCATGTTTGATATGATAGAAACTGTACTGGTGGAGAAATTGCACTTTAAGTTTACCCGAACACTCAGATTTATGGTGCGCAATATCTATGTCGGTAAGTGAATTTAGACTATATTCCATGATATCTCTTCCTTTCAAATTAGACGGGCTTATCGCTTTTATTGAGATTTAATCGAACTCTCAAATTGGTTTACATTGCAGCGTTCACAGTTTTCGTCGCAATTACTTTCCCATTCTTCGATGGTCTTCTTTCGTTCTTTGGAGGATTCGCTTTTGCCGCTACCACGTACTTTGTAAGTGTACCCATATGAGCATGACCCGCATTTAATATCTCTAGCCAAATTGCCAACGTGCATAACCACTGAGTCTTCTGGCTTCTGCTATTTCTTTTTTGAGCTTCCCTGCATGATGTGGCTTGCGATTAAGAAGCCGAGGAGGTTCGGCCTGTCCTGGTGGACAAACTGGGTATGCTTCCTTTTATCTGTTTTTTTTGTTCATCTTTCTCTCCTTTAAAGATTTATAAGTGAGCTGGTCTAACTCGGGTTCGTTCATCATGTCAGATATGCATTGTGATTGGACTACTCTTGATGGTCTTAGCGCCCATGGGAGCATTGAGGCAGATCATAATCCAGGCGAAGACCTACCAATTCTACTCTTAGATTGTGTGTGTCTATATCTTATGTTTCCCTCCCTTTACGCGGACTGCGGCATGTTGGATGCTCTTCTTACTGTTAAAGTTGGACAAGATGATGACCTACTGGTCAGACCATTCTCTATATTTTTCAACATGTGTCTGTTTTTGTTCACCTTATCTCTGTCCGACAAAATTCCTTCATATCCCTTTAGGATACTCTCCCTCGACAGCCCATCATTAATAGGATTATTGCTAACTTCTAATTTTTTTCAAAATTCCTTGTTTCGGCTCGTGCCCACCAAATTTCTTGGGATGAATGTTAGCTGAGACCCAAGCTGAGTGCCCACCAAGTTTTCCTTTTGGTGGTGCCGTTGTTCTTATTCCTACCTACTCTTGGTTCTCGCACCTGAAACTGAAAGTAGCAACCCCTTGCTTCCTGCATGCGACCCGCCTGGGCCCGGGTCCTCCCCGACCGGCTTCGGAGGAGCTATAGGGTGGAATCCGAGCAATACCTGATCAATCCCCACGATTTCATGCGCCGTGTCAGCAATTTGCCGTTTGTGAACCCCCATAAGCCCCCACCCATCTCACCTCGCGTCCGCCTCGGCCGCCGCTCACTGCCGAGGGCCCCTCTCTCCTCACAGAAAAATTTGGTCGGGGTTAACGCGCACTATCTATTTTCACTCATCACATCTGGTTTTTTCTGTTTTTTGGCCCTTTTAGCCTAACAATACGAGACAGTCGACGGGAGAGGAAAAGAAGCACCTGTGTGGGAGCCCATTGTATGGGAAATACTGCAAGAAGTTATGCAGAGGCATCCCGTATTCTAAATAAAGTGCCTACTCTGCATAGATTAGGCATACAGGCATTTCAACCCATTTTAGTGGAAGGACGTACAATTTGTTTGGAAGGGGCGAAGAAAATCAGGCCTTCTCCTGATTGGTCGCTGTGAAGCAGCCAACGGGAGGGGGATAGACAAGTGTTGAGCACCGCTGATAAGGCAAGGGACGCGTGGTCCTTTCATCCGGTGTCCTCGGCAAGAAGATTGGATGCGTGTCCTTAACCACAAACCGAGAGCGGCCTTCACGTCGAGCCTCCATGCAAAACCCCCCGAGCTCGTCCGTCCATCCTCCATACGTCGCTGGGCACGGCCCTCGCCCTCGTCCACCTAGTAGCAACATTTACAACAAGTCTGCTGAAAATGCTAAATAAGTTTCTCACCTTTGACATGACGTTTCGATCACGTAATATTGAAGCAGATAAGAATAACTGCAGCAAAGACAATAAAGCACATCATACAAACTCTGGGCACTCATGTAGAACATCATATGCAATGTGTCACAATTTTAGGAAGAAAGAAGGAAACGAAGGAAAAATTTGGGGAGAGGAACTATATTGTGTACTTCTCACTCGTATTAATTCTGTATACAAGAGAGCCAATATATAATACAAAGAAGAATCAACAAAAAAGAAAGAAAATATTCTCTAATATACGTGTATCAATCTTATCCTAGATTGATCGCAGTCTCGATTAAATGTACAAATCTCCTGAATCTCGAGCATATCTTCTGACAGAATGCAAGAAGTTTGTTATTGGAAAGTTCATATGCTTAACTGTTTCTGCAGAATGAACAATTGAATTCTGTATAAGTCCAAGGCTTAGTTAGGCTTTTGTCTTAATTTAGCAGCCCTTTCTAAAAAAACTGATGAAAAGTTCCGACTAAATTTTCGATCAACTCCAATTTCACCTCCTTCATAAATTCGATTCACACCCACAATCCCACCCTAAACCCCACTTTCTGGTGAAAATTGTGGCACCCACACTCTCTGCCTTCCAATAGTTGACAGAAACGACAAAGTGCGTTGGGTCGGCTGTGACGTCTCGATCGAGGCTACGACCCTCTCATCCGAACCCACAAAACAAACCCACGTCAGAACGATCGCGCGAGCACTGAAGGGATGTAACAGCGGTTTCCTTTTGGAAGGCTCAGAATCGTATCGGAACTAGATCAAGCTCGAAGCTTTGCGCGTGTCCTGGGATTCTTGGCGAATTCTGTTGCCATATATAGATATAGGAGTGCAGTTCGACGCGTGATTAGGTGTTGATTCGCAAGGTGGACGTTTCCATCTTTTGTTTATCCATTTACGATGACCATGACCAGCGTGGGTTATATCATTGGTAAGTTTGGGCTGAGAGAGGAGATGAGAGGAGAGGAGAGGATAGGAGAGTAGACGAGGGAATCAGAGAGTGAATGAGGGGTTGACCCAGAAACGTAGTCAAGTCGTGCTGCGTTTAAAACGTCAGAGGAAGTCTCTGGGAAAAAACCTTGGATGACCTCTGAGGCTTGACGCATGGTGGGTCTTTTAATAAGTTGATGGATAAGGTCAAAAATCGGATCTTGACTCTCTGAATCGCTGTGGGGAGAGAGAGAGAGAGAGGGATAACAAAATCGTTCTGACATCATTGTCGTTGATCTTTCTTTTGAATGTTTTTTTTTTTTTTTTTTTTTTTGAACAGACAAACAAATAATATTATTAAGTACCAGTCTTAGCAAATACACCAGAAGCATCGACACATAGTAAATCCAAAAGAGCAAAAGGGGGTTGGTGAACCCAATCCATGGGAAGACACCCCAAACGATGAGCTTTTGCTAACCAGTCGGCCACCTTATTCGCACTTCGATTGCAGTGGGATAATATAATGCCGGAGTTCTCGTTTAATTTGCGTTTAGCCCGGTCCACTAGAGGCTGCAATTCCCAACTGAGGATATCAGAATTGAGGACCCCATTCACCAGCGTACTACAGTCTGAGTGAATATGTATTTCTTTTTCAGATCTAAGCGGGGCGAGCTTCGAGGAAATAAAGTCTAGGGTTTCAACCAAAGCTTGTGCCTCCGCTTGCTCAGCCGATTTCACCTCTACAGATCTTGTAAATCCATCTACAACTCTACCTAGAGCATCCCTGCATATACACGCAATAGCTCCTTGCCAATGGAAGGAATGCTTTTGAGGGCCGAGAAAACTTACATCTTCCTCTCTCTGTAGATTTGGTGCTGCTCGGTGTTCTCGATCTTCAGCCGCTTGACTTTGTAGCAGAGCAGACTTTCCCCTGTTATCAACAACATTGAGGGGGCTGGTGGGTGTTCGGGGGATTTGTGAAAGTTCCGATGAGTTCCTTTGAAGATCAATGGCAGCGACGGTCTTCCTTTTTACTGGATCTTTGGGCAGATCTGACAGGTTTGTTTTCTGGTTTTGGTGAGGAGAGCTTCTTGTTGGGTTGAATTCCCTAGAAAGGCACATTGCAGCACCACGAGGAGGGGGGATTCGCTGAGTAGAGGCGGAGAATCCATCAACTTCTTTGCTGGTCAGATCTGGGCATTGACTTTGTTGTAATGCTCCTTCTTCCTCTTCCCTTATCAGATTTGGTGATGTCCCGTGTTCAGCATTTTTGTCGATGTTTGTGCCTGGGTTTGGCGACGCACCAGAGGAGTTGAAGGTTGAACTAAGCTCTCCATGTAATGGGTCGCTGTCCAGATCTAATCTGCCCCATTGTGCATCGATCGAATCGGTGGAGATTGAAGTTTCTCCCTTACCTTTTTTATTTTGCTTGTTGCGACCAACTGTTGATGTTGTACGATGGATCAGAAGTGTTGCAGGGGTGTTGCTATCTTGATCATTCGGTTCACTTCTGGATCTCGTGGGAGAGAGGGCCGAGCCTTGAGGGTCCAAAATGGAGCAGGTTTGCGATTTGTTTCCACATATTTGCAGGTGGTCTCCTCTACAATCGACGTTCTGAAGATTTGCTGTCACTTGGTTTGGTTCCGAGAGTAGAGTTGGATTATTTGCGTCAGTGAACCTCGAGAAATTTTGGCTTGAGTTTAAAGGTGTGCTATCTGTGCTAGCAGGATGGAATGATGCGTCGATGTTAATTTTGAGAGCACCGGGCCTTGGGGGTTGCCATTTGTACTGTAAGTCTGACTCTTTAATCTTTTTCTTTGATGAGGAAGACCAAGTGGCAAAGCTTTCTTGTAAACTGGTAGCTTTAAACAGGGTATGCTGGAAATTGAGGGGACTTTTCCTGAATATGAAGTGATTGCGATCTTTCCATATGCACCATAATACGTTCGCAATCAATTCGAAGTTATGTAAGTGCTTTGATCTGTTCTGAGTGTTATACAACCATTCATCAAATCGGGATAATCCCACTCGATTCACTTTAACTTGCAGGGAGGGATCAGTCCATAACTGAGATAACCAAGGGCAGAGAAGGAAGGTATGCTCAACCGTCTCGGGTTCAGTGCCGCATATGGGACAAAGAGGAGCAGGTACTATTTTCCTTTTGTATAGGTTATCTGAGGTAGGCAATGCGTTCTGACAGGCACTCCAGAGGAAAAACTTTATTTTTGGTTGTATCGCTGCATTCCATATGTGTTTCCATACGTCGGGTTTTGGCTGGTGTGAAGTAGTTGGCATTTGTTCTCTCGGGGGTCTTGTGTTTTTTCGCTGTGTCAAATATCCACTCTTCACGGTATAACTACCGGATTTGTTCCCAATCCAAACCGGTTTATCTGCGGTAGTTGGTATACCAATAGGGGTGGCTAGGATTTCCGCTATGATATGCTCATCGAACATAGACCTTAACGAGTTTTCTTTCCATTCTACGCACGATCAAAATCAATCAACTCCGCCACCTTAAAAGGTTCATTTTGTAATGCAGGGCCCCCAATTACTCCCATCTTTAGCCATTTATCTGTTCTGATTGATATGTTTTGTCCATTTCCGACGGCCCACATGATTTGTGGGGTGATTGCTTCTCTCCCTACTAATAAGCTTTGCCAACCCCAGGATGGACGTGAGCCTCTACCTGCTTGCCAGAAGGTACAATTTGGAAAGTACAAACCTTTCATAAGCTGACTCCATAGATTATGAGGGTGCTGATGAAGACGCCAGGCTTGTTTTCCTAACATAGCAGTATTGAAGCTGAGAAGGTCTTTAAAACCCAGTCCCCCTTCCACTTTTCGAAGCTTGAGAATTTCCCATTTTCTCCAGTGAAGACCGTACTCTTTATTGTTGTTTTTCCACCAAAAGTTAGCTATTTTTTTCTCAATGGCTTTGAGAATAGAGATTGGAATTTTGAAGATGGACATTGCATATTGGGGCATAGCTTGCACTCTGATTTAATAAGTATTTCCTTACCCGCCCTTGATAACAAGTTTTCCTTCCAGCTCTCAAGCTTCATATTAATTTCGGCTAGAATCCACGCAAACATTTCTTTTTAGAAGCCCCCAGTCCGAAGGTATTCCCAGGTACTTCCCTGTTTTCTTAATTTCTGGAACTCGCAGCTCGAATGTCATGTTCCTCCGTAGTTGGTCTGGACATCCTTTACTAAAAAATATTCCCGACTTGTTGAGATTTATAGCCTGTCCTGAAGCATAGCAGTACTGGTGAAGAATAGACGATAGGTTTTGACATTCTAAGATTGTTCCATCAAGGAAAAAGATAGAATCATCGCAAAAGTAAGTGAGAAAGAGTGGGACAATTCTGTTTAACCGAATTCCACGAAGAGTACACCTTCAATGGCTTCCTTAATCATGTGAGATAGAACATTAGCCACAATAGTGAATAGATAAGGGGAGAGTGGATCGCCTTGTCGGATTCCCCTGGTTGGCTTGAAGAAGGGTAAGGAAGTCCCATTAAACTTAATACTAAATGTAACTGTTGTAACACACTCCATAACCCAATTTGTCCATCTTCCACAGAACCCCATCTTTTTCGGGCATTCTGAAGGAAATCCCACTCTATTCGATCATACGCCTTCGCATATCAAGTTTAAGAACAGCTTGGAACTTTCGTCGACGATCACGGGTTCGAAGTCGATGTAGAACTTCTGTACAATCAAAATATTATCCCGTATTTGCCGACCTCCCACAAAGGCGCTTTGTTCTCGCTTCTATTAGGACCGATAAGAGAGGTTTAAGTCTATTCGTGAGTATTTTGGATATGATTTTATAGGCGAAGTTGCACAAACTAATCGGTCGGTATTGTTCTAGTCTTTCCGGGTTTTGGGTTTTGGGGATGAGTATAATTTGTGTGTGGTTGAGTGCTGGGTTTAGAGATCCAGTCTCGAAAAGGATTGTACCTCCCTACAAACATCGTCTCCAATGTCCGTCCAATGATGCTTTGAAAAACAAGCCATTCATCCCATCTGGTCCCTGGTGCTTTGGTGGGACCCGGTGGTTGGTAGCTACTTTTATTTCCTCCAAAGTAACGGTGCAACTAGATTTTGATTCATAGTCTCGTCCACTAAGGTTGGGATGTATGTTAGAATGGGCTGAAAATTCCTTTGGCCCTCGGACTTGTAGAGATTTCTGAAATAGTTAACTGTCATGTCCTGAAGATTTTCCTCATTCCGAATCCACTCCCCCGCCGATTCATTAGCATGGATATGCGATTCCGATTTCTTCTTTGAATGGTCGTTGCATGGAAGAATTTTGTATTCCTGTCTCCCCATTTCAGCCACTTGATCCTAGAACGCATGCCCCAAAACATCTCCTCCCGTCGCCATAGTGAGTCAATCTTGTGATTTATATGTTGAATTCTTTGCTGATCATATTGAGTTTCGGGCTATTCAAAGCAAAGCCTCGCATTTCACTTTTTAGCATCTCTATCCGTTTATAAGCATTAGGAAACCTTTTTTTGCTCCATATAGCAAGTTTGGCAGCCACTAATTGTAGTTTTTCAACCATATTTTTGCCTTGTGAGTTTTCCCAGATCTGTTTCACGAGCATCTTACAATCCTCGTCTTCGCCCAATAAGCTTCATATCGAAATGACGCCGCTTTCGATTGGTTTTAGGAAACGGGGATAGCATGAGAGGACTATGATCAGAGCCTATTGGTGGAAGGGCTGTGACCTCCGCATTTGGATACATTATTCTCCAGTCTAAGGTACATAAGGCTCTATCCAACCTTTTCTTCACATTTTCTTCACCATCCCTTTTGTTTGTCCAAGTAAATGCACAACCTTTACTCTCTAAGTCCATCAAGGAACAAGCATGTAGGAAATCTCGAATGCTACAAGGCGAAAGTTCTCGACCATCCTCTTACCCCTTTTTCCCAATGGTATAATACTTCATTAAAATCCCCAATGCATAGCCAAGGTAGGTGGTTGAATGCGCTTTCTCGTTGAATTTCCTCCCATAAGAGTACTCTAGTAGAAAAGATAGGTGGAGCATGCAAGAAAGTGATTCTCATGAGTTGCCTGATATCATGAAGTTGACACTTCACATTAATAAAATGTTCGGAGTATGATTCCACATTCAAGGTAACCAATTCATCCCAAAAAATAGCCAAACCCCCTGATACACCATTTGGATTCACCAAAAAACTATATTGATACTTTAGACGACGACGCAACCGATGAACCAGCTTCTCCTGGTTTTTGGTTTCCATTAAAAAGATAAGGTTGGGCTGTTCCTGAGTCACCAAGGCTCTTAACGCTCGAATTGTCAGGGGTGAGCCCAACCCCTGACAATTCCAACTGATTAGTTTCATGGCGGACCCGGTGGCTTATTAGGGCTAGCCACCAAAGCCCATTTAGATGACTTCTCTTCTTCTGTGATTAGAATATGCACTAGCTGTAATTTTTCAGTCAATGGTGTCTTTGAAGTTTGTGCACCATAGGGACAAAATCTTTTCCCTTTTTTTGCAGTAGGGAATTTTGTGTTCTTGGATTTTCCTTTACTTGGAGCTCTTACAGATGCTTGCTGGTGTTCTGTCTCATATTCAGTTTCTTTTTGCTGCTCATTGTAAATAACCATCATTGATTCATCATCTAGACAGGTACTGGCTCTTTTCTGTGGTGCTTTTCCATCACTTATGGTTATGGCGAGAGATTGTTGTTGAGGATCATCATTCTGTTTCAACTCCACCTCCGAAACATTCTGACTTCGCGTGAGTAGAGTAGGCTGTGCTTGTAATCTGATTACCTGTTGTTCTTCTTGAGTTTTTGCAGCAGGTGGGGTTTCCGGCACCATTTCGGGAACTTCAAGGAGGTCAATATGTTTCCCATAAAAGACTTTACCATATGGGTTAATAATTGAACATGTGTGAGAACGTGCAAGTCGGTACTCTAACTCGACGGATTGACCATGAAGTTTCCTGTGTGTTGAGTTCACGTTCCCTGTTGAAGCTCTCTCCTTTTTTGTATCTGTCTTGTCTGAATGGATGGAGTGCTATTAGCACGCTAGTTAATACGATCATAAGCCCTCCGATGAGATTTCCAAGTGTTATTTCTTTTAATCTTTAATTTATCACACTCTTGATAGCCACATGATATAGCCCGTTAGTAATGTCAATGCTCGTTTGAATGGCCAGAATTATCATTTGATCTCACGAAAGAAAAAAAAAGGTGCGAGTTCATGCATGTGCAAAAAAAAAAAAAATGAAGAGAGAGAGATGGTGCCTATAATAAAAATTCTAAGTGATTGAAAAAGTGAAAAAAAAATTGGATGTCAATGAGTAATGAATTTATTAAGTTATTAGATTTGTAACGACGAACATCTTACTCAAGATTTTTAATTATCACATTCAAATTATTGCAATATTGCATGTACATTAAACATGGGCATGATGAAATGTAGATAGATTATTACTTTTAAAAGTAGGATCTTCCTTTCCATTCAATAATATAGATATAGATTGACACCTAGTATTTAATCAATAAATGATCTATTCATGAAATTATTGGCCCCTCGGTTTCCTTCCCCATCTATCATGTGCAATTAGACTTAATCTATCCAGGTAAGCATTAGACCATGAGAGATTAATGACATGTCGGTCTCTCAAATGCTGGTTTTTTAAATAGATTCTTAACCATAAGATAAAATTGGCAAGATTAATTGAGCCAGCATGTAAATGCATAAATGGTGTCCGCCTAGTCTAGATAGTGAGAGCATCCACTTCAATACTTTAACACCATGTTTTTCTAAAGACTAAAGGGAGACAATACATACTCAAGAAATTATGTCTCTCAATATTGTGTGACTAGAGAAGTCTGTGATTTTTTTTTTTTATTATTAATGAATTGTTTTCTTATGGCCATTACAATTCGAATTACACTTTTGACGAGTGCTCGAAAATGCTTGGATCACTCAACCCTATCTCAAGCTCCATGCTTTCCAATGATATATATTGATTTCATGCTTTTACATGAGAGATGACTTATAAAAATCAACAGATCAATGAATCTTTACTATTACAAGAGTTATACATGACATCACACATCTAGCAATCCCCTTATGAAAAGACATGTTTAAGTATTGCAATAATTGAAGTCACTTGATTAGAATGATAATCTTGAGTTGATATGTATAAATGTGATAATAAGTCATATTATCCCAATGTCTTTTGCCTATCCAAAAGTCTTACCATATTTTGTGGATCTTTAATTCTATATTTGAGTATTCTTTGTTTAGATTGAAACTAAATCCAAACCAAGAGATTGCACATATAAAATGTTGGTGATCAATGCCTAACTCTCTTTAATATTGTCCAATCAAAAGCAAATTAAAAAATTCATGATGAAGTCTCATTCTACAATCAGGATGTTTTAGTTGGCAGATTGCTTCCAATTCGATCATGACTTTCTCGCTAGAGTTTCTACGCGGCTCCGCAATCCACGAAATTCGTGATAATTTGGCAAAAAGCAAGCTACTTTCCTTCCCCCCAAATCCCAATCGTGCCAAAAGGCAATATCCTTTTCACCCATCGATTGGCTTTTTCCAATTTTTCACTTTATTATAGGTATACATCCTTTTTAATTTAAAGATTTAATTACAGGAATTTATTAACGAATATTTTAAGATACCTACTACCAAGAAACCAAATGAAGAACTAAATTCCAAAACATTAATTTTGCTAATTGAATATATAATTGACCGTTTCCAAAATTAATTCTATTCAAAATACCCCTTCTTCTTTTTTTATAGTACTTTTCGCAAATATATATTCAAGTCTCAAAAGACTTAACCACTGGGAGTTCGCCCCAGTGGCCACCCTTCCATGGAAGGGGAGGTGAGTGATTCAAATCTCCACCTTCTCGAGGATGGGGTGGGGACGCGTAAGTTTCAAGAGTGGGTTTCCCACGCCCGCAAAGAGCAGCGAAAAAAAGTCCGACGGCGAGAGTGTAGAATAAAAATAAGTAGATCGACGAAAAAAAAAAAAAACAAAAAGTCTCAAAAGACTTTTCAATTTTTTCCCAACTCATAAATAGGCGACGGAGGTTGAAATTCTCAAATTGCCCTGATCAAGATATTACAATAAATGATCCCTATCCACCCCTTCCCACCTCTGTCCTTCCTCCACAATAAATTTCCAAGATCTTGCCCCCAAGACTCAATTCATCTCCCGAGGATTCGATAATAAATTTCCAAGATCTTGCCCCCAAGACTCAATTCATCTCCTTAGGATTCGGTCCAAAACACAAACAGACGCCTAAGTCAACGCCAAAGTCAAGCCAAGCACGTCCTACTATTGATGTTGAGCCTCTAGTATGTAACTAGCGAACAGCACTTTATATATCTTACCATTTTTAGTATTAGTAAAAGTTTTTTTACTGTCCGTGATTTTCTCCTTATTGGATTTCCACATTAAATTTTTCTATTATTATTGTCTTTGTCTCCTTATCATTTCAATATTATATATTGTTGGTTAATGTAGGAGTTTAGTCAATTTCGATCCATTTAGTTTTGGTGGAGAAATTGATCCTAGATTAAGTTAGCACTTGATGAATTGTTGCGTGATTCTCCCCAATGCTCTTCGCCACCAGCCTCACCTCGATCTCTAGCGGTGGCCAATGATGATCATGATGATCTCCATTTTGGCCACTCCCGGACTAGACATACGCGTCATTTGTTGGGAAAATATGGCTTCGAATAGGGTAAAACAATGAAGTCGGATATTTAAAGTAATCAAGTCGGACTTTGAGGTGTGATATCACTTTTTTAAGGATTTATTTGCCCCACAAAGTTGCTAATGGTCACCGGCAAATATCCTCAAGGATACACCAAAGTCTAAAAAATGAGACTACTATATAGCAATTCTAGTATTTCTCTAATGTCTCTCTAGGAAACAATTCAAATGATGGCTGTAGTTTTTAGAAAGAAGGCTCGAAAGATAAAAAATGATCACGCTCACGTTCTTTTAAAAACTGACATGTATATATATAAAACAATCTTAAAACATAGGCAACTCTTCGTGAAAAATTGCAAAATAAACAAACGTGTCCTTTCAAAAAATTGCTCATATGAACAAAGGCGACCATTCGGAAGAAGTTGAAAAAATGAACAAATGCAACCCTTCGAGAAAAGTTACAAACTAAACGAATATCTTTTCTAAAGGTTGTCTTGAAAAGACACAAACAAAAATTCGGAAAAATTTTAAAAATATATTATTTATTTTAATAAATAAAATTTCGATTTTTTATTTTATTTTTTAATAATTTCCGAAAATTCTCAAAAACAAAAACAACCTTTGAATTGATTAAAATTACTAAGATAACCGTAAAAAAATAATAATAACAAAGGGGTTAGTGCTAATTAAACCGCGGGCGTGTAAAGTGCGCCAAAATCGCTCACTCATACGCGAGTATGCCCACACCCAATCATTCATTTAAGTACACAAAAGAAACCCCACACTTATTAATTGGTCCACTTTCTCCCACTTTTCCTATGTGGGATAAGGAAACATACACTTATTTTGTTTTACAAACAAACTTCCAACATCATTCACCCAGTGAACAAGGTTCCGGAAGTCCGACACCAGACTGGGACAAATGTCCAATTTGAGATTCTTTATCGTCTCGTCGTCCATGCGCCCGAAGAAGAATTCTCCCACCGTTCCCTTGCAGGGATCAACGCCGAACCACTCCTTGTCAGCCATGACACGCCGGCGGCTCGCTTAAGCAGATTCACCATCGTCCAATCCCACGAGTTCTCGCCATCAGCGTGGAACTTTAAGGGCCTTGGGCAATATGTCTAGGAAACCTCCCTTGGCGTTATTAATATCGGAACAAGATCAAGTGAAAAGCCGGCAGCCATCAACTCTCGCAGCTCAGCTTTCTCTAGCAGGACTTGGAGGGTCAAGACGGTCTTCCTGCGATGGCGACCTCCGGCCTGTGAGTTGCTCCTCTTCTTGCACTGGCTATTGTTCTTCCAAACCCTAACGTACCTCCTCTTCGCTCTTCTCTTCACGGTGAGCCGCCTCTTGGTCTCTGGGAGGTTACCAGCGCCGGAGACTATTTCACCTATGACCAGCTTCGGCGCTATCGGCCAGAACGTAAGCAGTGTCTGATCAGTTATCGCGATGCACTTGTTAGCTCCACTGTCAGTTAGGCAGAACGCGTTCCGCTATCACATGGAGGAGCTCTGGCGGCACTACCGCCAACTCAGCCTTATATCCTAGAATTGAATGGGTTCGGCAAAAACACGGTGGCCTAGTATACAAGCATCCTGTGTCTGAGCAAACTCGAGCCGATTGTATTTCCTTGGTTGATCACCCTCATATTCTAGAATTGAAAAAATACCGGACAGGATGACTCTGCGATGATATATATGAGAGCTTATATTTCTCACTTGTCAAAAGAAAATTTAATTTTGAATTTGGAACCTCTTAAACTAATATTGAAACTCTAAAACAAATTAGATGATAAAAGGTTTTTTTTAATCAAATAAATTTCCTAATGTTGCAGGACATACAGGACAAAGCTGCAACTAGCGCCTTGTCGAAATTATTATGAAATTGAGATGAGTAAGATAGAATTAATATCTTCACTTTAGTTATTTATATTTTAGATAGCCCAAGGATACAGACCTTGAGACTTAACTATTTAGAGGTTAATATAATACCCAAATTGATTAAATTCAAGCCTTTGGCCTATAAAGGGAAAATTACTAAAAAGGTTCTAAGTTTATTACACTTGTACTAATTTAGTTCTAAACTTTTCAATTATGTCAATTATTTCATAAAATTTTTAACGATTTATCAATATAATTCTTTTGGCCAATTTCAATAGGAAAATACCGGTGTGATGGTCTAGTCGATGCTAGTCATCTTATGTGGTATGACCAACGCTAACATAAACAAATTTAAAAAAAAAAAAAAATTCTAATTTTTTTTATTTTTTATTTTTTTCTTTCCATTTTGCTAATAGCCGCTCTCAAGCAATGGCCAGAGAGGGTTGGGCAAGGGTCACCCTCGCTTGATTTGGTGAAGGACAGCCTCACCTAAGCAAGGGACACCTTGCCCGCAATTGACAAGGCCCTAGACGAGGCGTCCCTTGCTTGTAGGTCATTACCCAATGACTGGCGAGGGATGCCAGACCCTCCTAGGCCACAATGAAGAAAAAATAAATTAAAGAGAAACTAATAATTCAAAATTTCAAAAAAAAAAATTATAAAATTGCAAAAATTGTCCATATAAGACGGCTAACGTTCATTTTAGCGTTTTCTAGTCAAAATCAGCCAAATGAATTATATTGACAAAATATCAAAAGCTTTAGAATTAAATTGTTTTAATTAAAATATTTAGGATCAATTTTGTATAAGTGCAATAGATATATGACTTTTTTAGTAATTTTCCCCGGCCTATACAGGTAGTGTTGATCCAAAATTGCTTTGTTCTTAAGATTGGAATAAACTAAACTCATATAACTTGCATTTATTTCCTTTCTTTTACGTCTGTAATTTTAGTTATGGCTTAGAGCTGTATTTTTTTTAAGTGAGAGCATTACCCGCTTTTGCTTTTCCCTCCTATTTCTTGCATGAAAATCCACTTGCATCTATGGTATCTTTTTATTCTGTAAATTTGTTTTGATTTGGTTTGAGAAAATATTTATCTAGCTCCGTTTATTTAATGGAAATTGACTAATTGAAAAAAAATTCAAAAAAAAAAAATAATCAATTGTATTTGTTACAGAAATAAATAAACGAAAAATATTTTCATAGTCCACGAAAATGTTTACACATATTGTTATCTATAATGAAAATATTTTTTATTGACTAATTAATTTATGTGATCATTTCTATTAAAATATTTTTCAAATCATCTATTTTTCGTGAAATAATTATATCCCGGTTCTGATTTTTTGTGCTAATAGAGATCAGGTTAGGAACCTGGCCTAAATGGCTAGATGTGGGTTTCATGAAATGTCTAGGCCCAAAGGTTGTATCAAAGTCCGCCCTTCAGAGTTCCACTCGTCCAGCAAGAACCAGTTCTTGGGTCCAAAGACCCAGCCCAAACAGTGTAGACGGGGTCGGTGGCCCCTGACTGCCCTGCGCACACATTTAGCCCAGTTGGTCCCTATTAACGATATGCAAAATTATATTAGACCAAAATAGCACGTTAATTATTTTTGGCCCAAATAGCCTGCCATCTAGCCCATTTAACCCTTGTTAACAATCTACATAAACCATAATAAGCCCGAATAGCCCGAGAATCAATCTGCCTCAAATATAGCAGGCCCGAATTGCCTGAATAACAATCTGCTCAGTCCCGAATAGCCCGGCAATCAATCAGCCCAAACTATATTAGGCCCGAATAGCCCGAAACCAGTTAGCCTAAACTATATCAGAACCGAGTAGCGCGAAACCAGTTGGTCTAAAATACATCCAGCCCGGACAAACTTAAAGGCCCAAAGGGTGATCGTTGGATGCATCCGGACCGAGCCCCTACATTCGACTCAACTTCTTGCTTAGGCCTGTCCATTGACAAAGAAAAGGACACAGAATTTCTCCGAGCTAGGTGCACACCTCTCATGCTCAAGAAGACGGGTCGGGCCGAACGGAAGGGTCTCTCCTCAAGCCTATTCAAATTTGGTCTTCAGGCCCATTTAATCTGGGCAGGCTCAAGCAAGCCTAGTACCATAAGATCCATGATCAAGCCTAATCCTAATAATTAATGACAGAGAATACTCGGGTTACAAAAATAAAAGATACCGAGTTGCTCTTATTTTCCCAATCCTAACAATAGATTTCAGATGAATGTTTAAGTATGTCTCACTTACTCGAAATGAAAATTATGCTTAACTAATCTCTCTATTATGCAACAGTTAAAATAAATGCTTGTGTTATTGTCATTACCCTTTTGCTCAAACCAATTGATTCTTCAATAAGCGCAATTTGGGTTATTGTCATTACCCTATGGTGGTGGATGAGTGTGACTCGACTATGGGATGCAATGAAGAACACGATTACCAACCTCTGTGCGATTACGACATCGTCGATGTGTCTCGAGCCGTGTGGGAGGCCCTGGGTGTGCCTAAGGACAACTAGGGCTGGCTCGACATTACGTGATCCAACACCTAGTTCTTTATGATATGCTTATCACATATTAATACGTACCTACGAACGATGTGCTTGTAACAAATAATGAAACTTATATGGTCCTTTAGCCAATAAGCTGGTGCTTTTGCTGCAAAACTACAATGCCCGTTTGCACATTGACCTAGATTATCAAAAGAATCCACTCTTATATTTGATGTATTTTTATTTATCTTTTTTTTAATTAAGGACTTAGATTGATGGATTATTACATGAAATTACCAAATTTTATTCAAATGATTAGCCAACTATTCTTTGATTATGTTACTAACTATTTTCGGATTACCAACTCTCATTTGAGTTGTTTATCAATATTTTTAATATGTCTAACTATTCTTTGACGAGCAAACAAACATGAACCGGGGATCCGCAACAAGTAGATGTAGAAATGTAGGGGCTTGAAATTCATATTGGAATGCATAACATCAACAACCGGAGGTGAGAGTTTTTACTTTTCCGATGTTTCAATCAAAGTTATAAAAACCCCGGTCCAATTAGATACTCAATGTCATTCTTGATTTGATTCTTTGTAACACTAGCGAAAGAACATTTCCCATTAGAACACTCCAAATTTTCAAGCTCTACGCATGGTCATAAAGGGTCAAGCTTAGGGCTTCGCATGTGCTCAAGCGCACAGGGTATCCCCGAGTCAATTCAGGAGCTTCTGTAAGCTTAAATATTACGACCCGAAGGGTCCTAAGTCCAACCTAGAGTGTGATCATTGGGTAAATCCGGGTAAAACCTCAGGTACGACTCTTCACTTGTTGCTTCGGCCCATCCATCCAAAAGAAAAGAACATGATATTTCTCTGAGCTAGATGGACCTCTCATGCTCAATCGGGTATCACCATCCAATTTTTATTTAATGTAAGGACCGTCAATTCCACAGCGTACACTCAAACCTTGAAGAATGGAAGCGGCGTGGTTGACACGACCGAAATTCCCCGATTTTGTTCGAAAAGCTTGGTGCTTTGAAAAGCGTTGTATTGTAGAAACCATAGGCCGTTTCGGGCTATACAAAAGGGTCTTTCCTCAAGCCTATTTAAATTAGTCTTTTGGCCCGTTTAAACTAGGCAAGCTCAAGCAAACCTAACACCACTAGATCCACGATCAAGTCTAATCCTAATAACTATAGACTAAAACACTTGTGCAATAGAATAAAAAAATGTCAAGTTACTTTCGTTTTCCCAACAATGGCATCGACGTAAATGATATGAAGATTAATTTACAAAATTACGTAATAGTTTCCAGATGAGCAATTAAATATGTCTCGATTACTTAAATAGAAATTATGCTTATCTAATCACTCTATTATACAATTGGGAAGTCAGTCCTTGCGTCGTCGTCATTACCCTATTACTGAAAAGCAATTGAGATTCCTCTTCGTGCAATCCGGGATAAGTCGTCATCTTGGCGTTTTGCTCATTTCTATGCAACTTCCCATTCGATCAATGACACGAGTAGAGCTAAAATTGGAGGGTAAAACCTCATGGGCACTCCCTCGAAAAGGATGGAGATATTTCCTCGAGGCAGGCACATTGACTTTACTGGATTAAAATTATCCTCAGAAGCAATCAAATAAAAACTAAACCCGCCATAAACCACGACACATTTGATTTTATCACACCTTTGAATGCTTCCTTTTTCTTTTCTTTTTTTAATATCACGAGGCATTCAAACCTTTGGACTCGACTAATTGTCACGAATGCATGCGAGTCGTTCTATCCACATGTATCGGGTTGAAACATCAACTCCCATAAAGGGGCAAGTGTGGATCTCATAAGACATTACAATCCAAATAATTAACCCGCTGCATCTGAATAAATGCGCTCCTTTCATTTTCAACGTAGAAGAAAGCGAGTATACATGAGGCGTGCTGCCTTGTAGCGTGATTATAGCTTCTTGACACGGCATTAAGATTCATCCAAAAAAGCTTGATGTGAGAATAAGAAAGAAGAGGGCATCCATCCATCCTCGGACCACTTAAAAAAAATCGAAAAATTGAAGAGATGATTTGGAATGGTTTTTAAGCAATAAGCATAAAATGCTTACGTGAGCGTTGGGTCACGCTGATGTGGATTTATACAACTAGCATATTTATTTAAAAAAAAATTAAATGCAATTCTAATTTTTTCCCCCCAAAAGTCAATTAAATTCCTTGCTGTTAACGTTACCAGGACGAATCCACCAGCAAAGCTCCAACCATCTGTGCGCAATTTGTCAAACACATGGATATGGACAAATACAGGATTTTGCGGGCAGCGACTGCAGCTGTTTTCTTTAGAAATAATTGCAGGAAAATTGACATTTTTGGCACAAAATATGATTAATTGAGAAATTCTCCATCTGCTGTCCTCCGGCGGATATTTTTTTTTTTTTGGGTCGGTTCCGGCGGATACATTAATTTGTGGATAAGAGTTGAAAATAGTGTCCCTCGCGCGGTTTCAGTTTTCCTAGTTTTTGACCGTCCGCCCTCTATCGGTTTCGATTTTTCTAACGATGCATAATCAATTGGGCAACTCTGAAAATTGGCTGGACTTTGCCAAATAACAAAAGTTTCCAAGCAATTTCTCGGTCAAAAAAAAAAAAAAAAAATATATATATATATATATAAGAAAAAAAGAGAAATTTCTAATGTGAATGAATGCGACGAAGGAACTCAACACCTAACAAACGGAGCTAAAATTATTCGATAATTTTTTTTTTTTTTTCATTACGTGACTTCAAGGATCTTAAATAATCGCAAACAATCATTGGATTCGGTATCAAGAACATGAAAATATCAACTGATGTCGGCTAAGATCACCGGTAGAGACGAAAACCATGGTGGGCGCTTCCGATCACTATTATTAATCCCACCGTTGACCTGCCCCCTAATTGGAAGTCCAAGTCGTCGGGGGTAATTGCGTGGGATATCCCAAGGGTTAAGGCCCCCACCTGTCTTTTTGATTTAGAATCTTTGAATGTATTTCTAACACGTCAAAATTTGCATAATTTTAAGAGGGGGAAACCTACGTACTATTAAATGATCATCGCATCTTAATTTTAGATATGCCACCGGGAGATTTGATTCCTTCATTAATAGGAGATCGCGTTCAATCTAGTTTCATTAGGCAAATTCTGGTGTAAGATTTGAGCTTTGCCCCTTTCAATAGGGAAAAAGGAAAAAATAAAAAATAAAGAAGAAAGGCTCCGCTTGTCGTTTTGATTTCTTTTCCTTTTGATTGGATGATAACTTGAAGGCACGCCCCAATGTTTCCTAGTATATATTGGGAATATTTTCATCGCCGCAGTACCTTATTATTGATTCTAGGAAACTGTCTCATCTAGATTTTATTTCTCGCCTTATGTAGCTTTAGCACTGCAATTTGATATCAAAAGTCATATGTAGCACATCAGACATCGGCTATGTAGAGCTACAACAATACACAACTGGATACTAGTTAAGGTTGTGCAATCTTACAGTTATTGAGTGAAAAATTAAATCGAACACTTATATTATGTATACAAACACTTTGGTCATAGCGTGCTGCATAGTGTTTCGGAAAAAAGAAACGTCATCTAGCTTACCATTGCAATTTTATAACATGTGTTGCCATTTCATGGAAACTGCTCAGCCTAGCCTACTTGAGCTCCTTGATTGACAATATATACCATAGGGCGAGCAACCACGCCGATTCATAAGGGAACCGGTTCAATTCCCGATTCAAAAAGGTTGGGAACCAGCTTTGACCATTTTAGTTCCTCATGCTACACCCTAAACCAATCAATTGTACCTACTAGCCAGAAATTGGACCAATTTTTTAACTAGTTTGTTTCTAACTCTAAATAAGTTCTTTCGCTTTTTTTTTATTAAAAAAGAAAATATTTGATATTATTGAATATATTTCATATGTTTGTATTTATATTTGACACACTCGTATCGTACATATAATAAAAAGAGAGAAACAAAAAGAAACAAAAAGCCCCAATCTGTTCAAATCGGCTAATTTAGTTCTAGGTCAATTTCTTGGTGAATAGAGTCGGTTCCGAATGCCAAAAACTGGGATTCTAAGCTCCAGAGTTCAGGTTTGAAATCTACCTACCCGAGAGCCAATTACCTCTGATAGACCCATCACTCGTTGTCATCAGCGTGCCTTTTTTAGTTCCAAAAACTTTTGAAGCGCTTCTATGGAATCTATTGAAGCATGATTACAATAGAATAGCGCCACCCTTACTTTCTTATCTCTTGTCCATATCACTCAAAACCAAGCATGATTAACAAAGAATGCTATTGCAAAATATCTTGCCAACCCCACCTTGCGGAAGAAACCAGCACTAACAATGTGATCATGCTAAAAAAAAAAGGGGCGAGGCCCACGAGATTATCTCCGAAGAATATTCAAGTCGCCAAGTATAAACGCGACGATGCTTTTGAGAAAATGCCGCCGTTTGACCGCCCGCACATGAGTCAGATCTCATCAGGTTCTCCAAATCCACAGTTCGATAATTTGCACGTGCGAAGATCTTTGCAATGAAGTCAAGTTCACAGAACCCCATGTGTTTCCGAAAGACGGAGGAGATGGGGAAAGAAATCATTTAGTCCTTATGAAGTCCTTTGAAGGCTTAATCTTACTCCCCGTTCGGATCTCGAGATTATCGAGATGTAAAACACGAAAGGGTATTCCTTCCTCTTGGAAAAGGCAAAGATACAAGGAGAATTAGAGATACGTGCGGTGCAGAGAATGCATTCATGAAGCCGGCCGTTCATATAAATGAAATGGACAGGTCGGGAAAATCCCAGTAGGAACACGAGGTGTAGCAGATGGGAAGTCAACCATGGAATCAATTGACCTTTCTTTTGGGTCGTGGAATCAAATTTAGACGGCCGAAACCACAAAAAGATAAAGGAGGGACGAACTGGAGACTGGGTGGCGTGCGGAAACACGTAGCCAAAAGGCGTATTCCTTGGATTCTACAGTGACGAATTGGAGATTGGGCGGCGTATTCTTAAGGTTCAAACCCTCGAATCGGTCCAAAAATAAGAAATTGCACTCATCGTCGTCGAATGGGGACTAGTTGATTTTTCTTCTTCTCTTAAGCTTAAAAGATGCTCATTATGCGTAAAAGATGCTCATTATGCGGCTCATGTGGCATGCCCCCGCCACTTGAGGGACTATGTTTCAAAGTTGAACTTGAGTTTGTAAGACAAATGGCACAGGCGCTCATCTCATGTGAAAATCATCAAAAAAATCATAAAAATATTATATTTATGTCAACTAAATTATAGAATTTTCGAATGTGCACATTAAGTTATAGATTTTAGAAAATTTATCAATTTTGGCTGGAAATTACTGTCGTGGATGCCGGTCATCCTATGCGACATAATTGGCACTGATGCGGGTAATTTTTTTAATTTTTTTTTTAAATTGTAATAATTTTTTTCTTTTTTTTTTCTTTCTCCTTTTCTTTCTTCCTCCAGTGGACTAGCTAGAGGCGAGGTATTCTTTGGATTCTACAATAATGATGGATCGATCGAAAGGAGGCTTAAGATTCGACCCCTCCAATGGTCCAAAAGATAAGAAAGTACACTTATGGTTGTGGAATGGGGACTTGTTGATTTTTTCTCCTGTTAAGTTTAAAAGATGCTTTTTACGCTACGCATCTGGCATGCCCCACTTGGGGGGCTATATGTTTCAAAGTTGTACTTGAATTCGTACAACAAACCGCGTAGGCACTTTTTTTTTATTTATCAAAATTACCAAAAAATCATTATATTTATATCAATTCAATTATAAATATTTTAATTATAGCAATTGAATATTTTAATAATTTATCAATTTTAAATGAAAAATTTTGGCGTGAATGCTAATTGTCCTACACGGCTAATGCGGATTATTTTTTAGACTTTTTTCCAATTTTTAATAACTTTATTCTTTTCTTTTTACTTTTTGTCCTTTTCTTTCTTCCTCTGTCAATTGCCGTGGCCGAGGACCAACCAGAGGTATTCTTTGGATTCTATAACGACAGATCGATCAAAAGAGGCTTAAGGTTCAACCCCGAATTGATTCAAAAATTAAGAAAGCGCATTTATCGTTGTCATATCTCTCAGAGTTGTACTTGAGTTTGTGAAATGGAGAGCACATGCACTCTTTTGTGAAAATTACTAAAAAATTCATAGATCTATTATTTTTGTACAAATCCAATCCTAAACCTTTCAAGTAAACTAATTAAGTCATGAACCTTTAGATAATTTGTCAATTTAGTCATTTCGACCAATTTTGATTAGAAATTGTTAATGTGGACACCGATTATTCTACATGATACCGTTAATGCTGATGAGAATAGTTTTTACAATTTTTTCTTAGAATTCCAATTTTTAAATGATTTTTAATAATTTTTTTTAATATTTTCTTTCATTTTATTTGTCCTTCTTCCTCCTCTAGTGGTCATGGCCGACGACCAATTAGAAACGAGGTCAACTTGCCGACCCTTGCCACTCAACCTCACCAGCTTCGAGCAAGGCTTGTTCAAGGAGCTCAAGCCTTGTCTAGGGAGGGCAAGTCTCCCCTAGACTTGGGCAAGGCTCCACCTCGATAGATCCGATGAAGTCAAGCCTCGCCCAAGACTGGCCAGGCTTGAGCTCGCGAGATTTGGCGACGTGGAGCCTTGCTGGCCTTAGGCAAGACTCACACTTGCCAAGCGAGGTCAACTCTCGCAAAGATGGTGATTGGCGGAGGAAGGAGGAAAAAGAAATAGAAATAAATTAAAAAATTCGATATTTTTTTTTTAAATAATAAAATGTGTTTACATCAACACCGTGTATGCCATATAGGACTACTAATATCCACTTCGACAATTTTAAATTACCTAAAAATTTATAACTCAATTGACACAATTAAAATGTTTGAGACTAAATTAATACAAGAGAAAAGACCACCAAAAACCCCAAACTTTTTTTTTGTGATGTGAAAAACCCCAAACTTTTCAAATTGTAACACATTTACCCCATTAATGACATTTTTGTCCTATTTTTCTTATTTTTCCTTTTTTCTTTTTTCTTTTCTTTTTTTTTCTTCTTCTTCCCTTCGCCGGCCATGGCGGAGCCGGCGAGGGAAGCCGGCGTCCGGTGAGGGATGCCCTCGCCGAGGCTGGCTAGGGCCGTCCTCGCTGACGTCGGGCGAGGGCTACCCTTGTCGAGGCTGGCTAGGGCCGCCCTTGCCTGCCCTCAGTTGGGTCGAGTGAGGGTCGTCCTCGCCCGATTTGGCTAGGGAGGCCCTCGCTCGACCCAGCTGAGGACGTCAGCGAGGGCAACTCTAGCCAGCCCAGGTGGGGGGACCCTCACCCGACACCGACGAAGGCTACCATCGCCGGACGCCGGCTTCCCTTTGCCATGGCCAACGGAGGGAAGAGAGAAGGAAAAAAAAATTAAAAGTAAAAAGACCAAATGCCCTATAATTTATGGTAAATGTGTCACACGACAGAAATTCAAAATTTTTGGATCACAAAAAAAAATTTGGGTAAATCTATCACTTTGGGCAAAATTTAGGATTTTTCGTGGTTTTTTCCCTTAATACAAATATAATAAGTCGGTTTTTTTTTTTTTTTTTTGGTTGATTTTCTCCACTCGTTTTGATCGTGAGAATGTTTTAATTTCTATCGTTGACCCAACCGGCCGTCCGGACGATTTTAGCACATTTAATTACGTGCAAGCTATTTATTTCTGATTTTTCCAAGGGAGGACATGTATAGGAGATATCGTGCCCTTAATTAAGGAAGAGAAATAGTTCACCGATTCATGTACGGAATTGGTGAATTTAAGCCTTTTTGTTTTTTCCCTGCACGCATTCTCTTGCTCTATTACCCCTTCATGTGGGAGAATGAACAATTCTACCCATTCCAAAGATCGGTCCGATATCTGTCTTAAATCCTTCTTTCCCACTTTCTTTTTCCGAAAACAATTTTCATAAAAAGAAAAATATCGCAAATTGTACTAAGTTCGGCATGAGATGTCTTGTGACGTAATGGCCTAACGACGAAGAACTAGTTGTAAAACCCGAACCTGTAACATCGAAATATTTTGTACCCGTAACTCTCGGAGTTCTTATAATGTGCGGGGAAAGTGGAGATGGACAATTCGCTCGGCTCGACGGTTTGCATTTTTGACCAAATAAAATATTGCATGAATTTGACACATACACTCAATCAAGTTCGGATCAGGCTTGATCCGCTTGGATCTATATGGAACCGTCTACTTTCATACTCGAGTCAATGCAACGATTTCTCCTTTTTGAGTGCACAGGGACGGTAGGGGGTTTAGGTATTTTCCTCAAATTGCCAAGACAATTAAAAGTCGGGGAGAAGGTGGTTCTTCGATTTCAAGACCCATCGCCATCCATGACCACACATGAGGCGTGTTGCGTGAACGCGTTCACCAATATCACCTAATTAGGATACGTTAGGATCATTGATCAATAAAATGAATTATTCACATGGTATGTTATACAGATGCGTGGGACGAGAAAAATATCACGGTTGCTCAAATTTTTTTTTTTAATGCAACATTGTTTATAGAGATAAAGAAGATTCAAAGTTTTAAAATGTAAGGAATAAAAATGGGATTTTAAAAATGGGATTGTCAATTTACACATTTATTTATTGATAGAGTTTTCTCAAGAAAATTAATTAAGGTTTTTTGGAAAGGGGAGAAAATGACCGCGATTTTATATATGCACGAGATCCTCTTTTAATTTATATAATGACATGTATGAAAGTCGACAAAATTAATAAGAAGAAAGAGATTCCGGTTCCGTTATCTACTCGTGCGCGACTTCAGTCGAATTTTCTTCGTATCGCCCGACTCACCCGGCGCCTCCCTTTTTTTTTTTTTTAAATTATTCGTCGCCGTCAGATTAGAAGACTTTCCACGGTCAAAGCAAATTACGTCACGACTCACCTTCGTCCTCTCTTTCCCTCTCTCCCTCTCTCTCTCTCTCTCTCTCTCTGCACAGTTCGCGTGAAGTGCGAAGCTGCGACATCCCCCGTCGGAACTCCCTCTTTAAAAACGAGGAGTCTTGGACATTTTCCTCCAACCACGCAGTTCGTGTAAACTGGTGTTCTTCTCCTCTCTCTCTCTCTCTCTCTCTCTCTCTCTCTCTGAGGCGTCTGGTTGGTCTGCAAAATCAAGAAGAGGACGCAGTTATGGGGACTCAAGCTCCGGCCGATCATACCTACGACCGCCAGCGCAGCGTTAGTCTCTCTCTCTCTCTCTCTCTCTCTCTCTCTCTCTCTCTCTCTCTCTCTGTCTAAAAAGTACGTGCTCATGTGAACTGTAATGCCTGATAAATGAGCTGCAAGAATACCCGTCGGTCCTCCATTTGCTTGGAAAGGCTGGGGCCTAACAGTTCCCAGTCATCTTCCCAGCCCTGGTCTTTCCATATCTATTAGTGCTAATATTGATGCTTAGCCTTGATCTTAGAACAGGGCTTGGGATTGATATTAGGGTCATCTTACTTACCCGCCTTCTGCGACTAGCTAGTTCGGTTCGTTTTTATGGATACTCCATTTTCGGTTCATACATAGAGGCCACCCTTGAGTTCGCTGCTAAACAAAGATGGGAAGGGATAGCTGAGGGGGGGGGTGAAACGATCAATTCAGTTTTTCCGCTCATCCCGGAAAACTAGTTAGGCTGACAGAGACCGTTTCCTAGTCAAAAAATTGGGAACTACAATCACTTGTTAGTGTAATCTCGTATTTAGTATTCATTACTATCTCAGTTAACGTGTGCAATCCTGCTTAATACATGACTACAGATTCTTGTCAAAACGTAGATAGATAGGTAGCTCTCTTGTTCTTCTCAAGTAACTTCAGCCCAGATAATGAAAAAGAGAGTATCTTAAACAAATTAATTAGCAAAGATAATGCAATTATCAGACGGATCTTGTGCTTGTGCATAGTTCGGTAGCTCTTGCTCTATTAACAAGCATTTGGCTCTTGATGGGGGCAAGGTCATGCTTGATTGCCTGGCGTAGCCGGAACTTTGCAATTGCAGATTTGGGAAAGTTGCAACTTGTTGGGTTAAGTTAGGTAGGGAACATACATGTCTAGTTTTCGGACGGTCTCCAGGACGATTAAACTCTTGTTTTCAACTTGATAAAGCATCTCACTCGTTTTAACTATTGAGTTTACATAATCTTTACATACACGTGCGCTCCCTCTACATCTAAGCTTAGGCTTTTGGGTAGAACATCTATAAATATAACATCCGAGTGTTCAAGTATTTCGGATCGCTCGAACGTCGTCTCTACACCGGAATGCGCTTTTGTTTTCAGCAATTGGTGGCCTTGTTTCAAAACCCAAACTGGAACCCACAAGTGAATAACGTAGTATAAAATATACACGTAGTCAATCAAACCGTCCCAAGCGGTAGAGATTCAGGCACAATCCCAAACCCTACGGCAAACCATGCACGTGTCGCGTCATTACGTCCTCAAAGGTCAAAGATCAATTGCCTTCGTTGACGAAGAACCTCGCAGAAGGGACCGGGACCTGTGTGCCCATCTTGATTCTTCTTCTTATGCACCTCTCTGCATTGTTCGTGTTGACTTTTGAGTCGGATCGATCTCATTTATCGGTTTCGTTTCTTTTTTACTTCTTCTGTCGTCTTCCGGGACTATTCAGCGCCCGCTTTTTCCTTTTCCTTTTTGGTCAAACGTGCACAACTGTATGTAAACCAAACCATGGCTTATCAATATGATTAACGCGTGAAGGGATAATACAGCATGAATGACATCACTTGATTTGCGTACTAGTTTGCTTATGATGCCGATCTTGTTGAGCGTGATCTTCGTATTGGCATCATGAAAGCACAGGATTGCTCTGTTCATACCCGTGTTGACACTAGGGATATAAACTTGCGGCATGGCATATTCGCCTTTATGGTTCTAGTAAAATTGATGCTCTAACTAGCCAGAATAATGGATTCAATATGTGGCCTGAGTTAGATGGGTTATGGTGTCCATAGGTCGAAGAGAAATTGGAGAAGCAAAAGGCTATTGACGAATGGCTACCGATTACTTCTTCAAGGAATGCGAAATGGTGGTACTCGACTTTTCACAATGTCACCGCCATGGTTGGAGCTGGCGTGCTTGGTCTCCCATACGCCATGGCCGAGCTTGGATGGTGAGTTTTCTCTGAAAGACTTGACTAAATTGCACTCTTGCTCTCAACTTTACCTCTTTTTTCTTTTTTCTTTTTTCTTTTTTCTTTTTTCTTTTTTCTTTTTTCTTTTTTCTTTTTTCTTTTTTCTTTTTTTCCCAACTGAGTCATGTTTTCCTGATCGATAGTGTCTCAAATTCGATTTCAGGGGTCCCGGTGTGGCGGTGATGGTCTTGTCTTGGATTATCACCCTCTACACATTGTGGCAAATGGTCGAGATGCACGAGATGGTTCCCGGAAAACGTTTTGATAGGTATCACGAGCTGGGCCAATACGCATTTGGCGAAAAACTCGGCCTCTACATTGTGGTTCCTCAGCAGCTCATCGTCGAAGTCGGAGTGAACATTGTCTACATGGTGACCGGAGGCCAATCCCTGAAAAAGTTCCACGATACGGTCTGCCCGAGCTGTAAGCAGCTGAAGACGACTTACTTCATCATGATATTTGCTTCCGTTCACTTTGTTCTTTCCCACCTCCCCAATTTCAACGCCATCGCCGGCGTCTCCTTGGCTGCTGCCGTCATGTCTTTGAGGTATGTCCCGGTCTATTCTCTTTGAACGCCAACTTCAATGTCGGTTCATATGGTTGAACAATCAGTAACGTCATCTAAATGAGACCGCTTGTCGTAGCTGATGACAGAGCACTGAAAGATGTCATTTGAATATCATGAAGAAGCGATCGAAATAAACGAAAACAACTGTTGTGCTAACGAATCATACAAAGAGTGAAGCAATAAATTGTTTATTCGGGGACTTAAGCATGTGTTCTTCATGTTTCCAAACAGCTACTCCACTATTGCTTGGGCAGCTTCACTCAACAAGGGTGTTCAGCCCGATGTACAATACGGGTACGCAGCAAAGTCAACACCGGGAACGGTATTCAACTTCTTTGCTGCATTGGGTGATGTCGCTTTTGCCTATGCTGGTCACAATGTCGTGTTGGAGATCCAAGCGACTATCCCATCCACGCCAGAGAAACCATCCAAGGGCCCGATGTGGAGAGGAGTCATCGTCGCGTACATAATTGTGGCTATCTGCTATTTCCCGGTTGCCTTAATTGGGTACTGGGTGTTTGGGAACTCGGTTGAGGACAACATCCTCCTCTCGTTGGAAAAACCCGTTTGGCTCATTGCTATGGCCAATATGTTCGTGGTTATCCATGTGATTGGAAGCTATCAGGTAAAGATTGCGTCTTCTCATATTCTTCCCCTTATCCTCCTGCGGATTTTTTTATGAGATTGGACCGGTTTTACCATATCTCATTTACCATTTTCTATGGCAGATTTATGCAATGCCGGTGTTTGACATGATAGAAACTGCACTGGTGAAGAAATTGCACTTTAAGCCCACTAGAACACTTCGGTTTGTAACGCGCAATATCTATGTTGGTAAGTGGATTCAGACTACATACTACGTGATATCTCGTTTTTTCAAATCAGACCGGCATATCACTTTTATTAAGATCTAATTGAATTCTCAAATATATTTACTTTGCAGCATTCACGATGTTCGTTGGCATTACTTTCCCCTTCTTCAGTGGTCTTCTTTCGTTCTTTGGAGGATTCGCTTTTGCTCCTACCACCTACTTTGTAAGTGCACCCATATAAGCAAGATATGCATTTAGAATTTCTTCCCAAATTTTGCCGATGTGCATAACCACTGAGTCCTCTGGCTTCTTCTATTTCTCTTTTTAGCTTCCCTGCATAATGTGGCTCGCGATTTACAAGCCGAGGCGGTACAGCTTATCTTGGTGGACAAACTGGGTATGCTTTCTTTGATCTGATTTTCGTTCGTCGTTCTTCCCTTAAGATGAGCTGGTCTAACTCGGGTTCGTTTATCATGTCAGATATGCATTGTCATCGGAGTTCTCTTGATGATCTTAGCGCCTATTGGGGGACTGAGGTTGATCATAATCAAGGCTAAGACCTACCAATTCTACTCTTAGATTCTTTACTTGCATACCAGCTTACAAGGTGAATCGGGAGTCGCTCCAACAATCCAGATTCTGGCATAATTATGGATGTAGATGAACACAACGGCGAATCGGTGCAAATTCTCATTGCCCAAACGGAACCGTTACCTTGTTTCCACGGGACCCCCAACAGGATCTTTGTAGTGTAAGCGTGCAGTATTTGTCAGCGGAGAAAATGGGAAGTTTATGGACATGAAATCAACTTAAGGGGAAGTGTACTGTTCTTAGTTTTCGAGTGTATATGTCAACCTGTTCTTGTCTCAGGCTTGTTTGTTTCAGCGCTAGTATAGAGGGAAAAAGACGTGTGTGGCGTGATTCTTTTCACTTTTGGAGTGTGTTATTTACCCTGAAACAAAAGGTTTATTCTTGATTGGGCCAACTTCAACGGCAGAGCCTACCCTAGTAAGCTTTCCACATATTCATCACTGCAAGTGAAGTCACACAACCGGAGATGATTCCGGGACGGCATCGGGCAACTGCAAAGCGCTTCTTGAACTTATTTTTAAGCTAACCACTCTCTGCACAAAACAGAGAAACCCGCAAAATGCTGACAAAACCAGCAATCGCAAAATCTCACCACTAAGAACCCAAAAAATAACCCTCCCTGAAGGTGATTTGCCTGTAATTTGTTAACCGTCCCATGGTAGATGATAATACCATCTGCAGCCGCATAGCAAGTCTGCCTAGAGTGTTTTTCTTGGGTTTATCAGAAAATAAAAGATAGCAACCGATGTCGGTCGAACTTTGTAGAATTGGAGCTCATGCGAGAACTCCTTTTTTAGCCCTGTCACCCTTTCATTCTCCCAAGACATCAAAACCACCATTGAAGCCACTAACCGTAGAGGATGTCCTTCAATAGTACCTGCTGTGATGCAGGGTTTGCATAATGCACTCTTTTTCGGGACACGAACTTCCACAAAACCACCTTTTACACAGTAACAGTGCAATTGCCATTAATAAGTTCTAGGTCGCACAAACAAATCCTGCCTTTTTAATATCCACAAAGCACACATTACAACTAATATACATTGGCAAGATCAGTTCGTTGCCACATCTAGAATCTAACATCGATTTCATCAGAAATATCTGATCTTCCAGATTTCCTGAATGCATATCACCACATACAAGACTTAACCAGATAGATTTATTTTGCCACCACTTTCATCTCTCCATAGGTACATAAAACCGCAGAATATTTTTGAGGCTATAAGCTTTACACCAAATTCCCTCCAGTCTCCAAGCTTCGGACTCTACAGTGTTCCATGTTTGACCGATCTTTTTCAGCTTCAATCTCTGTCGAACGCATAACTCACTTCATTGCAGATCACCAACAAAGTCAGGCCACGCATATGCAGGGATTGATACTAAATGAATAAGGTGAATAAGACAGACCCAAACAGAGAGTCACAGAAAATCACAAGAAAAGTGCCAAATTAGACAAACTGATTCGGTACAGAAACTTATCTCACATATGATGTGGACTATTTGCGTGACCAAGCAGGCTCATAACTATTCAATAAGCTCTCAAAGGTTACCACATAATAATCGATTTTTGTAATCCGATTTGGACATATATAAGCTCTAATATTCTAGTCACATTCAATCTATGCACACAAGATGAGATTCTTGGCACTTTTATTGAGATACAGACAAGTGGCAGATATTAAATGGACGACCATAGCTTCAACACGAACTTGCAATCTGTCTGTCCGTTGGTTCTGGTCTACACCATGTTCACTGCATACAAAGCAGTGAAAAGAAAACTCCTCCACCGGTACCGTTCAAAAGTTATGTCCGATCAAGAATCTAGCGACTTAGTTTATTAGTATATTTAGAATCAGCTACCTATAAACACTGTTTATGACAAATTTGTTTGTCCACGATGATGACAGGAACCAGTTTTCACCAACTTTGGACTCGAAACCTATATCTTGCAGGCCCAGTAATCTATTAGGCCACTCCACTTCCTGGGAATACCAACGTTGAGAATTAAATTTAGTTAAGCGCCAGGTCTAGGTCTAAATAACATGAACATACAAGCAAGATTTAGCGAAACGACATGGTTCGATGAAAATAAATCATTGGCACAAATTTATGCAACATGAACATATGAAGAAGTTAATAGTGAACAAAACAAACAGAAGACTAAATATGACACGTGGAGAGATGGCTAAAGGAATTTGTTCAAAAGAAACCGAAAATCGAAACACTAAAACCAGATCAACAAAACCCCGACTCACTTGATGTCTTACCTCGTTTTATTGCCTCTATTCCAATCTTAAAACAAAAGCAATAATAATGAAAAATCTGTCTTCAGGAAGGTTAATCAATTTTTTCCTGAAGTAAGTTATCGGTTTTGTATCATATCGTCCTCTCTCACATGTTCAAAGCGTGCATATTGAATGCCTAATCAATCTGTGTCATTCCAAAATACTGGTTACAGTGAGAAAAACCCAGAACTTACAGTTCTTGTTATCTCGAGCCTTTCCTTATCTAGTTAAATAAGGAAATTCAAATTTGGACTAAGGTTTAAGCAGGAACCAAACCAAACAATGCCGTTCGCCGTTAGGTTCAGCACAACAGCTAACTTCTGCCTTTTGAAATAATTTCGGCCCAAAAATTTTGAACTTTCATATTTTTACTTGGTTCGAGCATTTGAGTTTGGATAAGTTTCTAAGTCAAAGATAGTCTGTTTAATTGAACAGAAACTCAAGTCATGAAAACAAGAATCAAACTAATCAGTTTGGCATAGGCTTCTTGTTTTTCTCTTTTAGTGTTGAGTGTAGGGATTTGGCTTCAGTGATGGCGCAAGGGAGGACGGAGAAGGGGTTAAGAGAGGAGATTCTTAATGCAACAGGCTGTTATTCTAATTATCATCTAGGAAAAAGTCACCAAAAACCCCAAATTATATTTACTATATCACATTTACCCCAAACTTTTTTTGTGACAAAAAAAATTGAACTATGCACACCGTGACATATTTACCTTAATTTTTTTTGTAACATCAAAAATCCTAAATTTGCACCCATGTAACACATTTACTTTCCATCAAGACAACGTTAGATGATGTTCTAGCCAAGATGATGTCGTTTCGAAATAGCCATATGGATGTCATGTTAACCCTATTTACCTTCTGTTGTCCATACAGGCAAATTTTTAATGATGCTTGTTGATGGAATTTCGATGGGATAAACATGTCATACAAGTACAAGTTTGAGAATTTTGATATCATTATAAAAGTTGAGAGAAAATATGTCACATTGAGCAAAATTTAAGATTTTTGACAATTTTTCCCTAATTAATATCAAGTCATCAACTTACTAATAATTCGACAATTAAAAAAGAAGATTTCTACCACAATGACATATGCGATTGAAATGTGGTAAAACAAATTAACTAAGATTAACGTGGAAGTAAATTATGAAAACATAACTATCATAATGTTAGTTATCACTTTATTTTCTTTTATGAAGAATTAAAAGTTTAGCTTCAGTTGCCACAATTTTCGGATTTATTTTGTGAAGTTTAGTGTTTTTAAATATACTTATAATTGAAATAATATTTTGTGATGCGTTAATATACAAATTCAATTTTATTAGAGAAAGTAATACTATCCTCATACTAAATATGGGTTATATAACTACTTCTATCTTGTCTAAAAACTAATGCAATTAATTTAAAAATATTTCTAATTATAAACGTAGGAGAATGGCCATGCAAAATATCCTACCGTTTTTCTTGAGGAGCTGGAGTTGGGACACGGCGAATAAAATTCCCTTAATTTTTCCCAAAGGGAAGAAGGGCAGAATGGTCAGACTACATGAAATCTAATGAAGTGCTACATATGATGGAAAACGTTTTTTTACGCAATCAAACGTTAGATTCACAAAAAAAATGGTCATCGCTTTGTGCAGTCATATTTGAGAGCTTATTTTAGGGCCTAAGTCTACGTGTAACAGACTAAATTGTCAAAGATGGTGCCAAAGCAAGGCTTCCTTCATAGATGTGTGGCTCGAAGACGGACTAAAAGTGCGTTTGTCTTATGGAAAATTTCACAATACAAAAAATATATATATTTTTCATAGAAATTATTTTCAAGAAAAATGGTTAATTTTGATTTGTTTTGTGGATTAAGGAAAGTGATTTCCTTCTTGCTAGAAGGAAAAAATTGTTTTCCCCAATCTCAACTTGTTATTTTCAGTCTAAGGAAAACATATATCGACGTCCAAACACTAGAAAGTAAGAAAATAATATTCCAAAATTTATTTTCCTTCAAATAAATGGACCTTCAGTTCAAGCTAACATGTGTCAATCCAGCCAATTTTACATTGGCCAAGCCCCTGAGAAAAGTACTCAAAGTAACAACAAAAGCTAGTGACCAATTAGAGGCAGGTGTTAATTTGTAAATCACTCCTCAAGGCCTTTCCCAACCGATGAGACACTATGGAGTATTCTCACCTAGCCATACTCTCCTTATTCAATATGTGGCCTAATCCATTCTCATCCCATTCACCATCCTAAAAGATTGCTAGAATTTATACCTTATCCGATCCCTCTCACCCCGGTGATTACTCACCGCTCTCTTCAAATCGGACGTGGGGCTAGTCCGTCCACAAACCACATGTTTGTTGGAGGGAATCCTGATCTGGTACTGCCTAAATGAGGCAGCCCGTTTCACATGGGCTAAGTTCCCAAAAAGAGTACATGAAGTAACTTTGCAAGCTAGTGACAATGGTTGGGGTTAGATGTTTACTTATTAATCACTCAATAGAACCTCTCGCAACCAATGCTGGCTTCAGGATGTCACGCATCTACTAAGGAGAACGAGGACAGAATGTTGAGGCGAGAGTGCTCAAAATTTGATGCATCTCTCGGTTGGCTTCCAGAATGATAAAGAGTGCGTGGATGAGTAGAATCATGCATTGAATTAGGAGAGTATTGCTCAATGATATGAATCGACACCAATGAGGAAGTCATTGATTCTAAGTGGAGAAGTCAATATGTGATGCCCCTGGGTTCCATATTAAATGGAAGATGCCCTTTTTAGGCGACTCATAAAAAGAGTCAACCATAAATAGGCTAAATGATAATGCAATTGAATATTATCTACTCTTTCTGAAAACTTGACCTATATGGAATGAGCCGAGCCATTACATTAACCCATTCTATAATTTTCCCTTAGGTTTAATTATCAAAATCCCAAATACAAATGAATTAAGAAAAACCAAAAGCCAAAATAGCATCAAGTACAACTAATTTAAAAACCCAAGCTAAGGTTGAGGCGGGATTCTTTTTCTATACCATCAACTGCAAGTAACCTAGGGAACTTGTCCAATCAGTCCTAGACCTATTATGTGCATGTCAATTTAGTCTAAACTTTCCAATTTTATCAATTTAATCATAAATCTTTGCGCAAAATTTCAATATAGTCCTTCCAACCAATTTTCTTCGGAAATTATTAACACCACGGCATGCCAAGTAAGACGGCCGATGATGACTAGAGCGACATCAATATTTTCTGCGCGAAAAATTAACCGAAATGACCACATTGGAATTTCACGCAAGGATTTAGGACTAAATTGACAAAACTAAAAATTTTATGACTGAATTAACATCTATATAATTGACTAGATAATTTTTCCTAAATAAACTTATTTCGAACTCCTCATGCAATAACTCATTTTTTACTCTGCCGATTAGGCACTGAAACACTTTCGCGAACTTAGAGGTTATTTAAAGAAGTTGGAGTTTCATCAACATAAAAAATACAATGAAAAAATTGGGTTAGTTGCCTGAGCTTACAGGCCCTAATTTGTACTAAGTGTGCCTAGTGCCTGGTCCGACATTGAGGGACGAGGCTGGGCACATGAGAACTAGACGTTCCACGTGTCCATAAGATTAATCAAGAACGGGTTTGAGAAAATTGAAAAAGGAAGTGGCATTATTTACTTTCACATTTTTAATCTAATTCATGCAAGAGATGTCCGTATATTAAGATCGATACCATATTCACATGCCAAATTAATATTTAGAAGCAAAAGTCTAACTAACATCAACTTGCTAAGTTAACAATTATGGTAGCATTAAATTCCAATGTAATTCATGTAAATTACATGCACGAAACTCCATTTATGAGGAAATGTATCGATTAAGTTTAGCCTAACTGTATGAATGTCAATGACGAATATTCAGTTTTTAGCTACAAGCGAACAATAATGGTAAAAAAAGGTGACAGCATTTAAATAAAGCAAAGTTTAGAAAAATGCATTGTAAATTCAAAAGGAAAAAAAAATAATTATGAAGCTAAACGGTAGATTTCCCCTGATAAAAATAATGAGTTTGACATATTTAGCGTGTAATGTGGTGGAACAGTCAAAAGAAAAGGAAAGCTAATTAATAATTGGATTTATTATTAGACTTAATTGGACAGGTGGACAAGGAAAGAAAATGGCTGTAGGATTAAGAAACTACAAATGTAAAAGCTATGGTGAATATCGTATGTGTAATATGAGTATATAGTTTTGCGACAAATTATACGTTTAGAGAGGGATATTCAAAGATAATTTACATTGCTTTAACGAAAAGACTTTCTTATTTAAGCATTTAGATCTTGACCGTATCTAATTTTACTATACAAGGGATATTATGGTGCAGCTAAATAAGTGCAATATGGTATCTTGACCCATCATGATTCATGCACTTGTACAGAAGTCATTACTCTTATTTAATCGACTGCCACTAAAAGAAGTCTCGCTAAGTATTTGACCGAATTCGAGACCTTAAGTTCCGTTGATGGTTCCAGACTTATATATGAAAAGGATTAGATGCTTTCCGAAAATAAACTTGGCATTTTCTTTGCTTTTCTTTCTAACCCCTTTCTCGCAATATGACTCCTTTTGTTAGCTAAGTAGTGCAAAAAGGAAGTAATTTCTCGTGTGAAAACGAAGGACAAATTGAAAAGGAAAGAAAAACCCATTTTCTCAAGCTTAATATGGTTTATAGAATAAATAGTTTAGCAGTCCTTATAAGTAGGACCATATATGTTACCCTACAGAAGAGAATCCTAAAGATCTCTATTAATAATATTGTAGAAGTCGAAGATTATCTCCGTATATCTCACGTACTTCTCAAAAATAAATCTCTTTACTAAAACTGTGTTTTTTATTTTTCATGGTTCAAACTATTCCTTAATATCCTTTTATTATATACTCTCCCCCTCTCGACAAGAGAATCCTAAAAAGCCGTAACATCAACAGCATCATTTCTAACCTTTCTTTAATGTTTTTCGAATTAGTTATATTTGATCTTGCTCAATTAATCATTAACTTTTATTATCATGGCACTGCACGGGTCGAGATATGAATGCCCTAGCTTGGTTCAACCCTAGTCGTACCTGATCATACCGAACCCTCATTGCTCGGTCGGTGGCCCCCGGGATTATCGGGTCGTGTCAGCTGAGACCCAAGCTGAGTGCAGCTTTGACGTCCAGCCTCCATGCAAACCCTCCCATCTCGTCCATCCTCCACACATCGCACGGCACTATCCTCGCCGCCCACTTCTCCTCGCCCCACCACGGGTGCTGCCGCCGCCTCAATGTCGCCCTACACGCGAAGGCCGCGCGTGTCTTGGGCAGCTCCTCTTTCGCCACCACCCGCACCGCGATCTCGGCCGGCAGCGGGCCGCCGTCGGCGCCGTGGTCCGCCAGGTGCTCTCTCATCACCATACTCTCGAACGCTCCGTTCACCCACTTCACCCGATTGCTCGGATCCGCTAGGAACCCGGGGCACGCGTCCGCCTTGAGACTCCTCACCCGCTCGGCGTCGGTGAGCCCCGCCAGCAGATGGTGGTCCTGCGCGTCAATGTGCGTGCCGGCGACGGACTCCACGATCACCCAGCATTCCAGCACTGTAGGGTAACGCATCCGGTGAAGCGACTGGAAGGTCGGGCGGATGAGATCAATGGGGTCCGACCTAGACGACAGGGGCGGGACCACATTAGGTATGGCGAGATTCACGGTGCTGAATTCAGGACCAGAGTAGGTGCTGCAACGATCGATGCTGCTGCGCCATTGAGGTTCCTCCTTCTCAGATTGCTCAGGCTTTGCTTTAAGCGCTGTAGATTCTCCATGATCAGCTTTCTCGGGCAACAATTGGAGGGTCACTATTCGCTTCTCCAGCCCCGACGAATCATCAGGCCCTCCTTTTTCTTTTGGCCCTTGCGCTGCTCTTTTCCTTTTGGTGGTGGTGGTGCTGCTGTCGTGGTTATTATTACCGCTGCAATTACTATTGGCCTTGGCCTTGGCCTTGCGAACCCTAACGTACTTCCTCTTGGTCCTCGCGCCCGAAAGTAGCCACCCCTTGCTCCCCACATGCGACCCTCCTTGGCCCGGGTCCTCCGCGGCCGGCTTCGGGGCGATAGGCCGGAACCGGAGCATCGCCTGGTCGATCCCCGCGCCCCCACGCGCCACGCCGCCCCCC
Source organism: Eucalyptus cloeziana (assembly GCA_014182715.1). Taxonomy (NCBI): domain Eukaryota; kingdom Viridiplantae; phylum Streptophyta; class Magnoliopsida; order Myrtales; family Myrtaceae; genus Eucalyptus; species Eucalyptus cloeziana. The sequence continues at coordinate 23,683,348 of CM024642.1, forward strand.
GCCGGCCCTTTGTAAACCCCATCCGCCCTACCCATCTCGCCCCCCACAGCCGCCTCCGCCGTCGCTCACCGCCACCAAAGACCCTCTCTCTCTCTCTCTCTCTCTCAGAAAGGTTTGAAGACTGACGGAGCAAATTTTTTTTTTCCACTCGTCTTTTTTTTTTTTTTGGGACGGGTACCTTTCGGCCTAAGAATACGGAGAGAGAGGAGTTGGTAGGAGGGGGAGAGAACCACGTGTCTAGGGCATTCCCCAAACATATGGACGACGCGATTGGCCCAATCGCGTGGCGGAGTGGGGGCCCACAGGGCACATCGGGGCGGGGAGGGTGAGGAGGGGAAATCGAGCCTCCTGATTGGCCCCGGCGGTTCCAGCCAATGGGAGGCGCGACCGTGTCGAGCACTGCCGATAAAGCGATGGGACACGTGGTGCTCGTGCGGACTTAGCGTCCGGTTGTCCCTCAGCTTTATATTCAATCGAAAAGGAGGGTTTTGCATTGTTCGAGAGAATGGGCGCGTGGCGCGCCCTCCTTGGCCCGAAGGCGCATATTTGAACAGGAAAGTCGAGCGGGGAGCTGTGGAGAACGCCCCACGCGGGGGCGAGGCGCGTGGCGGTCACGCGGGGTCTGGCGGGAGGCACCGTCGGGAGCACGCGCGGGAGGGGAGAGTTGGGGGGTCGCGAGGGGGTGTTGGGCTCGGGAGGTACGACGAGGACGCGTGGATGGTCCGATGGCGGTTGCGGATCCGCGACAAGATCCGCCCACGTCATCCGAGGAACCGGATCGGCTCGGTCTCTGTTGCCGTTGCTGTTGTTTCGAGTCGAGTCGGACTCTTGGATTGGATTTGGATTGGATTGGCTCCGGGACTCCAGCGCAGATGGTCCTCCTCCGATAGCGAAGTTTCGCTGCTTGCTACTGGTCCGCTCCCCCTTTGGGACATGCCTTGTTTCTCCAATCATCTAAAAATTCAGCCTTCCTTGGAACTTTCTCCACAACATTTTATTAACTTACTTAAATTTATTATAAAAAAAAAAAAATCGCGAGATTATTATATGTACATCTCCATGTCGGCAATTATATATTGTTAAAGTTTCGAAAGTTTTTTTCATTAAAATGTGTCCAATCACGAGTTTTTCATATTAAATTAAACATAAAACTTTATCGAAACGCACCCTTAACACTGACGGCTAGCCAACCACATAGGGGTATGAATATGCCACCAATACCAACACTGAGTGGGTTTTCATGGAGTTTTGAACTTGAGTGATCATTCTAATATTTATTTATGGTCTATCACATCACTATTTAAATTTGAAAGTTGCGAATTGTGATGGATTTTCGATTACTCTCTTCTTAACCTAACATTTAGACGGCTAGAAGTCAAAATAGACTCGGCACAATGCTCATACAATGGATATAACCGTTTTATTCACATACCTAGACAAAGACTTCCCTCAATCATGGTTCAAAGTATGGCTAATTCCAACTCAAGTGCGTCACGTCAACAGTAGAATTGAAATGGTATAATTTCCTTCATTCAATAACACAAGATGATTAGATTCCAAAACTTAGATAGTCCAAAATGTATGTCCAACATGCGTCATCATACTATGATCACGCTCTATAGGAGACTCATTTACGGTCTAATGTAGATCTATGGTGAAAAAATTAACATTCACTAGAGTAGGGATTTCTATGACCTCACTGTGAATTATCATGTTCTCAATTCAAAACGAAACCGTGTCGAAATTGCACATGAATCTCTTCGAGCTAAAGAGAGCCAAAATCAAAGAAATGTATCTCACACGTTCGCACGCATTCACTTCCATGTGGAAGTTGGACGGTCCATATAAATGACGCCGATGAAAATGATGACTAATCATCCATCATCATGCTCCAGCTCTCAACCGAGCCAATAGGAGGATGCCAACGCATCTACCCCCTATAGGAAAACGTCCGATTATGCGTCACTTGAACCCAGGCTACGTGTCAGCAAGAAGAAAAGAATCAGCCCAAGAGCTTGCATTTCCTCAAAGCCGGAATGGTGGTGTTCTACCAACTTTGTGACACCACATTCCGAGGTCACATGCATTCTAGCCGTGGACCAGCACACCTTTTCTGACATCGTAACATACACGATGAAGCATGTGCTCATCCACCAATGGACAGCATGTGCCAGTAAACTTAGTTACTGTCCAAATACAATGCGAGGATTGTGGTTTATTTCTCGCACATATTGCGGTGTAAAACCCAAAGACGGTGCCAACCAAAATTTCTTCGACCACCGGCCGGCATATTGTCTACATCACACTCCCAATGGCTTCACCAGAGAGCGAACTCGAAGAATTAGTTAAGCTTATTCTAAGGCAGTCGATGGTTATTCAACTATAAAGGGTTTCATAGCTATCTCCCCAACTAAAAGTAGGACTTGATAATGCAAGCTAACCTACCCTATACAAGCCCCTCCGTGTTGACCAATGGCACGCATTCATGATGATGAAAGAGGTTCGATCCCTTTGCAAATCGTGCAATTTTTATTGCTTTATGTGATACTTATCAAGACACACACACAGACACAGCCCCAACAACCAAGAAAATTAGATACGTGTCAATTTCGGACCCTGAGAAGCTTCCTCCCAAGGTCCTTACGTGTCCACAAGAGAAAGCCACAGCACACTTCAATCAATGTGAACAAATCCGATTCTTTTTGAAGCATATCGGAGCCTAGCTATCGGATCTTTCTTATTTTTTCTTTCCACACAGTTCATCACTCCTCTCTTCAATCCCCTTGCTCCTTAGCGTGTATATATATAGGAGGACATTCAGCCCCGTCCCTCGTCTATGTATCATCACTATTGTCTTAAAAAGTCACCTCGCACATCGCTTTTTTCTGTTATCTTGCTAGCATACGCAATCGTTCCTGAGTTAAGCAAAAGCTTTGCAGGGCCATTCGAAGATACACACAGATTTATATATATATGGTTATACCTGAGCTTGAAGTGACCCTCTGCCTGGAGGGTTTTGGTCCTTTGCATTATTTGTTTCAAAACCCTAAACCGAGAGCGGCCTTCACGTCGAGCCTCCATGCAAACCCTCCAAACCCGTCCAGCCTCCACACGTCGCAGGGCACGGTTCTTGCCCTCGCCCACCTCTCGTCCCGCCATGTCACTTGGCACGTGAAAGCCCGCTGGCACATCGGCAGCCTTTCCTTCGCCACCAGCCTCACCTCGACCGCCGGGGACGGCGGCCGATGAGGATGGTGCTCGACTTCTCCTCTATTTTGGCCGCTCGCGAACCAAACGTACGCGTCGTTCACCCAATGAACCCGGTTCTGGAAGTCCGACACCAGACCGGGACACATGTCGGACCGGAGATTCTTTATCTTCTCGTCGTCCGTGCTCCCGGGGAAGAATTCCCCGACCGCTCCCATGCACGGATCGACGCCGACCCTCTCCACCGTCAGCCATGACACGGCGACGGCTCGCTTGAGCGGGTTCACCACCGTCGGATCCCACGAGTTCGCCCCGTGCACGTTTAACTTTAAGGGCCTTTCGCGATCCGGCTGGGAAACCTCCCTCGGGGTTATTATCATCGGAACGAGATCGAGGGGAACGCCGGAGGTCATCGACTCCCGCGGCTCGGCTCGCTCCGGCAGGAGCTGGAGGGTCAAGACCGGCTTCCCCCGACGACGACCCCCGCCCTGCGATCTGCTCCTCATCTTGCACTGGCTATTATTCTTCCGAACCCTAACGTACCTCCTCTTCGCCCTCCTCTTCACGGCGAGCCAGCTCTTGCTCTCCGGGAGGTCACCGGCGCCGGAGACCGGTCCTCCCGTGGCCGGCTTTGGCGCTATCGGCCTGAATCTGAGCATTCCCGGGTCGATTATCGGGACGCGCTTGTCGGCACCACCGCCAGATCTACCGAACCAGAACGCATCTCCGCCGTTCATGGAGGAGCTCCGGCAGCCGCCGTCACCAGCTCTACTTCCTCGGGAGCTTCTAAACGGAGAAGAGAAGAATCCCGGGCCTTTCTCAGGCTGGGAGCTTCGAGAGAACAGAACAGCAGCAATCTCTCTCCATCTCCAGCCGATAATGAATGGGGATCGGCGAACACACGGTGGTCTGGTATAGAAGCACCACGTGTCTGAGCAAAGCTCGAGCCGATATTATTTTATGTAAAGGATCGAAGATTAATTGGACGGATGATTATGCAACAGCTACAGGCTACAGTAGATATGGGATTTTTTTGTTTTTTTTTTTTTTTTAATTTCGCCTAATTTAGGATTTTGAAGAATCTCGAATAAAAAATTCTTATTCTGAGTTCGAGAATTTTTATATAAATTAAAGCGTATGATGGGGGGGCGTGAGACAACTGTTATTATAGGCTAGATAATGTCCCAACTCAGGAGCAGCGAGGGGACGTGATTGGAGAGGAGTTTTAGTTGAGGGGGGGCCCACGGAAAAGTGCCATATTTGGAGTAATTGCTTGGTCTGTGGGGGCGGGGCCCACGTGGGGTGGGTCGGGCCAATGGGAGGCGGCTTTGTGGCCTGCACTCCCCGAGGAGATGGACACGTGGACGTGTGGCTGAAAGCGGCTCTTGCCCTTTCGCTTGCTTCGTTGGGGGGAGAAAAAGGCCGAAAGAAAATGCTTACTGCTTCTACCACGGAATAGCGGCTTCTCGCTCGGGGACACGTGGCCGGATCTCACCGGCGGGATCGGCCAACATCCCGTGCCTCGGTTGGTTCGGTGCGGGGAATAATTAAATGGGGCTCGACGTCGCGATTTGATTCGGTTGGTGGACAGTCGTTTCTCCTAACGAGGAGACGCAGAAACATCCTTTCGAATTTTTTACCTTTTTCACTCGCGGTCAAAACTTCGCGTGACCCATCTACATGTGCTCCAATCTATGTTCAGTCCCACATGTCCATCTCGAATTTATTTATTTTTTGCACTATCAAAAATCTTCAATTTAACTCAAATTTATATTTATGTAACATATTTATTCTATTTTTTTTTGGTGAGATGATTATTTCATATTTATATGCACATAACACGTCTTATTGTAAAACTTTTTTCTCTCACATTGTATCCAGATTTCTTTTTCTTTTCTTTTTTTCCATCCACCTTCATTTTTACCGATACCCTTGTCACCGCTCCCCTTTTCATCACAATCACTACACCAATGAGGAAAACGAGGGAAACGACATACAATTAGTTGACATATTTTGCCGCATGATGTTCGTTTTCCATCATCCGCGTAAGCATCCACGTGAGATTTTTAGTAGCGTTTGTAAATAGAATTATAATAGAGGGTAAATGTATCATACGCTGAGAGTGAATGTGTCGCACATATACAAATTTGAATTTTTTGTGTCACAAAGAAAAGTTAATGTGCTACACATATACTATTGGATTTTCTGTGACATTTTCCCAAAAAGAAATAATATAATAAATTCATCGTCAATGGAGTGAGAAAATATGACTTATTATTTTCATAAACCCTAAATTATACCCATTGTGCTACAAATACTCCAAAGCTTTTTTTTTTTGTCACTAAAAATCATTAGTTTTTTTTGTATCATAAAAAATCCCGAAGTTATACTAACATGACGTATATATCCTCTATTTCAGTTCCATCCATGTGTAACTTATAATGTATATACCCTCCCTGGGTATATACGTCACACATGTATAAATTTAAGTATTTTTTTATACAACGTAAAAAAAGTCAAGAGTATTTATGTCACGATAGATAATTTAAAATTTTTAATGAACGAAGAATAAAGTTTGGGGTATATATGTCATATTAGATGCAACTTGAGATTTTTTGCCCCTTCAATTTTTTTTATAATATTAAAAGCATTGAAAACTCTTGCAAAGTTCAAAATATGTTTTATCATTTGACTCAAAAAAAAAATTCCCATTTTAGTTTGAACTAGAGCCGTAAAAGAATGACATCAACAAACTCGCTGAAAAGCACATAAACATTGGATCAAGTTTTCTGCTCTAGTCAATACTCTCTTCAAGTTCTATCCACACTAATCGAACCATAACGACACTTGTCTTGTACTTGATTAAAGAACAGTAATGACAATCCCTAATTTATAAATCCAAATAAATATTAAGATATTAGTTGTTCTTTGGTGCGAAGTCGTGGACTTCATTATCTACACATCCAATGTGAACAAGCTTTATCCTTATATATAGCCAAGTTGAATGACAAGTCTCAAAGTTGATAGAATCAATTCCCTTTTGCAATTGACGAAGTCACGAAGCACTCAGGTTGATTCGAATTATCGCATCACTTAGTACGGTAACTCAATCACTGTTCGATAACCTTACCCGTGGTAACTATGAGAATCAATTTTCCGATGTGAAGCATCCGACGCTAATTCACTGTATAAATATTAAACGCAATGGTTAAAAGAATAATTAGGTGATGACATGAGTTGAGTGCCCGAGGAATTTCAACTGGCCAAGACTTCACCAAACCCTGAATATCATTGTCGATGGGAGAGTGGTCAGCATCCTCGAACGTGGAAAAGGTTGACGGGAGCCGACGGGACGACGCGTGTCCCGGGCTGTCCAACGGAGACGCAGACGCTCGTCCTCTTCACACCTCTCTCTCTCTCTCTCTCTCTCTAGATAATCAGAGAGAAGAAAAGGAGGGGAGGGAAGGGGCAAAGGAAAATGATTCCTCCTCCATCCCGACGAAACGCAATGAGTGCAGCGCGGGGGAGGCAGGCCAATGGGATGCGTCGTTTTGGCAACATCAACATCATTCCGACGTACGATCGAAAAGATAAGAGCCGTGCGCCATCGAATCATCTCGCTCCAAATGCCGACGGCCCACAACCAGAAAAAGAAAAAGCAAAAAAAAAAAAAAAAGAGAGGAGTACGTAAGAATATTTTTCGATATGTGGTGTCAGTTGTTATTTACATGTCCAGCGAAATCCGGTTTCGCACGCCGGATTGAATCGACCATGATGGTTTTGTCGGAGATGTTGTTCTTGGTTTCTGCTTTACTTGCTTCCATGAAAAACAGACCGATCTCGGGAGTACCGATTAGTCTCGTTCGTTCATTTGGGTAACAAAGTTTACATATCTAGACGGGCTTCATCGATGGTAGTGTCCCCTTTCTTAGAAGAACGCGGGGGGGTCCAATCAATGACCCTATGATATTCCGAGTTGGTGGCTCGTTATGTCAGCGAGGAGTGATGATACGTTTGGGCTGTGGAATTGGGACGCGAGGAAAGTCTATCAGATTCTCCATTATCTTCGTGGAATTCAGCTCTCCTGATTCTCTTTGCCTCCCCCGTTTCATCTGCCGCTCCAACCCAAAAAGTCGTGACGACCCGCATTTAACCCCGCCGCCCCACACCACACCACACCCCCCCAAAAACCTCACCTTTCTATTTCGCGTGAATCGTGTCAATGTCATGACAGATCGCTCGATGTGGAAGGCCGAAGATAAGCCGGACCCGAACACGGCCTCCTCTGGTGCTGTCCTGTCTGGGCCATGGATTCGGGACCAAGGGATGGAACTCTTTCGATGCTAACCGGGTGCTCCTGCAATTGTGGGGACATGGGGACATGAGCGTTCGCGGAAATTACAGTCTCCATTTAGATATCTGTAATCCATTAGCGACAGGGCAGGTCACTCTCGTAACTAGAGCGAAGGAACAAACGACATGCATCATGTTACAGAAACCTGCTGTCCAGTATTTCTTCATCCAGGAAAAAAGGGATTCTTGAGGTGGTGTTTCCAACTCAAGAACATAGCATTAGGAAGATCCAACATCCAAAACTCAAGTCTGCCAAAAAGAAAAAATAGCATCTTGCATCATGTATATCGAGGACCTTATTTCCATCTCAAATAGCGAAGAGAGATTCCTTAAAGTAACTATGTCGCCAAGTAGTTGATTGAATCAATTTTCGAAGGCGATAACAAAAAAATCATTTGATGAGAGCTTATTTCCAGTGCTCCACATGGCAACATAACTTAAGGCAGCTTAGTTGACAACGTCGAGAACCAACTTCCGCGACTTTAGCACCGACCATCTCAACCGCCGATAATAAGCAGCTTGCAGCAAAGCCAACGAAAGTACAAAGATCCACTTAAATCCCATCTGCATTCGAGGAAACAAAAAGAAGTCAGGGATGCAATTGTTTCCACTTTGGTCCTTTTAACTAACAATGACCAAGTAAAAAGGTACCAGCTTCCTTTCTTCCATTTCTGGTTCAGCAGCCCAAGACAAGAATGTGACGACATCTTTGCCCATCTAACATCATGACATGGAGACAATTAGCAGCAGAAGATAATGAATTAGAATAAACTAGGACGAGCTTGTTTGGAAACTTTGAGGCATTTAATTCTAATACGTGTCAACCTGTGCTTCAGTCGCAGATGTTCCATCTTCATACTCAACAGCTCCATCGTTGAGCATTTTAGGCATAGCAATTGCTCCACCGGGGAAATAGGGGTTGTAGTGTAACCCTTCTCTTATCTTCAGTCATTAAAAGAACGCATCAGGTTAAAACTTATCACCCAATGCCAATAACACATGAACTCCATAAGCAAAAGAGTATGATAAGAAACTTCCAAAAGGGATAATCTCCACACTAAATTACCCGTGTCAAAGAAGGAACTCCGAATTGATTTAAGGTGGCAATATAAGGAAATTGAAGTAGAAGAGAACTGATTAGTAATTCTCCACCAAAGCAGAGGAAAACACAAGCAAAACATCCAGTGCATTGGCTTATTTTTGCCGGAAAAAGAAAGACCTAGCAACTCAAAATGTGGAAATACAGGATATAATCATTCACAGTCCGCATAAAATATTGTGTGCAAACTAGTATTAAATAAAGTGTACACCCCACTTCAGTTTTAGCTCCTGCTTTCCAAAGGAATGATGAAAATAGGAGAAGCTTGGCAACTCTTACCATGACTTCAAAACACAAACAAATAATGACAGTTTGAGTGTGTTAATGCTTAGGCTACCATAAATGCTACTGCTTTAGCCCACCAAACAAACAGTCATTCACAATAATTCATGAAAAACATATGTCATCGCGACAAATAATTACAAAAATACCTACCGCAACACCAGCTGGGGGATCACGGTAACCGGTTAGGAGAGCGAACACATAGTTCTGACCATTGTGCCGAGCCTGGAAACGAAAAGATTCAATATTAGCGAAATTTTCAGCTTAATGTGATTTCTGTAAAGTTAGTAATAAAAAACAAAACTCACTTTAGTTATTAGACTTAAGTCAGGAGGATAAGCCCCCCCGTTGGCAAACCTAGCTGCAGCTTCATTCGAATATGGTTGAGGGAAACGGTCACTTAGTTTACCAGGACGAGTGAACATCTCACCCTCATCATTAGGTCCATCTTCCACCTCAATTTCAGCAGCCATGGCCTTCACCTCCTCTTCTGTGTAAGCAACCCCTACCAGATCACGGTATGATATTAGAGACATAGAGTGGCAGGATGCACACACTTGCTGATACACCTGGTGACCACGACGAATCCTGCCCATCCACAGTATTTAAGATGAGTAGATGCCATTAGAATCAGACAGCAAATTACTTTAAAATAAAAGATATGACTGAATTTGATGAGGATCAAAATCCCTAATAAAAAGGTAAAAAAAACAAGAATCAGAAAGGTAGAAGGAAAGTTCGTACTTAGGATTCACATGTAGATGTACATATGATTGAAAAAAATTTCACGATCATGCTCAAAATTACAAAAGCAGACTCATGAGGCAAGTGACGAGATTAACACTGATAAAGAAGTTAAACAGAGATCATGAAAAACTTACCCAGCATGGTCATATGAACTAAGAATGCCTTTGTGAGGCCATGGATAACTAGGGCACTCCAATCCATGTTCAGCCTCATCAGCAGATGCGACTGTTCCAAAGCTCAGGAATCCGGAAACTCCAGCTCCAACCAGTGCGATACTCCTGAAATAGTTTGTGTATGCAGAGCTAGAACCATCACGACCTCTCTTTGAGAAGATAGACGACAACAAGGCAGAGGCCTGCTAACAGACAAACAATTTTCATAAGCCAACCACGTGAGAAACAAGCAAAAATGTGAAGAGATATTTGCAACTTTAGATTAACACTGTCCATGATCCGATAAAGTTAAACAAAGAATCACATTACATCAAATATATTACAAGCAAGAGACTATATGAAATGAGAGAGAGCTAATGGATTATCTTCATAGGAATCAAAAATTCATGTTAGACAAAGGCAGATATAACATGAGAAGCAATGCAACTTCACTGATACAGAATGATGATATTTCATACTATCAAAATCAAGCAAACTACATCACCAATTCTGAATGTCTCTTTGATAGGCTTATTGTCCTTTTAAAGTAAAAGTCATCAGTGGCACTGGTAAATTCACCGCTGAGAGCACACCAAAATCTCATGCAGGTGCATAAAAGATTAATATGATTGCATCTCTGCAAGATCTGAACTGAAATGCAATAAATAGATGCCTGCGAAGCGGTTCCCTAATAAATACATAATCCCACCACCTGAGACTGAGGTTGAAGTTTCCTCCGTAGAAGCTGGTGGATTGCCCCTCCAGCCATTTCACGTAGGCGAACCTTTCTGCTAGTGACCTAAAATCAAAGAGGAGAAAGCAAAAGAGCACCATAAGATAAAAGAATGCGATTGAGGAAAAGGAGAAAATTTATGAACCCCATTGTCCAGCAATAAAGTCATTTCCATAATGCCAAACTAATGAAAATTGCATGTGTCGGATTAAGAAAGCTACTCTGATTGATTCAGTATCTATGGAACAAGATTAAACATTGACATCCTCGTAACCTCGCATCAAATGCAAGTAGAAACAGATACAACTTATCAACATTCTACAAGCAGTGTGTCATGCGCATTAGGTTTGATGACTCTTCAGAAAAGCCAGAAAGCAGCTCATTCTGCAAAAACAGCGAGACCAAGTCATCTATTGAATTTCAGGGACAGTATCCAGCTCATTCTTAAATTTCTATAGGCAATAACAGGTTCGCATCATTGTATTAGCTTTGCAAGCAGCATTTTCTGTCTTGATTGCCTTAGGTTAGCATCACGCTTTGAACTGCATAGACAGAGTTAACATGACACTGCAGAATCCCCAGGGACGCTATTATCAAAAACAGGATCTCCTGAAGCTTCAGAGAACATGCGCTAACCCGAGGGCAGACACCACTTTAACTCAGTCTCTTTCAATTATTAGCTAAACGATAATGCATCGAGCTACAAGGAACAAACTTTCTTCCTTGCCGTGGAAAACCTATAAACACAAAATGGGAACTCTACAAAACCCCTCCCCGATGGCGTAGAGGAAAATTCCTTGGGAAGATTGCAAAAACCCATTAACTCGATAGAAGATATTTCGTCGTTAGTTATAGGAATCTACTTCTCAAAAAGACCCTCGAGCTCTCCAGAGACACATGACATTTCTTCGTGACCAATGCGAGAATCGAGACGACCGCCCACGGAATCCAAACTCGACATCGTTTTAAATTCACAAACTCAAAACGAACGCGTAAAAAAGCGAACCCATTCAACCAATAACACCGCAAACCTATCCACGCACTCAGAGTCTCGAGCTAACAACAACAGCTACAACTAGACATGAATCTGCAGCGCCCCAAGTCGATCGACCCAAGAAAAAAAAATCTCATCTTTCCTAAATGAAAACCGAACCCAGTAATTCCATTCCATCGAGCTACCTCACGCAGCTGAAAAAACGCATCGACGGCAAAGTCTAGAGAACACAAACACGCAGATTGGCGGCCAAATCGAAAAGCGCGAAACGATTCGGATCGAGAAAGCGTGGAGGCGAATTGCGGAGCGCTCACCCGGGGACGGCGGCGAGAGGCGGGAGGTCAAAGAAGGGCGACGCGGCCTCGGCCTCCTCGGGAGATCCAGAACACAGAGATGAGGACTGAAGAGAACCAGCAAGGCAACGAAGAATAGCGAAGTCAGGTGACCCGAGAGAGAGAGACAGAGAGAGAGAGAGAAACGGGAACGGAACGAGACGAGCCGAACCCTTTCCGTCCCGATGGGTCGGGGCCCATACTGGGCCTTTCTCTGTGTGGTCTGGGCTTCATTCTGAGCCGTGGGCTTCTCGATTTGTGGGCTATGTAACTCATTCTTTGAGCCTGTCCAGAGACTCCATTGAAGCCTCGAGAATGGAATTTTCCGTTGGAAAATCCCAAATTTTAAGAATTGCTCTTTCGATTTCTACGAATTCTTAAACTAAAAAGAAAACCCGCCCTGCCATTTCCACCGCCACCACGTGCCTATGTCCCCATCGCCTACCGTTTTAAAAAAACAAAAAAACGAAAACAAAGAAAACTCAGCCGCGTGGCAAGTTTTCAACCTCCTGCAAGTTTCCAACTTCAACTTTCTTTATTCATTTAAAATCACATACACATGTTCAAAAACTTTCATATCGGAAAATTGGTAATTTACAGGACAAATTAGTCCATAATTCACTAAATTAAACTTTTTGAGTGATGGGAATCAATCGAATATGTCAATGGATACAAACTTACATTTCTTCTTACGGCAATTTCGCCGGCAAAAACATTGAGTTTCTTCTGCCGCACGCGTAATCCAAAAAAAGAGAGAGAGAAGAAAATAGAATAAAATCCGAAAATAAAAGGAAAAGGAGACCAAAAAAAACAAACCATTGGCGCCCAACTCTTTCCTGCCTCAGAAAAAAGGCTCCTCTCAAACCAACGTTCTTCCCCCCGCCTTAAAATGGGTGTTTTCCATCGTTTGTAATTCACCGGTTCAGGACCTTTCGGGAGAGCAATGGCGAGGACCGCCCACAAGCACGCCGCTTCGTCGACGCATTGGATCGTCCTGGGAACATGCATGGCTCTCCTCGGGGCCGCCCTGTTCGTGGACTTCCGGTGGGCCTACTCTTCTTCTCCGTCCTCCTCCTCCTCCTCCCCTCCTTCGGCTACCTCCGCCTTTCTGTCGCTCGCTTCCAACTGGGCTCTCGAGAAGTCCGGAATCATCGTCTTCCCCGACCTCGGATCCCGCAAGGAGTCTGGTGATCAGGTACCTCTGCTTTTGCCGCATTCGTGTGAACGTGGGGTTCTGTGCCTCGGCTTCTTTCTATTTCCCCGGCGCTTGTCTTAGCCAGCAGAGAAGTAGGTTCGGTTCTCCGTCTTGTTTTTCAGTTTTTCTGTGGAATAGCCATTGACCAGCCTGATAGCGATCCCGCTCTGATGCAGCATTCTGCTTTGATCTTTTGATATATGAATGATGAGCTCGGAAAAATGAATTTGATTATTCCGAGTAGAATGGCGCATTCGCCGTTATTTAGAGAACGAGTATAGGGAGATTAAAATGCCAACTGAAGCAGCTCCATTGCCGTGAACTTTGGTAGTTTCACTACCTTGTTTTGCATAATCAAGAACGAACATTTATGCGCTCTGCATTCCGAGATGATCAGAAAATCAGAATCTAGATCAGACCCGGATACGGTTTCTCCCCTTTCCTGGTCATTCAATGCCTTGGTCGAATTGTCGTGTTTGTGTTATTGAGTGAAGTATGTGAATTGTGATTTTGTCTGGGCAAAATTCCAGTTGCAGGAGGTACGTGCTCAAGAAGATCGTGGTCAGGGATCAGACGCTAAAGAAAAGCGTGATCGGGGACCAGATAGATTTTTATCGGCTACTTATGCCGATTTACCCGCTCCAGACATGAAATGGGAAGAGATGCCGCCGGCACCAGTGCCTCGTCTGGACGGCGCTGCGATCCAGATCGACAATCTGTTGTACGTCTTTTCAGGATACCGCACTCTCGACCATGTAATAACCAATGTCCTCAACTTTTTTCTCCGCAAAGTATTTCATACCTATGCTTTTTTTTTTTGGCCACAGGCACATGCTGCTATTAGATCTCTGGTTACTAAATGCAGTTACCATATTTAGAGTTTGCGATATGCGTGCAACTGGCTGACCGGATTCCGCTACTTTCACGCTTGCATTTCCAGGTGCATTCTCATGTGGATGTGTTCAACTTTACTAGCAATACATGGGGAGGGAGGTTCGACACGCCGAAAGATATGGCGAATTCACATTTAGGAATGGCAACTGATGGAAGATACGTCTATATTGTCTCGGGCCAATACGGTCCACAATGCAGAGGGCCGGTGGCTCATACTTTTATCCTCGACACGAAGACGAAGAAATGGGATAAAATGCCCCCATTGCCGGCCCCAAGGTATACAAGTTCACTGATTAGGCGTGAAACACAACTGCCAATCTGTTTAGCCACCATAAGGTTGGCTCGATCTCAAGTGATGGTAGGTAATTTTCACGTCCTTCAGGTATGCTCCCGCTACGCAATTATGGAGAGGCAGACTTCATGTGATGGGTGGAGGCAAAGAGAATCGCCATACGCCTGCGTTGGAGCACTGGAGTATAGCAGTAAAGGATGGCAAAGTCTTGGAGAAGGAGTGGCGAACTGAAGTGCCCATTCCTCGAGGAGGACCACACAGGTATGGGAGCAATCTATCTGGTAATTGCAATTCACATCCAGAGATTGCTCATTTAGGTTGAATAATGTGGGCTATAACTTAACAACAGGGGCTTTCTCTTCTCAATTTCCGGTGATTAATTAATTGATCAGTAATTTGGTTTTTGCAGGGCTTGTGTCGTAGTGGATGATAAACTTTATGTCATCGGCGGTCAGGAGGGTGATTTTATGGCCAAACCTGGGTCACCCATTTTCAAATGCTCACGCAGGCATGAGGTATGTAGACTTGTTACCATAATTAAATAGAGACATGCCTAGATGCAATCTTTGCAATTGCAGGTCATGCCACTCATCATCCGGTCGTTGCTTCTATCATCAAAAAGTGCATCCTTGTGTCGTATGATGTTCCATTCGTGTTGATTCTTCAAAATGGGATCTTTCCTATTTCAGGTGATCTACGGCGATGTCTATATGCTCGATGCTGGAATGAAGTGGAAAGTACTGCCTCCTATGCCAAAACCCAACTCCCACATAGAATTTTCTTGGGTGGTTGTGAACAATTCCATTATCATCACGGGAGGTAACACTGAGAAGCATCCAATAAACAAGAGGATGATACTAGTAGGGGAGGTGTTCCGGTTCGATTTGGACACACTGGTACGATTTCTTCTCTCTCTCATTGAATATGAAGGACTGACGATGCAGGCGGGTGGAAAAACTTTTCCTATCCAAAATTCGACAAAAAGATGAAAATGATTCGCCATTTGACGTCTATTCGAACGGAGCACTCGCTTTAGGAAATTTATGTGGCCATTGTTCAATTTCTCTTTAGTAGTTTCTCTAGGCAAAATGGACCTGGCATGGCGGCCTTGCTCCGCCTGTTTCTTTGACGTCCTATTGGTTCTGCACCTAAAAGGTGATAACATATGCGGATGGTGATGTGTTGTGGCAGAAATGGACAGTGATCGGGAAGCTTCCTTACCGCGTCAAAACCACAATCGCGGGCTTTTGGGATGGCTGGTTGTACTTCACATCGGGGCAGCGGGATCGAGGGCCAGATAATCCGCAGCCCAAGATGGTCATTGGAGACATGTGGAGGACCAAGCTGAGCTTGTGATGCGAGTCGCGCTAAGTCGACCATTCAAAGCATTGTCTTAGCTTAGATTTTTTTTTTTTCCCGAGCAAATTTTCTCTAGGCCCGGTAAAAAGTCCAAGTATTCTTTCCTCAATTTTTCTATTTGAGCGAGGCATACAATTATTTAACTGCAGTTTGTTTTACATCCTTGTACAAAAGCGACAGTGTCTTGAATTGAATAGAGGAGAGCATTTACAAAGCAAACGCTGCTTTTCTTTTCTCTGTCTTTTGGTGGGTAAGTTATTATTTTTATTGAAGTAATTAGTTGCTAGATCTAGATTCTTCCATTGTGCTTTATCATATTAAGTTGCCCTATCTATCGATACTTTGAAGTGTTCAAGGAGTGCAAGACTCGGAGAGCCAATGCTACATTGGTTGCGCCACTTTGCAAAGCCCTTTGGGGGTCCAAAGCCCATTTGCCCAAATATTGGGTGTTTGGAAACACCCAATAAAACTCACCTTGAAGGAATGCTTGAAAGTCCAAGGCAGGTCCTAAGCTGCCTTGGGCTTTCAGCATTCTTGAAATGCCTATGCCACTATTCATTAACTACCATTCATCTTCTTCTCCGGTGGCGTAGACGAGCTCGAGAGGCCGGCGAGGTCACAATTGAAGTCGGCAAGGTTGCAGCAACCGTCACCGACCAGTCGCGGGACCCCCGCGAGTCGCGTCACCGCGACCCAAATCTGGTTGCCAAAGGTCGTGTGACCTAGATCTAGGTCGGGCGACCCTCACCAGAGGTCGCCCAACCCTAAGGCCGCCAGCGAACTTTTTTATTTTTTTTGATAAATTTTTTTTTAATATTAATCACCAAAGTTCTTTATAAATGTAATTCCCCATAACACTATTTTATTCAAAAATACTTTAACATTTTCCTAAAAACTTTCCCCAAAAATCTTCCCAAATGCACTCAAATAGGACAAAATTGTCCTATCCAAAAGTTTGAGTGTCCTATCATGGATCTAATCAATCCGGACTAGTCCATGAGAAGCGGAATAATTTAATCCTACCTGGAAAAGGTATGGAAAATATAAAAAGAATGGAGGAAGTCGCGTGCAAATGACCAAAGCAGCGATGGTGTCTCCGTCTCTGTCTCTCTCTCAACCATCTCGTCGTGGTGACGGCCGCCGGCTCACGGTGGGTCACTATCCCGAGCCTAGAGCAAGTGGCTATGGGAGTTTAATGGTTGATTCAACCAGTCACATTTGGGACAGTTCTTATTTTAACTCTTACTACCTTCTAAATTCATCTGCGGGTATGTTAATAGCCAGTGATACATTCGATCATATACGAGTTACTGACATGATTTTATTCATCTTGTTCTCATATAATTAATAGCCTCGGGGATGCCAACCTCCCCGGGCGATTTGCTTTCAATTGCCATACACTTTTCCTTCGACATATTTCTTGCTGGATCTTCCAAAGACTGTCCCGAGATACTCGGACCACCCATAAAAATAAAACACTCTTGATTCTCAAAAGAATCAGGTAAACTTCAATTGTATCCAAATTGACATTTCCTTTTTGCCCTCCCTATGAAACTCATCCGGGAAGAAATGATGTAAAGACCTCTTTTTCATAACTCCACGAGTCGAAAATAGCAAATGAAGTACTTGAAAATTGTGGAGTCTAAAAGGCCGAGCACAGGAACAAAGTATAAATTGCCATCAGTCGTCTCTGTTTACATTTACATTTACAAAAGGCGGCAAGACAATATCCAGCACTAATACTTACAAAGCAATTGGTGCCTGCAAAATAACATCTTCTTGCCTAATAAAAAGATGAACACTTCACATGAAAGTCACACGGAAGACCTCCTATGAGGAAAGGGGCGGGGACAGGGGACTAGTTAGCCTCTTAACAATAGTAAGGAGTACGAAAGGCCTACTGAGAGTATCTTCATCATGGAACCAGTTCACGTCTTCCTCAAACCTAAAACACAGTGCACACTCTTGTCTTAAGGCCTGGATCAAACCCGCTGAAGTGGGGGTCTGCATCAACTCATTTTTTGATAAAAACCCATACCCATCTGTCCCACTGTACCTACGCAACATACGAAGAGAAGTTGAAGAAGACAAGTAGGGATCATCAGATGAAAGCGAGTAATCTGACATCAGCATCTCAATTCAAAATCAGAATGATGACTCGAATTTGGTTCCTAAATTCTAAATTGGCGAAACTCCAATGAAAAATGGATCATCTATTTGTTATTTAAACACAAGAAGGAAAATATGTTAACCATGTCCAGGCATGGGATACCGAACACCACAAAGATGTTTAATAAAATGAGTACATCACAATCATGTAAGCTCACTACTAAGCAAAGAGCATACGAGAGAGAGAGAGAGAGAGAGAGTCCACTGCAAATTAAATTGCTCCTCTGCAGCCAATGCTTTAAGCAATTTTCAGTTTTCCAGTCGCGGATAAATTATGTCAGTTGACTTGATTTACCATTCGCAATCAGAATATATAAATGAGAGTTAATGTAAAAACTGTAGATTGTGACTGACCTGATTGTAATCTTCCCACTTGAACTCCCCAAGCATCTGGATGCAAAACTATTACAACTTCTTTCTACATCATACAGACATTTCTAATTTCTGCAGAAAAATAAACCAAAATAAATTAGCAAAATAATGAGAGAAACTGGTTAAATCACAAGAAGAAAGAGCAAGGAAAGAGAGTATTGCCTTTCATTTCAAGGAAGGAGCATAAGGAGCAGGACAGGGAGAAACAGTGTGATCAGGTAACTGATTTATCAGATCAACTGCTGCCTGCAAGCATGAATTTAGAATTTTCTTTTCCAACCGCACAAGCTGCGTGGCAACTCGCTTCTTTGGGTTTAAGGAGGGATCTGCCAACTAATGATGAAAGAGGAAAGGTAACGAAACCTCAGCAAACAGCTTACAATTGGCATCTTAGAATGGAGTACAGCGGAGTCAAATTACCAAAGTCTCATCTTCACTCAAGGTTGTAGGATAGCCAGCAATCCGTGACTCGAAATATTCAACTAATTGGTCCAAGACAGCCCTCTCTGTGCAAGGACTCACCTGAAGAAAACATTCGACATTTCACAAATTAATTCTTACCAAAATAACATGAGACTACGGAGCTTCTAAAGCAAAAGGCCATCAGTGAACTCTCTTCTCTCTGGATATACAAACAGTATTACATAGAGTAGCATCAGTGAACTGCAGACAAGGTCACTCTGAGAGACGCATCGAGAATCAGAAAAACTGAAAAAATAGCCGAAAACTAACATGTCATCCCCCAGAGTTTAATTTATTATTCAAACTATCTAAGCTAAATGCTAGATAAATGATATATGCATTAAGTATAACATGAGAGCACTTCAAAACTAAAATTGGTTTGAAAGGACGAAACTTACGGGACATATTGGACCTTGGGATGAAATGACTGACTGCATATCTGAAGGATCCGAAACATAGCCCAATCGCAAATAAGGAAGCATATCCCACACAGCTTCCCTTTCCTTTCCGGCATACACCTGCACAACATAGCGTTACAATACTCATGATAGGTAAATCCAAGCTACTAATTTGCCACAAATAATTTCATACATAAAAGAGTTGCTTCGAAAGCTTTCCGTTTCGTTGAGCAACTATTCTTTTATCCTGATATTGAGGATCCTCAGTATTCAAAGAAGCCTAAAGAGACACAAAGGAGGAAAGCATATTAGAATGTTTGACAAGCATATGATAAAACGACACGGAAAAGAGCAGCCACTTTTACCTCAACCCCAAGCCGATCATAAGAGTTATCTTCATCAACAAAACCATAATTCAAAAGCAATCTTGAGTTAGGCTGTGGTCCACACCTAAGACCAAATATAACAACTAGTAAGGTTGCACTGAAGTGCAGAAGAAGGATGCCTTCAGGATTGCCAAGAAAAGAAGGAAGAGCTCAATTTTACACTGAAAAGCCAACATCAGGAAGAGAAGAATTCATACCAAACAACTATTGGTTCTCCAGCCTTATATGCACGATCAACCACTAGTTCAACAGCACCATCAATGGCTGTCAACATTGCCTTGCAATTGCTTCTATATGTTAGCAGTGGGGGACCAAGAGGAACTAAAGCAAATCTTCGTGCAAGACTGACTTTCTGAAATTAAACAAGAGTCATCTGATTAAACAACTATAAAATAGTTCTCTAGTGAGAGCAACAGTGCTTTTTTCCCCAATGCAAAAGGTATGAAGAGCAGCACCTGCAAATGCACCACGCAAGATTGAATTGCCACAAAGGCTTGCTTGAAAATCTCAAACGGAAAGGCCTCAGTTGGAATATCATAAGGGTATTGCTGCAAGATCAAAAGTAGGTAGTGTCACTGAGCTAGCATAATTACTGGCAAAAGTACAGACGAGAAAATTACTGGTGATAGGAAATGGACAGAGAAAAAGGTATAAGAGCAAAAATTATTACCTGAAACAAAGAACCAGCCATAAACCAAACAGTGTCGAGCTCATTGTATTCTCTTCTGATCCCTTCAGCCCTCTCAAGCACTTCGGCCTAATGCTCCAACACAGAATGTAGAGTTTCAGACTTTTGAAACATAAAACATATAAATACACTTTGATGTAGTTGTCGAAGCATTGACTACAGAGCAACTACAACACCATAGTGTTATAATACCTTCGTTGGACTTCCTGTTAAGTAATCAAGTTCAGATTCTGCCCATATAAGCGGAGATTCCACTGCCAACTGGCCCCTTCCACGCTGACGATCAAGCTCCCTTATGTAAGGGTACCAGAAAGACTTCTTCCCTTGCTTCTTCTCATACATTAGATACAAGGCCAAGCATGCCAACTCCGACAATTTGTTTGTGGCGAGTAGTTCCGCTGCAGAGGCCCACGAGATTCAAGCAAATTATGTGCAGGCTAAAACCTGTTGTACTTGAGGCTCCGGAGAACACTAGCGAATTTAAAATCAGTTGCGGGCATCACAGCTAAAGGGAGCTAGATGCAAAACAAAAAAGACCCAGAAAGCAAATTCTCTATCTAATACTTGCACCACCCTGTAGTAAAATTTCAAGGACATTCATTCATAGTCTGGGGACCAGGCACATAAATGGCATGTCCCACATAGTACCAAATTCGGGATACACAACAGCTTCGGTCAATAATTATCAAGTGTATACTCTGTTCTAATTTTAAAATCACCCCTTGCGCAGTCATTGCTATTACAATCACGATTGGTTTGCCGAAGAAAGTACCCATCATCCTGACAATTCCATGTCATGGAAACAAGTCCGAAGACTAAATTACAATTCTACGACATGCCACACAAACTGCCCGCAGAAAAACCAGTAAAGAAGGTTCCGAAGAAAAATGCACCTTACCAATAGTCTCGTTACCCAGCACTCTCTCCAGCGTCACAACCAGCGAATTCGGAACGGAGAATGCCACATCGCCCACCTGGTCAACGGAAACAATTTTCAGCCTTCAAAAAGCCTCGCCAATTCAGCAACCGGAAATCAAAACATCAAGATTCGCGACATATCACCGTCCCCCGAAACCCGCACCTGAAGATCTTCGCTGGCGGCGACGTAGTGTATGGGCTGGTGCCTCTCATTGTGCGACGCCCTCTCCTTGAGCACGACCTTGCACGGTGGAAGCCCATTCCGGTGCATCCAAGACTTCAAGTCGTCCTCCTCCTTCTTGCTCACGACGACCTCGCCACGCCGCTTCCCCTCCTCCTCCCTGAGCGATCCCCCCACCAGGGTCTCGGAGCTCGACGCCAGGCACAGGTTCCGGCGGCGCGACGGCCGGAGGGCCGCCCGGCTCCTGAGGAGGAAGGCGGCGGGGAGGCGGGGGGAGAGGGAGCGGAGCGGGAGCGAGACGGGACCGTTGCTCAGGTGGGTGGCGTCCATCTCCGGCGAGGGAGGTGGTTAGGGTTTTGGGGGGTGGAGAGAGAAATGGGTTCTGGTCGTCGTTGCTCGGGGTGAAGAAAGATCTTTGCTTTTCTCGGTTTTTTGCTGGTGGGGGAAGTTCAGAGACGAGATAAGAGAGAGAGAGAGAGAGGGAAGGAGAGGGAGAGGGACAGGTACAGGGAGATGGGAAGGGAAGGGGTTGAAAGGGAAATGGCGTTCGAAGGACAAGCAGATCCTTTTTTGATTGGAGGGAATAAACTAAAATCTTTTTTTTCTGTCCCTTCTTAAATTTAAATTAGTAAAAATCTCTCGTGAACTTATTGAATCGAATTTAACCGAACCCGAAAGGAGACTTAGAAGTTTCCAAACTTGTAAAATTAGTTATCACAATCTAACTATGATAATAAATTCGATTCCAAAGAGTTTCCTCGCTTTTTAGGGAAAAAGTCACAAAAAATCATAAACTGTGTCTCATATGACAAATTTACCCAAAATTTTTTTTCAAATTTTGTCACACATTTACCCCAAAATCTATAATTGAATGGCATTTTCGTAAAAAAAATTATTTTCTTTTTTCTCCTCATTTCTTCTTCCCTCTTCCGATGGCAAGGGAAAGCCGAACTCGGGGAGGGCTACCATTGCCGGTGTCAAGCAAGGGCAACCCTTACCTAGATTGGATCTAGCGAGGAAGGCCCTCACTCAACATTAGAGAGGGGGCACGACACCGGCTAGAGCTGCCCCCACTTGCATTCAATGAAGGTTGCCCTCCTCGAATCTAGCGAGGGCAACCGTCGCTTGAGTCCAGAGGAAAGAAATATCGGTTTCATTCTCTATATGATATATTAGATGATTTTGAAATTTTCTTGCTTATGGCAAAAGGGAGAGATAAGAAGAAAAAAAAAATTAAAAAGTAAAAGACGAAGAAAATGCCTTACAATTTGAGGAAAACATGTTACACGGGTATAAGTTTGAAGTTTTTTACATCACGAAAAAAGGTTATGATAAATATGTCACAATTGGTAAATTTTGGGATTTTTCTGTGTCACGATTTTATTTTATTTTTGAATAAATTTGTCATACTAGGTAAAGTTTGGAGGTTTTCGCGGATTTTTCTCTATTTTTTAATTCATCAAAGCGAATAATTTGTAATAGTACCATATAACATTGGAATTGTGGAGCCTCCTGTATATTAGGTTTTTCGATTGGGAAGAGAGGAATAAAAGTTGTGAGAACGCTTTGTTAGAAGAGAAAATGCAACGAACATTTTATAATGATAGATCGGATCTAAATAAATCTCTATACTATTTCATTTGAGGTCGTATGTGGATCTCAACATCTCTTGGCCGTAAAATATTTAAAGAGGAGAGTTGACTATAGAGCCCCAAAAAAGATACTGCACGGATTAGAATAATGAACGTTGTCCGGCAACCCGCCGCAAACGACCCCTATTGGTAGGGAACTACTCCTGGCTTGGTGAGGCCACCTATAGTAACCAAACACCAAGGATCCTGATCACCCGGTCGGGTTCGGTCACCAAATATCCGGCCCAAAAAAACGGGCCTCCGACCGTACACCGCGCTCTGCTTCCATTTTCAAAGCCCAAGCCCGACACCGGATCGACCATTGAGCCCACGAAAAGAAAAGCATCACCATCTCCGATCTCTCTGTCGCTTTGCTGACGGATCCGAAGCGAAGACTCCATTCAGTTTTTCACCAGCTCCGATCGCCACCATCATCGCCACCGCTCATGCTCGCGGTCCCCGATCTCGCGCCGTAGCCAACGATCTCCGCGCGCTTCGTCCGCAGCGAATGCGGAGCTGAATCGAACCCCTCCGGACGCCCGCGACGATGGACATCATCTTCGCCCAGATCCAGGCCGACCTCCGCTCCAACGACGCCCTCCGCCAGTCCGGCGCCCTCCTCCAGGCGCTCCAGCACTCCGCCGCCGGCCGCGACATCTCCGTCATCGCCAAGTCCGCCGTCGAGGAGATCGTCGCCTCCCCGGCCTCCGCCGTGTGCAAGAAGCTCGCCTTCGACCTCATCCGCTCCACCCGCCTCGCCGCCGACCTCTGGGAGACCGTCTGCACCGGCATCCGCACCGACCTCGACTTCCCCGACCCCGACGTCACCGCCGCCGCGCTCTCCATACTCGCCGCCATCCCCTCCCACCACCTCTCCAGGCTCATCACCAGCGCCCACAAGGAGATCAACGGCTGCTTCGACTCTCCCAGCGACAATCTCCGCTTCTCCATCACCGAGACTCTGGGTTGTATCTTGGCGCGCGATGATTTGGTCACGCTGTGCGAGAATAATGTCAGCTTGCTCGACAGGGTTTCCAATTGGTGGGCGCGGATCGGGCAGAACATGCTTGACCGGGCCGATACGGTTTCTAAAGTAGCGTTTGAATCCGTCGGGAGGCTGTTCCACGAGTTTGATAACAAGAGGATGAGTCGATTGGCGGGTGATAAGTTAGTCGATAGTGAGAACTCGCTGGCAATTCGGTCGAATTGGGTGTCTTCCACGGTGGATTTCGTGTGGAAGAAGCGCAATGCTTTGATGGCAAGATCGTTGGTCCTGCCTGTAGAGAGCTTCAGGGCTACAGTCTTCCCTATAGTGTACGCTGTCAAGGCGGTGGCGTCTGGTTCGATCGAGATCGTGAGGAAGCTTTTGAAGAGTAATTCAAATGCAAGCGTGATTGACTTGAATAATGCGGAGAGATTGGTGGGTGTTTCGGATGTTGTTTCGCATCTGGCGCCCTTTCTGGCTTCTTCCTTGGATCCGGCATTGATTTACGAGGTTGGTATTAACATGTTGTATCTGGCTGATGTACCTGGTGGGAAGCCAGAATGGGCTTCACAATCAATTATTGCGATCTTGACTCTCTGGGATAGACAAGAGTTTTCTTCTGCCAGAGAAAGTATTGTTAGGGCTGTGGTTACGAATCTGCACCTTCTCGATCTTCACATGCAGGTATGTGTCTGATTTGCTTCCTTTATTCTAAAGTACACTCATCTTTTTGTAGAAAATTTGTGGCTGAACTGATCTGCCTTCTGTTTATCATAACTGTTTGATTTCACTGATGATCATATGTGATACGATAAAGACTCATTACGTTATGCAATCTCTTTTCATTCTGCTGCACCTAGCACAAAAAACTGTCAAGCAGACTTCTAGGTGCTGTAAGTGCTGGCTATCGGTATTCCTAAGTCGAGTATGAAACTGAGATAATGCTGGATTCCCTAAGGTATATTTATGAAACTGCATTGCACAATGATTTGAAGAACTGCTAATGGGCATTTAATTAGTGTGCCATTATCTTAACCAAATAAAAATTTACCAACCAATTTGGTCAAATGGTCTTAATGTACCTATCGTTATTTACAAACGTATTAGCTTTTGTTATATCTACCATTACTTGCAGTGTCTGATTGGAGTCTGCTTTATAGCTTTTCTAGGATCTCTATAGGATCTTCCATGTAATTGAATTAACATGTAGCCTAACAATGAATATCTGGAAGTTGTGCATTATGATGTTTGAGATAGAATTCCTCAAATGCCAACAAGCTAATATCTGTGAATTGAATGCATGAAGGTTTCTCTTTTCAAGAGGCTGCTTCTTATGGTAAGAAACCTGAGGGCAGAATCAGACCGCATGCATGCCATGGCCTGTATCTGTCGAACCGCTCTTTGTGTTGACCTTTTTGCCAAGGAAAGTGTTCGAAGGGGTCAAAAACCTCTAGCTGGAACTGGTATTGCTTCCCTTTTTGAAGATGCAAGGATAAAAGATGACCTCAATAGTGTTACTAGTAAAAGCTTATTCAGGGAGGAACTAGTAGCATCACTGGTTGAAAGTTGCTTTCAGTTGTCATTACCTTTGCCTGAACAAAAGAACTCTGGCATGGAGAGCAGAGTCATTGGAGCCTTGGCATATGGAACTGGTTATGGTGCACTTAATTGGACGGAGCCTGCTTTGGAGGTGGTGGAAGTCTGTAGACCTTGCGTCAAGTGGGACTGTGATGGTCGGACCTATGCAATCGACTGCTATTTGAAATTGCTTGTTAGACTTTGTTATATATATGATACAAGGGGTGGTGTTAAAAGAGTCAAAGACGGGGCTTCTCAAGACCAAATTCTAAATGAGACCAGACTGCAGAATTTGCAGCGCGAGCTGGTGAAGGACTTGCATGAGGTATGTATGAAAATCTCACAGGACCAAAGACGTGCTAAAGATCTTGCTATAGATAATTCAGATACGAATTGTAACGTTCACTGTTTCGGAAATGTACTTCTTCGACTTAAAAATCAGACTTGGTTATAAAATATTAATTTCATGTCACGATTTTTTTAGGCTGAAGATCATGACTCTGTTTATAACGTATTTCTTAATATAGCTTGCCTGTGGATGATTTAGTTTTCACTTCTCCAGCCCTGTTTTTTTTTTTTTTGGGGGGGGGGGGATGCTTTCGCACACCAGCATCGGTAACCTTCAAATTTCCATATGGCTTCTACTTTATGGTCTGGCACTGACTAAGTGCATAAAAAAACTAAATTGCCCAATGCAGGCAATGGATGCTTTGTGCATGTGCCCGGTGTGGAACTTAATGCTTAGAAGTCAAAATTATTCATGAGGCATAAATTAGAAATTGGAGTTATACATGTCTTCCTAGCTTTTACCTTTCCAAAGACAAGTCATTTTACTGCTATCTTAGAGGCCTATACTCTATGAAGCTAGAATATATTATAAAGGAAGAAAACACAAATCTGTCTGCCCAGGTGGCTGGCAAAATGAAACACAGGGGGAGACACTATGGTAATGTGACCCAGGTTTGCCACAATGAGTCTGTAAGTTCGGCAAAATGGAGAGGCTTACACGATGTCAACTTCATATGGGCCAGCAAGTTTTCTTTTTCGGCACAAAGTTCTGGAATCTTTCTGAGATGGCACAACCACGTGTGTCATCTCCACTTACTATGTTTATGCAGAGTCTTTATTTCGATAGTGTTGTCATTACTTTCAGGGTGTTCACTGGCTTCATGATAGAATTGGTTGGCATTCTTGACACAGGGTCTTATTTTAGTTTCAGCATTCTTCCTATATAAAGAAAGAAAAATTTAGTTTCCGCATTCTTTGACTACACTCTTGAAACAAAGCATGTTGAGTACTGGAAGCTTGCTAACGTCCTTTAGCTGAAGCACTCAATGGAGAGATTATTTTAGCCATGTGCTCTTATCTTTCATCAGCTACACTTTAAGTCTTGCACTTGCATGAATTTCTTTATTTCATTTGAAGATTGGACTGTTGTCTAATCAGCAGTCAACTGCCTGGGGGTGAATGCATATTTACGGGGGCAATTTCTCAATATTAAGCTGCAGAATTGAATTTTAGTGCACAAATTACTCCTGTGGTGATTCTCCTATCTTGACGAAGAGTCTTGAATGTTGTATAAGGTGGATGTATTTTTTTTTTTGTTTTGCAACATTTCATCTAATGCAATATTTGTTCTATCATTTTTATTAAGAGAATGTTGAAGTCTTTTTAACATCTTCCCTATTTTTACTCTCTTTCCAAAGATTTGTCAAAAGGAAAATCTCACATATCCATCTATATTGCAGGTGAATACCCCCAGAATATGTGCTCGTCTTATTTGGGCCGTTGCTGAACACATAGATTTGGAAGGTCTGGATCCACTTTTAGCTGACGATCCTGAGGATCCACTTAACATAATCATATCAAACATCCACAAGGTCTTGTTCATGTACAACATGGATGCATCTGGAGAAGCAACGAATAGACTTCAAGATGTTCAGGCAGTTCTTTTGTCTGCTCAAAGGTTGGGATCTCGTAATGCCAGGGCAGGACAACTACTAATTAAAGAGCTTGAAGAGTTCAGAAACAATAGTTTGGCTGATTCTGTGAACAAGCATCAATGCCGCTTGATATTACAGAGAATTAAATATGTCACCAGCCATCCAGACAATAGGTAAGGTTGATAATCTTCAATTCCTTTTGAAAAATATGAGCTTAACATTGCAGATCTTGTCTTCTCTTTCTTATCAAATATATTTATGCGTATTTAGAATAAAATATGTATCTCTTTCAGGTGGGCTGGAGTTAGTGAAGCCCGAGGTGATTACCCATTTAGCCATCATAAGCTAACTGTCCAGTTCTATGAAGCTGCTGCTGCTCAGGACCGAAAGTTAGAAGGATTAGTTCATAAGGCTATCTTGGAACTTTGGAGGCCACAACCAAGTGAATTAACCTTACTGCTAACCAAGGGAATTGACTCGACCTCACTTAAGGTTCCACCGACTGCAATTACTTTGACTGGAAGCAGTGATCCTTGCTATGTGGAAGCATATCATTTGGCAGACTCGGGTGATGGGAAGATCACTTTACATTTAAAGGTGCATTTTGGTTTAAGTTGGTGTGCATTTGGTGCCTAAGTCATGCTTGCCACACTACGTCCTTTGAGATAATAACTCCTGTAAATGTTCGCTTGCATTTTTTGTTAAGCAAGATAAGAACATCTTCTTTGTCCTACATAGGCAAAAGAGTGAAAGATGGAAGTATTGGTTATAAATTACTCAGAAATGCATGGTTAATGAGTCTTTGTGCTCTTCCTAGCGCCTGAAATGGAAGCTTGTAGTGAGCGCACTGATATTGCGTGAGGGTCCCTTACTGCAGAACTGAAACTTGAACTCATTTTCCAAGTCATATGAATGTAGCTGTATCGTTCTCTGCTGGGTTTTTTGTGACTGCCTGGCAGTTTAATTTTGCAACTTTATATTCTGTTACTACAATGCTTTATTTTACTTCTGCTCATGGTTACTGAAGATAGAGAGCATTCCTATGTGCAGCTGTCTGGTATATATGTAACATTGGGGGTTCATCAGCCTCAATTTTATTAGGAGATAGAAAGACCTTGGAATCAATGCAATTCTTTTCATTAGTTTTACACTGTTCCTTATTTTTTTACTGTTCTATAATCCCAGTTGTGAAGGAATATAGTGCTAATTTGATGAAGTTATTTCAGGTGTTGAATCTAACTGAGCTTGAACTGAACCGGGTTGACATTAGGGTTGGACTATCTGGTGCGCTGTACTATATGGATGGGTCTCCTCAGGCTGTCCGGCAATTGCGTAACCTCGTTTCGCAGGTCCC
The DNA here is from genome assembly GCA_014182715.1 of Eucalyptus cloeziana. Taxonomy (NCBI): domain Eukaryota; kingdom Viridiplantae; phylum Streptophyta; class Magnoliopsida; order Myrtales; family Myrtaceae; genus Eucalyptus; species Eucalyptus cloeziana. The sequence goes on from CM024642.1 coordinate 23,712,052, forward strand.
ATTTCATAATCCATATATTTTAGATCCCTTCGTTTGTGGTTCCTGGTATCCTATTTTAGGTCCATATAAACTTCTACTGAGTGCACGTGTTTGAAATTCTAGTTGCTAATCCATGAGCAGGAGCATGTTTATGTTGGATTAAGTCTTCCATGAATTATTATGGTAGAGTTATGCCTTGCCAGTAAGGTTGAGTTATTCCTTGTCAGTATGGTTGAAGGGATATTGAAAAAAACGTCCTCTTTCTTGGTCTTTTAGCCTGGTCTGTATGGATGTCCTCAGTTGCAAAAACAGTTCTATTTTCTATTTCAGGAGTTTCCACATTAAAAGATTGGCTGTATAAATTATCCATAAACGAAAAGTTTTGCCATATAACTTATATAGTGGGATATTAATTACTGTCTCAGACAATAAATGTAAACTGATCAATACTCTAATCTCGGCGATCTATTCCCAGGATCCAGTTCTCTGTAGTGTCACAGTGGGTGTCTCTCAGTTTGAGAGATGTGCTCTATGGGTTCAAGTTTTATACTACCCCTTTTATGGAAGTGGTGCTGCTGTTGATTATGATGCTGATTATGCTGAAGAGGATCCACAGATGGTCAGGCAGAAGCGAAGTCTAAGGCCGGAACTAGGCGAACCTGTAATTTTAAAGTGTCAGCCTTACAAAATTCCGCTGACAGAGCTTCTATTGCCTCATAAAATTTCACCTGTTGAATTCTTCCGTCTCTGGCCTAGTTTACCAGCTATTGTAGAGTTAACTGGTACTTATACCTACGAGGGAAGTGGATTTAAAGCAACAGCTGCACAGCAGTATGGGGCTTCTCCTTTCTTGAGTGGCCTAAAGTCATTGTCTTCCAAGCCTTTCCACAGAGTTTGCTCACACATCATCCGCACAGTGGCAGGCTTTCAGGTAGGATGTTAGACTTGGTATTTACCATTTACCTCTCTCTCTCTCTCTCCCTCTCTCCCTCTCCCTCCCCCTCCCTCTCTCTCTCTGTCTCTCTCTGTGGGGAACTACAGGTTGGTAGTTTGAAAATTTGTGTGCAATTATGTTCTCTTCTTGCACTTAGAGACGCCATTCTCCTTTGATATCGATATTTATTCTTGATTATCCAGTAGGAAATTTGAGACCAAAACCATGGAGAAACTTATGAATTATTGTAATAGGAAACTGATGAAAGTAAATGCCTCTATATGTGTCAAATTGAGATTGTTGTGGTTTCGTAGACCTCTGGGTAAGTTGGTATATAGGTTAAGATGTCTCTGCACTCGGTATCATCTGTGAACCCCTAGCCACCGTCTAGGTATTCTAACATTAAGTTACTATTATGATATTTGACACAGCTTTGCTTCGCTGCAAAAACTTGGTATGGAGGCTTCTTGGGCATGATGGTTTTTGGAGCCAGTGAAGTGAGTAGAAATGTGGACCTGGGTGATGAGACAACTACTATGATGTGCAAGTTTGTTGTCCGAGCTTCTGATGCATCAATTACGAAGGTCATAGAGTCAGATCTTCAGGGCTGGTTGGACGACCTTACTGATGGGGGTGTTGAGTATATGCCTGAAGATGAAGTGAAAGTGGCAGCTGCCGAGAAGCTTAGGATCTCGATGGAAAGGATAGCTTTGTTAAAGGCAGCCCAGCCTCCTCCCAAGACTCCAAAATCCGATGATGAAGAGGAAGAAGATGAGGAAGAAGAGGAGGATGAAGAGAAAAAGAAGGAAAAAAAGAAAGATGGGGAGAAGGAAGAACCTAAGGGACCTGCAACCCTCTCAAAGTTGACGGCGGAGGAAGTCGAGCATATGGCTCTTCAAGCAGCCGTTCTACAGGAATGGCACATGTTGTGTAAAGATAGAAGCACCAAGGTTAATTGATTTGCTTATCTTAGAAGATTTTGATTTTATTCTTTTCGTAGTAATCTTATCCCAACTATGCAGTGGGTTTTGCATTGTGGGGATGACATGATTAGAGACAGGTTTACTTTTTTTCTCTGAGTTGGGTGTTTGTGAAAGAGGCGGCGATTGCTTGGAGGAGGATTTTGTTGTATATCTTTGTAGCAGTACCATTAGTCTGTTGTTCATACATCCGATTACCAATGAACTCGTCAATTCTTTTGGAGGTTGTCATCCCGTAGAAGTCCCAGAACATCTATGGGGACTCCCTGTGATATGAAAAGTTGTGTATTGTTTTACCTTTTTGGCTGGTTTGAGTTGTGTATTTGAAAACCGTCCAAACTGTGGCCTTCATCTGGAAGTTAATTTTTTCGCCAAAGGTTTCGATTTTGATGTTCGATGTCATTGGCTTGAACATCTGGTTGCCATGATAAGGCTCAATCGATCCACTTCACGCGTAATCAGCTACAGAGGCTTGCTGTTCTGGGGCACGGGCATTTTGTTCTGCGAGGTGCAATGTGGGTTTAGACAGCGATCACAAGTAACCTTGACCGACTATTCTGAGAAATGAACCGGCTGATGACAAGCAAGACGCAGGAAGTATCGACCCAAGAATATTCTGACAGCTGCAGCTTAAATCAACAATACCGTTTGACTACTAATTACTAATCGTGTCAGCTTCATGCTCCAATGACATCTGATGAATGAATTCTGCGTTCCGGGCCATCCATTAAGTTGACACACCAGAGACTCCCTTCATAGATACACTTGCATGCTGCATGACACGTTCCAAGGTCATTCACCATGAGCAAATGTTCGCAAGCAGGCCTGTTGTTCCTCCGAACTTCAAGGACCGGGTAAAAGAGCGCTATTTTCTGGGGTTTATATACCGTGGAACGCCATGCATGGAAATAATTATAGGAACGCTGAGCAGATTCTTGAAATGGAACAAGATGAAGAGGGATTTCAAGAGAACGAAAACGAAGCCCTGAGCGAGAGCTCCCCATATATTTGATCATCTCCCATTAGCAAAGATGCTGAGAGCATCCATTTTCCTCATTCTTGCTTATTTTCAGTCAACTAGGAGAAAAGGTCTTTTGTCGGCAACAATGTTACAAAATGGAAAGTCGGATGCAATGTTACATAATGGAAAGTCGGATGGTACTCCACCAAAAAAACTGTTTTTCTTCAACCAAATGGGGTCTAATTAGCACTTGTGGTTCCAAATAATAACCTCGATGATTACCGCAAAAGAACAAAACTGGGGAGCAATTTCAGCGAAGAAAACTCAACTTGCTTCTAATTTCATGACTCTTACAGAGAATTTTCATTACAGATATTTGCCTTCTTCTATCTCAATCAGAAGCAAATTGAGCCGGTGAACAATGGGAGGTTGATTTTTCAACGGATCTAAACATTTTCGTCCCATATGCATATACCTCAGATGGGAAATTTCTGGGGAACTGTATCGAAGTCATCAAAGTCGAATCTCTGTCGCTCCCTCCCAACCTGAGGAAACAAAACCTTCAGAAACAACAGTAATTTGCCTCAAAATCTCAAAGCATGTCCTTACCTTGCTTAGGTATAGAGGATCATATGACATTAGCTCATCCATAGCATTCAGTTTCCTGGACAGTGTCATTATCCTAACAAAAAACAGAAATAATAAGTACCATATGCTTTGCAGCCTATGAATTTACATTGGGCATGCAATTGCACAAGTATCTCCAAAGAAGAAGAGTAGAAAAAAGTTTTATCCTATCCACAATACTAGTGGTCCAGCAATAGAACTAACTAGATCAAATAAAAATCAACACAAAACGACGACTGGCAATTGACCTTGACCGCTACCACAGTAACAACTCCTGCAGTTGCTTAAGAGGACCTACAGTTATAAATAAGGTTTTAAGAAAGCAAAACAAGAGTTCACTGGATAGAAGGTGCAACTTAACAAGCTTCAGGATAAAACATGGACCTGGGCAACAGTTGATCAAAATGATCACCAGGAAATGAGAGTCAAGCAAAAGAAACATAGGGCTATTGGAGAAAAAAAAATTGACTTCAGACTATCCGGGAGAGGTGATGTAACCCTAAGAGAGAGTACAGCACTATGTACTGTCCAAAAATCTGTACCTCTGGATTGATGAGTCGATGTGTTCAATCATCTGGCAGGTTTTATACTGTTCAGGATCCTCCAAGAACCTAACCATTCCATCTTTCTGATTAATGGTTGCAAAGATCTCACCATCTTGAATCTAAAAATTAAACACTCAATAATTTAGAGACGGTTTAAGAGCAATATATTACAAAAATACAAAAGGAAACATATGATCTACTATTCTAAATACCATTTGCAGAACATGCATTTCTGCCTCCTTTGGGCTACCCAGTTGCACTCTGTTGGCTATATCTTGAAGTGAGAGGGTCAAGTATGTTTGAGTCAGCCTCTGGATGTTATGCTTGTACATGGAAGATACGACTTGCTTAACCAGACCTAGGTTTTTGTCCTACAATGAAATCAAAATTATTTTTCATATGCATAAAAAGCTTGCAACAGTTGTCAAGGCAAGTAGAGAAGAAAAATGGTGGATGTTCAGTACTTACATTATCAAATTTTTCTCCATTTGTATTAACATATATTTTCAAGTCCGCAATTTTCCCTGAGCTATAAGTAGTTGCTAACTCTATATAGGGCTGAATACAGAGAAACAAGGTTAACAGAACAATAATCAGAGAAACCTGGTTCATCATGGAGAAGAATAAGAAATGATATAATAATCAAGAGATGCCTCAAAAGAACAGGAAAAAGGAAAAATACAGGATCATCAAATGAAAGGTAATATTCAACAGAGCACGCATGTGGCGAGTATAGAAAGGAAACGCCTGCAGAGCAAACTATTTTTATTTGGAACTTTACCTTCTGGCTTTTCCAATTACAGGGATACTTCTGCTTTAAATTTCTGTTCAGTCGCTCATTAAAACTAGATGCACAATATCGTTGCTAGAAACAAGCAATTTCTAATTGTGCTTCTGTGGTCATACGCTTGAAACATACATATCGCTATTAAAGCATGAATATGACACTTGAATCTCTTTCCTCAAAAGTAGTACGTGTAAAGCAACTTTGAAGGCAACACAATCTTACATCTTGCAACTACTCTGTTCAAAAAATGCCAGTTACAACAAGTACTAAACTTTACAGGTCAAGTTGAAATCACCAAGTCAGATATCCTATAAGAAGTCATGTCAGTAAACAACAATCTAACCAGACATAAACATGAATCCTTTCAATACAGATTAGAAAGCCTACAACATGATACTCACTTGGATGTGTTCAATTAAGCCTTCACAATTACCAATATGCACAAAAGTCAGTTTGGACTTGAACTGGTAAAAATTGGAAATCATCATACAATAGGCATTTGATTCAAAAAATAAATATCCTTGGAGGGAGAGAATATACACGGCTATATTGTAGCTCAATCTCAACTTTATTGTCCACATACAACATCCATGTGACCAATCTATGCTATTAATAGATGCTTTACAGAATCTGCATACCTGGCAGAAGTTTTTTAAGTTCCTTTGAGCTGCTGAAGAAGCGTACTTGGGAAGACTAGTTGAGAACTATGAAGAAAAATGCAAGATATCCATCATTCTCAAAAAGGAAAATTTCAGCAAGTATATACATTGTCTCCAAACCAAACCAGCACAGTATTAAGGAAAGAAAGCTTACTACTATAAGAAAAAAGTTCATATCCTCAAGAGAAAAAAAGTAAAAAAACTACAATGTTGCAAATATCATTAGAAACAAGTTTGCATGGGATCGAAGTACACATTTAGATAATAAGTACCTGCCCATAATGTATTAAAGAAACCAGTATGTACTTTCTATATGCTTCAACAGCAATAGCATTGATTGTGTTCATTGGCGCAGTAACCACCTGGAATTTGATATGACAATGGAAGAAACTGGTCATAACATAGAACTGCACAATAATTTACAATATTTCAGTACATGCATGTACATTAATTACTTACATTGTGCAGAAGCTCCAATGCTTTGCGAAAACGCTTTTGACCAATGCATATCATACCCCTACAGCCAAAGTAAATATCAATCAAAATAAAATAACCAAAAACACAAGACGCACATTAAAAAACCAATATCGGACAAAATGTGAAAGCATAGAACTATTAATGCAAAATATTTAAAAGCTCATTCTCACAAACAAAAAGGGCAATGAATCAAGAGAAAATACTTCTCATGTAAACATACAATGCAGGAATGTTCAAGCCTGATTCTTCAAAAGTCAATAAAACCACATAATGGGACTCAGCAAAATAACCCTCCACTTGTTTTTGTGACGTGGCTAAAACATCAGCTTCATCGCTTCAAATCGAACTTTTTATGACGAAGAAAGCTGATCATGTTCAAATGTTCGTTAATTCCGGTGAATACCTATATAGTCAATATGCAGAAAATCAGACAATATTCTCATTGGAGCCTCACTTGACATCGGAAAATTCGAGAATCAGAGAAATTAATCCTGTTCAAAAGTCCATTCTAGGTTTGTGTGGTGGACAATATGGCCAGCCCCACTTCTTGGGATGATGCTTACTTATTTCTTTGCCGTTGAAAATATTTTCTGAAACGCCTCAAGTGCCATTTTCTTACCCAGCTTAGACAACCCAGCTACATTGTATCGTATCAGATATCACAGACACCTTTTTTCTAGCACATTTAAAATTTTCATCTAATAATTGAGAAGAAGATTTAGATAGCGGTAGCATTAGTAAACCCGGCACTTTACCTGAATACAAATGTGCAAAATGTACACTGGAGAAAAATAGACAAACATATAAGCAAAGCTTACCCATAATAACAGTATAAGAAAAGGTCCCTTGGATGATCAACGTCAAGTGTATCATCCTCCAAAACGGATAGACCAATTTTATAGCTCTTGGACAATAAACAAAGAAGGAGAAAATCTGGGTGTAAGGTAGTCAAATGTTCAGAGGTAGTCTGAAGCTTTCGGACAGCTGCTCGCATTGGATAAACACCACGCAGTGGGGATTCAATCAACAAAACATGATCCTTGAACCTTTTGCAGACAGAGACAACTGCGAGCTCAATAAGAAGAATCAATGCTGTGAGTTGGCATCCGATGTTTAACAATACAAACCGAATCACAGTTTGCTTTGAGGTATAGAAGCATACATTTATCAGGTGCCAAACGAATCTGTTGTGCATCGCAGCAATTGATAAATCTGGCGAGAATCGGTACGAGAGTAAGCGCTTGCTCTTTTGAAACTGGACCACACGTGAACGCCTCTCTGTTGTATATTCAGACACGGCAGTCATGTGAGCAGCAATACAAGAAGAATGTCTCGAGAAGGCATTTTCTGTGTGCTTAAATCAGCACAATTTACTACAAATGCCACATAATCTCTACTCTTTTCCTATCCTCAGTATCTCCACAGAAATACAATACTTTCAAAACCCTAAGTGCCGTCTTTGCAATAACAGCCACTGCTTCTTCTAACACTTCCAAATCCACCATTTCACTTTAAGCTAGTAAAGAAATGAATACTCGCATCTCCAGCAATCATTTCACGCGAGATTGACTTCCTAAGTACATCGCCATCCGATCCCCAGTCGATACCTAAAAAACCGCACAATAAACCACATCGCGCGAGCAAATCCCAATCCACACATCGTCCCAAATTCAAAGCACGAGCCCGTCGAAAGCCGAAACCCTAGCTAGGTCAATGCAGCGAAGTGCGGCGAAATCGCGATCGTTCCGACGGCCGGCTGCGGCGAGCGAAGGGAGGACTCACAGGAAGTAGAGGTAGCCGAGGGAGTGCTTGGCGGGGTCGACCTGGTCGAGGACGGAGCTGAGGGCGCTGGGCTCGGAGTGGAGCGACTCGTCGGCGACCTTCAGGATGTTGTGGAGGTGCGCGATGTCGTCGACGCTGCCGGAGAGCCCTTGGATTTGGGTCACCAGGTTCTCGATCGATCCCATGCTTCGTTCCCCAGTTCGGACCACCTCAGTTCCCGGTGAAGAATCGGAGTAACCAGCGGAAGGGCAGAAGGTGGAGGGGGCAGAGTGCCAGAGATTGCATCGGCTCGCGCGTGAATTGGTTCGGAATCGGCCGGGTCGATTGAGTCGTCGGGCTCGGTGGGCTGACGGAGGGCCTTCGGGCTTGTGATGGAATCGCGGCCCATCTTATCTGGATCGGATTGGCCCTGATCTCGGGGTGTTCGTTTCGCCGGAAAACGACGTCCCGTTTGGGTTGCGAAAATGTTTTCAAATTTTTTTTATTAAATTTTCTATTAAAAATTACTTTAAAAAAAAAAGAATCGAAGTAATTTTATTTTATATTTGTTGAAAACGTGTTTATTTGTGTTGCTTTTAGATATGCATGTTCCGATTTCATGGAAAACCGATGATGCCAATTATAGTCTCAAATGATGAACGGTTTCCTTCTTAAAGGGAACCAGATCACATTTTATTTTTCTTGGCCGAATTTATTATTATTTAACTGTTAGCTAGCTACATTTACATAGTGAGAGTGGCGGTCAACATTGGATTTCGCATTTGAGTGGCAAATAATGGCAATAGCCCATTAACTCACTCGAGATTAATTCTGGCTATTACAATAACTTGGTTTAAGGTAATTTTGGTCAAGAGACTGAAAAAGGAATCTCCCTTAAATAATAGCAAGTATAGGTATGGACTGGATTTCAAGTACACGCTACATGATTTTGAAGAGTGGTCTCTCACAAAATTCACTAAGCCGTTGTGTAATGAAATGGGTCTCATTTCCTTCACTCAACTACAATGACTTTTCAATGACTTAAAATATAAACACCGATATCAATTACGCATAAAAATAGATGAATTAAAGAAATTATCCTACCGATTCGAATCTCGTAAATGAAGGCAGGCAATGAATTAAAACATTACAAAATCAATATTGAGATCACACAAGTCAAAACAAAAGTTTTAAAAAAAGAGAAAGAAGAAGATTTTCGATCGAATCATATATGAAGTTTCTTCTTGACCTATTAAGTTTCTTTTATTCAGGAATAATATTCTTTAAAAAATTTTCTTTAACTAGAGAATAATATCCACTATTTCAAAAGTCGTAATTTAAAACTCTCGAGTCTACTTTAAATCTTTTAGCTTGGCGGACCAATATCCAGGAAACTCCATTTCCCACCTTTAACGGCACCGTTCCACACTAACGTCCCATTTTAATTCTTAGTTACTTTTGCTTGGCGCAGGATTCGAACCTCCGTCGTCGAGGGAGACATAATCGTCCCCTCCGCGAAGACGACGATGGAGCAGGGGTTTAGCCATTTCTGCTAGAACCCTAAAGCCAGCTTCCTGCAACCCGCCTTCCGACAGAGCCATGGCCACGTCCTTGCTGCTGCGACGCGCCGTATCATGTCGAAGCGTCCTCCTCCGCCGGTGCATCGACCTCCAGAGCCGCGATTTCTCTCCCGCCGCTCGCCCCGGCGGCGTCTCGACCGATCCCGCTCGCCGGATCGGCCCTCCGTCCCTCGCCCCCGCCGAATTCATCAGATTGAACGCCAGGGGATTCGCCAAAGGCAAAAAATCAAGTAAATGCCCCCCCCCTCTCTCTCTAACGTCTCTCTCTAGCAAAATGGCATCTGAGTTGGCCAACCAGCGTCGTCGCTGCTTGTTGTGTTCATGGTTTTTTTTGGGGTTCGCGTGCTTTAGAGGATGATTCGGCTGCCGGTTCGGTCGACGTCGTGACGGACATTGGGCCCAGCGTCAAGGAGGCCGCCAGGTCCCAAATGGATGCCGCCGTGGTGGCGCTGTCGCGCGAATTGGCGAAACTTAGGACTGGGAGGGCCTCCGCAGGTTGGTTTTGCCGGACTCGATGCGATCGCTTGTTTCCACGTCTTGCTCTTTTTCTAGTGGTTGATTACTACCGTGTGATGGTTTTGCCCAGGGATACTCGATCACATTATAGTGGAGACTAGTGGCGTGAAGATGCCTCTGAATAGGTTAGCCGTCGTGTCGGTGATTGATCCGAAGACGCTGTCGGTCAATCCTTATGATCCGAATGTAATTAGCTTCTATTCCCTCAATGCAATAAGCCTGTTTTCTTTTTTGGGTATCTATACCTTTTATCCCATTGCGTTTGTTTCGGGTTTCTTTCATACCTTTGCGACTGCAACCGGAACTTATGGATCATCCCCCTCTCCTGCAGACAGTGAAGGAATTAGAGAAAGCTATTGTTTCTTCTCCTTTAGGATTAAATCCTCAGGTGGACGGTCAGCGTCTGATTGCCAATATTCCTCCGTAAGCCTCGTTCTGTAGTTAGCTTATTTGGAATTTGTCATTCTTTTTGGTATGCCAAACTTCCTGTGTTGACTTGTCACCTTTCTGTGGTTAGGTTGACAAAAGAGCATATGCAGGTGGGAATGTGCTGATCTTTGTTCCAGTTAATTTCTGTTTCTCCTTCCTGTCTGTGACAGTGTTTTTCTCTGCACAGGCTATGAATAAGGTGGTTGCCAAGTCTTGTGAAGATGTTAAACAGAGTATAAGAAGGGCGCGCCAGAAGGTATTTTCTTGGATCCTTTTATCAAGGATTGGACTATGAAGTACATGTCACGGAGGACTAGACATTGTAGTGATTGATATGAATACTAGAAATCGTGATGGTGAACCACAATACATCAAAGATGATATCTGCAATATATTTTTAACACGAGTCTCCACTCCATGTTTTTGGATAATGCAAGCCTCTGATCTGCTTGGTATACAATCTATTCATATTTGTGTTATTCTCATGCTTTTACTTTGAAAAAATGCGTTGTCACCTGATCTTAAGATGCTACTTCATAGGAGTTGGATCATTATTTTCACTAGGGAATGGGAGCTCTAAAATGACTACTGTTCACATATACAAAGCCACGGTGATGTCTAGAGCAATATAAAGTTCAGCCTTGGGAACACTCTTTTAGTGTAATTCAAGGTGCATGGACCGTTTTGGAAGTACTCAAGTTGAACCCTTATTCTCAGAATGGAATTGCCAAGCTGCATACATCTAGGAAGTTGTGGTGCTGTTTGTTTTGGTATACTAAGTTCTCACGCAACAGCATTGAGAGTAAAATTTTCAAAGGTCTGTTAGGGGCAATGATTTTACATGTTGTAGTTCCCAATATGGTCATGTTGCAAATTGGCTTCCTAGACTTGATATTTGATAGAAGGAACTGAATGTTATATATCAAGCCTTCTACGTGTAGGAAAAGAAGAGTATTAATTTGATGAGGCGTAATTGCGAAAGGCTGCTTATGACTTGCCCTAGCAACGCACTTACTGTAAATGGCACAGTAGTTTGAGAGAGTCAGGGTGTTCTTGTAGCCTGCGGTTGCAGTCAGCTCATGCTCTGTCTTTCACTAAATTGTGCAGGCATTGGATACAATAAAGAAAGCCGGTTCCAGCTTCCCCAAGGACAATGCGAAGAAATTGGAGAAAGAGGTGAGTAACGGGTTCATCATTTATTGTGCGAGTCAAGCAATCTTCTTATCTCCTCCTGTTCTGTTTTCCTGCAGGTAGATGAGTTGACTAAGAAATTCGTTAAATCAGCCGAGGAGATGTGTAAAGCAAAGGAAAAGGAGATAACTTCTGGCTAAACTGTCGTTGTTAGCAAGTTGTTAGCAATTTGTAACGGAATCGAGAGCTTGTCTGAAGAGTAGTCATCGAGTCACCGAAAATTACATAAAATTTGTTCCTCTGATCGATTGGGAATTTCTGTTGTTGTCATATTTAAACTTACGCACAGAACCGACTGTTGAGATATATTGTTGGGCGGATCTTTCTGTCTTGATGACATTTCCAAGAGTAGTGCTACTTCTCACTGCCACTTTGACATTGCATTTAGCAGTGGGACACCAAGATGAAAGCAAAGTTTCACCAAATTGGAGCCCTTCTAATGAGAAATTATTCATAAGTTTCTAATGCATTACACAGATAGGGCAAACATGTACAACCACTGCAATCTGAATCTGGATTGCATCAGCTCAAAGCCTAAAAATCTGTACATCAAAGTAATGCGGAGACTCATGGTGTTCTCTATTTGCCAAAAGCGACGTCTCTGGCAACAAGCTTTATACCTCGGACCCAAAGCTCAGCCTCCTCTGTTCCACCCTCGCAAACGAAGTGGACCTCCCTGTTCTCGGCGGTCACCACCCTGAAAACCCCAGGAGCATCGGGACAGCCTTTCCTCAGCCTGTTTTTCTGAAAGGCCGGGCTTGGCCCGACCTCAACCTCTCGGCACATTACATTTCTGCGGCTTGATTTCCCCCACCTTAGCACTCCAGAGTTTCTGACCACCCTCACATCTTTCTGGTGCGGAGCTCCTTTACCTCCTTTGGTGTGTTTCCATACTCGAGCACCGCCCAAAACAACATTACGTGCGAGCTCGTCCAGAATCACATTGACCGTGCCATTTGCCATGCCGCTATTTTTCCTTGCGATTGAGAGGGCCGTTTCGCCTCTGGAGTTCTTGAAATCACAACGCGACCCACTTGATATCAAAAGCTGGCACATGGACATGTGGCCTTCCCTTGCAGCCAACATCAGTGGAGTGTACCCGTCCCCATCTGGGACGTTGACGTCGTAGCCTCTGCTCACCAATAGTTTGACTGCATCCAGATCTCCATGCCGAGCTGCAAAATGTAAAGCGTAAAATCCCCACGCACTGCAGCTGCCCTTTTCAAGTGCAAAATCCAGCATGACCTTCTCAAACAGGTCCCTGTTTGGGTTCAGTTTAGATATGGTAATTGCAGTTTCACCAGCTTTGTTTGATAGCTTAACATCTGCCCCAGCATAGACCAGTAAGCCGAATGCTTCCACATGGCCCTTGAGAGCAGCAATCATGACGGCTGAAAAGCCATTTTCATCTTGGTAGTCAAGGTTGACGGCTTCAGAGCCGATAAGAGTTTTTAAGGCCTCAGTATCACCAGCTTGGGCTGCCAATAGCAGTGGGTGGAAAATAGTGTGGTTGCTGGAATAAGGAATCTTTCCAGCTTGGATCACATCTACTACTGCTTGTTGAAACCCGAGAGACCACCGGTTTGATCCGGCAATTGAACTTGCAGATTGACCAAATATATTGGTAAGGGCAAAATCTGCACCAGCCATGGCCAGTATTTTGAAACACTCCCTGTGCTTATATTTTGCACAGATCATCAAACCCGTGTCACCAGAAGCTGTCCTGGAGTTCAAGTCGCAACCAAAGTCAATTAAGCATTGGAGAATTGTTGAAAGAGCAAGACGGGCGGCCATGTGTACTGGACGAATGCCAGTTTTAGCAGTAGTAACAATGGCAGTTTCCTTGTCGGCGCCTGATTTGAGTAGCACGTGTACAGCCCCTGAGTTGCCGCACAAGATGGCATGATGGAGGAGAGTTCTTCCATGATGATTTTTATTGGCAGATATGTGCTGGAGAAGCATGCGCAAAATAGCACCACTAGCTTCGAAATACTCCACTGCACACCAGGTGATGGGATAAGGCTCAGCTAGTCCAGCACCAACTCGAAACTCTTCATCAGAAGCTGTGTCCCATGACCATGCTCCCAGTCTTACATTGACATCCGTTCTTGCACCAGCCTGTTAATGTGACCACATCATGCCATGAAGTAGATGACAATGAAGAACACTATTCTTTGATAAAACCTCAAGAAAAGGATACTAACTAATTCTCGGGCAATCAGAAATAAAAGAATGCATCTGGGGGTCAAGCCAATATATGTCTAGATGAACTGAAACTTCGCTTACCTGTAATAGCAGATGGACAGCAGTGACCTGGCGACCAACAACAGCAGCAACAAGAGCAGTGCAGTCAATGTTTATATGTAGAGACGGCTTGGATGACTTGAGAAGAAATCGATCAGATGCACTTGGATCCACTCCACACTATTAAAAGTTCAACCGTCTCAGTCACGCTAAAAAAATTAGTAGCAGAGTATAGAAAAATTCTAAAACAGTTGGTTAGTCAAGCCACTGTAAAAGCATCATTGGATATATGTCTATCTGTCATTCTATTCCAACAAAGGGCCTGCCCTTAGCAAAGGGAAATCAAGCGTGGGCTAGCCGACATAATGCCATCGTATCTCTTTCTAAGTATGTAGGATCAGTCACATGAATCTTTCTACGCCATTGCCTTGGCTAGCAGAACATGAAAACTACTAGCAGGGGACTCAATGTGTCTTGACATTACAGTCATTATGTTGTCCAGAACACCCAGGCTGTTGCTCAAATTAGCATAAGTTACCTACGTTAATTTTTCTACAAGTTTTCATTTTTCTGTTCAGAGATAAACTCCATGATAGCATTTAATATAAACAATACCTTAATGAGAGTGTCCACTACATCAGTAAACCCCCTGAAGGAGGCAGTGACAAGAGCATGCACAGCAACATGAGGCCGAATAAGATCAGAGCCCATCAAGAGCTCCACAAGCCTTGCCCGCCCATGACAGCTCCCTTCCAACAGGGCCTCCTCACAGGCTGACTGAGTGGCCCCAGCTTTCAACAAGATCTCCAGAATCTCAAGGTGGCCCTCCCGTACGGCCGCGGTAGTTGCACAGCCCTTGAAGAGATTCTGGTTCACATCAGCTCCTACACTCTGAGATTGATGATAACAGCTAGATGTTAGCGAACAGCGAACAGAGTCAGTGCTATGACCCAAAGAGGTAGACTTATACTGTTGTTCACTTCGTTTTTTTTCGTTTAAAGCTTATGTTCGCCTGGGATCTTGATGGAACCCAGGGAAAGAACGGAGGCCCAGTACGGAAGTTTTGGATTCTTCCCAGTCTACAAAGAATGGGGACACCAAGATAGCTAAGGAGGGAAAAAAAAATTAACCTGATGTGATCGACAAGAAAGCTTGGAAGTAACATCAACAGTGCGTAAAAAAGATCATTGAAAGGTGAGACATTATGCCTATGCGGATTGTCGTGTGCTGCAGGATCTTCAGTTCGCCAGAAGCAAATTGCATATGGGCCTCATAGACGAAAGGACTGAAATGTATAGCAACTTGGCAGATTCTAGCTCTTTCCCCGATTTTACCAGCACAGAGCACACATGCATCCAAGCGAGTTTCATACAGTAAAACATCTGACCCGACTTCAAAAAGATATAGAAAATATGATAAACGCCTTCTCCTCTATCTTTGCCGACAAAGAAATCCCAATATCAGGAATCAAATTCGAATCTTTACTTTAGAAACGCATACGAGATTACCAAAAGAATTTCCTAATTTCTGCTCTGCGACGAAAAAAGATAAAAACCCGACATATATCTTTGGGACCAAAGAGGGGAAAAAGCACAAAGCGACATAAAACTACGACTCATAATAATTAAGAACTTCGATTTCAAAACAAGGTGCCCGCCTTTGCTTTTCCGGCACCAAAAAAAAAAAACTTGGTAGTTAGTGCGATTTCTAAGAGGATAAATTTCCAGCAAATGTCGCGGCTGAGGAGATCGCGCGTTTAAGAATAATCGGTACGTTGACTTGCGAATCGAAACGTAACGGATTCGAATGGGGATTTGAAATCGAGCGCGTTTGAATCCGTGCTAGCTTCAGTTCGATTGCTATGGAAATTGGCAAAAATCAACACCAGAGAAGGAAGCAAAAAGAAAAAAAAATAGCATCGAAATTTGCAGAGCATTTCAAAATTACACGAAACCGACGGCTTCAGCTCAAGCTCTCGCGAGCTCTGAAACACTATCCGCTCGAAAACAAAATGAGAAAGTATTCAATGGAGGAGATAAGCCGAGCAGGAGCTAAAAAAGGAAAAGAATTTGTCGGAAGATGTGAAACGAGTCGCGCGAAGAACGCTAAAAACTCCGCTGAATGTAAGCCAAGAAAATGAAAACAGCGTCGCAGTTTGAAGTTCGAACTAGATGTCCCACTCATTTCGAGGAGTTCGAGCTCGCGAGAATGGAGAATGAGGCACGGATTTTGACGGGGAATGCTCGAATCTGGTTCAGGCGCTGCAGCGAGTTTGAAAAAAAGAACAACGGGAGGGAATAGCGGGAGCGTTACCAGGAGCTTCTTCACCAGGGCCACGTTGCCGACGTGGACGGCGAGGAACAGAGCCGTGACGTCCGTCCTGAACTCCTCGTACTCCACCCGCACCTCCGCGGCGGCCTCCCCCCGCAGGACGACGTCGGCCCGCCTGGTCTTCAGGCTCACCGCCCCGACGTAGTTGACGTCGACGAGCGGGTCGGCGAGGCACTCGGCCGCCGACTCCGCGTCGCCGCCGAGGGCGGCCTCCAGGAGGCGCTGCGAGACCTCCGCGGCGCAGTCGACGGGGACCACCTGCCTCCCACTGAACGCCGGCATCCCCGGCCGGGGCAGGGGCAACGGCGCCGCCGCCGCCTGAGCCGCTCCTCCGAGCACCGGCGCGTCGCGCTTCCTCTGCAGCATCGGTGGCGTGGCTCGGCTCCTCCGCCGCGTGCGCTCCGGAATCGAAAACCTCTGTCGCTCGCTTCGGGTTTCTCTTTCTATCTCTAGAAAGCGGAAACGCGAGCTTTTAGAGAGAGAAAGAGAGGGAGGAGACTTCAAAAGAAGTGAGCGCCAGAGTCTAGAAACGCAGCGAGAGGGAAAGCAGCGAGGGCGGTATATATTATGTTTTCTTTATTATTAATGTCTTTATCGGATAGAAACGGGCGAGTATTTTTAATTATTTATTTTTTTATCGTTCGATTAAATTGCAGTTTTTTGTCGCAGCTGAATTTCGCCCTTTTTTGAATTTTTAAAGGATTCTTTTTTTTTTCTTCCGGACATCGCTCGTTTCGTCATGAGATTCGAGACTCGATGAGATTTTGAAATAATTTACTTTTATACGAGTCTCGTGATTTTTCTCAAAAGTTTCATTCAGCGCCATATCATGCGCCGTGAATTTTTACAGTTTTGAGGATTTTTATGCCTCTAATGAGAATTTATTTATTGTGTCTCGCCCGATTTGTTATCTATATAAATCTCGTGTAATTAATAAGAAACCCTTTTTGCACCTCTCGGTTCGTGAATCAAAATTTGATTTGAATTTGAAATTAATATGCTAGGGCTCCTTAAAATATATGAGCATTTCTTATGCCCTACATGTTTTGTTGTCGTCAAGCCAAAGAAGAAAAAGAAAAGGTTCACCTCAAAAATTGGATTTCTTGTATAGGATTTGAGCTATCACAAATTATATAATTAAAATCATTTAATAAAACTCTCTGTATAAATGGTTGATATTCTTTCAGGAGTTCAATAAATATGCTCTTTTGGGATACGATATCATGTGCCCTATTCACGTATGAGTCTTTTGCATCCGACGTGAGCAGGAGCTATATCATCTCGCTTAAACCACGAAAATTCAACCTGTTTTGATTATCTCTATATGACAACAATATAAATGAAGTTAGACTTGGGTGCACATAATCAATTGGCAACGTTGTTGTTATTAGAGAGCAAACTCCGGATGCGTGCTTATTAGTAATGGAGATGTGAGATCTAGCGATCAACTGAATAATGGAAATGTGCTTGTCACCAATGAAAATATGAAATCCAATGATCAACGATTAATTGTTTTGCTCGATAGATTTGTTCTTATGGGTCGAGCATGTGCTTAATCGCAACCGTGCTCTATTAATCATTTTTTTTGTTTTATTTTGCAGTATTTCGGGTGTTGCTTTAAGAAATATGTACTTATTATGTATCATTTTGAATTATTAATATAATTTTTTGCAAAAAAAAAAAAAAAAGGGTCGAGATTTAGCGGAAGTGTTCCTAGTTCGGATAAATCTAACTCAATGCAAAGAAATTCTCGAATGAAAAGGGGGGGAGTGGGGAGGGGCAAAGCTCAGCTGAGGTCAGGCTTTAGTGATTCCTTCTGGTTCAGTCTCAGCGTATAACCTGGAGCAAATATCGGGAATCGCCAGGCATCCCAGAATCTGCTTTCTCTCTCTGTCGTTTTTTTTTTTTTTTTCTTTCTTTCTCTGTTTTACTTTTAATTCTTTAGGAGGGCCGGCAGCAACCTGAAACGTGCATATTATATAATGCCATAAAATAGCTACATCATGTCTGAAACCGAACATGCTCGTACGTACTGAGATAATATCTCGCGTGACGACGATTCGGCTCTGGCAAAAGAAGGAGGGAGGAAGAAAAAGAAATCCATGTGTTGAGGGGAGGGAGGGAGGAAAGACGCATTAGGAATCGCGTCCGACCATGTGTCGAGTGTCAGATGGGAAGGCTATGCCCCTAGCAGCCACGATCCCTGACGACGACGCATGTGGCCTGTAGCCTTAGCCATGTTTGGTACGCTGCACTGGCATTTTTCTAAACCCGATCTTGGTATCGTACATGGCCGTGTCCAGAGAAATCGGAACATCCTATTTTCCTGAACTGGTGGATCTTGGCATTCGGTTTCGGCATTTCATGCTCAGGAGAGACAGCATCCTATGAGAATTTCGTGGTATCCCAATCCGTTTTGTTAAAATATTGCACCACATAGTATCCGGATTCTAAATGCTCTCTTTCTCATGTGCGCACATTGCGAAAGTCTTGCCGACAAAACGTGCAATCAGTACCTCTATTGATCTCGAGAGTCCATGTCGATGGTTATAAATTCCATAAAACCGTCCTTTTTTGCATTGATCATTGGTATGAATGGACAAGACACTTGTAATGAAAGCATCAACCAGAGGATCCTATCCATTGCAATCGCATCCCTATCATCGAGACAAGCGGATACGAAAGAAGCGAGAGCACTATGATAAAAAGCCATAAATGCGAAAGCACTGGTAAATGCTTCCTTCAATATCATGTTGGACAAAGCTTGTACGTCTCATGTGCGGCCGAGTGAACTTCCCGTTCCGAGCAATCATACGCCGGGGAAATCTCAGGAGGGACATGGAAGTGATTCACGGAGCCCCGCTAGGACCCTCTCTAACAACTGGATTTGTGGTGGGTGCTAAGAGGGAGTACAATGTACTTGTCTTCAATTATGGTGTGGAAAGACATGAATGCACAACAAGAAACTAGAAGAGCACAGGGCTCAGAAGAGGATAATAGTGACAAACGCCCACTAGGCGCGATCGTCCGAGAAGGGCCCCGACAATCTCTCTCGCCAGTTAGGTATCTCATCCAAGCTCTCGGTTAACCGGTCTATGTCTGAGTGGTTGACGCAATTAGGCCCGGGCCACAAAGGGACTACATCGTATCCTAGTTGAACTTTCATTGTACAGACACTAGACTTTATCATGCACGAAACTTATTTCAAATATGAGTCTCTATAATTCAATTACATCGTATCACAATCATACACTCATCGGTTATACCATTTTTTTTTTAGTTGTGCATGGGGCAGTTATAGCCTGAAGGGTATCCACAATGGTCAACAGCAGTACTTGAGAAGCTACTTCTCATCTTTCTGCCGGGACTCCAGACTAAGCATCTTTTTACCGTGTCCTATTTTTTCTTTTATTTCTTGGGTTTTGCCCTTTTGTCTTCCATGTTGTTCTGAGGAAACCTCCCGTGGCTTGCCGTTCAAGTCACCGTCGTTTTATCGATTGCAGTAGGTATTGCTACTAGCTGACTTCGATCCATGACTGACCCGGCTTCACGGCTCCGGACCGATGTCGCATGTCGGACCTCCCTCGGCGATTGTCCACTTCACCTCGATCGAAACTGGAGGAACTAGCCTCGAGCATACTCATGTAATGATACCGCGCATTTTGCTTTGGTCGAGCCCCCCGGACGGAGTACTGAAACATGCAATCTTTCCTACGCACGATCTCCGCTTCTTAATCAAAGTATCGATCCTTTTTGGTTGGACACAAGAACGGGGTGCGATGTGGCAACTATCTTATAACGTTTGGATCCAATGTCTCGGCATAAATATGTGCTGAAATTTCCCCGTGTTGTCAATGCAAATTAGTGCATGGCTTGTTAGTTTATTGGTATCTACTAAATGTACGCTTAAATCGCCTAAATCGCCGAACTCCCGACCGTTAAGGGCCTATCTACTAAGTAACACTAAGGGCCCAATTATTATTTCTAAGAATAGAAATTTTATGTATTTATCAAACATGCTCGAATGTTTAGAAATTCATATAGGAAACAAAATAAATAAATAAACAAACTATTTATAATCAGAAATTGTACAAATAGTTACCAAAAGTATCATAAAAATCAATTAGAGTGAGCATAATTCTAAGGTATGAAAAGTAGATTCGAACTATGGGAATTTGAGGTGAACACCCGAGGAAGGGGATTTCAGGGTAGTTTGAATGGTAGAATCGAGAAAGTGAGTGTAGAATAAGAATAAAAAGACCGATAAAAAAAGAAGAAGTAAATTCGGGTTTCAAAAAAAAAAAAAAAAATTGTTCCAACGGATATATTTTAAATCCAAATAGAATTTGAAACCATTGACCTCTATTTACAAGTACCCTTTCACTACTTAAATGCAAAATTGATTTGTTAAAGCTAAAGTAAAGTTATGAATTCTCAACAACTGGATATAGAGCCATCGAGTCCTCATTTGGTCGTGGCGCACTTAAAAGGTCTAAAAATTTAGGTAAGTCATTTTCGTTTGCGTGTCAAAATCAGAAAAAAACAAAAAACAAAAAAAAACAAATGACAAATGGAGAATATTGAGCCAAGCGTTGCTTGATATCGCAGGATTTCTATATTTTAAAGAGTAGGTTATGGGTTTTGAGTGGAACTGTTTATTTCTAACATCTGTGCAATCGAGAGTCTCATGATTGTCCACCAACTGCCGTCTCAAATGCGTGGAAATCCTCAACAACAACAACAAGCAAGAGGCCAAAAAACGCATCGGAATCCGCCATCCGGGCAAAGGCCACGTCTAACTGTACTTAGGTCTAGGTCTAATTTTGAGATCGCTGACCTTAATCTCATTCTCTTGTACTTGTTCGTGTCGCCTCAACAGCCGATGTCATTCTTTGGATTCCCATGGCTTGGCCGTATGCAAATCAAAACCCCTGATGATTAGTTTAATCGGACCGCGTCACGTCAAAACCCAAGTCGAATATCTCCCTCAGGACTTTTCTTTTTCGGCTGAGATGCAGATGGATAGGGCATCCCTCGTCTCCGACTTTCCTTTTCGTTACCCGATTAATTATGTCAAAATATTGTTATAAAAACGACTCGTGCACGAGTCCAAACCCGTGAGTCGAAACCCGGATATGCAGATCAGATGTTGAATTATTCGCGCTTCGATATAAAAGGGAGCCGAACGCGCCCTGGCCGGCCGTGACGCATGATCCCACACGAATGAAATTCGCCCGATCATCGATTATTAATCAGGCCTCGTCGATTCCTCTCGTGTATCGCTAGACGGAATGTTACGCACGCCACGTACCTGCGATTTGTGCGCAGGAAGTTGCATCTACCGAAATCACACGAAGGGAATCAGCAGATCCAAAGTGCCTAAAAAGTCGCGCGAAATCAGTTACGGGCGTCCACCTACCAAAACCCCGAACCAGCATCATGCGTGATCGGTCGAGACTGCTCAACCACACGGTTCCTACGCCTGCGTGATCGTGAAGACACGAATTGAGTTGGAGATCATCCCGAGATTTAAGCCAGACAGACCGCTGTTTCCACAAAAATAGAGAAAAAGTAATTATGGGTCCAGGGCAACCTCGGCCCAGCTGTTTTCGTGAATGTTAAGGACGTGGAAAGGCCACTAGAGGGCGTTTGAATTTCCTCCTACTCCTCTTTTTTTTCTCTGCGTTCGTTGGTTTGAGCATGGTGAAATTTCAAATTTAAAGTTGCACGAGCCCTAATTAGAAAAATGGCTACCGAACGAGGTCCGTGCCGAGTGTTTTTAGAGGGAGACATATATGTTTGATAATTCGTTCTCGTTCCCCCACCACGTCCACAAAAAAACCATCATCACATTTGAAGTTCCAATCACTTTGGCGCCTTCACCGACCCCCACTAGCGAAACAATAGGATTCCGATGTCCTAAGAAAGCGATGCTCGATTCAATTCAAAAGTATGGTGCACGAAAACCGTTGATTTTAAGATATCATATAGCGTGAAAAAACTATCGAAAAAATTATCAATTTATCGAACGTATGTCGACTCAATCCTAAACTTTTTAATTTGTCCAATTTAATCTTAAACCTCTTAATAATTTGTTAGTATAGTCATTCGGATCAATTTTGATTATAAATTACTTGATATACCTACGTGGCATGGTCTATGTTGATGAGGATGATTTTTAATTTTTAAAAGTTTTCATTTTTTTCCCTTCTTCCTTCATTGGTCACCAATCCTCGGTGAAGGCCAGCCATAGGCGAGAGCTAGTGAAGTTGACCCTTGTGGAGGCTCGGTGATTAGCTAAGAAAAAACAAAAGAGAGAAAATTGTAAAAACTATACATGGGGCAAGGCATCACGTAAGATGAACAGTGCTAATCGGACTACCACGTAGCGATTTTTTGATCAAAATTAACTGAAATAACCACATCGACAAATTATTAAATATATTTAAAACTTAATCGGTTCATGGATGAATTAACACGCGTAAAATAAGTTTATGACTTCCGGTAGTTATCCCTAAGCAATGCGAGAAATGCGATGTTTTTCTATAGAGAATACCCCCCAAGAAAAACCTCTCGAAGCGAAGGGTTTTAGAATTCATGGACGAGGCCTAAAAAAGACAGATTTCCCGGGGTCATGATGCCGTGAGAATACAATGCTATTTCTTTTCCCGAAGGCCTCGACCAACTTTCGCCTCGTTCAATCACGTTCACTTGAGCCGCCGATCACTTAAAAGTTAAAACCAATCCCGTCTCTTTGCTTCGGCAATCTTTCCTTGCACAATACGAGATTTTCATGGTGGCGCTCCTTCGAAGCTAGTGGGGCGGGGGGGTTAACCGCTCCATCCAAGGGACAAAAGGAAAAAGGGGGAAAAAGCGCAAAGCAAGCGAACGCGAATTTAAATTAGGGGGCAAGTTGCCGGGCCGGGGGGATGATGGGATGACGAGGGGGAGGCCCCAAAGCACCCTGGTTTGGCCACGGCAAAGCGGGACAGATGATGGGATTTCGAAGATTTTGAGTGAAAATTAGGAGTGAAAAAGAAGGGGTTTGATTGAGTGGGTGATGAGGGGGAGAAGGGAAGGGAAGGGAATCGTGACTTGTTTATGAAACCTTTTTGTGTCGTTCCGTGGGAACTTAGGCACGAATTCGAGGCTTCGTGTCGCGGGCAATAATGAAAAGAAGCGGAAGCTTGAACCGCACGTTGCTCCTCCCTTTGCTTGAGGAAGCATGTTGGGGGAGAGGATGTGGGTTTTTTTTCTTTTTGCGGGAGCTAAAGTTGTGATGTGGGCTTGCGTTTGATGCTGAAGGTAATCATTAGCATTTGTTCTTTTGATTAAAAGATGATGGTAAATACTTTATGAATTTCCCTTTTTTTTTTTTTTTTTTTTTAATTGGTACACAAACCATCATGTCCACGTGCATCGGGTAACACTCCACTTAATCGGTGATTGCGAGGTGGCTCCCAAGGTTTAATTTGAAGAGTAATCGTGATTTGATGCAACCGATCTATCCTTGGATTTCTATATTTGTGAATTTTTTACCTCGTTCGCAGAAAGTGAAAAATATTTTTCGTGAAAGATATGGGAACATTAATCGTACATAAATCCATTTGCATCATAATTTTTCGTTTTCTCGATTCAATTTTTTTTCTCATAGCAGTATGGTAACTCTATGTGCAGTAGTTTCCTAATGGGAAAAGTTAAAAGGCATCGATACTCACCTAGATCGCAGTCACCTTATCGTAAACTCATCATATGCGTGACGATGCTTTTTAACTTACCATTTGGACATACGTTTGCGTGACGATGTTTGTTTCCTTGGGCCACAAACTCTGTTCACAGTACCCTCGGATTTTGTCAATGTCTCGAAGACATGTCCGTGGGGCTACGCTTAAGCCCGTGGAACGAGCCCTGAAATGGCCCGCGATAGTTTTTTTTCTTCTTTTTTTTGGTCTGAAAAGCTGCATTACAGAAGTTGAAAGCTGCGGATTGCCAGCAAGGTGGTCGATCATGTCATTGCCAGTGATTTATGGGCCCATAAACTCAGCCCATTGAAAGGTCAAGCCCATTACTTGTTAGCCTTAGCCCATGTGAATCAAGAAAGGTTTTCTCCTCCAAGCAAGCTTTGTGAATGACAGATAAAGAAAACGAATGAGCGGACAAAACAAGGAAATTGAAGAAGGGCTCGTCCATGAAGAAGGGAAAAGGAGAGAAATAGAGGAGAGAGAAATTTACACGTGTAGCAATTTGGGACGTCCCGACAAGCCTAATTATGTTCAACTTGCAAGGATTGGTAAGTATTCAGGCCTTTTATTTGTCTAATCAGAGTAATTTTTGGAAATTAAGTGATAAATTTGATGTCAATTTTGGACTGTGAGGACTGAGTGAGAAGTTATTGAGATGTGGATTTATACCGAACGATGGTGTCAAGCATCGTGGAGCATTTTGATGAAGATCAATTTCAAAGTACAGCTTGATTGGAACGAATTTTTGAAGCTACGTGTCAAGTTACGCGTAACCAATAATACATGTAACAGGAAAGATGAACGTACGCTATAAGCGAGTTTCTTCTTTAGCACATAAAAATCATTTTATCGGCGATTAAGCATAGTTTAGTCAAGTTGTTCGCTAGAGTAGTGTATTATTACTTAGCTTTTTATAACGTTTTTCTAATTTGTAGGAATATGAGTGCATTGGCTCAAGTAACCATTGTGAAGTGGTTTTTGGTTTTCCCATGTGAACGATACAGTCTCTATAAATTTACAAAGTCATAGCTTGAAAGAGGTAGAGATTTAATATAGAATGAGTCGTGATAAGTTGGATTGAACTTCTGTGATCTTTTTAATCAATTAAAAAGGAATTGGAGATGCCTCATTTGAAATAGTTTGAAATGATTCTTTGTGAATGGTTTGATTAAATGTTTTGTGAAGGGAATTGCCGAAAGCTATATGTATTGATTTGTCAAATATTTTATAAAATACATTCTATTTTAAATGGAATTGTGAAAGATTATATAATTCAATTCATGAAATTGGTTTATAAGGTGAGTCATGGATTTGTTTTGTTGTTATTGGAGAATGATATTAGGATGTCCTTTTGGGTCAAACCATGGGCTGAAATAGATGAAGACTTAGCCAAGGGCTAGTAAACTTAGCCGCTTTTGTTACAGCATAGTAAGATATTGAGTATTATATTAGTCAATGGAACAGACCATTGAAGTTGATTTGATTGAGATTGATCAATGGTATTGTGGATATTGTTGATTGATCTTATGTATAAAAGCTTTTGTTGAAAAGACATCATTCACTTTTGATATTTATACTGTTAATTTTGGGATTGATAAGTGTTGATATCATTTTATAAATATACACAATGAACGTCCGATCTACTAAGAAAAGATGTATTACTCACTAAATTGTGATTACTCATTTCATTTATCTTACTTGTTTTTTAGGTTATTTAGGGAGCCTTATTTTGAGCGAATTGCTTGTTGGACCTTTCCATTTGCATTTTCATCTTGAATGGCAGTTACAACCAAATTTTGCTTCGGTCCTTCCGTGGTCCAATGGAACGAGATGTCAAGATGTTAAGTGGGCTATCGAAGCAAACTCAAGATTGAGAATTTTTTTTATGCATGCGGTTGAGAGTAGCGCCGAGAAACACGACACGCTAGACCATTCCCAGCGACGCGACGTTGATTACGCGAGTTCTTCCCAATCAATTTGCTTACAATTAAGACGGAGTTGGTTAGTCGCCATCGATATGGAGTTAACTAATCCTACCGGCATCCCCACCGAGGAACGTGCCTTGGATTCAAGCGCTAATAAAGATTGGAAAAGATAAACACCCGAAAGCCGATCTCTCCTTGCGACCCGCGATTCCCTTTGCAGTCAAAATAACAAGGGAATAGGAAAAAAGGAAAAGTAAAAAGCGTGATTATAACGAGAGCGAGTTGCTTTGAGGCTTTTCCCTTATTAAAGTACGTGGGCGGGTCCGTTGGAATCGCATAGAAAATTACTCAGCGGCTCATCTTTACACAAAAGACGACAAAATGCACAAAATTGTTGGGAACTTGGGGATTGATTTGACCGACCCAGATGCCTTAATCTAAGCTTTAACTATACCTTGAACACAGAAAAGAAAAGGGGAGGAGAAAGAATCCCATGTGAGGAGAAAATATAAATACATGTTTTCGGAGTTGATGAGGTCGAATTCCTATCGAATGTCTTGGGTGTCTATATTTGGCTTTTTGATTGTATTTCCTGCTTGAGCCATCTGCTCAGACTGCAATGATTTTGAAACCACCTTTACCTCACCCTAGGCACGGAGAGCTATTATATTTTCCTATCGAACGATAGCTAATGCAAGTACTGACAAAGTGTTTACTTTCACCATCGACAGGTCCTTCGATTCCCACCCGAGCTTTTTTTTTCAGGTGAGTGGGAATACGGAAAGTGATATTGTGAGATCTCCTACACAAAGACGGATCTCTCGCTCGTTTCTTCTTCTTTCTCTTAAAAAAAAAGCCGAGGAGAAAGAAACCTCATTCGAGGAGAAATAAGATAACTGAAGTGAATTATAAATCATTTTTCTGGTTGTTTTTTGCTCAGTCCGTCTTTCAGGGATTGATGAGGTTGAATTCTTATCGAATGTTTTGAGCAGCTACATTTGGCCTTTGGTTGTATTTCCTCCAATAAATTTACAATTACCCTATTTCCATTGCTTAGACGATTCAAATAGGCAATATTCGTTCGAATAATTTAAAATTCAAAATCCAGCTACTTTTTATAAATTATTAGTGTTAGAGATACCAAGACTCATGTATTGAATGAGTTCACTAAATAAGATGATAGATTTGGGACTTAAATAGGTCCGCTAATTTATTCATCACTAACCATTTAGCAAATCATTTGATAAACCCATTTAGTGTATTGATTTTACAGATATATACATACTTATATGTATATGGGTATATATGAATTGTATTATTAATATACGTTAAGATTGATTAATGATGAGAATCGACATATACAAGTTGCGTTAATAGATAATTAGTTCTTTCTGGATCCATGGCCAACCAACATGCCTCTTTGTCTGGGCAGTCAACAGGGTCCCCATCCACGTCACCGTCCTCGGAACCCGGCACATGACTAAACCGTCCCACGCGCCCTCGCTGGCGCGTGTACCGCAAAGCCCCGAGAGGCCCCGGAGGGAGGGGAGGGGTTGGGCGCGTGGTCGTGACGTCCCCGCAAGCTTCATGGGATTCCCCGAGCCCCCCCATCCGCTCGATAACGCCACGTGGTCTCGCCATCCGAAACAGGCTGGCCTGCATGGGCTAGCGGACCCCACCCACCCCCCGGAACAACAGTTCCGAAAAAATCCAAGGGCGGCAAAAGGAGAGCCATCAGTCCCCCAATAAAAAAAAAAATCTAATATGGCACAATCATTTCACCTCGATTCGTTATAATTGGTAGCTTTTGATTAGATGTTGATGCAAATGATGGACATGACAGTCTCCCCCAAATTAGAAGCTCTTACACATGGGATATCCTTAAATATTGCATATTTTTGCCTACGTTTAATTTTATCCCAATAGACTTGTGGAAATTCGAGTGTACAATAAGGTAAAAGAAAAGTCATATTTTGAGCCGACAAAAAAATCGGTATAGAAAAGAGAAAGAAGTCGACAAAAGAAGATTGAGATCAACCCGAGTCGATCTTAACCTCAAATGAGTATTTTTTTAGAACATGCTTGTTTTGGATTAAAAAACAAAAAGGGTTTTCTTTTAAGCCTTCCCAACAAATGTAGGAGACATTGTTCGAATTTCAAAAAATATGAAATATTATTTTCGGGTCCACATGAACACTAGACTTTAGCTTTCTCAAAAGATTTTTTGCATTCGATGGTTAGAATGCAAGGAGGAAGCAGAACTTTAGCTTTCCCAAACCCTTGTGGGGCCAAAAAATTCCGAGATAAAAATTGTATTTCACATTAACTTCTCTTGATCTTAGCATGACTAACATATTACGAAATGAACACATTTTAGATAGACACGTTGGCAAATAATTTTAAAGTCACTCTCTTAACAAAACTCTTAATAATCAAAAAGCTCTACTTCCATTATCTCGAAAGGTTATAAAGCTCCAAAATTGAATTTTCCAAGAAGTTGAGGATCAAGCATCAACCGAGTTACCAGACGCGCGGCATCCGTCCAAAGCGAGTCCCCACCCTCCGCATCAATTCGAAAATGGGGAAGGGGGGGACCACGCGATGGCAGTCCCGCAAATAGCAGCGGGATCCGTGGGCATTTCATCAGCCCGCCAACAGCTAAAGCCCAAATAAAATATAAAAAAAAGGGCCAAAAAAATTAAATCCAAAGAAACAAGACCAGAGACGCCTGCAAAATCTCCAGTCCAAGTGCAGACTCCCGTGAGACCCAAAAAAAAAAAGAAGTGCAGAGTCCCGACTCGCACCCCCACTCACCGAGTCGCAGAGATAGCGAGTGACCGAGTCGGACTCTTTCATCTTCTTCTCCTTCGTCTTCTATTCCGCTCGCTGTCTGTCCGTCTGTCTGTCTCGCTCGTCGTCCTCATCTCCACCTCGGCTTTCCTTGTCTCTTTTGAGGACCGAACTCGACCGCCATTAATTTCCTCTCCCTCCTCCTCAGACCAAACCTGCAAAAGTCGCATTACCTGCGTGTTTCTCTGTCTCTCTCTCTCTGCCACCACTCCCTGACACTCCAACTACCTCCATTACTCTCTCTCTCTCTCTCTCTCTCTCTCTCTCTCTCTCTCTCTCTCTCTATATCATGTTTCGCCTCGCATTCAATGAAGATCGATCGTACAGCGTTCGGTTTCTTCATTGCGAGCTCTGACAGCGACCCGATCCCTCCTCCCGAGGCTCCGTCCCACCTCCGTCGCGGCAGTTATCAGCCATTTCTTTCTCCCCTTCCGTAACCAGCCCCGTCTCTCCCTTTCGTCTACGTGTTTCCGAGTTTCGACTCGTAGTCCGTCCTGAGCCATTCCTTTCGAGCAATTATTAACCAGCTGGCAAAGCCAGCAGCATATCCGCCGTTTCGCTCCGACTATATATTCTCATTCCCTTGATTTCGCGTGTTTCGTTTGCTTTCCCGGGGAAACGGCCGCCGTGTGTTCCCCCGTGAGAAATTTTCCCGGCATTTCGCGGCATTTTCTCGGAATCCTGTCTGTCTTTCTCTCCCGAACGTTTTCCAGATTGTTCCCTGAATTGAAGGATACGAGGGGGATTTCAATCTCTACTTGTCCTCTCTTCGGCGTGTTTAACCTCCACGTTCGATTTGATCAGGCTATTCTTCGGTTTTAGGACCTGACCTGCTTCATCTCCAGCAACTTCTTCTTCTTGTTGGCGGTGAAAGTGAGAACTCTCGAGATACTAGAGCTCCAAATTTCTCTCCGAAATGGGCAATGTTTCCTGCTTTCTGTTGCTTTTCCTTTTTGGAATCATCATGCTAATTCCGACCACACACCAGCTGCAGACGTATCAATCGCAGGTCCTGCTTCAAGTACGGAAGCACCTGGAGTACCCACCATCTTTGGACGTTTGGGAAAATTACACTGGAGATGTCTGCAGCGTCCCTCACTCTCCCCAGTTGAGCATCTCCTGCCAAGACACCTTCATCACCGAGCTCAGGATCATGGGAGACAAGCGCGTCAGGGGCTGGGACTTCCACGGCCACGCAATTCCCAACCAGACTCTGTCGGAGGCCTTCTCTGTCGATTCCTTCGTGACCACTCTGACGAGGCTGACCAGCTTGAGAGTGCTCAGCCTGGTCTCCCTCGGCATCTGGGGACCGCTCCCTGATAAAATCCACCGGCTGTCTTCGCTCGAGCTCTTGGATTTGAGCTCGAATTACCTGTTCGGCCCGATCCCGAGTCAGATATCGAGGCTGGGGAGCCTCCAAATACTAACTCTGGATGGGAATTACTTCAATGGCAGCGTTCCTGATGGTTTGGACTCCATGTCCAATTTGACCGTCTTGAGTCTCAAGAACAACCGGCTCGGCGGTTCGTTTCCGTCATCCATTTCGAGGATAAAGACACTCACTACTGTGGCTCTGTCTAAGAATGAGATGACTGGTGAATTGCCTGATTTGGGTGCCTTGAGCAGCCTTCACGTGCTGGACTTGATAGACAATCATTTCGATTCCGACCTGCCTAATTTGCCAAAAGGGTTGGTCACTGTGCTTCTGAGTAGGAATTCTTTCTCTGGCGATATTCCTGAGCAATATGGTGAATTGGGTCAGCTCCAGCACCTTGATCTGTCCTTCAATCTTCTGACCAGAATGCCTCCGCAAGCCCTGTTCTCTCTGCCGAACATCAGTTATTTGGATTTGTCCTCGAACGTGTTCAGCGGTTCGCTCCCGGGGAGTCTACATTGCGGAAGTAAGTTAGGCTTGGTAGACATATCTAACAATAAGTTCATCGGCCAGCTTCCTTCATGCCTGGGCACTACTTCGGCCAAGCCCGTGGTTAAGTTTAGCGGGAACTGTTTGTCCGTTGATGTTAAACATCAGCACAGCGAGTCTTACTGTAAGACACCTGTTGGGGGGAGGAAGCATTTTCTTAGAGGAGAATTAGTAGTTTTGATAGCCATCCTCCTTGGTGCTGCTCTCGTCATTGTGTTTTTGGCGATTGGACTTCTTATCTTCCGTAGGAGAGTTCGTTCTAGAGGACCATTTGAGCGGCATGATTTTCCAAAGGTCGTACAAGAGAATGCTCCTACTGGGCTGTCTGCTGAATTCCTGGCCAACGCCAGTAAGTGATTGCTGGATTACGGTCTTATGGTTTCATCACCCACCTAATGTTTGTTACATTTGAGCGTTTCGGGTTTATTCTTGTTCAATGAGATGTTGCTAAGGCATTGATTCTGAATCAAAACTAATCTATGCATCTCTTCTGTTCCTTGGAGGGTTGATATCTGAGGCAGCGAAGATAGGGTCACAAAGCGCACCTTCATATCGACCGTTCGTGTTGGGAGAGTTGAGGGAAGCGACAAATAACTTTGCTCCATCAAATTTAATCAGTGAAGGCTCTATCGGGAAGGTAACTCACAAATAAGATTTTCTTGGAGATCTCATAACCTAGCTTGATAGATACTGTTTGCTTTAACTATTCTGTGATGGCTGCTTGTCATCGGAGACTCAGAAGTAATTCACTTGAGATAGCAATCTCTGAAGCAAAGCAAAGCTCGAGATTGTGATCTCCTAACTGCTGCTTTCCCTTACTCTCTTTCAAAGTAAGGCCTTCTTGAAGGATGTAATTGAAGATATCCGCAAATACAGACTTTGCTTTACTTTGAATAGGATTCATCCTTCACAAGCCGCAATCACTTTATCGAAGCTTGTAATGTTCTTTGAATTTGCTTCTCTCTATTGACATGCTCACTTCCGACCTCAAATGTTTAAAATTATCAAGTAAAGAAATCATACAGAGAGACCATAAGACCGGATGAAAGTACTTGAAATCTCCCAGAGCCATTGTGACTTTTTATTCCTTTCAGCTTTACAAAGGAAGGCTCGAGAGTGGAGCCTATGTCGCCATTCGATCCATAGCCTCGCTGAAGAAACATTCAGTGCAGAATCTCAGGGTTCGGCTCGACTTGCTTTCGAAGCTCCATCATCCACATTTGGTTGGACTTTTGGGCCATTGTGTTGATGGTCAAGCACAAAATGAATCCAGTACTAAGGTCTTCCTCATATACGAGTATGTGGTCAATGGAAATTACCGTACCCACTTAACAGGTCAGAATCCTATCGTCGCCATATAGCAGAGATTTCACAAGTATGAAACTATCAGTGTGTTTGAGAATGCTGCCTTCTTCGTAAGGATAGTTTATAGGAATCCACAAATGGTTCAAATCTCATGTTCTATGTGTTCAACATCTTCATATTCATGTTGTATGCAGAGAATTCTCTGGAGAAGGTTCTCAATTGGTCAGATAGATTGGCCATACTCATTGGTGTTGCCAAGGCTGTGCATTTTCTTCATACCGGAGTCATTCCCGGTTGCTTCAACAATAGGTTGAAAACAAATAATATATTGCTTGACGAGCATCAGATTGCCAAGCTAAGTGACTATGGGATGTCCATTCTCACTGATGATTTCGAAAAGTTGGAGGTAACTTTCTTTGGTATTACTTCTTGATACTCATATATAATCTGCAGCTATTTTTTCGTACCGGTTTGTTCCTGATGCATTATTTTTTGCTTACTTATAGGCAAAGGGAGAAGGACATAAAACAGGGTATGGAACTTCATTTCTGAAATTCTCGTTATATCGTGTATTTGCATCATTACACGAACATACATAGTACATGCACGTTCAAATGTGTATTTGGTCCGTGGACAATATTGTGCTGTTTGAATCACCCGTTCCTTGATATACTACTATGGATCCCATGCACTGACCCTAAGTCATTTGGAGATTCAACCAGAGCTAGCGACGTCTGGAAGTGTATATTGATTGAATCATTGCAGATGACTGATGGCACCGAAATACCCAATCATCACCTGTTATTTTCAGATTTCTCGTCATTGGTTTTAGTCTATTTACTTTGAATTCCATGGATGTAGTAGTGATGCTCAATCTCAACGCTTCCTTGCAGTCAGAAGACGAACATGGAGGATGATGTGTACAATTTCGGATTCATATTACTCGAGTCCCTTGTCGGGACCATAGTTACTGGGAAAGAAGAGGCATTTCTGCTGAATGAAATGGTAAGCCGAAACAAATCAAATGTCTAGTCAGTTTCTCAATGCAAATGAGACTCACACGATTCTTTTTTCGAGCTTCAGCTTTTCATTCTTACAACTTGTCTGTTCGGATAAGTGACTCGGATCTACACCATCACGTTATCTTCTTTAAAATTTATAAGGTTAAACTTAGGCAAAGGGAATGTATCTGCCTGGAAGCTTTTGACAGGGCTTAAAACTGGCAGTCTCAAGGTTGTCTTCATCCTAGATACAGATATTCCTTTGTCTGGCGTTGATGTTTTCTTCCTAAGAGTGGGTGAAAACGTTTTAGATGATAACAACAGCTACATGCCGAAAGATCTTTTCATCCGTCTTCCTAGCGGTCCTGCTGCTGCAAAAATTTAATACCCCGTTCATCGTGCAGGCATCTTTCGGTAGCCAGGACGGACGGAGACGGATTGTGGACCCAATCGTCCTGACGACTTGCTCACAAGAGTCGTTGTCCATCGCGGTATCCATCACGAACAAATGCATATCTCCCAACCCGTCCGCTCGCCCCTCTCTTGAGGACGTCCTCTGGAACTTACAGTACGCGGCCCAAGTCCAGGCGGCCTACGATGCCGACCAAAAATCCGACACTGCCTCTCAGTCCTGAGGAAGGGGGCCCGCATTTTCAGGGACCGAGCTCTCCTGTAAATAGTCGGGGGGGCTACGCAGGCGTAAACCGATTCTCCTTTCGATTTGTCAATACAGGCGAGAGCGTGAAGCAGGCTTCGACATGTTTGCCCACTTGAATCTCGAATCCGTCCGCCATACGGTCTCAACAGCAAGCATCAGCATCAGCCCGTGATGCTCAGTCGGATTATTCTCATCTGGATGGTGGTGGTTGGGTGATGTTTTGTCCTGGAAATGGCTGTCTTGTACAGAATCATTTATCAACTCTCTCTCACACGGTGTCCACATTTCTTTTAATTTTGGGCTTTTTACTCGGCCTTAGGTGGTCCAGTCATTGCCACTCCCCACTGAAAAATAAAGACGATTCCAAAGCATTTGATGGATTCTCCACCGTCCATGGTTGGCCGTGAGCTGTGTTGTACGAGCTGAAGTCAACGTCACCCACGAACCAATTTGTCCTGCTCATCACTCCCATCTCCTCTCGCTCTCGTGAGAACTTGTCTTGTCGTGCCGGCTTCCAAAGTTTCTGGCTCTGCTGTTGCGATTCGTATTCGCATGCTATATTCAAATTATGAGATGGTAGAAATTGAATTACTTTTTTTTTTTCGATATTTTATGTGAAACTCCATAAGTCAAAGTTGCATTTATTAATTCCTTTCGATTTTGTATTCGTTACATGTTCCAATTTGAATATAAAAATTATTTTTATTCCTCTATTCTTATAAATTAAGTAAAATTTTCTGTGATTCAATAAACAAAACATAAATTTCCATCATTGCTAAATCAATCCATATGATTTGATGAAGAACGGGTCAATAATGGAATTTGAGATAATGCAACCGGAAAACGATGTTATTCTTTTCCAAGAGGCTACGGTGGCATTTGTTATTATAAATGTATCAAATCGGGTCGAGAATTGTAGGCACGTTGACAATTTGCCCACGAGTTGCTACTTTTCGGGGAGACGATCAAATAGTATATCATATATACATCGCGCCGGCAACTTCCCATTCCTCCTCACCTCCACCAAGCCAACACTAGTCAACTCTTTTTTTTTTTCTTTGATTCCGGGGCTGGGATCGCTCTGGACGTGGACTCTTCAACCAAAACGTATATATTAATTATTCCCCTAATTATTCAAGACCAACTAAAATAGAATTAGTCTTCTTCACCTTACTTTGAAGAAGTTACTTTATATTAGGCATGCCGTACCAATGAATCGAGTAAAAAATGATTCGATTCAAATAGACCAATTTAACTTATTTTAAGCATTTTATCTAGGATTCTATATTCTTAAAACCTTTTCATATTTAAATAAATTTAGAAAAAATCATATCCAAGCATAGATAAAATTGTGAAGTAAGCGAATAGATTAAATAATGGTACGTAAGTTATAAATCCATTTATAATTTATTTATTGAGTAAATAATTTATATAATAATTTGACGCATCATATATGATTGAAAAAACGGATCTATAACATTTTTGGTAGGTCAACTTTATGTCTACTTCCATGAATCATCCTAGGAATATCAAATCATATATCTTCATAGCAAGACGTGGGGTCGCTCTCGTGGGCTTTGTTGCGGGTAATGGGCTTGGTCCGACCCATCAGCACGGATGAGGATCGCGGCCGTCCGCGTGTAGTGCTGGATGAACGGGTGATTGGGACCCACGTCGTTTCAGAATTGTGTCGGCGTATGACGCCAGCCAAGCTTTGACAGCGACGCGCCAATGTCCAGTATTCCCCAATCCTCTCGGTAGTCAGTACACTCAGTACCCCACGCGCGTTTGGACTCACGCGCTGCTTTGCTGCCGGACAAAAACTCCGTCGAGCGTTAGGTCATGGAAAATGTATTTTTTATGGGTTCCTATGCTCATCAAATGATTGATGTGAATATACTATTCGTTTTACTCGTCATTAATTCGAAATCAATCATTCTTTTATGAACTTATGACATTATATCTACTTGATTCCTCGTCATTTAGCGTGACCATCGCATGTTGGGTACAAAAACCGGCATAATTCGGTCCCCGCAATAAATATCCATTGTGATATAGTTAAGTCTCATTCGGGTTATTTTCGATTTTAATTGTAGAGACAAAAAGTTGAAATCGCCGTTTTTCCAGATACATATCGAGGGTTGCTTTGGACATTTTTCAGGCACACGTTGTGGCCGGAACGGGAAGGGCTCCTCCGATATGCCTCGTCCGACGCGCGTGGAGATCCTCGCTTGTTCGCTACATTCGGGGAAAAAGTCATTTCCGCCCAGGCGTCGCTATCGAACGAACTCAAAACGACGCGATTTCCAATCCACGGACCACGTGGAACGACATCGCCCTTTTGCCGTCGAAATCAGCGCCCACCTGGCCAAACCGAGCTCGCTAGTTAATTATTAAAGAAAAAAGGGAAAATCAAGAATAAAAAAAATAAAAAATCTTTTTTTACTCAGTCATGGCAATTCTTCTGCTCTGCTCTGCAGATTTCTCGCTCCTATTTTTGAGCAGTTCACTGAGATTCTCTCTGAGCTGCATCATCTTCCTTGTCCTTCTTCGCTTTCATTCCCTGCGGAAAGCTCCCCCAAAAATGTCGGACGTTGCAGTAGGCCGAGGCGTCGCGCGAGTTGGAGGGAGCGACGGGTTCGTGCTCAGCGTCTGACCGGCTTCTTCGACGAGTTCAGCCGCTGCCGACATTTTGACCGGTGAGGAAGCGTGAGTTGCTGGAGCCGATGATTTCGCGGAGTGCTCGCTTTTTGCCTGATCTCGGTAGTTGAAAATGGAGGTTTCTTCATGCGTGTGTTTGTGTTGTGATTTTTGAGTCAGTTCTTGTAGCTGCATTTTGGATGCCTTTTCATTTTTTCTTTTTTTTTGGCTCTTAGTCGCTGTTATGCTTTGAGCTTTGAGCGGTTGATGCTGGTGTTCAGAATGCTGTAGAGTTTGTCCGCGTCGAAAGAGAAATTTTGCTGATTTCGAGCTTCTCGTGTCACGTTTGCGCTCGGTGAGCTGGAAAGACCGGCTTAAGAAATGTGCTAAAGGTTGAACTGCGGAAATAAGAGACGGTTATTTGGTCGATCGTTCGTGACAGGACTCTGGTTTTTCTTGCTTCGTGGCAGTGAAATTTGAGCAGAGACCTTTTGCGGTGAATGCATAGATTTTTCCGGGTCGTGGGAAAGGTGGAGTTTTGGCAACGATGGTTCTTGGTCTGAGGGCAAAGACCGGAAGAAGCGCCTCCGTTAAGCTCCATTATCTGATCCACATTCAGGAGGTCAGACCCTGGCCTCCGTCGCAGTCCCTCAAGTCGGTCCGCTCTGTCCTGATCCAGTGGGAGAATGGGGAAAAGCATAGTGGGTCGACGAGTTCCGTCGTTCCGTCCCTGGGCTCTGGCGCCAACGATGGCAAGATTGAGTTCAACGAGTCCTTCAGGCTGCCGGTGACTCTACTGAGGGATGCCTCTGTCAAATTGGGAGATGGCGATGCATTCCAGAAGAATTGCTTAGAGTTTCACCTGTACGAGCCTCGTAGAGATAGGACTTTGAAAGGCCAGTTGCTCGGTACCGCCTCAGTCGATTTGGCGGACTATGGTGTCGTCAAGGATGCCATAAGCATTACTGCTCAAATGAATTGCCAGAGGAACTTTAGGAATACTGCTCAACCTGTTCTGTACGTTAAGATTCAGCCTGTTGATAAAAGTTCCTCGCAATCATCAATGGACAAGAATGGCAGCGAGTCTGTTGCCGCCTTGATGAGAGAAGAATATGCAGCGGAAGCGGAAATGGCATCTTCCACTGATGATGATGTTTCGTCCCACGCATCAGTGACGGTTCCCTCTTCTCCTTTAAGAAGTAATGGCGTTCTACCTCCTCAAAATGAACAGGTACTTGTTCTAGTCCCTCTGGTAGTAACTACCAGTGTTTTTCCTTGGATACCTTGAATAATTTTTGTGATGATAGTCCATTCACGCTCAAAGAAATCCTAATTATAACATTAGATATTTTTCCTAGAAACTGTACCAGCCTCCTGTAGCGTGTATTTAGGAACATACAACAAGATAGCGAAAAAGCACTTTTTTGTGGTTTTGAGTCTGGACCATCCTCCTCAAAGAATCCAGGTATATGTTGGAAGGATATGGGATGCACCTAAATGTTTTGAAACATCATCCAATTCTTCAGATGATGTGAAACTTGGTGGGCTTGGGGCTTAAAGTGCCAATTAGATTCATCTTTGGGTTATGTGCTCTTGCTCGGAGGTATAAGACCTGTGTGGCACTGGGTTGATGGGTTTGGACATCTAACTTGATTGCTTCAACTTTACTAAAAGGACTATTGGCTTTGAATGGCAGAATGGATCTGCTGCCATTAACGAGACCGCCGTAAGGATTGAGGAGAAGCATCTTTTAGCTTCAGATCCAGTGTTGGAGCTCAGAAGATCTGATGTTACATCAGGAATTGTGCTCGCAGAGAACTCGCAGCCAGCAGAGAACTTGCTTCCAACTTCTTCCTGCTCATCATCAGTTGACCTTTCTTCCGATGCAGGGAGTTTGGACAACGGCAATGCATCTTCTACTAGCTTGGGAAGATCTAGTCCAATGGCCTTCCCAAAAGCAGGTGGTCATAGTGCTCATTCTTCAATCTCATCCTTTGCCATCGACCAAGCAGAGGAAGAGTCCATGATCGCTCTAAGTTATGGCAGCGAAAATTTGACTCATGATGCTCATGAAGAATCTGAATCAGGTGGTGAAACTCTACTAAATGCTAATGACATTCTGATTACTTCTGCTAAATTAACTTCTCCTGGTGAAAATCTGGACATCATGGATGATACTGATGCTCAGGTCATTGACAATGATGATGAGAAATGTTCAAAAGTGGGTCAAGGTGATGTTTGTAAATATTCAGCAACAGATGGAATTGGGGCAAATGGGCACTCGGAATGTTATTTAGAAGAAGAAAAAGGTACTTTAGGACATGATTCAGTTGATGCTGCTAGTGAGCAGAGCTTTCTCACAAATGATGAATTTTCTTCTGGGGGAGAAAGCCATGGAATGAAAGGACATGTAATTGACAGATTAAGACGTGCAAAATCTGTCCGTTCACCTCCAGATATTGCCAAGAGCATCGGAACAGCAAGTGCTAACCTGTTAGCCAGTCATAATAAGGAAGGTGCTGTTACACCGATTGGAATAAGAAGCTTCAGAAGTATTGAAAGAAGGGATACTAAGGTTTATACTACGGACACGAGAAGTGCACTTTTGGAAGCTAAAGTTCAGCAATTGGAGAATCGAATCAAAATGCTAGAGGGAGAGTTAATTGAAGCGGCTGCAGTTGAGGTTGCTCTGTTTTCAGTAGTTGCAGAGCATGGTTCTTCCATGGCTAAAGTCCATGCTCCAGCTCGGCGGCTTTCTCGATTATATATTCATGCTTGTAGAGAACTTTCACATTCAAGAAGAGCTAGTGCAGCTAGAAGTGCTGTCTCGGGTTTAGTGTTGGTTGCAAAAGCTTGTGGCAATGATGTACCAAGGTACACACTATATAGAGTGAGACTTTTCTGAAATTTTGTTTTCATTGGACATTTCTGATGGTGACCATTATGTGTCCAGAAGTCTGAAAATCTTAAATTCAATGTCTAGAATAACTGTTATAGCTTATTCAGATTTTCAACAACGATGCATATTTTCGCTTCTCCGAGTGGGGATCATAAGAATTTTATTTTATTTTTTGTCAGTCTGGGGAATCATATGAGTTTACTGACACAATGTTTTAGGATATTGAGTTACCTGCAATAGCAGATTGTAGGTTTAAATTGTAAGATAAATTTGGAAGTTATAGAAGAATAAAGAGTCCTTGCAGAAATTGTTCTACCATGGCTGCACTAGTGGATCATTGACTAAGTGCATAACAAGCCTATCCATATCACCTGCTTAGACAATTACTTCCGAGCATTAAAAATGACAGATGGTCCATATTGGTTGATTTTGCTTCCTATGTGCTGAGTGCAGGTTAATGTACTGGTTGTCCAATTCTGTTGTATTAAGAACAATAATCAGTGAGATGATGCAAAAGATGGACCTATCACTTTCCTCATCGACCCAGAGCAGCAAAGATTTTGCTGGGAAGCAAAGTGTTGAGATTCCATCGTCATTAAAATGGAAGTCCTCTTCTCGTAGGAATGGAAATGCGAGTGGTGGAACAGTGTGTGACTGGGAGGACCACCATACATTTGTATCTGCACTGGAAAGGGTTGAAGCTTGGATCTTCTCCCGCGCAATAGAGTCCATATGGTGGCAGGTCTTACATTTAATTTGCTCCCACTTCTCCTCCTCCCCTTATACTCATATCTATTATTTTTCTGAACTGTATCACTGGCTTTACGATCTTTGCAAGAAGCAGCTTTCTTTTCTGTCCTGTATGTTTCTCTTTTCTGTTGTGGGTTGACTCATAGTTTCTTATACCCTTTCCAGACCTTGACTCCATATATGCAGTCTACTACTCTAAAGGCTACCGTTATCATGGATTCTAGCTTGAATGAAAGTGGTGAAAGAGCAATTCACGAAGATGTTCAAGGGGACATTTCACTGGACCACTGGAAGAAGGCATTTAGGGATGCTTGTGAAAGACTTTGTCCTGTTCGAGCTGTGGGACATGAATGTGGCTGCTTGCCCATGCTTGCGAGGCTGGTATGAAGTTGTGAACATACATACTTGCTGCATGGCTCGTGCCATGCATGTGCTCTTTTCTACCATTAACAACACCATCTACAGTAGCATAATATTCTTATCTGACGCAATACTTGTAATATGGCTGCGAACTTGTTCTGCACATAGTATCAATTCAGGTCGACCATTAACTTCCACAAGAAGATGGGGTGATACACAACAAATTAAAGCAGCAAAATGCTTCCAATTTTTTTCCATTCTTTCAGATGATGATGCTTTAAACAATATTGCAACCGAGCAGTAAATGGTCCTTGAACTTGTGCTGCACTTTATATTCTATATGCAACTGATAAAATGATAAATACTTTTCTTTGGCCTTGGTTACATAAGAGTGACCTTAGCTTCGGCCATGATTCAAAATCGCTTTTAAATGAAATGCTTTTTCGTAATTTATGTTAGCATGACAGGAAAACAATGAGGATGCACTAGTCTGAGAACTTGAGCATCATGTGATTTGTAAACTGAAAGCTGTATCTGTTGTAAAAAACAATTCTAATGTTACTCTAACTAGTTCATCTCTGTCCATTCATGATTTTCTTTATCCAACCAGTGCTTTATTTCCTTGTCCTTAGAATTACAGCATTAAAATTGTGGTTTTGTTCCCAATTTCTGCAGATTATGGAGCAATGTGTGGGAAGATTAGATGTGGCCATGTTCAATGCTATTCTTCGTGATTCTGCAAATGAGATCCCAAGTGATCCAATATCTGACCCCATCAGTGATCCCAAGGTTCTACCTATACCAGCGGGGATATCAAGCTTTGGCATTGGTGCCCAACTAAAGAAAATGGTAGAATTTTCAAAGTTGTGCTACTTATTCCTCCCATTTTTTTTTTTTTTTTTGGTTCTTATCATCAGGCAGTTCCTATGTTATAAAAAATTTGTGTTCTTGTAATGCATGAACTATAAGTATAGACGTAAGATATAACTTCAGAAGTCAAGACCCCTCGAAATGTCAGTTTTTTTCTATAATGAGGAAGCCCACTTTAGGCAGATATGCCTCGACTCATTCAATACCTTACTAGATTTCAAGTCTATCTCCTTAACCACTCAGACTTATTGACAACTTATTCCTGTCCCTGGACTTTAACTGGGGTCTCCTGGGTGAGAGCTGAGAATCCCATACCAATTAGACTACAACAGATGTTGACTCAGCCATGCTAACTCAAAGCAGATTCTCTTTCCTTCCCAAGAACTAGCAGTGCATATGAGCAATGGGTAACCATGCTGTTAAGGACCATTGTGAACTTCATGGTTTATGTAGCATATTTCCTGAAGCAATCTTTCCATCTTTTGGTGGTGTGTGACAGCTGTTGCCTGTTGCAATAACAATCCATTTTTTTCCTGAAGTTCTTTCTTGGTGTGATTTACAGATTGGGAACTGGTCAAGATGTCTTACTGATTTATTTGGTAGAGATGGTACTGATTTACCAGAAGATGAGGGTGAATATGTTGATGAGGGGAGAAAAGACAGTTCTTTTGAGTCCTTCCATCACTTGAGTGCGTTGAGTGATCTCATGATGCTGCCGAAGGACATGCTTTTGAGTAGATCTATCCGGAAAGAGGTTTCATTCTGAAGACATTACCCTACGATATACTTTCCCTGGCACGTGATATTGTAGATTACTTACTTTTAACACCTTTCTTCAGGTATGCCCTATGTTCACTGCTTCACTGATCAAGAGGGTTCTCGACAATTTTGTGCCAGATGAGTTTTGCCCTGAGCCCATTCCAGACGTTGTGCTTGAAGCCTTGGAATCTGAGGTTAGCTCTTTCTCATCCAACACACTAAACTGCATTTCTGTGTTTAGGTATGCAAAATTTCTCTTATTGAAGCAGCAGCTTATTTTCACGTGTTAGTGGAGTACTAGGAGATTCGAAATGCATTCTTTTATGCATATAGATATATTTAATGTTACATATCCAAATTGCAACAGGGAGGAGAGAGTGTTTGGGATAAGTTACTCCCAAATGCTCTTATCCAATAAATATTCTGGAACAGACAGCAGATTTTGCAAGTCTCATAGTGTCCATATCCATAACCAGCTTATTGCTTCCAATGCAGGTTCACAGTTTGAATGCTGAAGAATCCGTTGCAGAGTATCCATACCTTGCAGGGCCTGCGATATACACACCACCATTGGCATCTACTGTTGGTGGAATTATCGGGAAGGTTGTTACAGATTCTCAGCTTGCACGATGTGGGTCCTCTGTGATGAGAAAATCATACACTAGCGACGATGAACTCGATGAACTGAATTCGCCCCTAGCTTCAATCTTCATGGATGGTCCTCGGTCTTCACCTGTTTCGACTAAGCCTAATTGGAAGCAAAATGCCAATCAAAATACTGTCAGATACGATCTTCTTCGGGAGGTGTGGACGAACTGTGAATAAGCGAGGCATCACCAGAGCTTTGTACATGCGTGATTGACACATGAACAAACCACTGCAGTCTTAGCTTTTGTTCATGCTGTATATATCTTTCACAATTTTGGTCACACATTGTGAAATACGCGAAAAGATCGACCAGGCGGCTCCATGATCATCTGGAGAACTTGCAAAAAGGTCGATCATGGTGGTGCATGGAACTTCTTAAAGAATAATCAGCGTGTGTTCAATAAAGTGGAGCTCGTTATTCTTAATAATCTTTTCATCCAGGAGTCTGTTTGGCGCAGAATCCACGCCTTTCACATCACCAAGTACAGATAATCTCACTTGTCCACCCGGATATTCAGCTTGCATTTTTACCAAGTTAGTAGGGTATTTCATGGTCTTCCTAAGTCAAAATGACCTTTCTAGTTTCGATTGAAGATGAAGAGTCAATAAGAACCTATTTTTTTTATTCCTCAAATTGGCAGAACAGGAACAACGGAAACAGCAGCAACGTATATTTGAAAATTGATAAACTCATTAAAATAGGGATGGGCAAGCTGCAAATTTCACAAAATAGTCGATGTTTCTGACAATGTGAACATGGAGTAAATAGAGAACTTTCAGTGAGTCCCTCCACCATCCTCCTCGTAAATCCTAAGCTGCAGTGGGCAGATTCACCCTTTGGTTACAGAGGACTCTGCATCTGCATCCACATCCAGAACTCCGAAACCTTACACGCCACGTGGTTTCCAAAAACTACATTTCTCGTTTGTACCGCCGCGAATATACGGAACACAAGCAACAGAAAATGCAATCACCTAAATGTTAGTTCTGAGTTAAAAGACACTTTTATTGATGCGTGAAAAAGGAGGGATACAGAGTGTGGGCATGCTTCTAATTTGAATATAAGGTTCGACAGCGAATGTACATGACAAGAACTAGGACATTGGCCAGAAAATAAACTTGTAATGACCTGATCATAACTCGAAACCGAAACGTTTCGGTCTCCAAACAGTTATTTACGGCGGGTTGGTAGCAGCAGCCTGCACCAGAGGCTTACAGGAGCTCTCACTCACCACACTCTGTTCTCCCGGCAGTTCTTCCACTAACCTCAGCAGCCTCTCGACAATTTCTCCGGCGCTTGGCCGCGTAGATAGATCTTCCTCCGTGCAGGCTCTCGCAAGATTGGCCAACGTGACTGCTCCGTCGAATGAGTAATCTTCACCCAGAGCGTCATCTATCCATTCCCTGAGCTCATCCGCATTGTCTGATCGGAGAATCGACCGAATTTGGTCCGACAGCCGAACTGCTTCCTCTCCCTCGTTCTCAGACCTGGTCATCGGCATTTTACCGCATAGTGCCTCCAACAAGACAACGCCGTATGCAAAAATGTCGAGGCCAGGCGATATGGTGCCCTGACTAATGTATTCAGGTGCTAAATATGCCTTGCTCCAAGAGTCCGGCTCGTCGGCCAGTGCATTTCCACTTCCGTCCTGGATACAGCAAGCCATGCCGAAATTCCCGATCTTCGCGGTGAATTCTTCGTCCAAGAAGATGTTCCGGCTCTTCACGTTCGTATGTATATAGCTCGGGTTCATTATGTGGTGCATGTACTGCAAGGCCATCGCCACATCAAGGCAAATCCTCAGCCTCTGGCTCCATGTCAAGAAGCAATAGCACGAAGCTATGAACTGGCTCTTGATGGCCAAGCCTCCATGAAGCCAGTCTTTCAACGATCCATTCTTCGCGTACTCGAAGACCAGATAAGAATCTGGGCCCTCGGTCGGACACGTCCCCAGAAGTCTAATAATGTTGGGGTGCTTGTGGGTGGCGTCATGGAATAGCCCGAACTCGATCTTTGCGAAAGTTTCCGTCTTTACCATCTTCACTGCCAAGTTCTTCCCACCGAGCCGGCCGTGGTAGACGGACCCCTGGATCTGGTTACTCACATTGAAGTCCTCGGTGGCCCTTTTAAGTTCTTCGATC
This sequence comes from Eucalyptus cloeziana, assembly GCA_014182715.1. Lineage (NCBI taxonomy): Eukaryota > Viridiplantae > Streptophyta > Magnoliopsida > Myrtales > Myrtaceae > Eucalyptus > Eucalyptus cloeziana. Next base: position 23,756,526 of record CM024642.1, read on the forward strand.
GTGTACATCTCAACCTGCATCTTACGCGGCGTGGCGTCGATAACTTGACCGTCCAGGGGACCCTGCGAACCCTCGAAGGAAACTTTCTTGTCGCTCGTGGTTCGGACGCTCAAGCTGAGTTGCTGCAGCTCCACATCATCCGCTAGACTCCCTGGCTTGCATAAATTCCGGTTCCTCCTCTTGTGATGCATTACCATTATGACCGCCACAATCACCCCGCTAATCCCAACCGCCACACTACTTGCAGTAACGTAAATCCAAGGCTCCCACATTCTTGATTTCTTCTTGTGTCGATGGACTATCGGCTTGCCAGCGTCCTCAAAATCCAAGATTGGCTCGTGGGGTCTAGCGGGAGAACCGAGCATAGGCCGACCATGAATTGGAATTAAAATGGATGTCGATGGAATCAGCCTCCCGGGATCGAACTTTCCTAGCGATTTATTATTGACAGATATGATAGCTTGAGGAGTGGTATTGAACTTCGAGGCCAAGCCTGATAAAGTGTCTCCTTTGCTTACAGGATAAGTGAGCAAGACACCAGGACTAGTTTCAGAAGAAGGGCAAGCACATTTCAGAGGCACATGTAACTGGACATTTCCATTAAGGTTGAATTGAGGAATACCCGGGTTCGCCTCTTGGATGGCTCCGCAGGTTGTTAAGCCTTCGAGCGATTCAGCAATGCCCCGAAAGCTCTCTCCGCGTATCGTATTCTTTGTCAGCTCTGCCCGGAACGACCTGCCGCTGCATTTGCATTCCACTGGGATTGCCAAAGGCTGATCCAGGGAAAGGAACTCTGTGTCTGCAGAAAAGCCATTAGCCTCTGCAACTACAGATTTGCCGATACCCAAGTAGAAGCTCAGATTGGAGAGGGAGGAGTAGTACGGATTCGCGCGAAGTACCGCGAACGTATGACACCGTTTCGGAGACTCGTTTTCGATGCAGAGGGACCAAGAGGCCTCTGGAAGTGAAGTTTCGCAGCTAAGCAAGTCCTGCGCAAGAAGAAAGGAGGGCAGAAAGCAGATGGACAAGGCCAGAAGTCTCAACTGGTGTTCAGTGATCAGCAGAGCTTCCTTGTCCATGACCAAAATACTTATAATTAGGAAACGAGATGGCACCGAATTAAATAAAGAGCTTGCTCAGATACAGAGGTTGAATATTTTTGGATCTCTACATAAAGTGGTGTTGAAGAAAAGTTGTTTTTTAGGGGGCTGACAAGATTCTTGGGAATGATAAAGAAAGTGGAAAATTCCACATACTTCTTGCTGTGACCCAGCTCCTTGTTAAGATAAAATTCTTACCCTGGGGCATAATTTCCAATGGCTGAGGCAAGATCCATCTATCCCAAGATTTAAAGTGTGAGTATAACTATGCCCTTGTCTCTTTTGCTTCTTCTCAAGACATTGGTATACGGTGCGGACCACGGAGTATGAATTTTACGATACCAATTCACATGCGCTTAAGAGATTTCGTTAATGCTATATCCATTTTGCGATTCGATCCGATCCATTAATTCATTGGGCTATTTACTCGATCGCGAACATTTCAAAAACACCTCTAACAAAGAGATAAATAGTCAATTTTGAAAGAACTTATTGTCAAGAGTGTAAGTATAGCATCATTGCCATAGTGCCTTCTTATTGTGGTAAGGAGGGAAAGATGACAAAATCAAAACTCATTTTTCTTGAAAAATGGAAGGAAAAAAAGGCCGCCTTATTAAGAAATTCAAAAATTAAATTAGAAAAGGACTATGCTATGAAAAAAGAAATGCGGGTCTCATGGCCCAGTTTTGGGTCCGTAATATTTTGCATTTGTAAGTTGCGGAACCGAATGATTTACACAAGAGAGGGACGTGGTCATTTTCTCTGATTATCGCAAATTCCACGGACTAGAACACCTTTTTACCAAGCCCACGCACGCAAGAATTAGAGGGACGGACAGACAGAGACAGAACTCGAAAAAGTATACGGAGATAGATGGAAGAGACGCCATGCGGGGCAAAGCAGGAGCAAAGAACGAAAGGGCGGTAGGAGTCAAGATTGATGGGTCAATTTGGCCATGAGATTTCCCACATCGACAGGGGACATATATTCCATGTAAGGAAGCACTTCCTCGGCTACATTCTAATGGTCCTCAGCGGTGCGCGCTGGCCACACGTGTCGTCGCCATCATGGAGCTGGACGGGGGGCCGGTGGACATATGTTTTTTTCAATGTTCGGAGCGACTCGAAGCGAGTCCCACTGAAAAAGATAATGATAATGATGATGACAAGTTCAAAGAATGAAGGATAGGGCGAGAGTCGTCCTAGATTCGATGGAAGAATTCCACTGTTCCGCCGTGGATGGACAGTGCCCCATGGACGGTGGATTTTATAATGCTTTTGTTATCTTGAGAATTACTATGGGACAGTCACAGCGCGCGCGCCACGACGAGGCGCCGGCATGTTCGGAAGCGTCGTCCCCTGCGGACCACGACGCCGTGTCCGACTCACATCTTTTTTTGTTGCCAGCGAAGTACGATTTCTCCTCCTTTCATGGGAGTTGAAAGCGTTCCAAGAAGGGAGATTCATGCTCTCTTGCTCGCGAAGCATCCTCCTAAGAACTTGGAATGCGTGGGATACGTTTGCCTTATCCTAGAATAAGGTAGAAACACAGAGTACAAATAAGATCACGACAATCATTATGTACTCTAGCTCCCTAAGATTCTTGGGCTACCGGAAATCTTCTCAGCCTCCATTGACTTGTGGCCAAAGCATAGCCGGGTTCGACATTCGACGATTCCAACTCGTGTTCGATTGAAGATCTCAACGGGTCGAGTATGAGCAAGAGGAATGGAGCTAGATCGAGCTCACCTAGAAAGTATATAGGACAATCGAAAGTAACTCGATATGATCAACTCGAACTCTTAACGCTGGAACGATGCGGAAGGGACTGCCAAGAGCTTTCTCCTTCACAATTTTCCAAAAATATGCGAGTAACAAAACGGAAAAATTGCTAGTCCCAAGGGGTTGGGGGGGACATAAAGGAGGGGTCACATGCACGTGACAACACATGCTGGGCACTCATGCGTCCCTGCCCTAAAAGAAGAGCAAGCAGTAGTACAGAAAGAAAACACTAAAAAATTGCTTCACGCAAAGTTCAGATCGAACGCCATCAGCAACCGCCCACGTGACCCTGGACGATGTTTTAGGTGGTCAAAGCAGAGGACTGATCTCCTGCATCGTTTTCGACCCAAGCTTAGGACCAGCATAAAATGCTAAAAACTCGCCCTTGTGATGATTGATTAGTCCCATGAAGTTAGCGTGTTTAGAACAATGTATTCTATATTTCTTCTGAGGCTAATTAGGGCGAAAATATCGAGCTCATGGGGTGCAGGACAGCCGCACCTATAAGCTCGAGCTCGCTCAAGCATTCGGTTTCAGCCGAATTTCACTCGAACCATCTGAACTGCATAATTGACAGAATCTCATGAGAGCGATGTGCATCCTTGCGACAAAGATTGGAGCAAGTCACCTGAAATCTTTCATCACCATACTTAGTGTGACGCTAACAGATACTCTTGCTCGACGTTCATTGCTTAGGTACGTGTATAGACAGTACCCAGCTTAAGAACATTCAAGCCGACATGAAACAAAAAGCAAAAAAAAACATCAGACCAAATGATGGTCCAGCATTGCAATCCAGAAATATCTATACATAATTAATCTCAAAAACCTCTCATGTTTTGTCATAAAAATATAATCTTTAGGCTTTATTTATTACGTCATTACAGAGTCGTCAAGTGCACAAATGTTACACTTAAATTGAGCCATATTATTAGTGGTACATGTTACATGTAGAAATTAATAAAAAAGTGATTTATCTTGCCTGACCCAGCATCAATTGCTATTCTGCACATCCTCGACACTCTTCCTCATATGAAGTATAACCTGTGCTGGCTCTGGTGATCCAAACACCGAACTTCCAGCAACAATGCAGTTTGCCCCCGCAGAAGCTGCCATATCAATGGTAGAAGGTCCTAAACCGCCATCAACCTGATAGATCAGAAATCAAATGGAGAAGATCAGGTGTTATGAACAAGTACTATCAGAAGCCCATTAAGATGCATCGATGAAGTTCCCTTTCCAGTTCTTCAGCAACATGTCCCACCAAGGGCATGATACCGATGTCTTTAAAATGAAAGTAAGAAATCTAAGGTTGAAATGATTTGTAAATGGAGTCATTTTCTTTAGAGAGAGCATGCATAACGTCAATCAAACTAAACGTCACCTGAACAGAATTATTTCCAACAAAAATGACTAGTTCATCAGTAGTTGTCAGAAGGATTGATCAACCTACTAGGATGAAAACATACCTCTATGTCAAGTGATGGGTATTTAGCTCTCAGCACGCGAACCTGAAAATAAAAAAATGGGCACAAGGCCACTTAGCCAGGTTCAAGTTTAAAAAAATGCACTAAGCAGAAAATTAAACAAATAATATGCCAACATTTGTGAGTTTAGAACAATTACTCAAAATAGTTTAAAGATAGCAGAGGACTGGGTCACTGGGGTACCTTTTCCATCATTTCTGGCATGAACTTTTGCCCACCAAACCCAGGTTCTACAGTCATGACAAGGACCATCTCGACAGGATTTTCACCATCGACCTATGAAGACAAAATAAAAATAAAATTATTATTATTATTATTATTATTATTATTATTATTATTATTATTATTATTATTATTATTATTATTATTATTATTATTATTATTAATAACGGATGCTGTTGCTACTCTTCAAAATATGTGGCAACATGACTAAACGATTTTAAAAGGATTTTATTGAAGTCCACTAATCAATTAAAATCCTTAAAAGAATGATAGTTCACAAAGGGAGTATGAATACTGGGAATACACACCAGGGGGTAAACCTCTTCGATAGGGGTGCTAGGTCTTAAAGACACACCAGGCCTCATGCCTTTTGACTTGATTTTCTTCACAAGTTCTGGCCAGTTTTCTGCAACCAGCAGATATTATCAAATAAACAGGGGACATTTAAAAGAAAAGGTCCAGGCAGTCAGCATGAAAAACAGCATGAGGGCACTACCTCTTGACACCTCAACATGAAATGTAAAACCTGAAGCACCGGCGTCCCCCAAAGGTTCAACATAATCAAGAGGATTGGTGACCATAAGATGGCAATCCAAATAAGCACTATAAAACACAAAGTAATCCATTTTACCCATGCAAATTGCTAATAGCAAAAAAAAAAAAGAAAGGGGCACGCTAGATGGAGTAAAAGATTGTGATAGAACATTACTTGGTGTGCTTTCTCAAACTCTTGATGACTGGAGCTCCCATAGTTAGATTAGGGACAAAATGCCTGTAATCAAAAGTATTTAACTGAGATGTCATTCAAACATATTTTTTCTGAGAAGTCGAATGGCTGTGTAGTACACCAGTGCCTACGAGAAGAGCCTGTTTGTCATGTACATGAACATGCAACCAATCAAGCTCTCAGACTCTCAGTAAGGGCAAGTTGACTAAACAGCACCACAGTACAGAAATTTCCAAATTCTTATGCTTAGGGCACAAACCTATTAAGTGCACGCTCTCACACTTTAAACATTATGCAGCACTTCACTTATCAAAAGAGCAGGTCTAATCTTCATGTTCTCAAGAGAACAAGCTCATTTGTTGCTCTTGTCAACTCCTCAAAAGAGGTTCAATCTAAAACCAGCAAAGCACAGCCACGCAAAATCTCTCTTCTCCAGTCCTTCAGTTGAGGATTTTTAGTGAATGCTACTGGTCATTCCGGATTTCATCATATTACTTCAGATTTGTATAACTGTCCTTTTCCTTTATTCATGGTTACTCCAATTAGCTACCATATTCACACAAGTCATTGTTTGCATGCCTTCGGCTAACAGATGCATGAGTATGATATATACCAAACTTCTGAATCTAAACACTCTGAGAGCAGCCTGAGCTCATTCAACCACTTTCAGAATGGTTTGAGATTGTCAGACATATAAAAGTGCAAATGACCTGGTCAATCCTGCAATCAACAAACTATGGCTAAATGATGCTAGTACACATGAGAATAAACGCATATCCAAGCATAAGTGCCACAGTAAGTAAAACTAATCCTTGAAATTGACTATGTGCATATATTCACCTAAAACTCATCAAAGTAGAAATGGAAAAGAAGAAGAAGATGAGGAAGAAGAAGAAGATGACGATTATGGAAGCACATCGCCAGACATGAAATCTCTTCATAAGGCTATTAAACAGCAATGAGATTGAACTGACTGTGGAAACCTACCCATCCTGCAGATAATTAAGAGAACTATGTCACTTGGTTACAAACGGAGTAAAAACTTCAAATAAAAATGGCTATGATGAGTAACAGGTATAAAGCATTAGATATAATGCTAATGCATTTTTATACCAACATAAGGATAGACAAACACAGTTAATACCAAACAAAGTCATCAACTTAAAAATTCATAAACAGGAAGACTTTGGGCACATTTTTAGTTCGTGGTTTGCATCCAAAACAAGGGAAGGCTGCAATCTTCTCATGCATCAGCTCAGTCTTTTAGGTTGATGTATAAGAAATTGATCTTTGACGGCATCATAGAGAACATTCCTACGAAAAGGAAACTGATGTGGGGAAAACCCTAACGAGGAGCGCTCATACCAATTTGACATAGTCGGAAAAGTAAATGATAGCAACAAGAAAGGGAAAAAAAAAAAAAAAAACAGGGCTGGGAGTCAAGTTGAATTGAAGCTGGATCAGAAGAAAAGACATTCTAATACTAGAGTTATAGATGAAAGACGATCTCAACCACTGAAGCTCATTCAAAGCTACACTGCTAGCATATGACTGTTTATTAACCTGATAACTTCATAACAAGTAAAGACTTAAAATTACTGAAAATTGAATTGTGCTTCCGCATCCAAAACAAACATGCAGCACGCTCGAATCAAGAAGAGTTGGAGAAGAATGTGTCAGCATTCAAGAGTACAACTTCACGGCGTGGTACTTATGGCTAGAGTTCTAGGCCATGCTCTTGATAGGTTTCTCTTTAGATTGCGATTTACTTTCTTTCTTTCTTTCTTTTTTAAATTCCTGCTCGCATTTTATCTTTTCTGCGTTCTTGGTGATGTTATATTACTCATTGTGCGTGCTGCAACATCGTTCCATTCCAATGAAGTGCTTATTCATCAAAATGAAACGACCAACGTACAATATTAGATCCTCCCTTTCACTGCAAAGAACCCGGGCATTGGAGTTAGATTTGGATGCTCTGAAGATATGGTAAGCCCTTGTATCGCACGTCGTGCTAAAAAGCTAATCAAACGACCTAATTTTGCTCACGTCTCCTCCGTTTATGTCCAATTTCGCTCACTCGTTCGTGACAACCGCAGAGCACAAACCGATCGCACCTCAGCTAACCAGCATGGCAACGGCAAAGCAGCTAAAATACAAAGATCCGAAACCTAAAAGCTCCTTCAGGTAGCGATCGGTGCCGGATACAAGCTCGAGCAAAAAGCCGGTCACGTCGGATGATGCAGAGAGATCGAACAGCGCACAAAATTCAACACGATCTCCGTAAACGAAACTCAGATTCGAATCGCGAACCGTGTTCCGAGCGTACCATGATGTCCATGTGGAGCCAATCGGCGCCGCAATCGAGCATACGCTGGGCTTCCGAGGCCAGATTGGCGAAGTCCGAGGACAGCATCGACGGCGCTATCTTCGCAGACACCCCCATCCTCTCTCTCTCTCTCTCTCTCTCTCTCGCTCTCTGATGATGATGATGATGGATTGGGAGAGGAAGGTCGCTGGAAAGCTTTGCGTGAGACAGGGCGGACGTTGAAAACGAGACGCGGACAGCGAGGGGAGAACCGAGTTTGGTGGACGGACGGTGGGACGACGATGCAGAGAGAACTCGGCAGCTTGTTTTTGACTCCATGCAGAGAGGAGAGAAAGGGAGGGGACGGGCAATGGGCTGGTCCGTACTGGGCCTAGCCCAAAACGAGGCCCATTGGACTCGACGGGCCTGTGGCTTTTTATTACGGAGATGCACAACGTAATCGAGATTGCTCGACCAGGAAGCACAAAACTGATCAGGCTACCATTGATCCCTTATCTCTCAGTAGAAAAAAAAAAAAAAAAAAAAAACACACCTAAACTCTCTTCTATATAGGATAAAGATATGCGGACTCTCCAAATGATCTGAGAAAACCCAGAGACCATATCTAGAGACAAAACCACCCACGGCAAAAAGTTTTTAGTGAAGCAATATGACGTGCCACATGATGGGCTAAGGGGATGTTTTAGAAAAACAGATTGATAGAATATGTAATCGTTGTGATATCTCGAAAGTCGATGAATCATATATGTAGTCCTGATTAAAATAAGAAACGACAATGAATTATAGAACTAGTATAGTTGACTTTTTTAAACTCATCTACGGCATCTCTTGGGTGCGGGACAAATCGGCTCGCTAGTCATGTCATGAAACATGACGGAAACATGCTGAGTGAGAGTCTACAAATTCATCATTTCATTTGAAAATTCAGGGTGATCTTATCATCATTTCTAGGGTGTTCATGGACAGCTATAGTTGAAGAAGAAGAAGAAGAAGAAGTAATGATGGAGAAAGAAATAGGAAATACGTCAGAAGGAGAGGAGCGTGTACACGGCCGAAGACGTGAGAATAGACAACTTTGGCTAACGTTACTTCACCATGCCTTCTATCCCAAAAAGAAATAAAAAAAAAAAAAATGGCAATCGATTTCCACACATGGGCTCGGCAATCTTCTGGTCTGGGGTGGCGGGGTGGGGGGCCCCACGGTCTGGGGAAGATACCAGCGCTGGCGAAAAGCCACCACGTGGCCGGCGGGCCCCATCGAACGTGGTCGGCTGGCCTCATCGGCTGTCCGAGACTGTTGCCCGACGAACATGGAACAGCGACGAAGGCTGAAACCCCCGATGGAGACAAACTCGCGATCTGGCCGTTATGCCACGTGGCCGGCCCAACTGGATCCAAATTGATGGAGCTTCCCCAAAAAAGAGAAAAGAAGAGAAAAAAGGCCCATTTCTCGACAACTATTGCATCATCACGCGATAATTCCACGTCCTCCCCTCGATTCTTCTGGATATTTCACTGGCGCCGGGCCCACGTCCCCCCCCAACCCGAATCGAAATCGAATTCGGCACGCCCACCGCCCGCACACGAACTTTTTCCAATTGGGGCACCCACCACGTGCGCCGTGGTATTTTCTGGGTAGTGCCACGAGATTTATTCCATTCATGTTCCGTCCGAGCTGATTTCTTTTCCTCTTTATTATTCTTGACAGAATATAAGGTCGGGTATTTCCTAGACCAGATTACATTCCCACGTTCTCGCAATAGCCATTATTATGTTTGCATGTTTAAGTTCCTTCCTTCCGCTCGTTAGTTATTCCTAATTTATCCGTCGACATCCTGTTCTGCCCCCAACCGTCGATAGACGTGATAATTTTTTGTACCATCGCATATTGTCTTCAAGTGCATCTTAAACAGGGATCTACAAATGTGGATGATGCGTCCCCATATTGCAATGCTCGAAACATCTAAGTCCCCATTTGATATTATAGAAATAATGATACAAATAGTCTCCAAAATTTGATCCAATATGCAATATAATTCTTGAACTTAGTACATGCTCAATTTAGCCATTAAACAATACAAAAATGTTCAATACTGTTCTTTAGTTAATTTAAATTTGATGACAATATTAAACATTTTCATATAGCCGATAGATTATAAATCAAAAGTTCATGGATCATATTAAACAATTTAAAAGTTTATGGATCACATTGCAAATTGGATCAGAGTTTAAGGATCACGTTGAATAAATTAAAAGTTTCAAGATCTTTTATATATTAGGCTAAAGTTTAAAGATCATTTGTACCGTTTTTTTATATTATAATGTGAATTATATTCAATCTTTCCACCTATACCGAATCATTTCCTCCGAATGAATACATCTTTTATAATTTCGCTTTCTTCGTGACTTTTCACTTAATGGCGCGCCGAATTTGCGGTACCACTTGGGAGTTAGATGGGTCACGAGATTTCCTATCTATCATCCCCTGGGAAATTAGATGGGAATACGACGTCTGACTAACACTGTTGAATGCCGTGGTGGTCGGCCTGATCGCTAAAACCCTATTTTTCCACGAGTGCTGATGAAATGAATACAGACGAGTGGACAGAAAAGCAAACCATTTTCTCCGACGAGGAGGTTAAATGGGTCTGTCGGTACCGCTCAAATTAGACAACGAGTGTTTTGTCTCCATCTGAGGTCGCTTTGGTCCCCATTGCCTTCCCTAATCCAACACTAATCCGAACCGATTATCAAACCATTTTTAAGATTAGTCCCGAAAAAGCGAACCCAAAACTGACCATACGAATGGCCCCACCCCCCGGGGGGCGGGGCACACTAAATTATCTTAGAAAGAAGTGCACATCAGATCACTTGGATAGGTTGCGATAAATTCGAGAGAAAATGGCGTATGAGGGAGTCCTACTATAAATAGCCATAGCTACAATCACACATTCGACTTGTATTCATTAGAACATGGCAACAATTATTTTAATTTATAGGCACATGCGGTTATTGAGTGAATAGCTATTCATATAAAAATAATACTTTATCTATTTACGAAACTATTCACCACAAGAAATTGCCACCTTCTCAAGAAGCATAAATTAATTCTACTAATGACAATTCGAATTCTACAACATATGAAGAGATATGCATGATTCCAAACATCAATATTAAGATAATTAGATAATGCCAAAATGCTGAAGCCACATAATACACAAAAAAAGAAGAAGAAGAAAAGATTAAAAATAAAAAGTAAAAATTACAGATAAAATTTGCTCTAAACAATGTTTAATTGATCGAAAGTGGTTGGTTTGTAATGTCTCACGCAAAACATATTTTTTTTATTAATTTTTAAAGTTTTGCCTAGTTTTTTTCTGTAATTTATGAAATTTTAATTTTTTTTTTTTTTTTTTTACCCCGTGAATTTTGACTCTCGTGTTTCTCGAGTCACGGGCGCATATCTCCACCAGCTAATCAAGATTTGATGTCTTGGGTGATCTTATCTCGTTGTCATTTTCAGCTTTATAGCTAAAGCGTTTTTTTTTTTTTTTGGCGATTTTGTCTTTTCCAATAAAGAATTTGAGGTCTAAATTGAAGGGCCGACTTCTTTTTTTTTTTTTGCCCCGACTGCATGCGCAACAACCCCCACTTTCTTTGTCTTGACTCCTCCAAATTGCTCCATCCTATCCTAGAAATTCTCCTTTTAAAGCATTCTTACGGGTGAAATGATGCCGACTTAGATTCTTGAAATTAGGTAAGAGGCCCACGCGCGATGCGTATATTCCAGATAGTGAGGTTTAAAAGATTTTACAAGATCAATTTATTATTATATCTTCGAATTATCGATGAAAAGAGATTAGTTACACGTATCGATAGATTTGAAGATAAAAACCTTTCAAAATTTCTAACTTTTCTCCATTATCTATAAGATAATTTAGATATATAATGAAACGACATCGAAATATATGCTTGAGTATACCCGACATTATTGTGATCTTATTTACAAGATTGACATTTCTTTTTCCAAATATGTCCCTACAATTTTTCTCACGTCCACCCACCTTCAAACCTATAGCCAAGAAAGCACAAAATCTACAACCTAGCTTGGCCGCCATAGCCCACCACCATCAAGGCCGCCGGTCACTCACCTAGCCTCCTCCTGATCCAAAAATCCTAGTGTGGCCGTCATCCTCCACGATCCTTTCTCTCTCTTGCTAGAATTGTGCCGCCACGCCTCGAGGCCTCGACCCAAGGTCGAGACGGCGAATGGCGACATTGATTCGAGGTTGCAATGGTTGCAACCCTTGGGGGGAGAGAGAGAGGGAGGCGTTGCATATAAAGGGAGAGAGATTGGAACAAAATTTGACATAAGTGAGGGGAAGAGAGAGTAATGGAGTTGCAATGCTAATGGATGGGACGGCGGAGAGGTCCGAAGGGGAAAAGGTGGTGGCCAGTCGCGGGGAAGGTAGCGGCAAACTTTGTTGAGAGCTTGGGTGTAAGGCTACCGGATATTTGAGATTTCTTAGATGACATAGGTATTTAGGTCATTCTAATTGGGGCGAGGTAGCAAACTTTGTAGTTTTAAAAAAAAGAGGTATGTTTTTGGTATCCAGGTGAAAACTCGGTTATATTTTAGATACTTTCCCAACTGATTTCAAGATTAAGATACGTGAAAAATATAATAGAATTGTAAATTTACACATTCATCGGTAGATAGAGATTATCTATAAGATAATTTAGTGAGGATATTCTGGATAGAAAAAAAACGTCATAATCACAACCTCTTAATAGTAGGAGGCCCCTCTCCCTCCCTCCCTCCCTCCCTCCTATACGCGCACGCGCGCGTGTGACGAGAGCAAATCGATTCATAACGCGTGCGCTAACAAGTGGCGCTAATTTCTTTAACTCCATCATGGCTCATGTCATTAGAAGAAACTCAAATCGTGGGGATGAACCTCCTAAATCAGAGCCACCTTTTGAGACCTCAATTTTCATTAAAATTCGTAGAAAATGTTTGAAAGTCTAGGCGTGCTTGGGTAGGTAGACAACCAAGGTCCGTGTCATTTGCGCGGAGGCATCATCGAACGCCTAGGAACATCCAACGAGGCCACCAGGAAGGACTCAGTCCGGATCCTGAGCGCTAATCAAAGTGCTCAGGGTCACATTCTCGAGCGCATTCTACAGGACGAGACGGACAAATGAAGGCTCGCGTTGGAAAAAACAAGAGGGAGGGGAGGAGATTCAATTGAAAACTAATTCCAAGGCCTTGAGTCGTAAGTACCCATAAAGATATTTGTATTCTTTGACGAGTCAAAGCTGGTAAAATATTAGATTCGGAACCACGCTCGATCGAGATAAAGGACAAACGTGGCGATGAAAAGATCACGAGATAAAAATATAAAATATAAAACAAACAAATCTGGACATGCCTTTATTTCTCTGTACCATCTCAGGAGACTCATATCTTTTGCCTTTCTGTAGTGAAGGAAAGTCATTTCTTTCGCACGGAGAAGTCAATGGAAACAAAACCCGGCTTGAATGTTTCGGTGAATTTATCAAATTCAACACTTAATATAAGCTCGATCGATGAAGGTTGTTGTGAATTCACGAAGCGCTTGGAGAGTTCTTTCTTGAATTGACTTAACAAAGCAATGCGGTTTTCCAAAAGAAAAATAATTGAATCTAATTTTTGAACCACTTAAAAAAGCTTTTCATGAATTAATATTTCAGACTAATGTAATTCCACCCGCTTTCCTTATATCCTATCTTTTTCATCTTTCAGACTACACGATGGATTTTTTATTGTTGTTCTTTTGGGTCAAGAACACTTCAGCTGAGATTAATTGGTTGATTGTATATTGAATCGTACCTAAGATTGACTTACCATATACACACCATAATCACCAATCTCTCAAAATCTCTGATTTTTCCAATGTTTTTTCACCTAATTTATACTTTAGCACACCACGAACAACGCACCCAAGAAAAAAAAACGAAAAAAGAAAGGGGCCACGTCATTGGCTCATTTCTCTCTCTTTCTCTCTCTCTCCCTCTCTCTCAGCGCGTGGAAAGGTCTCTCTTTTTTTGGTTTGGGTACACTGCAAACGCTGCAATGGTTTCTGTGCTGTCAGTTTAGGAAGTGGAGAGGTGATGGGTTCGTGCGTTTCAGCTCACCGGAGCACCAGCTCCGCCGCGGCGATTCCGCCTTCGCCCATCAAGGCAAAGGCCGTCGGCGGCGGCGACGTTCCGATCGGCGGCGGCTTCCTCAAGTCTCAGTGGTCGCCGGGTCCTCGGTCAACGTCGAGTTTCAGAGACTACGGTGCGATCTCGACGTCCGTCTCTTTTTTCCTTTCGATATGCTTTTTGGGGGAGGAGTTGGGTCGATGGGATCAATGGAAACAGGGCAAAGATGAAGTGGGGCTCTCGCTTCCGACTTTTCCTTTCGCTGTGTAAAGAAAGGCCCCTTTTTTTCGCCTTTTTTAATCGTTTTTTCGTATGATCTTCCGGGGTGTGCGTTTGAAGTAACGGTGTCTTCGCCCCTTTATGGCTTGATTATGAAATGATTGCTTGCTCCTGAAGCACGAATGAGGACGACCCATGAGCTCCGCTTTTCGTATGGTCATGACGGAATGGTTCTTTTGGGCTTTTATTTTATTGTGGAGTTCAGTTTCTTAAGCAATCTTCTCTGTGAAGCTTTTAGTTCGTTGATGCGTTGGCTTTTTACCCTCTTTTTAATGGGAATGTTTTGAGTCCTTATTCCGCAATCTTCCCCGCGTCGAGGAGTTTTTCTGGCGCTTTGATGATTTATTTGTTTATTTATTCTCGTCCATGATGATCTAGACTAGTTAATTTTCGTGATGATTGGAGTATTTTCTGCTGAATCTGCAAAATTTGTTGCTGGCTGAGGCTTTAATGATTTGGCATCATACCCACGAATCTTGTTTGAAGGAATAGTCACCCGGCAGAGAGAGGACCTCTGTTACATCTTCTGGTTGTGTGGTTTGTCTCTATCTTAAGGAAGCTTAACTGTAAACGATGTTTATATTTAAGCCGTATAAGTGGCAAGTGATGATGGGAATTCCCATATGGAGCAGTAATCTTATATGATACTGAACTCAGGGGCAAGTTTGCAGATTGAAGAGTTATTCTGTTGCTCCCGGCGAAGATTAGTTGTGGTGGAGGGATGTTTAGAGGGGGTGTTTTGATCGGGGTTCACTCAAATCTGCTCTTTGTCCTGTGAGACTAAGAGACGAAGTAGAATGTAGCTATACTATTAAATAGGAAGATGAGTAATTAACTTGATAAAGACAATCAATATTTTACTAATGTATCTAGTGAAAGTTTTTCTTTTCTTGGTCGAAATCTAGTGGAAGTTTAGCAGGTAAATTTTGCTAACATTTTGGGTTGCAATTGTTCTTGACTTTGTTTCATGTTTCCTTCAGCTTCATCAGATGAGAGGTCAATGATGGACCTTTAATTGGATTGAAGTAGCATGTTGATTGTTGAAAGATCATTTGGACTTTGGGCAGAATAAGCTGAACCTAGCCCCTTTCCTACTGAGCAATATCAACTTATCTTCTTTAATTGTCATAACTGTTTGAAGTGTTTTCCATATCAAGGAGACTATTTTCTTTAATTGTTATATTTTAACCCTCACTTCTGTTCAGCAAGTAGCATTTCCGGTGCCCAGGCCAGGTGGCACTTAACCATCCTCTCTTCTATTAGAGAGCGGTGATGATGTTTGCATCACTAGTTTTTCTGCTTTATCGTCTGTATAATTAGTTGACTAAGGGAATAAACTATGATGTAATTACTGGATTTGATCTTTGAACTGAGTGACTCAATGCTTTACTTCTCTTGATGCTTAAATCTGAATGCGTCCTTTTTGTTTTTCCTGAGTGTGGTTTAATTTTCTTATGTCATCAATGCTTGAACTTGAACTATATATCTTTGTCAAATGCAGGCAGTAAAGAGGATGTGTTCTTTGATTCGAAGCCCTGGTTAGAGTCTGACTGTGAAGATGATTTTTTCAGTGTCAATGGTGGTAAGGGATATGTGTGGTGCTTTGTGGTCTGTGTAATGTTTTGCTAGTTGCCTCCTTCCTTTATCAATTTAAGTTGCTCTTGGTTAAGGGCGATGCTTATAAGCTACCACCACTCCTTGATTTCCCCCGTAAAAAATGGCGGGTTTTGGACAACTACCTTAGCACTCTCACCTATTTAGTATGCACCACTCACAAAATCCTCTCTATTCCTCTATGGGTAGGGGGCGATGAATTGGGCATTCAGTCTTCTATTGAGTGAGGAGATGGAAATCAATTGAAGTCGATTCAAATATGTACCTGACACCATCTTGACACCGAGAGCAGGGGCTGCAACTTGCTCTGATTTTTTAATCGATTGATAATTCTTCAGCCAAAGTGCAGTTGTCCAACTCCATGCGTGATTTAGCATCATGAATCATGAGCTTACCCGAAATCTCTCATCATCTTTAAGAGTTTGCTTTTAATCATCATAATTCATAGGCCTTAAAGTTAACAACTGCATGACAAATTTTTTCATTGAGGTCGTGGCACTTCTTTTAGCCATGCAGATATTCCTGACTCTTATATTTGTTTAATCCTAAGGAAGAAAAATAACAAGAGAAGGAGTAAGAATTTGCTTTACTCACGAGATATGCTGCTTATTGCATCATCATACTCTTTTCAGGCTCATATCATTCCACAATACTTCTTTTTGTTATTCGTGTGCTCATTCTTGTTTCTGCTGCAGATTTCACTCCTTCTCGTGGAAGTACTCCTTCCCATGGAAACACTCCTATCCACCCATCCTTATTCAAGGGATCACAAATGGTTAAGAATGCCCCTCGGGACAAAGCGCCCGTCCCTGTTCCTGAGCATTCCCCGACAAGTAAGAAAAAGAAACTTGCGGACCTTTTCCGAGATAGCCTTGGGGGGCAAGAAGATATTGCCAATTACGATGCTTTGGCTGACAAAGCTACGGAAGAAGCAAAGGCTGAAGCCAAGCCAACTATACTCGATGTTCTTCCGAGCTCTGATCAAGGAACGCCTTACGTCTCTAAGACCACTTCCTTGTGTAGTGGCGAAGGGACTCCTAACGGAGACTATGTGATGGAGAAGCAGAAACCAGTGAGAACCACGACTTGTTGCCTCCCTAGATTGTCTTCACGTGGCGGTTTTAGTGAGAGGAATAAGAAGATGAGCTCTGCAATAGCTGTGCATGATTAGAAAAATTTATCAGCTTGAGCTTTACATGGAGGAAGTCGGGATCTCTCGTGCTGAGAGAGCAATTTTGACTTCACATCCTTGAGACTGTATAGTCAATAGAGGTCTTGAATCTTGTGTGCATGCTGTTATCTTATGCGAAAGCATGTATATTGCGAACTGAGGCAACTGACTCGAGTATTTTACTACTGCACTAATGTGAAGTAGCATCCTATAGCAAATTTTCTTTTCGCTTATTCATGTCCACCTCGATTTGCTTGGGTGCTTGTTTGGTAATCATCAGGAACAGAGAAAATTGAATCATGAAGTAACTTGTCTCTACCCTTGATGAAGACCAAAACCTCCTCGGAAGTAAGATTCGCTTGGATAGTTGCGGAAAGCCGTACTCCTATTTATAGATTGCGGAATCTTCTTCATGAGTTGCCAGAAAAAAGGAAAAAGAAAAAGAAAAAGAAGGAAATAGAAAAGGCAAGCTTGCACGTCATGCCGAAGTGTAGGAGTGAGAATTACAGATGGATGAATCCCGGTTGATAGCTTTGTTTCAAAGACACGCTTTAGACCTTTTAAGCCAACAAATCCTTTGCTTTGCGGGAAATGCAAACACCGAACGGCCTTAAGTGCCACCAGAGTAAATTAAACATGCCTTAATACGTCATAATTAGCTACTGAACCATTCTTTTCTTTTCAGTGATTGCCATGTACGGATGTGGTTAAAGTTTTTGAACATCAATTTCTTCACCTAACATCGAGTGACAGGGGCTATCCTAGATAGTAAAGTATTCTTGGAAGGCATACCATGCATAGTGTCATGACCCATCCCTGTCAGAAATCGGATTCCAACTCTGCTTCCAAGAAAAGTCATAGCAGATACAATGATGACGAGCCAGAGGGGAAGCTTGTGAATGAAAAAGCTGTGCAAGATGAACATATAAAAGCAGACAGAGATTCCCAGGGAGTAGGAAGCAAGAAGAGAGTGTAAGATTAGGCGGTGAATGAAAATGGATGGTGTTCAGAGAGCTGTGCTGGTACTGCTTGTGGCTTGTTGTGTATTTTTGGTGATCACACAACAAGCTTCGGCTGCAAAACATGCGGTTGGAGGAAGCCAAGGCTGGGATGAATCCACCAACTTCGATTCCTGGACGTCTGCTCAGACATTCAAAGTCGGTGATCAACTCGGTAATGTCCCCATTTTCCTCTTCTTTTAGGCATGGCCTGTTTGTCGTAAAAGCATAAAATTGTTTCGACGGATCACGAGATGACGCAAAATTGTGTTAGGCAAGGCTGGCTTGAGCTATATTCTTCGCTGAATAGGGCATGGCTAACCATACATGGCCAAGGAATTGGCATTGTCAAGTTGCCATGGCCTGGAAGCATTCAAATTTTATCTGAACAATGGTTCTTCTCGTTGCCTGTAACGCCCGATCTTTTTTCTTTTTATGGTGGCAACGCAATTGGATGATGGCAGAGATGCCGTCTCATTGCGAGATGGTGGCAATGAATCTGTCCGTCCAACCGGATACGACATTAGATTGACATAATTTTGCATACATATAGGTTTTCATAGATTGCCATATTTTATGTAGAAATTATGAGAAAATGTATGCGATCAATGACGTGATACCATCGAGTGATCGACTTCTTGAGCGATCATGAAGCTCTCTCCGAGTCCCTCCCAATGGAGGGAGAGAGCTTGGTTACTTTTATCTGGGACGTTCCGTTCAGAAGTTTCTTCCCGTTTTGAAAAATCACAGGGTCCATGCATATGATTTTAGGTGTCTAGGTTCGATTCGTAAGAACAACCCATTTGCCAAAAATGGAAATTTCACCCAAGTACTGAGTCCATCATTGAACAGTGTTCAAGTACTCGCAAGGCCTGCACAGCGTGGTCGAGCTCAGCAGTGAAGCCGCCTACAAGAACTGCGACATTGGCAAGAGCGTCAACTCCCTCAGCACCGGCAATGATGTCGTCAAGCTCGACAAGCCTGGCACCCGCTACTTTGCCTGCGGGACCCCTGGCCACTGTGGCCAGGGCATGAAGCTCAAGGTCGCCACAGTCGCCGGCAATGCCCCCTCCACTCCGGCATCATCTTCATCCACTCCGGCTTCTACGTCTGCTGCCAGTCCCCATTTTCCAGGCTCAGCATCTTTCGTGCCCCTGATGATCCTGGTGGTCCTCTGTGCGTTCTCAGTCTTCTGAGTGCGTTCTTGGGCGATGATATTGGTGATGATACAGAGTATACTGGGAGAGGAACAGTTTGGTAGATGGGGTAAATTGTTTTATTTGGATATGTTGTTTTAGAAGTTGGGAGCGAGAGTTGCTTGTAATTAGTGAAGAAAATTCAATTTGTCATTCATTTATACTTGATAGACAACATACATTGTATGACGTTGTGGGCCTTTTCTGTACATGTTTCTGGAGAGAAATAATGATTTGCTGTTTGTTTTAACTAAGTTTTGTATTCAAAGCCTGCATTAGGCAGTTCGATTCTTGATTATCGCATCGATGGTGTCGAGTCAATAACTGAAGAAAGTTGAGACGGTGGAAATAATCCTTCATAAGCACACGGAAAAGCATATGCTTCTACTGATAAGTCTTAACCAGTGTCTGATTTTGGAGTTGGCATGTTGGGTTCTGCAACTCTTTGGTGCTTTCTTCTTCGCTCGTGTCTTTGAAAATTAAGCATCGAAATGGAAGACAATACGACTTGAGCGCTTGCAGCCTGGGAAACATGCGCGAACAAGTAACTAGGGAAGAAGGACCGGTTGCAGGGTCTTGTGGAAACTCTGACGGAAGCCGTGAGGTATTTTGAGGTCTTCTTTCTACTTGCATTCGGAAAGTAAGACACTTTACTCGAGATTCATGAAGCAGAATCGGAGGATTGAGCAATCAGGAGAATGATATCGGGGGAAAAGAGTGGTGGAAGAATAAATATACATCGACCGAAAATTCGCATCGTGACCCTGTCTCTCTCCATCTTCTATCAAGCCTGACAAAAGAATACAAAATCGAAAAAATCGGTATTATGAAAACTGTTGCTCGGAGAATATTGATCCCGTAATCTCTTTCTAATGGGAATAGAATGCAGCTTGTTGATCTAGATATGGACTCAATGCCCGCCTTCCATGCCCTTGGATTTCGCCAGGTGAGGGAAGACCGCGAGAATGTTGTAGGCCCTCAAATCCTGCCTTGTCAGGATGCCGACCACCGGAGACACCTGCAAATCGTGTGCATGCTGTCAGGTCAGCTTCGCTTGGTGAAACTATACCAACTTTAGCGTCTCATTTTTCGCAACTGATGTCGAGACTTCGTCATAATTATGCCTAATGCGTTGAGAGAAGACAGCAGAAGACAGGGAAAAGAACCCTGCCTTGGCTGGCTTGTAATTTTGATTAAAATTATCAGCTACATGGAAAGAATGGGATCGATAAGCATGGATGACTCACCCCAGCTGCTTGATACTTGGGTAGGATCAACATGTGTCGCAGCCCGACTTGTCTGAAGAGCACCATGGCTTTCGCGACCGACATGCTCTCCACCACCGTGTAAGGAGTCGTGTTCGTGAAGGGATGCAAATCTACATACATCTCCATCTCGTCCCTCGTCACAGCTACCTCTTCGATCTTCCCTTCCCTCTCCGCCAAATCGATCCAGGAAAATCTCTCCCTCACTTCCCAATCCTCGGTTCTCCTCCTCTCTTGCAGGAACCACTTCTTCTTGATCACTTGGACCAAATGTGCTCTAAGGATCAATCCATGAAGTTCTGTCGTGCTGGTGATGAGTCCTGCTGGAGGCACCTCTCCTTCGTCGAAGACGGGAAAGCCATTGTGCGTCGTGTTTTTCAGAACTTCCACTACGCGTGACACCTTCTCTAACCCACAGAGGGTGACTACTGGCGGCTTCACATCAGCAAGCTCACCGACAGTGAGATCCCTCATCCACGGCTCAGGATTGGCGTCCAGAAAAGGTAAGCCTTTTAATTCTAGGATGATCTCGTAGATGCTCGGGTTGAAACTGTCTCCAACTGTTTTGGATATGAGAAGGACGATCATAGTTATTGGTAATAAGACAAGATTGTTGGTCAGCTCGAGGAATATCACGCAAAGCGAGACGGTCATCCTCATTGAGCCAGACATGAGAGAGGCTGCGCCAAGGACAGCGTAAAGACCCTCATCGATGTTTGTATAGGAGCCCATGGCCATGCCAAGCAAACGGCCGTAGGCAGAGCCCATAAGAATGATGGGGAGGAAGAGACCTGATGGGACAGCAATTCCAAAGGTAAAGAGGCCTAAAATGCAATACAGAGCAAAGAAGATGAGGAGAGAGGTAGTGTGGTATTCGCCCGGCGTATTTGTGGAAAAGATGTTCCGAACGGCATCATCATTGGTTGTGAGGAGCAGAGTGGCTAGGTCATTGTAGTACCCATTGGGGCAGTTGAATTGCTTGAAGTTGCCCGACCGTCCCGTGTTGGGACAGACGGAATCTGTGAGGGTTGGGTTGCACTTTGTGCATTTGGCTAGGAAGGGTAGCCCATACAGACAGATCGAGGTGAACAAAGAGACCGTCAGGCTCAGCAGAAGTTTGTGTATTTTGCCCTTCCTGCAAGAAAGAAAGCCTCAGTTACCCCCATGACTCACAGACCGACTATGTTCAGGATGCAATACTCAGCACATCAAATGGTTATTGCTTGATGCCTTTTCAGGTTCAATAAATCTGGAAAGACAAACATTAGCAAGTATGTTCATAACCCAATATCACTTTTAAACTCTTCCATTCATAAAATTGTGTAATACCAGTGGAGTCTTAGAATCTATTTTTGGTCCTTATCTTTCGACTCAATGTGGAACAGGTTAGAGGTTCTCACTGATTGATCATACTGTAGAGCCTGAGAACTTTGTGGAGGACATAGTTGTAGAGGCTTCCTAGAACTCCCCCGATGATGCCGATCAAGGTCACGGGGATGATGTCCATCACATGGTATCTCACTGTAACATTGCTCACGTCGAACATGATGAGTCCTCCCTGTCCAAACAGACCACAATTACCGGAGCTGCAGTACTCAATGAAAGCCCTAAGAACCACCGCCACGACGGCGGTGCTGAAGAATGTTCTCCACAGAAGGGCACTCCTCCACCACGTGGCCACCTCTTCAAGAGAGAAGAGCACCCCGCCCACTGGAGCCCTGAACGCTGCACAAACGCCTGAGGATGCACCGCAGGTGATAAGATCCCTCCTGTCCCGGTCGTTGTTGAAGTAGCGAAGCCAGCGCCACCTGAGACGATAATTATCAGGGCCTCCTTGTCCAAGCAAGGACGCGATGCAGCTACCGGTGTGCACCAGAGGTCCTTCTTTGCCCAGATCAAGGCCTGCAGATACTGCTCCGATGCTTCCAACAATCTAAGACAGCGGCATTATTTTTCGTTATTTCTCATGACAAATGCTTCAAGCTTGTATAGATTAGAATATTCATAGTCTATCATGACGCAGTCCTGCTTCTTTTTTGGAAAGATTTTAATCTAAGATCACTGCAACTTGCAAGTCTCATCTTAGTTGATGTCATAAATGAAAGAGGATCAGTTCAGCAGTTAGTATACCCTGAATTTCGTGAGTAGAAGTGAATTTCCGTGACTAGATCGTTGACTATTCCTTGTTTTTAAGACTTTCGCCCTTAAAAGCCGCTTGCGTTTTGACGCTACCTTTGAACTGACCTGCAAGTAACTAGACTCCTCCTCGAGTCTCTGAATATACTATCGAGCTAGGACCTCTACTGTATCCCCTAAAACTGAGAAAATTCCTTTTCGATACTTAGAATTTAAATTCCCTGCAAGTTACAACATAGATGCCATTTTCCATTGACAACGGAAAGCCTTCTGTGGAGCGTGACCCACCTTGACAATGAGTGTCGAGGCACCAAACATGTTGGGAGTGTCGACGCCATTGAGATAAGCTTTAATTTCAGGTATACCTGGCCCTGCTGCGGTCGGCGCAAAACACACGCACAGAACAGCAGCGAACAGAGTCAATACGAAATTGGTCCCGGTGAACAGAAGGAACCCGGTAAAGTATCTGCATCAAAACCATTCCCGAAAAGTACGAAAATTTCCATGAGTCTTCTTGCTTAAGCAAGCAATTACGCTCATGAAGGACGATATTACGAAGTGGAGGTTGTCATCACTGATCAAACCTTTCCTCATCTATGAAATGAACCACCGCGAGAAGTTTGTATCCGGCAATGTTCTCCACAGCAAGATTGATGAGCGTAGCAATGATTCCCGTGAGGAGTCCAACTAGAAAAGCCAGTGTCCACTTCAAGAAGACGTACTGCAACACTTGCACTTTGGATCTGCTTCTCCAATCATGCTTGAACAGATCATTCTCATTGATCCTGCAAAACAGAACCCACCAAGCACCAATACGCAGATGAAAATCTATCTTGCAAGAAAAGATAGAGTCATCAACAAAACGGAAGGATCTTGTTTTAAAAAATTACTCATAGTCCAAGCTCTCTATATGTGCAACTTTAGCTCCAACCATGGCAAGAGGATTTGAAGAGAGTGTCCTGTGTCTCTTGAGCAGTGGCTGGTTCAGTGAATTGCTTTCAGGGTCTCTCTCTTCTTCATCTTCTTCTCCGGCCATGCCGTTTGGCGATGATTCTTCTGCCACTCGATTCGGGTCTTCCTCCATCATGAAGAACGAAATAATGAAAACTCTGGACTGAAGAGAAAATGCTCTTCAGCTGTCGTTACAATGCGGTCTGTCCGTGCTCATTTTGTCTCCCCCAAGTATATATACCGTCTGCTTCGCTGGGTTTTAATGCATGGTAACAATCGTTTCATGCGAATGCAGCGGAAAAAAAGTTTCATGCGGGCAGGTAAAGAGTAGAAACAAGATTACATCCACATGAAGATTTTGGGTCTTTGGTTTTTCTAAGTAATCTGATAAAAATAGCTTCTTTCTTACATTACTTGTAAGTCTGGCAATAAATATCACGCCTTGTTTGCTAGCCATTAAATTTCATCATCACACTTTCTCTAATCATACTCGTGAATCATTAGAGGGTCCAGTAACTAGTGATCTAGCCAGTGATATGCAGCTTTCTCCTTTTTCTTTTTACTTTTATTTTATCCTGTGTGGGTCAAGGGAAAGCTTTCTCATTCAAATGAGAAGGACTTTCGCATCATCTACAGAACTCTACAGGACATGTTTAAGGGCTGATGCTTTTCATTAAGAACTCGTTTAAAAGAAATAATTTGACCTGACATGAATAGAGAAATAACTACGACCAATGACCAAGTGCCAATGCTGCAATCCACGTGATTTTCGCCAGAGACTGAGAAAGAAATATGCTGGGGTCTCAAGTTTGAATCTTCACTGTTTTCTGGTCATGGAACAGAGCACACGCAAAGAAACTTTCTAATCATGAATCATTAACATGATAATTAATATCATAACTTAGCGTTTAGAGTCATGATCAGAATAGCAAGTTGATCGTTCACCGTACATAACTTTCCGAAAATGGATTTTCGTGGTGGACACTCTCATGCGAAAATTTCAGCTCCAAGAGAAATATTGAGTCCGTAACGTTTGTTTTCAACGACGTCTTAATCGCGATCGCCTTGCTTCTGCCAAAGATGCACATTCATTGGTGGGAATTTTCTTCTCATTTTCTTATATCAACCAACGTGATTTTAAGATCATCTCTGTTCTCAGTTAATATTATTCATTATCTGTCGCTCTTGGGCCCCTGCTGGTGCCTACCCAGAGGACAGGTGGAGACCATCAAGACTAGATGAACGGCTCGCACTAAACGACCCTTCATGCCATCGAAACGCCACTTTATTTGCACGTCTTCGCATGAAATAAACACACCGGCAATAATTTCCTTTTTTAAGGAATTATTCCCAATTCAGAGGCATCCACATGGGCGTCGGACCCCACAAGGTCTCGCGTTCCATCAGCCCAGGCGGCACAGCTCAAGACAAGACGGACAATAACCCAAAAAAAAAAAACGAACGTTGACGATGGTAATAAACAGAAGCTGGCGAAATTCGGGTGCATGTGACTGACTCCACAGATAAACTGCGGTGAATGCTCTGCTCTGCTCTGCTCTGCACTCAAAAGAAGATTCAACGCCCGGACAAGAAGTACACGGTATGCTGCAGAACTTGATGCGGGCACTTAGCTTTTTCGACCTGGAAACATAAAAATCCATCGATTTGAAAATGTGTACAGCATATACTTGAATTGAGTTTGATTGACTTGGGAGCGCCGATCACGGCGGACTAATTTATTACAAGCTCGGGCAGCACGAGAGTCGGAAGGGCCACGGTCCCACATGATCCCGAAAACAAGGGAAAGTTTTCAGATCCGTGATCTCTCATGAGCGAATCGAAGTGACGGGTGTACTTAGAGAGAAAAGGCAAAATATCAATATTCTAGGGTTTCGTTACACAATAAACCTGCTATATGCGAGGAATAATGAAATACAAGGGGCTCTATAATTTGCCTCCTCACCCTTCACCCTTGTTCGATCAAGTACGTACCATACATCTACTAGAGAGAATCTTATTCTGATACCATCTATAATGACTTAACTATTTCACACAGACCAAACCATAAAAAAAAGTATTTTGAGTAAGCGCACAAAGTAGTGATTATTTGAAGACTGGTGTTGGCTGATAAATAATTAAACAGGGGCTCTCTTGTTCAATATTAAACTTGAGATGTCACAAACCAAGACATGACAATTCCATCAAATGAATTTGGTTGGGACATTGATTTGTGTGGAAGATGGAGTATTAGTGTGATGCCCTTGATTAAAATCACTTGATGTCTTATTTGCTTTGGTCCATTTCGTGTTGAGCCTCACGTTTTTGTCTATTCGTTTACTAGTAGATTACTTATCATGGCAATATTCTTATCTAAGCATGCTTAGCATTGGAGTTTTAATGCCAGAATACATGTCTTATGAAATAGATACAGTTTTACATATATGATTCAAGAAACACCCCCCCGGCTCGATACGCAAGTCCATTTATTCCGGTCTCATTTGCCATCATAGAAGCTTACAAGGAGCCGTACCTTGCCCGAATCATCTCAACACAACTATCACTCCCTGCCCTCGTGAAACCATCGCATTACAATTGGAGCGCCTGTTCTCCTACAGAATTTGCTGGAGTGATTCGTATTGATGGGTTGCTGGGGCTGTTATTCGCAAGTAGCATTTAACCTTTTCCTATGAGTTTGTAAGGGAAACTTGCGTTTGGGTTCGGAGGCTAGGGGGCCGGACATCAAACAAATGGGGGAGAATACAATTAGAAGAGGCTTGGCATTTTGTACATGATGAACCTTGATTGCGTGATGCAACGAGACGACGCGGAGAGAGACGGCCATTTTCGGGATGTCGTTTTGGGTCGGGGGATTTGGTGTTACAATCTTCTTTGAGTCCAGCGGAGCATGAGAGTGATTGGTAGATCCTGGGTCCTTATCCAATCCTCATGTGACGTGTTCAACCTGAGATAATCCGAAAGATAACGTAGCGGATCTTGTGCGGGCTTCTCTCTCGCTCTTCGATCGAGAATGATCGAGGAAACACCGCCTTGCGACAAAGATGATGAACTTAATCGGGTGTGTGAAAACAGATTATTTCGAGATTGAATCGGATCGCTTGATTTGGACTCCATACACGTGCTTGAAAGTGAATCTCTGAATATTTGTTTCATCTGCGAGAGTTCGGGTGTCGCAAGTGTGATTGGGGTGGCTGATCGCGACAAGTTGCCCTAGCCTCGATTTGCTTTTGATTTTATTTCGTATATCTGGATCCGACCAGCTGTCCTTAAAATGACATTTCACCTTGGTTATCTTCCATATGAATTAAGCAGCAATCCCTGTTCGTGCCGAAGTCCAATCTAATTAAAATGCTTAAATACTAAACCATGCCTCAAGCCGGACAAAGTGCTCAGATTCTTCTGTAGGACGGCCAATCGTATATGGAGTGCGAGCCCATTCGTCCTTGTCGCCTCCATCGCTAGGCCCAGAGAGAACGCTCCTCTTGACATCAGATCGGTTCCCAGCTGTATTTGAAAGCAACAGATTCATGCAACAAGTGCTTGGGCCTGATTACAATGTTCTCTGCACTGCAAGTACCTTAGTCCTAATAATGGTCTGAACGGCGTGGCTAGCACGAATAACAGCCAGCAGAAGACTGATATTTTGCCCATCTGGTCAGGCCGAGGTCGTCCAGAAAGTGGAACCAGGTTGGCTTTGCTAATCGGCACTCCTTTCCGGAGCAACTACCCCAGTCCCAATATCTTAATGCCATCTTTAGTTCTCCCTGCTGAGTATCCATCGCAGTGGAAAGATCTCACTAACCCATCTGCAGCCCCAACCCGACCACCTGGTTTATACATTGTGATGATGGCTCCAGCACAACCGGTCACCAATTTTGTTGACTCTTGAAGCGATTCGATCTCGTGGATGTAAGTTTACCTTCTCTTATGCAGGAGGAGAAAGCTGTGTGG
This sequence comes from Eucalyptus cloeziana, assembly GCA_014182715.1. Taxonomy (NCBI): domain Eukaryota; kingdom Viridiplantae; phylum Streptophyta; class Magnoliopsida; order Myrtales; family Myrtaceae; genus Eucalyptus; species Eucalyptus cloeziana. The sequence goes on from CM024642.1 coordinate 23,783,934, forward strand.
TTCCAGAATCCATCCCGAGTTTTGACGTGCTCACTGGAATGACAAATGCCTTCAGTACCAGTTCACAAAAATGCCACCTCCATTTTAGTTCTTCAAGTACTGGAACATCGCAACTGGCAAGAAGATCACATCCCGGTTTTTGCATTCATCTCTCTTGGAGGTTACGATGCAGGAAGTTTGCATATCCAATTCTTGGACACGGCCTTTTGGATTGATTCTGCTCGTTAAGCAACCAAATGAGCGAAATATATACCAAACAATCCAGCTCGGCACTTCAAAGTCAAATATAGACTCCTATATGAGGTGTAACAATATATTTTCCGAGGAAGCATCGAGGAAACAATGAATGCACACCAACATTGCTGCAGTGTATCTTTTAGGGGTCCAACTCTACCGGCATTTCAAAGCCAAAATAAGGTAGAGACACGTTTTCTGAGGAAGCATCCAGGAATCATTAAGCCAGACTATCCTGCTTTGTAAAATGGGGACCATCTTACTGGACATCAGTCAAAGCGAGACAAAAGAAACTTGTGGAATGACTTCCCATCTTTTCTGCAATTATGGTATTGCCGGGAGAAACTCCATAAAACAGCTTTGACAAGCTTTACAACATAGTTCAAACTATAGAACATATGAAGGTAAAATCTATCTGTAGGCAAATCTTGTCATTACACTAACAAAATCATCATGCCACCCATGACGGAGTTGAATGATATGAATATGAATCCGATAGCTTAGTCAAGCTGTATCATGACCAGAAATGCAAAGGACACCGATGAGGGGGGACAGGATATGTCATACAGAGGTGTGCATGGAAAAAACCAGACCAACATCATGTAGTCAATATGGCCAATGCCAGCAGCAGCTCAACATGTGTGCTATAACTTTGATAAAATAATGTAAATATTGTTCAATAATAGCTTCATCAAGTGCAATCTAAGAGTGAAAAGAATCTTGTCAATGAGAATGGTGGAGTCTAATGATCACCCATCAACATTGATTTTGCACAACTTCTATCGAATTTTCAAGAGTACCTTCAAATAAATTTCATTAGTTCTCCTGGTAAGCAAAGATTCCTTAGCCTATGTACAAGCAGAATGGAAATGATTTAAGTGAAGAGGCTTTGTGACAACACTGGATGCATTTACCATATGTACTGCAAAACAGTATATTATACTCAATACTTCCGGAACCAGTGTCACTGCAACATAGAAAAAGCAGAAAAGCTCCTGAAACCAAAGGCAAGAAGAAGTCCTCAAAAAAGAAAGCGTGGGAGGTAAATCAAAAGGAATATCCTCTTCTGGAAGATCCCAGTTATCTCCTTCATCATCGCTCTTCTTACTTGTAGCAGTCTCATCCTTGTTCTGTGAAGCAGCTCTTGAGAAGGGGCGCCTGCACATGCATCAACATGGAAGACATAGCTTAGAGATGGTAAAGACAACCAGAATCACGAGCAAAACGGACAAGCCAGATATTTTCATTGAGCGAGACGCAAGACATATTAATAGATCAATACGAAAATGCTAAGTGAAAGCAGAACAGGTTGAGATGAAAACCACTAGGCAGAAAAAAACCAGCTTAACACTATCTACTTCTTTGTGACAGGAGGGCATACTCCCATTCATCATATAGAACCTTCCACTCAGTCACGGTGACAACCGACAGCATTTGCAAGCAGATCAATACACGAAGTATTCAGCGGCAATTTGGAAAGACGTGTATGCCAAAGTGACTACACTGTCATCCGGAGCGAAACTTTTGGTGATGAATCGTCTTCAACCCCTCAAATTCAGAGGAACCCAAAAGACAGCTATGGCAGTTGAGCTCCTTCGGGAGGTGAGAAAGTGTCATCATCAGGCTAAAAACAGTAAACCATCCTAATTTCAAACGACAAACTGCCCCGAAGCCAGACACTGTACCAAGCAAACTAGGATTTTCGTGTAGTGAAGATCCCTCGTGCAAGAATTAAAAAATTGCGTCTCCTCATCCACGCTTGTACACTGAGAGCCCAAAAATCCAGCAGTTAACGCCACAATCTACAGCCTCCCACAGCTCAGACCTCAACCTACAGTGCCATCTCAACGAACTAAATTAGCTCAGACGATTACGAATAGATCCAACGAATCGTCTAAGCTGGCAGAAAAAGGGGGCGATCGGATCGGGAAAACCTCTTGCGATTGCGCTTCGCGGCCTCGCGAGTCTTGCGCTTCTTCTCGTCCTGCGCGTTCTCGAAGAACCTGCGCCGCTTGCACTCCTGGATGATGCCGGCCTTCATGACCTCCCGGCGGAACCTGTTGAGGAGCCGCTCCTCGGGCTCGTTGTCGGCCACGATCAATTGGACGTTGTACGCCGACCGGAAAAAGAGCGTGTTGGCGTACGCCAGGGAGGGGCACATGACGGAGGACAGCTCGGAGGTCGGGGGCTCTTGGCCTGGGGGCGCGGGAAGGGCGGATTCGCGGCGCGATTTTCGGATGGCCTGCGAAGGAGCCGGCGACGGTGAAGTGGAGAGGGAGAGGACCGGCGGAGGCGGCGGCGGCGACGGCGGCGGTTTGGAGGGCAAGAGGAAGGAGAGGAAGCCGGGGAGAGAGGAAGCCATGGAGTGACGGCGAAGGAGTGACGCGTTTCGTGGATAGGATGAGGTGGGCAGTGCGGACGCGACCGTGGTTTTTCCGTGGCGGGTGGGCCCGGTCCAGCGGATTGAGGTTCATGACGTGGCCCACGGATTTGGATGTTATCTTTAGAAATAATATTATACCTTCATTCAATACCTAACGTGATTTTTAAATTTTTAATTTATTCAATATAATTTTTAAAATTTAACCTAATATTTTGATATGCGTTCAATATAGTCATTGATTTATATAATCAATTAATTCAAAATTAGTGACAATATTAAATATTTTCATGTAACCAATAAATTAAATTAAATATGTAATAAAATTTTAGAGATTATATTAAATAAATTAAAAGTATATGAGTTATATTGACCAAATTAAAAATTTAGGTATCATATGGCAAAAATCATTTATGTTATTTTCCATTCATTAAATGATATTTTGTCCATGAAATTCGTGTTAACTTCTCCTTCCATAAAAAGTTCGACAGCATGTAAAGATGATCATGATCACGAGCAGTTCGTACATGACCTTTGATTTGAACAGACGACTTCTTTGAGATCTTCTGACGCCCTTGTCTATTATGCCATCATGCACTTTTTTTTCTACGTTGAGAGAGAAGAGTCGTCGGACAGATCCCGAGCAGCGCCCAAATTCGGATCTATATACAGACGTATCGATGGCCTTTGAAAGATCTCAACTTTGTTTTTTTTTAATGCAGTGGACCTTCACTCCAGTGCCGTATGCTACGCCATTGATCGTCTGGAGTGAGATTGACTTGAAAGTCTCCGCTTTTTACTTGACCACCTAGCGAAGCAAATGGACGAGCCGCTTCGTCCATACACGGAGGGCGGCCACGAGCGACAACAAAGTGGGTGGCCGGCTGGCTCGACCATGGACAGGCAACGAATGCGAACCGCCACAGACAAGGGAGGGGGCGGCTTGGCTATGGACGGTCAGCCTGGATGTGGCTCTAGTGATTGCAGATGGAAGAGTTGGCTATGTGAACGGAGGAGGGAGAAGAGAGAGAAAAAGAAAGTGAGAGATTTATTTTTCTTTGGGCTTTGCTAGCAAAATAGTCAGAATAATAGTTTATTGTTGAGCCACATATCCTTGGATGACAGTATTTAATATATTGTAAAAATAGCAGTTTATTATGAATTATAAAAAATTAAATCGCAAATAATTATAAATTATTATAAGACTCACTTTTTTCAAGAATTTGTTTTTCATAATAAACTGTTATTTGTGATTAGATTTAAAAAAAAAAAAAAAAAAAAAAAAAAAAGGCATCCCATGGCAGTCTATGACATAGCATATTGAGACCTATGCATGTCGTGCCATCAAAGTGTCCATGGAAATTTTCTTGTCTCACTATCGAGGGAAACTATATATATCTCATAAACCGGTTCCCTTCATTCACATCAAATGTGCTATATTAAATTAGCAATTTTGTCAAATGTCACTAGTAACATCGCGTTGAAATTTCCCAATGAGCTTTGAGAGTCGCCGACAAAATATAAATGCAGATCGATGAAGTACGATAAATCGTGATTTATGTCGGTTTCACATTAATAAGATTGATAAATTCTCATGACCACTGACAAAATTCAAATGTCAAACAGTCGACTGGCTTACACGCGCCACCTTGCTCAACATCGTGTCGGCAATTAGGCATTCCCTAAATCACGCGTGCGATCGGGCTGGTGCATCATTCGAATCGTCCCATCAGAGTCCGAACTTTTTTGACGGAAGGAGCAGACGTAAAACGACGCTTCCACGCATGCACGCGCGCGCACGTTGATATCGTTGACTTTGATGTGCTCGCGTTAGGTTACACTCTATAGTTGTTGGTTTTTCAGCATCGAAGCATCATCCTCAGTTTCCACCGGCGCAAAAACTGCTCACAGAAATCGATCCCCAAAAGTAAACGGAACGGAATGGATTGAACGTGAGAATACGAAATATAGACTCCATAGAGTTGACTTATTAGTTAAAAAAATATCTTGAATTCATTAATAGAATGTACATGTTCGGTTCTCGCGTCGTGGATAGATACATAATTGGAGCTGCTTATCCGAACCGCAGCTTAGTTCTCATTTTGCCCACGAGCTTGGTAAGCGATGAAATATTTAAATATTAAATCGTGTTTTTCATTTAATAGCTCACGATAAATTTTATAATGTCTAAAAAATTCTTCGATCAAAGTGAAGTTGTTCCCCTAAAAAAAAAATCGAACATGTCGTTTGTGGTGTTTCACGCCATTTAACTATTACGTAAGACGTAAGTGTTGAAAAAATATTAGAAAAATATGAAAAAAGAAAATTGATAGAAATCTATTAAAAAAAGATGAAAAAAATAAGATCAAAATATCTTAGGCGTATAGGTATTTTCCTTAAGAATAATTCTATCGCTCAGAGTATGAAACACAGTGTGTTACCCTCTAATGACTATCCTCTCGAGATATAACACACATTTTTCTTTATTTCGCACAGAATAATAGAATGAAGAAGAATAACGTTACTTGTAAATCCAAAAAGAAAGAAAAGATATGTATAGAAAAACCATAATATTCTTGTTTCTATTTATCTATGTCACTTTTTAATTATGTTCGAAGTAACAACATGTAGGTTAAAAAAAGAGAGAGTCATTTTCCATTTTCAGCTATTTTACCACACATACCTCAATCAGATGTGTCAATATTTATTATCGAAATTTTTTACACTATAATGGTTTTTGCTGCTTAGCAATCATAATGCGTGCACGCACCAAAGGCGTTGGTTTTCTAAAAAGTTTCTTGACTACTCAGCCTTATTGTCAAATCTAAGTTTACCACCCATTCTTTCACATTGGCCACAATATTGGCTTGGGAAAATATCGTAGCTACCAAGTCGACTTTTGGTTTAGTGGAATTGTCATTGCCCTCACAATTTTTGTTTAGCCGATTTCCAATTTACAGCATTGCCACAAAAGGTGAACACGTATCTTATGGTAGATTTTGTCTCATCTTAATCTGAGATCGAGTAATGTTCTTACTAATACAACGAGAAATCCACTATTTAAAATGCCATAATTTATATTTACATGGCTGCAAAACTACAGCTCTGAAGTCCATATATAACCTTCGTATCTTTCTTTTTGGTCCACATATTTTGCTCATTCAATCTCACATCTGCACACATAAGACAGCACGCTCAGCTTCCGTACAACAATTTAGTCGACAGTACATATACTTCAGAATAAGACATAATTTCAGCAGCCACAATGCAATCGAGCACATTGAAAAAATTTACTAATGTGAACCGGAAATAAAAGATAAGAATAAAATCATCATATAAACAACACCAACCGACAGAAGATTTAGGGAAAAAGACATTACTGGATGCATATCCTAACGTAAGATTGTAGGGTTTATCCGCTTAATAAAGATATTTAGTGTTTTCCCATACATCATCACATTATATAATCACTGTGATCCATTTGAACATAATGCAATCAAATTCTCAATGAAGAGGATCGCCTGAATTGAAAAAACAACATACCAAAGTTCAACTTATTTCATGGAAAAGTACCTAATAAATTTGGTCCAAGAAACAGCATTTGACATTGTTCATTTCCAGAAATCACGTGATACATTGCCAATCAACAATTATCATCACTTTAGCTCAAGTAATTGAACATTTGACAATGATATTCCTTAAGTTGGTTCTGGATAAAACCTCTTCGTTGTTGGCAACACTTTCCGTCATTACCAGGTCACGATTTCCTATCCTCGTCGAAAATCAAACACAGACCAGTGAATTCATAAATAAAAAATGGAAAGTCAGCGCCTCAATTTCCAGTCCTAGACGCATGTTTACAGAAGAGTAATCATGAAATTCGGAGAGAAAACACCTACAAACGTCCAAGTTCCTCTTGGAAAAGCAAACATAGGCATCGAAGCCCTAAAGAATGATTTTACCCGATACTCATTAACCTTACCCGAACGACCAAAAATTCTTTTGTGCTTATGGCCGATAATGTACCACGACAAACCGCCCACAAATTTGTGATACTTGTTTTTCATCATCTTTGAGTCCTTGTTCAATTTTAAAAACGGTGGTAGCAGTGGCAATTCTAGTTTGGGAATCCATGAGGCGCTTATTCTTAAGATTGTTTGAAAAATATTAGATAATATGAAAATTAAGAAATTGATGGAAATATGTTGGAAAAAGATGAAAAAATAAGATTAAAATATTTGAGGTGTCCTTAAGGATCATTTCGCCACTCGAAGTATGAAACTCGGTCCAATAAATTCCAATGGCTATACTCCTAAAATACAATAGACTTTTTTCTTTATTTGTATAGAATCATAGAATGAACATGATGTAAACCCAACAAAAAAGGAAAGATATGTAAGATTGCTGTTTCGCATAAAATCATTTCTTGCATTTACTTGAAAAACCTTACAGATCCGTTGCAAATTGACGGTTACAAAACGATGCAAAACCAATTTCAAGACTTAATAATCTTATTGAAATATACAACAAGAAGTACGAAACAAACAATCGTCGGATACGGTTTCCCCGACATCTTAGGCGGATGCGTGCTCTCAAATCTGTTTACACAGGCTTTTGCTTGGTCGGTTAAAAGATCAAAACGTGAACGATAGAAATGATGCGAGGAACGAGCCAATCGAAACGTTGCTTCTCTTTCTGGCCATCCACGAAAGACGTTGCTTCAAACGAACAAACTCGGCCTTGAACTGCAAAAATCTTTCACGTGGTGCATAGCGATCCGAACGAATTCGGACAAAAGTTTGAAAGATCGCATAGGATTCCGAATGTCTCCCGCATTCGTTTCGTGTCATCTGGATCACATTCGCCATTATTCATCGCCCCTTCTTTATTATTAATCATCACCCGTTTTGAGCCGTGATGGGCAAAACCTAACTTTTGGCCAAAACATCAGGAAAAAGTGCCAAAAAAAAAGCGATCTTGAATCATGGTCACCGCAATCGGTCCCTTTCTTTCCTCCCCGGGTATATACAGCAGAAAAAATCGACGCCATTCTCGCGTCGCCCCGCCCCCCCGGAAGATCACACGTTCTCGGGGTCATCGGCTCGCGGGCGGGCGCTCTCGCTTGCGGATCTGGACCGGTAACCCGCCGGCCATGTGGGCCGTCAAGAGGGGCACGAAGACCCGGCCGTCATCCCTCCCGACCGGCCTGATCTCGAACCGGCGCAGCACCGAGGCCACCACGTACTTCATCTGCACAAACGCCATCTCCTTCCCGATGCAGTCCCTCGGGCCGGCCTGGAAGACCGGAAACCTGTACGGACACACCTTCTTCAGCTCCCCTCTGGGCTTCCCTTCCGCTCCCTCGAACCACCGGCCCGGCTTGAACTCCAGCCGATCCCTCCCCCAGATCGACTCCATCCTCCCCATCCCGTAGGGGAAGTACGTCACCCTGTCCCCGGCTCGGACCGGAGTCCCGTCCGGCAAGACGTCGTCGCCGACGGCGTGCTTCGAGTCCCACGCGACCGGCGGGTACAGCCTCATCACCTCGCACAGGCACGCGCTCAGGAACTTTAGCTCCTTCAGGGAGTCGTAGTCCAGCTCCCCCGCGGCGCCGTCGACTTCTCCGATCAGCTCCCGCTCCACCTCCTGGCTCCGCGAGAGCATCCAGAAGAGCCACGTCATCGCCGCCGAGGTCGTGTCTCGCCCGGCCATTATGAAGCTGATCACCATGTCTCGGATCACCTCCTCGCCGTAGCCCGCCGACGCTAGGCGCGACAAGAGATCCGATTGACTGCCCGCGCTGCGATCCCCTGTTTCGACGATTCGTTCCGCTCGATCTCGAATCAACCGAGCAATGCTCGAGTGAACCTCGTCCACTGCCTGCTTCAGCTCGCGCTCCGATCCGACTCCGAGCCACCTCTTGATCCTCCAAATCGCTGATACAGGCGCGGCTCCGCGGCGCGCGGAGATGGCCGACGAAACGTCGAACGCTCTAGCGAGCGGAGAGTCGGGCAGGGAAGGTTCGAGAGAGCAAACCTCGGTCCCGAGCGAGACTCTGCAAATCATATTGAACGCGAGCCGCTTCAGCAGCTCCTGCAGGTCGACCGTCCTCCACTCCGCCGACAGCGACTCGAGGGCCGGCATTAGCCGGTCGTCAACCACATCCTTCAGAGTCGTCGCCGTGTACTCCCGCAGCGACCTGACGCTGAACTCGTGACTCGCGAGCTTCCGCTGGCTCCGCCACAGCTCGCCGTCGACGTTGAAGATGCCGCAGCCGAGGAAGTCGCCGAGGACTTCCGTGAACGGCCTGCCCTTGGGGAAGTTGTGGAAGTTCGTCCGGAGGATGTGCTCGACGTTCGCGGGGCTCGCCGTCACGACCGTGCGGCGGGCGCCGAGCCGCCGCACGACGATGGTGTGCGTCGGCGACCGGGCGAGGAGCTCCGTGTACCATTCCAGGAGGCGGCGGCGGTTCCGGTAGAAGGAGACCAAGCACCCGATGACGGGGTAGCTCGGGGGTCCGCTGGGGACCTTGGCGGCTCGCCGGAGATCGCCGGCGAGCCATTGGAAGAGGAGGAGGAGGAAGAAGAGGGCAAGGAAGAGGAAGTGGGGGAATGGCTGAAGTGCTTCTGGTTCCATGTTTCAAAGCATGTGCCTGAATATGAAACGAATAACTGTGGTACGTGCTGCTTGCGATGATTTATCAGGGAAGTGGGCTCCCATTGTGAGATTATTTTTCTTTTATTTTTTAAATCTTTTTCCTTTTTTTCTTTTTCTTTTTGTTTGACTTCAAGAGGAAAAAAAAAGACAATAAATTAAGTGGATTTCGGATAGACGTAATTATAGGATTCGTGGACCAAACTTGATGGGTATAATTGTAGTTATTAAGATGAACATTTGATCGTTGTGAAAAATTTAATACCATGAAGAATCTCAAATTGATACGATTATGATAAATTTATTCGAAATTAATTTTTTGATCGCAAAAAGCTCGATACATTTATGGCAAATTTATTATTATCATTTTTTATTAAATTAAATTGATATCACGAAAAATTACAAATAGGTACACATGCGATTAAAAAAAAAGTAAAGTCTCAAATTAGTGCATCGATCAATTATTACGTGTCATCCAACTCAGCAATTTAACAAGTAAAATTTAATGAAAATTAATATATGGTAAAATTATAACAATATACTAGTTTGGATTAATTTAGGATTTTTCGTGACATTAACCCAAATTAAACTTCATACATGATATTAATAGAAAAAGAAAGTAAAAGAAAAATTATCCGGTAGGGACTGGAATTTTTTTTTTTTTTTTTTTGATCTCTACTGTTCCTATTCTACACTCACTCTCGCATTTTTTGCTGCCCGCTTGTAGGGCGTGAGTGGGAAACCCACTCTTAAAACTTACACGTCCCCACCCCATCCCCCGTGAAGGTGGGGATTTGAACCCCTCACCTCCTGGAATTTGACTTAGGTAAAAGCGGCATGCATCATTACCCCCGTCATTTTATCCCCCACGTGATGGATTCCCAGGGAAATTATTTTTATTCTATTCTAATCTCCGGCGACAAATCGTGCGTGCGGCACTATCGACCCGACCATGTTCTATGCCCTCCGATCATATCACACGGTCCCAAAAGAGGCAAAGACATAAAGACATCAAACTTGATCGGTCGCTCCCTCCTGATTGGTCGGCCTTCCATTTTCTCCGTTTGTCCTTCTCTACTGTGGAAATTTGTTGGTGGCTGCTGGCTTTTGTAATTCGCGGACGACCCCCCCCCCCTTCCGGTCAATTTTAATTTTTTATGTACTATTCTTTTCAATTCTTCCTTCTCAGCTTTTGATCCGTCCTTGACCCAAAAACACTTTTCATATGTCCAATCAAATTCCTTAATCTTTTCTCCTTTCTCTCGATCCCTTTTGATTACAAGCTTTTCCCATCCAGTCTGCTCAACCACCGGATGAAAAGAGAAACCTCGAGTGTGTTCGGATATTTTTTTTCTCCTAAGAACGTTTTGAATCGGGTCATTAACTGAAAACATACGTGATGGCGAAGAAAAGAAGAAGATGATTTTGCGTCGAAATTCTGAATTATGAAGAATCAGAGTGATGAATCGGAGTGACGTGATTGCAAATGTTAGGTGTGATTATAAAAGTTAGGTAAAATTAAGGTTCACATCTTCTTACGAAAAATATATACATAAAGTTGATTGCGTGGTATGCGAAAAATAAAGCACGTGAGAGAAAAGGTCACAATCGGGAGCACTTACGGTCCCGAGAGGGTCGCCAAGTACAGTCCGCGGATCCACCCATTGAATGCGACAGGCTAGCCCAATCCATTGCTCCCTCCCGCCCACCACCAACCATTCTTCACTCTCACCGAGACAATGGACCGTCTACAAAATTATTCACCATATCGATGTGTATATGTATACATATATATGTTCGATATAAATTTCATTGTCTCTTATCCCCACAAAAATAAAATATTTCTCTCTTAATTCTTGACCGACAAGGGATGCCCGCAAGAAATCATCTTTGCCGAATCTATCATTCCATGCTTTCTTGAGAGAAAAAAAGTTACAATTGCATTTGATCGAGGGGAATTAATAACAACCGAAAGATAAGCACTTACCACGTTAGAAAAGAAAGACGGCTGTCCACGTCGCCTCGTTGTCTTTATGCGTGTTCAAATGGTCCTTCCTCGTCGGCGCACGCCATGAGATAAAAAAGGACGAGAAGTTTATGTATTCTCGAGCCATATTCGATCAAGCGAACCGATTAGTCGTTGGTACATGTGCACTTTAAGAAAATGCGGTATTATAAATAGAGTGCCATATTCCCATCATCGTTTTGTCAACACATGCGATTGCCCATCTTTCTTTCTTTTTTTCCAAAAAAAATTGGGGTCATTTTTGTAATAAGAAGCCCACTTTAGACAAAAAAAAAAAAAGCACGGACAAAAAATGTTTCATTAATCCTACGGGACGCGAATGGACTGGTAATGTCTCCTTCGCCTTCACGACTGAGAATTTATAAAAAGAAGATACGAATTCCGTGGATCGATGATTTGCCAGGCGAGGGGACATTGCTGAAAGGGAGCTCTTTTTGCTAGTGCATCCTTTTTTGGATTTTCACGCGGCCTGGACGGACGTCGTCAGTCTTGGAAATCCGCGAGGCTGAAAAGTAAGCGCGAACAAGAAAGTGCCGCCGATCGACCAAAACGTGCGAAAAAGAATCACCTCGCTTGATAATGACGACAGGTGGTCCGCTCAACTGCCTCCCCACGGCCGTAAAAAAGTACTACTCGTCAGTCAAGTAACGAGGGACCTATCAAACGGACGGTATTAGGTTGGATTGAGTTAAGAACAGGTCATAAAAACCCAAATTGACTCGTACATGACCCATAATTAATCTAACATTTATCATTAATGCACTTCATATTTAATCATTCATATCTAAACTGAAGTAAGAGTGCGGGATAAGTGAGCACGAGATCGAATGAAAACGAGAGAAAATTTACAAAAAATGATAAATGTGAGTCATGTTTAAAGAACTTGTAACTCCATTGGTCCATTTGCAAACCATATATGATCTACTTAACACTTATATCATTTTTAAATATATTATAATTCATTTATTCAATACAACTAAACTACACAATAACTTAGCTCATTATATATGAGTTAATAAATTGATTTATGAGATATTTTGATAGATTTACCATGGAGTTCATACAAACTTGATTGTCGTTCACTTACTCAGATCATTCAGTTCACAATCTTGTTCGCCCCAACTTGTGCTAATTACAATGTGTCCTCTTTCGTTGTGGTGGACATAAACAATCCTATTGGCTTCATTTCCAACCATATGATACACTAGTTATATACTCATCCAATGCATATAAATTGAGTGCATCTTAGGAACTTCTTGTAAAGTGTTGAAATACAATCCCGCAACACTTGATTGCTGGGATTTAATTAAGCGTCGTTAACATATTGTCTTTCTTCATCTAACAACTTATATTTTTTAATTTGATTTTATAACACGGTATCAATACTTCCACATCATTTATGTCCTATTGCGGTATCCTATTTTTCAATTTAAGTTTTTCGGTCAAACTATTTAACACGGAGCATATATGATCAGTCTACTATTCATATTTTCAGTGAATCTTTGAACAGTCATGTATAGAGAGGTCCTGTCTGCCATGATTCTAGCGGGGGCTGTAGCACGAGCTCGCTAGCTCGCCATTCGGATTTTCTGGCTACGGCTAGGGTGGAGTAGTGCGGTGAGTTTGGAACCTTTGCGGGGACGATCGGATCCAGTGCCAGTGGCTTCTCCTCGCCCACTTATTTATTCAAATTTCTTATCACAAATTCAAAAAGGAAAACTGAATTTTCTAATTAAGAAATAGTATTCCTCGTGTGACCAGAAACAGTGCCCGTATAACAGGAAACAAGGAACGCCTAGGGAGAAAAGAGTGTCCGTGTTCTGGTAGGGACTGACCGAAGCATGGAAATGAACACTTGTCATAATCCCATTCGCTTGCGGAGAAAAAATATCTGTCCAGCACTAGTCCCGGCCTCTCGAATAATTGTATCTTTTATTTTTGCGAAGTCTATTACGGAGGAAAAAAAAAATATATATATATATATATATATATATTTTTAACGAATGTCGTGAACCGACAAGCACTTCGAACATCAATCACGAACGGTCAAATAATGTAATCAGGCGATTCTAGTTCGTGCAATTTTACTGCAACCGCGTAAGAATTTTCGGGTGAAATCCAGCCCGAGCTAATCAAATTGACCAAAGGTCCATCTGATTGGCTGATGCTCGACAAATCGACCTAGCCGACCTCAGTTCTGGTCCACTGATCGTGTGGCCCTCTTTATAGTCGGAAATCTACCTTCGTTTCTCTCCTTTTGTCGCTCCCGTTTGCTTTTTCTTTCCCGCCCTGTGACGCTGACGTGGCAATCGTGCAGTGCCTCGTTTTGATTTTTTTTTTTTTGTCAAATTTCGATCTCGTGTTTCATCCGACGGTGTTGACAAAGGCGAAGTTGAAAAGATTTTGAGTTAAGTTAGAGGACGTGATTATGCAGATTTTGTAAGTTGGAAGAACTCCTAGCCTATAAGTATGTTGACTCTTATTAAGTCGCGCCTACCTAAATGCTGATTGAGGTGAGTTGAGTAGGCATCATGATGAGTTTGAGTTTGACTCGATCCACATTCTCAGTACTCCAAACGTGATTTGAGTCTGATCGGGTTTTAAAGTTCACGTTCGAGCACAAGTCGAATGGAAAAATCAAGGTAGTCGAGCTTGATTCAATTTTAATCAATTTGTAAAGAGATTCGAACTTGATATTGCATGGATCATGTAATGTGGTTATATTGTGTAATTTTGGGTATTTTCGTGTTTGTTCTATAAGCATTAAAATATATTTTTTTAAATGGTAATATAAAATTGAATTAGTCTTGATTAGTCTCTCAACCGAACCTGTCGAGATGAGGATTGATGAGCTCGAGCTCGAGCTCAACTCAAGAAGGTATAGAGAATAGCTTGAGCTTGCCTCGAAATCATAAGAATCGATCTCGAGTGGGGAGTGCCCAAACTAAACACGATTAGGTTGACTAGAATTTTACTTCTACATGTTATCAAGCCCAACGAAGCAATTCATAAATCCTACTAGAAAATTTTCTATTTTGTCTAAACAAAGCTAGATTTCAAGCTGGCGTAACGTGTGGGCTCAATCAAATGTTCTTCATGTATTTTCTTTTTTGTCAGTGTTCTTCATGTATTAACAAATTGAATTTTCTTTCTAATTATGCCCTCGCCTTTTGATTTTGTTTTTATTAATGTTGCGATAATAAGAAATTTCTAAAAGGGCACTAAGGAAAAATGCTTTTTTTTTTTTACTTAAATATTATTGTAGCGACATTTAGAAAAGCCTTGCTTGGGATCTAATATGTACGTATAGAAAGAGTTTGCAAGAACTTTCATGGGATGGATGGGAAGGAAGATGCTACCGCGGTGGCGAACGAGGAGCCGAAACCACCATGCCATCCTCCTTCTCTGTTGGCGGCGAAGCATGGATGCCACTGGAATCGAGAGCCGAGTTGCCACCCAAGTCAAAGCTAGTTCATCCACGTGAGCGGTGGAAATATGGCAAAAGTCTAAGAATGCGAGAGTGAGAGTTTGAGTATGAATAAAGTAGGATTGACAAAAAAAAGAACGTAGATTCATTACATTTAGCCTAACCCAGGAAGAAGCATTAATGCGCCAATCAATTCGCCATAAATATATTTCAACTAACATTCCGCATCATACACAAATTAGGTTATTCTACTTATTTTTTTCTAAAAAAAACGTTTTTTTTTTTTTTTTTTTTCATTATCTCTTAGCCCAAAAAAAAAAAAAAATCATTGTGTCTTATTTCTTGACCGATAAAGGAAGCCTGCGAGAAATCATCTTTGCCAAATCTATTACTCCATGCTTTCTCGAGAGAAAAAAGTTATGGCTACCTTTGATCGAGGAGAATCAATGGCGACATAAAGACGAGCACCGATCGAATCAGATAAGAAAGACGGTCGTCCACGCCGCCTTGTTATTTTTAGGCATGTTCAGATGACCTGGCAGCGCTTGTCCTGAAAAAAGTCGGGGAAAGGGCCGAGAAGTTTATGCGTTTTCCAGAGGTGTAGTCGATCGGGCGTATCGATTGGCCGTCGATGCATCTACACTCTAGAAAAATGCGGTGCTATAAATAGAGTACCGTAGCCCATAATCGTTCTGTCGACACGCGTCATTGCCCATCTCTTTTTCTTCCGCAAAAAAAAAAAAAATTGGGGGGTCCTTTTTATAATAAGAAGCCCACTTTAGGATCGATGATTTGCCAGGCGAGGGGACTTCGCTGGAAGGGGGCTCTTTTTGCCGGAGCATCCTTCTTTTCTTTTTTTTTTGGGACTTTTACACGGCCCACGCGTAGTTGTCAAAGCCGGACGGACGTCGGTCTTGGAAATTTGGGTGGCTTGAAAAGTATAAAGTGCCGATCGACCAAAACCAAAACGTGAGAAAAAGAAGCAACCTCGCTGGGTCGATTCCAAGTGACGACAGATGGTCTGCTCAACCGCTTCCACACGGTCGTCAAAAGGTACCACTCGTCAGTCAAGCAATGGGGGTCCGGTTGACGTGGCATTAGAGCATACCTGTCCAACGGACGAGGTCGGATCCTGTCGGATCTGGGTCGGATAATTTATTTGATCATATTTGATACGTGTTATTAATATATTTTTATATTTAATTTAATATAGAAAAATGTTACATAAATTGAAATGAGAGAATGGAACGATTGAGTGTGCAATCGAATGAAAGCGAGAGAAATTTAAAAGAAATTAGTAAAGAAGGGTTATATTTAAGCAAGTCACAAACTCATTTATAATCTACTCAACACTTATATCATTTTTAAATCCATTTATAACTTATTTACTCCATACAATTGACCCATATAAAACTCAGCTCATCATATATGGGTTAATAAATGAAATCATGACCCATTTGGAAAAATCTAACATAAAGTCCATGCAAACTCGACAGTCGTTCGTTTACCGTGATCATTCGGTTCGCGGCCTATTCGCCCCGAGTTGTGCCGATTACCGTGAGTCCTTTTCCATTGAGCTGGATGTAAACAATCTTGTCGACTTCATCCCCAACCATATGATAGGACATGCCGCACATCTAATGCATATAAATTTATTGTATCTTTCACTTTTTAACGCGGTATCAATTCTTTCACATCATTTATATCCATCATGGTACTCTATTTTTTAATTTAAGTTTTTCGGCTAGACTATTTGACACGAGGTGTCTATGAATAGTCTACCATTCCCGTTTTTAGCGAATCTTGGAATGGTCATATATAGAGAGAGACTACCTAACTACCCTAACCTTAGCGGAGGTTGTAGCATGAACTCGTCAGCTCGCTAATCTCGGATCTTCTGGCTGCGGGTGGGGTGGAGTAGTGCGGTGAGTTTGGAATCTTACGGCGACGATTAGATGGGAAGTCAACGCCGGTGGCTTCTCCTCGCCCAAATATTTATTGAATTTTTTTTCTCACGGATACAAAAAATGAAAACTAAATTTTCTAATTAAGAAATAGTATACCTCGTGTACCACGAACGACAGCGCACGTGTAGAAGAAACAAGGAACGCCTAGGGAAAATAGATTGTCCATGCTCTGGTAGGACCGACCGAAGCATGGAAACGAACACTTGTCACAATCCCATTCGCGTGCGGAGAAAAGCTTATCTGTCCGGGACTAGTCCCTTCCTTTTGAATGTTTTTATTTTCATTTTTGCGAATTCTATTTCACGATCGATAAAAAAAAAAAAAAAAAAAAAAGTTTATAGTTCGCGAGTGGTTCCAAGCACTTCGAACATCAACCGCGAATGATCAATCAATGTCATTAGAATATTCTAGTCCGGGCAATGGTGCAATTGGAACATGTCAGTACGCAGTATTTCTGCAACCACGTAAGGATTTTCGGATGAAATCCAGCCCAAGCTAATCAAATCTGATCAAAGGGCCCATCTGACTGATTGGTTCTTGAGAAATTGAACTGGCCTACCTAAGTTCTGGTCCATTGATCTTGTGGCCCTCTCTACAATGGGAAGTCTACAATGTTTGTTTTCTTCTTTCCCGACTTGTGCTGCTGACGTGGTAGTCGTGCAATGCCAAATCAGCACCACGTGTCGATCTCATGTCGCGTCAAGTCATCTAATGGCGTTGATAATGGCGAAGGGGAAAATATATTAATTGAAGTTAGAGGACGAGATTATTAAGATTTTGTAAGTTAAAGGACGCTTAGCCTATAAGTAAATTGGCTCAAATTAAGTTGCATCTACCTTGATGTCGTATTGGGTATGATTGGGCTGAGTTGAGTGGGTTACGATGGCAAGTTCGAGTTTTTGACTCGATCCGAAATCTTAAACCGGGTTTTAAAAGTTACGTTTGAGCTTGAGTCAAATAAAAAAATGAGATAATCGAGCTCGACTCAACTTCAATCAATTTGTAAAGACACTTGAGGTTGATCTTGATTAGATCGGGTAAATGTGGGTATATTGTGTGATTTTGGGTATTCCCGTGTTTTTTCTACAATTATTAAGTGTTTTTTAAAATGGCAATAAAAACTTGAATTAACCTTGAGTAGGCTCTCGATGGAGCCTATCTAGATGAGGATTGATGAGCTCAAGCTTGACTTGAGAAGACACAAAAATAGCTCGAGCTCGATTCAAATCAAAAGAATCGATATCGAGTAATCCTGGAGGAGTGCCTGAACTAAGTGTGATTAGTTTGACTCGATCTCGCTTGTAAATATAATCAAGCCCTACGGAAAAGTTTGTAAATCTTACTTAATATTATGTGTTTCCATTAATCAAAGCTAGATTGCAAGCTGACGCACTGTGCCCGTTCAATTAAATATTCCTAATGCATTTACAAATTGAATTTTCTCTTTAATTACGCCCTCACCTTTTGATTTGTTATTATGAATGTAGGGATAGCAAGAAAATTCTAAAAGGGCACTAAGGTAAAAGACTCCTTTTGTTTAAATACTATTATTGGATAATACCACAAAAAACTCAAAACTGGTACACTTGTAATAAATTTACTTTAAATTAATTTTTAACAAAAAAAAAAAAAAAAAATTGTATGTTTATGACAAATTTACTAAATGTGAGCGGTTTCAGATTCCGTATAAATTCTAGGGAAAATCTCAAATAAGGACTGAAATGGGTTCACTTTCTTAAAAAATGACCCAAAAGTGGTTAATTTTGTCTCAAATAAGGACCCAAACTTTCAATCTTATTTACAGCTTGGGGTATTTTTGTCCAAGAACATTTTTTCTTTAATTTTTTTTTTCTTTCTTCATCTTCCTCACACCTCCTCCTTCGCTCTACATTGCCTCCTTCTTCAACACCATAATTAGGGCCCCTACCAGCGACCTCGTGAGCTTCATGTCATCACGTAGTTGGTCCTAGTGACAAGAAGTCGGATTGGAGTTATTTGCTACCGACCACCTTCTCGGATGCAAAAATCCTCAGTTCCTCAAGATGCATCAAATCTTGGCTCGCTTGTGCTCAACCTAAAGTTCGGATTGACCTCCATTTGACGATGATGATGATGTTGGATTTTCTATTAGGGGCAACGATCGATGAGGTTGAGAGCTCAAATAGGACTTGTCAATGGCGGCAATGGGGCAACATAGTATAACAATTTCTACAGTTAATGATGTCGGATATGACTAATGATCAATCTCGAGATGGGGTATCGATTGAGGAGAAGAGCTGTGTCAATGAGAATGGCAAGAGTATGATTGGGTGTCTCCAGACTAGGGATTATTGAAAGGAGCCATTGGCATTGCAAAGGGGAAGTGGGATCTTTGAAATATTGAATTTACACAAGAGAGGCAAACCCAAATTTGAAATTGATAAGGCAAACTCTTGCCAAGGTTGAAATAGTCGCCAGCTGCAACAAAATTGTTCTTTGGCATGAAATTGTTGATCATCAAGTGTTAATTGAATAGAGGCATAAGTTAGTCGAACAAGATGATCTAGCGATGCTTGGATATTGCTACTCTGTTGTTGGCAAGCAGGACCAAAAATAGCACAAAAATTTGTAGTTGTTAAGTTAGCGGAAGGCCCGAAATAAGTGGATGCACTCTCAAGGTGAGAGAAATACGTCGCCAAAGGGATTAGTTGCATAGCTTGGGAGTTGGACAAGAAGTTGAGTTTCAACAAAAGCAGATTCATATTATGGCTTTGAGATCAAAATTTGCGATGAATGTTGGAATAAAAAGAACTTATTTTTGAAAGCTCATTTCGGCTTTATGGAATTGTCTACAAATCATTTTGAGGAACGAAATTTTAATTTTTCAACGAGTTAGATTACGTTGTAATGGCTCGTGTTAAAGAAAACTCAATCTTGATCATACAACAAGATGACATAAAGAGCGACGGAGGGGCTGATAATGGAGGTGATGTAGAGAGAGAGAAAGATGAAGAAAGAAAAAAGAAGAAAGAGAGAGACAAAAAATAAATAACAATGTTCTTGGACAAAAGTACCCCTGGTTATGAATAAAATTAGAAGTTCAAGTCCTTAATTGAGAGTAAGTTAGTCACTCCGGGTCCTTATTTGAGACAGTGTCCACTTTAGATCATTTTTTGAGAAAATGGCTCCATTTCAGGTTCTTATTTGAGATTTTCCCTAAATTCTATCTAAAATATGAAATTTACTTGTTGTAACAGGTTATTTATTTTGTGGAATCTAGAACCTACCCATCATATCGTGAAACTTGGAACTTATATTGTCACATGTTTTAGGTTCTTCCCATGTTTCATCTGTATTATGAGTTGACGATTGTAATGAATTATTACATTTGATGGCCACTACTTACTGCTTTAATCCAATAATCACAACATATATTTAGAGACGTGAAGAATAAGAAATATCAACAAAGTAAAAGTCTTAGTAATAAAATAGAAGCTCAAATTAGTGGTTCCAAATTATTTACTCATCATCGGACGTCATATAATGTATCGTATAAAGACAAAAAAAAAAAAAAACAAAAAACATGAAAACTTATTTTAAATTATAGATTCCACCAATATAGAACATGTAACCTACTCATTGAAACAAGGTTTTTGATTTTTTGAACTTGAAATCTACTTTGTATATATCGAAATTTTGAATCGGAATCGGAACTAGATAGGTTCCCATCGGTCTAGTTCTTCAGTTTCATGTTCTATCCTAAAATTATGCTCCTCTAAAATTTATCTAAAACTAAATCCAAAATTGGTATACTTGTAACAAATTTACCCTCTATTAATTTTCGTTAAATTTTATTGTTAAATTATTGAGTTAAATAACACGTGACAATAGACGGATGTACCAATTTTGGGTTTGCCCTCATTTGTACCAATTTTGTGATATTTTGTGATATTAATTCAATTTAGTTGATGGTTTATTTGTTCCAGTTTGATATTGTTAGCAGTTAAAAAATTAGTTTATAATAAATTTGTTATAAATGCACAAATTTTAGATTTTTTTTGATCAAAATTTTGAATAAATTTGTTATAGGAATACTAATTTGAATTTTTTCATAATTAAAAATTTAATATTAAATAAATTTGTAAATTTATCTTAAATATATTTGTTTGGAGTTTTTCGTGATATTTATCATAATATTATTATCATAGCAATAATTTGAAAAGTCTTGCTCGCTTGGCATCAAATACGTAAGAGAGAGTCCGTAAGAACCTTCGCGGGATGGGAAGGAAGACGCCATCGCGGTGGCAGACGAGGAGCCGAAACCACCGCGCGCGTGAACTGGACCACGCCGTCCTCCTCTTCTGCTGGCGGTGGCGCGTGGACGCCATCCGAATCGAGGGCCCCGTCGCCGCCCAAGTCAAAGCTCGTCATCCACGTGAACGGGGGGACAGAGTCAACGCTTTCTAAGTAATTTCATTACGTCTCGCCTGACGGTCCCAGGAAGGAAGCATTAATGCGCCAATCAATTCACCATAAAATAATTTATTCTACTGACATTATTTCTTTCTTTCTTTTTTTTTTTGGGGGAACCGGCAGCATGAAGTCGACAGCTTGATGGTGATGTTTGTCAGAGCTCGTGTTGCTTGCTGCAGGATCGATCGCAATGAAGATGGCATCAGCACTGGTGCTCCAGTTTCTTCTGCTCGGATTTGCATCTGCGGGTAAGACACGTTTCATCTTCTCATCATCGAAAAGACAAAAAGAAGAAACTTTTACGTTCCATTCTTTGTGCCCTTCGACTGATTTTCCATGTCTCTGGTCAACGCCGTCTCCAGCTGGTCTTCTCCAGAACCCCGACTTCGAAACGCCGCCGCCCGGCTCGCCGGCGAACTCCACCGCGCCGTTCCTCCTCGGGCAAAACGACACGCTCCCCGGCTGGTCGTTCGGCGGCCAGGTCTACTACCTGACGGCGAGCGGCGGCGGCCACGCCGTCCAGCTGGGCCAGGACGGCACGATCAACCAGACTTTCGCGGCCTCCGCCACCGACGTCGCGGACTACTTGCTCACCTTCGCGGTCGCCTCGCCCGGCGGCGCGAACTGCACGAGCAACGGCAGTGTCGTGATCTCGGCGCCGGACAGTCAGGGGGTGTTTCCGGCGGGGCAGCGGGCCGTGTACGGCCAGTTCCTGGGGAACTGGGGAGACGGGGAGGCGATCGATCTGGTGATCGGGAGCGAAACGACGGAGTCCGACGCCAATGCGACGTGCTGGCCGGTCGTTGACTCGATCCTGCTGAAGAGCATCGCGAGTCTCGTCAAAGCAAATGGTACATACAGAAGAGTTCTTGCTGTAATACCGAACTGATCTTCGTTTTTGGAGGTTTAGCTGAGTTCTTCGTTTTCTAACTCGCTGGTGTTTCCGCAGATAATGAATTGGTGAACGGTGGATTTGAGTTCGGCCCGGATTTCTTGGCAGACTCTGCCGAGGGAGTTCTGCTACAAGCGGCGCAGAGCCCTGTTCAATCGCCGTTGAGGCAATGGTCTATCCTCGGAACCGTCAAGTACATCGATGCCAAACACTTCTTTGTTCCTCAAGGAAATGCTGCGGTAGAAATCGTCTCGGGAAATTCGTCCGGCTTACAAACGGCCGCTCAACTTACAAAGGATTCTTCATACACATTGGAGTTCGTGCTCGGGGACGGGAACGACTCCTGCATTGGCGATTTCGAAGTCAGGGCGCAAGCAGGATCGGTCCTTCAAAACTATACAATTCAGAGCAAGGGTACGGGCTCGGCGCAGAAGTTCTCTTTCAAGTTCAAGGCCGATTCGGATACTGGCACGACACCGATCAGCTTCGTAAGCTATACGAGTAGCCAGACCAAAGATGGTGTGTTTTGCGGACCAGTGGTGGATGATGTTGTTGTGCGAACTTCGCTTGGCCTCAAATTGGCAATCCAGTGGAGTCTGCCATCTCTCCTTTTACTCGTCGCTTATGTGATGAACAATGAGCGATGGATCTGACCTTGAATGTGCTCTTCGGTAAATGACATTATCTTGGGCAGGCATTGGAATTTTGTTTCATTGAGATGTTTCCGGGGATTTTTTTTTTTCAATTGATGACATTCTGCGAGAAATTTTCTCATTCTTCAATGGTTTTGATATTGATATATGTCACGGCGCGAAAGAAGGCCGATCCAAGAGGTTCTTGGAAGACGACCGTGACTCATCCGTGGAAGACTTCCTGTGCTCGCTTGGCTTCCCAACAAGTCTCCTTCCAAAATCTTCTAAGGGCGGGCAATACAGTCTCTAGCTATATATGTCGGTAGTTGATAGTTTCCATAAATAAGTGTCGGTGGTTAGTAGCCGCCATTAGTGTCGGTAGTTGAGACAGTGCGATCTCGTTCGCCGAATGAAATCTAAATCAATGAATGTAATCAGAAGGCCTCGAATATGAGAAGGGGTGCCCTCCTCTTCATTTGTATCCATTCAATCCTTTTAGAAATACAAAGCTTATTTCTTTCCAGAGCTCCTCTCTCTATAAGCTTTCTCTCTCAATGATCCGGGTGTGCAAGCAAGTGTGCGAGCGTTTGATCGAGCTAGGCTTGGCTTAGGTGATCCAAAAGAGCCTGAGTCGCCACGCGGTCACAATCCCAATCGATCGGCCCGTGACATATGTTTAACCACCATTTGCTTGAATAGGATGAAATTTACTCAGCTGGGCCAGAAAAACTAAGCGCCTGTATGTTAAAAGAGATACAAAACTGAAAGATATCAAAGTTGTTTGGTGACATTCAGCTATACACTGCGAATAAACTGAGGAACATTCAGTATTGACGATAAGTAAAATTTGACTATGATGAGACAATCTGTGTTTGACAAAGATAAAGGAAACATTATGGCCGGCATCCATAATAAAACATACACCTCAAACTCCAATTGTAGAATTCTGTATAAACAGTGCATTACTGAAGCTGACCTGTGTCCAACCAAATGTATTACAAGATTTCTTCATCAGACGGTCATTCTTTTTTACTGTATTCTATATCCTATTACATACCCTGCAGTTTGTACAAGATTTTAATCAGGCTTCTGAGAATTCTACACCACATTTTCCAGAGGATCTGAAGCCATAACAGATGTTGAATTCCAAGGCAGCAGAGAGCTTCTCTAGATGCCTCCTCTGTTACCTTCCATCTGCCACATTCAATTAATAAAACTTCTTTTCCAGATGATATGTATAAATACAGACAGATCCTGAAAGTACCTTACAGTTTTGATAAGAGAGAAAGAGTTAACGTGGTAGGGACAATTTTCAGGTAAACAGATGTTCTTGTGAATTCTCATTTGGGAAGGCCATTTTACAAAATTCTCCAGCAGGTTTTTTCTAGTTCCTACCGGAGTGGAAAAGCAGAAAACACGGCATGCTATTGCTGGCATATGCCACGTACAGTTAATAAAAGCCACAACTTGAGCTTCTGCAGCAAGTGAAATCACCTTGCTGTTCCATTTGGAACGGTAAATGGAACTGTAGCCAACCTAAAAGCCTAATAAAACTGTGAAACTGGAGATTGGAGATGATTTTTTATGTGATTAAAGGATTTGTGCATGCAGAAGGTTTCAAAAGATAAGGGGCAAGTCATGAGCTAACCTGCTTCAGCTACTTTAGAAACCTTTTCTGTAGCACTGGAGACTTCTATATGTTTTGCAATGAATTGATCTGTGCAGCACGTCTCAGAAGGGCTTGGTAATCCTGACTTCTGGACCATTCATCAATCTCGCGGGCCCGTAGAACCGGCAGAGGATGTGAAAGTTGCCTTGTTTGAGCATTTCTGCACGGGAATGACCAGAGTATATATTGTAAGCAAGTTCATAGTCCAGTTGGGAAAAATTAGCTTACGCCATTTCTCACCTTATATACCACCCCACAGGGCTTGAAGCTGCTTTTTCATAAGAACGAGCTTGCTCTAAAAAGGCATCCACGTTTAATTGATCAGCCAAAGATGGGATTCCACCGGCTAGTTTCATCAGAACAGAAATGACAACCTCTTGTACAAACGTCAATTAGCATCATTAAAATTTATCCTTTTAGAGATGATTAATAATATGTAAGCTCTGAGGAATTGAGACCTATACCTTGGGGTCTTGGGCAACGAGAAGTGCAGCACGGTCACAAGTTAGCTCTGCCGCTCGAAGCCATCTAAATAACTGTTCTTCTAGTCTTTGAGCTATTAATCCGCCAAGTCCTGCCAAAAATGATTTATGAGGATGCCTGAATGGTCAACTTGAGAATCATATCAAGTAACAGCAGAAAGTAGATTGCAACCACAGATTGCAGTGCCTTTAGAATTATTGGAACTCTAACTTTCAGGAAGATGGCTATGTAAAGGAGAATTACTGCGAACTAAATTTTATTATAAGGGGAAGTCTTTTATTTTTATTTTTTTCCTCTTTTCTTCTCTGCGTGTAGTTAGAATAATCACCATGACATATTGTGCAAGCCTAAGACTATTTCAAGATAGCACCGCAAGCTATTAAGTAATTCTAGCCAGTTCCTGTAGTTACAGCCATACATTGCTTAGCCATCAAACATTTGATAGCTTCTATACAACTGGTCAGCATTTGAAGAAAAACCTGACATCCTTTCAATATCGTATCTAAAGTTTATTTGGATCAAGGCAATTAAGTAACTGAAATGCTCAAGTACTGAAATACCGAATACCTACCAGGTACAGAATAGGCTCCAAGGGTGAGAATATTTGCAAATGTGAGCCATACACCATGGTCGCATTTCAGATGACCCAACTCATGAGCCAAAACGGCCTATTCTTACAATAAACGGTGCTAGTTAATAAAATGCCATCAACTGAATCCAATCATGCTCAAACCACAAAAAATTGGAGTGAAACTCGTTGAAATTTATGATCCACATCTTTTCAACTGCATAGTTAAGTATCAGCAGAAAGGATACCATACAATTAAACGGTTAATGAATAATCCCTGTCTACCAACAGAAAGCACGGAATCTAAGTTAAAAAAACAATTAGCAAGAATGCAAATGCTGATTGGACAAGCAGATACCTGCAACTCTTTTCGTGTTAGAAGCTCCACAAGGCTGGTATGAACAACTACAAATGGTTTTTTTCCACCGATTGCCAAAGTATATGCATTTGGTACTGGACTTTGACGTATATAGAGATCCGGAGCTTCAATATTCAATATTTGTGCAGCCTCAACCATCAATTCATGGAGATCAGAAAGCTGTATCATAGAAACTTTTGAATCTTACCCCTATATTCCTCAGACATATAACATTCATTTCTATTAAACTAACTACCTGAGGAAGGATAAAGAATTCTGTCAAATACATGTATATTGCAATTAGTTAACTCCTTGCAAGTTGAGTCATGAGGGCGCTAAGGAGCATCCAAAAGGAACAGCTAAAATGTGGGAGTACATGACGTGACAATCTATTGCAAACTCTTTTTCATGGGAAAGCTATTGTCAATTGGGTGATTTTGTCACATAGAAGTGACTATGACTATGGAATACCAGTAATTATCCCAAATATACACCACTTTTCTGTGACTGAAGTGCCTTATTGAAGAGCTCGAGATCCTTCATTGAGATTTAACTGCATGAACAACACAGACTGGTCTAAAAAAAAAAGTGATGATTATTGAAATCAGACAAGCCAAAGGTCAACAGTAGCCCAGACAGAAAAGCTACGAGATCATTTAGGTGGCGTGTTCTGTTCAGCGGACCTGTCATGTATTGTGGACTAAAATTGCCAAGGGTAGACAAACATAAGTTCATTTCGTAGGCAGATTTATATGGAGTTAAGCCAAGCCAAACAGTTAAGATAACAGATGATTATAATGTGACCTGATTCTTGGAAACAAGAACTGATGTCCCAATATTCTCAAGAAGCATAACTTGCTCTGTTACAGTTCCTGCAATCGCAGAGTCAGGGAAAGTTTTGTATAAGACAAATTAAAAGGATGTTCGACACAAAATCGACCAACAGCGTGGAGCATGGAGTAGAAGTACAGCGTGCGAATGAAAAACAGGATCTACCAAGAAAGTGACATGAACCGCCTATATAAAACCAGCTGATTTGACGAGACTAGGTCTGGCTAATGTATCAACTCACCTAGTAGAGCCCTCCCAAGATCGTTTAGTCCCGGAATTGCTCTCAATATCAGCGTATTCTGCATATCAAAATCGTTACGGAGAAGGAATCAGGCGGTGCCACAAAGTACTATCGATACCGATACTCTATGACAAGTCTAACTCCGCATCGTCTCTCAGGTAGCACAATTCAGTCCAGTTGCCATTTCCTCGATGGTTAAGGATGTTTCTATGTTCGACAACATAAGGAGAAAAACTACTAAATGAAGGAGAACTAGCAGTCCCTGACGCGAACGAGAATCTTTGGTTTCCCGTCGTAACAAGCGAGAATCCTCACACTTTCTCAACTCAATTTCCGTTTCGGCTCAGCGTAACCAAAGATTAGAACTCCGTAACAACTCTGTAAACAAGAGACGATCAAAACAGCCTCCGCAGCCGTGCAAAAGGAGAACCGCGAACGCTACCTGCTTGTCGAGAGGGTGCCTGAAATCGTCGGCATCGAGGTTGCGGAACACGACCGCGGCGGCCCTGCAAACGGAGAGCCTGAGCCTGCGTCGCTTTCCCCCGACGGCGGGACCCGACCCGATCGAGATCGAGCTCAGCCCGAGGACGCTCGGGTTCCGGGATCCGCCGGAGCTGCTCCGGGGGCGGGGCCTCTGCGGCAGAGCGAGGAAGGAGAGAGTGGCCGAGGCCGAGGCCATGGAGGAAGGGCGGGCGATGCGGAGGGGAGAGGGAGAGCGCGGGAGCTTAGTGGCGGAGACGGTCGTCGCGCTTCTGCGACGGCTTCATCGATGCTCCTGGCTTTTGTCGCTGATATTTTTTTGGCTTCGTTCGCGAGTTCGGATTTTCGCCACGCTTCTCGT
Organism: Eucalyptus cloeziana; assembly: GCA_014182715.1. Taxonomy (NCBI): domain Eukaryota; kingdom Viridiplantae; phylum Streptophyta; class Magnoliopsida; order Myrtales; family Myrtaceae; genus Eucalyptus; species Eucalyptus cloeziana. The sequence goes on from CM024642.1 coordinate 23,811,589, forward strand.
TTCGTTTGGGAGGCGTTCGCACGCTCGTGGCCACAGGCCGTACTCATGGCGACCGTTTGGCGCCACTTCGTTTTCGACGGTTGACTTTTCAAGCACGTGCCGTTTCTCCACCTGGGAGCCAGGCCCGCCCAATCTTCTTAGGCCCGGCCCGGCCCGGACCCGAGCTCCAACTCCCCCACCCCCCTTTTTTCCTTTCGTTGTCTTTCTCCACCTCCTCCTCTTCCTCCAGCGAAGAAGACTGTATCGGCTGTGTTCAGATTCAGTGCCGGCGAATTCCGTCGTCTGCGCCGACTTCGAAGATGTTAGTTCTCAGCTGATTCTGCTTTGTTTCAGCTTAAATCGTTCTCGACATGAAATGTGTCTGATCCTTTCCTTCCGATTAATCTTTCTCTCTCTCTCTCTCTCTCTCTCTCTCTCGGTCTCTGTGCTGTTTGGAAAAATATAGGAGGCATTCGGTGAATCGCCCCCCGACGCCAGATGCAGCTGAGGATCAGGAAAAGGAGCCGACCCTCCAAGAGATTATCAACATCAAGGTCCGTTCTTCGACTCAATTAACGACCTTTTGCGTCCTCGATGCGGAAATTGATGGCGACTACGTAGGGCTGCTTGGCTTTTTGGGTTCAATTTGTGAAGTCGATTGCTTTTCTGGCGGTTCTTAAGTAGCTAGACTGGCCCAGGATTGTGAATTTTGAGTTGGGTCAGTTCGCACGTCTCTAGTACAGTGTTGCTTTAATTTGACTATCTACACTGAACTTGTTCGTTAAGTTTAACTGCAGTTCTTTTGTATGTCTTTGGTTCTTGTTAATGGCGTCTGATGCGGCTTCGAATTCTTTAGCTTGTTTTGACTGAGAAATGTGTACGCCTTGTGACAGCTGATAGAAAGCGGAGAGAAGGAACGTTTGATGGAGTTGTTGAGGGAAAGGCTTACTGAATGCGGTTGGAAAGATGAAATGAAAGCGCTTTGCAGGTTGCTATGGTTACACCGATTATATTCTCTCATGGTTGCCCCATCTTGTGTAATCAATTTGACTTTGCAAAATCATATCTCAAGTTCCAAAAACCGAGATGGCTACATGTAATGTTTGTGTTATCCCTGGCAGTTGGAAGTGAGAGTGCCTAAATGATTCTCATGACTTATGTTGCTCCCTCATTGATTATGTTTACATACAAACTACTCTCCTGGTCCCTTTGTGATGCACTGAATATTGAGGACTGAGTGATATTTGTAGACAAAAATATGGCATTATGGTACATTATAAAGTTCTCATTGAATGAGATGTTTGAAGGATAGACACAGCGGTGGATTAATGACTTCTTGGCTGTAAAGAAGTCATTCAAGCGAGTACATAGATCTTGATAGGAACCCTAAGGATTGAAGGTAGCAATACGACGGTTGCACTGCCGCTTCACTTATCAGTTGTCTTATGTTCTCTCCCAGTAACTTTTTTTCTCTGTTACTAACTTCTTCAATTGGTTAAGTTAAGCATCTATTTGTACACCATGGACATACATGTGCACCATATAATATCTTTCAGATTTTTTGTCATATGTAATACTATGGGGGTATTATACCATGAGAAGCTTATTTTCTTTGACAGGGCTTTTATAAAGAAGAAAGGTAGAAACAATGTTACTGTGGATGATCTCATACATGTCATTACACCTAAGGGAAGAGGTGAGCATTCTTTCTTTACTTCATCAGTTCTCCTTAGAGTGGCCCCGGAGATAAGATGACATGACTTCGAATTTCCATTACCCTGAACTCTGGGGTTCTTTAAACTTATCATTTGTCTTGTCACTGCAAAAGCAATTTTACTGTACAGAAATTTGCAAAGTGACAGACATTGGCTTTAGCATACTGGTCTTGAGTGTGCACTCCATACTAGATTAGTACCGCAGCAGTGGAGGCACTGTGATTTTCTATGTGGCAGGCTTAGTTTATTCCTGCACTCTTGTTCGATGTTGGTAACTGATAGGAAAATGGTTGCTTCTTTCCACCGGGTGAAATTTATGATTGAATTAGGTTCTTTTCACAAGGTTCGTTGCAGCAGCTGAAAGATGTTGGTCTACTAAATTTTGTATGCGATCCACCAGTTCATACAAGAACCATGCTCTCTCCTGTCAAACTCCTTTTGGGTTCCATCTGAGCAATATTTGGCATTGGCCTGTATGATGCAGCTTCTGTACCCGATCCTGTGAAGGCTGATCTGCTGCAAAGAATTCGTACATTCCTCAATTCAGTTATATGATGCGCCAGCATGTCACATTGTCCGAGTGTGGAACTCCAACTCAATTTGAAGCACCGAGTTGTTGAAGGGCAGGATCAGCGGTAACTGCAGATCAGAAGCGCACGGGGCAGTGAGGATGGGAGCATTTCTTTTGGTGGACAGAACAACTCGCTATCTCGAATATCCTGGTATTGTAGTTTCAAGGACAGAGAAAGCAATGTGTGTTTTGTATAATGTCAACGTGTCCTGGGTATCACCATACATAGAGGGGAAAATTAAGACCTTGTGAATGAGTTGGGATTTCCAGTGACGTAATTTATTGGGACGACTTGTCTGCGCACAGCGTCTGAACTTATCTTCTATCTGTCATTCTCCTTCGACAAAAGACTTGGGATGAAAGAGGTAAAGAAGCGAATCGAGCGCGGTGAGTCCGCTAGTTTTGACTATGCTTCGAGGTGTAGGGAGTTGTTCCGGTTGATGGAAATTGGTGACTTCGATTGCAAATTCCATTAAACTTTAGTTGCTCTTTGTACTTGCACCACTCGTATGCTCGCTGGGTTCTGAGCATACTTTTGGGCTAATGTCATTAGCGGTCCTTTCACTTTTGTCCGAAATTCAAAATCGCCCCCTACGTTTTAAAATTTTCCACGATAGTCCTTCCGTTTTTTTTTTATTCTTTTCAAGGGTCAATTTTTTGCTGACATGAACGGTCAGATTTCTAATGTGTATGTCTTGGGGTATACGTGCGTGTGATGTTATGATTCGGCCGGCGCCATAAGTTGACGTAAAAATTGAAAAAAAATGATTCATTGGGAGAGAGAGGGGAGCCCACGAAGAAGACATATCGCAACGCTTTAGCCGCAAGATCGGTGACCATAAAAATTTATTGCGATAGGAATGAAGCTGGTCGGTTCCGAGTGCTTTTCATCACTGACGCCATGCCAACTGGAGCTTAAAATTCGCAATTGCCATAGACCCTTGAGCCCGAGCTCAACGCTCTTGACCGCCACCGTGGTTGCTTGAGTTCAAAGCTTGAGACTCGTGGTGATGGCCGTTTGAGCTCGAAACTTATAGTTGCCATGGCTTCCTGGTTATTATAATTTACCAAATTCAAATTTAAGGTTTATATTCTCAAATGGAGCAAATGTTTTTAACGATGAGTTCGACCCTAATATTTCGAGAAATTTAGTTCTGCTAGTCATCAAATCTCGAGAAGTTTTCCTAACATCGATCAGAATCAATATGGTGCTTTTTTGCGAGCGATTTATTCAGTGGGCCTAACAAATTTGTTAGAATCGGATCCCGACAATAAAAAATGGTAGGTGGGATCCTGCTAGTTCGTCATCAAGCATGCTCATCGGGAATTCCGATTTTTCTCTGAAATTCCCAATTCGGGAGACGTGGCCACGACCGGAACCGCTAAAAAACCGCCCGGCGGCTCCTCTTCCACGATCCCCCACGAACCGAGTCGTGGCGTCGCGGTCGATCGTCCCCCGCGAAGCCCGGACCGGCCTCGGCCCACGCAGCGGCACGGCCCAGGCCACACCCGACTTTTTCCACAAAAGAAAAGGGGAAAAAATAAATAAAAAAAGAACTCGTAATTACGAAAATGCACATCATACTACGGAACAGCTTCGCCGCAGACCGAGAGGTCTTCCCTTGTCTCTCCTTCCTTAGGGCTCATTAGCAAAACCGTGCGGAAAATCAGTCTCTCTCTCCGCCCCATTTTTCCGTCGTCCTCCTCCTCCCCTCCGCCTGAACCCGAGCGAGCGAGCGAGCGAGAGAGAGAGAGAGAGAGAGGGGGAAGCGAGCTTCTGATCTCCGGCCATGGATATGCAGAACGACTTCGATCGCATCCTCTTCTTCGAGCACGCCCGCAAGACCGCCGAGGCCACCTACGCCAAGAACCCCCTCGATGCCGACGTCAGTAAACTCTCTCATCATTCGCTTTCCCTCCGCAGTCTATCTGGTTGTTGTTCTTCGTTCGATTGCTTGATTGCTCGTGGCTCTTAGTAGGTTCGATGCTTTCGTGCGGGTTGATAGTATTAATTCCTGGAAGATGATTCGACTGTGGGATTTGAGATTCCGAATTTGTTCTTCGCGCGGTGTTTGAATGATGCGTTTTTTTTTTTTTTTTTTTTAAATGTTGTCCCTCGCTGTGCAGAACCTGACTAGGTGGGGAGGAGCCTTGCTGGAGTTGTCTCAGTTCCAGAGCGTGCCGGATTCCAAAAAAATGATCCAAGGTTTTATTCCTTTTTTTTTTTAATTATATTTTCCATTTTCTGCGTGTTGGCCCCCGATCGTCTGCTGTTAGTGCTGAAGCGAAATTAGCCTTTCTGAATTTATTTCCTTTTGTTGCACCCTGATGAGTATGGTCCCATTTCGTCGATCACGAATGTGAGTTGTGTCGAAAATCTCGTACTTGTAGTTGTCATTTTCCTGTTCAGGCAAGCTCCTCCTGACTAGGACTGTCGGTGCCTTTGGCACGTTTATGGTAGTAAATGAGAAGAAGAGATGGAGTGGGGGCAGATTTGCAATCACAATTGTTAAAAAAAATAATAATAATGAAGTTCTAAGATGACATAAATCGACGTGAATTCATAGCTCGAGCTTGAAATGTGCACTTATTCATTATGAAGACCTCAAAGTCTCCTTTGCACCCTTTGCGAACATCTTCGTTTCCTCGACCGGTGAAGATTTTTGGTTTTGCCTTATGTTCAAGCAATTTTGAAGGCATCAGTCGAAGCTATTTCCGTGGTGAAAAAGAACAAATTTGCGACAATTGGGTCTTTCCTTAATGTTCGGATCACATCAACCATATTACCGATCCCCTAGTGCATTTGCGTAGAATTTGAACATATTCTGTTTATTGTGGTTATTTTCTTTCAATTAACACTGCGCAGTATGTGTGTTATTGGAAATGATTGTTGAGCTTTGCACTCTTAGCTGATAGTTTGATCATTCAGAGGCTATTTTGAAACTTGAGGAGGCACTTGTGGTGAACTCTACCAAGCATGATACTCTTTGGTGTCTTGGGAATGCTCACACTTCCCATGCATTTTTGACTCCAGACCAAGATGAGGCTAAGGTTTCCTTTGATAAGGCAACTGGCTATTTTGAGCAGGCTGTCGCTGAGGTGATTTGAATTGAAGCCTTGATAAATTCTATGCCTTCGGTTCGATAGTCAGATGTAGATATTTGAATATGCTGTTATCACGCTTTTCAGGATCCTGGCAATGAGCTGTATGCCAAGTCTCTGGAAGTGGCTGCTAAGGTACCTTGAACGAATCTTTTTAACAGTTACTTTACTTCTTGTGAAGCTTTTATAATCATGCACATATGCACCCATGGTTGTTGGTGCTATGGATTTACCAGCATATGTGCCTGCGCACAATTTTCTTTTCACATGCAAGTGGGGCTTATAGCCTGTTGGGGATTTATGAAAGCTCCATACTTTTTCTGCGACCTCAATCCGGTTGGGGGAGAAACAATCTTTTAGTTTCTTGTTGTCAAGGATTTGTTCATTTTAATTGAAAGTAGGGTGTCTGTGCAGTCAATTCTTCCCTGATGGAGATTTTTAGCTTTAGAAATTCTCGTCTGTTGTTATGCTTAGGCCCCAGAGATACACAAGGAGATCCACAAGTCTGGAGGAATAGCACAAGAGGTTGCAGCTGCTGGGCCTTCGTCTTCTTCTGGTGGCATGAAGGTCATTCTCCTCAATCTCTTATATTATGTATTCTAGTCCTTTGCTTGTTTGTGCTTGACCTTTTGCTGTTTTAAAATTTGTTATACTCCCTTGTGCAACAGAGATATAATCTTTATTTTATTTTATTTTTATTTTTTTTCGGGTGTGTGGGGTGGGGGTGGGGAGGGGTGTGTTTGTGTCGTAGTGATGGCAAGCGTGATATGTCCAACCAAATGGTTGCACATACACCGCAGGTGCGCACTCTCGCACAGGAAACTGCATGTTTATATGGAGTCGCACATACATCTTCGGTGGGGATGCATGACTGGTTCGCTTCTGTCTTCTTTCAGGGATCAAAGAAAAAGAAGACCAGTGATCTCAAGTATGACATATTTGGCTGGATCATCCTTGCTGTCGGCATTGTTGCCTGGGTTGGGTTGCGAAAACTCACATGCCCCCACCGCCTCCTCCCCCGCGATGAGTGAAGCGTATGTCTGTGCCCGTTCAGAAGATTAAGCATCCATCAGAAATTCATGCTGATGTATGCGTGATGGGGCGGGGTTCTTCCCCATCTAGCGCCTTGCTTCCTTTTTTCAAAGAATTAGTCTTGTCTCTGCGACTTTAATTAGTATTTGAGGTTTTATTGGGCTTTTTGGGTTGATTCAATGTCGATGAGAGGGGAGGGCACATTGAGGTAGTAGGTCTGTGCGTGCCATTGAGGTTGTTCTTTTGAACTCGTTTTGGCCGCATGGTTTTATAGGTATTTAATCATATTTTCGTTCCCTTTGTCAATGGCTCGGCTGTTTCTTCTTTTTGTTAGGTCTGTATTATTCTCGGATGACGTTTAACTGATTTGAGGCATCCGCTGTCTATAGGTAGGACCGTAGGATGGACTGCAACAACCCGGATTTTTTAGGAAAATAATTATCTACCATTACATTTGCAAAAACGAAATGATTTGAAAATCTTTTCTTAAAACAATAATGACTTATATCATTTAAAATAATTAGTCAATTGAAATTTTTTATTAATTTTTTTTCATTATCCATGAAAATACCTTCATTCTTTTCTGCCAGCAATATGAGTTATAAGTTATTCTTCGAAGATTATGTGAAGGGAGGGAATTGTTTATAATGCTTTTGATCGTGGAGGCTTCGAGTTCCACTATGAAGTTACAAACTAATAGTCCATAAATTTTTGCTATAAGATGTTACGGAAATTTGAAATTGAATTAAAAGCATTCTTGGATAATTATGCCAGCAAGAGTGAGAGAGAGAGAGAGTTGAAAATGGGATACATATGGAGACAATCTTTTTAGTTGTGGCGTCGGTTTAGATTGCGACGGAACGCCTATAAACGATGAACTGAGGTTCTTTTTTTCAATTTGATTTTTAGATTGATTAAAAATAGATATCGAATTTCTTATAAGTTACAAGTAGATAAAAGGCCCACTAGATCCAAGGCCCGGCCCATACACGTCTTCAAAGGGCGTCGCGAGACGGACCGCTAGCAACCGGCCCGTGGGCACCGTGACTTTTCCCGTGGCCAACCCGTTGAACTCGCGCGAGCTTTGGGCACGCCACACGAACCCTAGCCGTCGCCCACCGCGCTCCACGCGACGCTCGTGGATGGATAGCGACCCGTCATAACTTTTCCACCAAAAAGAGCGTGCCCGTCCCCAACTTCAAGTCCTCCACTTGCGCACCCTCCAAGAGGTCCCCGCCAAACGGCACGCAGATCCTTTCCTGGATTCACGTAAAATATCATTGTTCATTTCGATGGGAAAAATAAGATAAGAGAAACCATAGCCAAAATAAAAAAAATCTATCAAACCTTATCGACGGCTCTATATATTAATTCAGCCCATCACATATAGATTAACTCATAGGCTTTTGATCTATTTCGAAAAGTCGAGTCTAATATCTAAATATAAAGTTTAGTAATTTTGAATACACAATTTATGATCAAATATTATAAAAGCTGGAATATGCATTTTCTTATTCACACCTAATGATCCAACCAGCAAGATCCAAATTGAATTTAATTGAAACATCATCGTTGAACGATTTCAAGTCAAGAGAAGAAAGATATATCGGTTATTGATTTCAAGTTTTGATAATTTCCATTATTTCTCCCAAATTTCTGAAAAAAGGCAAGAATTATTTGCGCGGAACCGAGTCCACGTACCTAAAAATAAATAACGAACGGATGATGTAAAGGATTAGACGCAACAATCCCGCATCCAAAGAAGAAGAGCCCAAGAGAACCGCCGCGCCATCCACATTCAACCCCACTAAAATCCCCAAAACACCCTCCTCCCCGCGGAGAAGATTCTCCCGCAAGCTTTTCATTCAATTCGAAAAAACGCTCGCAAACATCAAAATTCTCGCGCAAGCTTTTCCCCAAATTTCAAAAATCACCCGCCCTTCCTCTCTCCCTTTAAATTCCCACCCCCAAACCCCAAATCCCTCCATCCGCACCCCACCCGAGAAATCCCTTAAATCCTCTCCGCTCGTCTCTCTCCCTCAATCGACCGAACCAGCACGAAACCCTAGAACCGGCCTGCCGCAGAGGAGGAGGCTTCGCGATGCCGTCGATGCCGTCGATCGTGCAGGAGGAGGAGCCCCTGCTGGCCCCGAACCCGGGCCGCTTCTGCATGTTCCCCATCCAGTACCCGCAGATCTGGGAGATGTACAAGAAGGCGGAGGCCTCCTTCTGGACCGCCGAGGAGGTCGACCTGTCCCAGGACCTCCGCCACTGGGACGGCCTCACCGCCGACGAGCGCCACTTCGTCACCCACGTGCTCGCCTTCTTCGCCGCCTCCGACGGCATCGTCCTCGAGAACCTCGCCGTCCGCTTCATGAAGGAGGTCCAGCTCTCGGAGGCCCGCGCCTTCTACGGCTTCCAGATCGCCATCGAGAACATCCACTCCGAGATGTACAGCCTCCTCCTGGAGACCTACGTCAAGGACTCCGCCGAGAAGGAACGCCTGTTCCGCGCCGTCGACACCGTCCCGGCCGTCGCCCGCAAGGCCGACTGGGCCCTCCGCTGGATCGACGGCGGGGAGTCCTTCGCGGAGCGCCTCCTCGCCTTCGCCTGCGTCGAGGGGATCTTCTTCTCCGGCAGCTTCTGCGCCATCTTCTGGCTCAAGAAGCGTGGCCTCATGCCGGGGCTCACCTTCTCGAACGAGCTCATCTCCCGGGACGAGGGCCTCCACTGCGACTTCGCCTGCCTCCTCTACTCGCTGCTGCGGAACAAGCCGAGCGAGGAGCGGGTGAAGGGGATCGTGCGGGAGGCCGTCGACATCGAGCGGGAGTTCGTCTGCGACGCGCTGCCGTGCGCCCTGGTGGGGATGAACCGGGACCTGATGGGCCAGTACATCGAGTTCGTCGCCGACCGGCTGCTCGGCGCGCTCGGCTGCGGGAAGGAGTACGGCGTGGCGAACCCGTTCGACTGGATGGAGCTCATCTCGCTGCAGGGGAAGACCAACTTCTTCGAGAAGCGGGTCGGGGAGTACCAGAAGGCCTCGGTCATGTCCAGCATCAACGGCAACGGCGGCACCCACGTGTTCAAGATGGACGAGGACTTTTAGATGCTCCTTCGCGCTGTGGCGCTGTGGCGCGGTGTACCGGATACCTGTCTCACAATTTTTTTTTTTTTTTTTTTGGGGTTATATTTTGGTTTTGTGAAGTGATAATGTGATAGAGCTGGTTCGTTGTGAATGAATGGTCCCCTGTTTAGGCTTTTTATTTATTTTTTATTTCGAGGGAAATTGTGGGAATGAATGAGAAATGGGTGTGAAAGCGAAACAAAATGGAGGTAAAACATATCCGACCAAATAATTCGTCTGAAAATAATTTTATTGAGCTCATTTATCAGGCAGAGGGTTTTATAATTGAACATTATTTTCTTTTTTGATGGGCCGGCGTTAAATGATTTGGGGGCTGTGAGTTCATATAATATTTATAGGTATCAGATATTTCATGGTGAAAGTTGATTTTAATTTTGAAAATGGGAACTTTTCTGACAAAACTTTCCTCTGTGGGGTGAAAAACTGGTAAAAGGACGGAGATTAATGCGAAAATGACGTTTTTAGAAAAGAAGCGCTGTCCGCTCCTTGGCCCAGTGATTTAAGGATGGGATAAATATTCTTTAAGGATGGGGGCTCCATAAGAATCTTAAGGTAAAAGAAGAGTAATTTCTAATGCATATCAAGGAATGCTGAATAGTGAATATATATTATTTATTTAGCATTTCCTGAATAAAAATACGAATTTCAAAGTGGAATTTAATAGTTTCCTAGTCAAGTTCTCTGCGGGCATTTTTTAAAATTAAGTTTTAATATTAATTGTCCTTTGCGAGTATGGAGTTCCCTTAAAAAATCATAATCAAAATTAGAAGAAATTTAGACAAAACTCTCTTGAATTTTGGGATAGCATACGTATAAGCTTTGAAATGTTAAATCAATGCACGTGCTTTCATTTTAATATGATGGTTAAATTATCATTAGAAATCTCATCTCAATGAGTAAATTTGCATTCACAAATTCATTTTTTATACAAATTTGTCTACTCTCTTGCTTTTCTTTAAAAAAACCCAAATAATAAAGAAAATAAATCGGCTAAAACATAAATGTCGACAACAATTGCGAAAATTAAAATTGTTAGAAGAAGGAAAAGAAATGTTACTAAAACTAACAAAATATTGTGAGAAAACAACATAATCAAGCGTAAAGCAAAAGATGCCCCGATTATAAAATGGCCACATGATAATTGGATAAGTAAACACAATTAAAATAATAAATCTGCTCCCTTTTCAATTGCTTGGGAGCACGTTCGCCGATAAAAAAAACCGATTCGAAAAGAGAGAAAGCAAAAGTGCAAAAGCGGCTTGACTTCGCGTTTCCTTTTTTCGAAGTGAATTTAAGAGGTTTTCGCGGTCATCATCATCACCATTCACCAGCAGCACCAGCCAGTGGGAGCCGCGTGCTTTTACGCCACAAGATTTGAAACGTTCTCGAGGGAGGAGGTCGCCAAGGGGAACGGCAATGGCGTCCTCCGGCAGTCAAGGGATGCTCTCCGAGGACCAGCTTCTCCATCTCTTCGACCGCTTCTCCGTCCTCACTTCTCTGCCTGGTGACTCCCTCGAGCTACTCTCCTGTCTCCCTCTCTCTCTCCCCGCCTTTCTTTGACGTTTCCCGGAGTTCGGTTTTCCCCGTTTTCACTCGCTGTGTCGCATGCTTGCAGACGTTAAGAAACGGATTTCGGATGCTGTGCAGGATAGACAGGCAAGTCTCTCTGGCTATTTGTGTATTTCCGTCTTCTGTCCTCGCATTTGCCTAGGTCTAGCTGGATGGACTGCTTGTCCGAATGGCTTGTCGCTGTTAGTAGTGAGTTTGATTTCTGGATCCGCATCATCTAAATTCCTTGGCTACACTCGAGAGGAATGGCGTGCTTTCGGCGTTTCACGGCCTGGTTCTCGGGCGACGTGTTCGAGTGTCCGCGTTTGTGCTTGATGTGACCGATTCGTTTGGTCTTCGGCATGAGATGTGCACTAATTGTGTGGACCTTGTGCCGAGTTACGGATTCTCTCCGTTTCAGCTGTTGATTTAAGCTTTAATTTTTGTCCATTGAATGGAGAAATTATCTTCTTGTTGGACATTTGGTAGACTGGTGTTATGCTTAATCTCGGGAGGATATTCTAGTTTCTGTTAAAAGCGAAATGCAATTACCTGTCATTGCCTGATATCTTGTTGTCGTAAGGACATCTCCTCAATGTTGACCTGCCCTGTTGCTGTTGCTAAGCATGAGCTTCAGTCCGACAGCTGATGTATTTCTTTGGTAAAATGAACACATGCAAAGCATCCGAAGATTCAACTGTTAAATCTTTTGGCTCTTCTTGCTAAATATAACTGTTCTCGTTTTCTTCATCTAATATACAAGTGGGATTTTGCTCTCACAAATGTGTCATCACGACGTACTTCTATGAAATGAATGTGGAAAGATCGTCATGAATTTCTGTCTAGAAAGTTGTGGTGTTATTGTGGATGCTTTAATGAGCTCAACGTGACATTGCATGTGGGCTCCATTGTTGAACTTGACAAATTGCTTGAGAAGCTTTGTGTTGGTATCTACACCATGTTCTGTATTTTGATTTACTTCCAAAATCAGATTGTCTACAGATCCTTTTTTGGATGTGATTTGTTGAGAAGTGATGGCACTAAGTTTGAGTATAACCTAACGTAAGTGGCTATCTGCAGGAAGCTGTTGCTGTAACTACAGAAATCCAAGAAGAAATATTTCAGGAGATGGGTATTGGTGAGTTATCTGACTGGAAACATGATTTTTTTAGTCATTTTCAGTCTTTTATTTACAAAGGTTTCAGATGCTTTGGATTGGACTAAAGAACAACTAGCTCTGGAAGTACATCTATGGTCTAAACTGGGAGAATGCTCCTGTGTTTAGATCAAATGGAATAGTTTTCGCTCTTCAAGTTTATTCTTGAATGTACTCTCAACATGATTATATTTTAGTCCTTAAGTCACTCACTGCGGTTCTCCTCCAAATTTTCTGGGAAGTAATCTTAAATATCACAAAATAAGCAGCTATAGTAAGCTCATTTATATTTATCATGTGAGTCTGATTCTCATCCTGCAAAAGTTTGCGTGGAGTATATCTGGATATGATTGCCTTTCCCTGAAGTTTGTAGCCGAAGTCTGCTAGTGAGGAACTTGATATCTTTCAGGGTCAATATCGTCTGGATTTATTTCTCTTGCACTGATGCACTAGATATGTGAAGGATTTGACGTAAGCAGCTTGATACAGTGTGGAAGTTGTGCTTCACTGTCGCAATGTGCGAATCATGTGCTGCCTTTCTCTTGCAGAACCAAGATTTGGCATAGCATGCCTGGGAAGAGTAAATATGGTTTATGAGAATGACCGGGATTTGATGATTCGCTTCTATAAATTTGTTGCAAAGTAATCTCTCTCTCTCTCTCTCTCTTCCCCCCTCCCCCCTTTGTGTGTAACACCAATGCACACATTGGGACCTTGTGCTGTTGCAGCATTTCCCAAGGTGCTGAATCACCAATTACATGTGCCTGGCGTTTATGAGCAGTGTTGTGCAGTTTTGTTTTAATCTGGACACGTTAGGCATGAAGTTAGAAAAGAAATTGCCACCATTAACTCCTGTTCCATTATTACTTGGTACAAATTCAAAGTGAAAAGTGAAGAAATTATAGTTCTCTTTACTGCATTATACTGCTAAAAGATTGCTAACTAAAGCAATCATAAAGCTAATGATAGAGAGAAGGAAGATTCTATAGATGAAAAGGTGCTTGTCTTGCATCTCTGATAGGGAAAAAGTGGTTGGTAAGACTCTGTTTATGGGGCAGGGAAGAAGCGGCTTGTGATGAGGCTGAATTTGGGCCGGATGAATTTTCAGAAAGAATGGTTTATCAGCAGGAACTGCAGGAACAGGTCATAATTCAAAAACTCATGCTTCAATCTCATTGTAGTTTTTCATTGACGAAATACGTATGAATTTACCTTGCAGCAATTGGAGATGCTAAAGTACATGCGCCAATTTAACCTCGATGATCAGTCAGCCATCCTTGATAAGGTATATGATTGTATATTACTCTCTGTTCATTTATGCTTTGCCATGGATCAGCTAGATTAACCTGATATATGCAATGCATAACCAGATCAAATTACTTTATAGACATATATAGAACCTGCTTCATTCTATCACCAAAAAGAAAAGAGCTGGGAGGGATATTCTCAAGGCCAATCAGTGAAAGAAGTTGGGCGAAGTGCTGATAGTTTTTCTCCTTTTGCATTGTTGTGTTGTTTACATGATCTAGCAAAATCAGTTCCGAGAATGAATGTCTTATGCATGACTTATTACCGTAAGCATGAATATACCTTTCGACGAGTACGATAATTGCTTTCTGTGAGTTCTCACGTCAAAACCAGAAAATACTTTAGGGTTCTTATTCTATTTATTTCTCACTTTTAATAAATCCGTGCAGATCCGTGATATGCTCTTCCTCTTGAAGCTCACTATCTAATTTGATGTAACAGTTGCGGCAGCAATTAGAAATTGCCAATTTTGACGGTGAAGCATCAGTATTGTCACCAGAGCAAATTCAAGAGACGGTCCGAAGAAGGGTATCACCTCTATTTACGCCAAGGTACAATCCATCTTCACTTATCCTTCATCAAGGTTCAACATCTGGAAGGATAGATCCTATTGCAATTGTGTTCATGCAAGCGGTTGTTGCCTGAATCTTTATAGACATACATGATTTTGTTTTCTGCTGGTGGGTTTATGTTATCCTTTTACTCTTATCTCAGACCTGAATTAATACGGCATGTATGGTGCACTGTTTTGCAACTTTCTTTCTTTTCCTTCCCTCTCTTTTTGATGATTTTTCTACTGAATCAACAGGGGAGCAAGTTGAGGCAAACCACACATGACTTGTTAATCTGCCCCAGTTCTGCTTAATTTTGCTTTGCCTGGTTCTACTGCTGTTCTTTCGGTTCAATTACCATCTGAAGCAACCAGGCGACTGATGTTTCAATGTGTTGGTTCTTAGACTTGCATGTAAACCATGGCACCGCCATGTACATTTGACAAAGACCTTTTTAAGCAATTATTACTCGGTGTTGCGGGAAGTGTCAAGCCGGTAGGCGGATTCTATCAAGTGATAATCTTGAGTACTACTAGTACATCCAGAGCACATATATTCATGGAGAGAAGCATAACGGGATGCACGTAGCCATCCCCGGAAGTTGGTTTGTCTTGTGTCAGATAACCACAATCCACCCCATGATTGGGTTTTGTCAAGTTGCAAGACTCTGTGGTTAAGATCGGAAGTTTGCATCTACAGATCACCCATCATTATAACGAGGCCAGGATTTTTAGTTTAGATATTCCAACATGATCGATTCGGTTAGTCCCGCACCAGCAGCAGCAGTATCAACCTGAGCGGGTCCAGTTCTTCAGGACCAGGAGCGGCACGCTGGCTCTCGTGTATACGCGGTGCACGCAGGCCGGAGCGAAATGTCAGACGATTTCACGGTTATATTAGAAAATGAAAAGTCGCTGTCGGCGACGTGGAGATGGCCGAGTTGGTCTAAGGCGCCAGATTAAGGTTCTGGTCCGAAAGGGCGTGGGTTCAAATCCCACTCTCCACACGTTTCTCTCTATTTTACCTTTTTTTTTTCCAATTTTTTCTGCACGAACTCAACGGGACATGGTGCCAGACCCAAAAAAAGAAAAAAAAAGAAAAAGGACGTGGTGTAACTTTCAGGTTACATGAGCTGGACAAAAAAAAAGAGGATAATAATCGAAGATGTCGTTCCTCAGCAGAATCGAGTAGCGTTTACGTTACTGGACGGGGGAATCTCGAAATGCCAGAGCCTCCCCACGCCCTCCACCTTGTTCTTCATGCACAGGAACTCCTTCGCGTACGTCCGCTCCACCCGCCGGTTCACGTCGTGCAGGAACACGTGCGTCACCCCCTCCCCCGCCCGCCCCCTCGCCATCACCGCCGCCGTGAATATCGCCCCCATCCTCCCTGGCGCCTCTGCGAAGTACCCCCTCGGCGCATCGATCATGATCACGTCCCACTGCTTGTCCCGCACCTCCTCCGGCAGCCCCGGGAGGGCCAGCCGGCACCGGCTCTCTCCCCCATCCCTGCATTCCCGGGCATGCAGTCCCGCTCGTCCCTGTACGTGGCCAGGAGATCGTTGGCCTCGGCGAGCCGGGTCGGGTAACGCACGTGGAACGCGTGCAGGGACGGGGCCTTCGTGAGCACCGACCGGATCCACGACTCGCCCTCCTCGAGGAACACGGTGGTGCCCCGCGGGTTGAGGGCGGCCCACATGAGGGAGTCGTGGCCGAGGCCGAAGACGAGGAAGTTGCAAGGGGCGGCCTCCCGGAGGACGTTGAAGCAGAGGCTGATCTCCGCGAGGGACTGCTGCGGGACCACCCGGGACGTGGCGTAGTGGAGGATGGCCTGGAGCTGCGTCGGCGTCGTGACCTGGCTCGAGGAGCCGCTGCCGCCCCCACTGAGGAGCGAGGCGACGGCGGCGCTCCTCCTCCCGGGGACGAGGGGCGTGGCGGCGAGGAGGAGGAGGAGGAGGAGGGTGGCGGTGACGAGAAAGGCAGCGGAGACGGTGACGAGCCAGCCCTTGTTGAGAGGGAGGCGACGGCCCTTGCCATCGGGGTCGAAATGGCGTTTCTTCATGTCGGCTTTATTCTCATCAAACATGATTCCTGGTACCGGCGGTTATTATGTAGGCGAGCTCGTTCTCTTCGGGGTTGTCGAGGTTGCGGGGATTCATCAATCAAATCGAGATCGCTTTTATAAGAAAGGAGGGGAGTCGCACGTCGATCTGCAGGGGCCTGGAGGACGAGCAGTAGCTTTCGAGGAGGAAACGAGGGGTCACATGCGACGATCGGTACGTAAGGCCTTCCCAGGGCGCTTCACTTTATGCCCCAAAAACTGAGAGGATGCGATTGCAATCCGCAATGCACCGGCAACGTATATATACACGTCTTAATGCGTCTAAATACGGTATGTACTAACTATAGTTATGACGCTTACTGACTTATTTCTTTGGATGCGGGAAAATGGGATTGGATTCAGGGCCCAACCTTTAACAACGCCATTTACTTTGGGGGGGTCCTTCTGATTTACTCAAAAATTGAATGTCATCCCCCCTTTCCTATATTGGGATTAATCATGCCCAACGCTGATCGACGTTTAATGCCGACATTTATTGACGTGTTGCAGTTTTCGAATCTAATCGCGGTTGGTTGAGACCTGTCAATACCCGTTTTGTCACGTGCAAACCCGACATTATATAAGAAAGTTGTAAAAAAGCGCACGCGTGAAATAAACAAGAGCAAGATCTGACTTCGATATACGCAAATAAACTATCATTTGACTCGTCATCTCCATCGGTCATTATATAATCGGCTTTGTCTTCGTCTCAATGGAGAGCTCCACGGGTCGCCTTTAGATCGCCAGGAGGGCCTCTCTTCTTGAAAACGTATTCAATACGAATCCGTAAATTAAGGGATGATAACATAAATGGTCCATATACGTCGATCAAATGTGTAATGCGGTCCTTTAATTTTTAATTTATTTAACGCGGTCTCCAATTTTTTGGTACGTGTTTAATGTGGTCTCTAGACTAAATTAAAAGTGTATAAAAAATTTATGAATCGCATTGAAAAAATTAAAAAGTTTTAGGGATCATATTGTATATTAGGCTAAAGTTTAGAGACTGCATTATATGTTGGATCAAAATTTAAGAACCATCCGTGTCATTATCCAAAAAATTAACAATTTGGGACATGCATTAACGTAATACTAGGCAAATTTTCTGCAAAACATAGCAAATAAAAGCTTCCATTGAGGACCCGAACCATGATTATTATTTCTAGCTCGGCAACGTTGAAGATCCTGCGAAAGAAACTATGCATCGAGTCGAAGGCCCGTCCTCACTCGTCATCGGGTCAAAGGCCCGGCCCGTCATTGACGGCGGCCCATATGTTCCTGGGCCGAGCCGCATCTCCCCTGGAGTCCAATCCAAACAAGTGCCACCATCTCGTCTGAAGAACACCAGTCCTCTCTTTCTCTCTCTTCTCTCTCTCCATTGAAGAAGCAAGCAGCAAGCAGCACACCCGAAGGATAAGGCATGCCTCGTCGCCATTGAAGTTCTCTCGATATCGCGTTTGCAGATAACGGACGGACGGACGGACGGAGAAGAGGAACATGGCGGCCTCGAGTGCTCTGAGCCTCATAGGATCGTTCCGGGGCCTCTCCCTGTGCTCGAGCTCGTCCTCCTCCTTCGCCAGGGGCGACGCCGCGCCCGTAACCGCCGCCGCCTCGAGGCTCTCCGTCTCGCGCCCGGCGAAGTTCCCGCCGGCCACCATCGAGTGCGCGCACAAGAAAGGGGCCGGCAGCACCAAGAACGGCCGCGACTCCAAAGGCCAGAGGCTCGGCGTCAAGATCTACGGCGACCAAGCCGCGAAGCCCGGGGCTATTATCGTGCGCCAACGTGGCACTAAGGTGAATTGCGTCGTTTTTCTGTGTCGTGAATTCGGGTTGGCGATTACCGTGTGAATTGCTTACGCAGCGAGAAGGCGATTGTGTTCGCTCGATTGTTGTTATCTTCACTATATTGCTGTCGAGTTGATTCTGATTTTTTTCATGAGGATAGCCGTCGTGTAGAGGTTAAAAATACTTCTTATTGTGAATAGAACGGGGTATAGTGGTCAGAGTTGAGATTTTGTGGGCTTCGAAGGAAGTGTCTTTCTCAATTCTGCAGAATGAGATGATGATCTTATCCTCATTTATCCTGCTCTTGCGGTGGATGATGAAGATTGTGGTCATTGGAAAAGACTATGGGATCGATTTTGAACATCTTCCGATGAAAGCAAGCACTAGTGATCTTGTCTCGGATGAGGGTCAGAGCTTGAGTGAGAACAGGTGCTGCCTTTGCTTCGTCGAATGGCCTGAGCAACTGTCGATCATTTGATAGTTCTGGCTTCCGTGTGCGATCCATATCATCGGGACTAACAATTTCTCATCAACGATAGAATCAATGGGAGTTGATTTTGTGGCTATGACATGTGGGGCAGTTACTTCTATGATGTGCATTTGGTTAAGATATCTGGGCAGTTTGATGTCAAACCTTGTGCTCCCTAATTGTTTGCCAGCAAATTGGCATTGGAAGTGTCTAAGCTGCACACACACACACGTCTGTGTGTGTGCATCTCTGTATTTTACTTAACATGATTGTCTAGGCAAGTGGAAATGGAGCATCCACACATCTACTTTTGAAGTAATATAGATCTTCTTAAGGGCATAATGTGGAGAATGCCAATTGAACGAGTGATTCAACAAGAGATTAGAGTCAATTTGAATAGAAATTGATCATTTCAATGAGATTTTTGCATGGCTTCAAGTTAAGCGAAAGAATAAATCCTTTTTCCTTCATGATTAGGCTTGGGTATGTATGAGACATTTTTTATTTGGTTGTTTCAAAGATTAAGAGTGAATTAGCCTTGTGGAATTAGTTTGACCAAATGTCCTTAACTTCTCTACTGGTGGTAATAGATTAGTCGAGAACCATGAATCATATAATTTCTCTGCCCTATGGACAGATCATGGAGGAAAGATAGAAAAAAAGTGTAGAAAGCATAGTGGAGTTGGCATGCTACTTGTATCTGACAGGACCTTTACCTTTCAATGGTAAGTTACTAGTGAGGGATGATGACCTGCAGAGCTGCGTCCTTGGGTTGTTCCTGCTGCAGAGCTGAGTGAACATGCTGGAGTAAAGGTAAAAGATGGCCTGTGTGTAAAAATAATGTCTGTTAAGGGAGTTGTTGAGAGGTAGCCAACTTTCTCCTTCGTTATAGATTCACTTCGTCAGTCTGATTTTCGCATCATTGTTGGTCTTTTTAGCATTTTATTCATGCGAGTGTTCTGTTTTGGGTTGATGTTCAGGAGTCACTGTTTTGTATCACTTCCGTTTGATAATTATGCACTCTAAATTTCTCTCTGAAACTCTTTCAGTTCCATCCTGGAAATAATGTGGGACTTGGCAAGGACCACACCATCTTCTCTCTGATCGATGGACTAGTCAAATTTGAGAAGTTCGGGCCCGACAAGAAGAAGGTCGAGTCAAAGACAAATTTTAGGTTATGCACTTGAGAGATGGTGAATTTTATATGACTGACATGTTACTTGCTTTCGTTGGAGTCACAGATAAGCGTATACCCAAGAGAAGTTCAGCCTGAGAACCCAAATAGCTACAGAGCACGAAAGAGAGAGTACTTCAGGATGCAGCGTGAACGGAAAAAAGCAAGAAGGGAAGGCATTGTAGCTTCACCCCAGCTAGTGTTAGCTTCAGCTGATGATACTGCAGAAAGCAATCCAAATTGTTGATACTGTGACACTTTAATTCCTTTTGCAATCAAGGCTTTCTTTCAAGCTGTACAATGATCAAAAGGTTAACTAATCAAAATTCCTTTGTTTATGATCTCTCTCCATGCTGATGAGCCTTCATCTCAATTCTAACTATCGGGCCTGGTATTATATTCCAAATCATGATAATGATTCATCTATTTTATGCACATGTGATGAATCCGGATACTTGGAGTTACGAAGGCGTGGCCGTCTGTGCATGTTGTGTTTTCTAGGTTTGTGCTTCTTGGCAGCTAATTGGCATTGGGTATATTGGAATGTAGAAATATTTTGTGATGAACGTGTAGGAAATCCCCAAGACAAGCAGACAAGTGGAGATTTCTCCCTCGACGTATTTCTTATAGTTCAAGGAAAATTGAGAGAGATTTTTGAAGAATATCGTGATCTAATGATCACAAATTCAAGATCTAATGATAAAAAATGATCGGCAAAACAAGACAAAAAGTTATCCTTACGAAAGATTCAAACGCCTTCATCTGCCACATCGAAATTCACAATCAATTGTGTCGATGTTCCAACCACTCCGCAAAAGCCCTGCCCCATGTCTTTATTATAAATATCATTTTCACAGTAACCAATAGAGCAACCAGACGAAAGAGAGACAAAGAGAGCGAGAGAGAGAGAGAGAGAGAGAGAGAGAGAGTCTCCATCAACACTCATCATCATACATAACTAATATCGTAGGAATATATTAGGACGCATTTTGAACATGGTATGTCACAAACTCGTAAGAAATTTGAAATTCGACCGATAGATCACAAAACAACAATGCGACTCGAGAGGCTTAATGCATCGCTTCCATAAGCTCAATCCATTAATCTGCATGTAAGATTGTGGATCATGACTAACATACAACGATGAACCTCTTCGATGGGCTTTCAAAACTTGAGTTGCCGTTCGCCAGTTAAATAAGTCATGCTATACAGAACCGAAATAGGAAAAACTCATCAAAACAAATTATAGAGTCCATCCCTGAAACTCAATTTAGCGCAATGGCTACTGCTTTAGTGCTTTGTATTAGAATTCAGGGATTCTTATGTTCTCTCACGCTGAATAGCACGAGGGACAAACGGCAAGCCTCGTGTGTGGCGGCGACCAAAGCTGATAGACGTAGGAGAGTCTGAAGTGCTTAATTTGGAGACTGCTGAAACAAGTTCATCCACGGCTTCATTTTCTACTTCCATTGCACTCGGAGCTACCTCTTTCTTATGAGTGACCTGCTTACGTTGGCTCTTCTGCCTCTGCTTCTTAGATGGAAGAGCCTTTTTGTAAAACTCAAAGGAAGTAGGGAACTTATGCTTGTCAATTAGATGCCGTTGTCGAGCTTTGTAGGTTTTGAACTTCGATCCACAGCTTTCCACCAAGCATTCATACTGTTTCCACACAAATAGTAGATCTATCAAATATGGACAAGAAAATATCTGTACAACCTCATATGATAGGAAAAGATGTATGATTTTTGGTTCTGTACTTCGATCATTCTCAACAACATATTTTTATAGAAACATGTCCCCAGACAGTAAGAGCAATATGCTTCGATTGTTGGAGGATGGTTATTTTATGCTCTTGCCGATGAGCCAGGTCATGTCACCTAGAAATGACAGTTGTCACAATTTCACCACTGTTCCACAATCAAATTGCAATATGGTCTTGTCGTGAACTCCAAGCCACAAATGACATTAAGAAGGGAAGAAGGTTGACAAACAAGGGAATAAATCGAGGTTGGCCAGTTTTCGGGCTTAGCTCATGCATTGGCAACAGAAGTGCCCAACCCCTCAATCAGTCATGAGAAAAACATAAGTAGCTTGCTTGGAGCCAAGCTTCGGCTAGAAACTATAACGCCAATAACAACACAGCATAGTACTTTAAAACACCCTAAATTATCAAACAAAGAAACGCAGAGTCAGAATATGTCTGAGCTAATGAGCAAACATACCATAGCAAAACCACGAGCAACCTTTGCTTGAAAGAAAGAATCATGTGCTTCTGATACATGTATGCTGAGGAGCCTGGATGTTGGGTAAACTCTGGAGCAAACCGAACAAGAAGCAGTATGCCGTGCATTGTAATGATCTTCAAAGTTCTCTAAAGATGTTAAGTGTGCACCACAGCCAGCAATTGGACAGAAAACTCCCCTGAAAGGTATATGTCGAGATGTTCAGACAGAGAGTTTAAGAACTCAGTGAACATGTCCTAGAATATAGCGCAAAAGAGAGATACCCAAAAATCAAAGCCACCAACTAAACAAATTATCACATTCTCAATAGAATAACCCAGTGACCACTGTCCTACAATATTACACGAGTCACAGGCATCCGAGGCCTAATCAATGGACTTGAAGCCTGGAAAATCTGTATACTTTTTTTTTCCTTTTCTTTGATTGCTCCAACGAACCACATGAATAGCATCATAAAATAATTTTATACTGCTGAATATCTTTCGCAGGTGGTCTACAAAAAA
Source organism: Eucalyptus cloeziana (assembly GCA_014182715.1). Taxonomy (NCBI): domain Eukaryota; kingdom Viridiplantae; phylum Streptophyta; class Magnoliopsida; order Myrtales; family Myrtaceae; genus Eucalyptus; species Eucalyptus cloeziana. The sequence goes on from CM024642.1 coordinate 23,833,970, forward strand.
GAAACTAATGCCATAGCCTAGCAACTGTTGAGACAATCATTGAGCAAATTAAGGTTTGCAAATACCTAAATCAAGCATGCCCATAGAAACAGATGTAACAATCATTAAAAGAAACTACGCAAAAAGATTGACATTTCTGAAATTCTTAGCACCTGCTTTCCTCATCCATCAAGTTCTGAAGTTGATACCTCTCATCTTCAGTTATATCTAGTGCAACCTGAATATATGTTGGAAGTCAAAGGCAAGATGTGACATATAAACTGTAATTCCAAAACTGAAGTGACTGCAAAAAAAACTCATACAGTAAAAAGAAAGGTAACAACCAACAAATGAGTGCTAAACTAGAAGAAGCATATCAAGTGGGAAGAAAAAAACATACATGAAATAGAAGACAAACTCAAATTGTATTTGTAATTCGTCTAGTTACTCGGTCTATCTCCATCGGGAAGTATGATATGACTCCGTTTCAACCCCCACAACAAATTAGTTGGCACTAGGTTAGCAAATTGGGGAATATAGGCAGGTTGATTCAACTCCAGTAATTCTTCAGTGGGAGTGAGGATGACTGAAACTCGAGAAATCCGATTTCCACACAGTGGATTCCACTCCGAACAAATCATTAACCTTCATGTGCCTTACTCATTGGTTAAACACGTACTCACAATTTTGCACTAAAACTACGAATGGGTGTGATGAGTAATATTCAACATTCTCATAACCATGTCCGATGTCCCTCAATCAACCTCACAACTTAAAAGTTTTGTTCGCATTTACACGAACAAAACTTCAACAATCCCGCAGTCTTCAGGTTCAATTTCAACCCCCACAACGAAGTGATTTGGCTGGCAGCCGGCACTCAGCAAGCGAAGCCGACGAACATAAGCAATCTCAATTCAAACTCGAGACGCCGGATTCTCGACAAGCAAGATTTCAAAAGGCGGGCGGAACCCCATCGCGCGACCATTTATCGCCACCTCGCCGCACCTTCTTCGCCGATCAATTGAGGCGCTTTACTGATTCAATTCGTTCCATTTTTCCGTTCAAAATTATTCCCGAAGGAAAACGGCGATTCGATGACACGAAAGATCTCTCGACGTTCTAGACAGCGAATCCTAGAGCCACTACCAAGCAACGAAAGGAGGGAAGAAGGAGGAGGAGAGAGGACCTGCTTAGCGAGGAGTTCGCGCTCGACGTTGCCGGAAGAGAAGAAGGCGGAATCGGGGTCGAACCTCCGGCGGACCGACGTCCAGTACGGGAAACCTCCGCCGCCTCCTCCTCCTCCCTCCGCCTCCATCGTCGCCATCCTTCTGCCTCCCTCAACTAACCTCGCGATGAAGCTGCAACGGTAAGAAGAGAGTGGAGAACGTGTCTGGAAATATGGAGAACTGTTGGATCCTCCGCTCGTCAGCTTTTCAAATCACACAAGACAACAACAAGAGATTCTTTCCTGGGCCCCAAAGCCTCGGCCTGATCAGAACGATCTTATATCGTCTATTTTTAATTAATAAAATTTTATTGGGTGAATGTTCAAAAACGTCGATATGTCCGAGTGGTTAAGGAGACAGACTTGAAATCTGTTGGGCTTCGCCCGCGCAGGTTCGAACCCTGCTGTCGACGTTTTCTTCGTCCCCTCCTCTTTTTAATTTGACACTGCTGGAGGTCAAAATTTCCCATCATAGCTTTTTTTTTGCTTAATGAAAAAGGTAAATCGAACTGTCCTCCACTCTCCATTCGAGATAGTAAGATTTGTCGTTTTTGGGCGGTTGGCTTTTTTGGCCGAGTCGAAGAAATTTCCTTGCAAACCACCCACGCGGATCACACAGCATGTGAACGGCCCCAGCTCAGAAAAGAATTTTGAATACTTTCAGACTCAGTTTCGGAGCAGGGAGAGAGGAGAGGAATAGCTTCATGCCCTAAGCAAGCTCGCAACTTTTTCCCATTCCGCGCTGGCAAATACCTTGTCTCTTCCCTCAAACAAAGCAAAGCACCCGCCCACCATCTACAGCTCTGGCCGTCTTTTTTTCCCTCTCCGGAAGCTAAACATCACATTCCACTCGCCCACCATCATCGCACTTTGTCTTGATAGTGTTCCGGAGAGGGAGGGAGAGAGATGTCGGACTGGGGGCCGGTGTTCGTGGCGATGGTGCTGTTCGTGCTGCTCACCCCGGGGCTGCTGATCCAGATACCGGGCAAACACAGATTCATCGAGTTCGGCAACTTCCAGACCAGCGGGGCTTCCATACTCGTCCACTCCATCGTCTACTTCGCTCTCGTCTGCATCTTCCTGTTGGCCGTCGGCGTCCACGTGTACATCGGTTCTTAGCCTCTCTATCTTTTTCCCCTGTCCTTTTCTTTCCGCTTGCTCGGAAAGACCCCGGATGATTTCTCTCTGTGGATCGATTGCTAAGCTAAAGCTACGATCTTTTTTGCTTCTCTCTTTGGGGGTTTTGGGATCTCTTGAAGAATGTTTACATGTATCGGAATTGGATTCTATTTGCCGTCATACTTCTTGATCTGCCCTTTATTTGTATCCCACCTAACAATCGCAGACTGCGTTTTGGATTATCATCTAATTACTTATTTCAGTGTATTATGCTGTGACACCGAGATTTGTATGAATGATTTACACACTTGACTGTCCACATTTGCCGAGCAATCAAGCTGGTCTACTCAGAATTTAGAACTGTAGAAAGGAAAAAGCGTATCTTCGAGTTCTCGTGCTAGTTTCGACAACCCCCCCAAAAGAAAAAAAGAAAAGAAAAGGTTCTCAGGTTAGTGTCGGTTTCATCGTATCATATGACATGGCTGATGCTGCTAGAGATCAGAAAAACAGAGATTGGTTGCATATGCCGCCTACGGTTTAGTATCAATTAACAACCTAAACTCGATGAGAAACTGGAGCAATTTCTACTCGCATTTCAAATTACAAAAAGATTGAAATCAACAGGAAGTCAACCAGAGGCTACAAGCACAGAGATTGAATCCGCAACAGTACCTATACTTAGGATTATTTAGCAGTGTACTCAGTCTCGGTCTCTGTCTCGGTCTCGATCTCTACCTATACATACAAGTGGATGTTAAGAACAACAAAGAACAGTATCAGAAGCACACCATACAGAACAGCATGCACAAATATGGAGGGTAGGCTAGTCTTCATGTTCAAGAAGTCCACCGGCTGGCTCTTCCCCGGCATCTGGACCACCATCCCCGGCGAGAGAAACGCAAACAGAGCAGAAGCGATCAGAGGAGCAGCCCAATCATTCATCCTCTTGCTTCTGAAAGCTTTCTCTCTTTCTCTTCAAATTCGGGCCTCAGTAACTCAAACAAAACAAGTGCAGAAAAAACAACAAAAAAGCATGAAAATATAAGGCGTACGAAAAGGGCATCGGATGCCGCGTGGCCCATCAAAGATGGAATTGGAATTTCATAAAGACGGAAAAAGATAATTTTTTTAGCTTCTTTTCAACTCCCTTTTGTGAATTTCTTATTTCCCTGCTTTGATAACGAAAGGCGTCATCTTCAACTCGATGAGCCGATAAAGATAATCGTCCTCCGAAAGCAAAGCGTGATCGATGGCAGGAGCAGGACCATATAGCAGCTAGAGGTTGGTTTAGTGTTCAATTAGAGTCCAACTTTGGTGCTACTTAGTGGCTGATCCGTCACATGCTGGGGAAGCCATTGAAGGATCAGCCAAAACAAACATTATTAAAAGTACAGATAGACATCGAGAGAGAGAGAGAGAGGCTTGACGATATATGATTTGGTCTGGCGGGCCCATGGCGGATACCCAGTGAACGCATTAACCAACGGTTCAAAATAATGGTAACGGGAATCGCGAGAACCATTTTAAAAATCAAACCTTTGGAGCTGCCGCATTAACAGCAGTCGCTGGCAGAGTATGGCAGCAGCAAATGGTGCCACTATTTAAGGGGGGATCTTGTCGGCTCTGCTCATCGAAAAGAGTAGATAATTTGTACCTTCGGAGCACAGTTCGAGCTAATTATCAAAAACGAAAAGAAAAGAAAAGGGAAGCACATCATTATCAGCATCTTCTTCCTCTTCACGGGCCGCCCAAGATTCCACAAGCAAGTCCAGCCCAACCAGCACTCACCGTCTTCTTCCTATTCTTTCTTTCCTCTTCCCGTAACTTGCCAGCTTCCCAAAGCTCCTGTGAGTGATAAGAGAGGGTCCCCATCAAACGGATCACCTCAAAACTCTATTTTCCGCTCATCGTCAGCGTCATCCATCATCTTGCTCTAGAAATCGCCAAGCATTGCCTTCCTTTTCTCCACGTTCACACGCCCCGACCGTAGAAACACACAGTGAACGAGCAAAAACAGAGGCCCGAAGAGATCTTCAAGAATGGCGGATTGGGCACCGGTGCTGATCGGGGTAGTGCTGTTCGTGCTGCTCCAGCCGGGCCTCCTGTTCGCGATACCGGGGGAGGGCAAGCAGTTGGAGTTCGGGAAAATGAAGACCAACGGCAAGGCCATCGCCTTCCACACCCTCATCTTCTTCGCTTGTTACTCCATCCTCCTCTTGGCCCTCCACATCCACATCTACACGGGCTAATGCTAAAGGCCGCGCCTTTGGTCTCCGAGATCTGTATCCCTCCGAGGCCTAATCTGGGTTTCTGATCACCTAAAGGAAAAAGCTCTGTTCTTGGTCCTGGATTCCGTCCCATCTTCTTTTTTTCCTTTTTGCCTTTTTGGTATATGCAACTTTTACATCTGGACATTTTGCGAATGTGGTTTTCGCTTAGCTCAGCGACGGCTCCATTGGCGATAAGTTCTCTCAGTTCTTTCTCTGTTCCTCTTTCCTAGATCTTTCGCATTAGTGTCGGATTGAGAAAAGGAAACAAGTCATCTTTATGTGACTATTTGCCGGTACTCGGATTATCGTTAAAGACGCTAGATTTGTTTTCATGGCACGACAAACCGAGACGTTTACAACAAAAGCGAGCACGTTCGGCGATTACTGGGGGCTGCGTATTCTGCCCTGTTCAACCTTGGAACTAATGGACGACTTTGCTTTTTCATTTTCACGATCGCCCTCGATCAGACAGCTTTTCGTGGCAAAGGCCTTCCCCTCTTTTTCCTTTTTCTTGTCCCTTTTCTTTTTTCCTCGTTGCGTCCAGAAAGGAGGGGTCCTCGTCCTCCTTCAACCCCCTCGAACATAAGAAACATTCTTTCGAAATTCGAGTATTTTTCATAAAGAATTTGACTCCGGGGGAGTTAACAGACGAACTGATGCGCCTCAGTTTATGAAAGGTCATAGATTTTCCATTTAACTAGACACGACCATGTACGCGATGCGGTCGCTACACGTTTTTGGGGCCCAGTTCTGGCCTCTCTGTTTCTATCCCTGTTCTTCGGTCGAAGCACGAAATGAAACGATACAACAACTCATGCATCAGAATGGAAACGCAAGAAGCATGTCAAATTGATTAGCAATACAAAGCTCATCCTGCACGAACCTTTATGAAATCAAGGGTTTCGTGACAATCGAGAGCAGAAAAAGACCGCCTCATCCAATGGATTATGAGTATGACCTAGTTACGGGAACTCTACTTTCTGTTTTAGAGCTTCCTCGTATGACCTAGCTGAGTATTGCCTAGAAGAAAACAGTAGAGGGAAATTTGTATGAAGAAATAAGAAGAGACAGTGAAACAACACTAAAAGATATCCATGTCCGAAGGCAGCATTCCGGAGAAGCCAGCTTTCAGTGTCCGCCGCCACATAGCGAGGATCGATCAATTAACATGGATATGAATGCCAATTGCTATGGTCAGGATGGTGAGTATGCAAAAGTACAAGACGGCGTGAACCAGAATGGAGATACCGCTTGTCGTCATGTTCCCGAACTCCGCCACCCTCATTTTCCCCGGTATCTGGATCAGCAATCCTGGCGACAACAGTATAAACAAAACCACCGCTACGACAATCGGTCCCCAATCAGCAGACATCTCTCTCTCTCTCTCTCTCTCTCACAAAATCAGCAACTGTGCAATCAGTTGGCTACTCTTCAATATGAGATTATAAGAGACTGCGATGCAGCTTCCCAATAAGTAGAGAGGAGTTAAATTTCTTAGCAGGGAAGCAGACGGAGGATGCCTAACTTGGCATCTGAGGACACTACCGGTTGAATAGCGAAGCAAAGTATGTCATGACAGCAGTGGGGGATTGCTTTATGAGATCAAAGAAGGATCTTTTATTTCCACAACTCCCAATTATTGATGCATAAAAAGCCGCTTTTGCTTCCCTTGCCGACTGGGCGAGGGGGAGGCGTAAACTTTTTTAAAGAAGTCACAGACGAGACAGCAGGGTTCACATCCCAGGGTAACATGGTGGACTCGAGACTTGACCAATTTTGACCACGTTGTAATTTCGTTCTGGCTCATCAGTTTCAGGTCTAGACATTTCCACAAGACGCGCTAGTATGCATCACATCAAATTTTTAATGTATTAACAAAATTGATTGTGATATCACGTTAACACAGCAAGTTGCATAAGCAATACATTAAAGCTTTCCATAGCGTATAGTGATATTAGCCCGTATATCCACCAAAGCAAACTAGATCAATGGCGTTCTAAAAGCAAATGTCACAAAAAAATAAAGGCCACTGACTGGATTGCATCACACGGCACTCTCCAAAAGCATCTTCATGTAGATTGGCAACTATTGCAGGAAGTTCCAAGGTCTCCTAAACAAGCGACCTAAAACCTCCCACTTCCTACCCAAGACCAAGAACTCACTCAAGAATTCAGTCATCCAAGTTCCAACTGAGTTCCCTGAATTCAGAGCGCTATTGAACAATCTTTGCTCCAATTCATGCCATTAATCAGATGAACAAACCCACCAAAGAAGTTGCGCACCGCGGACCAAACTCTTTTTTGAGATTTGCTCAAGTAGTTGACATTTTGTTTTAGCAATTCACAAGGAACTGGAGGTGCAGAGTTGTATCGGCATTCAGCACTACATCCAGAAATGAACAAACTGTTATCCAAAATACCCAAAAAAAACAAAAAAAAAAAAACTCATCTCACGTGTTACATTTTTGTTTCGTTTTGGCTTTAACATGGAGATTTGCCCTTACCTGGCTTAGGTAATATACAACACGCAAAACGTAAAAGGACCCCAACCACCTTTCCTCAAAAAGGCGGAGAATCTGTCAATGCGAATGTCATGCGAAAATGCAGAAAGCACGCAAGATTGGCCTTCTTCCATTTGAAACTTGCAAGCCAAGTAATACAGCATGCATCGTCTGCTAAAACTTGTCATGAGCAAAAAGTCCATTGAGCTGACCTCGAACATGAGTTCAACGTTCCACCTCTCAATCCATCAACTGGCTGCACGTCTCGGCTTGATGAAATTTCCCAATCTGCAGAAAAGTTGCCGAGGAAGACAGAGTTAATTACGCGGCCCTGTCCTAATCAACATTATACACAACCAAATGAAAAACTAGTTTCCAAGAGCTCGAAAGGTCCTTTATATCTCTGTCTCATAAATTTCTAACCAAGCAAACCGGGACCACCTGCCATGCTAATGACATTACAATAATGAAAAATCCCAGGGAACGATAGACTAATCAAAAAGATACTTTTCACTTCTCGGATTGAGAAACCTATCACTAGAATCCGGCTGCCGCTCCATGGATAGAAGTTATCCGATGGATTACGCGCCGATCTTCAACAAGAACTCATGGAGGGGAAGTTGGCGAGAGAAAGCAGACATCTTTTCCATATTTACCATATCATCAAAACCATTACACCAGAAAAGGCATGTATGCTCATCACAAAAGGACACCTTCAATTGCAGGACGAACGAATCATCCGAAAATTTCAAAAAGATTCTTTTTTTCTTCAAAATGATCGATAGAGAAGCCACCTCATAGGCCTGGTGGTGCCGCCGCGAAGCGACGGCGCATGGCATCGCCCGAGCCAACTCCGACGGAGCGGACAGCATTCCCTCCGCGTAAAAGAACGGAACCAGAAGGGTGATACAGGGCATCAAAACGAGCCCGATCCCGAACGTGGCCGACCCGACGAGCATCAGAGCCAGAGAGATCCCCATGAAGAGCGAGGCGAGAGCGACCGGAGAGACCTGCGCCGTCGACGCGGCGGCGAGACGCGGCCGCCTCGACGCGGAGGCGGCGACCGGGAACGCGGTCGGGGGAGGAGGGAACTTCATGATGTGGGCGATCGTCGAGCAGAGCTCGTGCAGCACCCTCGACCGATCGTCCTGCGCATTCGAGCTCCTCATCGCTCGTGAAGAGACAGAGTCACGGCCGTTGCAGAAGGTTAGAGATTCGAGACGATGGCCTGAGCTGAGCTTGGAATCACTCCGACTCTGACACGGGGAGAGAGAGAGTGAGAGGTCGCCGGAGAGGACGACGTTGGTCGGTCGGCGATGCTCGGGTTGCGTGCCGGCCGACCGCAGGATCTTGAGCCTGCAGGGCCGGGCGTGGGACGCAGGCCGATACTGAAAGCTGGTCTTGCATGGGCCGGAATGTTAATACAGTCGGACGGTTTGTAGACCATTCACTAATTTGCGACCGGATATCGCTCGGAAAGAGAATCAAAAGAGCATATAGCATGTACGCGCATCCATTTATCTTGCATACAATTGCGATTCCAAGGATCACGGAAAAACATTTTGAGCTGTAATAAGCGAATTGAAAAATCATTCTTAGATTCCTAGAGAAGAAAGTTGTTCTCCATGTTAAATCTAGAGTGTGTTTATTGTTCGGTATTGTTGTAGTAGAGCAACTACTGCTGTTAATTCAAGAACATTTATCAATTTTTCATAAGGGCGTTAGTGTAAACACGTGAAAGTTGCAGGACCGGCGTAGCTGTTCTTTTTGCAGGCAGAACTGATTATAGGCTCTGCAGAGGCAGACCACTGGCTTCACCGGGGCCCTTTGTGCTTGAGCTAGAAATGAAGATGGACGAGACCCGACCCGCATTAGTCCCATTGGTAGGGGTTTCACAGTGCAGCAAATTCAAACTCATTACACATAGTGGCGCTAATCGGTTCATTTTCTGGACTAAATTGAAACAAAGAAAAAGATGAGAAAATTGAACAGCTGGGAAAAGCTTTTTCCATGAAAATACTTGGCCGAAGAGCCGGTAAGATGGAATCGTCACTTTTTGCCAGATTCCTGCTTACCCCACCCCGGCACAGTGTTGGCAAAGAACCTTGGAAAGGAAGGATGAGATTCTTCAATTCCATGGTGGTAGCTTCTCACGCTGGGAAGTGGGAGTGACGGGCAATAGGCAACTCGGGCGACTTCTAAATGCTAACAAGGAGTAAGCCGTTGCCGTACCTAACACTAGAATCATTAACTAGACCGGGTCCACTGGCTTTGGATCCATCTAAACCCCTTGCTTTCGATGAACGAGCATGTTAAAATCCATTTTATATTGGAGCCCAGTGGATTCATAATCTGACGCCTGAAAGGGATCATCCCTGAAGCAATTCTGGTCAGAGGAGCTATCTATCTTGTAGTGCACACATAGGAAGTGCACATCGATTGCTGCAATACTGTTCCTTAGTTCATAGCCATAGCTCACCGTCTATTCAGTGCAATTCATTCGTATGTCCTGCACTTGGTCAGATGGGTTGTCAAAATTGGGCGGTTCACAAGTGTTCATGTAATTTTTAGGTCTCATTCGTTTCGAAGCTAACCAATCACCAGAACTAGAAGGTTTGTTTTTTTCCCCATCAACTTCACCCTCTAGTTTTAATCCCGGTTTAGACTCTTGGCATTTAGCAAACCAAATAATATCACGATCCATTTTGATGTGCTAGCACAGGGGGTGAGGCCAGGTTCAATTTAAGTGCTATCGAATGCTGGGAAGCGAATCATACTGTGAACTGATTCTGATATATTGTTCAAACTCGCAATTGCAGCAATATGGCCGAGTAAATGAACATTAGTTTGAACTAGCAGATCCTTGAAGGTCACCAATCAAAGTGAAAACTTGACAAATTTTCAAACAGCTATTCCATCAGACAATAGCAACCATACAATAGTAACTTGGGACTCTAGTTGGAGCTGCAGATTACAATATCCATGCAACTCTAGAAAATAAACTTGGAATTAGTACCGTTCAGGACAAGTTATAATGAATGACAATGGCGACCGCTAGGAGATGACCTCATTTATCTTTGGCTCGGAGTTGACTCGCTCGAGCTTGAAGCGCTCCCGCACAGAAGATATGTAATTTGTGGCCTTCAGATCGACGCTTTCATCACCAGGCATGCCAAACAACTTATCAAACTGGCCTAGCGAGTCACGGCCCTTGTTAGGTACAATAAAAGAAACCTTCTGTGCCTTCGGCTGGGATATCACGTCCTGGTGGACCATGAAAGCCACCTTCGCTGTGGCAGCCAACGGAGACGAATGCCTCGGCATAACTTTACTGCTGTGCTGCGCCCCAGAGGCTGGCAATTTGGCTGCTTTATAGAATGGCAGCCCCAGTTTTGCCTTGATCGAGCCCCGACACTTACGGCCCGAGTCCATGCTTGTCAAAATCTATGTGGTTTAGGCTTGAAATGAGAGATGGTGTGGATTTAGCTAGTGAGTATAAGTTGTCGTACCAGAGGGGGGTATATATAGTAGATGCTTGGCCGCCTTTTTTAATTAACGTGTGTTTTAGATGGACACTGAGAATGATAAATTTGCATGTTGCAATTGTGGTCCCTCCACTAATTATCCTGAATCAGATTTATCTTAAATCAAATTTAACACTAGTTTAATGATTGATTCGGGGTCTTTAAACACTGTCTGAGAATATGCTTTTGACATAAATAAATTAGGGGAGGGCAGTCGATCCTAGACGGATGACTGAGATTTTGCTTATAGCATAAGGTTGGAAGATATGCTTTCTCATGAACGGTTCGCGCTCTAGTTGTCCTCAGGACAGACTTGCGAAGCTGTCCTCATGTTACTACTTTTCAAAGCGAGTGCTTTGATTGGACGAGACAAGCCTAACTAGAACAATTAACTGTTTGTTTGCTTTCGGCTTCGCGGGCAGTTCAGTGTCAGGATTGGGAATCTCAGGAATGGATCATATCATTAGCCCAATGATTTCACAGAATATAGACCAGAATAAGGAATTTAAGATTCCTGACATATCGTTTCTTTACGTCTATGATCGCTCTTCTCCACCGCTGTTTATACTCTGAAGCATATTCCCGTCACTCAAATCAATTGTTCATTCTGCCTAGTCGAGCAGTGAAAACTAAAGATATCATCAGCCTATACACAAGCAAGCTAAGAAAAGCTCACGTGTTGACGTTAGTGCAGAGACTCAAGAGAGATTCGTGTACTGGGTTAGGATGTGTATAACGTCTTTCTCAATTATCGGAGTCCCTTGTACTTTTCTGTGAAAGCACAAGCTATGGTGGATTAAGGATACTGTATCGCAGTAGCCGATCCTATCCAAGTTGCGCTGAATGCTTTACTCGGACATGCACTGGACAAAGATAAAGTCTTCCACGTTCCAGGATAAGATATTCTGGAAACCTGCTCGATCAATCACCGTCCAACCTGTTCAAGTGGGCACAAAAGTGGAGGAAAAGAAGATACCCAAATCTCTCAGGGGCTTCTCCTCAATGCATATCAGATCACATTCTCTCATTTCCTTGGTTCTTTAGCATGAATCGTATCACCGATTTTTCTAGACAATAAACTATTGATTGAACAGTCTTATCCATCTAAACATTCATTTCACATTCAGATGATATTGAGCATTGATTCAATATAATAAGATTGCCAATTGCCATTTGCCAAATGAGAATGTTAGGGGGTCTTCCAAAATGGCCTTTCTATGGAGCCCTTTGATTCGCGTGGCCACCTAATCAAAGCCAAAAATAGAAAAAGAAAAAGCTATAGTCGTACTTTATCTGGTACACGGCTGAATACCTTTAGAAGGTACCATCTACTTTTCTTTTCATGAAATTGCTGAAGATGCAACGTCTCTGCTTGTAATGAATGTGAAGTATTCCTTCCCCAGACACATCTTTAGCAACTAAAACTTTTGTTGGAAGCTCCTGGCATAAGAAAATATTTGATGGTCTCTTTGTTCAAGATTTTACGTCTACCATCCACATTGGTTCCGACAAAATACACGCATGAAAACTCTCTCTATCCACAGTCAGAAATATTAATAAAGTCGGATGATCTGTAGATTATTTCATCTTTTGCCTTCGGCCGTTGCTGGAAAAGAGAATGGATTGCACGCACAAGCTGTGATAAGTGAATTGAAGAATCATTCTCATATTCCTAGAAAAGAAATTTGTTCTTCGGGTTAAATTTAGAGGGTTTTTACTGTTTGGTATAGCTATAGGAGAGCAACTATGAATGTTAAATTCAAGGAACAATTGTCTTGCAGGACCGGCATAACTGTTCAGTTTGTAGGCGGAACTGATTATCGGCTTGGCAGAGGCAGACCATTGGCTTTGCCAAGGCCCTCCATGCTTGAGCTTGAAATGAAGACGGACGAAACCTGAGCGAGTTGTTTTGATTCATGGATCCCACTGGAGCTGGCCTGAGCAAGAGTTTTCACTTCGGAGACATGATTCCCGGAAAACTCAGATTTAGCACGAGCCCAATAGAGAGGGGTTTCGGAGTGCAGTGAATTCAATCCCACTGCAGATACTCAGCCTGATCAGTTCATATTCTGGACCGAATTGAGATGAAGAAAAAGATGAGAAAATTGAACAATTGGGTAAAGGTTTTTCCTAGAAAAGCGTCTCGGGCAGGGAAGTGGGACTGATTAGTAATAGGTAACTCTGGCGACTTCTACATGCTGAATAATTAACACACCATCACCTACCTAATGTTAGAATTATCGATTAGACCCGGTACACAGACTTCAGATCCATCTACACCCCTCAATTTTGATGAGCGAACATGTTAAAATGCATTTAAAATGGATCCCACTGGATTTCTAATCTGACGCTTGAAAGAGAACATCCCTGAAGCAAATCTGGTAAGAAGAGCTATCTGTCAACTGTGTAGACCAGAGAAAGTGTACATCAATTGCTGCAATAACGTTCCTTAGTTCAAACACTTAGGTCACAGTCTAATCAGTACGATTCATTTATATGTCCTGCATTTGATCTGATGAGTTATCAAAATTGCACGGTTCAAAAACATCATGCGTTCAGGTAATTTTTTTAGGTCTCATTCTTTTCAAAGCTATTTGATCACCAGAACTGGAAGGTTTGGTTTTAAACACCATCAACTTCCCCATCAAGTTTTTAATCCTAGTATCATGGACCATTTTGATGTGCTAGCACAACGGGTGTTTGCCAGGTTCATGTTAAATGCCATCAAACGCTTGGAAGCAAATCGCTACTGTTGTCTGATTCTGATGTGTGTTCAAACTTGCAATGGCCAAGTCAATGAAGAGTAATTAAAATTATTAGATCCGTAAAGGTCACAGATCAAAGGATAACAAATTTTCGAGAGGCTATACCCTCAGACTACAGTACCATACAATAGTAACTTGGGACTCTAGTTGGAGTTGCAGATTACAATATCCATGCAACTGTACAGAATAAAGCTAGTACTAGTACCGGTACTGTTCAGGATTAGTATTAATCGAATGACCAAGGTGACCGCTAGGAGACGAACTCATTGTTTTTCCGCTCGGAGTTGACCCACTCAAGCTTGAAGCGCTCCTGCACAGAAGATATGTAATTTGTGGCCTTCAGATCAACACTTTCATCGACAGGCATGCCAAACACCTTATCAAATTGGCCTAGCGAGTCTCGGCCCTTGTCAGGTACAATGACAGAAACCATCTGTGCCTTCGGCTGGGAAATCTTGTCCTGGTGGACCATAAAAGCCACCCTTGTCGTGGCAGTTGAGGGGGACGACTGGTTTGGCGTAACTTTACTGCTGTACTGCGCCGCAGAGGTTGGCATTTTGGCTGCCTTATAGAATGGCAGCCCCAGTTTTGCCTTGATGAGGCCCCCGCACTTACGGCCTGACTCCATGCTGGTAAATATAAATGCAGTTTAGGTCTTGAACTGAGAGAGGGTGTGGATTTAGCTAGTGAGTACAAGATGTGGTTCCAGAGGTGGATATATATAGTAGATGCGTGGGCATACTTTTCTAAATATCGGCGGTTTCAGATAGACACTTGATAAATTCTGCAGGTTGCAGTTGTGGTCCCTGCACTATATCTCTTGAATCTGTGATCTTAAATCAAAGTTAACACGACTCTAATGATAGATTCATTTAAGCACTTTCTGGGATTATGCTTTTGAGATTCTTGAATGGCTAAATTAACAAGAGTCTAATGATTGATTCGGGGTCTTTAAACACTTTATGAGATTATGTTTTTGATATTTGCCAGTGCTACGACTCTTCCGATATGAATGAATTAGGGGACTGAAATCAATCCTAGACCGAGGGAAGAGATTTCGCTTATACAAGGTTGCAAGATATCCTTTCTCATGAACAGTTTGCGCTCTAGTTGTATACATGACAGCCTCTCAAAGCTGTCCTCAAGTTTGCTACTTTTCAGACGCACGAGAGCCACGCCTGCGAGGACTAACGTTTTCCCTTTTCTGAGATTGATATTATTCCATGTTGTCGAAGTATCTGTGTGCACTACTTTCTAACATAGTGAATGCCAGACATGTTGTGGTCCACATACTGAGAGCGAGCAAGCAACTGCTTTGATTAGACGAGACAAACCTAACTAGAACGATTAACTGTTTGTTTTCCTTCAGATTCGCAGACGGTTAAGCATCAGGAATGAGAATCCCAGGAATTGATCATATTACAGGTCCGACAATGTCACAGAATAGGGACCAGAATAAGGAACATAAGACCCCCGGCATACCATTTCTCTACATCTATGATCGCGCTTCTCTAGCTGGTTTATACCCCCAAAGCATATTCCTGTCACTCGAACCAATGCTTAGTCGAGCAGTGAAAACTGAAGATATCATCAGCTAATTCCCAAGCAAGCTACGGTATGCGCGGTGCCGTGTACTGGGTTGGGATGCGAATGACGTCCTTGTAAAGTATCGGAGTCCTTCCACTTTCCTACGAAAGCACAAGCTACGGTCGGTTAAGGATACTGTAGTGCAGTAGCCGATCCCTATCCAAAATGGCCTGTTTGTTTTACTCGGACACGCCCTGGACAGCGGTAAGGCCGTCCACCGTTCCAGGACAAGATATATTCCTGAAACCCGCTCGATATGTCGCGGTCCGACCCGTTCAAGTGGGCGCAAAAGTGGAGGAAAAAGAGAGATGACCCAAATCTCTCAAGGGCTTCTCCTCAATGCACATCAGATCACAGCCTCTCTTTTTCCCTTTGGTTCTTTAGCACGGATCGTATCGCCAATTGCTCCGGACAGTAAACTAATTGATTGAACAGTCTTATCCATCAAAACGTTCGTTTCATATTGAGATAAAATTGAGCATTGATTTTGTAGAATAAGATTGCCAATTGCCATTTGCCAGATGAGAATGTTATGGAGCCCTTCGATTCGCATATCCACTTAATTTAAAGCAAAAGATGGAAAAAAGTTGTAATCGTACTTTGACTGGTACACGGCTGAATACCTTTAGTAAGGTATGAGGTATCATCTACTTTTCTTTTTTCTTTATTTGTATAAAGTTGAGAATATATTTGTGGTCCAAAAAGTGATAAGTCTTTCCACCCGAACTACTAGGATTAGGATTCGGTTTGGGATTAGTATGCCGTGTTGGAATAAGGAAGAAAGTGGGTGGAAAACCGCATCTACGACTATGAATATAACTCTGTAAAAGATACCGTTCTTCCAATATCATTATTGTACATTGAAGATTGAGTGACATCCTTGTCATCACAAGGAATGGCAAATTGTGGTGTGGATAAGGTGAAAGTGAAATGGATACGAGAATAGCACATATGGATAAGGTTAAAGTGAATAGAAATGTACCATCACATATTTGAGGCGATCAGAACGAATTGGCTAATATATTCGTCTCTAAGATCGTCAACAGATATCTTTGAGCTCAATCCACTGTATCAAGACATTGACAAAAATATTTAATACACGATATTCGTTGTTTTGTCATGTAGTTTTATTTGACATAAAAATGTTTTTTTTTTGCCAAAAAAAGGGAAAAAGAGAAGAAGAGAGACAATGGTATGATTAGCAGGTCCCGCAAAGTCTATTGCATAGGAATTTCATATCGACCAATATGTTTCGATATTTATTGTAGATCAAGATCATTTGTCATTGTCAAAGCGGCCTATTGTTTCTTTGCAAATTGGAGAACCATATTCGACCTGTCGCGGATAGATTTGATGGGGCTTTTCATGTGAACTCATTCTCATTGCGAAAGCCCTCAAAGTTAGACATTTGGCCCATTTGGGATCATACACAGCGAAATGGCCTTTAGGCCCAAATAAGCTGAAATAGGTTCATTCTTACCGGGCCTCTCGTCCAACAATAGGATCGACCCGACCCGTCCAAAGCAATCGGTCAAAATAAGGCACAGTCGGTTGGCCAAGATTCTGACCAAAAAAAAAAAAGGTTGGCTCAGATTGCTCCAAATGATTATTATTTCTTGAATCCTATTTTTTCAAAAAAATAAATGATTTATAAAATATATATATCTAAAAATAATTACTTTTATAGTTTGAAATAATTGTCAATAATAATTTATGGTTAAATATTTCGTTCATTAATTTTTACAAGCAATACATATAATCATTTTTAGAAAAATATGTTTCAAATAATTCATTTTTCGCAAAACAAAAACATTTTGAAGCTTTGTCTTTGAACAATCCCTCTTTTGTTAGTTAAGAGAACTATTTCATTTTCCAAAAAAAAAAAAAAAAAAAAAAGTTGGCCCAGATTATTGCACGAAGCTCGGAATCATCTTGACATATTCCTTCCAGTGCAATTCAGATCAATCCAAGATCCGACAAGCCATACCTATGCCTTTCTTTTTGTTTGTTTGTCTGGATATAATGATTTGTTGGTCACATAACGCATCCTCACACTTTATATCATCAATGCTCCAATTTCCTTTTCCCCAAATCCAGGACTGATAAAGTATCCAATTCCTTCTTCGGGAAAAAAGCTCTTGCGAAGTCAAAATGTCATAGTTTTTTTTTTTAGGTCGGTAAATGTCATAGTTAACTCGTGGAAAATTAAATGCACTCGAGAACAATGTAGACACTACAATAAATCGATTTGTTTTTACCACGATTATGCATGCCATCAAATGATTTTCACATTGCTATGTTTGCTGTTTTCCTGTGGACCTACCTTGCTCATTCGCGTTGCAAGCGAATTGCCCAAATTAAAGCTTCATCTGCCCACGACAATGATTGATTTGAAAAACCACTTTTCTAAAAATAATCGCTGCTATAGTTTAAAATGATCAGTTAAGAAAAAATGTTTTCATTATGAACAACGATTCGTATTTAAATATTTTTTTGAAAGATTAAAAAATTTTCGTACGTTCATTTTTTGCAAAATAATTCGAAAAGAGTTCAAATCTAGTAGAGGAAATTATAAGAAAATACATGATGATGCTACGACGACAGCGATTGTGCCCCGATAATTCGACGGATTGGAAACAATGAAAGGGGGAGAGAGAGGGGGTGGGGGAAGGAGAGACAGAGAGTGTGATTGGCACATTAGGTTGGCGAAATTAGATGCAGAGTTTACGATGGTAGGTGTAAGAGAGAGAAAACGAAAAGCTGTCCTTGCACCCACTTTTGCTAAAAGGAGATTGATTGAACATGCAATTCTCTCTCTGTCTGTCTGTAAACAGCATACTTATCTTGATCTATATATGAAGCCAAGATCTCGCCACTCTCTCTACTATTCGATCGTTTCTCTACCTCGTATTTGCTTCTCTCCATCTCAACCATCATCTTGATCTTCTTCCCCTCTTCATCTCCTGAGCTACCTCCTGTGGTCCGAAGATGGTGCATTGTTCTCTGACGGTTTGAACTTTTTTTTCAGGCGCGTCGATAAAGGTCTCGATGGAGTTACTCTCTATAGATTGATCTCAGCATCTCCTCATGTAGTGATTGGTATGTTGGCACGGTCCAATCAAATCAAAAGCTCTCAACATTTTGGGTTGAGTCCTTTCGTTTGATTGAGCCGTGCCAATATGACGATCGATTTTTTTGCTAGGGAGGTGAGCAAGGACTAGTGCAACCTCTACCCACCGGCACCAGCTGCTCTGGCTTAGTGATTTGCTTAACATGTATAATTATCTATGGGATATCATATAAATGACTAATGATTTGCCATCCTCCTCGAATTAGGGCAATGTGGTTCTTCAATGCGAATGTACAGAGATGGTTGACTTAGTTTGTAGAACTATATACTCGTCTAGCAGATTTTAATCTATTACCACTTGCTCAGGGGAGGAGAGCAATACGTTGAGCGGATGAATAATATAAATTGGGAGATGCCGGTTCCTCATCGATTTTTTTTGTCTAGCTTCCGAGAAGGCCTATGTGAATATAGAGGTGATCAAAGGATGGGCAGTCCGGTTGGTCCACCCAAGCTCGAGAGATAAATGGACGAATTTGCGCAACATCCTCACATGAGCAAGTCGAGCCCACCCATCTTTGATCTCACTTGGCCCAAAAATTGTTATATGAATCTTATGTGATGAATAGCCTTAAGCAATGTATAAGGAATATGACACTAAGGCTTGTTTGATAACTATTTTGTTTTCAGGAACGATATCCGCATAAAATTGATTTTTTTGTTCCGTTCCCTGGACAAGTTTCTAAATATTTGAAAGCATTTGGTAACTGTTCAAAACTTCTATTCCCGGTATAAAAATGTATTTGGTAAGATCTCAAATTCTTTTGTAATTTAAAATTTCTTTTAAATTTTAAATAATTTTATTATATTTTTCTCTTTTTTTCTTTTTTCCCCCTTTTCTTCTCCTCCTTCTTCCTCTTTGGTTAGTCGCCGACTTAGCTGTTGTTAGTGATCGGCTAGACAGGGATCAACGACCTTATCAGAGCATTGCCAACCCCCGATGAGCCCGAGCTCACTCAATCACTGACGTGGTCAAGTTCACCCAACCGTCGATGAGTCTCGACCTCTCTAGGGCATCGCGAGGTTGATAGGGCAAGGCTGACCTCACAATGGCCTGGCGAGGTCAAGCCTCGCCAGCGACTAGACGAGGCTTGGCCTCACCTTGGCTAGGTGAGGCTTGCCTCGCCTTGTTGCCAATGAGGCTCGCCCTCACCTAGCCACCATGAGGGCGGTGTCGCATGGCCTTGGCGAGGTTAACCTCGTGGTGGTCAGCAAGGTCGAGCCTCGCCCAGCCACTAGGGAGGCTCCACCTTGCTGAGGGCCGACGATGCTTTGACGAGTTTGTCAGCCCTCCTCTGGCTAGTCACTGATGATGACCAAGTCGGCGATTGACGAAAGAGGAAGAAGGAGAAGAAAAAAGGAAAAAGAAAGGAAGAAAAGAAAAGAGGGAAAAAAAGAAAACATACTTGATTTTGGAGTTATTTTCAAAATTAAAGAAGTAATTTTTTTATACTTTTTGATTTTGTTCCAAATTTATTCCCAAGAACAAATTTGTTCCCAGAAATAAAAAAAGTTACGAAATAGATTCTTGTTTTTTTTTTTTTTTTTTTTTTTTTTTTGTTCAGGAGAACCAAATAATAGAATCAAGCACTATTTGACTGATATCAAACGGACCCTAATAGTATCTAAATTTAGACCCAATGTGCAATATAGTTCCTAAACTTTAGTTTGATATGCAATTTTATCCTTGAACATTTTGAATTTGTTCAATGAGATTTGTGAAATTTTTGTACATGTTTAATCTTGTCTTTACGTTATATGAAAATGTTCAATGTTGTTACAAGAACTAGATTGAATATGTAGTAAAAGATCAGGGACCGCATTAAAAAAATTTAAAGTTTAAAGACGATATTGCACATTAAGTTAAAGTTTATGAATCGCATTAAATAAATTAAAAGCTTAAGAACAACATTAAGCCGTTTGTTAGATAAGTAAACAAAAGTTAGAAAATGATTACAAAAGTTTTAAATTAAAATAACAATTACACGTTTGTGATCAATTCAAATGAGAATTGATAATTTAAAATTAGTTGGTAATTTAACATGAAAAAATTGATAATTACGTTCAAGTGTTGGTAAAACAATAAAAGTTTTTTGTTTTTTTTTTATACCCAGATAATCTCGTATAGCCAGTAGCCGGCAAGTAAACTCTGGAGTGACGCTAGCGGATGACCCACCATCCCGACGCCATACTTAAGACACCAAATGTTTCTACTGAGTTTTGAATCCCTCAACTTTGAGGAATTATTAACGGAGTTCTTATCCAACGGAGCCATCATAGCCAAAGGTAAAAAACAATAAAAGTTAGTAACTCCCAAACCGTTAAAAAGCATGTAACTTCTTTTACACTTATCATTACTTTCCGAGCCAATCAATTTATGTACTTTTTTCGCGGCGGCAATTGGCGACCACAGGTAGGGGGTCATCTCAAAGGCTGCAGATTGGGGAAGTACTTCTTTTCTCTTATTCCATAAATAAGGAATTGATACGACTAGACTAATTGGCTTTTTGTTTGTTTTCCTTCTCAAGTAAGCAAGGATTTTTTTTTTTTTTTTTTTTGGCCCATCGAGAATAAAATCAAGCACAAATTGATCAGATCTCAATCATACAATGATAAGCAACAATGATACTGACAAATCCAGATCGATGAATGCAAACCCAACCCGTGTGTAAGAAATCCTATGGCCCATCTAATTGTTCATCGATTTCTCAAGACTTCATCTATTTTTGCATCGGATGATGATGACGACGACGACGACTACTTATGCAAGCTTCTCTTTACAATGTGCACGCAACAAAGACATGATGAGTTGGTTTAAGATTGAGCAGATTCTTGAGCGAATCAAAAGGGAGGGTAGATCTGCATCTGAGTCAAGATGTGTTGTGAGTCCCTTCGTAGGTGGTCACCACCACGCCCTTGTCTTTGGTTAGCCTTTGGACTTGCTTCTTCACGTTGCATCCCGAGTGTGTGCAGCGATATAGCTTCTGCAAAATTGAACATATGTCAAACGCTTGGATTTACTGGTGTTGTGTGGTACAGTAGAAATGTGTGTAATGTGCAGTTCTTTTAGCCACATGTTAAATAAATATTGCTTGAATGTCAATGCAAATGGAGGTGTTTTTAGATCTTTTACATTCCATAAACAGGACAGAGTTAGAATTATCATTGGCATGGACAATTGAGAGGATATTTGTGAGATTTTGTCAGACCACTGTTAATTATTTTAAAAGTTTAATTAATTAAATAGAAGCGTGGTTTAATATTTAATTATGTTAATACTTCCTCTCATTGTTAGTCCGGTCTTTTTGCCTAGTATTAAACATGGTTATATTTAATTGGGAAAGCAAATGGGGGTCCGAAATGATTTGAATTCAGCACTTCCAGTTCTAATATCATGTGAAATTTTATAAAATTAATGCTAACTATTCAAAAAGCTTAAGTTATTATATAAAGGCGTGTTCTAATATTTACCATAGCCGACTGTTTTAAAAACTTAAGTTTTTAGACAAAAACGTGATTTAATATTTAATAATTCTTACAATATTTGACTAGAAGTATCATATTGACAATTGTTTTGTATAGAATGAATCAACTGATTAATGATTGCATGCTAGTACAATAAATTTGAATATACAGTAAAAACATTGAGGGACGATACAATGTGAACGCATTATTAAAAGCGTTGTTCATAGCTTCAACTTTGCTTATTTAACTTGGAGGAAAGTCCATCATTCGTTCCATCATTCCTTAATGATTACTACAAAATGTGCTTGGATTCTTTTGTAATGCCACAAGTAAATATTGATTCAATGAGCCTCATAACATCATGGCTTGTTTATATGCAGTGTATGCCATATGTGCCTGTTGGTCCGGTTGGTCCACCCAAGCCCGAGAGATAAGTGGGCAAACTTGCACAATGTCCTCACATGAGCAAGCCCAACCTGCCCATCTTTGATCCCACTCAACTCAAAAATTGTTATATAAATTCTATGTGATTAACAGGCTTGAGCGACGTATAAGGAAAATGACACAAATTATTTATGAACTTTGATTCAATGTATAATGTGGTTCATGAACTTTTAATTTGTGGAATATAATTCCTAAATTTTAGCCCAACATGCAATGTCATCCATGAATTTTTGATTTGTTTAGTGTGGTTCTTGAATTTTCGATACATATTCAATATAGTTCTTGAGTTACATGGAAAATGTTAAATGTTGTCATTCCATTAATTAAAGTTCAGAGATAACATTAAACATTTTTATATAATTTAGGGATTAGATTAAATACGTACCAAAATTTCAAGGACGAGATTACACATTAAGATAAAATTTAAGGACTACACTAAACAAATTAAAAGTTCGAAACCGACATTATACATTGAGTCAAAGTTTAATAATCATTTGTGTAATTATTCTTAATGCATGAGGTAACTAACATGTAAGTTGGTAAAGTAACAAATAAAAATAGGTAACTAATAGAAAAGTTCCTAAAGTTCTAAAAAAGAAGAAGAAGGAAGAAACGTTAGTAACCAATTTTGCCGAAGAATTTGAGAACAAAGTCAAACTGTTGTTGAAGCTTCAACATCGAAACCTCGTGCAACTACTCAGGTACTACTCGGAGGGTGAAGAAAAATTGCTTGTCTATGAGTTTATGCTGAACGGAAGTCTCGACTACTTTTTTTTTGGTACATTACACTTCAATATATTCCTAAGCTATCGCTTTCCATGTTGAGACAAATATGTGATTAGCCTTGAATCATGTCGAGTATTTCACTATCTTTTGAAATCTAAAGAGAGTTCCTTGCTTGAGATCCATTTAACAGGATTTATCAATTGAAGATACTCGCATCTCGATCATGCATATGTGCAGATCACGAAAGGAGCAAGCGATTAATAAAAGTTGATAAATCAAAATTAGTAACCCAATGAGAGAAAGCTTATTAAGTCACACACACTTACACATATGTATAAGTTCATATAATTGTTAAAAAAGTTCAAGCCGTTTTATGAGAAATATAAATAAAAGTTAGTAAATCGTTACAAAAGTTTTAAATTAAAACAATAATAAAAAGTTTGTAGTCGATTCAAATGAAAATTGATAATTGAAAATTAGTTGGTTACTTAATTTGACAAGAAAAATTGATAATTTCACATAAGAGTCGGTAGAATTAAGATATTAGTAAAACAATAAAAGTTAATAAACTGCAAATTGCTAAAAAGTGTGTAACTTTATAAAATTATCTGCAAATTATCGAGAATCGTGTTAACTTATCGGCTATAAAGTTTGTAACTTTATTTCTCTACTAAACGGCTTCTTTTAAACTTATCATTTCTTTCCGATAGCGGCGGCATTTGGCGATCACAGGTAGGGGGTCATCTCAAAGACTGCGGATTTGTGAAGTATTTCTTTTCACTTTTTCCCTAAATAAGGAATTCATACAACTAGACTAATCAGATTTTCGTTTATTTTCTTTCTCAAGTAAGCAAGGGGATTTTTTTTTTTGCTTATCAAGAATGAAACCGAGCACAAATTGATCAGATCTCAATCAAGAAAACCTTTTCGTGCAACTTTAGATATATATTGAAGAAAGCATATTGTGTATTAAGATAGATTCGAGACACTGACGCGCTATATTTATGCAAAAAACGCATGCCAAGTTTAGAAAAACATGAAATTAGTTTAGTTGAAATGGGATTGGACAAGTCAAGATCATGAAAATAAATCGAGATCCGAGTCAAGTTCGAGCGGCTTGACTCCTACACTTTCCTAACTCAATCGACAAGAAAATCACAAACCATTATGTGGATTCCAATAAATAATCTGGTCAATCCCGGGACAATCGGTCCAGCCAACTAGCACAGCGAACAAACTTATTCCGTAAGTGGAAAGGAATTCGGGTCGATTGGAAGGGGTTTTGTGACTTTGAGATTGGGTTTGAATGGTGAACAAGAAATCACAAAAAGAGACATGTGGGCGTCTAAGGGAGAAATGACTAGGCTGCTCTATAGATATTAACCCAACCTTCTCCCAAAATTCAATTGCTAATCAATTACTAATTTGGGCATCATGTCCCGTAAATAAAAGAATCATCTGATTAGTTTCTCATAGAAGTTAATCATCTCACGACGCCAGTGCAGATTACACCTAATGAAATAGGATCAAGCTGTTTCATATCCATACCTTCAACCAAATGGACATTGTCCCAAGACTCGTTAAAGATACCTTACCAAGCCGGTTAGAAGCCCATGGGAAAGGGAAGAATTGATTTATTTTTTTCCTTTTTTGAGCAATCTACCCTATAAATCACTTTTTATAATATATAAATAATTATAAAAAATCAGTTACAACGATGAGCAACAATGATACTGACAAATTCTTACCAAAAAAAAAAAAAAAAAAAAAACCAATGATACTGACAAATCCAGATCGATGAACCCAAACCCTAGCACCTGTATAAGAAATCCTAGGGCCCCTCTAGTTGTCCATCGATTTCTCAAGACTTTATTTATTTTTGCATTCGATGATGATGATGACCATGAAGATAGTGATTAATGCAAGTTTCTCTTTACAATGTGCTTGCAACTAAGACATGATGAGTTGGTTTAAGATTGAGCAGATTCTTGGTCAAATCAAAAGGTAGGGAAGATCTGCATCTGACTCAAGATGTGTTCGAAGTTCTCAGTTGATTTTTGGATGGGATGGGTGTGAGTCCCTTCGTAGGTGGTCACCACCATGCCCTCGTCTTTGGTTAGCCTCTGGACTTGTTTCTTCACGTTGCATCCCGGGTGCGTGCAGCGATAGTAGCTTCTGCAAAATCAAACGTATATCTTGGATTTACTGGTGTTGTGTGGTATAGTGGAGATGCAGGTAATGTGTAGTTCTTTTAGCCCAATGTTACATAAATATATTTTTGAGTATCGATGCAAATCAAGGTGTTTTTAGATCTTTTACTTGCATAGAAGAGGGATTTTATACACGGGGAAGGGTTAGAATTATCTTTGGCATGGACAATGGAGAGGATTTTTTACTAGAAGTATCGTATTGACAATGATCGTTGTGCATAGAATGATCAACCAAATGATGATGGCATGCATGGACAATCAATATACAGTAAAAACATGCATGTGCAATCAATATACAGTAAAAACATGCATGTACAATCAATATACAGTAAAAACATTGAGGGATGACGCGATGCGAACAGACTCCTAAACCTTTGTTCATAACTTCAACTTTGGCCATGTTACTTGAAGGAACGTACATCATTCGTTAATGGTTACTACCAATGTACTTGGATTTGTACAAGTAAACATTGATACAATCACCCTGAGAACATCATGGCTTGTTTATATGCAGTGTATGCGGTATGTAATAATTCGTGTGGTTCTTGTGTAACCTCGGCATTTGATAAACTTCCATATTGTTGTAAAAAGAAAAGCAAGGAGACCATGGAATCAATTCGCAAATGATCTCTCTCTTTCTCTTGTCTTTAAGGATAATTTTACTCGCTGATCATGCAACTACATGCATCTTCTTAATTACTGTAAATATCTTAAATATCTCCAACATATGCCTTTTGATAACCTAAGATATTCCATCCATAGTCCTTTTCTTCCAACAGTAGGGAACAGAAATCATTTTGAAAAAACATCATTTCACATATGGTGATCCATTAAGAAGATCCGACAACGGACATCCAATGTTTAGAGGGTTGTCTGTTGAGGAATTTCTGATTACTACGCCACTTTGCATGCATTAATTTGTTTCACGTAACATTGGAAACCCTAGAAAAGCCAGATCTCGAAATTAGGGCTTGAGCTATTTTTTCTTCCTTTTTTTTTAAAAAAAAATTATCTTCCTTTTCTTCTCCATCTTTAAGCAATCGAAATAGTCCCGCTTCACTAATGTCTGAGGAAGTAATTAAAGTGAAGAGCTGCTCGATAAATTAGGAAGAAAGGGAAAGATAAATACTGGGAAAAAGAGATCTAAAGCATTTGTGACCTGGACCGACTTTGTACGCATAGAAGAAAGAATGTGCACAGACCTGGGAAATCTGTTGTTCTTGACTGCTTTCTGTCCATACTTCCTCCATCGATAACCATCGTCCAGTATGTCCACCTGACTACGGGTCTGGAAAGCGATTCTCGGCCTTCGGACCTTCTTCTCCCCCTTCTTCTTCCCCACTTTCTCAGCACCCCCGGATACCGAGCTCCCGTGAGCAGCATCGTACTCGGCCTTTGATCTCTGGGCGATCCCGTCTTCGGCGCCACTCAATCCCAAGAACCCGTGGACCGACGAGCTCATCAGGTCGCTGCCGAAGCCGGCGCTGCTCTGGACACGAGAACCTCCGGCTTCGAACGCGAACGGGAAGGAGGTCAGCGGTGGCTGCGGTGGGGGCGGCCTGACATCTGTCGAGCACGGGAACAACATTTGGTGTCTTTCCATGAGGCGCGAACAGTTGGTCGTATGAGGGGATGAAAGAAGAGATGGAGGAGGAGAAGAATCTGGTCTTGAAATGCTTTTGACGTGTTGATATTAGAGGGAAAGGCGGCTGGGGAGCCCGAAAGAGAGCATGAAAGAGAGAGCCAAAAAGAAAATAATAATAATAATAAAATAAAATAATAATAATAATAATAATAATAATAATAAAGGGGCTAAGCAAATCCTCTAGATTCTGTCTCTACGACGGAAGGTGAGAGGAAGGAGGAAGAAGTTTGAAACGTATATAACGATGCATAAAATGGTGGGTGGTAGAAGCGTATATGGCACGAGGATATTTTCAAGATTTTGGAAAATTAGGGCTTCGGGAGCGGACGTGATGAGTGCATACAAACGAAACGGAGACGCGAGCTTGGAAAAATCGTGGCGGCTTTCATCATTAGGAGGACGAAAAGTTCTATGGCGGATCACAAATCTTTGTTTACTTGCGAGGGTTGGCCAGAGGGGAGGAAAAAAAGACGCTGCTGGCCTCCAAGCTCGCCTGTGATTGGCGGGTGACGCGCTCGAAAGATAGAGCCATCATCGCTCGGCCACGGGGTATTTGAATTCAGGTGTGTCGTTCCAATCGAGAATCTGTCTGTAGACTATTCCCCCTCCTGAATTCGATTGGATAGAAGTCTTGACTACTCTCCACATAATTGTAAAAATAAATAAATTAATCACACAAAAAACCCTAAATTAGTATATTTGTGATATATTTAATCTAAATTTATACACTTGTGATTAATTTTTGTCAGATTTATCACGTCAAATTATTAAGTTGGATGACAAATGACAGTTGACAAATATATCAGCTCGGGATTTTACCCTCCATTTGTAATATGTGCACTAGTTTGTGATTTTCGGTAGTATTAATTCAATCTAATGGCAACCATTTCTATGGCGGATCACAAATCTTTGTTTACTTGCGAGGATTGGCCAAAGGGGAGGAAAAAAAGATGCTGCTGGCATCCAAGCTCGCCTGCGATTGGCAGGTGACGCGCTCGAAAGATAGCGTTATCATTGCTCGGCCATGAGGTATTTGAATTCAGGTGTGTCGTTCCAATCGAGAATCGGTTTGTAGACTATTCCCCCACCCGAATTCGATTGGATAGAAGTTTTAACTACTCTCCACATGATTGAAAAAAAGAATTAATCACACGAAAAATCATAAATTAGTATATTTATGATAAATTTAATCTAAATTAATACACTTGTGATAAATTTACTCCAAGTTAATTTTTGTTAGATTTATCGCGTCAAATTATTTAGTTGGATGACACATGATAGTTGACAAGTCTATCAGTTCAGGATTTTAACCTCCATTTGTAATATGTGCACTAGTTTGTGATTTTTGGTAGTATTAATTCAATCTAATAGCAATCAACAAATGAAAAATTTGTCACAAATGTTATCAATTTAGAGTTTTTATGGTTAAAAATAAATATGGATAAATTTGTCATAAATATATCAATTGAGAGTTTTTGGTGATTAAAAGATTAGTTTAGAATAAATTTGTTTAATATATATATACACACACTAATTTAGGATTTTATTGTGATATTAACCATAAAAAAAAAAAAAAAAAAAAAGAGCAACCTTTATACATTAAAAAGCACCACGCGTCATCCGTCGACAGTGTACTGATGTGAAACGCTTTCTCGTACACGTGGGAGCACATTGCGAGCCGTACTGCTAGAGATATCGAGTGGGAGCTGGACTCGACTTTGCCGGTGCATGCATGTTCGGGAGACAGGAACGTGCCTATGAGCTTCCTCGGCCACCTTGGACCGCAATTCTCGTTGAATTCGTGAGTGCGTGATGATGATGGAGGATAAAAGAAAGGTAAAAAGATCATCAGCGTTACTAACAACGTGAAACTAATGACGCTCGTGGTTCGTGTATCTGCCTCCAATTCATTCTGCTTTCCGTCTTTCTCTGTAGCGTCACTGCTACAACGTCAGCAAACAGGCGAATTATCTCTTTTTCCAGGATGAGGATCGCCTCCTCCATGTTTCTGCTCATGCCAAGACGAGGGCGGGAGGAAGAGACCAGCCACGCTACTTTTCTCATTCATGCTATAGTGTCATTCCATGAGTATATGTGCTCCTCGCCGCATCCTACCGGTGTCTCAGAAATCAAGAAGTCTCTTGACACAAACCAACAAATACTATAGGCAGAATCTAGCTAGATATGCAGCCATGATGTGACTCAAACTTTAGATCTCCTGAATTACACTATGACTCATTTACCACATGTTAGTGTGCTTGGTGGTAATGGACCACAAATAATCGTTCGATTACAAGCTTGACTTTTTTTCTTTTGGCTAAATAGTTGTAACCTAATTATCTCCTCATAAAATTGTTGATCATCCATCACTCTTCTATTGCGATATTGTTTTTGCATTGTATCATCTATTGTTATAAACTCAATCGCTACAAGTTAATAAGTACTCGACACCCTGATCATTATTCGACCATTCACCACCGCTGACACTGACAACCACCACCTCTATTGCTAATTTGGCTACTATAATCTCCACATGGCATGAAAGTAGGTTATTTTATTGCATAATTTTCACTATACATATGTTAGGATCAAAATTTAACCAATTTGTTGACATGAATAGAACACCTAGCTAAAAGAGGATTAACTATTGTTAGACCACGGCATATGATCAAAAAATTGTCATAACATAACTAGTTAGCGATGACACTGACGAAAATGAATGATAAGTTACCAATTGAGGCACCGAACGAAGACGGGATGTTTGGGAGGTGCCAAGACACAGTTATAACATCCTGATTTGAAACCACTGATAGAAAGAGCAACAAATCATGGAGAAGAAATAGAGCTAACCCAACAAGGTCAAAGGATCAAGGTGCAGTTTTGAAGGAGTAACCCCTAAAGGAAAAAACATGGCATCATGAGAAGATGGGATTGAGATTTTCAAATATATGGAAACATGGCCAAAACAGCAGAAGAACTGCTCTCAAATGGTTATATCATAGGCACCATAAATACCAAAGCTCAACTATGGGAAAGCCCCCATGCACAAACAAACAACATATTATATTTTAAATCCCGCACTATAGTTATAGTTTTCAGATTCGTGTCGTCAATTAAATTTCGATGTGTTTCTTAATTGTAGTTTCTAGATTCTGATCTTCGATTAAATTCCGGCTTTACATCTTTACATTCTCAGGCTTTATCATTGATTAAATTTTGGCATAATTTGTGTGCATTTGGTTCCGTTTGAAGTGATTATGTTCTTAAGCTTTGTCATCGCTTAAATTCTGGCACAATTTGTGTACGTTTAGATCCATTTGAAGTGAAATTATCAATTCCCTTGTCTATCTATGATATTTCTTATCTGAAATCGCCAAAGAACTTGTCTTCTCTAATAAAAATCAAATAACGACTTTCAGTGAGAGCTATTTTGTCACGGAGTCAAATTTCGAGAAAATAGACGTTTATCATGCCTCTTAATCACACAAGAACCGAATTTCGGCTTCTTGATTTCCTGCATATCCTTCGCATTGCTCTCAAACTCAAATCTATCGCACGCTTCATGAATCACAGCCAAAGAATTGATTAAGAAGGAGACGAATGTGCAATTAGAACACTAGGCGACTCAAGTTTTATGAGCATACAATTAAATTGAATAGTCAAGGGAAAAATTGTCCAAAAAATCCTAAATCATTATAATTTTGCCAATTTAGTCATAAATCTTTCAATTTTGTTACTCAAGTCCTAAATCTTTTCACATTTTGCCAATTAAGTCAATCTAATCAATTTTAGCTGGAATTCGTTGACGTTGACAATTTTTAATAATATTTTTTTTTTTTTTTCAAGTGTGACTGGTGAAGGTCGCCAAGTCCTCACCTAATGAGGGCAAAGGCGGCCTTGCCGACAGCCACAATGGCCTTGCCCAAAGTTCATTAAGCCAAAAAGAAAAGAAAAGAGAGAGATGGAAAAGAGCAAAATAAAGGAAAAATACAAATTAAAAAAAAGAAAAATATAATTAAGAATTGTCCACGTTAGACCAATCTTGCCACATAGGATGATCATTGTCCATATTAGCAAATTTCGGTCAAAGTTGGTTAGATATATTCAATTGGTAAAATGTGAAAAGATTTAGGATTTGATTGGCAAAAACTAAAAATTTAGTATTAAATTAATAAAAGAAATTAATGAATTTAGGATTTTTTGGACAATTTTCCCATGATCAAAAGAGTCAACCACGTGGGTTTGAACTTTGAACTTGAAAAGCAAGGCTGCCGCTCTTTTTTTAAGTTTTTCCCTCCTTGGTCTCCGATTAGGTGAACCGCATGCAGCAGCCTACTCGTTTTGATATTCTCTTCGAATCACCGAGTTCAAAACCTCTTTCGATTCGGCGAATACTCAATTTCGAAAACTCGATTTTCGGTTGCGGAAATGTCGTTGATACCACTTTTTTCCCGTTGCAGGGAAACGCGACTTCAACAGCTAATATATAGAGTTGCGTCCCCCTCGAGTAGAGTCGTGAAAACGAGGCACGAAAGGGAGATGGCTTTGTAAAAGCTCATCAGCATCGACGATCCCCACTTCCGTCCAATCATTCACTCATTCAATGCCATCCACTCAGTCGCGCATTGACAATTTCTTGAATATCGGCACAAACTGAGCTCACTTCAGCCGGTGGGTGAGACGTTTTAAATCTATTTTACTTTGGCCAATTCCATTCTAAACATTTCAATTTTATTAATTAAATCCTTAGCATTTTGGCAATTTACCAATTTAGTCCATTTGGCTGCAAATCGTTGATGCGGACGCCAGTTGTTTAACTTGACATCATATGTATAATTTTTGTAATTTTTTTCAATTTTTCAATTTCTTATTTTTCTTTTCCTTTTTTTTCTTTGTTTAGTTTCGGTGAGGGTCACCAACGGTTCTCATCGGCCACAAAGGCTAGGGGAGGACCGCCTCAACCATTGTCAATAGCACTGCAAAGGCCATGGGCGAGCCATCGCAACCTCGCTAGCAGCAAGCGAGGCCTTTGTAGCCCCGTTGGCCATAGGCATGAGTGCGAAGGCCCTCACTAAATCTGAGTAAGGTCCTTTGCGGCCCTGACAACCACGAGAGATGCCTCTAGTATCGATGAGGGTCATCGGCACAGAAAAAGAAAAAAGCAAATAAAAAACAAAAAAAAATTAATAAATAAGAATAAGACATTTAAAAAAAAAATACAAAAATGATCAACATCAGCACCAATAGTGTCACGTAAGATGACTAACGCCTACATTAACAATTTCTGGCCAAAATTAGCCAAATGGACTTAATTGAGAAAATTGCCAAGATTTTTATGACTCAATTGATAAAATTAAAATGTTGACCGAAGTGTAATAGATTTGGAACAATTTGAACAATTTTCCTTATTTATTCCTCATTGTTAACATCCAAAAATGACCAAATCCTTTTAATAGATGTGATGCTGATATAGGGCTTGGTGTTAGTCAGTTTAAGTATTAATAAGAGGTTGTGGGAAGAAAGTTTGCGGACAAACACAAGTATTAACGATTGAGATGACGTCGTTAGACAGCTAGGTGCCAAGCGATTGGACTATCAATAATATTTCATGGGTCAAAGAGCTTGTTGGCAATTTTGAATACTGATGACCAAATGTTGTTATCGATATATGATGACAATTGGCCATTGATTGACACTTGGTGAATTTAACCAACCACTAGAGGTAGAAGACTGAGAGCGATGAGGATGCCAATTGAAGAGTTATCAACGATTTGTAGGGAAGATTGATGTGTAATCGCAGCAGAGAGCATTCTTAGAGCCTAAAGCTGAACCTGATGACAATTGAAGAGTTGTTACTGCTTATAGATGAGATGATGTGCAGTCGTGGATGTGCTAATGGAGCCAAAAATCATGGCCATGCGGTCTTGGCGTGAGCTGGAGTCCTCTAATTTGTAGGGATTTTATTGTCCTTCTGATTTGTAGAGGATTCTATTTTCCCAATCTGTAAAGGCTTAACTTGTAGAAGAAGTCCGTCTAATTGTATATTTATGGGTATGTACATACTTGATGATTAAGGAGAAAAAGAAAAATTAAAAGAGGGTCGGGGAGGCTTACCGAGGATATAGGCACATTGCCAAACCTCACTAATTCTTGTGTTCTTCTTCTCTTCTTCTTCTTGATCTCTGTTTAGATTGTTAACGTGCGATTGTAACTTTTTATTTCAAAATTAACCATTTGGGAGCAGTTACAATTTGTAAGACACCATATAACCTATGTTGAATCATTGTGAGACAGATCTCATAGCCATGAGACAACTTTGAACTTCTCAATCTATCACTTTATTAGTTTTCAATACTCGCACTTAACTTTTTCATAATCCTATCCAAGCTGTCACTGAATTCAAGTTAAGTAAAAATCAGAAATCGACATCTGATGAAAGATATTTCGTCAATTGAGACAGGCGAAACACTCACAAAACAATAATGGGATGTAATACGTGCAATTTCTTTTGCAAACTTTGGCAATTTAATAAGAGTATAAAGTGATGCCCCGCAAGACTAGAGACAGATAAGAAAAGAGACTTGAGAAGCTTTGCTATGGGGGAAATTCATTTTCGGCCCCTACACGATTCCAACGACGACTGCGCACGAAACCTCTAGGAATCCACGGCCAATCGAAGTCCGATGTTAAATTCAACTCCACGTGAGCCGACGGAGACCACAAATTTCCACGTGGTCCCGATGGTGGTCGCTTTCCTTTCTAAGGCATATTACTTTTTTTTTTTTTTTTTGGTCTTAAAGGCATATTACTTATTTAGGGGTTGTCTGAACAGGTGATGACGGATGAGGGGCTGTCATGCCTTTCTTAGGTTTTGAATTTAAGAATGATTACGTAATTATTAGAAAAATAAGAAAAATCAGGAGATATCTAAATCTATCTTTCTACGCATGTTCAACCGCTACGTTGTGAATTTGGTCGCGAGTGAAACCTTCTTTGACATTAAAAAAAAAAAAAAAAAAAAAAAAAAAAAAAAATTGAGAATGAAACCAATGAAGCATTGTTTTTCATTGAGATGTTGTACAATATATATATAAAGAGATTTCACCATCTATAATTATGATGAAAATTAAAAATAAAAGACAATAACTTTATCTCCATGAAAATTGAATAAAAGACAAATCAGAAAAAATCTCCAAATGATTAACACGTGGATGCTTTGCTTGATGTGTTATCTTCATGCTGATTTATGGAAGATTCTGCACTATAATTATTCTCCCTTTTGATTTGTTACTTCTAACATGAATGAGAAAATCCTACAATGAATGACGTGGTTGGCTCATGAATCAAATTCAAAGTTTTCTAATTTCATTTCCATTTAAATTATTCTAAAAGTTCATTGAATAACGCTTTGAAACAGTTTTATGACCTAAAAAGACCATGGAATTATAGTTTCTATCGAAAAAAAGATGCCATGTTATGTTTTCAGTATTCTCATTCCAACAAAATGAAAAGGAGCATAAAAACAATGGAATTAAAGTTACAATCTTGTGTTAGATGCAATCGGATTAATTACTTTGGTTTGGTATCTGTTTTGGTTTGGTTTCAAAGTGTTACCACCAAGCTGATTTACAAGTAAGAAGTTTGATAAATATTTAGATACCTAAACTCAGCGTGCAATGATGAAAATTAACAAAAAAAAAAGCACTGATTCCTACGCACTTACCGGAGAGAGAAGGGGGCTATAATCACATCGAAACATTACATGTGATTTAACTAAACAGAATAACACAAAAGATCATTAACTTTTATCCTGTGAGTATTATTTGAAATCCAAAGTGAATTAATAATAGTCAGCTTGAGAAGTAGAAATCTTTCGTCACTAGCGTGGAGGAATCTTGAATAGGAAGAATTGCTTGCTTAGACTAAATTACAAATTAGTTGGTTCAAATTTATCAGTCTTTAAAATTACAAATCAAAACTAGACCAACAAACCAATACAAAAAAATAATAATAAAAAGATCAAAACCGAAACCAAATCATACCAATAAATCAATAAAACAGAATTTTTTTTTCAATTTGGTTCGGCTCAATCAAACTGTTTCCGGCTTGTCTTGGACGCTCCTGCTCCTTGGGGACCAAACGGGTCACTACAAATGAAAAGTAGTGGGCTCATGTGATCCGACACGTGTTCATTACCGGGAGGTGGGATGGCCTTTCCTTTTTTATAGGTAGGCACGGGCCGCACACGGACAGTAGAAGAGGCCCTTAGGTCTTGAATCAGTAATTTCAGTCGGGCTGAAAATTGCGGATGGCCGAATCTAAAGCATCAAATAGGGACTAACACGAAAGTCAGCAGCTCCCGTGCCCTATCTCTCTCTTGACACTTACAACAAATTTCAACTATAGATGCACATAGTCGCGAATTCGACAACTGCCCTTGCTCAAAGTGATGTAGACAGACAAGTAGGACATCGACTGGAGATAGAAATCGAGATCAAAATGCAGAAGAATTAACAATTACGCAACTTAAATACACCGATCTGGTATGGTTTTTCAAGACGTTAACCTTATCTTGTCTCTATTCGCGCAAATAAGAAGGACTGCGTGTCGGTCTCATCTACAGCTTGATTCCTTTATCCTTTTATTCGCTCGCCTGGCGAGGCAATCAGGGTTCTCGAGGCGAGACTCGTCCGGATCCAAGTCGATGTGGACTAGGAACCATCACGGTCGTCGACCAAGTGTTTAAATGAAGTTTTACATAATTGATCGCTTTTGTCACATGGGTCCGAATTTCCATAAGAACTTTTAACTGAGGTCACCTCGGATCCGGTTCGATCGACCAAGCGAGGCTATGAGCCACCGAAAACTCCTGAGCCCGAGGGCCCCCTCCCCGAACCGCGACGTGAGCCTGACAGATCACGTGAAATCCCGACAGAGTTCACCAGATCGGACGCCCGGGTCCAGGGACGACGTACGGAGGCTGGGGCTACGAACCGTCGCGCATACGTCATTCACGGCGAGAAAATGACGAGCGAAATTTTCCAACCGGTAGGCCCACGGGCTACTGAAGTCATCTCAGCAACCTCTCTCCATCTCTCTCCCCGTTTCACCGTCCTTTTTTCTTTACCTTTCGTTTTCCTCAACTTGATCGCGTGAAGTCCGTCTCCTTATAAAATAAGTTCCGATTCACTTCTCAAATTGTTGCATTGAACCACACATTATATAATTATTTTCGGGCAAATCTATACTATTATGTCAAGACTTTCCTCTCTTCTAATTTATATTATTGGAAATATGATTGAAGATCATGGCGCCGATTTTGATTATGATCTGACCGATTCATCTAATCCATGACCGATTTAGCTTTTGGAAAGCAATGATCTTATATATAGGAAAATATTATTTCTTGCCTTTCTTTCTTCTATTCTTACACTATAAATGCATCAGTGTACTTGTATACAAAAAACATATTAATACAAACATTTCACTTCCAATTCCCTTCTTTCGTTTTTGTCATGGTATCAGTGTGTTTTTTTCTGGCCTAGCTTCCGCGATCCTCGAATTGCCCTCGCTTCCTTTTTTGAGTTGTTGTTGCAAACTTCCGATCTACAAAACAAAAAATAAAAAGGCGAGTTGGAATTCAATTTCTTATGCCATGACGAAAAACAAGAATATTGATTCATCAGAGGATACACTCCAAAATCAAACTCCAATGTCAACGGTTCAAAACAATCTGAATGAACAAGAGAATATATCTATCAGCAATCCAGAGGATCACTAGAATACATTTGGCCGTGCTTTTGCTCCAATTCAAGTTTCTGGACCCATGCACTGGCCCCGTTTCGTTGGTATCCCATCCCAGGGCAGACGTGGGCACAACATGGTCCATATGGAATGGAAAGCTACTCTGGCGTAGGAACTTGGCCAAGCAGAGGAGGTCTGAACCCTGAGCCTATCGCCCACGAAGGTGACCCTAACCAAGAAATGGGTCAAAGTGATCCAAACCTGGGTCACGAATTCAGGTCAACGTCGGGTCAAGGTTCAAGTCCCTACCCATATTTTGGACCTGGTTTCATGCCATATGCATTTCCCGTTGGCAGTGGCAGCCGACTCGAACCTGGCGACCCCCTCTTCACGTCACCGGCGAACGACCTTAAACTGAAGCTGATTCAGTTGCAACTCATTGGATTGGAAACCTTCGTGAGCTCCGGCGAGCTCTCGTCACAAAGGACAAGGGGTGCATTTGGGAACCACTTCCCAAAGCCCCTTGGGCAAATGCAAGTGTGTTTGGCATTTGTTTTTAGGTTTGCATTCCCCAAATGCCAGCTTTACAAGGCTGAAAGCCCAAGACAGGTTGGGGACTGCCTTGGGCTTTTAGCTTACCGAAAATGCTGAGTTTGAGGGACTACAAAATTTTTTCCTTCCTAAAATACCCTCAATTGATTTTTCATTTCTCCGATTTCGCCCTTACTATTCATCGTCTTCTTCCTCGAGCTTCTTCTTCTTCCGCACGAGCTTCTTCTTCTTCCGCGATCGGTTGCCGACGAAGGGTAGGCAGTTGCCGGCAATCGTCGCCCATACGACTGTCGTTGGGGGTGGTGCGATTGACGCCGGGGGGTGGGTCGCGATGAGGTCTAGGTCGCCGGGACCTAGATCTGGGGCGGCAGGGTCGCGGGAGGACCTTGCTACCCTCGATTTGGGTCGTGCGACCTCGCCACCCCTGGATCTGGGTCGCGGTAGCGCCGCGCGCGACCTCCGCGACCCAAATCCGGGGCGGCGAGGTCCACCTGCGACCTCGATGCCCCGGATCTAGGTTGCCGGAGGTTGAGGTGGCGTCGCGCAACCTTGCCGCCTCCAGATCCGGGGTCGCCGGGCCTCGCCGCCCCAAATCCGGGGTCGCCGGAGGTCGCGACGGCCTCACGCGACCTCGCCGCCCTAGATCCGGGATTGCCGGAGGTCGCCGGAGGTCACCATCGGCCCGCCGCCCTTGCCGGTCAATTTTTTTTAATTTTTCTTTTGATAATTTTTTTTTACCAAAAAGTTGCTTTGTAAATATAATTCCCTAAACACCATTTTGCTCAAAGTGCTTCACAAAAGGGCTTTCAAAGTACAATTTACCAAATACAGTTGTATTTTGGAAAATACTTTTAACTCAAAGGTGTTTACATTTTCTTAAAGATTTTCCCCAAAAGTATTCCCAGACACACCCGAGGATGTCCTTGATGGCACCATTCCCTTTCCGACCGAGGAGCATCTTCAGCGACTTTGGCGTAAATGCAACCAGCTTGTGAGGAGTTGGATCGAAAATTGCTTGGCCCCCGATGTCACCGCCGGCTTGCCACCAACCGAGGACTGTAAGAAGTATTGGGAGAACATTTGTGAGATGTACGGGCGCCTGGATCGGGCCAAGCTCTTCAGCATCACCCAAGCAATTTCAGAGTTGAAGCAAGGGAACCTTTCGGCTACCTCTTGCTTCAACAAGCTCTCGGCCTTGTGGAATGACCTTGAAGCAGCAGAGGAGCGGCTCGAGGGCTCGGAGAACACCCTCAGACAATACAGAGAGATAAAGGAAAGAGAAAATGCCACGCGTTTCTTACTCATCCTTAATGAATCGTATTCAGCCTTCCGTTCACAGATCTTGGCAATGGACCCATCCCCATGCTCGGCCGAATCTTTTAGCTCGAGGTCCAGGAAGAGAACCGGCGGCTTGTTGCAGCGGAGCATCCTCAAGTAGGCGAAGCGATGAGCCTTGCTGCTTATTTGAGCGGCGTTGCTTTGAGGGAGATCGCTGGTGGACTCGCAGATGTCGCTGGAAACCAAGGGGGAGGAGGAACGACTGCAGCTGTTAGGAAAGGACATGGAAACCCTAGATCTACTCGGATGGACGGACTGGATCATGGTGTTGGGTTGGACGGTCAAGATCAGAGTGTTAGATCCAACGGCCCTCATTTTTTCATTAACCCATCCGAATCAGATGGCTACAATTTGGCCACAAGGGATCTTACAGTCAACAAAATACCACATCGATAGGGAAGGTTAGTGGGCAAAATCCTAAATTTGAAAATAAATATTGTGAATATTGCAAGCACCCACACATACCATAAATACGTGCTGGAAATTACATGGAAAACCTCATGATAGAAAGGATAAGGAATCGGCTGCTTACCAGGTTTCTACTAAGAAAATTGATAGGGCACACCAGACAATTACTCAAGAACAATATCAAAATATTGTGAACATTCTGAGTCAGTTAAAGACAAACAACAAGGATGCAGGATTCTCAGGTACTTTTCTATAAAGGAGAATTCTATTTCTGATGACGCATGGATAATCGATTCAAGAGCTAGTGACCACATAATTTGCAATAAGCATATGTTTTCCCATATTTATGAAATGTTGCAATCTCTAGTATCCATACGCCTTCCAAATGGGAATGTCACTCATGTTACCCAAGTTGGAACCATATATCTTGGACCAAACTTCATTCTCAAGAATGTCCTATATATTCCAAATTTTGAGTTCAATCTTCTGTCTGTCTCAAAAGTTTGCCAGGATAATTCTTGTAGAGCTATATTTAGTTCTGAAAATTGCTTCTTTCAGGACTATTTGACTGGGAAACTGATGGGCTTGGGTAATGTCGCAAAAGGACTCTATTTCTGGATTAATTTCTCGGGAGATTTAGAAATGTTCAATAGGGATATTTCTTGTAATACCATCAATCAAAATAAAAATCTCCATTTGCATCAACGATTGGATCATAGTGTTTGTTTTCCTCACCCTCAATGTCCGATATGCCCCTTAGCTAAACAATCTCGAGCGTCTTTTCTAGTTAGTGTATCTTGAGCAAAAAATGTTTTTTCATTACTTCATATGGATATCCGGGGTCCTTATCACACCCCTCATCATGATGGCTCTTGTTTTTTTCCTAACAATTGTTGATGACTATACTCGTGCCACCTGGGTGTATCTTATGCAATAAAAAAGCCAAACATTTACTCACATTTCAAATTTCCTTTCATTGGTCTAGAATTAATTTGATAAATCTGTACAACGAATTCGTACAGATAATAGGCGTTAATTCTTTACTTCTGATTGCATAAATTTTCTGTCTTCTCATGGAATACTCCATGAAAGTTCTTGCACTTATACTCCTCAACAAAATGGCATTGTTGAGCGCAAACATGGACAATCTTTTGGAGGTAGCTCGTGCCCTAAAATACCAAGCCTCCATCCCTGAAAATTTCTAGGGAGATTATGTGGTCACAGTTACCTATCTGATTAATCGTATGCCAATCCGGATTCTTGATGGAAAAACTCCTTATGAAATGCTTTATAACAAACATCCAGAAAATAGTCATCTTAGGGTATTGGTTGTCTCTGTTATGCAACGATCATGGGCCATCGGGATAAATTGAGTCCACCTGCCAATTCGTGCATCTTCATGGGATATCCTCCTCTTCAAAAAGGATATAGGGTTATGAATACTTCTACAATGAATTTTTTTTATCAGTAAGGATGTCATATTTCATGAAGACATTTTTCCTTTCAAGGAAATGATACACTCATCAAATTCATTGCCATCGGAAAATCAGCGTCCTTTCTTGTCCAATGAAGATTTATCAATTGGGACATGATATTTTCTTGTTCCACCAGAATTGCCCATGGCTATCTCAAAGGAATTTGTGCTTATTTCGAAGGAGTCTTCAATCATAGAAACTTCAATCCCAGCCATTGATGAAGTTTTTTCAACACATTCCCCGACGTCAATGCGTCTGAGAATGTTTATGAGCCTTCTCCAATTCTGGAACAAAAATTGATTTGGGGACTACGATGTTCCAGGCGGCATACTCGTCCACCTACATGGACCAATGATTATATATGTTCTGCAATGAGTACCCTAGGTACACAATATCCTATCTCCTCGTATGTTTCATTTAGTCAATTATCATCAAAACATATATGCTGCATCAGTTGTATATCAGAAGAGAAGGAACCTTCTACTTTTGCTAAAGCAGCACGTGACCCCCAATGGCACAATGCAATGGAATCGGCACTCACTGCTTTAATGGAGAACCATACTTGGGATATTATTCCATTGC
Organism: Eucalyptus cloeziana; assembly: GCA_014182715.1. NCBI lineage: Eukaryota > Viridiplantae > Streptophyta > Magnoliopsida > Myrtales > Myrtaceae > Eucalyptus > Eucalyptus cloeziana. The sequence goes on from CM024642.1 coordinate 23,874,655, forward strand.
CTCAACATTAGAAACCGATTGGCTGTAAATGAGTTTATAAAACCAAGTTCAAGGCAGATGGATCAATTGAACGCTTTAAGGCTTGCCTGGTCACTAAAGGGTTTACTCAGAGAAAAGGTTTTGATTATTATGAAACCTTCTCCCCAGTTGCCAAAGAAGTCACTGTTCGATCCTTCTTATGCACTGCAACTATTCGTAATTGGTCATTGCATTAGATGGATGTCCACAATGCCTTCCTTCATGGTGACCTGGATGAAGAAATCCATATGGACATTCCTCAAGGATTACGCAGACAGGGGAAGTCTCTGGTATGTTGTCTCCATAAATCTTTGTATGGGCTAACACAGACATCTAGGCAATGGTATGCCAAGTTTACTGCTGCACTAACCAATGCAGGTTTTCAACATTCCAAGCATGATTATGCCCTGTTTACATGGACCGCAGGGAATTCTTCTATTTATTTATTGATATATGTTGATGATATTCTTGTCATGGGAAATAATCATTTTGATGTTGCGAAGTTTAAGAGTATTTACATTCCACCTTTCACATCAAGGATTTAGGACCTCCCAAATATTTTTCTTAGCGTAGAAATTGCTCGGTCAGATAAGGGAATCAGCCTTAGTCAGAGAAAGTTCATCTTGGGAATCATTTCAGAAGCAAGACTATTAGGTTGCAAACCAGCTATCATACCAATTGAACAGAATGCCAAGCTGACAACCCATGAGTATGATCAGAATTCTTCTTCATCTATTAAAGATCCACTGCTGAAAGATCTGACGGAATATCAGCGACTTGTTGGAAAATTGATATCCCTTATCATGACAAGACCCGATATATGTTATGCAGTGCAAATACTCAGCCAATTTATACACAATCCAAAATAGTCCCATATGAGCGCAACCTTAAAAGTTGTGAAATATTTGAAGGGATGTCCAGGACTTGGTATATTCCTATCTCTTGATTGCAACATGAAGATGACAGCTTACTGTGACACGGACTATGCTACTTGTCCGATGACCAGAAGATCCATTACTGGTTTCTACATCAAATTTGGAAATTCACCGATCTCATGAAAGATGAAGAAACAATCAACTGTCATTGTCATAAGCCAAATCAGAATATCGAGTCATGACGAAAACTACCTGTGAAATAGTTTGGATACAAGGACTACTCTCAAACCCTAGGAGTACAGGTCAAAGGCCCAAGTGAATTGTTTTGCGACAATGATGCTGCACTCAAATTGGCGACAAACCCAATTTTTCATGAAAGAACGAAGCACATAGAGGTTAATTGCCATTTCACTCGGGACAAAATTAAGGGAGGAATCCTTATAACAAAAGGAATTGGAACTGTGGAACAACCTGCGGATATCTTCATTAAACCATTATGCCAAAGACAGCATTCCTATCTATTGAGCAAGCTAGGTGCTCTCAACATATATAGACCACCAGCTTGAGGGGGACTATTGGAAATATGATTGAAGATCATGGCGCCGATCTTGATTACAATATGATCGATTCATCTAATATAATCCATGACCGATTTAGCTTTTGGAAAGCAATGATCTTGTATGTAGGAAATATTCTTTGTATATTATTTCTTGACTTTCTTCTATTCTTACACTATAAATGCATCAATGTACTTGTATAAAAAAAAAAAAACAGATTAATACAAACATTTCACTTCCAATTCATTTCTTTCGTTTCTATCATATATCCTCCTAATACATTCGTCAGCATGTTTTTCACGTGGAGATAATGAACGTATTTTTTTTTTTTAATGTATATATATTTATGTTTTTGCTACTTGCAAATTTTTTGTTTCCAATTTCATCGTCCTTTCATATTGTGCACGCGTCTGACAAAAGTTAAGCCAAATCTAATCAGTGAAGCTCGATCTCAAAAGTTGAATTTGACTAAACTGAAATATTACCCTTTCGTGGAAGCCCACCATTCCGATCCTCGTTGCCAATGCAAAAAACCAAAAGAGGTGGTGTTCTAAGTTGCAGGGAACTGTTCGACAGACAAAAAGAAATTTCCCAGAAAAATGTACAGAAGAATCTTTATTTGTAGGTTTCTATGATTCGACTCTTGGAACTTAGCCAAAGGAACAAAGAACACATTTACCGCACCGCGGCTTATTAAACATGTCACGTCCCTTTCATTGTCGAAACCTTTAGTGACCGTACAAGGGGGCCATGTGCGAATGTCCACCTCCCGCATCATTTCGCAATGCAGAAACGTACGTGGAAAGCCATATTGAATCTTGAATATCTCGAGAAAAACGAATTGGCGGGCCCAAAATAACATAAGAATGGGCTAGGGACCCTCTCTCCCTGCTGGAAACGCTGTCCGAGCGTACGCTGCTGTACAGATTGCACTGTTTGCTCCGAGCAGAAGGAGGAGGAGATCAGTGAACTACATGTAGGATCGCATGCGAGGCCTCACCAGAGATTGGCCTCCATCGGCAAAGATAGTCGTCCCCGTCATGTAACATGAGCCGTCACTGATCAAATAGATGACGGTTGAAGCCAGATCGTTTTTGGCATCGAGCCATCTGTGAAGCGGTGCCGCATCCTTGACCAGGGCCTTTGCCCTATCCATGCCTACGGATTTTGGATACTCATCCTCTACGTGCAAGCCACGGGCGACGGCATTAACTCTAATCTTATGCTTTCCCATGTCCAACGCCGAGGTCTGCGTAACAATCACAAGGCCAAATAGGTTAGATAAGAGGATTGGCCACAAAGGGAGTTAAGTAAGAAACACACAAGATTATGATAACATGATGCCTCACTTACTCTGACTAACTGCTGCACTCCAGCCGAACACGATCCGTATGCAGCAGCTCCTTGATAAAGCCCTCTTTCCGAGCCAATTATTGACGTCAAGAATACGATGGAACCTCCTCTACGGCCGTCGCGCATTTTTACACCGACGGTCTTCAACAAAAACCACGCGGACAGGAAGTTTATACGTACTATCTTTTTAAACTCTTCTTCTGGTAACTGTAGAGGGTCCTGCATCTTTCCTGTTCAAGAAAAGTCAGTCGTAAGCTAAGCTGGCTTGCTTCTGTTGCCACTAGACAAGCGCGAGAAACCGACAGCCATTAACAGTTGAATTGATTTATCATTAATCCAAACATGGCCACGTGAAGAGCGCTCTTCAAGATACCGGAGCGAAAGAGATTTCAGAGTTCTCGAACTTCGGTCCTGAAGTATCTACATATTAAGACAACCCTCCAGTGGACAATCTAGAAAGATTCAAAGGGGATGCCTTGGCAACTAGACAGAGTCCCGTATTTCTTTTGGACAATTGACGAGTCCCTGGTCAATTCTGTTGGCACCATCTGTCTCTTTTTTCTTTTTCCCGTCCATGACCCTGATGGATATGGCATGCGTCAGTTTGACTAGATTCACCCCACAATTTCCCAGAACTTCACTATTGAGTTCCTCGTCCTAGCATGGAAATTTCACACCCCTTTACTTTTCCACGGAACCATGACAAGTCCCAAGCATTCGTGTCGAGTTAAGCTGTTGACAAAACAAAGAGGGCATCTACTACAGGGGCCTGAGATGCAACCAAGTCACCTCTACCTACTGTCGATTCAGACGACACATTCACCAAACATCGACTTTGTCTCCTCACATCAGGGGAATTAGATCAGTCTTATTGAACAGAGCATATCCGGGCAAACTCTTATCATTTGCCCTGGATTAGCTATTGGAAGATTTAAAGTTCAGGAACTGTAATATATCCGAACCAATTGCAGGTAAAGCCATCTGACGTTGAAAGCGACACGATTGAACACAAGAAGCAATATCCCCAATAAGAATGTCACTTCTGATTTTGAATGCATTATAATTATCTCCGCACGCTATACCGAGTACTATCTCATGGTTCAACACGAGATGCTACAGTCATGATTTCCAAATCGTACGCATGGCATAGAGCAACGTACCTTCGTAATTGTAACAGTGCACGAAAGCATCCAAACCCCCCAGAACGTTGCACGCTTTGTCCACGGCCTCCTCGAAAGCTCCCTCCCTCTCTTCCTCCATGTCCAACCCGACAACCTCGACCGACACCGCACCCTTCAGAGAACCGGCAATTCTCTCGCGGACACTCCTAAGACCCTTTTCGTCTCCCATCAAGACCAACCTGTTCAAGACACAAGCACACGATTAAGCGCCAACTTCAGGGCCAATTTGTGAGCAGCGCGTCAGTTAGCTAATCAATAATCTCTATCATCTTCAATCGACGCCACGACTACACGCGCCCTCTTCATTCTTCACGCAGCAGAACCGACCCAACAATCTCATCCAAAATCGTTCCAGGCTCCCCCCGGCAAACATTACTAAAGTTAATTTCGAAGTTCGGAAATTTCACGATGTTTGGCGAGCGATTCAGGGACGAACATAACCTGCAGCCACGCTTGGCCAAATGCAGAGCGACGTTCACCGACACGTCGTCGCCACCGGAGGTGAGCAAGACTCTCTTGGCAGCATTTGCCATCGAACCCAGGTATTCCGATCGCGACGCGAGAAAAGATCAGAACGGATCCCCAAAGGCAATGCCAGACGACAGCGACGGCTACGGCGAAGGAGAAGGGAGCGATGAATACAGAATCGAAGGTGGTTCGGATAAACACAAGCCGATCGAGTGACTGGACAGAGACGCTTCGCGGACTTATTTATACGCAAAGCATTTGCGCAGGTTACAGTAAAAGGAATTATCGGGAAAGAGGGGGGGGACTAAAGAAATAATTAATTTCCGAGGAGGGCCCGAGAGGCGAGGGCAGTTAAATGTGGAAATCCCTGAACTGAACGAGAAGAGAACGAGTGAACGGGTGCGAAATTGAGTGCGAACGAGCGGTGAGGTTTCCGAGATGGCGTCCACGTAATTGCGTTATGGTGGGGGGGCCCACGCCAGAGAGCTCGAGCGAGATGGGGGGGGACAAGGGACAAGTGGGCGGGCTGCTCTCGGCGGGCTGCTCTCGGCAGCGACGCAGCAGGCGGAGAAAGGTGTCGTCAACGTGACGTGGCGCGATCTTGCTGGCGAACGAGTGGGATCGGGGATGGTGGCCGTTTGACCCCTATTCGGACGTCGCTTGGGCACCGGTCCACTCGATGGCAGAAGCCTTCACAGCCAACACTTTTTTCTTTTTAATGAGTACCACAAAAAAATCATCTCAATCGATTTTTTAGTATAAAAAAATTCAAAATTGATACGCTTATAATAAATTTATCCCGAATTAATTTTTTGACTGCAAAAAATTCTAAATTGATATATTGGTAATAAATTTAATCAATATTACAAAAATAAAAAATCGGTACATCTTTAACAAACAGAAGATGGAATCCTACACTACCGTATGTCATTTAATTCGGTAATTTAACAGAAACTAATGGAGAGAAAATTTATCATAAGTGTATTGTTTTAAGATTTTTCGCAATATACCCTTTTTTTTTAAAAAAAAACACACAAAAATGTATGATTGTAATGAACTTAATCCACTAGACCAGAAACCATATAAAGAAATTTTCCCTTGATTCGAGCATTTGGAGTTTCAAATCTTGTGTAATGCCAACGTTGCATAAACTAAAGACCACATCACGACACATGATACATTCATCCAGTGCCTTAATTGCGACATCAATCATCTCGTGTGAAAGATATAAGAGGTCTTTGTAGGTACGGTACAAGGAGACAGGTTTTGTTTCCCCTCCCATGACATGCATCACCATCGTTTTTTTCTTGCATCTGATTCCAAAACTCGAATTCACATCAAAACGGCTTCTTGGAGAGAAATGGTAGGACGAACCCAAAATAGATATTAAAATAAACCAGCCGCGCCCATTGATTAGTCCCATACGTGAATGCTCTTTTACAACCGTCCGAAAGTATTTTAGTATATGTCTTAGATTCACTGAAAAATTGCTTCGTTAGGACAAGTTAGTTGATTACGGTAGGTTGAAGTCAGTGTGGCATTGAATAATGGCAGGGGCCTCGAGGAAAGTACCAAGAACCGTTTTGTATTAGCGTGGAGACTGGAGTCTCGTGGTCGTCCCCTGTTCTTGTGCAGTTGATTAATGGGAGAGGCTTAGGTCTTATTTTATGCGTTGACCTCTTGACTGTTTTGGATGTAGCACCAAAGACGATGCATTTGCTTTCTTCCTCAGGGCAAAAATTACTAAAAACTTTAAATTATTTACCCTAAATTTTTTTCAGTAATACCAAAAATCCCAAACTTGTATTAATTTGCTTGCATGAACGCTAGAAATCAAACAGTATTGACACGGCGCCCATGGGACTTAAGTAAAATAAAATGACATCGATTTAGTTGAAAATATTATTTAATAGAAGCTTGACAGAGGTTAAATATGTTATATATATATATATATATATATATATATATATATATATATAAATTTTGGATTTTTCATGTTATAAAAGGAAGTTCAGACGAAGACGTCACCGTGATTATAATTTGAAATTGGTTTTTTGTGACTTTTGCCCTTTTGCCTATTTTGGGAGGAGAAAATATTAGGTGGTTGGGGACCGCTATGTCAACGTGGTCCCAGACCACTCATGCGGCGCCACGTGTGATGGGAGGAGGACAAAGGAGAGAAAGAGGAGAGAGAGCGTCAGAGAGGTGGGCCTGGTCCCGGTCCTTTGTCCCCTCCCGTCACACATGGTGCAGCGTGAGTGGTCCGGGACCATACTGACGTGCCAGTCTGAGACCACCCAATATTTTCTCATTTTGGGAGTCCTTGTTGTTTTGAATTTGCTGAAGGGACGCAAAACTCTATTTGGGCCGGCACGCTTGCGTGCACGCACGTACTACACGTCAGCGCAAAAGTAGAGGGAGAAAAATTAAGATGAAAGAGGGGAAAAGAGTGCTATGAGAGAGAGAGAGAGGGGTTGCAGCGGAAGCAAAATGATCCCCTGCCCCCACCGAAAATTCGCAATGATCTGCGACAGCAGTGACTAGGCGGAAGACAACAATTGATTGCAGTTGGCGACCGATGAAATCACATGGCCGTCATCGAAGTCGGTCGGACATCGTTTCCAGCCTTTTTCGATCAATGAAGAGAACAGGGGAACCATCGTGGGCCCAATAATAAAGGAGTCTCACATTTCTCCCGAGATTACTAATTGGGATAGTATTGTCAAAGAATTTGAAAACAATCGGCATCATGCTTTATGATTGCGATATATTTCATTTGGAGAGATTTTCCGACCAACGACGTCTCTTGACATGTTGTAGAGACAAGTTTGCTAAGCTTGCCAATGTGAACAGTATCGAATTTTATGATAAGTACCAAATGAGGTCGCCCGCGTTGGTCACTCTTCATTGGCTTCATTGCTTATGAAATAATGAAGTACTGAGGGTGGAGAATGATAATGGTGGCAAGAGGGCCGGCATAATTTCCGGCTTCTGATAGGCTTCTAACATAGAGAAGGGGAGAAAAGGGATTCGGCCACGCATCAATGAAAGGGAGGGCAACACTAAGCCGACACGATGAGGACGTCAATTTGTCAACTGGAAGGATCTACAGCATCCCAAACCATTGCTTTAACTGGAAATCATATTGAAGGATTTATAAAGTAAAGACCCGTCATGAAATGATCACCAATTTGCATGGTTACTCAGACGATGTCTTACGGGTGCAAAACGAATCCAATTATTACACCGTCGAGATGGAAAACCGTCCAAAATAAAATATGAAAACAAAACACGACAACCTAAAACCCATGTCGTACCCTCCTCACACGCAAAGTCCAACTGGGGAGAATAATGTGTATCTCGACTAATCACAGCACCACGTGAAAAAGGAAGTAAGTTTTCGTTTGATGAAACGTGATTATCAACGTGCATTACGTGAGGCGAGCTAGTCCTAATATAAAAAGGTGACTTGATCATAACTAAAGTCTTAACAGGTTGACTTAGTACAATATGGGCTGACACACGCAGCGATGGATTCACCGAATCTGGCCACGCGGTTCTTTAATACGACCATATAAGCCCGAATTATTTACTCGTGTTTTGACAATTAAAGAACCGACACGTACTTCTCGAAGCGCGGGCTCATGCGCACGTAACAGCGATGTTCTCAAAGCTTACGGACGAGGAATCAGGAATTTCAGCCGGTCAGGACTCTGGCCAAGATTCCCTTTCCTTCCTTCCCTTCCCCATCGCTAGGAAAATAGCTCGTTTCGTTGTGGCAGTTGAGAAGCTGTTCGTGTGAACGAATATCCGAGCCGCGTAATCCACGTTCCGCACGGGTCAATGAAGCGTGGAGCGTTCACTGCACGACTCACGAACTGAACTCAACTACCGTCCTCGGATGGTGATCGATTTGGTCAGGTCGGACCAGAGCATCTCCCCTCGCTGGACTTGTTTGACCCTGTAACGAAGTCTCTGCAGTTCGTGGCGGACTGTTTTTCCTCGTCTCTTCTTATGGTCGTTCCACCCATTTTTCACATCAACCGACCGATGACCATCCTCGTGTTTCAAAGCCAACCCGGTAGTTTCGCGAATCCTTACGGGCAAAGACGTGGAAGATGCACTGGGAAGCACGGAGCTGGGCTGTGTTGACGGTGGCTTGACGGCCCAAGTCGTTGGGCGGCCCGAATTTGACATTGCCGGCTAATGCCTAGAGTGCTGATCCAAATGGGTCGGGTTTGTCTCGGATTCCTGAAACGACGCCTTGGGCTGATGTCACGGCGCCGTTTGGTTTGTTGGACTCGATCAAGCCAAGATTTTTCTTTTTTTTTCTTGGTTGGAAAAAGGCTTTCCTTCATTCATTCATTTATAAAACAAGCTCTACTAGAGCTAGACAAGTAAATTTCTGAACACAAAATATTCCGAAGATATTGAGGGGGCAAAAACAATGAATTGATAGGGGAGTTCTTTCAATGAGCCTTAACAATCCAATCGACGGCTTGATTTGCCTCTCGGGGATTATAAACGACCTCCGCCTTATCAACTTGGGCTAATAAAGCTCAGCTCTCTTCAATGATGTCCCTAATAAGCCCAAGCGCTTGCTTCTCGGCCCAACAAGCAATCCATAACAGAGGTACAGTCGCTAGACATTATGAAGGGCAAACCTCTTCAGATTCTTTTAGCAAGTATTCCTCAGTTTGATGAAACCATGCAAATTTTTCAGCTCCATAAAGAATGGAGATTTGGAGAGATACCGAGACCGTATCAGGTCTGCTACCCACTATTTACTAGGAACTCATTAAATTGTTTAGAAAGAGCATTAGTTTCATCGAGAAAATTAAACTCTATCTTTGTAACATGTTGACCTCAAAATAAGTTGAGATCAGATCGAACCGTCAAAAACCGAAATAGTCTTCTTGACTCCTTTTTCCGTTGTACCACTTATTTTAAAAAGACACATCACGATTTGCTAGAATCGAGTTGCCATAACCCTGTGAAGTATATGTAGGCACTCTGTCAAAAAATTATATAATTATTTGCTTGAACTTAAGTCTATTCCATCATAATTCGACATTAACAACGATACAAAAGTATCATACTAAAGTAATACATATGCTAGTTCCAATTATGAGGCATTTGGTTTCATTGACATTAGGTAAAACGTCGAGTGTAAATATATTTTACCTTGTATATATTACTTAATTTAAATTTTCGAACTTCCTCATTTCGACTCTTATTAAATTTAAAATTCTCGAAACTTCTCACAACTCTAGGACGTTAGACACATAAAATTGCATGTAGCTTTTTCTTATAGTTTTTTGAAGTCATTGCCGTAAGCTGCAAAGGAAACACCTTTTTCTCATCCCTAAACATAAATAAACAGGCCGGCATTTTGTCTAAGTGGCTTTCATCCTTAAAAACGAAAACATAGAGCGAACCATTTTCTCTAATGCCTTAGGCTTTTTGACCGGGTTTATCAAAAGGAGAAAAATCAAAACCGTTGGCATTCGGGATCTGTTGAACGGCTGAGATGTATTTCCAAGGATGAAGTTTTCATCAAGGCATCAGCGTCGAAGAATCACCCCCGGAAAATTACACCGCCTTCTTCCGGTGAAGTTCATTTCGACAGGAAATTCTCTCAAGTGCGAGAAGGAGAGAGGAGAGCTTGGCCATGGCGAGCTCCGCGTTCGCGTCTCCTTGGTCGCTCCGGTCGCCGAAGTTCCAAGACCGGGCGTCGCCGACGGGAGCGAAGTCAAGCACCAGGCATGGCACTTCTCAGTTCTTTTCTCCGTGAACCAGTACTCGTCCCCGCATTTGCTTAGCGGCAGAGTCCTCAATCGCTCACGTCGATGGCCGGAGCTCGTAAATTTCTGACGGAATTTTCCTTGCGTCGATGTCTTTGAGCAGATTACGATTCCGCGGCGGTGGATTACGCAGAATTTGCTGCGATCATTCCTGCTTCGAAGTAAGCATTTGTTCGTCAATCAGCTTTGGTTTTGGTGTATGCTCTGCGTTGTGAACTGTCCTTATGTGCTGCACCTTCAATGCGATCGTTTCTTAGCTGAAGTATCGGCGTGCAACTCTTTTAGTCCGCTTCCATTTGGTCGTGCTTTTATTGTATTCCGTGAGTTTCGGTATTGCGGAACCACTCAGGGTTGTAGCATTTGAATGTTCGGTTGCTCTCGTCGGATTCATTCAGCCTCTGTTAAAATCAAAGTTCAGTGGTACTGACATATTCGCAGATGAACTAACGAGCATTCTATTAGACAATGGCGAAGTGTCAAAGGAGGAAAAGATCTAATCTGTGATTGAAATGGTGGTACTTGCGGAATGATAAACTCCAAAATTGAACGATTCTGAATGTTTTGGAATGCTATGGGCTAGCCATGCTTTCTGGATTCCTGCTCGCGTTGCCATGTCCATTTGAAATGGAAGGGGTCTGTCGAAACCTACAAGATTGTCTATGATTATCGTTCCCTGTAGTGAAGGGCTTCGTGCTTCTCCTGATTGGCCTATTTGATTGATTTGAAAAAGGGAGAGAACAAGAGTTTTCTATTAACCTTGATGAATGGAAAAGGGATAAACAATAAGTTGACTTACAAATCACTTAGAGGAATGTATGCTTAGGTATTGACCATATCTCATGAAGAATTTCTCCAAGTAGATCCAAGAGTACAATTCGATGCCTTTTGATGCTGTTCTAGGTGCTATTGATGCCTTGACATGCCTGGATTCCAACCTAAGTGTTCCTAGATCTCATTGGGCAAGGACTTACCATCGATTGTAGTTGTGTACTATGTTCCAGGAAAGTTTCACAATAGTTGCTTTATTTTCTCAAGAATTTAGGAAGGTTTTAGAAACACTTTGTAATATTTTCCCATTAAGAGGATTCCCAGCTGAATAAGGTTTGCCATCGATGCCAATTGTCTATACACATCATTCTTAGATTCCTTCATTGATTTTTCATTAAAACAAAGAAAAGTGAAAGATTCTTCTTTACAATGTGGTGCTATGATTTACTAATTCACATCTAGCATGAGAGTTTTTGTCTGTAATGCATCCATTTTTAGCTTTCATTTATCCAAAAGACGTTGCAAATAGACTTCGTTTAATCTACATTTTTCAACTGTTGTTTCATATGGTGTGGTATTTTTTTCTGGAATTGATCGAATTAGTAGTATCTATGCGTTTCTAGAATTAAACAATTAGAACTGTAGAGGAATGAAAATCTAAAGCTTTATTTTTTGTATTTGAAGGTTAAAAGTGTTGGCTACCATCCTCCAGGGACTCAGTTCAACCTTCTCAAAGACGTTAGTTTTTCCCTCCCTGAGAAAAGGTGTGTCTGCTCTCATTTTCAGGTTTACTCGCAGCATCTCAAACTTTCTGAGCATATTTGTAGTACTTTGAACCACCTAGGCTTTCATTCATGGTACGACTTAATTTGTTTCATGCAGTTTTGGCTTGATTTTTGGTCAGAGTGGAAGTGGAAAAACTACTCTATTGCAGGTCAGCAACATCAGTTAGGAAGCTTACTGCAGTGTTATCAATCATCAAATATGTCAATTTCCTTGTGGTTCTTTCTCAGCTTCTTGCGGGACTCAACAAACCAACTTCTGGTTCTATCTGCATTCAAAGATACGACGACAGTGGTGAACATAAAGGACCTCCTGAACATTTGTCTCCAGAGAAAGTTGGCATTGTCTTTCAATTTCCTGAGAGGTACCGAGCATCACTTGATATAACCAAAAGAAAAGTTGATTTCCGAGTCGACTGTGATATGATTACTGACGCCAGATTTTTTGGCCCATGGAATGCTACAAGATATAAAATTCTGGCTTGGCCATTTTTCTTCCTTTCCTTTTTGTAATCATGCTAGTCGAATTCAGTAAGAATGTATTGGAAAATTGTGATTTATGCATTTAGATAACTTTCCACTTACTTTGTCATGACCAATGATATTCTCCATTCTTTCGTTTTTCCATTTCTCTCAGCTATTTGTCTCATTCTGTAACAAAAGATTTGCTAAATGCCCCATCTTTCGGAAAGATTATAAATTACAGTAACTGAAAGTTTGATTTGTTGCGCATTAGTAATATGCATAATCAACTTCTGGGTGCATGACCTACCAGATCAAGTTCTTGCTGACTGAGCAATTTGAGTTGTCATTACCGCAATTTGCCTTTTGGATTTGTCAATATGTTAATCTGCGATATAGGTACTTCATTGCCGACAATGTGCTAGATGAAATTACATTTGGATGGCCAAGGCAAAAAGTTAGCACTCACTCGAAGAAGCAACTTGCTTTCAAACTTCAAAGAGCTTTTAATTGGGTAGTTCTTCTTTGACACGTAACATAATCTTCTTTTACTATCACTGGTTTCTTGGTACCTATTGCTTTTTGCAATATCTTTTTACATTAGTTAATCTTGCTCTTTAAGATGGAACTTAGTCTCTACTATGGTCATAAAATCTAGGTTGGATTGGACAGAATTTCCTTAGACAAGGATCCTCACTCGCTGAGTGGTGGCTACAAACGCCGACTTGCTTTGGCAATCCAATTGGTAACTACATTTATGATTACGCTTTAGAATCTCAGGATGCTCCAGTGCGGCAATTCACACTAATGCTCTAAAATTAAGAAATTTGTTCTTATGTTTCATGGACTAATGTATGCCCATGTCTTTCCTTTACTGAGAGCACCCATTGGCTTCTATTTACAGGTTGAAGTTCCAGATTTGTTGATATTGGATGAACCTCTGGCTGGTCTTGGTATGAAGATCTTTTTTCCATGTTATTTTTATATCATTAGTAGCCTCACACTTGGAGGTCTATGGTTCACAATGATAAGATCACTTCGGCCATTGACCAGCATATATTAACTTGATTCGCCCATTCTTAATAATTTCTGATGTTTTCGCTCCTATTTGGCTTGGGATGCCTATTATGCTTCTTTGTGAATCAAGCCCCGAGACTCAAGAAAACTGCTAATCTACTTTGCATTAACTTCATCAATGCTCTACATAGAGGAATATGAGATTGTAGTCTCAGTCTATGGCTTTGAAGAAGTATTTCAATATTCTATTTTTAAAGCAGATAGATCTGTTATTTGTTATAGTAAGTTTTTTGTTTAGGTCTGACCTCTGAATTCAAGACCTCTTGTCAACCCTTATCCCACCCTGACAATGGGCCTCCTGTCAAATGACAATAGACTGGAATTAGGGCATCCTTCTAAGAAAAAAGCAAAGAAAAGGATAAACCTAGGAAAGTAGAGTCTCACACACGTTGGCTGTCTTTTTTCATCCAAAGAAGTCGCCTTCTATGCCCTATAAGGTGTGTACTGTATATGTGCTAGAGAAACTATCTAATGCACAACAAGTTATATTGGTACTAGAATTTATTGGTCATCTTTCTTTAACTACCAATTCCTTGGAATTTTTGTTCATCTATAATGGTTCCTAATTATGCTAAGGTTGTTCCTATTTTGCTGCATCATATAGATTTAGATTCTTACTTGGGGCAATTGTGTTAATTCTCCTGTTGGTTCTTTCCTTCATTTCTTCCCTTCTCTCCTTTCCACAGGGGAAAATGTAACTGAATATCATTTCAAGTCACTTTGATCTGATTTCCTATTCCTTATATGACTTACTTGATACTATCTTAACAATTAGATTGGAAAGCACGCACAGATGTCGTGAAGCTTTTAAAGCATCTGAAAAGAGAAGTAACAATACTCGTTGTCAGCCATGACTTGAGGTGAGTAATCCTGTTAGATCCATCATATGAGTAGAGTCATTGTTGCTCGATATGCTTTTCTGGTCAATGATTAAAAGTTTTAGTGAGAAAATCTGGAAGACATTTTTGCTATTGCATTATGGCTGAAAAATTCATGGGATTTCTTGCTAGTAAAACCTATTATGGACGAGGGAGTCTTCCTATCCTGCAACGTTGACTAATTTTTTGTGACAATGTTTTTGTTAGGCAATTGTTGGGAGGAAGAGGAATGTGCCGTCTTGTAATTGATTTACTCATTCTAGACACATCAGCCACCTATTTCAATTAATGTTATTCAGATATAAATGCCATAACCGTTGCTTCTCTTGCCTGTCTGTGGATAACATGGATTGTGCTATATTCATAAATTCTCCTGGTGTGATTTCAGGGAATTAGCTTCTTTGGTGGATCGATCTTGGAGAATGGAAATGGGAGGTACTTTGAGGGAAGATTTGCTGCCTTTCTAGAGACGCCATAAATTGTCATCTAAGTCACCAGCATTATTTCTATCATGTAAGTTTCAGCATTTGGTTCTCTTTACTTTTGTTTGATTATAACCTTTACTGTGTTATATATAATGCCAATAAAGGCATTTTTATTAATTTACATCTGGAGCAAGCTAATACGTGTGAGGGGGATACTGAAGGAAGAGCAATTATTGTTAGAGGACCTATGAATTTGCCACCAAACTCACTAGCAGTTGGTATAAATTGGAAACTGCATGCTCAAGATTTTTTGGCCCCAGTGATTGGAGTTCAGGACAAGTTTGATTGTATTCGCTTGTTTTGTTGCATACATTTTATTTGTCAAATGAGATTCTGATTTTCTTGCTCTTGTTTAGCAACAAAAGCTAACCTTCTTGGACTTTGACTTACCTTTCAAAAATGCAACACATTTAAATGGATGTCTAGGTTGTGGGAAAAGGAATAATTGAGTTCCAAGCATCCATGCTGCAACATAAGAGAAGGCACTGGCTGCAGGATCCACCTTGATGACTTTTAAACATGAACTATGATATATAATCCAATAGTAGAAGACCTGTATGATGCATGGGTTCTTATGTTTTTGAACTTATTTGAAGGTATTCGTAAAATATATATGATACTTAGTGTTGTCTCTAAGAATCCTCTTAAAATGAACTATTCTTATAAAGATTATTTTAGCATACTTTTTCATCTTTGTTTGCTCTTGTGATTGATTTGATAACTACCAGTTTTTGTTTGGTGATTGTTTGGGAGGAAAAGGAAAGTGCCGTCTTGAAATACACACATATATATAATTCTTTGTACACATTTATTTTATTTGTGTAATACTTGAAAGAATATATAATTTGCATAATTGAGAGTGCAATTAAGCGTCCTTATAAGGGTAGTGGAATAATCTAGAGTTATTGTTTAACTGAGTTTAAGGCATAAGTTGAAGGATATGGATTCTTGCTGTCACATCGTGCACCTAGCAACCTTATGAGCACAATATGCAACTGAATATTGCTTGTTATGAAAATAATGTACATACACCTAGATGTTTCCCAACTTTAGTCGCATTATATTATGTGAAATAATTAATTCTATACCTACAACTTTACAAATCATTTGTTTCGTTATTTTCATGGTAAAGGTTTTGAGGAATGAATCAAAATTCTTTTTGTTTCAAGTAATGTGATTTAGGCTTTAATTTGTGAGAATAGCAGAGCTAGCAGAGCTGACTCTTGTGGCTGTGCAACACATGGCTCAACATGGACAATTAGTTCTACCCATTTTTCTATTTTCCTACTGGATATGTTAGTGAACCAAGGATTCTTTGGAAGATGGAACTTGCTGAATTCAGGCTTATGCTCTCTACCCCTTCTTCCCCTGAAAAAGCAGATAACTATATTTCAGCTAACCTAGCCTCCTCCGTAGAAAGTTGAGCACTCCATGTTTTAGACTTCACTATACAGTTTATAAGTCCAGTGGAGGGTATTACATGTTTTGTATCTTTCTTCTGGACTTATTGGACTTATTTGGGAATTGGAGCATACAGATTCCAGCTTATGTGACTACTTGAGAAAGTTCGAGCGCTACTTGTTACAGATAATTTCTTACATCCAGAGATGATGGATAAGTCCCTTACACTTTATTTAAGATCAGTTTCACTCATAAGCATGTAAGACAAAAACCACAATCACATAAACTAACAGCATTACCACAAATATCCAGTGATATTCTCTTTAGCTAGAGCTCCAACACCAGATCTGCAGCAGGAAAGTTACATAACAGTGAGATAAATGTTAGCAGACTAGATCAACCTACAGCCTGCCATTAAGTCAAATAAATGAGTCAAATTGCTTCTTAGGGCATGCCTTGTTCGTGTGTATAAACTTGCATATGTGCTTGCTTGTTTGCATAGGTGTGATCAAGCATGTTTCATCATCCAACTACCCCCCAGTGACTTGCAGTTTTCTGGTACTTATTTGTTATTAATAAGGACTTTCTATCATAATCAGTGACCCTATTTCTTTGGTCTCAGTTTCGTTGGGAATACTTTTCATAATATAGCACTAACATGAAAATAGCTTGACAGCTAGCACATTTAGTGAATGGAACTTTCCAAGTGTGGCATATTTCACATTGGAATTGTTAGAATGGTTACTTATTGAGTCTTGATCAGATTTATGGTGATGAAGTAGTTTGATTAGTGTTTGCAAGTTGAATGTTGCTTGAATTTCAGAATGAATGCAGCTTCATCAAGTTAGTCAATGAAGTGGCGCATATATGCAAACTTACATTCTGCATCTGTTTTGATCCAGTGCTCCCTGCAGTCATCTGAGGTGGCCCTAGCAATCTCAGGAGGTCGGAGTTTTAAGCTGGCCTTCTCTCCTTCCGTTGACATTAAGCCCTGAGCCAAACTTATGTTGGCTTTGTCCTGCTTTATCAAATCCTTGTGGCTGCAGCTATTATCATTAAAGGCTTTCTTGCTTTTGTATGCCTTACACTTGTTCATTTCTGCTGTATCCGTAGCATTCTCTGGATGGATCTTTCTACGGAACATTTGAAGGACCTGCATGGAACAAAGGCAAAGTTCCTGTAAGTACCGTCTGCCTCTTCTTCATTTACATGCAATCGGCAAACATGTAGATGGTGATGGTGTCTAGCATCTACACTGTCTATGCTTCATGAGCATTCCTCAACAATTAAGTACTATTGAAAGAGAAAGTATTGCTCATGTTACTTATCACTCCCTGGTAATTAGAGTTTGTGATTTTGTCACTCCTGAACTTCAATCATATAAAAGCTGGTTGCTGCCATTTGCATGGCATAAGACACTTAGATTGCTCTGTTCTTGTTATTGTGGACTTTGATATGACTAACCTCAGAGTTTCGCCAGAATCAACACATCTGGCGCTCTTTGTCAAGATATATTTGATCAAGAGACTGAAAAAAGTTGGCGGACACCTCTGACTGTCAAAGTAAAATTTTGGATAAAAGTTCCTGAATACTTATATGTGGATATGCTATTTTGAGTGTCCAATATGAATGCACCGACCTTATGGAATTTTTTCTTGGGCAAAGATGATTCAGTGGCATCTCCTCCAGTGCAATGACTTGGGGGTCTTGAAGAAGCACACAGCTTTTTGAGAAACTTCTTCATAATATGTTTGGAAGATTTATGTATTGGCTCAACCAGTTTAGCTCCCATGTCAGATTTCTTTGAACAATCTCCACCTGTTTTCCTTGTTTCTTGAAACAGCTGCAAAAGGGATGCCTTTTGTTTCTTCATCTCTATCTTTGTTTCTGGCAATTCAACTGAAGAGCCGAACAGATATCCCTGTAGTGGAAAAACCACTGTATCTGCAGGTCCTTCATCTTCAACTGCCTCCATTTGCGGGCTGTCGATTGTTATGGTGCTGACATAACTATTCCTTGATGATCCCTTGTGCCCTTCCTCTTGAGATTCAGCCTCAAGAAACTTCTCTAGTTCATTATTTATAACCTTCAAATCATCCTCTGTTACTTCTACTGCTTCTTTGGTCATGTTGTCCAAAGTCACGGCAAATGTTGGCGTGGCAGGCTCACTGGGAGCTGCTTCTGAACCCAGAAATCCTATGGCAAGAAAGCCATGGAAAAGTTCAGTGGAAGTTTCTGGTTCAAGAGAGATGGAATTTCCATATTCCTCTGCTGGGCTCTCTGATGATTTGGGAGCATATCTGGAGCTGAAGTTTGGCATTGTGAATAAGTCTTTCTCATCGTGCGGTTGTTGTGCAGAAAGACAGGTGCAGTAGCTCCCTGAATAATAAGTTCAATGAGAAACATATACTCTAGCTGCAGCGGAGGCAAAAGATAAGGAAGAAAGGGAGATGCTTTGAGACTGATTTCCCTATTAACAACTAATGTTTTAGTCTTGGTAATTGTAGTTGAGAGGGCATCTCGTTACAGCATTGACATGGTCTTTCTCTGCATATAATCTAATTTTAGTATCTATTGCAGTAGTTTGGGCAACTTATAGAAGCTGCTCATATAAGGGAAAGAATGGTAACCCTTGTGATGTGAAAGTTGGCCTGGCCAGTTTTGGCGTCTGGCTTTGGAGATGTTGAGTGTAATAAACAATTGGGACCTTTTCTCTGTGTATGTGAGAGAGAGAGAGAGAGAGAGAGAGAGAGAGAGAGAGAGAGAGAGAGAGGGGAGAGAGGGGGGGGGGGGGGGGGAGGGAGGGAGGGAGAGGGAGAGAGAGAGACTTAGGCTGTTCAGTTATCCTATATTTGCTTGCATTAGGCTGTCCATTGAAGGAAACGTTGAGTTGGTCGAGCCAACGGCATTCGTATCATGGTTATTGTTGTTCTGACATATCTATTTCAAGTAAAACAAATATCAGGAATTGAGAATACCGATGGCGAAATCTCTGAATGTCTCGATGCTATTTTGCCGTAACTTTTGGTGCATCCAACCTAGTAACTGCCACAATGACAATGAAAACAAGACTTTAGCATAACTGACACTGAAGTATTAGAACTCGGTAGAGTGTGGACGTACCTTCATTATTGTCTCTTGGGAGAACCTGCTATCAGATATTTTTGGTTGTCTGCATAGACATGAATGAAGATGAACTTTGATCTTTGAAAGGGATCGAGAGCCTATAAAGGAAAGGTCAGGAATGGGGAGTTTCTTAAGCTGACAGGTGTAGAGTTGAAGTAGTTGCTTGGAAGGTGTGATATATGCACAAAGAAGAGAGAAGCATATACTAAAGTACAAAATTGCGGTTGGCTTTCCTTTGTCTAGATCAAATCAACAGGACAAGTTGGTGAGCATTTTGAAGAACAGTGAAGTATTCAAGTTGTGCAGACGCGGATGCTTGTACTGGGTTATTCAGATACATGAACATGCAAGAATTTACTTTGATTACCTTTATATTAACTTGTATAAAAGCCAATGCAATTTGCTTGATGAGGTTGCACAGCCATATGATAGAAAACAAATGTGTCTGCAGATGGGACACATGATGAGCTGGATAGATATATGTACAGACCGGTGCTGCCATTCTGCTCTCTAAATTCTATACATATACAACCCTGCATGTGACACAGTTTTCCTTCAAGGTTTAGTCCGTTAAGTATAGTGAGGGATATATTTGTTGAACATGTCACTTTGCAAGATTTTGATTAAGAGGAAATATTTGTTATTACATACCTTAAAGCAAAGGATGGATTTTCTTTTGTATTTCCTGCTATTTAAAAAAAAAAAAATTATTTCTTCCCGTATCCTTGTCAACCAGTTCCATTGTGACTGCCCCCTGCTAATATGTGACAATGTAGACTCAGTTTTGCTGCTTCTAGAAAAAGCTCTGTTTTTTTCTTCCTTGGTTTTTTGTGGTACTCTTGTCCACATGGCATCCTTCTGAAATTTTTTGTTTGGTGAAGGCATTCTTCTAATTGCTTTAGTTGATGGATAAGTTTATGAATCCTGTGCAAATTTTAAGAGTCTCTACTATAAGAACTACATAGACCTACATGGAATCTGATCCAGAGACAGATTTATTTAGCTACAATTTATTTCATGTCAATCTGATGGCTAATTTTTTTAATTTCATCTCGAATAAATCATGTTTCAAAGTGACAATTGGTCCTGTAAAGAACCATAGATCTTTTCTGTTTTTGTTGTAATTTATTTGCATTTTTGTGACGAGTGGTTCCTGCAGACTTTGAAGTGGAATCCTAGCTTCTGCGTTGATGTACTTTCTACAGTATGCAGCCGTTATTCTTCAATGCATTTTCCTTCTACTGAGTTGCTAGCCTTCATAGCATGTGTCCCACTTTTTCTAAGTCTTGGTCCATATCTTTACATCAGAAATCCTCGTGACAAATTTAGTTGACTGTCTTTTGTATTTTGATGCAAGTCGAACACTTTCAGACAGGCTTCATTTTTCATCTCTTCAATTGAAATTCTGAAGTTCTACTTTGCTTAATGATAGTGCTGCAATAATTACTTTGGCTGTAACGTCTGACACTTCTAGGGAATTGTATGTCTAGTGCAGGAATGATGTTGACACTACTACATACTCTGTACGCATTATGAACAGCAACTTCGATTGAGTGGCCCTAAGGGTCTCTGCCTTCATTCCCTGGAAGCATCTGTGGAGTAGGGATCCGAAGAGGTAGCTGTTGCGAACCTGGGGACACAAGCCACGTTAGAAGCTCTCAAGTAGCCTTATCAAAAGTAGGATTATTTCGGAGACAACCGAAGCATCAGGAAGAAGGTGGAAAGTGTCCGACAGAAACTACTGCGTTTAGTTCTATTTCATATAACCAGTTCCATTATAATGGTCTAATCAATACAACCTAATCACAGAAAGTGAGGCATGTCATGGAATATCTTTGCCTTAACCGATCAACATGCTAATGACCGGATTTTGTATTGACTGATTTGATTCACGTAGATTCATTCTTCATGATAGATTGATATGTTTTGTGAAGAGCGACAAGCATGATGCGTGCTAAAGCTATTAGACTTATAATTTTTGGTGGTAATTGCTTATGCATTGCTAGTCTCTTCATTTTGCAAAGTCTCTTGGGGCTAAAACTGTTCTTAAGTTTACTAGATGAAGAACAGGAGTTGGTTAAGTCGAGCAGAGACCGAGTCTTTTTTTTTTCCAATGTTTATTTAACCGTCAGTCGAGCTTGAAGAGAATATCCAGCTAACTTTTATGTTGCTCCGAGGTTAAATACCAAGCGAATTCTTGGATTTGCCGCTTCACACGCTTGCTGTTTGGCCAAGGCCACATGCTCGAAATATCTCCAATGTTTCAACGATCGAAAAAACATTACCTTGCCTTTAATATGGAGTATTAAGACCACCGTTATTAAGTACCATGTCCGATTCGAGACATGATCGGCCAAATTGCATCAGCACGAGGCTTAGCTGTTCTCGGTTTAATAGTGGTCGTTGAGGGATCTTGATTTGAGGCTAGCCAACAAGCCGCTTCGGAACGCAATCAGTGTCCACTTTTAGATGAGAAAGCCCACCCACTCTCGCTCGCTCGCTCAGACAGTCAACACATCCAAATCGAAGCGTGCAAAAGCGCGCGTCAATCCCGCGTGATCATGTCGGGCCCGACCTTTATTCCATTTGGCATTTTGGACAGCGACCCATGTGAGAATCCACGTGCATATTTCCAAAAATAGGGCGATCCGATGGAATCTCATTGGCACGACGGTCAGGATCTCGTGTCAAATTGGGAACACGTCCTTGGGTTGCGGATCTCATCGATTGCTTTGGTCTCGCGTTACATTTCTCAATCACGTTCCATCGATACATGCCGGGCATGTGCGGGTCGAAATGGGTTTGAGGTTTCTGGCGCCACTAGAAAAAAAGCAGTCGCAATCATTGTACCTACGAGAGAAGAAAGTGAAAATGGAAAAGCAAAGGGTCTTGACGAAGGGGTCTTATCGCATGCATAGCAATGTATAATGAGAGAAACGCCGTTGGTTTTCGGTGAACGAACTACAAAAATCTTCCTCTTAGATTGTGTTGTGATTCTGAAGAGTACGATCGAGAGTTTCTCCAATTCTCTTGAAATGTCAAAGAATGTGATAAGAACGCCCAAGATTTGTAGTTTACCTAATGGAAAAAAGTTCATAAAGCTGAAATCCAAATGAAATCCACCTATGTTCCCAGGGCAAAGCTAACTTTACAACTAGCCCTATAACTAGGCGGATGGGTCGCTACCGTAGCTAGTCCCATCAAAGGTTGTTATAAGAGGAAATGACACAGCCAATTGTTCCTCAATTAAGTAACCTTACTATTTTATGTGCTCAATCAAGTGCTGAACTTTTCAAAATCAACTCAATATCGTGTTCTCATCAAAAAAATTTGCCACGTTATGTCATCGGTTTTTCATTGACATGATCTGCTTACTCAATAAATATATACATAACAAGTGACGTGGCTCGCTTAGTTAACAAAATATATCAACTCATTTTAAAATGAATGAATAATTCCTCTTATTTTATATTTTTCTTTTCTCTTGTTCTTTTTCGCTTTTTTTTTCCCTTTCTCTTTAGTCTTCTTCCTTGGTTTGCACCAGGCTGGCGGGTCCTTTGCTGCCATCACCAATGTCAATTTCTCTTCGACCATGCTCGACTACATTTGTGATGGAGTCCAGTCGCCAAAGGCCCTACTCGATTCCATCTCACTCCGTCTATTTCTGTCTCGCTCTTGGATCAACCTCCATTTGAGATCACAGCCGGCCTCTGCGTGACCTCAACCCAGCATGGTGGTGCCGGTGTTGTGTTGTCCTTGCCGATGATGGTGGTGGTGGTTGTACTGTCATTCATGGTGACAGCAATGGCAACTCTATCTGTACTGGAGGGCAGCAGCATTGCTCAATCTATGGTGGATTAAATTGACAATAATTAAAAGATTTATGGTCAAATTGACAAGTTATCAAAAGATTAAATTGACAAAATCAAAAGGTTTGGAATTGTTTTTACAGTCGTTGAATACGTTTAAAATTTTTTGAATAATTTTCGTTGCGTAATTAATGGCCACCTAATGGCAAAGTCGTCCATGCCGGTTGATGTCATCAATTTATTTTTTTTAATGGAAATACCAAATTGGGCCAATTTTGAAGAGTTCACTTACTTAATCAAAACCAAAAGACAACTTAAATACTTACGATGTCATTACTCATTAGTACAAAGATCTCACACATGTCATGAAGTAGTCATAGAGTTACTGAAAGAAAGTCATTTGGTTTGACCAAAAAGAGAGTATTCACCACAAGTTAGGGGTAAGTAACATGGACCGATTGAATCATGGACTGCCCGGACTAGATAGAATCGGTTGATTGAGTTTTCTTCCCGAGAGAGCTGATCCGGTTCCCAATTCCATAAAATTGAAACTGATGAATTTCGGTCCACTTTTCATTTCCGAAGGAGAATCAAGTCGGACAAGATATTTATATAGATGTTTTTAATTTATTACATGTGAGTTAATATTTTTAGATGTAAGCTGACATTTCCTTCAGGTTCGTCAACATCATTAAAAATGACCCATAGAACAAGCAACCTTCTATCTCATGCTCTTTCCCAAGTATATTAGATTCCTCTAGCTGGCAATAGACTAGCCCATACAGCAGGATCATTATGAGCAGAGAGCTCATGTTCTTCATGGCCTATAGAGCTCCCCTGAAGCCGTTGAACCCATGGAGCTCCGATTTGAAAGTGCCGCCCATCTCCTCGAATCTCGGTGGGAGTGGCCTGAACTTCATCTCCATGAGCGCCCTGTTCTACTTCTCCAGCCCCGCAGCTTCTCTCCTGCATCCATCCATCGTCCTAATAACCTGTTTCAAATCAGAACATGTGGTGTGCGCTCCACTGGTTTCATTGGACCGTCCAGGAGATGGATCGGATTGGTCCAGGACCACGAGGTTCAGTTCCCGATCCTAGAAACTAGAAACCAATCCGTCTGATCTAATTCCTGATTCCCTAGTGGGAATTGATCACCTATAGTGCAAGTAGCAACTCGTTGGTTTGAGGTAGGCAGGCCCTGTCATCGTAACTCATCAAGATATCAAAGGCCTCGAGCTATTTCGTAAAGCGAAATACGTGCATTTGTCATTGCGAACGAATTCGAATTCATGACCCAGAACCAACGGACAACCACCATTGACGGTGGCCATTGCTAGCTCCAGCTCTTGCAAGCGAGCCCATGTGAAATGTAACTCGGCTCAGGTCGAGAGACCATCCATGATAGTTGGATTTGGGCCGGGGAACTGACCCTGATAAGCTTTTCCAAAGGGCCATTTTGTTCTCTCTCTTGCCATCTCTCACCCTCTCTATCTGGGTGATAGCCTAAGCCCACTGATACAATGGGCTGGCTAGGCTATTGGCAAACGTATCAACCCATCAAAGGCCACAACACGGTTGAAGAAATACAAACGAATTTTTTTTTTCTCTTCATTTCTTGAAAAATAAATGATCTATAAAAGAAACATTTTTTTTTTTTTGAAAATGAGTACTTATATCGTTCGAATAATTAATCAATAAAAATATTTCATTATTCAATAATAATTTATATTTTAATATTTTCATGCACAACAAAAAGTATTTTTCATCTAATCATTTTTCTAAGTAAAATCAGCTAATATTTTCAAGTTACTTCCTCCCATTCCATTTCAAATACCATATTTCATCCAACACTCAGAGATTCCATCTATACGCCTCTAGACATTATAGTTACTTCCTCCCATTCCCTTTCGACCACCAACGCCGATCCGTTAGCATCAAACGCCGGTGAAGAAAAGATAAGCCTCCACTCCCTCTCCCTCTGGTCCCAAAAAAACATTGAATGCGAGAGGCGCTGGAACTAGCCCTTCCAATCCCACCGCCTATCCGAAAGTCAGCCCCCGATGGAATGGAATCCTCGTTATCCCCAATGTTTAGCTTACCGATGCTCATTACCAGCCAAACACGGGGGCACACTTTGAAAGAAGAAGAGACCTAGTTTAGTTTAACACGTGAGCAGTCTCGCCAGGACACGCGGCACCTCCTCATTGGCCCCCTCGAGCCTCAACCCCTTCTTCTGTGCGGCCCTCATCTCTAGAAGATTTGCCACCAGCTCTTCATGTTGGAGGTTATAGGTTTAAGAGAGAAGAAGTGGTTGCTTGAAGTATTACACTAAGAGACGTCAAGTTTGGAACGCTCAATAGTGTTATCTCCAGCGTAGGGTAATCCTAGAGTTTTTATATGCAAGTTATTAGGCTCCGGCCCATATGGACTCAAATAATAATGCTTTAACCTATTTAGCTTATATGTAAACATATTATTTTAGACTATATTAACAATATATCCAACAATCTTCTCCTATGTTCACTATACAACACAATCCAATAAGGTGGTCAAATATTCAAACATATGAATAATCCACATTCAGTCCAAGAAAATCAACTCGGATCGGTTAAAGAGTTTTCCAGTAGTAAAGTATTAAACTCAATCATCCTTATCATGAATCTGTTCTGAGATCAACAAATCAAAATAAGTATTATGAGTTTTAAATTCAGTCTAAACTCATCCAAATCCCAACACTCAAAATAAATCTCTGACTCAGTTCACAACTAACATATGCATACTAGTCAAGTATAAGTAGGCCAGTCAAAATAGTCCAAGGCCTTATAAATATAAGAAATAATGTTCACAAAATAGAGATAATAAAATGTAAGTCTCAAGTAAATGGACTCCATCAAAATAGGCAATAGTAGGTAAATTGTCAAGTCCCCACACGCTCTAAATGATATATATTCATTCATCGAGTAGATCATCCTAGTTAGAATCCCACTCATTAAGCTCTCCTCCATCTCTGTCATCCCCCGTAGAATGTCAAATATGAATTTCATATTATCATGAATTCAATCATTTGAATAAGAACTTAGCAACATTCCATTAGGCAGAGAAGAACATATATTGATATCATAAAGTATCATAATATCATGTTCATAAACATCAATCAAATTTCATATATTATGAACAAGACCTAAACAATTTGATTTACAAAAAGCCATCAACTTAAGTTTATTTATAGGAGAATAACTATTGTCTAGTTTCAAAGAACGTGACCAATAGTTAAGTCACTTACAATAACCTAATCATATAATATCAAGTTACAATTAAGAACAAGACCGCCAGGCTTCTTATATAAACAATTGTTTCTATGTTTCAATTTGGAATGTCATAGTTACTGATTCTTTAAAGTCAAATAATCTAACATCAAGTTTGGAATGAGATCATTTAACCAAAAGAATAGTCCAACTTAGTTGAATTGTATAATCAAGTTTGGAATGACACAAGTTTCCCCGATAAAACATTTGAATTAGGTTAAAGTCATGTTCATCAAGTTTGGAATAAGATAACTCACCATTTTCAAATTAGTCAGCAACTGTGAACATCAATGAAACATATAAACTGTGCTTACCATTGTAGCCAATAAAGAAAGATTCAATAATTCAAAACACACAATTAGAAGGTAAGTAAATGGTAGTTAAGACTTGCCTATATAGTCTTTAACCCCAGTTCCCCCACTGTTTTGAATAATCGATCTTTAGGCATATCTTTGGTGAGAGTATCGGCTATGTTATTCTTCGATCTCACATCGATCAAGGTGATAACCCATTGTTCTCTCAGATAATTCAACAACGCATGTCTCAATCTCACATGTCTTCGTTTTGAATTAAAGAGAGCATTCTTGACGACTTGGACAGCTGCTCGATTATCATAGAATAGGCTTAAAGAATTAATCTTTAGACGAGTCAAATGAATATCTATAATAGATTCTTTATCCACTCTACCTCTTCACCGGCTGAGGCTAAAGCAAAAAGTTCCAATTCCATAGACGATAATGCAATATGTTGACACCTAAATTTTGGTACCCAAATATTTATTTATTGCATAAAAATTAGGGGTTCATTTTATCCTCGGAAAAAAAATTTCAATTGCATATCATATGATTTTAGATGTATTTATTTTACATGTTTTGCATTTTTATTTTTAGGACCGGTGGTGGATGGTTTCGAATTAGTATTTCTGAGCTTTAGTTCGGCAAGCCGGGCTAGGCCCACGAAAAGAGAAAATTAACCCAAGCCCATCGTTATTTTTAATTAATTATCTATTGAAAAATTAAGATTTTATGCGATATTATGATAATTTTTGAAAATTAAGAAAATCGCATTTTAATCCTATCTTTATCAATAGATGATGAAATCGGCGTAGAATATTGATGAGATTAGGATTTTCGTGATTCGGAGGTTATTGGTAATCTTTTTGACGGATGAAATATAGACAAAAAGATCGCATTTTGTTTTGCTATAAAAGGGTGTGTACGTAGAGTTTTTAGGGGGGGCTTTTCACTCGGTTTTTGGGGGGACTTTTGCTGGGGTTCTTTTGGATAAAAAAAAGAGCAAAAAGCAAAAGTAAAAAAAGTGAAAGTGAAACAGTAAAAGGGGAGAGGAAACACTGTGCTTCTTCTCTGTGGAGTTTCCTTCCTCTCGCTGCTTGCCCACGCTTGTCCGAGAAGTCCGACGCCTCAGCCCGCTGCGCCTCCGCCTACGATCGCTTCCGATCTAAAGACCCGAAGCCAGCCGCGACCGCCGCGCCTCACCAATCAACGAACCCGACGCCACTGGTCCACCCCAGCCACGACCCCCTCGCTGCTCACCCACGCCGGAGGCCCACACCGCCGATCCGCCCCCGACGTGCAGCTCGCACCAATCCACCTTGCCTCTGTCAGCAAGCCCTTCTGCCCGCGTCCGATCGCCCATCAGACCGCGAGCCAAACCCAGTTCACTCCGCCGCCGCACCAGATCTGCAACTCATCCGGCGCCCCGTGAGTTCGATCGTCAAGCCGGTGACCGCCTGCCTCCGAGAAGCCTGACATGCAGCACCGCACGACCCCAGCGCCTGCCTCCGCCCGAAGCCAGCCGCAACCGCTCGTTGCCCCGAGCGACGCCCAGCTTCGCCCGAGCTGCACCACCGCGCCTCCGCCGATCTCCCTTGCCGAGTCTCGAGCCGAATTGGCGCCGCCAGCCTTGATTTGTCCACAATCGCCCACCAGCTCGACGAAATCGTTGCTATTGCTTTACACACGACTTGGCGCCTTAGTTTCTCAAGCTCGGTTCCTCAGCAACCCGACGCCTGTGCCAACAGTTCACTGCCTCCGCTCCGTTCGCCACCATTGCATCAGATCTCACCGCACTGGTGACCCACGACCCCCAGATCCACTCAATCCCCGACCCCATGCTGGCCCACGACTCGTTCGGCCACCCTTGTCGGAGCTCCGACGCTGGTCATCCTCCAGCCGGCACCAACGAACGTCTTTTGCCCCCTATTTTCCTTAGGTTGTTTTTCTTTTATTTTTATTTTTTTATTTTATGTTATTTTACTTTACTTTTAGTTAGTTTTATTATTATTGTTTAAGTTGAATATTGTGAGGTGACCTTTAGGTTGTAATTCTTATAGGCATTATCCATAGGATTTGTCCCTAAGGTTTACTGTAATTATTAATTTGACCCGTAAGACGTCGGGTCATTATTTTAATTGTATTAACTCTTGGGGTTTGTTTATAATATATTGACTGTTGAATTAATTTAATTATTAATTCGATCCGTAAAATTTCGGATCATATTTTTAATTATTTTGATTTCTTGTCTGATGTTTAGGGTTAAAAGTAATCGTTAATTTGACCCGTGAGATAACGGATTATTTTTTCGTTTATTTTAATCCTTTATTGGTTAAATATTTTGTTTGTTTAGATTTAAGATTTAGTTGATAATTGCTTGTTTTAGAAAATCACTAAGAAAAATCAAAAAATATTTGAATTAGGATTCAGTTTGTTTTAGAATATTTCTTGCATATCTAGAATATAGATTTTATTTTAGATTTAAAAAAGATATATAAAACAAAAAATGCATTCATTTAGGATTTAGTTTTTTGTTTAATTTAAGTTGCACGTTTAATTATGTGGTAATTTTAAATTTCGAATTTTATAAAAAATAAAATAAAAAATATCATGCATATGTCATGTAAAATTAGGGCATGCTCCGCGCGTCATCGCATATTAGATAGATTGCATGTTAGGTCGATAGAATTTTAATCTAGCTAGATCATTTTTGCATTCGAATTTCATGAAAGAAAATACAAAATTTATCTTTGCATAAGTTAATTTCAATTTTAAGGATAGATTGCATTTTTTAAAAATAGAAATATCAAATGCATGTCATTTAGTTTTTATTAGGTTCATTTAATTAGAACTTTCTTGTCATTAGACTAAGTCATTTAATAAATGTCGCGTGACATATAGCTTGCATATTAAATTGCATAAGGCATGCCATTTTAGTTTAAATAATTTTGTATGTCATTGCATTGCATTACATGTCATTAGATTTAGGTAATTTAGATTGCATATTTAATTGTTGCATTTCTTTAATTTCTAATTTAATGGAAAATATAAAAGAATTTGAATGAATTTATTTCATGCTTTAGGATAGATTGCATGCTTATTTATGTCATACAATTTTGGTCATGTTATCATATCATGCATTGCATAAGTCATGATTTTCATTAAATAAGTGAAAACAAAAAAATTGATTGTTTGTTAATTAGGAATCATATCTAGAATTATTGATATAAATTCTGATATAATATCGCAGATGCTCTCGTTGCTTTGAGATAAGTTTTGCAATTTATTTATTGCTTTCTTGAATGTTAAATTGGTGGTTTGCGCACCCGCGTGATCACCTCACATTTTAGGAAAGTGAATTAAAATTAAATCAAGTTGCCTGCAAAACATTTTTAAAATTAAAAAGAAATGGTACCGAAATGGCACTAAGATAGTCTAGTGTAACCAAATTCCCATACCCAAAATCTCTGGTTCGTAGGAATAAGATAATCCTCTTGTTATTTTACTTAGGTATCTAATCGACCTACCCTAAACCAATTAGTGGCGACTCCTAGATAATAAGTTTTTGTTTGTCAAAACCCTAAGTCGCGATTTGGTATGGGCTTGGGAGAGCCCGAGCTAAGCTTAAAGATTTAGTAGTCTATCAACCTAGTTTTAGGTGGTAAACCCAAAAAATTGGGTCATGACACAATACAAGTCCGTCGTTTGGATTTCCAAGTAATAGTAACTCCACCCAAAATGAATACATATCCACTAGTGGACTTACTATTTCCAATATCTGAGTACCATAAGGTATCAGAATATCCATCCATAGTTGGAGGATAACCAGAATAATAGAGTGCATAATCTTTAGTACCTTTAAGGAATCTTATTAGCCTATCAAGGGCATCCCAATGCTCTTTATTAAGATTACTAATAAAACAACTCAGCATGCCAATTGTAAAGGCTATGTCGGGTTTAGTGCAACTCATAGCATACATGAGACTACCGAGCGATTTCGAGTACTTTAATTGATCTACACTGGTCCCTTCATTAGGACTAAGTCTGTTATTATAATCACATGGTGTCTCACTCAGTTTACACTTATCATATCCCCAGGTAGAAAGTAGCTGCTCAATATAATGAGTCTGGTTAAGGGAGATGACTTGCTGTTTAAAGCTTACTTTCATACCAAGAATTGTATTAGCAATACCAAAATCTTTCATGGCAAATTCTTTAGCTAAAGTAGCTTTCACGTCACTCACTACAAAATGATCAGAACCAAGAATTAACATGTCATCAACATACAAGCAAATGATGACTATCTTATTTAACATAGAGCAATGGTAAATGCATTTATCTGAATAACTAGACTGAAAGTCATAACTCTTTACCACTTTGTCAAATTTAAAATGCCACATCTTAGGTGCTTGTTTGAGACCAT
This sequence comes from Eucalyptus cloeziana, assembly GCA_014182715.1. Lineage (NCBI taxonomy): Eukaryota > Viridiplantae > Streptophyta > Magnoliopsida > Myrtales > Myrtaceae > Eucalyptus > Eucalyptus cloeziana. The sequence goes on from CM024642.1 coordinate 23,905,720, forward strand.
ACAAAGATTTATTCAATTTACAAACTTTGTCCTCAAGACCTTTCATAACATATCATTCCGGTTGTTTCATGTAAATTTCCTCATTTAACTGCCCATTTAAGAAAGCTGTTTTTACATCTATTTGATGCACTACAAAGTATTCAATAGATGCCAAAGTAATAAGAATTCTTATAGTTGATAGATGACACACGAGTGAATAGACATCAAAATAGTTTATTTCACTATATTGTTTATAGCCTTTAGCTATTAAATGTCCTTTGTATCTGGCTATTAATCCATCACTATTCAGTTTCTTTTTCAACACCCATTTATAGCATATAACTTTAGCCCCTTTTGGCAAATTTACTAGTTACCAAGTGTGGTTTTGCAGCAGAGAGCTCATTTCATCATCTATGGCTTCTGCCCACGGTAGGGATTACCTAGATCTCATTGTTTCCTAATAGGAGAATGGATCATCTTCAAAATAATAAGCAACAAAGTCTTCACCAAAACTTTTGGAAACTTTCTCTCTTGTAAATACTCTAACTGGAAAAGGTTCAACAGCCAACTGTGTGGAGTTAAGTGTCAGAAGGGCTTGTTTTAGATTCTACAGGAGATTCTAAAATCATATCTGTAGATTCAGAAACATTCAAGCGTTGATCTTTGAGAAACTTATTTTCAAATAACACTGCATCTCTAGATTCTATTACTGTATTAGTAGATGGATCTAAAAACCTATTTGCAGCACTATTTTCTGCACTACCTAGATATACACAAGTAATAGTTCTAGATCTCACCTTAGGTTTCTTAAGATCTGGTATGCTTACATAAGTAATACAGCCCCAAGTCTTAAGAGTATTATATCTACAATGACGCTGATGCCATATCTCATAAGTTGTCATGGACAACTTAGAGTGCGACAATATGTTCAAGATGTGATTAGCAATTAGAACTACTTCTCCCCAGTAGGAGGAAGGCATGCCAGCTGTAAGTAACATAGAGTTTAACATTTCAGTTAACGTTATATTTTTACGCTCGACAACACCATTTGATTGGGGTGAATAAGAAGCAGTGGTTTCAAGTATTATACTTTCTGAAGAACAAAATTCCTTGAACATTGTCATTGTATATTTTCTTCCTCTATCACTCCTAAACCTCTTAATTTTCAAGTTATTTGATTTTCTACTCTAGACTTAAAAATCTAAATTTTTCAAAAGCCTCATCTTTCGATTTCAACAAATAGACATGACAATATCTAGAAAAATCATCTATGAATGTTATTAGATAGTTCCAACCACCTCTAGTAATGTAATTTCTAAAGTCACAAATGTCATAATGTATTAACTCAAGAAGTTGTGTACTTTTAGAAACCAACTTAAAGGATTTTCTAGTGATTTTAGCTTGTGCACACACTTCACACTTGTCAAATCGAATAGAAGTATCTAATGGAATGTTGTGAGTTTTAGCTAAATGTTGCATTTTCCTATAATTCACATGTCCAAGTCTATTGTGTAGAAACTTTGGATCAATCAAAGTAAAATTCACATAATTTATGCTATCAGTATTTAAACTCAACCTATACATACCATTAACCATGAATGCACAACCAAAATAATATGAGTTAACAGATAAAGTTACTCTACCATTCATAGTTGAAAAAAACATACCAGCTTTATCAAGTAAACTCATAGATATCAAATTCTTTTTAAGTAAATGTATTATTCTAACATGTTTCAAAGTTGGTAATTTACCCAAAGAAAGCACCAAATTTGTAGTTCCAGCATGAGTCACATTTGCCTCACCACCATTGTAATTTTTCAGTGTCTTTCACTTCTGTGACTTCAGTGAGTAAGTTCTTATCATTTATAGCATGGCCACCACTCAGAAGAGACGCTGACATTTCCATTCTTCATCATTCCAATGAAAGCTCGAGGCTCAGATCCTTTAATTAGCATATTGGCCTCATTTTGTGGTGTGTCATTCTTTGGCTTCTTCGGCAACTTAGACTCTGCTACCCAATGACCACAAGTTATGGCACTTGCCCTTCTTCTTCTTTTTGAAGATAGTCTTTTTGGCAACTGTAAAGATGATTCACTTTTTGGTGACTTGGACTTTTTCTGAGGTTTATTTAAGTGTGAAACTAAGTTGACAAAAGTCTACTTCTTCCAAACTTTTCCTAGTAATATTTTGATCATCAATGTGAATATACCTCTTTAATTCATCTAGTCCCATTTGTACCTTCAATTTGTGCATTTCAATTTAGAAAGAACTCCATTCAGTTGGTAGTTTGCTCAACACAAGACCGACAAAGATATTATCAGACATATCAGAATTATCATCTTTCAGCTTGTTCCTCATGTTCTCAAATGCAACTAACTAAGAGGTAATGCTTGAATTCATAATGAATTTAAAGTCAAAGAATTTCTCCGCTATGAGAGTTTTAGAGAGCCCCTCTTATTTTTGGAGCTGAGTGTTCAAGTGATCTCATATCTCTTTCGCCGTCTTATACTCACTATAAATCATAGCCAAATTAGGATTTAGAGAGTTCAACAAGTAATCTCTACAAAAAATCATCTTTGTTCCATTGATATTCATCCACATCTTCAGTGGTAGATGCAAAATCACTTAATACAGTATATAATATGTCATGTTCTTTCATGCCAAATTGAACATGTAATTTCCAGCCATAAAATTTAGTAACATCAAATGATTGCAATTTTATAATATCATATGAACTACGCTTTGCCATTTTAATTTGAGCAAAGTGTTAGAAAGAGTGCACCTTGGAGTCTCGGAACCTCAAAGTCGAATAACTCCCCTAATCTTGATCAAACCGCTCTGTAGATATGGAATTTGTTAAAACAAACCCCAAAAACAGATTTGGAGCGCCCAAAAACATTTAGATGGATTGTCTTTGTCACCAAAACTCACTGGAAATTTTCGTCACTGAAATTCATTGGAATTTTTTTTTTTTTTTTTTTTTTTTTGTAACCCAAGAAACCCTGTAAGTTGACAGCCGGCGAACAAACCCTAGGGAAGCGACTGCAGGACCCATTACCACAATACTCAGGGTAAGAATCCCTAACGCCGCCTATGGGATTCGAACTTTTCCCCTTCGTGAGGAGGAGAGAGCCCAAGCCAGTTACGCCGCTGATGGCGGTGGTTAAATTCGCTAGAAATTTCGTCGCCAAAATTCGCTAGAAAATTCAGATGGAAACTTCCAGGTGTCGTAACTTCTCTGTCCGACCTCCGATCGACGCGAGTGATCACTCAAAACATTCTTCTCAACGAGTAGAACAAAGTCCAAGTCGTTACACCCTCTAAAATTGGCTATAATTTTTGGGTTTTTGAATCAAAGATTTCAGTTACTCGAATCTTCAAACTCAGATCCCGGGCAATACTACCGTCAAAATCGAAAGTAAATTACACCCGTGAGTTCGTCTTGACGAAATCTTCAAGAAGACACCTTACTCCCTCAAATCCAACACATAAATATAATACTTCAAGATTATTAGAGGTTATAAGTTTGAGAGAGAAGAAGCGGTTGTATAAAGTATTACACCTAGAGACATAAAGTTTGGACGTTCAACAGTGTTACCTCTAGCATAGGGAAACCTTAGAGTTTTTATATGCAAGTTATTGGGCTCCGGCCCATATGGATCCAAATAACAATACTTTTACCTATTGGACTTGTGTATAAACATATTATTTTGGACTATATTAGAGGTGGTGTCGCAACCAAATTTTCAAGTGAACCACCTAGGGTTTGGCTAATGGATTGCTAAGCTTAAACTTAGATCGGGCTCTCCCAAGCCCATACTAATTCGCGATTTAGGTTCAATTCTTAACATGCAATTGATTTTCAATTAGGAGTCGCTACTAATTTATTTTTGGTAGGTTTATTAGACATCTAAGTAAAATAATGGAAGAATCATTTTACTTCTACGAACCAGAAATTTTTGGTACGGGGACTTGGTTACACTAGATTTCTCTAATGTCCTTTCGGTACAATTTCTTTTATTTTCAAAAATGTTTTTGCAAGCAGTTTGGATTGATTTTAAATCTATTTCCCTAACATGTGAGGTGATCATACGGGTGTGCAATCCACCAATTTAACACCCAAGAAAGCAATTAAAAAAAATGTAAAACTTACCTCATAGCAACGAAAGCATCTGTAGTGTTAAATCAGAATTCACATCGATAGTCCTAGATATAATTTATAATTAACAAGCAATTTTTTTTTGTTTTCATTTAATTAATGAGAACCATGCAATATGCAATGCAATAATACTAAATGACCTAATTCTAATGACATGCAATTTCTAATTGAATGGACCTAGCAACAATCACTAAATGGCATGCATTTCATGAATCTAATCCTAATGACATGCACATGGCATTTTTTTTTCTTTTTCCCTAAAAAAAATGCAATTTATCCTAGAAAATAAAACTAATTTATTCTTAGACATTTTTTTATTTATGAAATTCGAAATTGGAAAAAAATATGAAAATTATTTAACTAAATTAAGATTCTATCCAATTCGTATTAGGAATTAGGTTAAGCCAAATCCTAATTTAAAGTAAAATATTATCTTAACCTAAGTAATCCTAAAATGTAATCTATCTAAGAAAATATCTAAACTTATAATAAATTAAGAAAGAAAAAAAAAAATCTAAAATTAAACTAAATGTAATTTTACCTTAATATGCAATGACATACAAAAGATTCCCTAATTCTAGGTGACTTATGCATGATGATTTTTTTTTTTTTTTTGTGTTTTTTATAAAATTCGAAATTTAAAATTGCAACCTGAGTTTAAAGAAACTAGCATCCTAAATTGACTTTTTTAATTTTATTTTTATTTTAAAAATTCAAAATAAAATTCCTATTTTAGATATGCAAGATAACCTAAGACGAGGAATATTCTAAAACGAACCTAATCCTAATTCAATATTTTTTTATTTTTATTTTTATGAAAACAAAATTGATTCAAAAGACATGGCAGTAAATCAGAGCAAGATAAGATTGATATCCAGAAAATTGACGAATCATATCCCGTGCATGGGATTGGATTGACCAATTTTAAACAAAACCGCGAATCGAATCTCGAGCGTGAGATCGGATTGACGATTTTTCGTGCGATTACGAGTTGGATTTCATGCGTGAAATCAGACTGTCAATCATAAGCACGTTGTGAAATTAGGGAATAAATCCCTTAATTTAAAAAGATTTTCGGGAAACTTTGGATTAGATGCATAATTGGAAGATTTGAATTTAAACGCAATATCAACAAATTAAGTAAGGAAATTATCAAATTAAATTTGGATGATATCTTTACCTATTTCGTAGATATCGTCCTCGAATTCAAACTCGTCAAAAGATGGCATTGGTGATGGCTTATGGTGAGCTCGACGCAATGGTTCGATTGGGTCTGTCCACGGCTACAGGGCACGCGAGAAGACTGCGTTGCTGGAAGAGTTTATGGTGCTTGATGGTCTTGGACCACGGTGAACACTAGAAAACCTTTTATTCCAAAGGACAGCACCTGCACCCACAGAATACAGTTAAACCTAATAAGACTTTTTACCACTTGTAGTCTCCTTGTTCGCATATGGTCCACGTGCACTCCTCTAGGAAATTTTTACCACTTCATTCATGAATCACACTTGCATGCCAAAAGAAATTTCTTATTTCTTTCTTCTATTTTAACAATAACCTCCGGTGGACATAACGTGCGAGAATTTCTGCCATAGCTACACGCAATCAGAACTTGTCTTAGCGATTGATCGGGTGAACGCGGAGGACCTCAATCACCAACGGCATAAAGGAACTATTGGGTCAAGTGAGACATTGACATCGATGGTGTCGATGGGGCTCACGGTTGCAACTCGAATCACGCGCAACAAAGGTTCTAGCTCCGCAAGTAGTCACAAATTGTGGTTGGTTCAACAATCTACACGTAAACTTCGAGAGGCGACCTGCAAAACAATAACTGTCATCGTGGTGGTGGCTTGCGGCAGCACAGGGATCGTCGGATCAGCAAACGTGTTGGTGAAGTTCCCTGGACTATTCAATGAAGCACTTGGATTGCTACAGGGACGTGGTGCTGATGTGGGAGGAACGTCCAGGGGCTGCCACTTGCTCCGGATTCACCAAAAGTCCTGCTAAAAAATCTACACGTGATGGAATGGCCAAGTGGCTCCAATGTTGGGGTGTGTTGCACAAGAATTTGATAAGATTTGTCAGACCCAACCCACACAAACTGCTTCGGTGTGAATGCTAACACTACTGGATGCTTCGGATATGACTCGGTATACTACGAGCGACTGTCTTGTGTCTTCGAGAGAGACCCAAAGGTAGCCAGTGGAGTCAGAAATGGCAGCGAAACTCGACAGATGGCACAAGGTCACGATCGAGAAGGTTTATGTTCGACCACGATTCTACTCTTCTCAAGCACTCTCTTCTCTAGTGTTTTTCTCTAATGTGTTCTCTGCGATTAGAATTGCCCCCCTCTTGTGTGGCTGTATGTATCAATATCTGTGGTCCCTTGAAAATCCTATTCGACTAATCTATTTATAAGCCTTAAACTAGGGTTTTAATTTTTCTAAATTGATATCCACGGATTCTTTTTTCCAAATGCAATATTCACTTTTCACATCTGCCTTATCCGAAAAATTCATCATATCCCGAAAAATTTCAAATTCTTATTTTCTCACGAGATAATTTTCGATTACTTAAAAAAAAAAATTGGTTTGGGCCAACTTGCTCACTTTGTGGGCCTGGTCCAACTAATTTGAACCCATCCACCACCGGTCCAATAAAATGTAAAAAATGCAAATTAAAAATAAATGTACCTAAATCTATATGCTATGCAATTAATACTTTATTTTCAGGAATAAAATTAACCCATAATTTTCTATGCAACAAATAAACAACCAAATCGCCAAAATTTAGGTGTCAACAAGTGGCAAAATGCGTCATAAACCATATTATGACCCATTTTTAGTTAAATGGATCATATATGGGTCAAGTGAAAGTTAAATATGGATCAAAAATGGGTTTAAGAAAATAAAGCACAAAAAGAAATGGGTCTTAAATGGGTTATTACTAATAACCCATTTAGACCCACTTTGAATCCATAGGCCATGGCCTTCTTTAATTTTATAAAATGTTTTTTTATAAAAAATCGAAATTATAAATATTTTTATATTATAATTATTTTTCTTTTTCTTTCTTTTTCTTCATCCCTTAGCCGATCGCTAGCAGGGCGACGGCTGGCCGCTGGTTGGCGATAGGCCAGGCCAGGCTCAAGCTCGCCAGTAGGTCGCCGCTGGCAAGGCCGAGGCCCCGCCGATCATCATGGAGTCTCTTGGTAAGGACATCAATTGTGTTGCTTTTCTATAATTGAAGCTAGTGGATGAGAAATTGGCCTACTTGTCATTTCATGATGGAAGGGCTTTCTCATATTACGATGACTGCTTATATAATGAATTCTTAAAATAAAATGCATCTGAAACCTATTTGTGAGCCAAAAAGGTTTATTAGAGCGGTAGAAGATGCTAAGAAATTCTTCCTATAATCAGTGTGGCCAGTCTGTTGCATAATTTAGCAAGCACCCTGTATCAGACCTATGGCTTCTTCGAGTCGCTCTTGATGTTTTATCTGATTGCTGAATGATCTTTAGATTAGGTTATCTAATCAGAACACATACTTTGAGCTTCAGTTATTCACTCTGGGTACCTGCTCAGGACGGTAGTATACTCTGAATGTTCATGTTATCTTCTGGTTTTTTCAAACATCTTTGGTTCCATTTTCTTAAAATGGGCATTCACTTTTTAGTTGTAATGTAAAATAGACGCATCTGCTCTACTAGTGCGAGAGTCATTTCATTTCACTTTTATTTAGTGCCTGCGGAAGAACATTGTCCTTGAACATCTATCCATAGGCTCACCTTTTTCCCCTTAGATAGCCCTTGTCTAGTGTTTGATTATTGTGAATTATGCAGACGGCGAGAGTTCCAAGATAGTGATGGAGCAAAGGAAAAGAGATCAGGTATTTTTGAAAGACCGAATACCCTCCTGGTTTGCAGCATCTGGCTATGTGGGCCTTGCTGCAATATCCACCGTGACAATTCCAATGATTTTTCCACCTCTTCGTTGGTATCTGGTTCTAAGTTCATACATTATTGCTCCTGCACTTGCCTTCTGCAATTCTTATGTTGCTGGCTTAACGGATTGGAGTTTGGCCTCAACTTATGGGAAGATTGGACTCTTCATGATGGCATCTTTGGTCGGGTCTGATGGGGGTGTGGTAGCTGGTTTAGCAGCATGTGGGGTTATGATGGCCATTGTCTCAACGGCCGCTGATCTTATGCAAGATTTCAAGACAGGTTACCTAACTCTATCATCTGCAAAATCCATGTTTGTGAGTCAACTGGTAGGAACAGCCATGGGTTGCATCATCGCCCCACTCACAGTTTAGTTGTTTTGGACTGCTTTTGATATTGGGGCACCTGATGGACCATAAAAAGCACCATATGCTGTAATATTCAGGGAAATGGTAATCTTGGGCATCCAGGGTTTCTCTGAGCTTCCCAAGAACTGTCTCGCCATGTGTCTAGGGTTCTTCGTGGCAGCTCTGGTTATAAACCTGCTGAGGGACATGACTCCCAAGAAGGTCTTACAGTTCATCCCCATTCCAATGGCTATGGCTGTTCCATTCTACATTGGAGCTTACGTTGCAATCGACATGTTTGTGGGGACCGTAATATTGTTCATCTGGGAGAGAATCAATAGGAAGGATGCAGAGGATTATGCAGGAGCTGTTGCTTCAGGTCTAATATGTGGTGACGGGATATGGATTATCCCTTCGGCAATACTTTCTATCTTTAGGATCAACCCACCTATTTGCATGTACTTTGGGCCTTCTGCAGGTAACTGAGCCTTGAATCCCACATACCTTCATTGTAATTATACTCTCTGCGGACTTGCGAGTCTGTTGGAATAAGTATAGAGGATGCCCGTCACATGATTGGATTGTTCTTTTCTTTATCTGGAAAGCATGGAAAGAAAAATCTGAAGTTTGTTTTTCCAGTGGGATGGATTGGTGTGCGTGTGCACATGCAGGCCCCTGCATCGGTCAGTCGCACTTGGGTCATATGATGAGCAGATGTCACAGCAGTACTTTCTGTGTTTTCCCCTTCTAATTGCTCAGCCTTGCTCGATTTGCATCTTACCAAACCCCATCAATTCACCCCTAGGATGACCGGCTGTATCATTCTGCAACGTAACTCTTTTAGCTGGAAAAGCTATGCAGACAAACTTTCTTTGCATGGCAGGTTTTCCTCAATTAGAATGAATGTGTTGGTTTGGTTGGTGGGCAGGAAGATTGGACCCAAGATGTCTTTGAGCTTTATAGGTGAAACGCAGGACGAGCTTCTAGAAATGAACCACTTTTTCTAAAATGGGGGCGACATATCTACTCGTTAGCATGTAGGCGTTTTTTCTCACATTCTGGTTAGGTCTACTTTTTGTCGCCAACGCAATGTCAGTAGTCTCAACTAACTGGAAGCAGGGGACCTTCTCAAATGCGCAAACGTCCAGCGGCTTAGCTAGATCTTGCCATCCAAGCCTCAATCCTCAAAATAGAGAGAATTGCGTATTGCTCTTTGGCCCGGCCAGGTTCGATCTTGATCAACTTCGATCAGGTCGGGCTTTTTATACGTAAAAGGGGAAGAACAGACAACCATCCGGAACCCACTGTCTCGCGCTTCGGATCTTGATGGAGCCTGCGCGGGCTGCCAAGTCCTCAGATCAAGTATACTAGCTGCTGCACCAGATGAAAACGGTTTAAACGCCAAACAAGTGAGATCTCTAACCTTACTGGCTGGGGAAAAGCTTCGACCTATGTCACCACTCACCAGGTAGAAAGATGTCAACTTGGCTAGATCGAAGATAGATTAGCCGTGAGTGGATTATATGTTTCATGCGGGACTCCATTCTCACTTCCCTAGGTAGAAAGATGTGAACTTCATGGGCCATTGAAGTTGGCAATCATTGTTCCTAGTTTTTTTTTAAAGGATTGACGCTTTCAACCTACCATAGAAATTTGATTCTGTTGGTGAAAGAGAAATCTCCTTTTTTTCGCTTTTTTTTTTTTTTTTCATAATCTTTCTCTTCAGTCTTTTTTGCTTCGTTTGCACCAGGCTGGCGGGTCCTTTGCTGCCGTCACCAATGTCAATTTCTCTTCGACCATGCTCGACTATATTTGTGATGGAGCCCAGTCGCCAGAGGCCCTACTCAACTCCATCTCACTCCGTCAATTTCTCTCTCTCTCTCTTGGATCAACCTCCATTTGAGATCACGGCCGGCCTCTGCGTGACCTCAACCCAGCATAGTGGTGCCGGTGTTGTGTTGTCCTTGCCGATGATGGTGGTGGTGGTTGTGTTGTCATTTGTGGTGACAGCAATGGCAACTCTATCTGTAGTGGAGGGCAGCGGCACTGCCCAATCTATGGTGTGGATTAAATTGGCAATAATTAAAAAAACTTATTATCAAATTGACAAGTTATCAAAAGGTTAAATTAACAAAATCGAAAGGTTTGGAACTATATTTACAGTTGTTGAATACGTTTAGAATTTTTTGGATAATTTTCATTATATAATTAATGGCCCTAATGGCAAAGTCGTCCATGCCAGTTAATGTCATCAAATTTCTTTTTAATGGGAATACCAAATTGAGCCAATTTTGAAGAGTTCACTTACTTAATCAAAACCAAAAAGATAGCTTAGATACTTACTATATCATTACTCTTTACTACAAAGACTTCACACATGTCACAAAGTATTCATAGAGTTACTAAAAGAAGTCATTTGGTTTGACCAAAAAGAGTCATTCACCACAAGATAGGGGTAAGTAACATGGACCAACTGAACCAAGAACCGTCCGAACTAGATTGAACCAGCTGATTGGGTTTGCTTCCTGAGAGAGCTGGTCCAGTTTCCAATTCCGAGGGAGAATCAGGTCGGACCAGATATTTATGTAGATGTTTTTAATTTATTACATGTGAGCTGATATTTTTAGATGTAAGCTAACATCTCCTTCAGGTTCCGTCAACATCATTAAAAAATGACCCGTAGAACAAGCAACCTTCCATCTCATGCTCTTTCCCAAGTATATTAGATTCCTCTAGCCAGCAATAGACTAGCCCATACAGTAGGATCATTATGAGCAGAGAGCTCATGTTCTTCATGGCCTACAGAGCTCCCCTGAAGCTGTTGAACCCATGGAGCTTCAACTCGAAAGCGCCGCCCATCTCCTCGAATCTCAGTGGGAGTGGCCTGAACTTCATCTCCATGAGTGCCCTGTTCTGCTTCTCCAGCTCCACGGCTTCTCTCCTGCATCCATCCATCGTCCTAATAACCTGTTTCAAATTAGAACATGCAGCGTGCGCTCCACTGGTTTCATTGGACCGTCCAAGAACTGGATCAGACTGGTCCAAGACCAAGCAATTCGATTCCCAATCCTAGAAATTAGGAGCCGGTCTATCTAATCAGATTCTCGATTCCCTAGTGGGAATAGATCACCTACAGTGCAAGTAGCAACTCGTCGGTTTGAGGTAGGCAAGCCCTGTCATCATAACCCATCAAGATGTCAAAGGCTTCAAGCTGTTTCATAAAAGCGAAATACGTGCATTTGTCATTGCGAACGGATTCAAATTCATGAGCCAGAACCAATGGAGAGCCACACTCGACGGTGGCCATTGCTAGCTCCAGCTCTTGCAAGCAAGCCCATGTGAAATATAACTCGGCTCGGGTCGAGAGATAGTCCATGATAGTTGGATTTGGGCCGGGGAGTTTATCTTGATAAGCTTTTTACGAAGAGCCATTTTGTTCTCTCTCTTGCTATCTCTCTCACCCTCTCTATTTGGGCGACAACCCAAGCCCACCGATACGATGGGCTGGCTAGGCTATTGCAAACATATCAACCCATCAAAAGCCACAACACAGTCGAAGAAATACAAACGAATTTTTTTCTTCTTCTTCATTTTGCAAAAATAAATAATCTAAAAGATTCATTTTTTCTGAAAAAATTTACTTATATCATTTGAAATAATTAATCAATAAAAAATATTTTCATTATTCGATAATAATTTATATTTCGATATTTTCATGCAAGACCACTCATTTTTCTAAGTAAAATGAGCGAATATTTTCAGGGAACGAAGCCATCCGCATCAAACACCAGATTTCATCCAACACTCGAGATTCCATCCATACGCCTCTAGACATTATAGTTACTTCCTCCCATCCGACCTCGATTCCCAAGTTCCGATCCGTCAGCATCAAACGCCGGCTCAGAAAGATACGCCTCCACTCCCTCTGGTCCCAAAAAAAACATTGAATGCGAGAGGCGCTGGGACCGGCCCATCCCAATCCCACCGCCCGTCCGAAGGTCAGCCCCCAACGGAATGGAATCCCCGTTATCCCAAATATTCAGCTTCCCGATGCTCATTACCAGCCAAAAACGGGTGCACACTCCGAAAGAAGAGACCTGGTTTAACACGCCAAGCAGTGTCGCCGGGACACGCGGCGCCTCCTTATTGGCCCCCTCGGGCCGCAACCCCTTCTTCCGTGCGGCCCTCTCGTCTCCGGAAGATTTGCCACCAGCTCTTCAAACCTTCCTCCCTCCGCATCTACCCTTCCCTCTCTCCATCGTCATCAGATCAAGTCAACTTATCCTTTCTCCCTCGCGCTCGATTCCATCCCGCGCGTCGCCGTCGATGGGTACCGAGATATCGGAGCCGCTGCTGCCCGATCCGCGCAAGGTCGGCGCCGATGGTGGCGGGGACGGGGACGGGGACGGGGAGGAGAGGATCCCGGATTGGAAGGACCAGATCACGGTCCGGGGGCTCGCCGTCAGCGCCGTCCTGGGGAGCCTGTTCTGCATCATCACCCACAAGCTCAACCTCACCGTCGGCATCATCCCGTCCCTCAACGTCGCGGCGGGGCTGCTGGGGTTCTTCTTCGTCAAGTCGTGGACGGGGTTCCTGTCGCGGCTGGGCTTCTCGGTCACGCCCTTCACTCGCCAGGAGAACACCGTGATCCAGACCTGCGTGGTGGCCTGCTATGGGCTGGCCTTCAGCGGTCAGTTCATGTTTTTTTTTTTTTTTTAATAATGCTGATTGCATTTTGAGCTCTGTTGTTACTGTTAGGCGGAGCTGCATTGAGCAATCAAATGGGTGCTAAAAATCTTAAATTTCACTGTTGTAGTGGAATTGCCATGCGTTTTCTGCCCATTCAGTGGTGGTTGCTATCATCGTTGGCAATATCTTTTAGAGTGCTAATGGAATTGAAGTTCTGTCGTGCGATTTCTTTTATCGAGTTGGGGTGTCTATTTGGAAGAATTTTTCCTTCTGACCGAAAGGGAAATTAGCTTCCTGATTAGAATAGTAAAGGAGAGGTACCATCATATGCTGATGGATGGAGATGGATGGCATCGGGTTTACATGGTCGATTGTTGTTATGATTCTGATGTATGGTTAGGTCATCGAGGAGATACAGATGCATAAGTTGTCCGATCACTTTCCATTTGAACGTCTTCTTAGCAGCACTCCTTCCCACATAAATCTTCTTGATCACTTCATAATTTTTATGGGCTTAACTTCTGGTTTGATTATTGACAGGTGGATTTGGTTCGTACCTGATTGCAATGGATGAAAAGACATATCAGCTCATCGGTGCTGATTATCCCGGTAATCGGGCAGAAGATGTTAAAAACCCAGGCTTGGGATGGATGATTGGATTCTTGTTTGTTGTCAGCTTTCTGGGACTTTTTAGCCTTGTTCCTCTTCGAAAGGTTGGTGACGGTAGATACAACTTATCCATATTATAAGTGGAACAGTTTATGAAAGTGCATACTTGATTTGTAGGTTTACAACCCTATAATCTGAATTATTATGCTGTAAATATATATTTGCGAATATCACGAGCAGTACTGCTTGTCATCCTGTCCTAATCTTCTCTTTTTCGCTGTTCGATTATCGCAGGTTATGGTCATGGATTATAAGCTTACTTATCCAAGCGGTACTGCAACCGCTATGCTAATAAACAGCTTCCACACAAACAGTGGAGCTGAACTTGCTGGGTAAGGAAGGGTGAAGGAAACCATTTGCTTTATACTGCTCTACTTTCTGCTTGCAAGGAGTTTCAAGCTTGCAGCTATGAATTTTAGATGATTGGGATTCCATTGAAATGATGGAACTGGAAAATATTTCCCATCTGTAGTTTACATTTGCTAGATTTAGTCTTAAAGTGTTAAAAGATTCCTTAAACAAACTGCTAAAAAATTACTAATCAGGAAAACAGTGTAAGCTGCTAACATAGCTTTAGTCTGTAGACTCTTTACAATCTTTCTTTACTCGGGATATCTCTCTTAATCAGTTGTGGGTTTTATGATTTTCTGCTGTGTTGATTTCCCAGCAAGCAAGTTAGTTGCCTTGGAAAATACTTGAGCATAAGTCTATCATGGAGCTGCTTCAAGTGGTTCTTCAGTGGTATTGGCGATTCATGTGGATTTGATAACTTCCCCAGCCTTGGCTTGACTCTGTTTAAGAACACGTATCTCTCTCTCTCTCTCTCTCTCTCTCTCTCTCTCTCTCTCTCACACACACACACACACACACACATGATTGCGCCGCTAAGCGTTGACTTTGCATGTTTGACTTCCAGCACTTGCTAAACTGCGTGAGGAGTTTGTGCTGATCATGTGTCACGCTCATCATGCAGGTTCTATTTTGACTTTAGCCCAACTTATGTTGGATGCGGACTAATCTGTCCGCACATAGTTAACTGCTCTGTTCTACTTGGGGCAATTATATCATGGGGTTTGCTCTGGCCTTTCGTTTCACAACACGCTGGGGATTGGTATTCAGCTGATCTTGGCAGCAATGACTTCAAAGGTCTCTATGGATATAAGGTACTTCACAAGAACATTTATGTTAATTACTAGCTTGGATCCATATCTACTATTAGATAAGCAATGAGCATAAGTTTTGTTGTCAATTTGCTTGGTTGCAAAATTTTGTCTTGGCTGATGAAGATGAGTAGGAGATGGCATCTTTTTTTGTGAAATTTTCTCATTGCTTACTCACTTTGGAGCAACTTTTCTCTCTTTCCTCTCTGTTTCAGGTTTTCATTGCTATTTCGCTCATTCTCGGGGATGGTCTCTACAACTTGATCAAGATAATAGGAATAACTGTTAAAGAGATGTTCAACAAAGGCAGCCAGACTAGCAACCTGCCGATCATCATGGAGTCTCTTGGTAAGGACATTGATTGTGTTGCTTTTCTATAATTGAAGCTAGTGGATGAGAAATTGGCCTACTTGTTGTCATTTCATGATGGAAGGACTTTCTCATATTACGATGACTGCTTATATAATGAATTCTTAAAATAAAATGCATCTGAAACCTATTTGTGAGCCAAAAAGGTTTATTAGTGCAGTAGAAGATGCTAAGAAATTCTTTCTATAATCAGTGTGGCCAATCTGTTGCATAATTTAGCAAGCACCCTGTATCAGACCTATGGCTTCTTCGAGTCGCTCTTGATGTTTTATCTGATTGCTGAATGATCTTTAGATTAGGTTATCTAATCAGAACACATATTTTGAGCTTCAGTTATTCACTCTGGGTACCTTATCAGGACAGTATGATACTCTGAATGTTCATGTTATCTTCTGGTTTTTTCAAACATCTTTGGTTCCATTTTCTTAAAATGGGCATTCACTTTTTAGTTGTAATGTAAAATAGACGCATCTGCTCTACTAGTGCAAGAGTCATTTCATTTCACTTTTATTTGGTGCCTGCGGAAGAACATTGTCCTTGAACATCTATCCATAGGCTCACCTTTTTCCCCTTAGATAGCCCTTGTCTAGTGTTTGATTATTGTGAATTATGCAGACGGCGAGAGTTCCAAGATAGTGATGGAGCAAAGGAAAAGAGATCAGGTATTTTTGAAAGACCGAATACCCTCCTGGTTTGCAGCATCTGGCTATGTGGGCCTTGCTGCAATATCCACCGTGACAATTCCAATGATTTTTCCACCTCTTCGTTGGTATCTGGTTCTAAGTTCATACATTATTGCTCCTGCACTTGCCTTCTGCAATTCTTATGGTACTGGCTTAACGGATTGGAGTTTGGCCTCTACTTATGGGAAGATTGGACTCTTCATGATGGCATCTTTGGTCGGGTCTGATGGGGGTGTGGTAGCTGGTTTAGCAGCATGTGGGGTTATGATGGCTATTGTCTCAACAGCTGCTGATCTTATGCAAGATTTCAAGACAGGTTACCTAACTTTATCATCTGCAAAATCCATGTTTGTGAGTCAACTGTTAGGAACAGCCATGGGTTGCATCATCGCCCCACTTACATTTTGGTTGTTTTGGACTGCTTTTGATATTGGGGCACCTGATGGACCATACAAAGCACCATATGCTGTAATATTCAGGGAAATGGCAATCTTGGGCATCCAGGGTTTCTCTGAGCTTCCCAAGAACTGTCTCGCCATGTGTCTAGGGTTCTTCGTGGCAGCTCTGGTTATAAACCTGCTGAGGGACATGACTCCCAAGAAGGTCTCACAGTTCATCCCCATTCCAATGGCTATGGCTGTTCCATTCTACATTGGAGCCTACTTTGCAATCGACATGTTTGTGGGGACCGTAATATTGTTCATCTGGGAGAGAATCAATAGGAAGGATGCAGAGGATTTTGCAGGAGCTGTTGCTTCAGGTCTAATATGTGGTGACGGGATATGGATTATCCCTTCGGCAATACTTTCTATCTTTAGGATCAACCCACCTATTTGCATGTACTTTGGGCCTTCTGCAGGTACCTGAGCCTTGAATCCCACATACCTTCATTGTAATTATACTCTCTGCGGACTTGTTAGTCTGTTGGAACATGTACAGAGGATGCCCGTCACATGATTGGATTGTTCTTTTCTTTATCTGGAAAGCGTGTAAAAAAAATCTAAAGTTTGTTTTTCCAGTAGGATGGACTGGTGTGCGTGTGCGTGTGCACATGCAGGCCCCTGCGTTGGTGGGTCGCACTTGGGTCACTATGCTGAGCAGATGTCACAGCAGTACTTTCTGTGTTTTCCCCTTCTAATTTCTCAGCCTTGCTCGATTTGCATCTTACCAAACCCCATCAATTCACCCCTAGGATGACCGGCTGTATTATTCTGCAACGTAACTCTTTTAGCTGGAAAAGCTATGCAGACAAACTTTCTTTGCATGGCAGGTTTTCCTCAATTAGAATGAATGTGTTGGTTTGGTTGGTGGGCAGGAAGATTGGACCCAAGATGGCTTTGAGAGGTGAAACGCAGGACGAGCTTCTAGAAATGAACCATTTTTTTCTAAAATGGGGGCGACATATCTACTCGTTAGCATGTAGGCGTCTCTCTCACATTCTGGTTAGGTCTACTTTTTGTCGCCAACGCAATGTCAGTAGTCTCAACTAAATGGAAGCAGGGGACCTTCTCAAATGCGCAGACGTCCAGAGGCTGAGCTAGATCTTGCCATCCAAGCCTCAATCCTCAAAATAGAGAGAATTGCGTATTGCTCTTTGGCCTGGCCAGGTTCGATCTTGATCAACTTCGATCAGGTCGGGCTTTTTATACGTAAAAGGGAAGAACAGACAACCATTCGGAACCCACTGTCTCGCGCTACGGATCTTGGTGGAGCCTGCGCGGGCTGCCATGTCCTCAGATCAAGTACATTAGCTGCTGCACCAGATGAAAACGGTTTAAACGCCAAGCAAGCGAGATCTCTAACCTTACTGGCTGGGGAAAAGCTTCGACCTATGTCACCAGCATCAGCTGGTTTTCTGCTTTCTAAAGCAAAGGAGATGGCTTTTTCCTGCTACTTTCAAATCATGTCCTCTTAATTTATGTGCTTTAATGATACCGCTCAATTAACTAAGCAGTTGGGCTTCCTGATTTACATATCTTTCCCGGCAAGTGTCCGTGATGGGATCGGTCCCACTTGCTAGACCATCAATTTGCTGCTGCCTATATGAAGACTTTAGTGGAGATACAGGAACCATCACGAGCCTGATCTTACCATGCCTTCACGATGATAGGATAGAATCAATGAATCAATGGAAACACAATTACGTACTTCTTTTATAGGAAGAAGAATGCGAATATTGTTATGAATTCGAAATCGAAGCTTATCGGTCACACCACTGCAGCAAATGGAATTTCCGGATTCAATAAGCAATCTAAGAAAAGCATTTGATTACTAGACTTGGCTAGATCGAAAATAGATTAGCCGTGAGTGGATATATATGTTTCATGCGGGACTCCATTCTCCTTCCCTAGGTAGAAAGATGTGAACTTCATGGGCCATAGAAGTTGGCAATCATTGTTCCCAGTTTTTATTTTTTAAAAGGATTGACGCTTTCAACCTACCATAGAAATTTGATTCTGTTGGTGAAAGAGAAATGTCCTTTTTTTCCCTCAACTTTCAAGCTGATTCCACTACAAACCCCACAAAATTCTTGCAGCTGAGGCAGATGGCAGAGGTTTTGTGCCCTCACACTAGATATGTTTTGGGACCACTTCGTACCCAATTGGAATCTATGCTTTGCCAGAACTGTCAAAGCGCTCTTGAATCTCAAAACTCCCACCTCAGAAGGGCCTGTCCATCACCGGCAGTTGATGCGCTGCAGTATCAGTTAAAAAGTGAGTACTTAATTAATCAAAACCCATCAAATTTATGCATGACGTTGTTAAAATTGCGAAGAAAGTGTGATTTTTGGTGCTAAGTCGATTGGGATTTCGATATGTGTTGCGTCATTTTCAATGACATGATAAAGATAAAAGATCATTGACCAAACCAAAACTCTTCAAGTGGAAAGGGGAAAGAAAGGGATAGGCCTTGTTTTTTTTGGTCAGTAGGATAGGCCTTGTTTGGATGGTGACATGAGAGGAGAACGGGGGAGGTCCATTCCTCCCTATCAAAGAGAAACAAAGAGGGGCCATTCAGTTAGAGATTCCTTCTCTTGTGGCTTCTTTTATGGCAGCTCAGCAATTTGATGAGGTTGTGGTTGGCTTCCCCCTATTTAATGTGGCGCAACTACTTCCTCCTTTTTCCAATCTCACTCATATTCTCCACATCCCTTTCCTTCATGAAAAAAGAAAATCATCCCGTTGATGCATTTGGAAACCGCGTTCAATTGCCTTGATATTCAAGGAGTCGGTCGGATCGACAAAACGATCGGGATTTCACTTTTTTTCAAAGAAGCATGAGAATTCGAGCATGGTTCCTACTAGGCACCTAAGAAGCATCGACACGACACGACACGACACGACACGACACGCCGACACATCATTTCTCCAAAAAACAGAAAATTCTGACACGTTGAGACACGTTGTATATTAAATATATATTTTTATATATACATAATAAATTATCATTTTTATAATTATTTCAATCAAATTAATTTGAATTAAATTCATAAATAAATAAATAAATATACCTAGAATCAATTTACACTAAAAACATTAATCCGTCATTTATTAATATCATTTATTGTTTCAATGTGACAAATTTAACTCTATTTCAATAATTCATAAAATTTGAAAAAAAAAACAAGTAATCCATATTTTGGACTCACACGTTAGATATGTTGAAAGAGAAAAAAAAAAACTTATGTTTTTCTTCTTTCTCCATTTATTATTTTTATTATTATGTTTTATTTTTTCACATATATATTTTGACATCTCATTTATTGAATTTTTAAAATTGAATAGGTGTCAGATTTTCCGACACGAGTGAGTGTTGGAGAGTGTCGATACTTCCCTCTCATGTAGCATGTGGAATTTGATTAATAAAGGTGAACACATGCACCTAGGAAGTCCAACCCAAAAGCTTCAGCTAATAGGTAGAGGGAGACCATATATATATAAAAACATATAAGACTCACTGTCGAGCAATGTGGGATACTTCAACCAAAAAAAAAGAAGAAAATCCTCCACGAACCTTCCGATTCCAACATGAGTGGCCCGCTATTGACTGCTATATGACAGAACAAGGCAACTTAGAATCGTTCCCAGAAGATGAAAGCGAAGTTTTTCTCCGTTTACGCCAGAATGGAAACGTCGATTTCCTTGTTGGAGAACAGCCAATTTGGATGGCATGGCATGCTTTTGGACATGGCTTTCGGCGGTATTTCCACATATGGGATATCAAGCCAACTGAAACTGCGGCGAGATTAGTGAGAACCCCCCCGTAAAGAGAAACTGAAAATGGTCATTATCGTATGCGAAAAGGCAAACCGAAAGGGGCTCCGGTCGTCTGCTGCGATCTGCACCGCGATTGAGCTTTGGTTGCGTTAGGCTGATTGAAGAAGCAAATTGTCAATGCCGTAATCTCTTTTCTATTACCAGAAAGACTAAGCGAACTTTTGTTTTTTTACTCAAAAAAAAAAAAGAAGAGTGAGAATAAAGAAGATGTGGGGGCGATGGTTTTCCTGCGAGGACGCGCGTTGGACAACGTCGTACACGGGTTCAATAGGAAGAGTCGTGAGCAAACTTGACCTCTAGATGAAGCTGTTCATGATGTGTGTTTTAGATTTTGACCTGGCCCATTGGATTTGGGTTGGAGATTTGCTAAGGGGATCACTAATGCATGATACCGTCCGCCTTCTCTTTCTCGCCAAAAAAAAATACTCCATCAACATAGAAGATAATCAAGTAATTATACAAATACGTTGAAAAATTACCTAATCAGTCCCGAACCTATTATATGGATATCAATTTAGTTCTAATTTTTTTTCAATTTTGCCTATTAAGTCTAAGATATTTGTATGAAACTTCAATATACTCATTCCGGTCAATTTTCATCAGAGATCGCTAACATGACAGTCTAATTATTGCCAGCCGTCTTACGTGACGCATCACCACATTAGTGATTGCATTAAAGTTCCGTGCTAAGAATTTAGACTAAATTGACATCTATATAATAGGTTTATGACTAATTTGACAATTGATGGAAAAATATTGGGTAGATTTTATTTATGACTAATGTAGCGTATAGAGCCAATCACAATTTAGAAATTATTTAAAGATATGTGCTTTTTAATGTGATTGACTCGATCTATTAGACCAAATCTAATTAATACAGGGGATAGTAATGATTGGGTTAGTTCTTATTGAAGGCCAGAATCTGAAGTTAACTTTGTATACCTATCCAATCAAAAAAAAATCACATTCAATCGAGCAGTCTAATCTATCAAATATTTCCTGCCTAGAAGTAAAGATATAATCAAGTCGAGTGGAACTAATACTAGAGATGAGCATGGATCCAGGGTGAAATCAAGAAGTAGATTGAACTAACCATAGGAATAAGTCCGGTTCCAAATTCCTATGGTTCCTGGCTCCATAAAAAGTGGAACCAGTATTATGCGATTCAATTCCTAGTTCCTAAGTAAATCAAATAGAAATTGAAAAACTAAATGAGGATTCAATGGACTTGATTACATATTTTTAAATTTATATTGTTTATTTTATTTTACATGTTCATCTTTATGGATTGTTGCTATTGACAAATGGTGATTTTTGTTATCGTGTTCAATTCCATTTTACTTAATTAAGAATTAAATAAACAAAAAAAAATAATAAAGAATAAAGAATAAATAAAGAGAATAAATTGGGTGGTTCTCAATTAGACCTTGGAATCAATTGATGAAACAGGTTTTTAGCTTCAAGAGTACATAGGGTAAGTTCTAGAATCTAAAAACTATTGAACCGGTTTCGATAAGATAAGTTCCAAGCTAAATCTAAACCAACCCCGAAACCGCTCACCCTTAGCCAATACACTACTAGGCTCAAGCACTAGACTCGACTCAAATCACACACTTAGCACTAGAAGTCCAGCCCGAGCTTGATTGAGTATGACATGCTCTACCAAGCTTGGCTCGAAAAGCAATCAAGAAACTGGAGCTCAACTCAACTAGGCCCTATATTTGTGCCAGAGGACAATAATAAAATTTTTAGATATTTTGCATATAATTTAATGAGTGTGCAACCTCTAAAATAATTCAAATACTCTAGAAAGCTCGTAAGCTTATTCATATAAGTATTAACCATCTCGAACTCAACTTGAGAAGGTACCACGTAGCTCAGGCTAAGAAGATTTCATTAAGCTCTTATCTTCACCTCCATAAGGTCCAAAAAGTTAATATGAATGGTACATGAGTTCTTGGAGTTTGTTGGTCGATAGTGAAATCTTTGAAATTAAGCCACGTCTCGCGGCACTGATGGGAAGTAAGTAAAACCGATGCTGCCTTGATTGAAGCTCTCCATTCCATGGTGCTCCCTCCATTCCCCCCATTATCTCACCGAAGGCTTATCACCACTCACGCCTTTTTTGAGAAAAAAAAAAGAAAAGAAAAGAGAGAGAGAAAAAGAAAAAGAAAAAGAGGAGGGAGGCGTAGAGAGAGGCTTATGATCATGACCAAACATGCATGCAAATATTCAATCTTATCTCTCTCTCTAGAAAATAATGATTGAACCGCAAGAGGGAAAACCCTAATATGAAAGCGACGATCTTTTCTCCATTCCCATCTTTGAAAAAAACACAGGGTGTGTGTGCACTGATGTATATTTCAACAGCTAGCTTTCAAGAAAGAGGAAGAGGGGGGAGGGAGGGGGGCCTCCCTTTGTCCCCACGATGGGAAGCACCTGTGACCCCCAATTCAATCGCGTACACACACATACTCCCCATCCCCATCCCCATTCCCATCGCCATCATCATCATCCTCATCATCATCCTCATCACCGTCATCTATATCATCATCATCGATGGCAACCCCTCCCATCGAATTGGTCTTCTCAACATCAAAGCTAAAGCTAAGGAAGAAGATAAAAAGAAAGGGGGAAAAGAGCCAATCATTCCGTCCCTTGTGTGATTCATCCCCAATTCCTAAAGTCATTTGCTTCTCGCTCAAGTCGAGAGACTAATGATGAAAGATAAAAGCAGATAAATTTAATAATTCCGAGGGAGATAGTGGAATGGGGTCTGCATTACGGTGACAGAACAATTCATGCAAGTTTTTTTTTAGTGATTTTTTTTTTGTTTGAATCTTCTACGAAACGCAAACCTGCCATCCGCATCTCTCACGCTTATGGATTTTTCGTCCGTACCCATAATTAGTTCTTTCGAGAGCTAGCATGTATAAAGAGTCAACCCCTACAATTTTAAGTAAAATTTGAAATATCGAGTCGGTCTAAAAAATTCGAAAATTTCACGCTCCCTTTACGAGAACGCGAGTTTTCGCAAAGAGGCTTTAAACATGATCCATTTCCTCTTCCTTTACATTGAATTCGTAGCTCCTAGGATAGGGAAGAAAAGAGGCCCTCACAAGTCATTCAAACTTGTCATCCTTCCCGATTTTGAATCCCGAAGTGACTTTAGGCTAATTATACCCAACCGGTCATGCCTCATCATCATTTGACTTGATATTTTGAATTCTTTATCTTTCGGACCAAATACACGAGTTCGCGGCCTCAAGGGTTCATCCGCAGTACGCCACCAGAAGTGAGGAATACGTGCAAATGGCGTATCGATACGTGTCGATACACCACCAGCTCGATTTCTTTTTTCCTCTCTTTATTTTTTCCTGTGGGAAGGCCCGCGTGAGTCATCAAGGGAACGGGGATAAAAAAAAAACACGAAATTCCTTGGCCGAAAGCGACGGATCCTGGAGATATACACTGGAGAGGCTCCTCAAGTCAAAAGAAATTGGAAAAAATAAGAAATTTAAGTGTGTGTGCATATATAACGATTAGTCATCCTCCAACCCCATTGATTAACACGACGATTGTTAAATTAATGAAAATGATGAAGCCAATTGGGGTACCGAAAGAAGATACCGGGGCAGATAATCGAAAGACGGTTTTTCCATACGAGACATTAAAGAAAGCCGCGGGGAGTTACCGCCTTGCCTTTCATTGGTGGCACCTTTGTCCATGGGAGTAAATTCGAAGAGGAGGAGCTTCACGTCCTTTTCTCCAGCTGTTCCCTCTGCTTCCGACCTTAAAAAAAAAAAAAAAAAAAAAAATACGCCTAAGAATCTCTCTCTCTCTCTCTCTCTCTCTCTGTCTGAGATATTCAGCTGCTCGCAGCGTACGCGAGCGCTCGAGGTCACATTAGATCCCCCACACACAGAACCCCACGGAGATCTTGGAGATGGAACTTCCAGGGCCGGGCCCATGGAACTACTCGGTGGGGCCCAATGGGCCCCACCCGCCCCGACCGAGATGAACAAAAGTGAAACGAGTTAAAGCTTCCCTTTTTAATGCTCCGCAACTCGTCAAAAAAAAAAAAATGCTCCGCAAAAACCAACCCAAAAAATGGAAAATAAATAAATAAATATCAGAGCGGAGCGAGCAGCAACAGACGCACTCCCTCTGTCTGGTCCGGTCTGGTCCGTTACCTGCGGCGTTTTCATCTCATTCTGTTCCGATCCCATGCATTAATTATCATCACGAGCATTGCATCAATGCATCATCTCTCTCTCTCTCTCTCTATCTGTGAGATTGTTGATGGGCCTGGAGTGAGTTAGAAGCAACCCCCACCACCAACCCGACACGTGTCGCGGCGGCGGCCCTCCACCTCGGAAGTCGACTCGTGCTCTTTTTTCTCCTCCTCTTCAGGACATGGTCATTGCAATAATCGGATTTGGTCGGGAATGTGGGAATGAGGGTAGCTCGTACTGCGGTGTCCCCCGCGAGGAAAATCGCGCCTCCGATTTCTGGTTTTCGTGGGGAGGGGGCTTGGCAGAGCCTGGCGGTTGAAGTGGGCCGGGGCGACCCGCTTTCGGACCGGTCAAGAACCTGTCCACAGTGAAAAAGAGGCAAAGCGCCCGAGATACGCTCTTGTCTTAACGGAGTAGAAATTTATGACCCCAAAAAAAAAAAAAAAAAAAAAAAAAAAAAAACAGAGTAGAGACGAAAAATAACGCAGCCTCGACGAAGACCCTGAAGTAAAAAGCTTTAAAGAAAAGTATACGTCTTTTCTTTTTCTTTTTTTCTTTTTACCCGACTTAATTTTTAAATTTCTCTCGGGGTCTGTCTGTCTGTCTGTCTGTCATGAAGACATTGCCAAAAACAGTGAAAGCTCATCAAAGTCTTAAAAAAAAAAAAAACCTCCTTTTTTTTTTTTTTTTTTTTTTTTGCCCTTGCCTCTGTCGTTTCTCTTTCCTTCTTTTTTTCCCCTTCAATCGGAACAACGGAGAAACGCGCACCCTCTCCTCTTTTGGCCCTGTTCATGGATCCCAAGGGCTCCAAGCAGCCGCAGCAGCAGCATCATCATCATCATCATCAACATCAGCAGCAACAGCTGGAACATCAGGAGCAGCAGGTGCCCAGTTTCTTGAGCCTACCAACTCAGTCCCACCACCACCACCACCATCACCATCAACAGCAGCAGCAGCAACAACAGCAGCAGCAGCAGCAGCAGCAGAGGACGACGGCTCAGAACATGGGGGAGAACAAACCGGCGGAAATCAAGGACTTTCAGATTGTGATTGCGGACAAGGACAGCGAGCAGAAGAAGCAATTGGCCCCCAAGCGGAGCTCCAACAAGGACCGCCACACCAAGGTCGAGGGCCGGGGCCGGAGAATCCGAATGCCCGCCCTCTGCGCCGCCCGGATTTTCCAATTGACCCGCGAGCTCGGCCACAAGTCCGACGGCGAGACCATCCAGTGGCTCCTCCAGCAGGCCGAGCCCTCCATCATCGCCGCCACGGGGACCGGCACCATCCCGGCCTCCGCCCTCTCCGGCGCCGCCGGGTCCGTCTCCCAGCAGGGCGCCTCCATATCGGCTGGCCTGCACCAGAAGCTGGACGACCTGGGCGGGCCGAGCGTCGGGCCGGGCGGCCGGCACCCTGGGCAATGGCCGGCGGGGGCGGGAATTTGGGAAGGCCCCATCACGTCGCCGCGGGTATGTGGCCCGGGGTTGGTGGGTTCGGGTTCGGATCGGCATCGACATCTGCGGCTGCCGCCCCGGCGAATTTGGGGGGCGAGGGGCCCAATTACTTGCAGAAGATCGGGTTCCCGGGGTTCGACATGGCGGGTGCTAACATGGGTCACATGAGTTTCAGCTCAATTTTGAGTGGGAGCATGAGTAATCAGCAGTTGCCTGGATTGGAGCTCGGGTTGTCAGCTCAAGAGGGTCATATTGGGGTGTTGAACCCACAGACTCTGAATCAGATTTATCAACAGATGGGTCAGCAAGCGAGGTCACAACAGCAGCATCAAGAACATCAACACCAGCAGCAGCAATCAGCTGCCAAGGATGATTCTCAAGGGTCAGGAGGACAGTAGTGGAATTTTTTTCTCTCTTGAAAATGATTATCGAAATTCGAGATGAGAGGAGGAATTTAGGGGAGTTTTTTTGGGGAAGATGCGTGTTTTTCTGGGTCGTAATGGCGTTTCTTCTATATTGTACCTAGTGAGTTCATATTTTTGGAGATGGAACAATATTTTTCTTTCCCGAGGGAACTGGATTTGGTCTGCTTCCTCCAAAAATGTCTTCCAATTTCATGGCCTTGAGTCTCCATATACAGGTAAATGGAAGGATTTTTGGAATTTGATCCTTTTTACATTGATTGGAGAAGCATTTCTTATTGATCATTCATGTGGTTTTTGGTTTTGTGTTGTCCTTTTTGCAGATGAGAGGTTGCACAAGCAAATAGCTTGGGTTTGAGCTTTGAGGTTTTCTTCTTACTTATTTCAGAGGTGTGTTGATAGTGTAGAGATCCATCTTTAGTCATTGATTCTGTCTAGGCCCCAGTGGAGTGGCGATCTGCTCGTTTGTGAAATCAGAGTGATTCATAATCATATATGCCAAATTTCTTTCATAACTCTGCTAATCATGGGCTTCACTTGCACGTCAAATGATCACTTCAATAGTTGTTATCATCTGGCTTTCCAATGCGTATCACTCTTCACTCGTAAATGGTAGCTGTTTTTGTTTGCTATGCCATATCTCTACCTCAAATTTTGGCATCCTTTTTCTTGTCGTCAAAGTGGCGATATTAAAAATATTACTCTGGTGGCTTTTGGGCACCCGTATCATGGTTTGTATCTACTTTCCAAGAAAACCTCTGCATCGATCAAATATGTTTTTGGTTAATTATGTTTTCTTGAGCCCTGAAGACTGAAGAGTAGTAAGAATTTGTGTAGTTGCCATGTTCGTTCATGTCAGCAGTTTGTTTGTAATCTAGCGGTAAGGTATGAAAAGGCTTGAAGCAAATATTTTCACGTCAGTCTCAGGTAGGGAATTATTTTAGTTGAAATGTGCTGCAAGAAACCTAAGGTTGGTAATTCCTATTCTTTGGCCTTTATCCTTCTACTATAAATTTCTAAGGAATAGATTAAGCTTAATGACTTAGTGGTATATTTTTCCTCTGTGCTGGGTCCTAATTTCCCAAGGTTCCAAGTTCTACCTCAGTGGTCCCTCGAAGTTCGACTCAATAGCAAATTAGTACTTCATATTGGAGATTAAGCCTGAGCCTAGAGGACTTAGATGCAAATTATACCATCACTTAAACCATGATCGCATCTGTTCTTATTTGGACCTTCCTTTGTCTTTGTTTCTTCCTCTAACCATATGATTGGTCTATTGGTGCCTTTATTTATGCATTAAGCAATCGTTTTTCATAGATTGTCCCTCATGTCGAGTTTTAGGCACCAATGCATGCTTTTGCCTTGAATTGCATGAAGACCTGGATGTCGTGTAATATAGATCATCAAGTCATGTTACACGATCAATATCATCCTTGAATGTTGGCTGACGTTGGAAAAGCATATCTACTGGACAGAGAAGCTGTAGTGGTCTCACGTACATGGACATTAACAATATAATCACTGAAAGGGACCTTGATGGCACAGGACGTTTGATGCCAATATACATTGATCTCAGATTCTTGCCTTGTCGTTGATGAATTTGTTGTGAACTTTCTGATGCGTTGTCTCTGTTCACTATCTTGCTGTTGTAGAAGTTCTTTCTTGGGGTCCTCCCTCTTTGTGAAGTCAAAAATGATCACCCATCAAGTGTCATTCGTTGATCAGGGTCCGAATGGCATGGTAAGAACCCAAATTTTTGGCATCTCTAAGAATTTATCGAATGCAAATTCAATGGGGGATGTTGCTTTGGCATGTCTGATTTGTGATATTTCCCTTTCCATGTGCTAGCAACCGAGCACAATCCTCTTTAAGCTCGAAACAAGCAGTAGTCACCGTATCAGCCTCCGAGACATCCAAACTTCTTTGTTCATGAATTTTAGCTGAGTTTCCATGTTCGAGTCACACATCTTTGCAACTTATGAGGTTTACTGCTCTGATCAAATTAATGAATCTGGGCGTGCCCATTGACTACATGGTCATGGATTCTCTGTTTCCCTTTTGTGCAATCGTATTCCTCGTTGGTATGTACTAACTACTATGCAGACTAATAGAAATGCTACATGTACTAAATCTTTGGACTCGGTTTGTTCATGCATAAATAAGACTCGGTGCACTAAAATGATGTGGGAATGCCTGTGACATTGTTATGCATGGCATATGCAGATACAGTAGTTTTGAGATATTTTATCATCCAATGAATTGGAAACATGTTGACTGTTGTTTAATTCAAGCTCACTTTTAGTTTGTACTGAGCTCACCGTGATTTTAGCTAAATCAGCGGACCCAGATCGCCTCTGTCTCGTACAGACAATCTCGGCTCGTGGGTCGGTGTTTGCTTCCATTTCAAGATGTTGTCAAGGACGTGGTTGAATATGGACACTAGTCTTTGACTTATTCTCTCTCTCTCTCTCTCTCTCTCTCTCTGCGTGTGGATACGAGCACGTCCAGGACGATCTGCAACTGCTACTGTGTTCACATCAGCGTCTGCAGTTACAGCAATCAATGAGCAGAAAAAAAAAAAAAGCTTTCATCACTGAAATATCTGTTATGATCCATTCTTATATTTTTCATCGTCCTTGCTTATCTTATCTTCATTTTAGCTTGGAAAGATTTCGAAAAAGAAAGAAGTAAAAATGAGTTGGTCAATACTTAGATCGATGGCTCATCAATTGGTCGAACTTCGGAACGATTTTGAAGTGGTCCTCTTGATACGTTTCGAGGAGATGCAATGTTTGAAGTTATGTGTGAAGAGCGATGGACCAAAATAAGGTTGAAAGAGTAATGACAAATCCATATTCGACTTTAATCTCTTATTCTCCGTCACGCTATATTTCTCTCGAATCTGTGGCCTTTATTCCACGACACCCCTTGCGTCCATAGAAATGGAGAAAATTGCAAGTTTAATTCGTCCCGAGGCGACTAACTTGGCAAGTTATAGAACCCAAGAACTTCTCATAAGCTTTTCAACGTGTACAATCACAAACCCTAATTCCCTGTAAAAGACTACACCTCGACGTTTTATCGAGTTCAATTAGTCAAAGCTCGATGTAAATTGTGAGGAAGCATCAAAGTTCCTTTCCGGGTTAGTGATGCATCTCCTGCATCGTAGGAGTGAGGCTCGTGTTCGCGCTCCACATCTCGCGAGTGTGAAATCCTCCATCCTCGCGCTCGAAGCACTCCAGTAGGAGCCACATTCGCACAAGCCGACCTCATGTGAGCCTAGCAATATGCTTCGTATCGAGCACGGTCGCAATTGTAAAGAATGTCGACCTTTTTAGATCAAGTGAGCCCCACATGAGGGTTTCGTTAGGTTCAAGTTCATCGACGGAGCTCGCCCCCCGATTCGGAAGAGCTCACCGCGCTCAAGGGTTGATGGATTTAGGAATGGAGAGGAGCGAGTGCAGAATCTACGAGGCCCAACAAGGAAAACGAAAGACCCATCTTTCCTCGGTCCAGGCAGGCGACCTAATCAAGGCGACTAATCAAAAGGAAGGCTTGACAAGCAATCTACTCAATAATTAGTCAGCCTTAGTACAAATGACGGTCGCTTTTCCACTCCTTATCACCCCCCGCCATCCAAGGAATCTAGCCCCGCCTTTGTACTATCCGGAACAAGTCAGCGCATCGCCATGGAACCACCACCACCACCACCACCACCACCACCACCATCCCCTGTGCACGCCTCGATAGTGAACGGCTGCGCTCGCAAATTTGACTCGTTCCAAGTCCGCGACGAGTAAAGAAGACAAGCGTGCGCGATCGGGGGAATCGAGCATGATGAGTAAATGCGAGCGCGGAATGTCTCCGGAAAGACACTGCGACGTCCATTTGACGTGGACATGTTGCGGCTTTTTAACTTCGTAGACCTTTGTAAATTGCACCACGATGGCATTTTGTTCGGGCCGTCGTTTTTCCTTTGTAAAGTTATCCTCGTCTACTTTTGAGGAATTTAGAAAATTCTCACTAAAACTCTTCTGACAGATAGGATCTTATCCGAACATGATTCTATAGATCCAAATAAATCTTTACTCATTGATCATGTGAGACTCGTGTAAGATTCGCAACGGTCACGTGTAAGAATCCAATTTACGTGGACCCGAATTCAAGTAATTTTTTGTCTTTCATTTAAGTGACGTGACGTTTTTTTTAATTGATTGATTATTATCAATACATGGGCCCTACTCATTTTAATATTTGATCAAAAACCATGACATCGTTTTGTAGAAGTTTTATTAAAGTTTCTTAACAATAAAAAAAAACTGTCACATCATTGCTCTTTACTTTTGGCCAACCAAAAATAAATGATGCTCATTTACTAATCTCTAATGTCTTTAAAACGTACCACGGACACGTTTCATTTTTATTGATGGAAAAAGTCACATAAGCAACTGCCGCCCTAAATGGATATAATCCGAGTTGAAATTGAATTTGGTGGGTCCCCACACTCCATGGAATCACACATCTTGAGGTAGGGCTTGTTTGAAATCAAGGGAGTCATCAGGAATTAACTTATATCAATATGCGAATCTATTCGGCAATCAACCTTGATATGGATCGTACTACTTTTTTAACGTTTAAACTTCCAACGCCAAAAAGCTAGAACTGTCTCTATAGTCCTCTTCTGCCATGAAACACCAAAACTCTCCAAGAATTTTTGTGTTGTGTCGGACACTTTAACACATGTCCGATACTCTTAAACACTCGGTCAACACGTGTTGGAAAATTCGACACCTGATCAACTTCATCGACATTCTTGGACACTTGATTCGAAATTCTAACATACGAGTTTCCGACATATGATTCTGATATCGATGTCAATTTTAAAAATTCAATAAATGAGATGTCAAAATATATATATATATATATATATGTGTGTGTGTGTGTGTGTGTGTGTGAAAAAATAAAACACAATAATAAAAATAATAAATGAAGAATGAAAAAAAATATAGTTTTCTCTTCTCTTTTGATTCCCACTCCCCGTGATACGCAATTCACCCCTTAAGTTTTGTTTTCTCCTCTTCCAACATATCTAACATGCGAGTCCAAAATATGAATCGCTTGTTTTTTCTCCAAATTCTATAAATTATTGAAATAAAGTTGAATTTATCAAATTAAAATAATGAATGATATTAATAAACGGAGGATTAATTTTTTTATGTATATTCATTCTAGACTTATTTATTTATTTATTTATGAATTTTAGTTCAAATTAATTTGATTGAAATAATTATAAAAATGTATATAAAATATATACTTAATATACAACGTATCTCAATGTGTCGGAATTCTCTAATTTTTCAAAAATGATACGTCGACATGTCATGTTGTATCGCGTGTCGCGTATCAGTATCGGTATTACTTAGTCTTCCGCACATCCAGTTCTACCGTGGTTTTCCAAACACCGGTCGAACATTGAATTCCCACAAACGACAATTGGGAAAGACTCGCGAAAGCCACAGATCCACGGGTCAGTAGGGCAAGCTGCTGGCGCAAACGGACAATTCAAAGTACACGACCTAAAAAATCCTATTCTACTGCAAAACCAAACTATAGCATTGAGGATGGTTTTGCCCGAGGAGCTCCACATTCACGGATTCTCTGTCACTCCCATAATTTTTAATAAGCCAAAACGCCAAAAGATCACCAAAAATCAAATACTTTCGATCTTGACCTGTCCCATTGAATCGAGTGCCGTGCTTCTCTTTCGGCGATTCTACCGAAGGGAGATCGAGCCGAACCACCTGGCCCTTAAAAGGCGAGGGGAAATTGGAGAGAGAGAATGAAGTTGATTGGTTTTATACGTGGCTAGGCTTT
Organism: Eucalyptus cloeziana; assembly: GCA_014182715.1. Classification (NCBI taxonomy): domain Eukaryota; kingdom Viridiplantae; phylum Streptophyta; class Magnoliopsida; order Myrtales; family Myrtaceae; genus Eucalyptus; species Eucalyptus cloeziana. Next base: position 23,937,983 of record CM024642.1, read on the forward strand.
AGCCTGGCTGGTGGCTAGCAAAGCAAGAAAGAAGAGTTCAATTTGTGCAAGGCATGTACTGATGTGTCCCCGCCCCACTAGGCAAGATTTGTTTTAAGTGGAAAGAAAAGTATCCCAATAGAACTTTGCAAAATCTTCTCATTTCTTCTTTTTGCTGTATTTCCTGTTTCAGTTGATTGGACCGGGTTATTACTTACGTTGACAGCTAACCACTGAATTGAGTCTATCTCGTGATATGATCAAAAGCAACTCATCGATCCAAATAGCATAGGATTAGTGAAAGATTATTTCATCATGGCTTATTCTTGAGCTTATACTTTCATAAGTTTAAGGATTAATAACACACAAAAATCCTAAATTTGTACGATTATGTAAATTTACCTAAAACAACCACAAATTCCAAATTAATATAATTGTGACAAATTTACCTATGTTAGTCTTTTATTAAATTAAATTAATATCATGGAAAATCATAAAGCGATACATCGGTAATAAATAAAGGATAAAACTTGAAGTCGATACATCCATCAATTATCACATGTTATTCAACTGGACAATTTAAAAGAAATTGACAGATGATAAATTTATCACGAGTGTAGTAGTTTTGGGTTTGAGGTAAAAATCTGGAGTGTATAGATTTGAAACTTTTCGTGACGTTAACCTTCAGTTTTAAAGTGTTGGACCAAACTCTGACCACGCTTTAGGGTCTTTTCATCGACATCTCAACGGTAGGGTTAGGAAAGATTAGGTGATGATGCTGCCAATTATCTCCTGCCAAAAAGATGGCTTGCTCACCGAAAAGCAAATTAAAAAAATCAGGAGGAGATCATCAAGCCGAAAAGGGCGTGATGTTAAACTATTCGGAGTTCCCGATTGATGGCTTGCGTGCGACTCGCTCCAATAGCGACAGGGAAATGACTGTTAGGGGGGAGGGAGGAGGGGGATGGATGGGCCTCGTTACATCAGTCAAAAAGAGCATCAAAGATTATTAAGCACCCCCTGCCGTCACCAAAACATCTACGAGGATGATGTCCCAACAGAGGAGCGGCGTCTTTCGTACTTTGAGAGAGAGAGAGAGAGAGAATTCGCATGGGACAGCGCACTAACGATGAAAATCCCAGAAAGCTAAAACGAAAGTATCGATCCAAAGGCACTAAAAGAGGGTCAGTGGATAGATGGGTTGGACGGACGGAGAGAGTTTTTATCCATTACATAAAAGTTGGATCGAGCCAATAGCAGCTACTGATCGACAACTTTCGGAACGCGGTTGGACAAAAAGCAGAGGGAGATTGGGAAATAAAAAACGTGGGAAGGAGACACAACAGCGACCGAAATGACAAATGTCACGTGTCGATGCCATAGTGATTCTCCCACCATCACCTATCCTTGTAAAGAGACCTTATACAATCGACCTGATCGATGATCATGACCGATGGAGTTTTGGGATCCGGCTTAGTCCCTATTCCTAACCGACTCCTCTCAAATTTTAGGAAAGAAATGGTATATTTTCGATATGGAGTTGGATCGAGGTAGACTTAAATCTGATCAAGGCCGACAGTCTCCATGGATTGTCTTATCCATTATTAATCATGTCACATATGACATCGTGCTATTTCAATAAATTCTAAAGTTCATGAAGTTCTTTCTTTAATAGCTTTTGCTCGATTGCTCCTCCTGATATGTTCAATTTTTTCTCATTTGTGTTATGTAAAGCTCCATCCATAGGATGGCAAGTGTTGCCCTCAAGGTTAATCTGAATTTGAGATGTTATTCGAACATGAGTCAAGATCAGGCACATCTAGAATTATGCATGTGATTGGTAATAAGTAAATGCAATTGTGATTAACAAGCTGTGAAGGCGTGTATTTAGTTTCTTTTATTGAGAAAAGTATTTGAGTTATCTTTCTTCAAAAAAGATTTTGTTGTGATTTTTTTGTTTTATCAAAAAAAGCAATTATTCATCATTATGATCTTTTAAAATAGCGCAATGAACTTTTCGTGATTTTAACTCGAAGAAATTTTGTCGAAGTAATGAAATGATCAAGTTATTGTCCCTAAAAAAAAAAAAAAAAAAATGAGACTACGGGTTTAATTCTATAATCATTCAGGATTCTATCGCAAGAAAGTAATTTGTTAGAAATCTTTCACTATCAATATAGATGGCATGCCTTTAATCGGAGTAGAGAGATGAATATAAAACAATATGTAACGTTTGAAAAATCATTCATAAGATTTTTTGGACGGTCTATGAAAAAAGAAAATTTTAAGGACTTACAAGATCCTCATCTTGATTCTAAGCACTATAACTTTGACCCTAATGCAAGCTAGGCCAGAATTCCCTTTGCAATTCACACGGAAAATCACAACTTTTGAGAATCAAGACGAAAAAGGGGAAATTTTCTTTAAGGTCCTGTCCTACTAGGCAGCTTGCTAGCTTTTTATAGTGCTCCTCTCTCTCTTCCTGGATAAATTATTCCCCGGATGTTGGAGGAGCCATAATTGCCCACGTCACAACAGGATCGTATTGGATCATCTCGGAACCCACTTTTGGTCTTCTCTGCAAAAAGGGTCCTCCTTTTCTTGGCAATCTTGGAGGTCTTGGGGGCTGTTCTTGGAAGCGGAAGGGGGAGAGAGAGAGAGAGAGAGAGAAGTTGTTGAGAGATGGACGACGAGTACGCGAAGCTCATCAGGAGGATGAACCCACCGAGGTATACTTCCCCCATTCCTTATCTTCAGCTCAGATTCACGGGTCTTGGCGTTCCTGTTGATTTTCTTGGTGTTCTTTTCCTGTTCTTTGCTATCTGGTGATTGAGGTGTGCACCTTCTGGTTAGCCCTGTAAGGATTTGTGGCTAATCTCGATGTCATCGAGTCATTTCGTGCGGTAATTTCTTGTGAAGATCCTAATTTGATAACCATCTTGATGCAAGAGAGGACTTTTAGCTTTGTGTGTCATCTGATCATTTGCCTCAGTACTTACCCAAACGCTGATATCATGGGCTGCTTGTTGGCAAGGAAGTGTTTTTCTTCTATGGTTTCATAAGTTTTCAGCCGAAACAGAGCGGTTCGTTGGTTGGTGCTTCGTTTTAAGTGAAATTTGGACGGAGATGAAGTTGATCAGAGGGTCGGAGCGGTCGTTGATTGTGATAATGCTTTTCCTTGTGCAATTTCATGATATTCTGGTGATTAGCTCTCAAATTCGTGTCGTGTACTTCTTTTTCAGAAATTCAGCTTGATAGAGTTGGGCTCTCCCTATGTGCTTTCTTCTAAAATGCCATAGCGAATCCCATTGAAATTACTCGACGAGCACCTCGAAAGTTATATCTGCTCATCTACAATCTTTTCCGCTGAGAATTATTAGGCCCGTTGCCTCATACAACATGTTTTACCGACTCCATCGGCTTCAGAACCTCATTCAACTCAGTTATTGTGATTGGGGGTGCTGTTATTACTGCTATGACGATTTGTACCAGTCATCTCCCATGTAAATGTTCTCTATGGACGATTTTTAAGTCTTGCTGTGCGTCACTGTGGTAATTGCAGGGTTGTCGTTGACCACAATGCCTCTGGAGATGCTACGGTTATCCAGGTGAACTTCTCGCTTTCTGTCTGTTTTTGTGCTTCGTAAGCGAGCTTGATCGGGTTCTTGATTTGTCCTATGGAGTCATGATGGGTTTTAATCGGTTCCCTTTGCCTCCTTGTCACTAAGAATCATTATAATTGAACGTCTGCTGTTTTTCAGGTTGACAGTGTTAACAAACATGGGATTCTCCTAGAAGTTGTCCAAGTGCTCACAGATTTGAACCTTATCATAACCAAAGCCTACATATCATCTGATGGTGGATGGTTCATGGATGGTGAGATCGGATCTCTCTCTCTCTCTCTCTCTCTCTCTCTCTCTCTAAGTCGTTGAATGTCAAGGGAGAATTTAAAGCTCTCAATCTTGTCTCTTTTTGTCTTTTTCTGCTGTCCGAAATTTCAGTTTTTCATGTCGTGGACCGTGATGGGAAGAAAATCAGAGACACGGAAGTCACCGAAAATATTAAGAGGGTAAGTCAGATCACTACTCCTATCTGTCAGGTGACATCCTATATCTTTTCACGAGACTTGTCTGGATGACTAAAACAGCACCGAGCGTGTTGTGGATGGTCTTCACAGCACACATCCATGGAGAGATGGTTCTTTACCTCATTTGAACTCTTCATTTTGCAGAGAATTGAGAAAAGTGCGAGCTTCGCTCCCTCACTGAGAGGGTCTGTGGGCGTGATGCCCTCCGAAGAACACACCTCCATTGAACTCACTGGAACTGATCGGCCAGGTCTACTGTCCGAGGTTTGTGCAGTTCTCACGAACCTCCACTGCAATATAGTAAATGGTGAGATTTGGACTCACAATGCCCGGGCAGCAGCAGTTCTTCACGTCACAGATGATTCCACTGGCTCTGCGATCAAAGATCCTGAGCGCCTCGCGAAAATCAAGGAAATGCTCTTCAATATCCTCAAAGGAGATGACCACATGAAGACTGCCAAGACAACTCTTTCGCCTCCTGGGGTCACCAGTAGGGAGAGAAGGTTACATCAGATTATGTTTGCTGATAGGGACTACCAGAGGTTTGAAACCAGTAGCATCGGACAGGCTGATGATCAAAGCCTGAGACCACACGTGACTATTATGGACTGTGATGAGAGAGATTACACCATCGTCACTATGAGGTCGAAAGATCGACCAAAGTTATTGTTCGACATTGTCTGCACGCTGACGGATATGCAGTATGTGGTCTTCCATGGGATGGTGAAAACCGGGACAAAGGAAGCTTACCAGGTGACATGGAGGACCTTGCCCTTTTTTATTTAGCTAGGATAGTTTAGGAAAATAAGTGATTACATTAATTGATCTGTATTGACATTGTTGTTCACACCTTTCTCTGGATCATCCATCATATCCTCAGATTAGACTTTTTCAGCACAATTTCTTTTGTTAGACTTGCATGTTCATTACTCATTGAATTTCAGCTTAACCCTTTCCATATGGTCTTAATTCAAGGAATTCTATATTCGGCATGTCGATGGGCTCCCTATTGGCTCGGAAGCTGAAAGAGAGCGCATTATACAGTGTCTCGAAGCGGCAATTGAAAGGCGGGCATCAGAGGTATTCTTGACCTTCATTGGATGAAATTCCTATAGTGTCAAGCATACATACAATGATGTCCTTAGAAATTCCTCTTCACCATCCATGCAGGGTTTAGAGTTGGAATTGTGCATAGCCGACCGGGTTGGGCTGCTGTCGGATATCACCCGGATATTTCGCGAGAACAGCTTGTGCATAAAGAGAGCAGAATTAACTACAAGAGGTGGGAAAGCCAAAGACACGTTTTATGTGACTGATGTGACTGGTGACCCTGTTGATCCGAAGATGATCGATTCGATTTGCAAGCAGATTGGACAACCTGCGTTGCGGGTGAAACAAAACTGGAACTTTTCACCCAAACCACCGGAGGAGAAGACGAAGGCGGGATTCCTTTTTGGCTACTTCTTTAGTTCTCGGACTTTGCAAAGCTTCAAATTGATCAGATCCTACTCGTAGTAGCTCTGTCTACATTTGTACTCTAGATTCCAGTGAAGCATCATCAAGTGTAAAAGATGTACATAGAGATTACGATGTTTGTAAATATGTATGTATCCTGGCTATTGGTTTCTAGGACAAAGCAACAGTCAGTCACGATGTATACGAGAGAGAGAGAGAGAGAGAGAGAGAGACCGCCTTGTAGTCATCAATTAGTAAAGGCAGTTTATTGTACAGTGTGTGAGTAGTAATGTACAGTTTGGCATCCACGCAAAACTTGAAACAGATCTTGTGAAAGTTGGGGTTAAGGAAAGAAATTGTGCTCCTGATGGGTGATCATTTTCTTTAGATCCGGATCTGTTCACGGTCTATCGGATGATCAAGCCTGTGCAATCCTCACGTCTTGAGTCCCTGGGTATTCCTTGGGCGATACAGCCTTCACGGACTTCTAAATCAGGTAAAATAGAGATGGAGGTGGAACGGGTGCCCTGCGAAGTATTCGGAATAATACCAACTTAAAAGAGGAGTCCGTGTGGATATCCATGAAGCTGCGGGTGCATGTTTTGGGATAATTTGTTTTTATGGAAAATCAATAACTTGAAAAATATTTTCTTAAAGTAATCATTTGTATCGCTAATAAAATAAATAAACAAAGAATATGTTCATCACCAGACGAAAACTCAAGACATAGATTGTTGGTGATGGTGAAAACAGTCTTCCTCAACAAATTTTTCGACTTAAAGGTATGTAATCCTTCCCGGTAAACAAAATGATAACGCTAGCTGGGTACCTCAGCAAATAAGCACTTGGAGTTTGACATTAGCTATCGGGGACTCCAAAGCCATCTTGGAGCCACTTAATTAGTTTATTTCCCACCCCCAGTCTTGCGATTAGAGATTGTGGTTTGTCCTCAATATCCGCAGTTCTATTGCATTACTAAAAAGAACTTGGTCTAGAATTGTAGCTCATTCGCCTGTATTCCTCGCATTGTCGTTTCTCATGGCTTGCTAATCCAGTCACCAACAAACACTTCATGTGCTCCTCCCAGCGAACTGGAGTTGTTCGGACATGCCTGTTTCATCTCAATCTCCATCAACTGCTATCGTCTTACTTGTTGCAATTGCAGAATAGTCGACTTCCAAAGTGACGAGCAGGTAAAATAGCTAGAGCCATAGCAATAATAACGAGCCAATGAAATATGATGACATCATGCATCAGCTCCAACCTCAAAGAAAAGCATGTTCAACAGCAGTTTCAAAATTGTGGTCTCACTTTGGGAAAGGAAAAATTTAGTGCTAAGTGCCAGAAAGAACAAAAACAAAAATTAACATAAACATTGGCCTCAAATGACAATACTCTAAGAAAAACGAAACACATTTTGTATCACCCCTAGGTCATTCTCTGAGCAATTTCCTTGGCAATAACCCTCTCTTTAGCCTTGGTTTTGGCCTGTGATTTCGATCCCATGATCCCGCCACCCCACTTCTTCCTATATTCATCATACTTGTCGTTGAAGTTTGCCTGGAAGAAAAGACATACAAGTTTCAGATGCCATCCAAGCACAGAACAATTTCCTTCTCCTTGGCCAAAAAGATGAAACAATCAGAAGATCTACAGAGACAATATATCAAAACTGCATACTACCTTAATGGCCTCTAAGATTTTGCTGAACTCCAATTTGTCTTCATTCTTGACGGTGGTCAAGCACAAGACGGACGCAGTTTTCTGATGGACAATCTGCCAGAAAAGAATAGGAATATGAGTGCTTCTCAACCACACTTCATTGACAGAAATTCAATGAAGGAAATACCGGCATCATTACCGTTCCCAAGCGTGCCTTTCCCTTCACTATGCAATATGGAATTTCCATCTTCCTACATAATGCTGGAAGCCAGACAACCAACTCGATTGGGTCAACGTCATGTGCAATGACTACCAACTGAGCCTTGTTCTGCCAAATGCAAGTTTCAATTGTGTGTTAATTACAATTGGACCCGCAAAGCATGGGAGAGTGAGGAAATGAATGAGAGAAATAAGGAGAGAAAATAAGAGGTCAGTGCCTAGCAAAGTAAATGGGAACCTGCTCAATAAGGTAAGTAACATGGTTAAGACCATATTTCACAACAATGGGCTTCTTAGCCTCAACTGACTTCCCTTCTGCTTCAACCTGGGCCTTCTTCAAGAGCCGCTCCTTTTTTGCTGCTTTGTCCTCAGGTCTGTACTTGAGAAGCATTTTGAACAGGCTCGTGGCTGCATGCATTTTTCAATGAGTAGGGGAATCAAATTCTATTGTTTTAAGATCGTCATAGATGCAACTAAAGAAAATAAAATGAAACAAAACAATAGAATTAAAATCCGAAAGCAACACGAAATACAACTGGGTACATAACTACCCCAACTCAGTCTTTAGCTCAAGTATAGGATGAATTTGAACCTGGAAGGCTTCAACTGTTCCTTATAGTCTAGAAACAAAAGTTCTTGCCTAGCTTGACTATCCAGCACTAATCAACCAGAAATTATTAGAAACTTCCTAACTAATTTGTTAAGACCAGCATGGCATGTCAACCAAGTGCACCAATCACACAAGTGCCATGAGGTCCATCAATATAACATGCAACCAATAGCATCTCAGATTTATTTATATTCAGCCATTGATGACCTTCCCAAGCACAGATTCACCAGAGTTCCAAAAAAATTCCTCCCAATATCATGAAATGATAACATATTTTCCCATTGGGTTGCACACGCAAAATATATATATATATATATATATATATATATATTTATATATATATATATTTATATATATCAATCTAATCTGAACTGATAAATCTAAATTGTACCTCAATGCACCAAACAGAAACGAATAAGGTATGCAAAACAAAGCACAAAAAGATACACATTGTAGTCCCAGCAATCAAAATAAATGAACTGCCTCAGCTACACAGCCAGATCCAATAAGCAGCTATTACTCGTAATTGCATCTCATATATATTATTTGGCAAGAGAGCAAAGCAAGAAGAACCAGTTACTGCAAAACACAAGTGCATCTTAAGGTTCTAAACCAACCACAAACTCAGATGCAGACAACAAAAATAGCTTTTTGTCATTGCATACCCAAGTTCTTGTCGAGGGTCTTGGTGAACTGGTTCAAAGCTGGTGGAACCTTCAACCTCTGTCTCAGAATTCTCCTCTTTCTCTGAATTTGAACAGTCTTAGGGAACTTAACGAACCGTGTCAAGTCCCTCTTCGGAGGGAGAGCACCTCCGATTCCAAACTGCTTCGGCCGCTTCTCGAACAAAGGGTTCGTCACCTTCTCCTGGTAACACATCAACGACCAACCAAATTCAGCAAAACAGCCGCATCCCCTCAAAAGATAACCTAGACTAATCGCGAAGCAACAAACTAACCTGCTTCTTTTTGGCCGCAACAGGAGCTTTTCCACCTTTCTTAGGACCCTTCGATTCGCAAAACACAAAAAGTTACCGACTTAGATTCATCACAACAGACGTACCCCAGATAGACACAGAAGTAGCACATCTACTCATATCTAAACTCGGGAAAAAGGCAAAAAGCTCGACGAACTAGCACGAGATGCGACATTATTATCGTACCACCACTGAAGTTTACTCATTACGCGCTATAGATCATCTCGCTAGAATCAGCGAAGACTTTGGAGAGCGCCATTTCCAGCAAATGGCACGAATTCACGACACGAAAACATTCGAACGACCACCACCACTCTTAGTTCCGCAACGATGCCTCGCCGTTGCCAGCTTAGCAACTTGCCAATTCGTAGGCGAGAAGGAGAGAAATAAAGAGAGAGGATCGGACGACTCACCATTGTCGGCGAAGCTTCAGCGCCGGCTCCTCTGGTTCCGAACTTGCAAACTGGAACTTGAAGACGAGAAACCCTAGTTTCAGTCGAAGTTATAGGTCCGAGGAATGAGGCGCTCAAAAACGACGCCGTGTTGCGTAAGCAAGCTGATGGGCTGGGTTTGGGCTGGTTTGGGCTGGGCCGGGTTGGGCTGGGCCTTTTGATAATGGAAGATTTCGGCGTTGTTTTAATGGGCCAGAAAGGAAAAATCTCCCAGTCGTGTATGTCCGATTTACAGAGACCCTTCACCCATAATCTCCTATTATTATCCTGTAAATCAAGTTTGGCGTCACTGATAGAAGAAATTTAAAAAGAAGAATGATTAGTCTTAACAGAATGCTTTCTCATGTATTCGCATTACTTGACTAATATTCAAAATTTATATCAATAAAAAGGTTCATATAAACTAAGGATTAGATTATCTAACAAAAAAATAATTCAGATAGGATTTTTTTTTTTTTTTGGTCAGTATTCAGATAGGATTTCAAAAATTCAATTAGAGTGCTTTTTTTTGGTATAGTTTAACCATAAGTATCTACAAATATCTAGTTGATTAAAGAAATACAGAAATATGATTTTTCTCTTTTAATTACCATAGCTAGTCTCACTTTTCCTACGGTACGTTTGAAACAAAACCGATGTTAAACATTAAAATTTACAAGTGATTTTAATGAAGAGTAAGAATATTGCCGATTAGCCCTTCTAAAGTAGTATTTTCCTATCGTTTCATCAGGCTAAGTTCCATGCATATGAATTAGTTGTTCCAAATAAATCAAACTTGCAATCATCTTGTAAGATTTGGCTGGTGGACCTAAAAAGAAGACAAAAGAGAGTGTTAAAAAGTCAAAAGAAAAAGGGATTTTGGAGGGGCCTTCAGCTTTATGAGAGAGAGAGATGCTCGGGGAGAAGTGGAAAGGGAAAGGAAGAAGAAAAGAGAGGAGAAAAAAAGGAGAGAAAGAAGAAAGAAGAAAAGGGAAAAAATTTGTCGTGCTTGTGATCTAGACATTTCACCAAGCTACTAAACTCCATTTTGCAATGTTGGTAAGTGATCGAAACCTCTAATCGTTTATTTGAACAAATCATTGTAATTAAGACTTGAAATTCGGAATTATTGAAGTTTTGTATGGCAAAGTCCGATTTTTGAGTCGTTGAACTGCAAATTTTTATAGAAATGATAGTTTAGGATGTTGTAGAGTTGTAAAATTTCACGAATCTTAATTTAACCTTATGGCTTACCTGGAGTGGAAGATTCACATTTGGCGCGTTCTAGACAAAGTTCCAAATAGTAACTTTGGATTGAAATTCAGCTGATTTTGATAAGGTTTTGGGGTGGCTGAGTTGAGCCTGTTGTAGTATATTAAGAGAGTTTTCTAAAGACTATAAGTTGGTTGGAAATGGAATTTTGTCGACAAAGTTTAGCATACGGCCTGTGCCTAGTGAACGACAATAGGTTGCCACTAGAGGTGAGCTTTACGTTAGCATGTATTTGTCATTCTATTGACAAATAAGCATAGTATAGTCAAGTCGTTTATTAGAATATCATTTTACTTGATCTTTTGATCTTATTTTTTGGTTAATTGTTAGGAATTCGAGTGCGTCGACTCGAGTAAGCGCCGTAGTTGGTTTTTGGCTTTTCCCTGATGAGTGACACTATTTCTTCTTTGTATTTTAGACTCATGCTTTGAAAAACATAATGGATTATATATGTTACAAGTTGAATATATGCTACAAGTTGATAAATAGCATCTTTTGTTACATAAAACAAAATCGAGCTTTTATTGTCATTTTATTATCTAAATTAGAGAGCTATCCTTTGACTTCGATTTGAATGATTGCCTGAAAATAGTTTGTGAAACTCTTTATGAAAGAATCTTGAAAAGTTTGTGGTTCTTAAATAACACTTTGATATTTATACATCAAATGCCTAAATTGTGAGATGACTCTTATTCTAATGGTGAATTACAAGATATTTGTGATTGATATATGATGCTTAGTTTTTCTATGAACCCCGAGAGGTGTGTGAATACGTGCATACTAATCTAGAATATCCTTGTGGGTCGAGCCACCAACTAATAATAGATAAAGATCTAACCAAGAGGGGAATCTTAATCGTCTTATCATGGGCATTACGCATGACAGACATTTCAGCATGAGGTGGTCAAGGGAGTGCACCATTAATATGTGATTTGAGTGTAGTCAATGGAATGGACCATTGACGTGTGATTTGATGAGATTAATCAATGGAATAGATCATTTACGCATGATTTTTATAAATATGTTATGTTAAGTGAGTTATAGTTGTGTTTTAAATGTGCATAATAATTTCTCGATCCATTTAGAAGAAATGTGTTATTCATTAAGTCATGGTAGTTCACTCCTCTCATCTACTTGTTTTTCAAGTTCTTTAGTGAGCTGCAAGTAGGTGTCAACGTTCATTATTGAGGAGAACTTTTTGTAGTAGGACTTTTTGGTTTGAATTGTACATAGTTGATAAGTTTGTGAGTTAGTTTTTGGTGAATGTGTAACATTAGTTTGATGATTTATTGAAAATTCCGATACTATAACCAAATACCCCATTTGCTCTATGTGTGCGAACGAGTGTGGCTATATATATGTTGATATTAGGCTGAATTTTAGTTATGTTAAAATCGTGTCATTTGGTAAAAGGACGACCATTTCATGCCCTTGTTCTTGTGAATCAAAATGTGACACATCTAATTGAAATCGATAACCCATTTTTGCAGGCTTTCAAAGGCTCCCAATCGACCCCGCACATATAAGCCTCGAAAAATCTTGCACAACACAATTACAGCGATGCAGTTTTGTTTTCTTCTCTAGAATATTGGAACGACCCTTCTTCCACATTGGCAATCAAAATGAATGAGCGAAATTCCATTATTTCATCATAATATCTCGATTTTTTTGGAAAGTAATTAATGTAATTATAAGAATGGCACCTTCAAGAAAGCATTTGGCTTGGTTTGCCGGCCTTGAAAGCCTCTTGGGAATTGCTAAGGTATTTGGCAAGCTTTTGCAAGGGCTTTTCGCCAAATGCTAATCTTGAGATAACTGAAACCCAATGCTAATAAGGACCAGCATTAGGCTTTCAGCATTTTTTTTTTTGGTGACCGAGGATCCGCCGGAGCATGCCCTTGTTTACTTACATCGATTTGGGGTCTCACGGGCCTCCATGGTGGAGGACCTATACAGTGACTATACCTCGGGGGAAACTGGCCCAACAACCCACCACTGGGGCCCCCCACTTTAATCGCTATCAACGTAGAGTTTCGAACCCTCGACCTCCATACAGTGGAAGGAGAGATCTCAATCAACTACGCTACCCACGGGTGGGTGGCTTTCAACATTTTTCTAAATGCTAAAACTACCCTTACTAATTCTTTAATTTTCTAATTTGCCCCAATTGTTACTATTCTTCTTCTTTACTTGAGGACGGTTGGTGAAGGTCTACAAGGCTAGATTGGGTCGGCAAAAGGCCGACAAAAGATTGGTGATGTAATAATATGGCCCAACAAGCCAAGCCTAAGCTCAACTCTCTTTCTTTCTTCTTATTTGAGCTTGTGCAATGAAGCACAACAGGAGAAGAAGAATCCGAAAAACGGAAACAGGGGAAAGAAAAGGGGCTCATCGAGAAAGAAGAAAGGAGGAAAGGCAAAAAAATTTGTGCGTTCATGATCCATATGACTTGCCAAGTTGACTCAACTCCATTTTGCAACACCAATAATGATCGAAGCCCCTAATCGTCTACTCAAAGGAATTGTCAAAATTAGGGCTGGAAATTCGGTTTTAGGTCAATTATGGTTTGCCGCAGTTGATTGGGGAGTTTTTGGGTGGCATATTTTTATAGAAATGATAGTTTAGGATGTTGTGAAGTTATAGCATTTTACGGATCTTAATTTGAGCTTACAATTTACTCGGAATGGAATTTTCAAGTTCGACACGAGTTTTAGATAGAGTTCCGAATAGTAATTTTTTAGTCAAATTTCAATCGTTTTCAACAAGATCTTATGGCGGCTGAGTTGGGTTCTTATAGTATGTCAAATTTGCTTTCTAAGGACTATAAGTTAACTTGAAATGGAATTCTGTGAAGGAAGTTATGGCATGATAAAGTTTAACGCGCGGCTGCACCTAGCGCACAACGATACTTTTCTGCTAGAGGCGACTTTTTATTGGCATGTAAGTGTCGTTTTATCAACAAATTGGCATAGTATAATTGAGTCGTTTATTAGAATATCATTTTACTTAGTCTTTTGATTTTTTTTTTTTTTTGTTATTTATTAGAAATTCGAATGCGTCAACTCAAGTAATCGCCGTAGTTAATTTTTGGCTTTTACCAAGTGAATGATACTATTTCTTCTATAAGTTTGAAACTCATGTCTTGAAAGTTATGAAGATTTGATATATTATAAGTTATTGAGAGCATGTTTTGTTGCATAAAATCTAAATCGAGCATTTACTACGATTTGGTATTTGTGAATGATTTGCCAAATGCTTTTGGAAAATTGTTGCAAAAGGTTATATGTATATATATGCTGATTTATGAACTTAGTTTATGAAATGTGTTGTGAAAAGGATGTGAAATATTTTTGATAAATGAGTCATGTTGTAGAAAGATTATATGTTTTGATTTGTGAAACTTACATTTTGGTTTGGCTTTATGAATTGTGGAGGTTGTTGTGAATTAGTATTGATGCTCAATATCGCCGTGAACCCAATTAGAGGCTTGTGGGTACGCGCATACTAATCTAAATTATGCTTGTAGGCTGAGCTACCGGCTAATAATAAGTAGAGACCTAACCAAGGAAGGAATCTTGGTCACTTTGTCACGGGCGTTATGCGTGACCATAGTTTGATACTTGAGTAAAAGTTTGATCGATAGATGAATCATCGACGTATGGTTTCATATGAGATGGATCAATGGAATAGACTATTGATGTGTAGCATGAAATTAACCAATGGAATAAACCATTATCATGTGTTTTATTAGATTGGTCAATGAAAAGGATCATTAACATGTATCTTTATGAGATCAACTAGTGGGTTAGACTATTGATATTTGCTTGCTCTTATCTCGAATATTTCTACTTTGAACATATTATGTTAAAGTAAAAAATATTACATTTTTCGTCTTGAAGGTTTGTTCAATCCTAGTTTTTGTGAAAGTGAGTTATATTTGTGTTTTGAATGAGTATAGTGATTGTTTGATCTGCTTGAAAGAAATGTATTACTTACCACATCATGATAGCTCATTCATTTTTCTTATCATGTTTTTTAGGTGCCTTAGTTAGTGACTGATAAAACGAGAGCATATTCAAGGGAACTATTGGGAGCTAGATATTTTGGGTATAATTTGAGGCTAGTGAGGTCGCATGACCCCGGTGATGGCCACCTCATGCGACCTCAGGCCTTGTTGCTTGAGGTTGTGCGACCCCAAGCAATGCTCACCTGGGTTGCAATCCTCGTTGGGGGTCGCATGACCTCGGTCAATGACGGCTAGCAAAAGGTTTAATTTTTTTGATAAAAAAGAAAAATTAAATCTAAAAGTCCTTTTACAAAAATAAATTTGCCAAATCCTACCTAGGCCAAAGTAGCTTTATAAAGGATTTTTTTATGCAATTTGCATTTCCTCAAGAGACTTTGGATTAAAGTTATTTGTATTTTTCCAATGCTCATTTGCAAAGTCGAACCAACTCACCCAAAAAATCACTCATTGGTGTGGTCCCATCTCACATCTATCCCCAAATCTCTTGACAACAACAATAGTCCTGGATCCAAAAATGATATGCTCCTCTTATACTTTCTCAACGATGAATATAATGAGCCTGCAAGCGACCCTCGATTTGTACCCATCCCCACCTCACATTCTCTCATTTGTACTCCTCCGTTTCCGACAAACACGCTTTCGTCCTAGGGATTATTATGCAACAGCGAAAGTGCCAACCTTTTTCCCAGCTTACATTGTCGTGGGCCGGTCCACGAAGAGCATCATCCCGCCAACTATAACCTGTCTTTACGTCTTGCCCAGCAGACCTCCCAGCACAGAAGAAACAGATGAAACCAGCCCTCGCGAACGACAAAATCCCTCCTCTCGGATTTGGCGGAGGTCGAAGACGACGCATTATCCATTCACATAAACTCTCTCTCTCTCTCCCAAAGGAAGTCTTTGATCATGGCAGACTGGGAATGAGCTGAACGAGAGGGATCATGGAGGAACATTCTCTCCAAGCTTGACCTTAGCGAGCAAACCCTAAAAAAGCCCGTCTCCTTCTCAGGTTTACTTGAGCATTTAAGGGAAGGAACTTTGGAAGTTGAGGCCTCGCTCTCTTGTTTCTGCAGGAGTGATGATTAACTCACTTTGTGGCAGCACGGGATCTCTCAGGGCCCAGAGCTCCCGCACGCAGATTCAGCCATCTCTCCCAACAAACGACTCGGCTTCGCAATCAAACAGCACTCTCCCATGTCCCGATAGCATGGAGAATGGCAAGGCCGCCGCCTTGACCCCACCAAGCCTAGAGTACACCTCGCCGAGGTTCAACGTGGTCGACAATCCCACGATGGACTCGCCCACCACCGCGCTGCTGGTGTCCATCCTGTCGTCGGACCAAATGGATGGGCCAGACTTCACGGTGTGCTCGCCGGTGAGAAATCTGTTCTCTGGAGAGTGCCTTGACTCACAATTACAACCATGCGCAGGCAATGCAGGGGCAATCCGTTTCTGGCTGCTCTCCGCCTCGGTTTGCTTCTCAACTGGGGTGTTCTTCTAGCGGCGGTCGCATGGAGAGGGGACTCAGTCCTCTTCAGAGAGTCCTCAGTTCTGCACGCAAAAGTGATCAGGTCACCGTGCAGTCCGACTGCATTTCTCTGGACTTCTTGGAGGAGTATAATGTTACAGACGAATTCAAAGGGTATTCATTGTCCGGGCCAGTGCCCGGGTTCGGAACCACGGAGTGTTTCGATGTCAAGACAACCGCCACGGCTTCACTGGAAATGCAGAATGCTCTGAGGTTCCATGCAGGACCGGCCGAGGAAGTTATCGGAGGGGACTACAAATACAAGACTTGCCAGGAGATCGGTGGCTTTTGCGATGCGAAGTCCCTTGCATCAGCGACAACTCTAACGGAGCAACTGCAGCGTGAAAATTGCCAAGAAGAGCAACAGCTAAGCAGCTTCGTTGTGCCTGTTCCTACAAATTGTGAACAGGTGATATGCACCCACGCACGCGTGCGCATACATTAACAAATTTAGAAGTTCACAATTTAATGCCTCTAAATCACCTATCACAACTTATGTTCGTGTCCCAACAGGAGCAGGACCGAGGCCTCCAACTAGTGCACCTCCTCCTCGCCTGCGCAGAAGCCGTCGCCAAGGCTGCCCCTGCATAAAGTTCGCCCACTTCACTGCGAACCAAGCCATCTTCGAGGCCTTCGCAGACGAGGAACGCGTGCACGTGATCGATCTCAACATCTTACAAGGTTATCAGTGGCCGTCTTTCATGCAGGCTCTTGCCGCGAGGCCAGGTGGCGCTTCGTTTCTGAGGATAACAGGAGTCGGGTCATGCATTGAGATGGTGAGTGAAACGGGCCGGTGCTTGGCGGAACTGGCGCACTCCCTACGTCTCCCGGTCGAGTTTCATCCAGTCAGCGAGCAACTCGAAGTGCTCAAACCTCATAGGCTGCATAGGAGGGTCGGCGAAGCGCTCGCAGTTAACTCGGTTAATTGCCTCCACCGTGTTCCAAGTACAATATTGCTAATTGTTTTGGTCACACTCTGGTCTATCTTTACAACCAATATCGAATCGTCTCTCGTAACTTTACACTCTAGATCCTCGTCGCTTCATATAAAACCCATTCATCACAAACAGGTATTTGTCTGGGGAGCTTGCTGACAATAATACGGGACCAGGCACCAAGCATAGTGACACTATTCGAGCAAGAAGCCAGCCACAACGGGCCCTAATTCCTCAGCCGCTTCCTTGAGGCGCTGCACTACCACTCCGCAATCTTCAACTCGCTCGACGCGACGTTCCCATCAAACTCGGTGCACAGGGCAAAGGTGGAGCAGCTCGTGTTCGCGCTGGAGATAAGGAACATAGTGGCATGCGAAGGGCCAGAGAGGACGGAGAGGCACGAGAGGCTGGAGAAGTGGAGGAAGGTGATGGAAGGGAGAGGGTTCACCGGAGTTCCGCTCAGCGAGAACGCCACGACCCAGTCGAAGATATTGGTCAGCCTGTATTCATGCGGCGGGTATACCCTAAGGGAGGGCATGGGTTGCTTGCTCTTGGGTTGGCAAGATAGAGCCATTGTCGCCTCATCCGCGTGGCGGTGCTCGTAAAATCATTCCACCGTCTTGGAAAATGCTCAGTGTGAGTGTTACATATTTGGCTAATGAATCGATTCATGAAGAAACATAGAGAAAGGCTAGAAGAGGAGAAGAGAGAACCGTCTCGTTTCTTTTGCAGAAGAGCTGCGCTTAGGTTTTATATTCCTGAACCCCAAAAATCAAAAAGCTTGCCCAGGAAACTAACCTGCACCTTACCCTGAGGTCAATGAATTTGGCAAATATTCAGTGTAGCTATTATTATATTTATCAAATCACTCTTGAGAGTAATTTACACCGAAAGAAATCAAAATGCTTTCAATAGCATTGAGAGTATTTCATCACATCCTTCCTAGTAGGAGAATCGTGCGACATAGACCACAAGCCTCGTATAACAAACTGGGGAGAGGGAGAGCAACAAGAGAAAAACTAAAGGCGAAGAAAGATAAGCGACGGAAGCTACAGAAGGGCACCCACGTAGAAATGCGACTAAATTATCAACATGCAACGGTACACGAGAATGCCCTCCGACAAACATTTGAGGGACGGCAATATGAACGAATCATAAAATACATCTTTTCCAGCGACTCTGTCCATCACCAAGGAAATGCGAGAAATCTCCATCACGCACACGATCCTATGATCTGAATCACCAGTAACTTCCTTACATAATGGTGCACGAACAAATGTGTTTCCTCGGAACCTCGTCGACCTTCTTTTCTGTTGAACATAGACCCAAACCAATACACTGTCAGAAGATCCGTAGGTTATGAAAACTAAGAAGTGCTAGTTGCATGGATCACTGTCCTAAGAAAATCATATCAACAGGAGTCTCATTCTATTATAAATTAACACTTTCTGGAGACTGTAAGATAAAGCATGAGTATAGATCAACCATTAGAATCCCTGAACAGATCATTCACTTCACAGCACTTTCGCTGAAAAAACAGCAGAGCTTCTTGGCAGTGACCACAAGGACGACGACAACAAGGAAACAGAAAAAATCTGCCCGCACAAAAATGAAGCTAACATGAAAATGCTGCAAATTTAGGCACTATACTAGCCATGACTCTGTATTAGGTATTATAAATAATTTCTCCTTCCTACTGAGGAAAATACTAGGAAAAAGATTATCTCATCTCAAAAAGATTATCTCATCTCACTAAACATCAACATAAAAGTTGCTGGCTTCATATTATGCATTACACAATCCAGAAGATAAGCAAAATAGCGTTATTTCTCCACAAGCTTCAAGACATAGTGAACCAAGTATTTAAGCCAGAATACCAGATCCCATCCCATCATCTTAGTGATTGCTTTCAACTTCATCATGATACAAATCTCATCCCCTTATGACTAAGTCAAAAAATAAATAATTCTAAACAGTCTACAAAGCATGAATCTATGCCTTAATTGAGCTTGTCTCCATGTATCCATTCAAGAGTGAGGCGTTTTGTTTAGGCGATGTCGAATTTGACATTGGTGACCTGGTGCTCTAGGCATACTTTAAGATTGAGTTACGTCTCCAGATAAGCCGGGTGAACATCTTTCTTTTAATTGAAGAGGTCTGTACAACGCACTGAGCAGGTAATCATTGCTATCTGGCTATAAGGGGAAAAAGATTATCAGTTCATCACCAGCCCCTATGGATTGGAGCACAGCGTGTCCTCTATGCTAAGAACAACGATTAGCTCCACATAATTCATCAAGAATTGGCCAAAAAAAAACATAGCTACAGGATTCTCTCAGTAATGTATTAGATGTGAAACTATGAAACAAGCTCGTTGTTTATTTCCCAGTAGTCCATACTTCTGATACTTAGAATCCAGAACAGAGAACTTTAAAAGGCAAACTAAGCAAAAAATTCATAAAGATTGTGATTCACACTTTCATGAACGACATCAAGCAATGTAAATTTACCCGTCTTTGCTTTCGCAAGGGATGGCTGCACTACAACGTGCATGGTAATCACAGCTTTTGGAAGCTCCCCAAAAGGTACTCTACACTGTCCAACTGTCTTGTTGTTTTCCAATATTTTGCCAGCATTTATCAGCTTTATGTCATTTGCAGACTTGGGTGCAATTTTCTTATCTGTGACAAATTATGAAAATAGGATGAAGCGCATAGGAAAAGAGGAAATATCTCAAGCATAAGTTGAATAAAATGAACAAAAAACACGAGCTGAAAGGTTTGTACGGGCCTTCGTTACTTTCTTGGCAAGCATGAGATCAAACAAACATGCAATATAAATAAATGAAATCGAAAAAATTAGTCTAACTTATTTTTCAACTAATTTAGATTAACACATACTGTATCTTATCTTACAAAGACAACGGAAAAAATGAAACTAACAGCAGAATGGCAAGGAATACAATTATGCAAAGTGCATGAGAGGGATGATGTCCTTTATTTCTTGATTATGTTGGCATTCATTAAATGCAAACATCTACTCCACAGAGTAAAGTTTCCTGATTTTTTTATTTCAGTTAGTCCAATACGAAGCATATTTAAGGTTCAGCCAAAAAAAAAAAAAAAGTATATAGGAGAAGCAAGTGTTAGAGAAGCCACTGAGAACAGCCAAGACCAGCAAGATAATCTCACGATTTATTTATGATCTTTCTAGATTAAAGCACCAATTCTGTGAGTCAATTCACGAATGTCTGCAACCAAAAACAAGGCACATGCCGGGCCACCATAAAGGTGAAATCAGGTCTCACCCGGCTTCCACAAGCCCTAATCAGCCTATACTGGCAAGTTATAAAATCGTGTTCATCAGCCATCGCTAGACTCCAGACTGATTAACAGACTAGAACGATCTACTGCAATGATTCAATATCTAAGTGAAGATAAACGATCTATACTAGATCTTCACCACCTAAGGTGTGGCACTCTACGCATATACCAATATAACCCAAATACTAAAAGATCACTTGATAGGATGGGAAGAAAAACCAAAAAGAAAAGACAGCAGGAGTACTCAAGACTCCGAAAGTGTTAGAAGTCTAACCCAAAAGCTTAAGCAAAAAGCATTTAGGACCCATTCTCGAGCAATGTGGAACAATACTTCAACATCCCCTCTCACATGCAAGTCGGATTACCAGCAGCATGTGGAATTTTAACTACGCACATTCACGTGGAATTTTGACAGCATAGATTCGCGAAAGGGATAGTAGCACTAACTCTAATATCATGTTAGAAAGTTCAACCCAAAAGCTTAAGCTAATTGGTAGAGGGAGACCACAAGAATATAAAGAACCTTTAGGACCCGTTGTCAAGCAATGTGAGACATTTCTTCAACAAAAAGGTGGCTGGCTGCAAAGGATCCTCTACTAAATCCCCAAAATCAACACAATCATTGCTTTACACTTCTTCAATAACATGACAGAACTAACAGGGTTCCATCACTACAATGCCAATGATTTCATGTATCAACCTAAGCTTTCATCATAGCAATGGAAGGTCAATGAAACCAACACAACAATCCTGGCACAGAGATCCTTGCTGTGGGAATGCAGTCCGAAAACCAGAGTTGTTCACTTCAACAAATGACTAACAAAGAAAAGAATTTCACAAACAAGCCAAGTGTCACTCAGACCACTTCAAGAACGGACTCTACTTCCGGTTTGAAGAGAATGAAGTTTATACTCCTTTTTGTATGCACATCTGAACCCAGTGGAGAGGCAAGGTGATCAAGTCAACTGTTTCACCCATTTCCCCTTTATCATCGAAACCATCTAGCCCAAAAATTACCCTGGACTGCAAAGCTTCATTTTTCAAATCAGGATAATGAAGGCTTTTCAAGAATACTCCATAGGGAAAAAATTGAAATAGTTTCCACTACAGCATCAGCTTTGTTAATTTGTATTCACCTAAGAAGCCAAATTATTAGAGCTATTTGGGAATCAAGACCTAATTCATCACTACAAGGCACTCCCCAGCACATGATTTCGGAATTTATGTAGATTGGTGGAGCATAAATGCTGGACCACCATTGCTTCTAGATACCTTTAGGAGGATGGATAAGTTCGATCGGCAGAAAGAATACAGGTAGGTATCCAAAATTTGATAAGTCAGTCAACAGTTCGGGAATGGTTCAAGTTATGCAGTAGCGCTATGATCACTAGCCGATTTTGAAGAGTAAAAACCAATTTGAGTTGTCATCAGACATAATCCAAAGCACATAGATTAAGCCACTCAGAGAACCTGCATATGCCATCTTAGAAAATTGTCCAGTCTACGCGCACAGCATGAAACTAGGACCAGTTCCTTCTGCCAAATGTGCAACTTTCACATCCCAAACACCAAAATTGACAACCTGATCTAAAAGAAATATTATGAGAATCTGGAACTCGATAAAAAAAGTTATAGGCAAATTCAGAGAAAAATTTAATTACTAGTACAGGCAGCCTTGCAGGATGCACAACCCACGTCAACTTTAGTCTGATACAAAAATTAGGTCATAACTATCTCATTTGGAGAGATAGGCTATATGGCCCATTATCCAAGTAAGTTTCAAAGCATACAAGAATCAGGAACAGAAAATCATTTAAGGCTAACAGCTGCATGCCAAGAGTCCCATTAGCCCACATATGCCATGATAACCCTTCTCTAGGTGTCAATTTCAAGCTATGACATCTGTATCGATTTCCTAGATCAGTGAATAATTTGAGACAAGGGAACCCACACACAGAGTTGATCACCGTAGTGTGTCCCCAGGAGTACACATTCAAATCACACACTCCAATTGGAGAACTCTTGTAGCAGTCAAATAAACAAGCCCAAGCAAAAGTGCCTAGATAACATATTTTTTCGGAAAACCGATTCCCAACCTTTCGGCCATTCGGCAACAATTCTCTCTTTGAGCATGGCAACTGTCGACGTCGGCGAGTATTGGAATGGACCGATGTCTGAACCATCATACAATCGAAACTTCAGCTCCACGAGGTCCTCTTCCGGCATTTTCACAACCCCTCCGCCACCGAGCTTAAACCCCCAG
Source organism: Eucalyptus cloeziana (assembly GCA_014182715.1). NCBI lineage: Eukaryota > Viridiplantae > Streptophyta > Magnoliopsida > Myrtales > Myrtaceae > Eucalyptus > Eucalyptus cloeziana. The sequence continues at coordinate 23,960,750 of CM024642.1, forward strand.
ACCCACGCCTAGCCAAGCAGAGCCTATCGAAACTCGCGTTTCGCTGAAAATTGATCCTCCTCTCGAGCCAAGATTCCAACACAACACCAATCAAACCCTCCAGCAGCCACCTATCATGACCAAGCAAACATCACAAAAACGAGACAAAAGCAATCCGGCAGCACCAAAAAAGAAAAAAAGGGACGCCACGCGACCGAACACGTTCCGACCACTTCGTCCACTTCAATCTCTAATCAGCATCTCAGTAAACCGATAAAAACCAGACGATTTCACTGTACAGAGCGGACAGATGCAAGAATCGATTCCCGAGCAATAAAGATCAAACCGCGACAACTTCCGAAGCCAATCGCGGCGCGAATTAGGGAATCGCGAGTACCTCCCGGGCGTTTCCGGTGAAGAACCGCGAGAATCGAAGAGCCGAAAGTCGCGGGGCGGACCTATTGCAGGCGAAAGGTCAAAGGATGGAGCAGAGAAAAACCCTAGGGAGGAAACGAGCTCGCTCGATCTTCTTGAAACTGCGTCGGGGGCTACTGTTTGTGCAATCCCACTACGTCCTTTCAAGCTTTTTTAAATAAAATTTCTTCTTTAATTTTTTTCTCCCCTTTACCTTCTTTCCTCCTTTTCACGCTTTATTATTATTATTTCCCCTTTTTCCTCCCATTAAAAATTTAATTCGATTTGCGGAAAAGCCGAGCGCTCTACTTCGAATCTTCCCAGGGAGAAGCACGGTGCAGAGCTTGTCAGTAAATACTTACGGGCGAGAGTTATTCCCTGCGGCGGCGTCCATCGTGAGCGCGGTTGGATTCGCCGAATGGGAGGGCGGGGGGCAGGCGAGGGGAGCCTCGCGCAGGATCGCGATTGGTCGGGCGCAGGCGGTTACGGTGGGACGAGGCGCGTGGCGTCGAGGTCGGCGGCAGGGGGGGAGTAGAATTTTGACGCGGTGGTGGGTGACAAACGACGCCGCCTGGTCTTTTGGTGCCGTGACGAACATCGCGGGCTCGGCGGCTGATGCGAAGGCGCGTGGCGCGTGGAGGTCGACGCCCCGAGCTGCCGAGAGTAGAGCGCGCGCGCGTACGTACGCGTCGTGATGTCGGCTTGATTGTCTCTGCCTCCCCTATCGAAAATGATTTTGCCGGTCGCGGAGCTCGGACCGGGCTGAGCTGTGGCCGCCTTGAGGTCGGGCCTCACGTGTCGACTGGCACGAAACGTATGCGGCGTTTTCTAAGGGCCGGCCCGAGCCAATGATAGGGCAGTCGAACTTTCTTGTGTAAGACCTTTTTGCCGATGTCCCCTCGTTTGACTAACCAGCCTGGGTAGGGTAAGCAGGCCGCCCATCGTTTGATCATGTCTCGTGGCAAGAGCGCCCCCTAAGCGATGAATAGAGAAAATTGAGCAGCGATAGAGCTTCCAATCAATTGAATGGCTGCTCACTAGGGTCATTTTTTTTCAAAGTCCGAGGGCATTCTATGTTTGAAGAGGTCCGAAAGATGTTCGGATAGGATGATCGGAGAGCCAATCATTTTTAAAGACAAATATCATCATTTCAAAGTATCCACTATTCTTGTATTTTGTAAATATGATATTATTGCAATGTAATTATGCCTAATAAGTGCTTTGGAAACACTTGTGACAAAACCCTTACTGAAATATGAAAATGAGTTTGGGGCTAAACATCGTAGAAAAAGGCATAGAATTTATTATTGAAAGCTGGTTGTTTGATTCAATTTGGCTATCAAAAATCAAGCCAGAAAAATAGGAATGAGATTTCCGTTCCATTTCATATGAATTTATAAATCTATTGATTTTCTTTGTTTCATAAGCACGTAAAACTTTGCTTGGTGGATTTCATGAAAGAATGCCAAACCTAAGAAAATCCTGAAAAGTTTCATCTCAGTTATCATCTAGATCTCAAAATCACCGAAACATGAGAATGTAAAATAGTGAGAGGATATTCACTCCTCTTGAGAAAGAATATGACACGAGAGGAATTGGAAAGAGTAGAACATGCGGGCAGTAACGTGTAAAAATAAGGAATGCAACCACCACATTAGAATAGAGGCACAAATAGCCTTTGTTGACTGGAAATAACCCTTGTCTTTGTGAGGTTACGGAAAAATAGGAATGAGATCTTTACTCCCTTTCGCATGAATTTATAAATCTATTAATTTGCTTACTTTCATAACTAGGTGAAACTTTAAAATTCAAACCATATAATCACTTCTTAAGTGTCAACAAGCATGGTAGTCAAGAAATCATTATTTATTCTAATTCTTTTTATTATGCTTCCCTAGCCGTGATATATTGGTGTTACAATTCGTGTCAATTCATCTCAATAAAAATATAAATATTTTACACACAATGACGAAAGCGTGCCAATCATTTAGTATGTGCATTCATCGTTTCACATTGAGACTTACTTCATATAATTTGCACTTTACGCCGTGACTTATTCATGTCACGTGAATTGCACTTTATACAACAAGGAAGGCTCTCTTTACACGCCTGCACCGTCATCCTTTACAGTCCCAACAACATTGCAAAGATTAAATTATTTCATCTGGAAAAAATAGAAGATAAAACCATTTGGCCAATAAAAGTCGTTTTCTTTGGTCAATGGCCAATAGAGTCTATACACGCAGAAAAGTGGACGCGCTTCATAATTCGCAACCCAAAACCACGATAAGACTAAGCTAATTGCGATTAATTAGGATTAATCAGACAAAACATTAAAAAAAATATATAATTACATAAAAACGACCTCGTTGCGTTTTTGCTCGTAAATTCCTATTTCTTTTTCTCTTTCTTTTTTTCCCTCTTTCGCTGGAGCTGCAAGAACACCGTCCTCACCGACAATATTTGCCTCGTCCTCGAAACCGAATCTCCCGACCGCGATCTAACGCATGACGTTAGCCTCTGCGCGAGAGCCTCCCTCCACCACGCTCATTTCGGGACCGCCGCGCCAGCGATTCGCGCGGATCACGCGCAGGCTTTTCAGCTCAGATCCGATGTCGTGAGCTTCCACCCGGTGCGCAGCATCGGATCGCGAAGCACATCGACAATGAGGCACCACGGTGGACCCAAGAGAAGACGCGCGTCCATCCGATGCGTCCTTCTGGCGTGCTCAATCTGCACGGGTCTCGGCCTGCTGTTGCTCAGCGCGAGGTCGGTCGATCCTTCTCCGGACGGGGACGTGCCGGCGAAGCTCCTTCTCGGCGGCGCCGGCAACGGGACCGGCGCCGTCGGCGCGGAGATTGGTGGGGAGAGAGGGGAGAAGGAGGAAGCGAAGACGTGCGCGACGGTGGAGGAAATGGGGGAGGCGTTCAGGGGAGGTTTCGTGAAGGAAAGTCTCCGAGTCAGGAGATTATTGCAAGCTCACTTCTCTAGATACGGTGAGCTATCACTTTCTCTCTTTCGCCTCTTCTGTTGAATTCTTTTCGGGTTTTAGCTCCGGTAGGTCTCGAGTGATGAATCTATGGTTTTGTTTTATCTGCTGAGTTCAAATGATACGATGCAGAGCGTTGGGATGTTAGCTAGTTTGTCGTCTTGACGTGATTGGGACAAGCGGTGTCCGTGTTCCATTGTGTACCATTTATGGTGAACTATCGGAATGGTGTTGATGCGAGTCCTATCATAATCATCTACCGAGAACAATGTTATGTTGTTGTAGTTATGGATTATACAGTTTGATTCGGTTGCTTCCCCTTGAAGTGGGGTCATTATGTAATGTCAGAACCATGGACGTTATACCTTCTGCCCGGCCCAAAACTTGTTGATGCTTCAATCTTAGTACTGCGTCTATGGTTTTATGTTGGTTGTAGTTTTATGGATGCATGTGGCCAAACTGTCACTCTCTCCGTCATTCAATGCAGTTTGCTTACACTTAATGTAGGTGTTGGCTCTTATAACATGAAGCAGAGGTTCACGAACCATTACATTTGTGAATATTACTTGCAAAACAATTATCGGACTGAGAATCTTCCGTTCTGGTTATTTTAGGTGCTGCCACAGTCAGGGACCTCCCTCCAGATCAGTTTTGTAGACATGGTTTCGTGATGGGAAAAGCATCAGAGGCAGGCTTTGGTAATGAGATGTATAAGATGTTGACAGCTGCAGCATTGAGCATAATGTTGAACCGGTCGCTGATTATTGGGCAAACCAGGCATATTGGTTCTTTCTTAATCCTTTCTGCGTTATATCTTTAGTCTATCACTTTGCTCATTTAACTTTTTCTTTGGATTGCTCAGTTAAACCAAATCACTTTGCATTACGTTTTATACTGCATTTGTATATTACACATTTTGCTCACATGAGCTCAGAATTTAGACATTTGCCTCTTGGTAGGAGTTGTTTACCTCCCTAATATGATGCAAAGAATGCTAAAGCTCCTACTAACTAGTGAGGCATTTTATGTCTCTGGGTTTATGGGGTTATATTTCCTGATTGTTTCAGGGAGGGACTTCACATTTATGGCACGAGTTCTCCCCAAAATTACCAAAAGTTTTGTTGAATGACATGTTTAAATCTGTTAATTCTTGTTTTCTGCTTTAATTTCAGGGATAAATATCCTTTCGGAGATTACATCTCATATTCAAACGTCTCCTTTACTTTAAGAGAAGTCAAGCATCTTTGGAGACGAAATGGTTGCATCCAGAAATATAAAAGGCAGCTAAATATGAGGATCGATGATTTTCAGAAGCCTACACATACAAATGTCCTCTGTAGCAACTGGCTTAAATGGGACCAACCCATCATATGGTACAGTGAGCAATACTTCAGATTTCCATTTTATACTTCTTTATGAGCTGAAAAAGGAGAATTGTGAAGGTGTTTATATTATTATATCAGTGTATCACTGGTCGAGTTGGCTTCTTTCACAGGTTCCAGAACACTACCGATGCTGTGGCAGCTCAATTCTTCTCAAAGAATATACACTCTGAGATGAGGGCTGCAGCTACTGAATTATATGGATCCCCAGAAACCTTGGATTCCAGGCCCAATGTATATGGGGAACTGATGAGACTTTTAATATCTCCTTCAAGCGACGTGGAGGAAGCAGTCAGTTGGGCTCTTCAGGGCAGGCAGGATCCTGATATTACACTGCACATGCGAATGCTAATGAATAGGTATTGTTCCGTAAAAGAGTTATCATCTCAGAGAGAGTAATGTTTTGTTGTAGTTAGATTGTTCAAGAAAATGGAATGGGATACGACGGATTGATGGAACTGGGTATGAGCATAATGACAAATGTCTCCTAGACTTGGAACTGAAACCATGAATCCACTTTAGTGGTTACAAAATTTCTAATTCACAACTTCACCCTGTAAAACATACTGGACATTCTTATTTTGAAATTCTTTTATGTTGTTTTGTGCAAACACAACTTGAAGATTCTATAAGGAAACATTTATTAGATCTGTTCAGAATATTCCAAAGCAGAGACGCGCCCCTACTAAGGAGACTGGAAAAGTAGTTTTAGAGAAATAACCCTTTTATAGGGTGCACTCACTGAATTATGAACATCCATGCTTGTCCATGAGTATAAAATTAAGCGTACTAGAAATGAGAAGGTCCCAGAAGTAATATTAGTTGAAAGGTGTAGGTACATAAAGGCAGGACTGCATAGTTACTCATGTCAGCACCTTTGTTTGGCATTTTTCAGATCTTTGAGAGCAGCACAGGCAGCATTAAGCTGCATAAGAAAGGCCATAAGCAATCTGCAATTGTCAAAACCCAGGGTGGTCATAGTATCCGATACACCCTCTTTCGTCAGGAGCATCACTCAAAATATAAGTGAGTTTGCTGAGGTAATGAGCTCTATAAGCCATTGATATGACTTAAGGCATTTCAGTTCCTCGCATGGCAATTTGTTCTTTCGTGCGGTACACTGCACTTTAGCAAGAAGCCCAATATCAGTTTTTCCTATGTACGGTGGCTACCCGCTGATATAATGAAGAGGATAGGATCTGTGTTTTATCTGGGATGCTAGTTAACCCCATGTGTGTGCGGATGGTTTAGCTATTTTGAATATTAAACAGATATAAAATGCAGATTTACGTACTGAAAGTTGTCTTGCTGAACTTTTTCTTCTCTATGAATTTCTTGTTGTGAGAAATAATGTAAGAGATATCTCTGCATTCTTTTAAGTCAGCGTAGGCAAACTGTTTTGAGTTTGTTGTTCCTGATTTCTTTGAGTTGTTTTACCAGGTTTTTGGTTTTGACTATAAGCATTTCAAGGGAAATTTATCTCTTGCTGATGCTAAGCTGCATAATCTAGACTTCAGAACTAGGGATTGGGGACCAACACCCCGATGGGTTGCATTTGTGGATTTCTTTCTAGCATCACGTGCAAAACATGCTGTTGTTGCCGGAGCTCACCGGCGCGTTGGAACTACATATGCGCAGCTAGTTGCTGCCTTGGCTGCTGCAAACAGTCTTGGTACTCCATTTTCTGACTTCTGTTTCTAGCATGTTCAATTTGACGCTGAAGTGCCCATGACATTCTTTAATACCCCTTCACTTTTCCAGGTGATGATTCTGTCAGCTCAGATTTTTCATTTCTTAGTAGTTTCCAGAGTAACTTGTTGTCTGAAGGCTTGGGAAACCAGGTCGGGTGGGGACACGTCTGGAATAGATTTGCTGGCCCATTGAGTTGCCGTGGCCAGCCCCATCAGTGTGCTTTTACGCCGCTTCTTCCTCCAGCTTGGTGGGACGGTCTTTGGCAATCCCCCATTCCCCGGGATATCCGTAGGCTGGCAGCCTATGGCATTAAACTCACGGGTTTCGGAACAAGTGACGAGAATCATCTCCTCTCTTTCTGTAAGTCCAGGAAAGAGACCGTAAAAATGGTCTCAGTGCTCAAAGCTTAATCAGAGTTGCAACTTGTCCTTCCACGGGCATGCTTTTTGAAGTGGATTGATACTGAAAAGAAATAGAGTCATCATTTGTCAAGATGATGGCATCTCAAAGAAATTTTCCCCCAACTTACTGTTTGAGTAGATGTAGCCATTGATATCATGTAACCCCTTATCACCTGTATTTTGTATCACAAGACTAACGCAATAAAATGGGAGAGTTTTCTCAATTTACATCAGCAAATGCATTCACTTGACGTTGGACAATGTAGTTGCAGTAGTCCTCTAATTCTGAAATCTTCGAGCATTACTGTGATCACAAGGAAAAAAAATGAAAGTGCTTTCTGCTCAGACTTACTGGATTCATTGTTCGAACTATGGTGTGATGGCCATTGCATCTAGACCTTTGTTGCCATGTTGATTGGCTGGCGGAGATTGGGGTTCACCGTCTGAAGGAGAATGCTGGGAATGCGCGAGGACAGTTCCCTGCGAGTCAGCCTATCACTTTCGTACGGCCAAACCCCTTGCAGAGTTTTGCGACTCAACATAAACTCGGAGACATTTCTTGAGAAGGTATACAACTATAGGAGTCGTTGTGCTTGTGAGAGCTCGGTAAAGAGGAAAAAGGGGCTTTTGAAGAATGTGAGTGCTGGCTGAGCAACACCCATCATGTTTTTTGTGCATTTATTTCATTAGTTGGCAGATGCACCTGGCGTGAGCCTGCGAGGAACTGTGCCGGACAAACTAAGCTTTGCAAAACATCATGCGCGACACGCAACGCGTGACCAGACGCACCAGAGGTCAATACCCTATTCGAGTCCATAAATCTCAATCCCGCATCAAATGCAAATCCACTCCGTTCCTCGGTCCATTTTCATGGCGGAGCGAACGCCAGCCTGTCCGCAGTCCCTCCCCCTCCCTTGTTCCTCCCACGCGACATGGCCGAGACAAACAAATCGCTCCCTCATCATAACATGTGCGCTTGTTCCTTTCAGTTATGGAGATGGTTGGCCCAATTATGACAACTTCAGAACTCGTGGCCTGAAGGAGGCACCATGATGGCACTACGCGTCGGATGAGGTATCTGTGTCCTAACGAGCGTCCGCGACACACCCCGCCATCAAATTCCAAAGTCAGAAGTATGTGTTTTAATGTCTTTGTTCCTTCTTTGCAGGTACAGAGAGCATCGATTCATTCGTTCCGTCCAATGGCAGGTCATGCGAGTACAAAGGAGGAGGGCGTCATGATGTTTTTTTCTTCTTCCCCGCCCCCATCTCTTTGCTTCGAATATTTTTTTGTCTGCAAATGGGCTTTATGGGCGGTGGCCTGTTGCGCACTCCGCGCATGCTTTTGTCACGTGCGAGCCCCCGGCGTCGCCTTTAGTCATCATTGATTTCCTTTTGGGATGAGCCCTTTCCCAAAAGCGAAGCTGAGATGAATTATAAGCGAAGATCCACTAAAGTCGGATATCCATCGGCCACTAATTACCCTTTCCTCTTTCGCAAGTCGTCGACGTTACTGTCGAATTCATTGTGCCGGAAACTTTTCGACTGCAATGTCGTGTCCTTAGTTTTGTTATAAGATAGGTGTTAGCAACCTAGGGTAACTATGCTTGCCAATAAGTTTGTATCTATGTGGCCGGACTCTATGCGAAGCGTGTTTTATTGATCTCTCTATATGGTCAAACTGAATTATGTTACCAGTTTCTCTTTTAAGTGTATTGAGTTTTGATCGCCAAAATATATAGCAACTCTTATCATTGTGAAGAATTTATTTATTTGCATTCGAGGCAATGCCTTTATGTATCGCATGGAAATTATAAGTTGTACTTTCTCAGTGCATGTTTCAACACACGTCTAATCTAGCTTGTCATGAAATTTTGCCTTCTCGTGAAGTCTCCTTGAGAACTAGCCCTCTTGAAATTAGCTATGATCTTTTTACATAGTACTTTTCTTAGGCAATAATTAAGGGTGAGCATTAGTCCAGATCAAATTAAGAGCTGATTCTGTTCTTGATTTCATAATATTCGAATTGGTATAGCCAATTTAGTTGCCAAATCCTTGTGTGGAATTGGACCGATTGGATAAGATTAACGGAATCGGCCCATTTTTTTTTTTTTTCTCTATACTCCAGATTTTTTTGCATGATTTATGGCGTTGGTAGCTTTCTACTTTATACACCTATATCAGCTGACTCCTAAGTAACATGCAGAGGCGCTTGCTAGTTTTTCATGTGCTCGAGCATCGTCTGGATTTCTTTTGGCAAGACAATGCAACTATCTCTCGCATCATTCCAATTTTCTAGTTCTATGCTTTAACAGTACCTTAGCGTAGGCAGTAGGCATTGTTTTATCCCTGTCAATGAGTGTCTTCATGCTTGCGTCTTTAGATCAATGGTCACCATGAGTTCCTTTTGCAACTTTTCCTTGACCACGAGAATAGATAATAGGTAAACTATCAAAATAGTTGTTTGAACAAAAGAAACCCAAAAATAAAAATTTCAGTCTCGAATTGATACTAAAACTGAATTGGACTATTTCTAATTTAATTATAGAGACAACGAGGTTTTTTTTTTTTTTTTAAATAGATTTCAAGGTAGGAACCACTTATTTTAGAACGGATTATCTTTACCGATGATTGTTTTTCAATTATATTTATTTTGACAGGTAAGGGTGCCCCATTATAGAACTTTATAGAATCTAGTTTTTGCTATTAAAGCTCCGTTCGTTTTGCGGAAAATAATTTCCGGAAAAATATTTTTCGGATTTTCCGGCGTTCATTTCACGGAAAATAAATTTTTTGGGGAAAATGTTTTTCATGAAAGAAACGAAGTCTTCTAAATTAGGGGAAAATATTTTTCACTTTTGAAAAGTGGAAAACATTTTCTTCACTCGATCTCTCTTATCTTACATCTTATAAATCCTCACTTCCTCATCCCCTTTCTTCTTCTTCTTTTCTTTTTTTAATTCGAATTATTTTTAATTTCCTTTTTCTCTTCTTTTTATTTTCTTTGTTTTCCATATTCTTCTTTCTTGGTTAGTTATCGGCCATCGCCAAGCAAACCTCGAGTTCGTCGATCTCAAGCTTGCGCTCGTCGATCCGGCAAGCCTTGAGCTCGACGCTTGCACTCACCAATCTAGTGAGCGGCAAGCCTCGTGCTCATCGGCGGCAGCTCGAGGCTCGTCGATGGTCGATCACGGCCAGCCATCGCCATGGTGGCGACCGACCAAGAAATAAGGAGATGGAAAAAAAGAAAAGAAAAATGAAAAAAATTAATAATAAATTTTAAAATTAAAAATACTATAAATAAAAAAGAGTATATGATGGAAAAGATTTTCCTTATCGAATAAAGCGAAAAATATTTTTCACTTTATTTTCAAGTTTCATCATAATATCAGGAAAATAATTACATTTTTTGGAAAATGATCTCTTGAAAAATATTTTCCAGGAGTACTATATTTTTCTGCGAAACAAACGGAGGGTAAGTGTTTTGTCTGTCTTGTTGGCGCCCAAGCTGCAAATCCGCACCAGCAATGGTCTCTATCAACTATTTGGTAGCAATTCGCGGTAGCTGACGCTACATCAACTCAGCTGTTCTCGAGTGTCAAAGTTCTAATAATGTTGTCACAATCATTATTGTTATCTTCAATGGTGAAAAGAAAGAAGACTTTATTCACACAGTGCTTTAACCGTTCCACATTCAATAAAACACGGATTCACCCCAAAACAATAGTCAAACGAACCATCGCCGTCAATGGCCATCTGCTTTTTCCCTCCTGCTATTTCAGACTTCATCACGCACGGTTAATTGAAAATTTTTTTTGATGCTTCGACAGCGACGTAGCGCATGCAACGCACTTGACCAATTTTTTATCGACCGCGATGGTTACGCGACAACAAATGAAGTGATAATAGAACGCGTGCTTCCATGCTTCGAAAGGTAATTTCAAGAAGTAGTGTTACCAGACGTAACCTCGTCGGGTACTCTTTAAGAAATTAAATTATAAAAATCGGTGAAGTCGTCACATTTCTGGATTCGAGAGATGCAATTTCCACACGCTAGATAAGGATTTTTTTTGGGGGATAAAAAGAGTGGGGGAGGGAAGAAAGGGTACGATGGTAATTACGGCGTGGGGAAATAGGTCCATCGAGAACAGCGAAGCAGCGAATCGATGCCCGATCCGGACAGTCGTGCCCCTTGGGGGGTTTCATTTTCGCTCTCATTATCGACCCCCCTTAATTAAAAATAAATTAAAATAAACAAAAAATAAAATAAAGAGAGGGAGAGGGAGGGGCGGACACTAGCAGCAGAAAGCAAAGTAGGTCGACCCACCTCCACTGGTGCCTTTCCCCGTCACCACCCACTCACGTCCCGCCACGTGCCCCGCCATGCCTGTAAAGCGAAACACGCATCCCCTCCTCCCCTCCTCTCACCGTTATTCAGAAAATCTCTGTCTTGCCTAAAAACCAAACCCTCCTCCTCTCTCTCTCTCTCTATCTATCTATCTATCTATCTATCTGGCCTCTCCTCTACCCCTGAATAAAAAAAATAGAAAGAAAGATTAGAAAGAACCACCCAGCGAATCGCGCTGGCCGCCGATCGCGCCGCCTCGCCGGGATCTGACCGCCGCATGGCCCGGCCGGAACCCTAGTTTCGGCAGCTTCTCCGAGCTATTAGCCCTCGGCCTCTCCGAATCGGTCGCCGGCTCGGGATTTCGTCGGCCATTTCTTCAGTTTCAGTGTAGAGAGAGAGAGAGAGAGAGAGAGAGAGAGAGATGTATACGGTGCATCCACCTCAGCAACCGGATCCCGGAAGCGGATCCGACGATTTGCGAGTCTACCAGAACTGGAAGGCTAGTAATGTAAGCTTCAGAACCGCGGTGGCGATTTTTTCTTTCTTTTTTTGTTGTTGTTGTTGTTGCGTGTTTCTCCTTTTCTGTAGTGATTGGCTTGTGTAGTGCTCCCGCGCGCGCGTGATTGTTTCCGAATGTCGTGTCCGTAGAATTCGAGTGTGATTGATTAGATGCGGGTTCGATGAAACCGGGCGCGTGCGGAGTCGTTGCGTTTGTTTTTTACTGTGGAGCTTTTTTGGAGATGTTGAGGTTGTGTTTTGTGAAGATTTCTCCCTAGAGATCCCGGTGGTGGCCGCGCCTCTCGCCTTTTTGAGGTCTTTTGAGTGCGCGTTAGTGCTCGGTCTCCCTTCTGCCGGGGGGACTGTGGAGAGGTTCTTGCGTCAAATTTGCTTGAGGAGCGATGCTGCTGCAGGATTCGGCAATTGCCATGCCGGAAGCTCGATTGAGAGAAGCTCGCGCCTTTTTTTATGCCTTTTTTCTGGTCATCCGAATAGGTTGGGAATTAAGTCTGTGTTTAGGAGTGCCTGTGTGTTTGTTGTATCGGTAACGATACAAAGGATGTTTTTATCAAGTTTTAAGTGTTTACTACTCCGGGGAATGGTGTCCTGCGCGTGCACCACCTAAAATTTGTGGTTTTATAGGTTGCTGGTTGCTCGTAAAGACACTTAAGCATTCATACTTGAGGTTTATTTGCTTCGAGTAATGATTGGTATTAGAAGACAGGGTTTGTATATTTTACTGATCAGATACTCAGTAATATGGGAGAATCTAGTCGAGCTATTGAGTAGTTTTTCAGCTCATGTTAATAAAGCTAGCAGTATTTCGATTCCGTGTCACTCTTGTTAGGTTGAAGGGAGTTTTTTCCTGGCGACGGGCATCATTGTTTTACTACCCGATATGGCAATATCCAGGTGGTGACGGTATCGTTTAAAGAGTGACCATATGGTTAGGTCGGAGGGAGATTTTTCCTGGTGACAGGCATCGTTGTTTTGCTACCTGATATGGCAATATTTAGGCTGTGATGGTATCATTTAAAAAGCACGTCTTCCTTTCAGTTACATGCAAGATGATGATAGAACTTTTATGATAACATGTTTATTCTCTGATCTAATTTGTTCTGTTGCTCTCTTCCAGATATTTTTCCTTCAAGGAAGGCTTATATTTGGTCCAGATGTGAGGTCCCTTGGCCTTACCGTACTTCTCATAGTCGCTCCTGTTGCAGTTTTCTGTGTCTTTGTTGCAAGGAAATTGATGGATGATTTTACTGATCATCATGGTATATCAATAATGGTAGTCACGGTTGTATTTACGGTTTATGTAAGTGACTCTCTTTAATGTGTACGTATTTATTTTATGTTAAGACATTCTTGAAGTTGTCGTGGCATTGTTTGTAACTATTTACAAATGTTATTCTACTTCTGATTGTTGGGGGTGAACATTCATTGATCCTGAGGTTGATACAGATGAATAATTACAATAGTGCTTTTATGCTGATCTGCTTAGGGTGAAAAGAATGTAACTAGCTCTCTTATCACTCGGAAAACGCTTATCATGTCAATACTTGATGTTAGTTCATCTTTTCCATGGTTGCTACTGAATATTTGGATGTTGATACAAAAGAATGAGTCCAATAGTGCTTGTAAATTCATCTGCTTAGGTTGAAAAGAATGTAACTAGTTCTCTTACCATTTAGATCAATGCTTCTAAAGTCAACATGTCTTGTTAATACCTATGCCGTGGGTGCTACTGAATGTTTGGATTTTGGTGTTACTTTTCTTGTAGCCTCCTTGTATTGAATAACTGCTGTTTGGCTTGGACTATAATTCAAGAACTGTAAGCTGGTTCTTGCAAGCCTCCTTGATGCTTTTGCTATAAGGCCTCCACAATTCTTTTTATCAAAAATTGCTACCGTAACCCGCTTTGGAGTCATCAGACTCAAGTAGTCGTCCAACTTTACAGGAGGAGGACTGGTTATAAGAAGCTGATAGCTTTAAGTCATTTGGTTGAATTTCTTGTATAACTAGAAGTCTTCTTCTAGGACTATAAGGTCATATGTGGGGAATGCTGCAATTCTTATGATATCCAATTGTAGATCGTAACTAGGCCTTTTTTTTTTGGGGGGGGTGTTGTGTTGTGGGGGTGTCATGACTAGGCCTAATTGACAAGGTGAATCTTTCATCTAGAATTGCAAATTTAAGTTTTTAGGATAACAATGTTATTAGTAAAAACAATTGTGCCCTTTTGCTAGCGTTTTAAAAGACAATTGAGAATTAAAATATCATATGCTCTCATCTACTATGGCACCTTGCTTAGATGTGCTTGCCTGCTGGTTAAACTTAACCAACCTCTACCATGGCTTCTTTCTTGGTACAACTATTAACAATTACTATATGACCTCACTGATAGAGTTGCTTGAATATCAGGATTTAATTCTCCTCCTGCTAACTTCTGGAAGGGATCCTGGTATAATTCCACGGAATGCACACCCTCCGGAGCCAGAAGGCTTTGATGGGAGTACAGATGCTGGAGCTGGCCAAACCCCACAGTTGCGCTTGCCTCGTATTAAGGAAGTTGACGTCAACGGAATAACTGTGAAGATTAAATATTGTGACACCTGCATGCTTTATAGGCCTCCTCGTTGTTCACATTGTTCTATCTGCAATAACTGTGTGGAACGGTTCGATCATCATTGTCCATGGGTTGGGCAGTGCATTGGCCTTGTAAGTGGTACATTTTCTTATGAGTGATCCACCCTGTCATTATTTTTATAGTCTTTTTTATGCTTATTCATGGTATACCTTGATGGTTGAAGAGGATATTCTTCTGACAATGATTTATAGTAGCATTGACCTAGTTAACGCCTTATCAGACCAAAACTTGTATTTGACTATTTCAATTTTAAATGCTTGTTCAATTGTTTTGACTTTGGGTCTCAATTATCTCGTGCAGCGAAATTATCGGTTCTTCTTCATGTTTGTATTCTCGACGACTCTCCTTTGTATATTTGTCTTTGCGTTCTGCTGGGTCTACATCAGGAGAATCGCGGGATCGGACCATACAAACATCTGGAAAGCAATGATCAAGACCCCTGCCTCAATCGTCTTAATAGTCTACACTTTTATTTCAATGTGGTTTGTTGGTGGCCTCACTGCTTTCCATTTATATCTCATCAGTACAAATCAGGTCAGACTTTCTATCCACTGTTGCTAATGGTCATTTCACTTCGACTTGGATCTTCTGTTGACAGAATTTCCCATTATATTTGCTATGTTGCAGACCACATATGAGAACTTCCGATATAGATATGATAGGCGAGCCAACCCCTACAACAGAGGAGTGGTGGAGAATTTCAAGGAGATTTTCTTCACCAGCATCCCCTCATCCAAGAACAAATTTAGGGCGAAGGTACCTAGAGAACCTGTGTTACCAACACGATCGGTTGGCGGGGGATTTATGAGTCCAAATATGGGAAAACCGGTTGAGGACATTGAAATGGGCAGGAAAGCGGTGTGGGGCGATATGAATTCTGGTCTAGACCTTGGTGAAGGACAGCTCAACAGTACCGATCGCCTGAACCTTAAGGATGGTGAATTAGGCGAAATGTCTCCTGAAATGAGGGCCAATGTGGAGGACACGGGCGAGCGTGCAGGGATTCATCCCAGGAGGTCCAGCTGGGGAAGGAAGAGTGGAAGCTGGGACATGTCACCTGAGATTCTCGCTTTGTCGGCCAGAGTCGGAGAATCCAATCGGGCGACCAGCAGTGGCAGCGCGAAAAACGAGGAGAATCGGCACTCGTAGCATTCTTAGTTGGATTAAATCGATTTTAGGATGTGGATGTGAAATATGAGGAGGCTTTGCTTTTGATGGATGGGGGTGTTTATTTCTTTTCTTTCATCTACTGGTTTAGCCGCTTGCGCTCTTGTAATGGAATGTCTTGGATGAGCGTGGGCCTTTCTTCTGTGATGGTGCTTGTATCAAGGTTAACTCAGAATTGCAGTGTCTAATTGTCCTGTCTTAATCTGGCTCAAAAAAAAAAAAAAGTTGCCATTTTGTCTTAATGTAATCGAAGAAGTGTGAGCGTGTCCATTTTAATTAGATTATCTTTCTTGATCTCCATTTATGAATCTACATCTGCAGTAGCAAAATAAACTAGAATTACATTCCAGAAAATAAGAGAAAAAGGAAACTCCGCAGTAGAAGGCTAGAAGCTCCGAATCATCACTGACCTGTTGTTTACCTTCTAGGAATTCGTTTGTAATGCAAAAAATTTGACTTTTCTGAGAAAAATATTTTAGGAAGTTACTTTAATAAAAAAAATGACGATATTTTTGGATCTTCAATTGAATTATCAAAATAAATTGAAAGTTGTATTTCGTCTTTGGGAAAGGAAATTCAACTTTTAATTTCCTAAAGTGACACTGACATATGCTATTCTTGAGATATAAGGACTGCACATCCCATCGCTTGAATTTTTATAACATAATTGCTTAGGTATTGGGCCTAGCCTTGGGATACTTGGGCTGGGGCACCAACGTCCTAAACTTGAATGCCGAGGACCCCAGCCTGGTCGTTAAGGAGTGAGCCTCAGCCTCATGAGACTCGGCTCAATCGCAGAGGTCTCGAATAGGGGTGTGCAAAATACCCGGAAGCCGGCCCGACCGCCCGGACCAGGACCGGAACCGCCGGAACCGGCGGTTCTTGAGGGAACCGGGTCCGGTTCCCGGTTCCAATTGTTGGGAACCGGTCCGGTTCCGGTTCCGTTGGCGGAACCGCCCGCCCGCCGGACCGGACCGACCGGCACCTTTATAATATAAAAAAAAAAAAAATCCTAAACGAAACCCTAATTCGCGTCTCATCTCTTCCGATTTCATTGTCTTCGACTCTTCGGTTCTCTCTCTGTTTCTTCCTCGTCTCTTCTCTTCGTCTTCAATTCCTCCCCGAGCGTCGACGCCGCCGCCGCCGCTCCTCCTCTGCCGTTGTCCGCCCCCTCGCTGCTGTCCGGCGTCCGCCCCTTTGCTCAATCTCTTCATCTTCAATTCCTCCTTGAACGTCGACGCCCCTGCCGTTGCCGCTGCTCCTCCTCCATCGCCGTCCGCCCCCTCGCGCCGGTCGCCACCCGCCATAGCCGCCACTCCTCCGCCTTTGTTGTCTGCCCCCTCGCTGTTGTTTGCCCCCTCGCTCAGTCCCTTCGTCTTTGATTCCTCCCCGAGCGTCAACACCGTTCTATGTTGAAAATCAAAATTTTTCGCGTCAAGATCGGGTCCATGGATCCACCCGGGAACCGGACCGGACCGGCGGTCCGGTTCCCGGGTGGATCCATGCAACTAACGGGTGGATCCCGGTTCCAATTTTCGGAACCGGTCCTTATGCGGTTCCGGTTCTAGGTCGGGAACCGCCCACCCGGACCATGCACACCCCTAGTCTCGAAGACCAACCGTCGGAATCCCGATGGCCAGTCTGCCGATGTTCCTTGGGCTCGGCCATTAGGAACCCAGGCACGGGCACGAGGGACTTGGACTCAACATTTATGGATCCAGGCCCTTGCTCTAGTGACTTCGATGTGGGAGCTGGGCACTCGACATGACCGCCGGGGACTGAGCATGGGTACTGAGGTCTCGCACCTAGCCTCTAGAGATCCAAGCATGGATACTTAGGGGCTGTTTGTTTGTGTTCATTTTTTTTTTTGTTCATGAACACAATTCCTGTTTTTTTGTTCCGAGAAATAAAAAAAGAACAAAAACACGTTTGTTTGGGTTTTTGTTCAAAATCTTTTTTTTTTGTTTTCGGGAACAAATTTGGAACATAAACAAAAAATAAAAAAACTTAGCTTCTTGTTTTTAGAACACTTTTGAGAAATAATTTTTCTCTCTCCTCGTTTTTTTCTTCTCTTTCTTTTCTTCTTCTTTTTTTTTTTGGTGGTGGCGGCGACCAGCCATCGAGGGTTGACGACCTTGCGGAGCCTCGCCCAGCCCCCGGCGAGGCTCGGATCTAGGCGAGCTCGAGCTTGCCCAGCCAAGGCGATGTCGCCAGCCATGGCCGAGGCCGACAACCGGCCAAAAGGAAGAATGAAAAAAAAAAAGAATAAACAAAAAAAAAGGAAAACTAAAATAAAAATATTAAAAAATTATATAAGTTTATCAAACGTATTTATGTTCTTTTTCTATTCTAAGAACAAGTTTACCAAATGCGTTCTTCTGGTAAAAAATTATTCCCCGAAATAGAAATATAATTTTTGAACAGAAATGTTACCAAACACACCCTTAGAGATCTACATAATTTTGATGGGATGAAAGAGACTGTTAATTATGTTGTGTTCTATGCGTACACTATGCCGCAGCTTGTCCCTACAATATGTTATTCATCATGGATCACATTCCAAACACCGTACCGATTGTTTAGTCCGGAGTAGATATTTCACCATGCCATTTTGATTTTGACCAACCATCCCCTCTCAATTCCTGCACTATCACTATTTTCACGGTCCGTCCTTGTCCAAGAAGAGCAATCACACTCGCTCGATTCCCTCGTGATGATTCAAACTGTTTGTACTCCTCCTTGTTCATTGATTGATAGGGGCAGGAATCACTCTTCTTTAGGACATAACATTAAATCTTCATTAGGCCAAGAATTCACTCCGGCACAGCTCATTTCCCTTGCTTCTTCATCGAGATCACTCCCCCTCGGCCTGTTAATAAATCTACCAGATCGATCGCTTTGAGGGACAACCTGTGAAGAACGATCAGCGGGAATCAGTTCCGCATCGTGTGAGCGAAGCAACATCGGATCATTCATAAGCAGATGGATGTTATCATTCATAAGCAGATGGATGTTTTCTCCATAATCAACGAGAAAAGCCTTTAAGCATAACTCGTATGACAATACTTTGAATTTGCGTTAGTCCAATGAGTGATATTACGTATTTTTCTCTCGCCTTACGTGAAATTTGTCGTTCTCTACTATTTATATATATGGATTTCGTCTTTTAAAAAGATTACAATGAATGCTGTTGTTTCTCTTCGTCTTCTTTCGTTGTTTTCATTAGCTATCCAATTTTGACAACAAATTTGACTCAATCTTTTGTATTGCACAAGGCATACTTTTCCTATTTCGCCAAATCAAAAGGGCAGAGACTGGTCAACGCCGATCACATGTTTTACCATAATCAATCTCCTGGCCTGGGATTATGACCCAAAAAAAAAAAAAAAAAATCCTGGCCTAGGATCACAAATTGCTCACGACTTCATGACGTCACGAAGCACGACAGGACTATTGGGCAAATTCTCCGAAAAAATAGAAAAGTAAAGGTCTTCCATCCAAAGGCTCAATGTCGTCAGCGATGACTAAAACTTTCAACGGCAGCTCATCGTTGTTTAAGGAAATGAAATCGACTTTTCAACCTTTCTTGCATTTCTTAAGGAAAATTTGAAAAAAAAAAAAATCGTGGATCCACGTAGCTCTTGCTGGGAAAATCCTGTCGTCGAAGATGACAAGGTTGTCATTAGAAAAATGTAGGGCAGAATCGAATGGGCTGGCTAAGACAGCTGCGTAGCCGAGAGATGTTGTTGACCCAGCCCGTCGCTGACTCCTGCTTCTGGCGACGCCCGTATCCGGTTCCGATCTCATCACATGGAAAATGAAAGATGACATGTATGATTCTTAATACCATCATTGAATTTTTAATTATTTAACATGTAATGTGATCCATGAATTTTTTATTGGTTCAATATGACTTTTGAAATATTATTGTACGTGAACTATATGAACTCGTTCAATATTGTTCTTAGGATTACATTTTAACACGTTCATATAGTTTAAGGATCACATTGGATATATATCAAAAGTTAAAGAATCTATCGAACAAATTAAAAATTCAATGATCACATTAAAGATTGGGTTATTAAACAAATTAAGTTAAAAGATCGCATTACACAGTAGACCAAAATTCAAAGATCACTTGTGATATTAACCTTATCAAAATCAAACTTCATTTGCTATTCTTTGATCTACCATGCAAAAAAATGAAAACAAAAGCAGACATAAATTCACATTAAGCTGGTACACTAGACCCTATAAATTATGCCACATGACAAATCGTTGAGAGAACATTAACCTTTTAAACTTATCGAACCGATTGCATCATTGACACACAAAGAAACGAATCGGTCATATTTGAGGAATTTAGATTGATTTTGAGTGCAAAATTATTTCGGACGTAAATTATGTCATTTATATAAAGAGCCGTCGATCACACCTCGCACGCTAGCTACACCGTCGATGCACATCTCGACCATGGTCAAGCGCTCGAATGCCCGCTCGACCTCCAGATGGATCGAGAGACAAAGAAGTGTCCTGCTCGAGAGCGTCGGTCCTTGACATCGCCGGGTGGTGTCGCTCGCTTATCGACCTCAAAGGTCATGGGCCTTGCTTCACTCTTACGAAGGTGGTTACCCACCACCACCGGCGCAAGCAAAGACGGTGCAAATTGCTGTCCATCGGTCATCAAAATAAAAATGAGAGAGAGAGAGAGAGAGAGAGAGAGAGAGAGAATGGTCCGTCGCTTGGGTCATACAGTACGTCCAAATACCAGATGGGATCCAGACGAGGAGTTGCGAATCCGGCATGGATCCACATCATCCGTGTCTGTACAAGCATTATCCCTTTTTATTATAAGGAAGCTTGAGCTTGACAATGTGCCGGTCGATGATCGAGAAAGTGAGTCACGAAATCGTGGCAGGATAGGCGGATGGCCCGTCCCCGCACCCTTCGCCTCCTCCACCTTGTGTTTCGGATAATGCGCTCCTCGGCAGTTTTTTAAGTGCGAAAGCTTTGTCCGAAGGAATCTTTTCTGGACACGCCAGTCAGTTGATTCTGTCCTGTCTTGAGATTGAATAACACCCACATCCCTATCTCTCTCTCTCCCTCCCTCTGCGAAAGCAGTATTCGTGAACCAAACCAGCACGCAGAAAAGTGGTATTCCTAATCGATTAGCTCTTAAATTTTCAGCGCTTAATTTAATCCACACGGCATTTAATGTCTCTGTTTTTGACTCCCCGAGCACGCGAATCTCCGTCGGTATATATTTCTAATACATCACGGTGTTAGACGAAGGTGTGATTGCCCATCTATTCGCGTGGAATCGAAGAGAGGGATTTTGTTCATTGATTACCTCGGAGCGTGATTTAGTTAATTTTACCTTTGGAGAGAAAAATCGAACCGGACTTATATATCTGCAATGAATGTCACGGTCGAGACAGAAAAAAAAGAATTAAATTATGACAAACTTGCACTAGTCCGGTTGTTTCCACTTATGTTTGTCTCGCTGAATAAGAATTCTAAAATCGAATATAGCAAAGAAGCACAAAAAGAGTATAATGCCAGTTCATCTCTCCTCGATATCCTCAATATCCAAACTTGGATTGGCTATTGAAGTCGAAAATAAATTTAAAAATAAAGACAAAACACCTAATTGGGTGTTATTTTCAACCCGCGCAATATTTACCAAAATACCAAAATGGCATCGACACGGTGTTAAATTGCGTTTTCGTGTTGAAACAATTTGGTCTCGCCCTCTCATTGGCCAAACTCTTCTGGCTTGGACAATTTAATTTGCATGTCCTTGTTTAACTAGATCGTCGAGAAAATTACTAAAAAATAGAGGTTAATAAAATTTTTTAATATTACGAAAAACCCTAAACTCTTATATTTACTCCAAAAATCATAAAAGGTGCAACATGATAAATTACTCTTGAATGATACGTGCGGTTAATGAGTATACTGGTTTGGGATTTTACCCTCTGTGTATAATACATGTATTAGTCTGGGGTTTTTTATGGTATTAATTTTTAATGAAAAATTTCGCGCCACGAAAAAGAAAAAGAAAAAAGGAGTGAAGATGATACGGCGTCGTACCGGAATTTCCAAACACGTGGAATTAAATATAAAATAAAAAGAGGATGGCCGTGAGGACGACGCACCCCATGCGAATCTGAGGAGGGCTAGTGGGGAACACGGAGGAGCCGGACGAGGAAGCCGGCACGCTGGTCTCGATCGAGATATTCCCCCCGCATATTCGTTTTCTGAAAATTCACAAAGAGAAAAAGGAAATTACGTGATTGGCGGAGAGGACGTACGCACGCGCACGGTAGGCGACAGCACTCCAATTGCTTCGGAGCCCCGACTGTCGGGCCCGCGTTAACGCCTGTCGAATCGTTCGAAAGCAACGTTCTTTCTGGACCGTTCGATGCCCCCGGGGAATCGAGAACCAAATTGCCTACAACCCCGTCAATTTTCGTCCGCAAAATTTAAAGATGGAAATAATTTTTCGAAAAAAAGAGATAAAAAAAATGAAGTTTCATTGCGAACTCTAGATTAAATATATTATCCACGACTCGGATCTATAATTTCATTGTCTCTCTACCCTTCATCATTTGGCCATTATTTTGTGAATGATTGTTGACTTAAAAATGAGATGTAATAATTCATGACAAAATAAGCCAAGAATAGGTAGGCTAATATATCAATCGGATTGATTGGACGTCAATGTGGGGGTGAATGTCAAGATCAGATCCAATTGATTAAATCTGTACATGTCTAGTGACTATTAAATGATTTGTTGCTTAGAGAATCAAATAAACGGGGAGGGGAGAATTGCCACGGTCCTTGTACATCGAAGTACCAAACATTTCACAAATGATAAATGACATTATGCCCGACTCCTTGATATTGTGTCGTTTTATTGATCCTAAAGATCGATGCTTATTTGATAGGAATGTTTTGGTTTTTTAGCTTATCACGGTCGAACGTTCTTCATGCACCATGTAATATTCATCCTAATTAATCCACACACAAAAATTATTTCCTAAATAAACTAAAACGACTATTGGAAGAACATGCCGTGTGTATTTTCATCAGTACCAAGATTCCCGTCTTATTTGGTCCACGCATACGGACAAATAAATCCAATTGTCATTTCTAATTATTTTGCGATCAGGTATCTGCGCCTGAACCGATATCCTATCCAATCATAAGATAGTTTCCCTGTACGCGACCGAGATACGAGATTTATGACGGTGCGTGGTCCAACCCAAGAGCGGCCCTAAAAAAAAAACGTAGCTCTTCCGCCGTGCACCGACTCGCTCAGGGCAGACTCCCCCCATGTACATCCCGAGATCACCTTTCCTCAACACGCACTCTTCTTCCATCCACAAACGGCCGCGTGACGGCGGCCGTTAGAGAACCCTCGACGGAGCACGCAGCCGACACGCGTGCAATTTCTACCTTCCCCCCCACAATTAACGGCGCTGGCCAACCCCTCGCGTTGACGGAGGACCCGAATATCCGAAGGCATATTTCTTCTCAATAGTCCCAAAAGTGGAAAATATTAAAAGAAAGTTCGAATTCTCTATTTAAGATATCCCTCCGAATATTCCATTTTTCGGATCCGAGTCACGTCCGATTCCTTCCCCCCTTCCCCCGCTATATAACCCCTCTTGCAAAACCTTCTCTCGCAACCCCGTCCCACGAAATTCCCCTTTTGCCCCCGCCATCAACCTCCCTCCTCTCTCCTCGATTCCGATGGCTCTCAAGGCCGTGCACGTCTCCGACGTCCCGAACCTCGACCAGGTCCCGGAGGGCCCCTCCGTCGCGCTCTACTCCGCCGGCTTCGCCCGGGGGAGGCCGGGCGCCGTTCAAGGCCCCAAGTTCCTGGTGATCGGGCACCGCGGGCACGGCATGAACGTGCTCCAGTCGAGCGACCGGCGGATGCGGGGATTCATGGAGAACACCCTGCTGTCCTTCAACGCCGCCGCGAAGCACCCGGTCGATTTCGTCGAGTTCGACGTCCAGGTGAGCCTCCAGTCTCTTTGGTCCTCTTTGCCTGAGTTCTTGATGGCTGTTGCTTCGCTGTTCTGCTTTCTTGTTCGCGAAAGAAGATAAGAAAAATAATTTTCTTTTTAACTTCTTTTTTTGGGGTGTTCGTGGGTTTCGCCGGGGGAGATTTGACCTGTCTCCTCCAGATCTCGATTCGGAATTTATTTAACTTTTTCGGTGTTTCTTCCTGTTCTTTGATTCGTTGTACCGTTCGTGTTCGTTCCAATGCATCGAAACCTGGCGAGCGAGCCTGTGTTCACGTGCGTTGTCGGGTCGCATCGTGGCATCGCCGCGTACGGCCGCCCGGTTTTGTCCGTTTCCGCGCGCGGGGGTCCCTTTAGAGCTTGATTTAGGAACCAGGCATTGCGGCTACATGAAAATAAAAAAAAAAAAAAATGATATAAAAACTGTTTTGCCTATCCATTTCGCAAAAAAATAAATGATTTGATAAATAATTTTGATAAATAATTGCTCGTACTGTTTAACAATATTATCGACTAGAAATATTTTCATGGCCATTTAGATTATTTTTGGAAACGACGCTTTCCTGATTTAGATGAGCCTGTGCTTTCCTGATTTAGATGAGCCTGTGCGATTCTGTATTATTTTGCCATCCTACTTAATTAGGCTTCTTTCCGGGGATTCTTTTTACCAATTCGGCTTTTGAGATTTTTCCTTAATTTGCGATACTGATGAGGTGCTTTTCTTTTTTTGGTTGGCTCGTTGGTTGATCCTTCAAGATGTTTGGTGGTATTAATGCCTAAGAACAACAAAAGTAAAGCCAAAACAAAATCTTGGGTTCTTTTTGTAGGTGACCAGAGATGACTGCCCGGTCATTTTTCACGACGACGTCATTCTCTCCGAAGACGACGTCATTCTCTCCGAAGACAACGTAAGCCCTTCTTCTATTCTTACACTGTGTGTTCAATTAAAAAATATTAGTACGATGTGGAAAATAAAATTATGAAATTTTTTGTCTATTTCTATCTACGGTAATAAAGAATATATAAGGTATAATAATTATTTAAGATGGTGTATCAATCAAAATATGCACAATTAGCCGAAAAATATAGTCTCAATCTCGAGAGATAGGAAAAATCAATAGAAATTGTCTAATTAGCTCTAACATAGGAAAATGTGCTAGTGAAATTTCTTATGATTTAACCATCTCTAACATAAAAATCAATCTTTTTAAGATCATTATGCCAAATTTAGTAACTCCGCATCGAATTTTTCCTTTTAATTTTTTTCAGGGCACGATATTCGAACAAAGAATGACAGAGCTGTCCTTAGCCGAATTCCTCAGCTACGGACCGCAGAGAGAAAATGGGAAGAACGGAAAGTCGCTCTGGAGGAAGACGGGATCTGGAAAGATAGTGAAGTGGGACGTGGAAGAGGAGGACTCCCTCTGCACGTTGCAGGAGGCTTTCGAGAAGGTGGAGCCTTCGCTCGGCTTCAACATCGAGCTGAAGTTCGACGACCACATCGTGTACCAGCAGGACCACCTCGTCCACGTCCTCCAGGTGATCCTGAAGGTCGTCTTCGAGTGTGCGCAAGGACGGCCCATCATCTTCTCCTCGTTCCAACCCGACGCGGCTCTTCTGATCAGGAAATTACAGAGCATATACCCTGTAAGTGTTGGAAATCTCGGGTTCAGTTCATTTGAGAGAAGTGCTTGGTAGTTTAGTGTATCGAGATCAGTATACAAAAATTCAATGTTAAGCAATTAGACTGATTCTTGGTGGGTGTGGAAAGTGAGATCTTCCGTGGAAATTTTAGTCTGCAGCAATTATTGAGAGAAAGGGGTATTGAATTGCGGTTGTGAATTGGCATGTTAGGTGTTCTTCTTGACTAATGGTGGGACGGAGATCTACTACGATTCTCGGAGAAATTCATTGGAGGAGGCCATCAAGTTGTGCTTGGAAGGTGGACTTCAGGGGATTGTTTCCGAGGTGAAGGGCGTTTTCAGGAATCCAGCCGCCGTCCCCAAGATCAAGGAGTCCAAACTCTCTCTGTTGACATATGGCAAATTAAAGTAAGACTCTACACCTTCAGCTTTCGTTGACATGATTGATTGATCGATTCATCGGTGGATCACGACATGAAACTGACCGTTCCGCCGCATGTTGTTTTTGTGGGAATCGCAGCAATGTTTCCGAGGCTGTGTACATGCAACACTTGATGGGCATCGACGGAGTGATCGTCGATCTGGTTCAAGAAATCACAGAGGCGGTGTCCGAGCTGATCAAGCCAGCCAAGGAAGGACTTGGAGAGAGTGCAGGTGAAGTGGAAGAGGGGAAAGTGGAGTTGAAGCCTCTGTTCTCAGAAAAGGAGCTTGCTTTTCTTCTCAAGCTCATCCCAGAATTGATACAGCTATAGAAGACGGAGCCAATTATTATTAACCCCACAAATTCCGAAAAGGAGAAACAATAGTAGCCTTCCGTTGTGCATTAGAATGTGTGTGGTGTTGGAGGGAAAGCCAAAAGCATGTCATTCTCATTGTTCTGTACATAGTCAAATTCGTTCCTCCCTCTCTCGCTCGTTCTGTCTGAAATACTAATTTGAAAGCGACGAGAGGGCTCCACGGAGCACATGCCTGCCTCGTCGGGTCCTCCATTTTGTAGCATAAACATACGAGTTATAATGATAAGTGGCTGAATAGCCCCTTTTTTCCATGTTTCTTACCCTGGTATTTTTCTCGTCTTTCTACGATTTTTGTTTTTTTTGTTTTTTTTTTAACTTAGAAACTACATTAATGTGAAGGGAAAGGCCCCAGAAGACTGGCATTCACACGATTGTACCGGCCTGAAGTTGTTTGGCCGATACTGAAGTTTTGGTACTTTTGGAGGCATTGATCTTTTGTCATTTGACTAAAGACGGATGAAGCACAGTCCTAAGTTCGGGAAAATAACAAAAATGATTCATGAATTTTGAATTTTGGCTAAACATGCAATATCATCTTTACATTTTTAGTTTATTCAATGCGATATTTGAACAACAAATCATATGTTTTTTTGATAACGTTGATTGTGTATGTCAAGTTGGATTTATAAAATTGACAAGTCGACTCGTTCATCTTTTATTGGTCCATTTTAAAAGAGGGAAAGCAAAACAAATTAGAGACTTCAATTATCCCATGTGATTTTTTTTTCTCTTGATTTGAGATGAATATATCACATGGATAAAATCTAAGTGTAGCTTTTTTTGCCCACTATTCATACTTTCAACAGATTGAAAGTCACATTAGCAAATTTCGCAAACTTGAATTAACAAAAGAATGATATTGAGTATTTTTATATAGTTTAGGGACTAAATAGGAGTCTCGTAATCATAAGTGAATATGAATTTTTGAAGGGCCCGGGCCTCGAAGAATTGGGAATAAAGAAAAAAAGGGGGTTGCAAAAGAGGTTGAATGCACTTTTCATCGTATGTCCATCCCCTTATACTTTGAATATTGAATATTCATATTGAAGTTTAAGTTAGTTACTTCGAAAAGCCTTACGTCCCATATAATAAGAATTAATTAACAATGTAAGATAGCAATTTAACTAGCTGTGCTTGTACAAATTGGATTAAGAAATAATCAAGTTACATACATATAACGTATCTATTTTCTTTGAACCTCATTTTTAGGTATTTCATTTCGTATTTGATTTGGTTCTCATATATAATTGTAAATCTATGTAATAATATATACAGGGGGGTAATTCATACATCCTATATTTTATTCCCCTTGCTTTAAATAAAACTTATTGAACGAACCCCCACCAGTCAAAAAAACTACTCGTAAAATGAGGGAATGCTTAGGGCCTGTTTGGTAACTATCTCAACAATCTTGGGATTCCCGATTTTTTGTTCCTGAATCGGTTTGGGATGAGAATCGCGTTTGGTAAAAATTTTGTTTAGGGAACAAATTTGTTCCCTAATCAATTTGGGACGAGAATCAAGAATAAAAAAAAAAGTTGATTCTTGTTCTAACAAAATGAGAATCAAAACTCTTCTTCTTCTCTTTTCTTCTTCTTCATCGACCGCCATCCCGCGATCGCCGCTCGCCGCTTGCCGCCGTCCGCCGCCACCGGTCACGGCAACCGGTCCGGCGAGCTCACCGGAGGCTCTCGTATGGCCTGAAAAAAAAAAAAAAAAAAAAAGGAGAAAAAAAAAAAAAGAAGAAGAATAGGAGAAGAAGGAAAAAAGAAGAAAAAATAAAAATAAAAAACTAAAAAAGAGGAATAGGAGAAAAAATAAAGAAAAAAAGAAAATTAAAAAATTAAAAAAAGGAAAAAAGAAAAGAAAAGGAAAAAGAAAAAAAAGAAAGAAGAATAGGAGAAAAATAATAAAATAATAATAAAATAATAAATAAAGAAAATAAAGAAAAAAATAAAATTAAAAAATTAAAAAGGAAAAAAAGAAAAGAATAGGAGAAAAAATAAAAAAATAATAAATAAAGAAAATTTAAAAATTTAAAATTTAAAAATTTAAAAATTAAAAAATTTTAAAAAGGAAAAATAAAAAAAATAAAAAAAAATAAAAAAAATAAAAAAATAAAAAATAAATAAAAAAAGAAAAGGAAAAAGGAAAAAGAAAAAAAAAAAAAAAAAGGAAAAAATATTTAAAAATTAAAATAAATTGATTTGGAACAAAATCAATGAACACAAGTCAAACGCTTGATTCTATTCTAGAATCGAAATTTTGTACGATTACCAAACACGTTTTTACTCGTAATTAGTTCAGAAAACAAAATAAAAAATAATCATTTTTTATCGAATTTTTGAGGGAATAGAATTGTTACCAAATGCGCCCTTAATGTATTATTGTTGTTTTATTTCAGTGATAACGTTTTTTGGTTTTTTGAAAAAGATTTTGGATAAGTTAATTTGAAATATTCTATATTTAATATTCATAATTCATTTCAATGACAATTGTTCAGTCTATCTGATAGAGGGAATTCTTTTTTATTTTTTATTTTTATGATTTTCTTTTTTAGTATGAAATGAAAGAAAAAGAGCCTAAATCTTCCTTTACATCAACTTTTTTTTATCCACTCCACGAAAAAAAGAAATAAAATTTAGAATTTCTTTGAATATGTCCTTGAATTCATTCGAGACGTTAGCAAAACTTAGATTGGAGAAGAATATGGTCCATGGGTTCCTTTTATTGGAACTATGTTCCTATTTATTTTTGTTTCGAATTGGCTAGGGGCTCTTTTACCATGGGAAATCATAGAATTACCGCATGGAGAGTTAGCCGCACCCACGAATGATATAAATACTACCGTTGCTTTAGCTTTACTCACGTCGTAGCATATTTCTATGCAGGTCTTACCAAAAAAGGATTAAGTTATTTCAGTAAATACATTCAACCAACTCCAATCCTTTTACCCATTAATATCTTAGAAGATTTCACAAAACCTTTATCACTTAGTTTTCGACTTTTCGGAAATATATTAGCCGATGAATTAGTAGTTGTTGTTCTTGTTTCTTTAGTACCTTTAGTGGTTCCTATACTTGTCATGTTCCTTGGATTATTTACAAGTGGTATTCAAGCTCTTATTTTTGCAACTTTAGCCGCGGCTTATATAGGTGAATCCATGGAGGGTCATCATTGACTCGCTTTCAAAATAGTCGTTTTTTAGTTTAGACCAAGGTAATGTATGTGTAACTCAAGATAATCTACCGGGAGATGAAAAGGGGGGAACAATAGTGGTGATACGGGTACCAATAGTTGATGGACCAGACAATATTACACATAAGGTTAAAGTTCAAATAATATAACATATGAACATTCATATTGCAAATTACTAAGTTCAAGCTTATTAGATGCCTGGTACAGATAGGAATCGGCTACAGTTTTTAACTATTTATAATCGTCAAAGCATTTAAACTATTCAAATAACAAGATGCATTTTTTTATATTACTTCAATTTTGTCAGTTGGATAATTTCAACATTAGTTGCATTCAATGTAGCATATATCCAATCCAAATGAGTTAAGAAACTTTTTGTTCTTTATCCCTTTTTTTCAAATTGAAATTTGCATTGGTAGGAGATGGCTGTTCGAAAGATAATTTTATAGCGATGTCTAAAAAAAAAAATCCGAAATTTCTTGACCGTCCCAAAACCCCATTAATCCCATTGGTTCTTGGACCTTTGGGTCGTTTATTCATGCTTTTTTGGGGGCAGTAGATCAGTTGTTTCACTCAACTTGCCTTGTGCGATTCAAGTTCTGGCTGCTCATGAAAATAGCCTCTTCGTCAAGTTGCCATGGCATCGTTGTGACCGTACATTCCATCCATGGCCAATCCGAGTTCAAGTCAACGGTTATGATTTGACAATTACGAAAGGGGAGGTTCAAATCCACCGGTAAGTTCTGCCGATGGCTCCGGAGCTCCTAGAATCTAGGATTTATGCTGATCATTCCGACACTCACGAGTTCTACCTGACCCGTCGGATTCTCGGGTTTATAGTCGCTTCTATATAAACGCCCTCGCATTGCATCAAGAAGTGCTTGTGAAAAGCTGTTTCTTTATTTCCTTTGCCACATTATTTCGTGACAAGCTTTTCCTGTAACTGTGGATACATTCCAATGCGTGCGGCGCGACGAGGAGGCGACCGCCAGAATGAACTGGACCACTCGGCGAAGTCGAGTGCGCAGGTCACCGAACTGAATCCTCCTCCAGTGGATCCTATGTGCTGCGGTCCCTATTCCTGATGGGGTACCGGCTCAAGCTCAGCGCCGAAGTGCTTGTCGGCGACTATTTGAGTAGCATTATTGATGGCCACCCGCCGCCGCCCTGTATCCTCGAGTTCGACGTGTTTGGAACCGAGCCGTGGAACTTTCCAGGTACCTTTATCGGGTTCCTCCTCGAAATTGTTGATTTGTATCTGATGAAGGGGGAGAAGAAAGACTTCTTTTTTTGTAACTTTAAGCTTGCAATTAAGGTCCAAACCCCGTTGTTTTCCCCAAAACTCTGTTCTTTTTTCTCCCCTGAACCGGTCCCCTGCTTTTGATTCTAAGTTGGTTGCCAAAATTCGCCTTGGAAAAACTATAGCTTTACATTACTATTTTTGGTCTTCTCGTCTTCTCGAATCCACTGGAGTTTTTCGTCAATAATGGCGAGCGAATTCACAGGCGATGCCGAAGAGGAAAGGTACTTCTTTTGCCGGATGAAGAAGGAAGCGAAGTCGGGAGATTCATCGGCGGCACACAATAGAGTTGTTGGTGCTTCTGGTTACTGGAAGCTAAGTGGTACAGAGAAGCAAATCCTTACACTGCCATTGAAGGCAATCAAGAGCAGGCTCCTTTTTTGTGAAGGAGGAGGAGGAGGAGGAGGAGAAGATCGAGAGGAGGAAGAGGAAGAAGAAGATGATGATGATGAAGATGGAGGAGGAGGCTCAACCAATGTTGCTCCAACTGGACCGAAATGGATCATGCATGAGTTTTGGCCTCACTACCGAGTACATGTTCTAGACATCATGTTTTATTGACTCGTCTCAGAGAATTTCTTAAAGGGATTCGGGTGGAGTGAGCCGAGCCCATCACAGCCGTTCATTTCGCGAGAGTTCCTGTGAGCCCCACGCATTAGAGATGGCTAGTTCAGCGGATCTGGTCCAAACAAGACTTATTAGCCCATCCTTTCAGATCGAAGAAACAAAAAATCGTAAGTGGGGCTCACGTGATACTCACACGAACAATGATTGGCTCTGTAGAGTGGCCTAGACGAGAATTTCTTCCCAACATGCCCAAATATATATATATATATATATATATATATATATATATAGCCTATTGCTATAGTGACTTGCTACCGTTAGTGATCTTTTTCGTTACGGGTTAGTCATAGTCTGAGTCATTAGAATTATGCATTTCCGCCAGAAAATGTTCTTTGTATTTTTGTTCAAGTTCTACAAGTCGAATGTTAGAGGGGTTTTGAGTATTCCACATGTTTGCATCAATTGATGAAGATGCTTCTTCATGAGTCTTAGAGGATCCTGAAGTGTCGGTAGGCAGGTTTGACTAGGCCAATTTGATGGTTAAGTATAATAAGAAGTGTCCATCTTTAGGGATAAGGAAGAGGGCCTCCATTGGGCATAGGGGTATGATTGTGCAGGATCATCCGTATTTGTCATTTTTTGCTCTTTTGATGGAGTTGTCCTTACATGTCTGAATTCTTCAAGTGTTTCTTTGGCTTTTAGTACAAGGTTATAATAATCACATATATATATATATATATATATATATATATATATATATATATATATATATATATATATATATATATATATATATATATTGCGCGTTTCTTTTGCCCATCCAATTGAATTTGCGGGGGAACCAAATCGAAGGAGATCAGTGGGCAGCGTACCGGGTGTTTCAGAAGAAACCCAAGAGACCCAAGGGCAGGGTCACGTCTCCCCATCGAGCTCGCAACACCGTCTCAAGCGGCGGTTCGACCGGACCTAATTTACGGAGTTCGAGTTGAATTGTCGAAGTTACAGAAAAAAAGTTTTAAGAGTATCCGTTTGGGTTTGAATCGTGACCATGCGGACTGCGAACATGCCTTTCCATCTCGCGAGTTCGCTCTGGCTTTACAGCAAGTAGTTTCAGCAGAAAGATTTTCAGGAGACCCGGCATTCCTTTTCGATTAATAACAAGTTTTTGATAGGCGTTCTCTGTCTCTTTCTGATTCATCTTAATGTCCATCTTTGGGCCTCGAAGTGTAGAGGCGACAAATGGGCAGGGCGCCCGGGCGGGCCTGAGCTGAATTTGGGTGGGTCCGATTATAAGTTTGGACCAAATTCAAGGACTAACGTGTACCAATCCATGTAATGCAAGTATAAAGACCTATACCAGATCTAAGCCAAGATTAACTCAAATTCACTCGAATTACCTATGCATAGATCAAGCCGCCGCCGCCACCGCCACAACCGTGCAGCTTCGGCGCTGGCGAAAGAATTGGCAAACCAAGACTAGTATAAGCTTGTGCTGAGGCCGTTCAAGTCAAGAAAACTTGCGGGTTCAAGATGGAATATATTCACATTAAGCAAAACAACCATTTATCCAACTTTTTTCCTACAAGATAGACAAAATCAATCTTAATGGTTTCCATATTTGCACAATTTCATTTAACTTGGTTACTTTCCTTATATAGTTTCCTGTCAAATCTAAATCAACGGTTACAATCTAACAATTCGATCCGACAATTCCAAAAGGAGGTTCACATCCGCCGTAAAATTTTGCTGAAAGATCGGGGACTTCTAGAATCTAGGAGCCTTACTCCTACCAAAATTCGGACAAAAACAAGCGACACGGTAAGTATTCTCGCCGAACCCATCGAGGAACAGTTCGTGCTTCGCTTCCATATAAAACGCCTTCGCCCTTACATAAAACAAACTCTTGTGAAGAGCTCTTTTTTATTCTTTGGTTCTTTGCCACAGTTTGTGAAACAACTTCTTTTTTCGACCGCACGGTAAGCTCGAGCTCACAGATCCCCGAATCGCATCCTCCTTCGATGTATCGTCCATGGCCCGGGTCCCGATTGCCGGTCGCGTGCCGGTTCAAGCTCAGCGACGAAGAGCTTGTTGGCCTGTTCTCGAGGCGCAAGATTGATGCCCACCCGTTGCCGCCTTTGATCCCCGTAGTTCGATGTGTTCGGAACTGAGCCGTGGAACTTGCTAGGTGCCATGAATATGGTGTTTCATGCTGTATCAGGCACCCCTCGAATTCTAATGAAGGATAGGTACGATGCAAAATTTTTAAAATTTGTCACGAATATATTATCGAGTCCTAAAACATTATGTGTAAGATTGGTTGCTCATGATTGCTGCTTGTCGGTTCCCGATGTATTTCTCTATTCCTTATACTTTATGTTCAAGGTTCACTGACGTATTTAATTTGCCATTGTTTTAGTCTTTAGTTGTTTACTATTATTTTTTTAAAAAGAGTGTTTATTTCCCAAAAATGAATAATTTGAAGATATTTTCCTAAAATGATGGATTGTTCACTTATAGAATTGAAGAAATGACAAATATTTTCATTGTTAACGAAGATGTATAAACATAAATTGCTGTCGATAATAAAATTAAGAAAAAAAGCTTTGATGATTGCATTGTTACTCTATGAAATCGGACAACTCGTTTGTTCCTTGGGAAATATAGGATTTTGAGGGGGATTTGTTAAATCTCACCGCCTTGGATTCCAGTAATTTTTTGTATGAGAATTAAAATTTGCTAGGTGGATTTGAAGTTGTCTCATATGAAATAGATTTTATATCAATATCAAGTTATTAAATTAAATAAAATTATTCATTTCTCTCTTTCATAAAATGCTTGCAATCTTCCACTAATGAAGTTGAATTATTAATTAATCAAATCTCTGGTAGCATGTTGCTTTTAAAGTGATACTAAAGGTTCAAATGCATTCTTAGTTTGAAGTATTTACGGCATTGCTAGGCTAGCATTGTCCTTCTTTTTTTTTTTGGTAAAATGTAATTAATATATCGAAAAGGAACGAGTGAACAAGAGAAAGGAAAAAAAAAAAAAGAAAAAAAGAACATGACCTCATAATCCACACTCAAAATGGATCATAATGAGTGGAGGGATCTTTAGAAAAGCCACGAGGCGTGATATTTCACTACCAACTAAGAAAAGAAAGCACGGCATGAATAACTGGCAAATAGAAACGGACAAAATGCCTACATGTAGGGAATGAACCATCCTTCGGATTTAGTGAGAATTGCCGCATTAGCTGCACCTGCACCAACTGCACCAACTGCCTTAATCAAGCCACATCTGACGCTCCCCAAAAAAGATGATCAGGTTAATGCCCCATCTTAACTGCAACCTTCTATTCCTGAAGTTCTCTTCAACGTTCCTAACAATGATCGCCTTATCTCTGACCACTTTAAAGAGATGATTCTTCATAGCCGGGACAGAAAGAGCTTGTTCTCGGAAGAGAATACTGTTCCTATTGTTCCAGATAATATAACACAGTGCTTCAAAGGAGAAGCGGGCTATGCACTTATAAAACTCATTTCTCGTAAGCATGGTGATGGCCCACCGGAAATTATCCTCCCACGCCCCATTACACCAAAGCAGATTGCATTTGATCGCCCAAAAGAATGCAACCCTAGCTGTGACACGGCACCCGAAAAACAAATGATCAATAGAATTTGATACATCATTGCATAAGGCACAAGCACCACTATCTATTCTACCACGCGACAATAAAAGTGTCTGGGTGGGTAGTCTGCATTTAGCTATAAGCCAAATGTTTACTTGATACTGAGGTATAATTTTGTTGTTCTAGACGAACATATGCCAAAAAACCCAAGTCCTCTTTCGCTTGAAGGTCTGCCAAGCCGTTGCAACAGTGAAGCGTTCTAAAGAATTTTCCCTCCAGCCAAAACAATCTGAAATATGAGAGAGACTAGGGAGGGAATTATCCCAAAACTCAAGCTCCAACTTGAGAGGTTGCCCAGTATCAGAGAAGAGATTAGCCATTGTTGCTTGCCTAGAAAACCTTGAACTGTATATGAACGAGTCCGAAAAAATTAAGTTCAAAGGGCCCCTAGGGTGCCAGTTGTCAAACCATAAGAATGTAGAGATGCCGTCTCCAATCCTCCGATTAAGGCATTGCGGACCTCACTTTTGAGAGATATGATTTTTTTCCAAGCCCAAGAACAGCAGGTGGGTTTCTTTGCAACCCAAACAAACCTAATAATTCTCTTTGCTTTACCAGTTTCATGTCCCCTAAAAATTTGTGTTCTTATTGTTACAACAAAAATAATATCTAACATGATTTTCACACAGCAATATACAAATTTGCTATCTCAATTCAGTAAAAAAATAAGTCAACTACAGATGAACGATTAATAAGAATTTTTTTGATGTGGTCTAATTCTAAATAACTCTAAATAAGTAATCTACAATTGGTCAAATTAAATATCTCATATCCTTCATCCTTTTGTTGATTAGTAATGGATGGATCATATATCTCTCTATTTAGCTTTTTCTCCCTTTATTAGTCAATGGTGGCCTTAACTTAATCAGCCTATTGCCTATCTAGCTCCCTAATAATTGCTAGATATCGTTCAGTCCAAATACGTATTGAATAGCCTCGGTCTCCCAGGATTTATTACTAATTCGGTCGGTGGGGATTTTCCTTAATTTTTCTCCAAGATCGACAATAAGCCACAACTTAATTTAATTTAATTGGGATCCCCAGATCTCTCCGCAAGGAAAGCGCCAACGGTCCTCCTCTGCATGGAAATGAAACCTCGTCATGGACACCTGGCGACCGGAATTCCCGGTGGCCCGTAACCGATCTTTCCGTTACCCCGCATCCCCCTCATCCCCTCCATTAATATCCAAAAGCAAAACCACCGCAAAAAAACCAGAGAAGACGACGAAGGAGGAGGAGGAGGAAGAGGAACCAGAGGTTGCAGCATCTCTCTCTCTCTCTCTCTCTTCCGTCCGCCGTCGCTCTACAGATCCCGCCGGAGAGAGCCCCCGATCCGCCGTCCCCCATCGCTCTTCGTCCCGGGTTTCGCGGATCTATCCCATGTCCTCCTCGCGTTCCCTCGAGGTGTCCCCTCGGCGGGACCGCGAGCCCGGCGACGACGCCGTGGACGCCGCCTTCGCCAAGCGGGGCTGCTGCTTCTGGGTGCCGTTCCTGGGCTCCTCCCCCTCGTCCTCGGACGACGACGAGGACCGGCCGGCGAGGGGCGTCGCCGCGGGGACGAACTGGTGGGAGCGGGTCGGGGACACGCCGGACGACCCGTGGTGGGCGCGGGGGTGGCACCGGGTGCGGAGTGGTCGGAGCTGGTGGCGGGGCCGAGGTGGAAGACGTTCATCCGGCGGTTCAACAAGAACCGGTTCGGCCGGAACCCGCAGTTCCGGTACGACCCGCTGAGCTACGCGTTGAACTTCGACGAGGGCCCCGGGCAGAACGGGCGCCCGCTGTTCGAGGAGGACGTCGCCCGCCGGGACTTCTCGTCGAGGTACGCCTCGATCCCGCCGCCGTGCAAGTCCTCCATGGACCTCGGGAACCACAAGGGCCCCTGTTCACGTGACGCCCGCCGCCGCGCTCCTGGATATACAGATCAGACAGGGACGGAAAACCGTTGCGCCGCCGTCCGAAGGCCGCGTCCGTGGGGCCAATCTTCGCGGCGAGGCATCGCCGTCGCCGTCGCCGTCGCCGTCGCCGTCGCCGTCGCCGGAGGAGAGACATGGAGCTACGCTCGACGGGTTCGGTTTTCCCCTCCGACGGAGGGAAAGCCTAGCGGTGTCGTGCGTGGGTTGACATTCTTGGTCGATCGAGGTGATGCGTGTTGTGGGTTGGATGGAATAATTGAGTTGTTGTCGTCTGGGAATTTTGTTAGGCTTTGGAAGGCGTTTGACACAATACGAGGTTGTATAGAAATAAACTCTCTACTTACTACACATTCAGGGGAATTTCTTCAATGGTTTTTGTTCATTCATCGATTGCATGGCATTCTAAATCCTTCTATCTAGCATCAAAGTGCTCGCATATGTTTCGATTTCTGCTCTCGCCTATGGGTCTCGATCCCGACGGAATCAGGCCCGAGGCTCCTCCGTTATCGGAGTCATGATAAATTGTGTGATGATAAATTCGCACGAAGGCAAGAGGGTCTGGGCTGTCGTGATTATGGTTGTGGTTATGTTTGGTTAATGGTCGTGGAATCCAGTGGAAATCACGTAATCTGGTATTACGTCATTTGGTCTTTTTCGAAGGCTGTAGCAACATTTCATTGGAATTTTCGAGTGGGAATTTATCAGGAGAGAATAATTTCGGCCGTAATTTGATTAAGGATGGTTGATTCTTCGAGAGCAGATTTCGATTGTTTCTTCCGTGGTTCCGTGGGTTCTTGAAATCAGCAAGTAACTATTCCGTGGTGCTCGGCGTCGGTGGTGTGCGTGGGACATGCGCAAAACTGAATA
The DNA here is from genome assembly GCA_014182715.1 of Eucalyptus cloeziana. NCBI lineage: Eukaryota > Viridiplantae > Streptophyta > Magnoliopsida > Myrtales > Myrtaceae > Eucalyptus > Eucalyptus cloeziana. Next base: position 23,998,278 of record CM024642.1, read on the forward strand.
GTCCATTTCTTGCGTGAGAATCCTTGACATTTCATCATTCATGTATTGTTTGAGTTCAGAGAAGTCTACAGGGCTTTGGCTCATAAACTTGGAGAACATTTCATCTCCTTCTAAATCACTGAGCTCGTCGAAATATAGATCGTCTTCCATCTTGACATGATTTTTGTTTTCGTCCATCTCTAAGAAACTATTTGCACATAGATAGCACGAAAACATCAGCTTATTTTTTTAGATCAAAACCCTAAAGCATGTGCAAAAATGTGATATTTTAATAAATGAAAAGCCAAAAGTCATCTCCTGATTATTAGATCCGACAAGTGAAGTTTTCAAAACAAGTGTAAAATCTGAGAGGTCAAGCTTTATATATTTGAGTGTGAGACAGGAGAACCTAAAAAAATGAAAGTCAAGAAAATACTAGAACACGAGAATGAAATCCTCACTTGAGTTTATAAATAGGACTAATTTAAATAAACAGATTCGGCTTTACATTTAATTTGACAAATATGATAGATTACTCATATTCTCAAAAATGTTCTTTTAATACAAAAAAAGATTTGGGATTCTTGTAATGCGAAAACCAGTTTGGGAGTAAACGTAATATAAATGTCTTGATTCGAGAGTATTAACACAAAAAGAGAGTGGAGATGGCAAATGAAGGGAGAACTTTTGTCGTTTACGACAAAACAAAGCTTGTTTTTTTTTTTTAACGGGCCCGCATCCGACAATCCGGTGAGTCGACCGGCCCGCTCGTCGTTCGAATGGGCCGGGCTGGATTTCTTATTCCGGGCAAGGCGGACGCGAAGACAGCACCGGCCCGGCCCCGGCCGGCCCGACCTCCACCAACGAGCTCGGTCGAAGCCCGTCAAAGGCCCGCGCGGCCCGCCGGACCGACCGACCATCTCCCCTCCCCCCTCCGTCGTCTTCAACGTCAACCTCCGTATAAAAGCCGAACAACTCGAAAACTCGGAGGCAAAGAAACCGGAAAATGGGGGTCCACGGTCTCTGGGAACTCCTCGCTCCCGTCGGTCGCCGCGTCTCCGTCGAGACCCTCGCCGGAAAGAAGCTCGCCATCGGTGCTTCCCCTCTCCCCTTCCTCGCTCGCCGGATCGCTTTTTCTCAACCGTCGCGCCGCGCCTAATCGAGTTTCTGATTTTCGCTTTGCGCTGCTGCTGCAGATGCCAGTATCTGGATGGTGCAGTTCATGAAGGCGATGCGGGACGACAGGGGGGAGATGGTCCGCAACGCGCACCTGCTCGGCTTCTTCCGCCGCATCTGCAAGCTCCTGTTCCTCAGGACGAAGCCCGTGTTCGTCTTCGACGGCGGCACGCCCGCGCTCAAGAGGCGCACCGTCGTCGCGCGACGGCGGCAGCGCGAGAACGCGCAGGCGAAAATCCGGAAGACCGCCGAGAAGCTGCTTCTTAACCACGTGAGTGGATTTTAGCGCCTGGCGGAGTGGTCCCGTTTTGATTCCTGCGAACTTTTTTAGTGCTATGTGGTGGAGTGCAATGTTTAAGCAATGGGGTTCGGTCACGTCTACCAAATTGAGATGCTCCGTTGCTTGAACTGAGAAATTACTGAATTTGGCTTTTAGACGATGGAAAGTGATTAACTTACGTCTTCATTTGATATTGTTGTGTCAGAATTTCCATACCCTTAATTTCCTTAATAACCACCGATCGAGCTTGGAGGCCAAAGAATTAACTTTTCCTTGAGGGAGAGTATTGATGTAATAAACATGTGTATTGCGCTTTTAGGTGGTTTGATAGTAATGTCACATCATTTCGGTATCTAGGGTCTTCAGGGGTTTTATAATTATGATACTTTCCAATTACCTTGAGAGTTTAGTTTACTCACGCTCAATCCAAACCAAATATAGCAATCATCCATCTCGAATTAGTTTAGTGTGAATGTGATCTGAATTGCTGTGCATGGCTTCTTTTCCTCGAGGCCTTGATTGTTTAGGGCCTTTAGTTTCTCTCTGCTGTGCTGCACGGCACCATTTAGGGAGATGTTGAAGGAATGGAATAAGGGCAGCTTGAAAGCTTGACTTTCTTATCTCATGCCATGGAAATGTTCTTGCATGAATCTTGTTCCCCTTTTACTATTGCAGCTTAAGACTATGAGGCTAAAAGAATTGGCAGAAGATATAGAGAGGCAAAAACAAATGAGTGATGCCAAGGGTAAGAAGGTTTTATCTGACCAGTCTGGTACAATGGGAAATGCTCACCATGCTGATTGTGAGGTTGCAAGCGGTCATGACCAGGAAAAGCTAGATGAAATGTGGGGTTTGCTCTAAGCATTTTACGATCCTCTTCTCTTTCTTCATCAATTGGTTCACTTGGTTGATTGTTGTAATGATTTTTTTTAGGTTGGCAGCATCTATTGCGGCAGAGGAAGAGCAGAGATATGCTAAAATCGCATCAACATCCCAAACTATGATTTCTTCTGATGAAGATATTGAAGATGAAGAGATAATTCTGGTAAGCTTTATTTGCTGGGAATTTACTTGCTTCTCGTGTTTCTATTGAGATGCCACCTGCCGTTGGCTAACCTAGGTTTAAAGCTGCTATGGTGTATTCTAGCTTTGTAATTCAGTTTCAATACTTCTGTTTTGCATGGGATTATTGGTGCCCAACATGGACTTCCCCCTCTCCTGCCTTAGTCCCTGTTGATGCCACTTCATCTAAGTTGAAGATGTAAAACTGATATGCTCTCTTGATTGTAGCCTGACATGATTGAAAAAATTGATCCAGCTGTACTAGAGGCATTGCCACCTGAGCTGCGAGTCCAGGTGACTTCTTAGCATATATATTGTTCTCTATCCTATAGTCTTTTAGCATTATTATTACCCTAAGTTACCGTTCATGCTGGTTGTTAACTTTTCATTTATTCAAGTGCAGATGGGACAGAGGCTGGAAGGTGCTGATAGTCAACACCACTTAGAAGCTGAAAATGTTTGCTATTTTGATGCATTTCATCTGTTATTGTGGAATACTAGAAATTTGCCAATATAATGGTGTTGCTAATTTCACCTCCTATTGTATTATTGTTCAGGAGGAGTTATCAGGTCAAAATCACAGTGTCAAAAGGGATCGAAATGATCTAAATTCAACTCGCCATGATCAGGGGAAGCTTGATGAAATGTAGTTTGCTCGCCCATTCTATTCTGTATGACGTATTCTTTGTTGAGTTTTCACTAAATGTTGTCTTGGATTAGGCTGGCAGCATCCATTATGGCAGAAGAAGGTGAGGTAGCACATATCGCATCAACCTCTGCCCCTCAGATATTTTCTGAGGAGGAAGATAACAATACAGATGAAGAGATGATTGTGGTAAGTGCGAATACAACAATGTTGGAGGTTACGTATATATGTATGTCTGATATCAGCTGAACATTGTCGTGAAAGTAGGTAAAATAGATGTCACTTTGTAAACGGAATGGCTCTTGAGAATGGCATATGGACATTGAGATCTTCAAAATGCCTTTGTTGTACACACTTTTGTTATTGAAATGCAGCACATGTCCAAACGCTTGCTTGTGCGTGTAAATAAATACCTTTCTCAGGAAGAAGGAAAGAAAATGAAATTTGTTGGCAGGAATTTGCAGTCTTTACTGTCTTATGCTTGATGCAATAGTCTAATAGGTTTCATGTAGACAACCTCACTATTTCAAAAGATTTGTTGTTACTATTGTTGTTGTACGTAAGGCAGAAACATTCTCATCAGCTGTTCATTTATCTTCTAGCCGGAAGTGCATGGGAATGTTGATCGTGATGTATTAAATTCTTTGCCTCTGTCAGTGCGGCTCGATCTTTTGGCTCAGGTTAGAAAATTCATTTCTCATGGATCTTTTTCAGTTTTGGTAGGGATTTTCAGCTTCATGTTCCCGTTCATAGATTCTTAAGGTCTTTGGCTGTTTTTTAACAGATGAAGGAACGACAAATGGCAGAAAACCGACAGAAGTATCAGAAAGTAAAAAAGGTCAGTTCTTATGTTTTTTAGAGAATACTAAAGAAAGCATACGTCACAGATTTCTGCTGCTGTGACTGTTTTGCTTGATGCTGCATGGCTGGTCGATCCAGTGTCTTCTACTTTTGTTTCCATTTTGTTAGAACAATTAAATATTAAACCACACCTTCATCTGAAAGCTAAAGCTATTAGAACAGTTGATAGTAGTCTCGCCAGGACTAAATACTTTTATGTGCATCACATTGCCGGTATGATGACTTTTGACAAGTTGAATGAACTTATGATTGATGTTTCCAGTCCTTATAAATTTGTTTCAGGATGAGAAGTATTTGCTCAGGAAAAAGTATCATGCATTTTAGACCAGTAATTGGGTGGGGTCATGGTGTGATATTATTTTTTAACATCCTTGAAGAGATTGCGTTGAGTCAGAAATCTGCTGTTGTCAAATGAATATAATAGTGACTGCAGTGATTTCAGATGAAGATGGTCACTCAGGAAATATGGTTATTTATGTATTTTCGACTTAAAATTGGTCCTTATGTAATGTTGTAGTTCTCACCATGTCTCTCTTGAATATACCACATATTAAAATGGCATATGCCAGTTGCCTCTACGTTCTTAGATCAAAAGTTATTTGGGACCCTGGTTTTTCTGCTACGTGATCAAAACTTAATACGGTGTATGTACCTGAGTATGGAAAAATAATTTGGGAATGAGACTTATTAAATATGCTCTCATATTAATTTGCTGTTGAGATTAAAAGGAAGTTGTCATCTCAGCAGAATTGTAAGAGTGTTGATACTTTAGTGCAGGCTCCTGAAAAGTTTTCTGAGCTACAAATACAGTCCTATCTAAAATCTGTTGCTCTTCGCCGGGAGATTAATCAAGTGCAAAAAGCATCTGTTGGCAATGGAGTCGGTGGAGTACGAACTACAAGGATCGCCTCAGAAGCCAATAGAGAATTTATATTCTCTTCATCCTTCACTGGGAATAAAGAGTAAGTATTCAGCTTTTGGTAACACTCAACTGTTTATTCTGACTTACCTCTGATATTTCTTGATGTTTGTCTATTGTCATGTTTGAATCTGTCAGAATGCTTACATCTGCTGAAGCACAGAGAAATAAAAGTAGAGAACACCAGACCAGGATGGATAATCCCTCCTCCATTTCTGATAGTGGAGTCTCATCTAATGATAATGCCAATGCAGTGAAAGACTCGGTTCCTAACAAATCCAGAATTAGCTTCAAAGATGGCGTTGAAACTTTTTTTGATGAGAGTGGGCGCATTAGAGTCAGTCGAGTAAGGGCTATGGGAATCCGAATGACCCGTGACTTGCAGAGGAACTTGGATATGATGAGAGAAATTGAGCAGGACCAGACACATATCAATACCCATTCAAGTAGTGCGCTAAACACTGAGTCTGGAGTAGAAAGCAATGTTGGTATTGTAAGAAGTGAATTTTTGGCTGAAACTTCAAGAAATGATGTTACTAGAATTGCTGATTTGAACAAGAGTGGTGACCAGTCTATGTTTGGAGATGGTAATTCAATACAAATATCGTTCGAAGATGATGGTGAAAGCAAGACTTTGACAGTGATGATCAATTATTTATTCAGTTAGTAGCAGGAGATTCAGCAACCTTATCTTCCCTGGAAAAATTACATCAAGGACACAGTATTCTGATGCCTTTTCAGATTTTGAGTGTCATGGGCAGAAAGATGAGAGCTTTTCCCGTGATGACCGAGTTGAAATCGAGCCTCTTGAACAGGGGAAAATTAGTGATGAGAGTGAGGTGGAATGGGAGGAAGGATTTTCTGATGTTTCAAAGGACGCCTCTACTTGCCCTGTTGAGTCCAGTAAACCTGTCTCGAGAGGTTATCTCGAGGAAGATGCGGATCTGCGGGAGGCAATTAGGAGAAGTCTTGTGGATCAGAGATCAAATGAGGTACCACAAATGGATCGTGAGAGTGAAACTGATGGAGAAAAGAGTCATGAAGATACTATGCTCTGTGATTTAGAGAACCATACGGTAAAGCAAACTTTCGCAACTGGATATGCCTCTAAAGAATCAGAAAGAGAGAAAACATTAGTGAAGGGTTCTATAAATCCTGGTAGCCCTGATGCAGGTTGCAGTTTGCAGGTGGTTGATTCTTTAGAAAACGAAGGAGAATTTTCAAATTCATGTAATTTGGATAAAGTGGGGATGCCAATCAAGGGAGTTGATGAAACATTTCAAAGTTCTGGGGTTGCACCATCAGGGCACGAAAAGCCTCTGAGGAAGTTGGCTTCTCTAGAAATAGAGAGGAATCTGAGTGCAGGTGAGCCATTGGATATTTCTGGTGCAAGTTGTGTGTTATCTGCTCCCAAGGACGGGTATTCAAGGGAACTATGCGTGGATGATGAACTATGTGCTGAAACATCTGGCAATGGTAGCATTAAAGATGAGAAGAAAAATACTGAGACTGTACAAGCATCTCCCTATGCTGAGGAAACTAAGCTTTCATCTGATGCTTTGCATTCATTGAGAAAAGAATCAACATGTGATGTTGTTGACGTTCATAGCAATCACGACGATAATTCCTCAGGACGGTTGCCAAATGTTGAGAGATTTGCATTTAAGGATAACGAAAATGTGCAGTTGGAATTCGCGAGGGCAAATTTGGAAGAGGAAATGCGGAAACTGGGTCAAGAAAGTATGAAGCTAGGGGACATGCAGAAAAAGCTAGAACGCAATGCTGAGTCTGTTAGTAGCGAAATGTTTGCAGAGTGTCAGGTATGCACCAGGTTTGGGTTTTGCTTTTGAATTTTGCATCTGGTCATAGTTGCAATTGACAGAATGTTGAACAATAATGGCTCTTTCACTTGATGTAGTGGTTACTTATATCCTGCATGACTTCTAGGTAATAGTATTGGGAGCAAACTGTCCTCTGAGAAACTCGAGCTTATAGGGCGCTATGAGGCCCGTTCATATGTTTAATGTTGATTGTGCGCAATTATTGGAATGATTGTATGATGACCGATTGGAAAGTTCAACACCTCATACCCATCGGTAGCACTCTTACTAGAATGAATATACGTTGATGTAATGTCAAGTTTAGCTTTCCATCCTACAATGGCCAGTGTGGTCCAGTGATATGTTTACAGGTGTCGTACTTCACGTGTCAAAAATCACCGGATGCTTCTTAAAAAGTATCCTCATTAAAGTCTTCAATTTTGTTAGTAATAGCTGCAACTGGTGTACCTCCAATCTCATTCTCGCATTTCCAATGCCTCCCTCCCTCCCTCCTTCCCCTCCTCTCTCTCTCTCTCTCTCTCTCTCTCTCTCTGGGGGCTGCCCTTGTGGTGGTTGTGATTTTACTGTTTCGCATTATCAATCTTCATTATTGTAAATCATGGGAACACGTAAGTTTGGTTTCTTGGAGCCAAAATGCACTTGGAAATTGGCTAGGAAACTTGAGATGATTATGGTATCTTTAAAATTTTAGCATGCTGATGTAATTATTAATGATTTAGCTAATTTGTAACGTCCACGACTTTGATTACTTTATGTGATTGGTTTTTGCTAATATACTCAGTAAGATATCTAATGTTGTTCAATAGTAGTTTTGTTAAAATTTACTCCATCAATGATGATATAGAAACTTCATTTACATTCTGTCTCCTCCATGACCTATGTTTTAGATCCGTCATTGAGTGTAGGTAAGAATGGAATGCCCTTTATTGTAGCAAGTTTTGCATGTTAATTGCAGAATAAGTGAATGCCATGGAGTTGCTACAGTGCTTCTCAGTCTTTTTTCTTAAGGAACTGTTCTTCTTTTATGTATGCGTCCCTCCTGTTTTGGGACAAGTGAGCAATTACTGGAAAGACGTGCGTCGTCTAATGCAGGGCAGATGTTTTTCTATGCAGGAGCTGTTGCAAATGTTTGGATTGCCATACATCATTGCACCTATGGAGGCAGAAGCTCAATGTGCTTACCTGGAACTGGCAAACATAGTTGATGGTGTAGTTACTGATGATTCTGATGTGTTCTTGTTTGGCGCACAAAGTGTCTATAAGAATATATTTGATGATCGCAAGTATGTGGAGACGTACTTCATGAAGGTTTGGATCTTGCAGTTGCTAGGATTGAGTTAGATCTTGTTGTAGTTCTATTTCTATCAAACTATGTTTTCTCATAGAAAAATTAGTTTGGGATATAGCCAGTTTATCCTTGAATAGGTCTTGTTCCGTTTCCTCAACAGATTGTATGGTTTGCTCTGTAGCTTTCTTACATTATTGTTCATTTTTCTAGGACATAGAGAAGGAACTTGGTCTTTCCAGAGATAAATTGATATGTATGGCATTGCTCCTTGGGAGTGATTATACTGAAGGTGTTAGGTAATTCCATTCCAGATTTTCGTTCTTAATCCTTTGGGTTCTGTTTGTGCATCTTTGAAGAGTTTGGCACTTCATTGTCTTTAGGTTTGCTGTTATTATATTGCGTATTCATAAGTAAGATATTGAGATTTGTTTTTCTGCTTTCTAAATCATCATGTATGTTCGTTTTCTGTTCTTGGGTCCAACTGAGTTTCTGTATCCTTATAATACTTGGTGATTGCTTTTGTCAGTTTGACTTTATTTGGATGTGTTTTACTGCAGTGGAATCGGCATTGTTAATGCCATTGAAGTTGTAAATGCATTTCCTGAGGCAGATGGTCTTCAAAAATTCCGTGAGTGGGTTGAATCACCAGATCCAACCATTCTTGGGAAAGTTGATGTTCCTGAAGGATCCATTGTGGGGAGGAGAGGGTCAAAACTAGCAATAACGGCATCAACAGTCCAGAAGGTGCTCAAAGTGGAAATATGTCCCCATCTTATGAGCAAAGAAATTCTTCTGATAAAATCCAAGAGTTGAAGCAGCAATTCATGGAGAAGCATGTAACTTCCTTTTATATCCCTTGGGTCTATTCATTTTTCAGTTTTCATTGGTCTTAAAATGTTATTTTTCCATGATTATTTTGATTGTCAAATGAACCATATGTTGTCTTATGTAGAGAAAAGTTAGCAAAAACTGGCATATTCCTCCTACTTTTCCAAGTGAAGCCGTAATCTCTGCATATTCTACTCCCCAAGTGGATAAGTCAACTGAGCCTTTCTCATGGGGCAAGCCAGATCATTTTCTTCTTCGCAAGTGAGTCTTTTGATATGTAGTTGAATTTTAGAATGAGATAGCTTCCTGACATTTAAGAGGAAAGTGAAGTATAAATAAAAAGATCGCGTTTCTTCGCACTTTTCGTCTCATTTTATGGAGTTACATCTTCGCACTTTTTGTCTAGTTTTATGGAGTTATATCTTTAACTGATTACAAATTTGCCACCATCTTGACTATTTCATGATGGAATGCATTCGTGCAATGTCCCTAATCTGTGGCAGATTATGTTGGGAAAAGTTTGGATGGGCTACCCAGAAAGCGGATGAATTGTTAGTGCCAGTCTTAAATGAATACAACAAGCATGAGGTTGGCATCTCCTACCATGGCCTCTCTCTCTCTCTCTCTCTCTCTCTCTCTCTCTCTCTCTCTCTCTCATTGCATGCACACCTCTCGGCTGCAAACTACATACATGTGACTCCCATCCCTGCCCACAATCTTTTTCCCCATACAAAGGAGATGAGTCTCCCTTATATTTTCGTGGACCATTTGTTAGCCTAACAGTTTTACCCATCTTACCTTTACGATCAGAATTGCTGAACTTTTTCTTTTCTACTTATTTGATGCAGACCCAGCTGCGACTGGAAGCATTTTATTCTTTTAACGAGAGATTTGCTAAAATCCGTAGTAAGAGAATCAAGAAAGCTGTCAAAGAAATCACTGCTGGCAAATCTTTGGACTTGATGGGTGATGATGCCCAAGTTCTTAATGAAAGTGGAAAGAAAAGAAGAGGGTGTTCTGGTGATGTATCTGATGAAAAACCAACTGGAAATCTCAGCTACCGCTCGACAAAATCAAAGTCCTTGCAGTCAAAGAAAAGAAGGATCCATGTAAAGCCCATTCTTTCTGAAGTGAACTTAGATGCCTCAAAACCGGTGGAAAGCAGTGGAGATGCCAATAAACAGCCTCTTCAGACTGGAAGAGGTAGAGGAAGAGGAAGAGGCAGAGGCCGAGGCCGAGGAGAAATGAGGAGAGGTAGAAAGGCCACCCATGATAAATCAGAAGGTAGCTCTAGTGATGGGGATAGCGGTGATGTGGGGCATGAAGTCCAGTTAGAAGAGTGCAAAGGGCGGCAAGAAGTGCGTAGAGTAAGTAGAGCATTTACCTAATCTTGATTCGTTTTATTATGGTACTGGGCTGCTCTAGCTTTGTTATTATTTCGGGGTGCAATCTATGGTCTGTACTCATGTGATCAGAATATGAATGTTGTCATGCTACTACGAATGGGCTCCAGGCGTTGGTCTATAGAAAGTATTGTACCAGTTAAGAGTGAAGAAATTTTGTTGGAAGGGAATGGCAACCTTCCAAAGGTGTATCCGCTAAGGCTTCTTAATTTCCTGAACTTGACCTACGCTAGGAATCTCAACACCAAAAATAAAGCTTGAAACAATTTGTTGTCATGGCCAAAGTGTTACTTAGGTAGAAGTATTGAACTGTCCTACTTGCTTGTGATTCTACATTTTCTCCTTGATAATGTCGAGTCAAGTCTGACATCATTTTTCCGCACATTCCTCAAAGTACTTAATGAATTAATCTGTGCTGGAAAGGTTGGTCTGTTGAATGCTAATGGGACGCCAGAATGCAACTGAGCAATGAGCAATAGTACGCTAGCATAATTATCAAGCAATTTAGAGAATGTAACTAATCAAATTGTTAAAATGGAATAGTAGTTTTCCATGTAGAGGCAGTGCGCTGTCTTGCATGGAATATGTTGTCCAGATTTGAGCTATCCACTACCGTATCATTCCCATGTTTAGTGAAGTTGATTCTTGTGTATAATGCTTGCATGGAAGAATTAAGATTTTTGTGCTTTTAGGTCCAGGGAGGAGCCCTCTCCTCCTTAACTAATTAGTTATGAAGTGACCTGAGATTTGGGGTTTATTAGGTTTAAGACAGCTTGAAACATATTTATTTCTATCATCTAGAGTTTCTCTTCCTTTGTTTAAGTTACCGAGCCATTTTTAAGCACTTTTATTTCCCTGTTTTTGGTGGCAGTCAGCACGCAGTCGGAAGAAGGTGAATTATAGTCTGGAGAATTTGGAGGACAATGCATCAGAGCACTGTTCTGACAATGACTCTGAGAGAGAGGTTTCAGAATATAAATCTCCCTGTGCTCAGATTGCACATGGCGGCGCCAGTATTTCAGAACTTGAGAGTGAACTTGCAGCTGGAAATCCTTGTCTCGAGGGGAGTAAAGAAATGGATTACCTTCACATCGGGGGTGGGTTTTGTGAGGATGATGCCAATACTGGTGAACCACAACACACACCTGACTCCTTTCCAGAGGATCTTTCCGAAGATCATCTCACAATGGGTGGTGGCTTTTGTATGGACGAAACGAAGACAAGCGAGGATCCTGGAAGTGCTCATAATATAGCTGCCGAACCTTTGGGGGAGGGAAATGAAGATTCCTTCGAATATTTAGAGCCTGCAGATGAAGCTGAGCTCGAGAGTTCCTTGACCCAATTAATCCAATTGCGCAAAACGACTTCAGAGGTACCTTGTGATGTGGTTTCCAAAGATGTGGCTTCCATGCAGGATGACAGTGCCGACAATGTAAAAGCCACAAATGATGGCCGTTCTCCAGGCAATTTCCAAGCAGAGGATAATACAGCACATGATTCAGGAATCGCCACATATGGATCTCTAAGTGCCATGCCTTCCTTGAGAAGAAAACGGAGGAGAGGCTGAACCCTGTAAAATGTGGAGATATTTATGTACTAAATTATAGTAATATGTTGGAGTACGTAACGGATGTATCCCTTGTAATTTTTGTCCTCGTAACTTTTAACTTATAATGGTTGTATATGAAGGGCATGCTCATAGAGCACCTATAATTCCCATGATGAGGAAATTTCTGTGGGAGGTTGGGCGTAATTCTGGGTGCATCTATGTGCGAAAAGCCATGTGCCCCAAAATACTGTTCGATCGATGAAAGAAGATGAAGTTCGTACTAAGTTGTTCGGTTTACCGTGTGCCGGGCATTTTGAGAATTCATAACCATGATCCGAACACGAAACAATCAAAGCCATCCACCAAGAAGAGAATCAGGTGGAGGTAAATCCATGGACCATTTCGCATGTGCCGATTACATAAATAGGCTAATAGCATAAAGTAGTCGTGTTAACTGGATTCCGCAAATGTTAAAATCAGTTAATTGTGGTTGTTTATATTTTGTATCGATAACTAGAATGTTGGACGGTCCCACGCAACGCAAAAACCTTTGGACCTTCCCGACCCAAATCACTTGTAGTGCGGATCAAACGCCGAAGGCGACTGCCGGCTCGGTCATAGACGGCTCATGAAAATCCTCGTAGACATTGCTAGGACGCCGCATCAAGACAATGCCATGAGAGAGACACACTCCAGAAAAAGCAGAGAAACAGCAACGAATAATAAGTGGAGGTGGCTGCGATGGGAGATTGGAAAAAGAAGCAGCTTTTGACCAAAAGGGTTTTGGTGGGAGGGCCCATGCATCAAATGGCAGAGAAAGGCACACCAAAGAGAACGTATCTAATTAAAATAAAGCGACAAAATATAATATAAAAAAAAAAAATTGTAAAAGGAGGTCGTCCTGACTTCTAACCTTATTGCCCCGACAGATGCGAGGGAGTGTGCGACACACGTTCCCTTACATAATGGTCCTTGTGAAGTGTGACGGACACGTTCCCTTTCTTTTCTTACACTTGATATAAACTAAAAGCAGCGAAGATGCAAGAAAAAAATAACCAAATCTCAGGACACCTTTTCTTTAATCGATCGCCCACTAGTTTGTAGCACATCGTTATTTCTTTTCTTTCTCTAAATGGGTTCGCGACATGCTCAAAATATAAGTAAATAATAGTAACTTATCGCATCATTAGATAGATCGGATTTTATAAGCCAGTCTTTATATCTCTGATACTATTACAATTCCATGCAGGTATTGCTTGTAATTATCTTTTAGTAAGGTACGAGATTAGTTCATTCGATTCACAAAATGAAAAGGCAAAAGTACTTTATGAAGTCGCTAACAATATTTGGTTGGGCTGTACTTCAGTGCCACTTCTTCTCCTTAGTACTGTACTAGCATTTTGCATCTTCTTGTCCTTCGATTCTTTTCTGCTTTCTGGTCTGCCGTGGGTGCTCTTCGGAACATCTGAAGTCACTTCTACCTTTACCATTTCGCTTCCTTAAAACTCCTGTGATTTTCATAGTCTAATTTATTTATTATACGTGAAACCGGCATGCAATCTATTTATTTTTCGTGGTTCTTGAGAAAACGAGAGATGACCCTGTCTAATAAATACAAAGGAAGCTCAATTATTACCTAGGTGGGACCACTCCCCACATCATCATCGTAAGCACCGGAATTTGTCAGCTATAACGACCGAACGCACATTTTGGTTGTCATGCGGCTTGCTGTTGCACGCCTTTTCTTATTCTTTTTTTTTTTCTTTCTTGTTGAAAAATTATTCTTTTCATAATTATTTTTTTTGTCTGAACAATTTAATTTTGTATAAATTGCAAGCCAGTGCCCAACTGTGCCAGGTCAACCCCAACACAGTGAAGGAGAAGTTGTTGCCAATCGAGCTTAAGTCAAGATCTATTTCGAAATAGCATGCAATTTCACAACTCAAATTCGCTATTAACAAATCCTAATAAACATTGCCATACAGCTTGATAAGACTTTTTTTTTCATAAATTAAATAAGACGCGGGTCGAGATCTTAATATGTGGCCGATTTTGGAGGGTAGTTACCTAAATGGATTATCTTTAATTTTGTGAAACCTTCGTTCATTTATATCATCTACTATCCAAGAAAAAAGGGGTGAGTGAGTAGGACACACGCCAAAAGCTCTCAGAGTAGCATGCCGTGAAGTTTTGATTTTTGGCATGAAAGCGACATCGTAGAGTCTTTGATGAAATGGAAGATGCTTTTCAGGCTAGTACTCCAATCTCCCAATTTTCTCTTTTCTTTTCTTGCTTTCCTGACCAGCTGATCTTATCTCCCTCTGCTCAGTAACAAGAATAGGCAAAGCAAAAAACCAAAGTGAAAATGAAGATGCAAATGCCCAGGGGACCCATCATGACACAATTGGACACTATTCCCATAAAATAAGAAAGAGTCTCTATTGACACTCAACATAAAACTTCAGAAAAGGCCAATTATTGTTCGAGAATCCACTCACCACCAATTGCATGTCCACCTTATAAGCACTTCCAGATGAGGCCTTTGGGGACTCAGGAAAAGGAGATTGGAGGTCAGGCAACAATTTTTAGCGTGTTGGTTTTTGTGGGTCTGTGGGAGAGCTGATTGATTAATTGTGAGAGAGAGAGAGAGAGAGAGAGATGGGAGGGAGGTACTGTTACAGGGATGTGCTTCCATTCTCAGCCATGGTGTCCATGGAGTGCATGAACGTGGCGTTGAACACGCTCTACAAAGCAGCCACCTTGAGAGGGATGAACTACCATGTCTTTGTTGTCTACGCCTATGCTATTGCTGCTCTGGTTCTTCTTCCTGCTGCTGTCATCTCCCGCAAGTACTCTCTCTCTCTCTCTCTCTCTCTCTCTCTCAAAGGAAAAAAGAGAAGATTTCTGGGTCCAGCTGTTAGCTGACCATTTCTCGTTAATGGTTTTTTGCAGATCAAGAACGCTTCCCCCTCTCAGCAGGCCCATACTTGCCAAAATTGTTCTTCTTGGGCTCGTTGGGTACAACAGTTTACTCCGCCCATTCATGTTCAATTCAATTAAAGATCGGTTTTCTGAGGAAGTTTGAGATTCTTTGTGCAAATTTCTCAGGAGAAAGATGAAATCAAGAAATGGGTTTTTAGCTCTTGGATTTTTTTATCAGACTGATTGCTTCTTTTTGTCATCTCTGATTTTCTTTTTGTTTTTTTGGGTGTAAACAGGAGTTCATCACAGATCCTGGGATACACAGGGATCAATTTCAGCTCTCCAACGCTTGCTTCAGCTATCAGCAACCTCACCCCAGCTTTCACTTTCATACTTGCCATCCTTTTCAGGTTCTTCTTCCCCTCTTGTGAACTTTACTGGTATGCCCTTCCCCAGATGAACTAAAAATATTTCAGAAGGCTCCATCAAAGAATCTTCCACTATCATATTCTCCGATGCAAAGCAAAGGGTCTTAAGTTCTTTCTGCTTTGAAAAAGTTCAAGTGGCAGTTGCCTAGGAGTTCCTTTCAAGGGAGTGCCCAGTCTTATCAAGTGCACTCAACTTTCTTTTTATCCCTTCCTTTTTTCTGTTTATGTAATAAGTTGCTTTCGGTGCTTTTGGAGCCTCATTCCCTTTTGGGCCAATGTTGGTCTCACCTCAGCCATGAGCTTGTGCTTGCCTTGTACTAATATTTTCTCAGGCTTGGCCCGGCTCAGTTTGAAAAAACTTACACCTCGATATCTCTAAAATATTCTGCAACAATGGCCCAGAAGGAATAAACAATGCTAGGTGTAGCGTGACCAATCTACCAAATTGGCATATCAAGTGAAAGACGTTTTTTGGATATTATATGTGACCCACTTGTTTAAAGGCCTGATTGCAATCTACCTCATCACTTAGTATACCAACGTAGCAGACCGGTCTTAATAATTCTAGCATTTTTTCAGAAAGGAATAAGAGCGTGGAGTTTCATAATGCTTTTGTGTCAACTGAAGTACTCAGCTTTACAGTATCTAAGCGCAGAAGTAACAGTATAAATATAGAGTTAATATTTATGCTGCTTAAACCTGATTTATTTTGCCTTTTTCCCCTGCCAAAAGGATGGAATATATATCATTGAAGAGAAGAAGCAGTCAGGCTAAGATCATTGGAACCATAGTATCGATATCTGGTGCATTTGTCGTCACTCTGTATATTGGTCCTCCAATTATTATCAGTACAAAACCTTCTCCCTCGCTTCATCGGAATCTGCACTCATCGAACATGGACTGGATCATTGGAGGGTCTCTTCTCACAGCTGAATATGTTCTAGTTACCTTGTGGTACATTGTTCAGGTATACAATACAACTCTGCCTTTCTTTCAGTTTATAATTAGAGTCAACATGACTAAGGGCTCAATACATATTCTTACAGGCGCAGATAATGAAGGAGTATCCAGATGAACTGACTGTAGTTTTCCTCTATAACCTAATTGTGAGCTTTGTAGCTGCGACTGTTGCTTTAATTACAGAACGTGATATGAATGCTTGGAGAGTAAGGGACATAGGACTGGTATCCATAATATGCTCGGTAAGAGGTTAAAACCTGAGGAGATACTACTTTATTTTATCAAGAAGGTGTTTAAACCCTTGCTTTGCATTTAGGGAGTTCTCGGATCAGGCTTAAACAACTCTGTGCATGCTTGGGCAATCCGCTTAAAAGGTCCTTTCTATGCTGCACTTTTCAAGCCGTTGTCAATAGCCATTGCAGTCGCCATGGGCGTCTTCTTTCTTGGTGACACTCTTCACCTTGGCAGGTAAGATATTGAGAAATGCTAAAAGAAAATTTTATGTCAAATTGGTGACATCGGGATCTACACGTAAGTCGCCGTGCAGCAGAAGAATCTAATGTTCAACCCTCTAATAGACTTCTAACAGATAAAGAAATGCTGCGATACAGTAAAAACCATTGCCTTCTCACTTTTTTAGTATAAAGATGATGTGCCCAGATTTTTCAATCATTCTGGTCTTTATATGCATTATCACTGTGATGAGTGAGTGAGCTCTTACTGTCAGTTTTAGAAACGACCTCTTTTTGGTAAAGTTCGATTTATTTTCTAACTTGCGCCTTAACGCTTGTTTCCATGTGCCACAACTTTGCAGTCTCATTGGGGTGACAATTATATCATTTGGGTTCTATACTGTGATGTGGGGAAAGGCAAAAGAGCAGAATATTGAGGAGGCTGGAGAGAACCGGCCGGTCTCAATACCCTCTGAGAAGGTCCCCCTACTGCAAAATCGTAAGGTGGATGAAGTGTAGATCAAACTTCTGCAGATAGAATGAAGCAACAGACACTGCTCAGAAACTTCTGCAGCTACAGTGAAGCAACAGACGCTGCTTAGAAACTTGTGGCGAGGATTACTCAGGTATAAGTATATGTAGGAAAAGGAATGTATATGTATCATAGATTTTTACTCGAAAGCGATGGTGGCAAGCATTTAAACTGAGAAATGTAGATGAAAGGTCTCAATCCAAGTATAAAATTGGCATGTGATGTGAACGAAATGGAGGACCGCTGAGAGGCGTAGATCAAAGGTCCCAATCCGAGTACAAAACTGGCATGTGATGTGGACAAAAATGGAGGGCCGACGGATCCTCATAAGTCTCTGTCGCGGAATCCATTTCGGCATGTATACGTCTGGATTTATGTGGAAAGGTTGCTTTCGATTTGAATCATTGCAGCTGTCTTTCTTGAGGGGGAACCCACAGCCAACGAGACTTTTCCTCACCGAGATAATTCAGAGATCGAATGGTCCAACTAAAATAAAGGCGTCAGCGCAACCAAGTTTAGATTTACCTGTCCTCGTTTCACCTTTGGCGAAGCTGTAAATGTGGAGGATGCAATTCTTCAAAAATAAATCGCTTAATCTTCATGAAAAAAATCCAAACTTCACTCTCTGCGTATGGAACCCTTCATTTGTCCTACGTCAAGACAGGCGTTGGCTTCTCCACGAAAGCAGAGCTTCCAAACCAGAGAGGGTTTGTTTTTCGTTTCCTGCAGGAGGTCCTGCTCCAGTCATACACTCGTTCAGTTGCTTGCTAGACCTCAAAAATCATGCTACCGAGTCCGTGGACACGAGACCAATAAGATTGTAGCTGTTTCAGTCGAATGAGCAAAATCCAAAGCAAAGACTACAGAGGGATGATGTTTGATATGGTAAAACTCATGGACCAGCGTTGAAAGTTTGTGAACGCAATGGTTCACCTCACTAGAAAATGCTTTGCTCTGTAGTATCTGTTCCGGTAATAACATTACATGTATCTGTTTCAAGTCAAATTCCTGGTCTACTAGACCAACAAAAACAAGCATTGGCAAAAACCTTTCCATTTTCGTGTCCGCTCCCTTCCGATCGATGAAAAATTGAGTACAGAAATAAGGGAGCGCACAGCAAAATAGCTCCCACCCCCTGGCTGATGATAGATTAAAATCCAAGGATTAATACCATCGGTTGCGCAGGGCTCAGAGAATTTAGTTTACTACTCTAGCGCAAGTCGATTTCACTGCCCCTACTTAATTGTCCAACATATAAAGAGGAGAGCTTCATTGGCTAAATCACAGACTCGCAGTAATATCCATGACAGAAACTTCATGCACCATATCTTCATGGACTAGGCTTTGAGGTCAGCGGACATGGCAGAAGGTATGCAATGGGTTGTTAGTATATCTGAAGTCGCCACCTTGGCAGTTTTGGTCTTTAGCACTACTACCTGTCAAGAGAGGGACCAAGAAGAAGATTAGTCGAAATTTCTTAAAGATACGGGAGAGTCAAGGTGAGAGAGAGAATTGTACCTGCTGATATTCCAGGTCAAAACGTAAATATTCATCCTCACAGTTCTCCACCATGTTGGCCAAACTCTTCAGATTCTTTACAGGCTCGCCATTGAAAGCAAGGACCTAAATCCACAAAACAACTCGTAAGTCACCGTGAGACATTTGAAAGTGCCAATAACCATATGTCCAACCAATTTGTAATAAACCATCCACGACCTGGGTATTGACAATGTCTTCATATCCAATATTTATGTCTGCAACAAGGACCTATCACAATAAAAGATGATGGGGAATAGGGAATGAAAGCAAGTGCATCATCAGTATTTTACAACAAGTTACTCAATATGGCAAGTTATCAGAGTAAGGCTGGAGGGGGAAAAGAACCTGAGATACAACAACAAGCTGTTCATTCACGGATTCTGCCATTGAATGAAGAAGTTTGTCCAACAGTTTGACTGGAGCATCAAATTCATAGTCCTTCCCATACTGGAGCAATAAATAAAACAAAACATCAGCAATTAAAGTTAGCCCTCATCTACTCAACCAACCGTGGACTCTACAACTTAAGCAGATGAGCACCATAAACTTTTTGTCACTACTAATTTGCAAACTCCACAATAATGTATATCTTAGGTAGCTGGGCATGCTCCATGTTGTGCTCAGTGTTCAAATTCAACCATCACATCTCCATTAAGCTAAGGCATCGAAAGACATGCAAAGAAATACACGCGTTAAGGTAGGAAAACCTAATGTAGCGAAGCCTGATCAGATAATCAATTATCCCAAACCTAAGAATTAACAACATCATATATCTAAAAACTTTATGCTGGGGAGGCAGCCAGTACTGAAGCCCCCATATTGATTGACAGAACCCTATAGCAAATGATTCGCTCAAGTGAGCAACAAAATGGCTACCCAAGAACTTATTCTGACAGGCATTTAGAACCTCATGGATTATTCTTGAACATCAACCGCACGAAATCAGAAAATCACTATCACAGAACAACTATGGCAACATTATATCCCGAAACTAGTATTAAATAAAGATTCATCCAGGTGTACTGTGGGAAACCAAAGACCAAGAGTAGAGGATAGCTCTCAGGATCTTAATGGCATTTTCATTGATGAGTCTAGACTGCCAATCTCTACTAGCTGAGAGGGGTCAGTATACCAGAAAGTATGGTTGGGACTCCACAATATATTTTCATAATCTTTTCTAGTTGAGAACCACCTATGCCCCACTGGTAGGATGATCTATCTATTTCTTAAAGAAATGAGGCTCAGCATTTTCCTCATTTGATAGAGAATTGGTAGTTGGACCCAAGGGCCAAGTCCTCAAATTATGGCCATACAGTCCTCAAATTATGGCCGTACAGAATGTTTCCTGATTTGAGAATTGATGGAATTGCTTTCTACTATGCCAATTGAACAAGATATAAGGGCTTCCTATTATAACAGGTTGTTCAAAAGGATGTCCACGGTTATCTCACTACTATGTGCATCTGTGAGTAGTCAGAGTTAAAAAGAATGCTTTGCAAACCAATACCAGCGAACAGTAGAGAACTAATCAACTAAATTATCTACTGCCATTGACAAACAAATCAACAAAGAACACAATACGTGCAAGACCAGGCAAACAAGCAAATGCAACAACAATTAGATTAAAAAGAAATCATAAATTTCTCCAAATGCTACAGAACCAAAATACCAAAATCACTAAATCAGATAGATAAAGAGGAACTGCCACTGAAACCATCAATCATACACAGACCCACAGAGCCTGTCAGCCAACACAAGTGGCACGCCGATGCACAGTGCATCTTGTTGTGGGGTGGGGGGGAAGAGAGCAAAATATTCACCTCTGAACGGAGATATGGAACAGATACGGCAGTAAAAACAAATCCAGCGATTATGTAATAAGAAGGTGATTTCCCACTAATATGTGCAGGGATGAGCCGTTTGTGAGTAGCAAGTTTTATGTCAAATTCAAGAATCTTCGGATTTCTGAGAACTTGCACATGAGCTTTATCTCCAGTGTATTTTTGGGAAACCAAATAGCCGAAACCTATGCGCTCTCCATGCCTGAATGGAACTGAGGAGGATCCAAAGAGATGTCAATACATTCATCAAGGAATAAAGATGCACGTCAATGCAAGAGCACAAGGATAAATAGTAAAGACATCTTTAAATCTTAAACCAAGCTGGCATGCAGAGAGTAATTAGAGCAATCGACTACCACAATTAAGGCCATCTTCTCGTTGAATTGCATAAAGACATGCATGCTAGCCTGCACATCTTGTGATTGTAAACTTAATTCTTCATTTGCAGTGTCACTGACAGAGTCAGGTAGTTCAATTCTGGAAGAAATCAGAGTTGGAGAGGTTTACAATGCCCTCGCTATAAGTAAATGAAAATCCAAAGCAGGAATGCTCAAATTACCAGAGGAACATCTGCTGACATCCTGCTAGGCACATGCCCTAGATATCACATGAGATGGCATTGGAAGTTTTTTCATCAAATAGGTCTAGTAAGTCCTTTGGTTTCTCAAGTTTAGAAATACGTGAATAACGACAACAACAACCAGCATTCCAAATCCTGCTCTACAAATGCCGACAGAGAAACAGAAGCAGCATTGCTAAAGTAAGAGAGTGAGAGGATGGGGTGTATCTACCTGTCCCATCATTAGCAATATTAATCCCATCAAAGCTAAGAATAACATCAGATGGCTTAAGGACATGTGATTCTGGAGCTGTAGGTTCGATTCTCCTAATTCGGACACCTTTCTTGTCCAGTTTCATTCCCATAGCCATGCGTAGGTCAGGATTTTCCATCTTCTGCCACTCAACTCCAAGAATGGGGAATCCTGACATGAATTGATCGACCATGAAATAAGACATCAAGACAAAGTTATTTCGAGGGCCTTTAGCATCAATTGCATCCATGCATTTTAACAATTCCAAGGAAAAACCGCAAAAAGTAAGCTGGAAAAATGTTTTTCCCCCTAAGAAAACCAGAAAAGGATGTTAAAAGACTAAATGAACAAATTTCTTTCACAATCATTTACAAAAAATACAGCTAATGGCACGACCAGTTTAGAAGTAAAGTACATTCAAGATAGAAAACAGAAGCACCTGTGTACAACCCATTCTTCTCATAATCATGAATGAAGTGCATGATGACTGGTGTTGGGATAATATAACCGATATTCTCTACATCTTCATGTTTAAGTGACTGAAATGCAATACCCACACATTTTCCCTTGTCATTAAATGCAGGGCCACCAGAATTTCCTGAATTTATAGCTGCATCTATCTGCAGGAGAATCCCCACACAAACATGAGAATCCCAGCTATTGCAAGCAAGTAAGAAACAGTCATGACTGATTGAATAACCTGCACTCCCAGGAGTTCAGTTGATCCATGGGCATAGGAAAGCATCTCCATACGTGACACAACACCACTCGTCACAGATATCGTATCTCCACCAATGGGATAACCCACCACAGTGACAGCATCTTGGAGTGCAGGTAGATCTCCGAACTCCACAGGCGCAACCCCTTCCCAGAACTCATCACTATTGACTGTGAGCAATGCTGAAAAAATAGCAAGATACAAAGGGCCTTTTAACTCAATGACATGAAAAGGAAATAGCTTTACTAATTTCTAACAAGTAATCACCTTTACTAAAGGGCAGTCAAATTGCAAAGCAATATTTTCTGGTGATCAGATAAAACAAAACACCAACCATATTCTCACTTTGCTAAACCTCCTAATTCAAACTGATAAAAGGATGGTGATGATAAATTACCGACCTTTCCCCTTTGGGTGTTACAAAGCTTCTAAACCTAGACAAATTTGCACACTGTTCCCATTAGATATCAAAGATTCACAGATGATATCAGCAAGAACCACTCACTCCTATAATCTCCTCAATTGCCAGTTCATCCTGTCTCAGTAAAATCATACCAACTACATTGGCAAACGAGATAAAGACTATAGGCACTCGAGCATTGCCACATAGAAACCCTCTCCATCACATGCCATTAACGAATTCAAAAGCGCTACACTACCTTACATATAAAACACTCAATCAACTCAAACCTCATTGGACAATCCTATGTCGCTTACCGATATCACACTCGGTCCCGATAGCAAGCACAGTAGCCAGATACTTCGTATCAGAGCCACGCTTCTTCACCTTCACCTGAGTGTGGTGCTCCACGGAATGCGCATTGGTCAGCACTCTCCTCCCTCCAATAATGAATCCGCTGCTGCTGCTGCTGTACTGCCTCTTCCGCTGCCACGGGAGCGAGAAATTCGGCTCCGTGTGCACGCAAAACACCTTCACCACCGCGTCCATCGCGGGGACCACCCTCGCGACGTTCTCCCACTTCGGCATCGGCATGGGCGACGGCTCCTCCCCGTCGAGTTCCAAGTCCCTATCATCGCCGCCGCCGCCGACCACGACGGCCAAGGAGCAGTCGCCGTTCTGCTCGGCGAAGCGAGAGCTCCGGCGCTCCGGCGACCGGCGCTCCGCCTTCCTCCGGGGCCGCCCCCGGCCGCGGCGGGACGCGGGAGGGTCGGCGCTCATCGTCTTGTCAGCCGACGGCGCCGAGGCGCCGTCGTTTAAAGCGGTGGCGGCGGCGTTCGGGTGCTGGTGGTCGGCGGCCTCCGCGGATTCGTTGGGCGGGTGCTTGGACGGGCGGCCGCGTTTCCGCTTGTTGTCGACCATTTTTCCGGCGACGGCGGGGTCCGGCGGCGAGGTATGGCGTCGGAGACGGCGACGAAACGGGGGTTTAAGGGTTTATTAAGGTCGGAGCAATCTCGGCGAATCGCTAGCGATTGGTGATGTCGACGACGCTGTTTTTCTGGCGGAGATGGAGAAAAGAAGAGGCGGTTCGAAGGTAAGGACGACGCACGGAAGGGGCTTGGGCTAACATGGGCCGAAGTTTTGGGCCTAATATTTGGGTCTAATATTTGGGCCTAATATTTGGGCCGAATAGTCGGGCCGACTCTTCGGGCATGGCTCGGCTCGACTCCAATATTCAAGGCTCGAAACAATACTCTAGTAAGTTTTCGGTGAGCTTGGGCTCGACTTGACTAAAACATTTGGGCTTGATGCTCAGGTTGAGCTCGAGTTTGACTCGACTCGACGTTAATAGCCGATAAAACTCTACTTGAATCAAGTAATTTCAAGCTTGAGCTCGACTCAACTAAGTGCTCGGACACGAAAAGAATCTAGCCAAGTTCAAGTAATATGCAAGTCAAACCCAAGTAGTTTCCTAGCAGCTGGATTGACTTGAGCCCGTGATACAAAAATGTGGGGATCCTACAATTAAATGAGGTCCGACGCCAGTACAAAGTTAATGAGTAATTTTTACATGCGTAAGGAAGATTAATGAGTCCTAATAGGATACATATCTATGATTCTAAAAGTGAAGATAACAATCAGATTATCATTACAACACGGCTAACTTTAAATTGATATGAATTGGCACGTTATCATATTGGTCATTTTCTCTTGACACTTCTTTAACATGCTCTTAATTCAATTTGATGCCTTTTATATATACATCTCTGCCTATGAACCGATCATGTATGACGCATTTCCTCAAGTGCAAAGAGGTGGGAGATATAGGAGATATGCTATTTAACTCTAGATTGGAACTTTGGTGCTTGAATTGAACATGAATAATCCCAAATTGCCATTAGGAAGTCCACAAACAGAGATCAACTCCTTTTGTTCCCTCCTCAAGTATTGCCTCCAAACTACAGTCTACACCCCCTGCACTCTTAACAAGAATGACGCCAAAAACTGCCTTCAAAACACTTGCTAAGTAATCAAACAAGAAAAACATTACAAATTTTCATATATTACTGTTTTCGCGACATGTATAATCGATATTTTAAAAATCAAATATTTCGTCATAAAGCGTCAACACTCATTAAGAAAACCCTTCCGATTGCTTATCAAACATCCCTATCAAGTGTTGACGCATATTAATGAAACCCTTTCCGATTGCTTATCAAACATCCCTATCACTTGATCACCTCTTTAGCCACCAACAAATCAAGGCCCACAACAAACCTTTCCTCTTGACAAGACCATGGAGGACAACAAGAAGAAAAACATACATATTTTGTTCTTAACTAAACAAGCTTATTACCAATCACTGGGGCCACAAAGCCCATGCAAAGAATGGAGTACATATCTAACTACATCACCAATGCAAAAAAAGAAAAAAGAAAAACCATGAACATGTATTATTTCTCTTTTAATTCGGCTCTCTCTCTCTCTCTCTCTCTCTCTCTCTATATATATATATAAATATAAATATATATATAAATGTCATATTTCCTCAAGTAAAATCAAGAATTCATCCCCCCTTCAAGCCTCAAAGCAGCCATCAGGAAGTCGTTCCAAACATCAATCGGGCCAGGCAAGCACCAGTGGACGCAGTCGTTGTACCCTCTCATCCACTTGTTCCCCCAGTGCTCCCCCGGGTGCCCGTCCGGCCGCATCAGCATCGCCCGTGTCACGTCCAACGCCCCAAACCTCTTCCCTCTCTCCCTCCCGACCACCTTTGCCCTCTCCATCTCCTCCATCTGCACGTTCCTGAACCCCCACTCGGATCCCCCCAGGTCGATCTCGCCCTCCTCGTAGGGCCCCGTCCGGGCGCACGCCCCACCCGTGTCCCACGTCCCGTTCTCAAAGTGCGCCGGCGAGAACATCCTCAGCAACGTCGTCGTCCTCCCCCTGCACCCGTTGATGTGGTCGAGCGCGGCGCGGAACGACATGCGTACTGCGTGCTCAGGCCCGTAGGAAGTGACGTTCGGCTCGTTGCAGTAGACGCAGCCCACCAGGCGCTTCTGCTCATAGAGGTAGAGCTTCCGGAAGAACCAGTGCGCCGAGGAGACCACGGCGATGTCCATGGTGGGGACCTCCTGCGCCCACTGTCCGTCCAACTCGTCGAGGTTCAGGGAGAATGTCCCCGTCGACGAGCCGTTGATCACCTCCTCCTTGGCCATCACGAGGAACTTGGACCACAGGATCTTGAGCGTGAACTCGTGCCTGCGGAAATACCACGTCCGGAACCGGTCCTCCGAGTCCTTGAAGATATCGACCGGCGTTTCCTCCTGCACAAAAGAGTTCGAATGATCTCCGGCCTCTTAACGTTTCAATCTAGCATCTGTCAAAAGATATGGCAAGATTCGAAACTGTTCTGATGACATTCCAGCAAAATGCAAGAACTGGAGATACACAAGAAGTTCCCGATCCAAGCAGACAAAAGACGAGGATGTCTTCGTGGTTCCTGTTCGATAACTACACGTCTTCAGCAGAAAAGTCAACAAGCTATTCAGGCGCTTCTTCTCATCAACGCCGATCAACCTTTAGAGATCAGATGATCCTGCCTACGAATCGAGGGTCATCAGATTATTCCGCTCGTATCTCTCTCATCGAATCTCCTCGCCCCGAGGGGCAAATTGAAGAGGACGACGAGTACCCGGCATGACGATCACGAGAAGCAGCAGCAGCAAATAGCCGTTGACCAGCCATGTGCATCTCAGGCACAAAAGGAAAGGGTGGGCCAACCGCGAATTGGCACCATACATACAATAATTCGATCCGTCGGACTCGTCGTCCTCGTACAACGAGGGCCCGAAAAGAACGAGTCAAGGCCCAAGAATCCTTGTCCCTCTCGTCAAAATCAGTAACATAATCCGAACTTTGACATAAAATATCACATTCTGGTTATTCAATCCACCCCTAGATCATCGCTCAATCAATCAATTCATCGAAGTCTTTAGGTGCACAGCTCACATGCATTTAGGTGGAAGATGGGTTGGGGAATTTTCCTATTCTTGGTACGTAGGTAGACATTCTTTATTAGTGTCATGCTTTCTCTAGAACGACAATGACACCTTCCTATCGCTCGAAAATTTTATGTTTTTCTTCCCATCTCTTTTGACAATTTTTCGGACCGCCCGTTCGGCATCTAACTTTTACTTTAATCTTTGCTAATCTTGGTAGCGAAATCTTTACGAACTTCCTATCCCCCACTCGGCGGAAGTTAATGCACATAGGTCGATTGCCGGATACAAGGGAAACCATACTCAGCATCCGAAACGATCTAAGTAAACGACAGCGACATGAACGGTCGGTAAATTCCCTAATTATCGCCAAATTTAAACACGAGATAATGTAAAAAAATCTTGTATTAATGGGTCGGGATGAAACCGATTCTCCTTCCAAATGCGGATAAAAATGCCAGCTTTTTTGTCGTCAGACGATAAATCCCAGGCGATCGCTCTTTTCTCTCTCTCTTATCTTTACTAATTATATTCATTAATTAACAGAGGGGGAATGGAATCGAGAAGGGTTCACGCAAAGGTCGTGCATGGAGAGAATTCAATGCCGAAATCCCCCCCCCCCTCTTTCCGGGTGCAACGCCGGTTGGCGGGGCGGAGGACTCTTCGTCTTCGACGGTTCTTGACGGGCGCGCGGTGGCGGATCGTGAATCGGCCGCGCGGCGCCTCAGGACCAGGGCGCAGAGCGCGAATTACATGCGTTTCCACTCGTTCGCTTTCGCATCCCACGCAAAAAATCAGTAAAGTTTTCCCGAAGAAGACGACAAAAAGAGATTTTGGCAATGTCGATGACGTTCGAACAGTGCGGTTTGATTGGGAACTTGACTGACCTGAGACAAGAGGCAGAGCAGTGACTCCATGTGGTTCCTGGCGACGGAGTCGCCGACGAAGGCGAGGGTTTTCCCGCGCACCATACCCAGGAACGCCCGGGGGTCGAACCTCGGGAGCTCGCACCCGTCGGGCTTCCATCTCCAATTCAGGAAGTCCGTGTCTTTCCTCCCGTGCCGGAAGCAGTTCTTGGAGTCCGGAATCGTCGCGCAGCTCGAATTCGTGTACGACGAGGCTCTGAAATCCGGAACCCAGTGTCCCCTGTACAAGTCACAATCTGGAAACACGAACGACACCCATCATGAGCATGGACAAGAACAGTCGCGGACGAGGATAAAAAAATCATCTTTTTGTGTGTCCTCCCGCGTCGGGCTTCTTTACCCTGTTGAGGTCTGATGGAGGCGGAGGCGGAGGAACCGTCTTGCTGGAGGTCGCGCTTGATCGTGAGAGGGGAGGGAGAGAAGAGCATGAAGAGGGTGAAGAGGGTGGCGAGGAGGAGGGCGAGGAAGAGGAAGGGAGGGAGCGCGGGAGGAGCCGCGGCGGCGGCGGCGGCGGCGGAGGCAGCAGAGCCGCCACCATTACCGCCACCATGATTGTGGTATCTGGTGTCCTTTTTGTGGGTTCTGTCTTGGACAGGACATGAAGGTTTCATGCTTCTTTCTAGGAGCGCGGAGAGAGAAAACTGAGAGAGATGTGGGGGAACTTGTTGGATTATAAGTTTGAGTAGTCGTGTTACATTTTTATTTTTATTTTTGCTTTGCAGGAAAGTAAATATACAGATACATATATAAATAAATAAATGGAGTTGAAAATGGAAGGTTTTGTTAGCTGGGGACAGCCTAATTAGTTGCCTAATTCATTAAGATTTGAAGGCGGCGATTAGAGGCAGCGAACGGAGAGGAAATTATGAAAAGTCTACCATACGGGGCGATGATAACAATTGCTCCTCGTACTTATGTACTTTTTTTCTTTTTATTTTCTGTGGTTCTCGAATTTGATACGAGACTTCAAATTAGTATAGCGCTACCTAAAAGCCTGACCGAATAAAAATGGGTACAAGTACTAACATTTCATTTTCATGGTCATTTTTAGTGACAGGCCACCTTTTTTTTCTCGAGCTTTTGGAATTCGAAATCGAAATTTCATCTTGATTGGAAAATAAAAAGATGGCTCGCTTTGTATTTTGATCTCCATTGATATTTAACATATTTCGTATTTGTATAACCGCTTCTTCTCTATATCGCATCAATTATGGAATGAGCTTTTATAAAATAATAAGATGTGGTGAAGTTCGATTGCTTTGAGGCGAATAACCACGGGCTCTCTCGCATAATTTCACTTTTGCATGTTTTAGAGCTTGCATGCATTTGACTTCACATCGTGAAATAAAGAAAAAATTACATAAATTGTCATTGGACCTCGGTATAATGTACAATGGACCTCGGTATAATGTACAATGTTATTCTCGAACTTCTAATTTATTCACTATGGTATCTAAGGATATATAACTTTTTATAAGATCTAAAGACTATATTAAATACATCATCGAACAAACTTAAAATTTGAAAACGACATTATTCATGAATTTTATTGTATAAATTAAAAATCAACAGACAATATTAAACGTTTAAATCAAAATTAAAAATACAGTTCAGGTTATGAACCCTAAGGTCAACGATTCGCATGAACTCGGCAACGTGCGCAGCAGTAATTGGAGGGAGAGGGGGAATAGTGGGGTGGTCAAAGGAAGGCGTGGGATCTAGACAGCGCACCTGATTCGCGGAAAGGCGTGCGACGCGCACCGCGGGATCGGCAACACGTGGCAGTGGAGAAGGGAGAAGGTGGGGCGAGATCTCGTCAGGCGATTTCCTCGACTCCCTCCAACACCCCGCCCCCCCACGTGAGAGTCCGGGGATGGCCTTTACTCCTCCCCCTCGTTTCACGGCGCGATCCGTTCCCTCCCCTTTCCTAGGTCCCGCCGTAGTTCTATTCACATTTAAGTTCATACTCTAATTTAAAAAAAAAAAAGAAGTTCATACTCTAATATCAAGAAAATCTCTAAATTATTAGGTATATGATAAATTTGCCACGCATCATGTCGCTGGTAATCATTAAATTATTGCCAAGTTGCCGAATTGAGTAATACATTTGCTACATCTTGCCACCAGTAGTCATTAAGTATTGTCGAATTGTTGAATTGAGTAATATGAGATAATTGACGATTGTATCATTTTTTGAATTTTACCTTATGTTTCTCACGAGTATATTAACTTATGATTTTTCGTGATATTAACATAATTTAATGAAAATTAATATAGGATAAATTCATCGTAAATATATCGATTTAGATTTTTTTTTTTTTTTTTTCGCAATGTTACCCCTAAAGTTCAACCCACCCCAAAAGAGACACCAAAAGAGTACGAGCATGCGTAGTTGCAAAGAGGTGGGTTTTGCACTTCTTATGCGCATTCGACATGACTTGTCTCCTCGATGCCCCAATGAGTGATCACTTTGGAACAATTATGGCATTCTTTGCCCCCCTCATGCCTCGTGCTTTTTGCTTTCCGATCAATGGCTTTTCACTGTTCGGGAAAAGGTGAAAAAATATTCAAATTTGCAGCGAGCCACGACGACTCGGTCAATAAAACCGAACAAAACGCACGCTAATAGGTTCACGGTAGGTATGGATACCATTAATAAAGGATCTCTCGGAAGTGTTCTCTAGCGTCTATAATGCGCTTGTGCGCACTCCTTTACCGGTCGAGCTGCACGGACTATTGTTTAAATCGCTTTTTTAATTGTTTAACACGCGCCGCGAGAGCGACTCGTTGATGCCCATTTTCCTTTCCCACCAAACGACCCCTCGGAAATTTCCGAGTGTAATTCATCGTGCCGCGTGAAGTCGATTTCCGACTTTCACCACCGAGGACCGACGAGAGGAAAGGAACAAAGTTGATGGAGCTGTGATGGGAGACTTTGAGGAAAAGGAAAAGTCAATATCGAAATGAGATCAATCACGATCTCCGGAGGGATTCAAAGTGGAGTGGAGCCACTGTTTGAAATCATTCTCGGAGTGACATTGAAAACACAGATCTTCGCACGAGCGAATGATTAAGTAATACATTGTTTTAGGGTTATTACTACAAAAAAAAATATATATATATATTAAATTAATGCATTTACAACAAATTTATCATGCTTATAATATATCTATCCTTTATTAATTTCCATTAAATTAAATTCACGTCATGCAAAATTAGAAACCGGTATACTTACGACAAGCAAAAAAAGTAAATTCATAAACTGATATACTTATCAATCGTCACGTGTCTTTCAACTTAACAATTTAACGATAAACTTCAAATTCATCATAAGCGTAGTAGTTTATAATTTTTTATCAAAAATTAATTTGTGATAAATTTATCACATATGTATTAATTTAATATTTTTCGTGGTATTAATTCATTATTTTAAGTGCATTATTAAATGTCCGGTTGATGTAAGACAAGTGACTAATGTCACAGTAATGTCACGGTGCCGTCACCATAGCGAATAGAAAAAATTTACCGAAAGTACAAATGACACTCGTGATTTAAAAAAAAAAAATGTAACTTATAAACAAGATAAAAAGATAAAAGTGCAAATGTCACTGCCGACATTCCTACGGAGAAAGCAAAAAGGGAGAAGTGACGTTGTGATGTGAATACGTGCAAACTGCTAATTCGCGGGTCATATTTCTACCGTGCGAGGCGTGGGCAAATCTGGACCGTCCCACATGCGGGGCGGAGACCAGCTCGTCGTGATCGGGCTTTCTAGTTTTTATTCCCTTGGTGGACACGGAAGGAACGTCCCCTTTTCAGCTATTATTATTAAAATAAGAAGATTCCAAATAAAAGTTTGAAGTTTGAAATTTTTTTCAAAAAATGATAAAAAGTTATTCTTTTAAATAAGTATATAAAGTGGCAAATTCAGTCTAAAATAAAAATCCGACTCTCGTAGCGCGCGTGATAAAATTTATACTTCTCTATTTTTCTATTTAGAATAGGTTTAAGTAAACAGTTTGGTAATATAATTTGATTTTTTCTATTTCCATAACAAATTTTTATTTCGAAATAGATTTAAAAAATAAATCATGCCTAAAATTTTTAACTTCTTAATTTTCGATTTAATTTTTTAGAAATTTTAGCCAACAAACACATACCTCGCACATGTCATTTCAGTAGTCGTGGTGAAGGGCATTTTCATCTCGGGCCTTGTTTTCTTCTTTCATCTATATTTTTCTTTCTTCTTTTGTCCATTGGTTTTCTGCATTCCTCATTCAAGCCTCTTCGGATCGTCGTCTTCGTTTGGAACCAGCCAACTCTTCATCATTTGCACAGGCTTGACAGCGATCCGCAACGACGGCTTGACTTGGACGGGAGGACGTGACGAAGGTGGCAACCCGGAACCAAGTCGTAGGGCTTGATTTCAGGGTGATTGAAAACCGAGTGACGGTGACGAGCCCTCCAACCACGGTGGCGACGATCGACGGACGTCAATAATGGCCCGAGTGGCTTCCACGACGACAAAGCTAGCTGTTCTCGGTGTGGCGTAGCTCAAAGCGTGTCCTGAGGCTTGATTTTGGCGACAATTTCCTCGTGGGGTCTTAGTGAAACATGATGAGCGCATCTCCTTGACAAGTACATTCTTGTGCGTGGCAAATTTGGGCAATTTCAAGTTTAGGTGGGTGAATTGTGAGGTTTCGATTTGGTATCTACCCTAAAGATGGCTTACCATATGGCATGTGAGATACACGCGCTCGCTGGCTAGTGAATATTTGGCTAATTGGAAAGCTATGCTCTTATTTGAGATAAGATTTACTTAAAGTCATCTTTTAAAAAAATTATTTTATTTTAAGTCTTTATTTCAGAATTTTCTCTATTAATATTGTTGTTATTGTTATTTGCAGTGGAATTTTAGTATTGTACAAGTAATTCACTGGGTCACGCAGTAACATGTCTTCGAATGAATATGGCGTGAGAAAGAATCAAAAAGAGATCAATTGTTATAGGCTCGAGAATTTTTTATGATATTTTATGATATACACACCTTTCAATTCATCTTCTCCGTTCATTTAAAAATAGCTCGTCATATGAGGAGGTTGCTGGATTCTACTTGAGAATTGGCAAGATTATGTGCAGAACCAAGAACTAGACTGAATTGTCCATGTGAACTAGTCAAATTCCAAGTTTTCAATGGAAATTGATTTGATTTCCAATTTCAAAAATTTAGAACTTGTTTTATGTGGTCCCATGGGAATGGAACATAACTGGATCAGGAATCAAAGAACTTGAGAAGACTTTTTATGTTACATGTTTGGAATTTTTATTATTTATTTATTTTTACTTGTTTATGTTTTATGAATTGTTGATATTGGCGGACAATGACTTTTTTGTTGTTACTTTAACCTTTTTTTTTTGTGTGACTACAAAAAGAAAAAAAAAAAAAAAGGAATTAGCTGATTCTCGGGTAGACTTTGTGACCAAGAACCGGCTCGGAACCATAGGTTCGGTTTCACGATTTGTTCCAATGTATACTGGGTAGGTTTCAAATTTTAAAAAACTGAGAACCAGTCTCGATTTGGTAAGTTTTAAATTTCAGGTGAAATCGGAACCTATCAAAAACCCACTGACTCCTACCGACCCCTACCAATCGGCTGCAACGAGGGAGGATTGAATATGCGACCTCAGGCTTCTTGACCGCAAGCGTCAGGCCTAGTCAAGCGGATGGGTAGATCCCGATGGCATTTTCTCTTCTTCATTGGGCCAACAGTAGGCTCTCTCTCTCTCTCTCTCTCTCTCTTCCTCAGTAGTTCCAATGTCGATTGCAACAGCGCCCGACTTTAGGCCCGACAACGGCAGGATCACCCGGGCTCTACGCGGGCTTACTGACCCGAGCATGATCCGGCCCAGTTCAGAACCCGATTCTTCTTTCGGCCTTCCACTCGAAACCATCTTCTCAAGGTCAGCCGAAGCTCGGACGAAAAGCTCGCGCGCCTCGTCGATCTTCAGCTGTCGAAAGTGGGACGATGGACCGGACATCACGGTGGGGGGTGGGAGGGGGTGTCCTGCGGGTAGGGCGCAGCCGCATCGGCGCTGTCCCGACGGGGTACTATGGGGAGGGACAACAGGGAACGTCAGCGTCATCGCGCGATGTGTCGGCAAGAAATGGACACGTGGGTAATGCGCATCGCCCACCCCCATGTGTCCCGCGGAATCGGTGTGCTGTGCGTCGAGTACGTTGCCTCTTCGCATTGATGTGAGATGGGTCCTGCGTTTTTCGGTTTGGTTCTGGTTCTTTTCCTTTCTCCCTCATACTGGCTTTTTCGGAGGGAGAGGGAGAGGGAGAGAGAGTTGTCCGGAGCTGACATGATTACTGATGCTAACTTTTGGTTTGGTTGCTCCTTGTTTTTTTCGCACGGGGTCGTTGCCCAACACGGTGAAGATCTGAGAGGTGACCGTTCCGGACACGACAAATTACTACCGGAAATCTGAACCCACCTCGACAGAAGTCGCCACCATCGCACGAATTTGATAATAACGTGACCACTTTCTGTGTTTTGACGGCCCGTATTTAGTGGGAACATATTCATCGTTCCTATTGGATGGGATAAAGGCTCCGTCAATTACGTGAAGAATATTTTTTAGAAAAACATTTTTCTCGTTGTTTGGATTATTTAAGAAAACGAGTTAACGGAAAACTCTATTTGTTTCGTGTAAAATACTTTATTCCAAGAAAATATTGTCCTGAAAATCATTTTCTAGAAAAATAATAATATTTTCTGGTGTTCAGCTAAAAATTGAATATGAATAGGAAAATATTTTTCGTCATTTGGTAAGGAAAATCTAAATACACTTAAGCCTGGGTGTTGGGGACTCGATCCCAAGCACAGGCATAAGAGTTCGGGGCTTAGGATCGAGGATTTAGGCATGGGCAATGGGGTCTTGAGCCCTAATGCATGGCACGGCATCGATGGACTTTGATATAGGCATTGGGGATCTCGGGCACAAGTATCGGAGTCCCAGGCCTTGGCTTCATTGGACCCGGGCTTAGGCTCAAGGGATTTGGGGATGGATACTAAGGTCTCGAGCCTCGATGAATGGCCCAACATCGATGGACTTGTGTATGGGCGTTGGGGACCCAAGGCACTAGCATTGAGGTCTTGAGTGCCAAGGGCATTATCCCAAGCACTGGGGTCCTGGGCACGAGCTTGGCCTTGATGAACACGGGCTTGGGTGTTGAGGACCAGGGCTTGGCCTCAATGGACTTGGGTGTGGACGCTGGGAACCCGAGCATTGGCATCGGAGTCTTGGGCCTTGCCTCAATGAACCTAGGCCCAAGTGCTAGGGTGCCCAGCTCGACATCAATGGACTCGAGAGTAAGTGCCGGGGACCGAGGCCTAGCCTTGATGGACCTAGGCTCGGGCACTGAGGACCCATGTTCAACCTCTGTAGATTAGGGCTAGGGTGCTAAGGAGTTAGGCACAGGCACTTGGTTATTAGGCTCAGCTTCGGTGGACCCAAGACCAGTGCCTGTGCTTGTGCTTAAGAGTAGAGGGTCTGGGCTTGAGACCTCAATGTTTGTGCCAGGTTCTGGGGTTACTTATGCCCAAAGTATTAGTGCTCGAACAATGTATGCCTATTTAGAAAAATCACATTTGATTTTATTTTTAGATCTCAACAAAACACCGAAAAATATTGTTGTTTTCCTTTAAAATGAGTTCTTGGATTTATTTTTTCAAAAGTGCCGTATTTTATGTGAAACAAAGGGAGCTTAAATTGTATCCCACAATGTCTGATGCAATCAAATTCTTAGCACGAGCACTTCACTGCTCCGATTCTTATGTGGAGGATTTTGCAATTGCCATAAACCGGGTTTGTATTCCGAGCAGAATTCGAGTTAGATCAACACAGAAAATTGCACCGGAAGTTCCATCTAATTGATACTGTGTATAGAGAGTGCAATCGAATGTTAAAAATATACTGAAAATTTTGGTCAAGCCATGAATTTTTTAATCATTACTATGAAGCCCTAAATCATCCCTTCTAAATTATAATCAAATCCTAACCATGTATTAAAAAATTCAAATTTAAGGGTTGCATATGGGCAATTTTCAATGCGCCAATGCGGACAACTTCAATAATATTCACAAAAATAATAATAATAATAATAATAATAATAATAAAATAATAATAATAATAATAATAAAATAAAATAATAATAATAATAATAAAATAAAAAAAAGAAACCCCATTGCAATTTTTGAAAAAAAGAAATGTGAAAAATTGACCGCAATGGTCGAAAAATTTGTGACTCGATTGCAACCTACAAACCTTAGGCAAAAAAGATTAAGACTCTCGTAGCACTCTTCTCTAATCTTCGAATCACCATATAGACCAATTCTATATATTTTCCTTCGATTGCTCAAGGAACAGATGGACAGAAGAATATAATGAATGATACCCTCATGATCCTTCAAACTCCGTCGAATCCCTGGACAATCTAATTGATCTGAAGGGCACTACTTAGATGCATATCTTTTAATCAAATAATCTCTCTCTCTCTCTCTCTCTCTCTCTCTCTCTCTATTTATATATTTGTACTATCGCCATCATCACAAATACAATCGCCATCAGCTGGTCAGTGAAGTGAGAGTACACAGTTTTCGCTAGCGGGGCGAAGCTGATCACATGGGTAGGGCATCGTAATTCTAGGAGGACAGTCTCCTCATACATGTGAGGCTGCCGCATTTAATAACAGCCACGAGACAAAGGGGAAGATCAGGGCAAGCGATGCAGAGATCTTCTCCCATGGCCCTTCCCATATCTTCTGCCCTACTTGCCAATGTCTGGTCGCTGGGACGTACGTCCCCCCAATTGCACAACCTTCTGCCTCCACTTTTCTTATTGCTGGATCAAAAGGGTCATTCAAATTCACGCTGGTTAGCTTGCGAAGGGATTGTTAGCACGTCCCCGTCGATGGCCTCTGTCTAGTCCTAGTTCGCATTCGCGTGGGGGATGAATGTTCCAGAATTAGTGACTACATATGGTCCTTGCAAAAGACTGGGGTCGGCCCTAAGTTTCGTTTCGATGATTCCCTATCTCAATACTGCCTGAGGGATTTCGGCTTCGGAGGAATGCATGTCGGCTGCTGCGATCTGTTGAGAGTTGTACATTTTACAGTTACCGTACCATGATTTTTCTAATCATCAGATGGATCAGAAATGATGGGAGCACGTACATGCTGCGGGATCCAAAGTAAAAGTGTACACGATTGGATCTTTTGGAGCTGCTCGTCGCCCCAAAACCCCTGAGGTTGTCATGAGTTAATAGCTCAGAGAAAATAATAAAAACAGGAAGGGGGTGGGGGTGGCGATAAGCAAACGCAGACCACGTTCTCTTAAAGTAAACTAGTATTTAGAAGGTCAAATCTTGGGAAAATGGCCATAATTCCAACTTCTACATATTCTGTATTCCCTCTGTGGTCTGTGGCTCGCGTTCCAAGACCATACCAGATTCCTGAAACGGAGCACCTTATATTAAACGTTAGGGTTTCCAAGCGTAACACCAGAAGGTAGATTTCAGTACAGTATCGCCAGTACTATACTGTATTTAAATCACATTAAACAAGTATTGGGAACCACCGAATTGCTTCCATCTCATACAAACTTTCAAAACGGATTTTGCAGTCCATACACGTATTTTTCATATGACATGTCCTATGATTTGCTAAAAGTCACTTTTGAAGGCAATGCAATGAATTCAAATTTTGTTTATTCACGTACTAGGTTATGTATGCATTCCGCCCACCGCATTGTAGAATAAGAAATCCATATTAATAATTAGCAACAACGATTTCATGCCGCACACCTCATAGATTTTAAGCGAATATATGATTAGGAGGGTCACTTTTACATCTCTTTCTGATAAATTATAGGAAATATGCTGTTTTTTAAAGAGCGACCCCACACCTAAACATGCATAACTTTTAAAAATAAAATGAAATGCGAGTGGCATTGCTTAGTGGAAGCAATTATGATGTCTACGTAAATGAGGGGAAAGGTCTACATGGGTTGCATGGGTTCCTGTGTCAGATCCACCACATGATTATTTTATGATAATATATGATATTATGCGATGCATAATGTATAATATATGTCAGCTGAAACGCTGGATGAAGAGTTCTGTGATTGGGAACGATGGCGCTTGACTCGCACATCGCCATCTTGAGTTGGACATTAGAGTCTCGGTTTCATCAGAAAGCAACAAAGGATCGCCCCTTCGTCTGAGCTGTTTTCTTGACCATGTTCTTGCATTGCATGTGTAATGGGTATGGAGTTCAACTTGCAGTTCGGCAGAACGTGGTGAAGACCGAACACAACTGTCTGTACGCCAAAGTTTACAATAACACATGTGGGGTCAATGTCAGTCCCAGTGATAAGCTCGTACCCGTCGCGATTTGAGGTACTATTCATCTTTAGGTGGCATGGTCGATTTCAACATGGCATAAAAGAATCGGGTCATCAAACTACAACTCGTTGTGAATTCCCCACTTTTTAAACATGAATGGTCTAATTGGAAGTCGATTATTGCCGAAACAGAGAGGGAGAGCCTTGTGATCTTTATATGTTAGTGATTAAGATGAATAAAAAGAATTCAATTTTCCTAAGGGTAACCCTAGATGAGCGATGACGATCTCCCCTTGCCTGTAAAAAGTGTCTTCGAAATCCACTAAGCAAGAATGATTAAATGAAGTAAGACGGTGATTTGGATGGGGGAGTTGCGTGTTACTCATAGTAAATTATACTCTATTCGACTCATACACTACAGTAAAAAGGAACGAGAGCGCGACACGATCCTTTGCCAAACAGGTTATAGAACCTTAACATCAGGAACTCCAAAAAGTCAAAAGCAAATAAACAACAAAAGGGCCATGTCAGACATTATTATGCTCAGGTCTTGTTTCTTCATCTGGGGGTTTTCATCATCCTTTGGTCTCAATAGAAAGAAATGTCAAGACTGACATGAGCTTTCCACTAACTTTGCACATTTAATTCTTGGAATCTGACACTCTTTCTTTCAACTCTACAAATTCTCAAATTCCATGTTCTGTACCTGCAATGGCCGTGAAAGATGCTTCCATCTCGATAAAAGTCATAAATAAATAAATAAATAAATAAATAAAACTATATGCTGACAAATCAAGCCACCTAAAAACTTCAGAATTGACATTTCACTTGATAGATTGGGATATCTTAAGGGTGTTAAACTTATCTGAAAAATATAAGATTGAAAATCCGTTCGTTTTGTGGAATGAATGATTTGAAAAAATATTTTCTAAAAAATTATTGTTTACAAAAAATGAATTAACGAAAAAAAATTTTCATCAAATTTTTAGATATTAATTGTTACCAATGATGAAAACATTTTTCATTAGCTAATTATTTTAAAGTGATTATTTTTAGGAAATTAATTTTCAAATCATTTATTTTTGGTCTAAGAGGTTTTTCCAAGACAGTAATGTAAAAGCAACCAATCCTATGTGGCTTTCCTCCTAATATTGGGGCAAGCAAGAGGGGTAGTGATGAACTTGCTGTATTTTCCCTAGTTATGAGAGATTTTGGCAAGCCAATATAGGAATTATGAAACTATTGAAGTAAATGACCAAGCTGAAACTTCCTGAGTGACTGCTTCTGTCATTAAGGAAGGCTCATGGGCTAATCTAATCATTAGCTGAGGTGTCTAACGGTATATTCCCTGGATTCTTTCTCCATTTGATATTTCAGGGATACCGCGAACAAATCTTTGTGTGTCAGACTCGATCCACCTTTTTATCGCGATCGAATGTAGTTTTTCCATGCCCAGAGTACAAGTCAAGACAGATTTTTATGGCTTACTTTTGAGAGATCA
Organism: Eucalyptus cloeziana; assembly: GCA_014182715.1. Lineage (NCBI taxonomy): Eukaryota > Viridiplantae > Streptophyta > Magnoliopsida > Myrtales > Myrtaceae > Eucalyptus > Eucalyptus cloeziana. Next base: position 24,037,548 of record CM024642.1, read on the forward strand.
TGTCGAGCACGAAGAGATTTCACATTTTATGAAGTACAAAATGTAAACCGTCTTACTAAGCAGCTCATTATTTGCAGTTTTTCTAAATTCATCCGAACAAATCAATCGAACCACACTCTGAACAAGATCACAGAAATAGATATAATAGTAAGCACATTTGCATTTCATAAGCTCTGTTTGGTAAGTGGGAATTATAATGCTGTAGCCAAAAAAATAGTGGATCTACTGTTTTTGTTTGTTTAAGGAAAGAATGGAAAATGAATTTTAGGGCACAGCTGCTTTTAATGGACAACAGCCACTCATTTGCTTGCATTTAACTGGCATTGCCCAACCCAGAAAAAAAGAAAAAAAAAAAGGAAAAAGAATAACAAACTGGCATTGCCCATATGACCAAACATGAATAGTTCTATGTGCAGTGACCTGCATTTTGGCTGGACCTGGGGAATGTTCTTGATTATCAGTAGCTGAGCTCAAAATGAATCTGCAAGACCAGATCACTTCAAAATTTCAATTGATCCATACTTAGTCTAGCTAGCGGTGACATGGAATCCACGTCGTTCTATCAAAGTGAACAGTTTCGGAAGCTACAAAGAGATCCAAGTTTCACGTTTTCCTTCAAAGTTACAACTCGCGTGCTAGTAAAAACTGATCCCAAAACGTGAAATTGAGGGGAAGACTATACTATTTACAACTATATTTTTGAATGCTACCGATGATAATGAATCTAAGTTTAGCACTCTACTCCACCGGTTCATGGGGTTGGCCCAGCATTTAAATGCTGATGTAATGTTGACCCGCAAATTATTGAACCAACTGGGGTATTTTCACATCATCTTACGCTTGTATGCATGTGATGACAAGTCAGTTCAAAGTACATAAATGAAAAAAGTAGGATAGATCTTAACCATATTTTACTACAGAGAAGAGAGCATAAGAGATCCCGGTCCTTTATTAATGCCTAGCAGTTCACTGAGCAAATCAGAACCGACACACGTTGATACTTCTCATAGTCCCTCCCTCCCTCCCTCCCTCTGTCTCTCTCTCTCTAGCTCTGCCATCGGCATCAGGCTTTGACGTCGAAGATTTGGTTCTTCCAAGCCTTTTCAACTGCTCAAGTCTAGATTTTCTGGTTCTCTTCAAACCCAGGATCGAAAGATCAGATTTGGGGAAAAAAGAATTGCAGAAACAGGCACCCATTTTCATGGTCATTCCCATCTCACTCTCTATAATGCTGTGCAGTTTCTCTGCTGAGAGCCCACTACAGCAGTTTGCTTCTCCTCCATATTCTTGATCTGGGGTTCTCGAATTTCTCCCTGTTTTTCTTTGTTCATTTTTGTATCTGGAATATCGAGCTGCTGAAGGCATGGCTCCAAACACGGTCGTGCTGACCATTGAGAAGCCAAACAACAACTTCTCATTGCTTGAGATCAGTGGTCCTGATACATCCTGCTTCTGGAGCAGAAGCGAAAAGCCGCCAGTCCCAAGCAATTCACATGGCTGCTTCTCCTGAAAGCACACAAAGCTCTGGCATGTGTTTCTTGGTTGGCCATGTCATTGAACAAAACATTTGCCTCTGTCAAGAAACGTGTAAATTCCTCTGCCGACATAGCTGAAGAAGAGCCACAGGGCAGGGGAACTAGACTGTACAGATTCATGATAGCCTTTCTCTTCATCTCAATCTTTGCCTTGGCGATGGAAGTAATTGCCCATTTCAAGAAATGGAACTATCTGTCAGTGATTCATCCCTTGGAGGTTCAGGGCCTTGTGCACTGGTCATACATGGCTTGGCTGGCCTTCAGAGCTGATTACATTGCACCATTGGTGATCACGCTCTCTCAATTCTGTGTCGCACTGTTCATGATTCAGTCTCTTGATAGGATGGTGATGTGCCTTGGGTGCTTCTGGATCAAGTACAGGAAATTGAAGCCCGTGATAGATGAAGCGGCATTTGACATTGAGGATTCTTCAAATTTTCCCATGGTTCTTGTTCAGATCCCTATGTGCAATGAGAGAGAGGTACGTAACCAAACATACTTGCACTTCATCAGAGGCTCAGTTTCCTTTTTTCTGGGCTCCCAGTTTACGGGTTTTAATAGCTTCTGGAAAAATTACTCTGGGATGCAATGAATGGATTGCTGTAGAGTCTAGGAATTGATTCTGACGAATGATTGCTCGAATAATTGCGCTCTATTTGGACTGAATTCTTGTGAATTTCACTCTGGCCATGTCTTTCCAAACTATCACCCAATTAGGTGATTGCAGCATGTCATAATCAATTCATTTTTCACAATGAGCTGAATTCTTGTGAATTTCACTCTGGCCATGTCTTTCTAAACTATCGCCCAATTAGGTGATTGCAGCACGTCATAATTTATTCATTTTTCACAATGAGGCTAAAGTATGGAACTTTTACATAGGTGTATGCTCAGTCGATTGGGGCAGCTTGTCAGTTGGATTGGCCCAAAGACAGGATTTTAATTCAGGTTCTGGATGATTCGGATGATGGAAATGTACAGCTTCTTATAAAGGATGAAGTATCCTCATGGCGCGAAAAGGGGGCGAACATCATATACAGGCATCGATTAATTCGAACAGGTTACAAAGCTGGGAATCTCAATTCAGCCATGTCCTGTGATTATGTGAAAGATTATGAATTCGTGGCAATTTTCGATGCGGACTTCCAGCCTAATCCTGATTTTTTAAAGCTTACGGTCCCTCATTTTAAGGTACATATGGAGATTACAGTCACACATAAAATTTTCAGTTTTACTTCTTACGAAGAACGAAACAGATTATGTAAACTATTTGCAGGGCAATCCTGACTTGGGTTTGGTCCAAGCTCGCTGGTCGTTTGTGAACAAGGACGAGAACTTACTCACGAGACTTCAGAACATCAACCTGTGCTTCCATTTTGAGGTGGAGCAACAAGTGAACGGCATTTTCCTTAATTTCTTTGGATTCAACGGGACCGCTGGCGTGTGGAGAATCAAGGCATTGGAGGACTCAGGAGGATGGCTTGAGAGAACAACTGTTGAGGACATGGATATCGCAGTCCGAGCACACTTGAAGGGATGGAAATTCATTTTTCTTAATGATGTGAGAGTGCTTTGCGAACTTCCTGAGTCTTATGAAGCTTACAAGAAGCAACAGCACCGGTGGCACTCAGGCCCGATGCAGCTGTTCAGATTGTGTCTTCCTGCCATAATAACTTCGAAGGTGAGACAAATATAACAAATTAGAAGTGTGATAGTTCTTCCATTTGCTAGCTGTGTCAGCATCAGCAACATGACTAATCTATGATTTCTGGACAAACTTAACTTGTACTAATTATGTGCTCGTCCATGTTCTTCCAGATAACGGTGTGGAAGAAGGCCAATCTAATATTCCTCTTCTTCTTGTTGAGGAAGCTCATACTTCCCTTTTACTCATTCACATTATTCTGCATCATCCTCCCATTGACCATGTTCATACCCGAGGCCGAGCTCCCTCTCTGGGTGATCTGTTACGTACCCATTTTCATGTCACTACTCAACATCCTCCCTGCGCCAAAGGCCTTCCCTTTCCTGGTCCCCTACCTGCTATTCGAGAACACCATGTCGGTGACCAAGTTCAATGCGATGATCTCGGGGTTGTTTCAGCTTGGAAGTGCTTATGAATGGATTGTGACCAAGAAGACTGGTCGGTCCTCTGAATCCGATCTATTGGCATTCGCAGAAAGGGAGGAGAAGTCTTTGAACGAGGAGAAGATCCAGAGGAGGCATTCGGATTCGGGTTTGGAGATGTTGAGCAAATTGAAGGAAAAGGGCGCATTTCCAGCGAGGAAAAGGAATAAAATATTCAGGAAGGAGCTGGTGCTCGCTTTTTTACTCCTGACAGCGTCAGCTCGAAGCTTTTTATCGGCTCATGGAGTGCATTTCTATTTCTTGCTGTTCCAAGGGCTGTCTTTCCTGGTCGTCGGCTTGGATTTGATCGGGGAGCAAGTGAGCTAACGCGGGAGCGTGTAACTTAATGCATTGAGGTTAATATCACCGGCAGCTTTGTTGTAGTTTGAGCAAATGATGTCCAGATAAAGAGAAGGTCGAATATCCAGCTCCATTATAAATTTGGATGGACTGGGACGATCAGATGCTAGTAGAAACAAGCGCATTTGTTGTTAATAGGGAGGTATAATGGCTTATAGTCGGATTCATTTTAGAATAATCGTGTTATTAATGTTTGCAATAAAGAGAAATTATCAGATATTAAAGTAAATTTGTTTGCAGCGAAGGTAATTTGATTTGCTCTAGAAGGTGATGGCAACAAATTTTCGAGCAGTACCTTTCTCGAGCTTCCACGAAGTGTTTCGTGGCTTTCGGCAATCGGCAAATAAGAACTGTCGAGTATTGACCCAGATTAGGAGAAGGGGAAACGAAACCAAATCGAAGCTAGGAGCGCAGTGATCCAAACAATGAGCACAAAAAGCCATCATCTACTGTTTAGTTTACCAGAAAGTGAAATGTGGCATCTACCTTAGAAAAGGTTGCCAAATAAGCTGATTGTGATAGCTAGGAAAACAATCAATAAGCTGTCAGTATCGTCCTGGAAAATGCAAGTAGGAATTCAATATCTGCAGTACTTTTCCTAGTTGGCTGGGACCAAATTAGTCCTAGCTTCCCTATCTTAGACAAAATCTTAGTGCTGCCACTTCAGTTTCCCTCTCCATGTCGTCCATGTATCAGTCCATGGCATTAACATCTCTACCGTTGTCAAGATATCATCAAAGTTCAGGCAGTGCCATCATGAAAATGTTTTGTTAAGCAGGCTTCACGAGCTATCGTGAGAATGGCCAATCGTCTCCTAGCCTTTCCAAATAATGAGCCTCAAGCTTTGCATTTTGGTGTTCACGAAGGAAGCACAACTCATATGAACTTGTGTAAGGGTTGTTCAGGCCATTAACTCACGACAATGATGTAGAAACCAGATAATCTACTGCCTTCCTGGTGTTTTTTTTTCATTTTTTTGCACGTTGTAAAGACTGCATCAGTACTCAGAAGGTTTTTCGTGTTGTTGAAATTGTAAAGAACTGTCCATCCTACTGATTTATCAATGGGGCAGCTGTCCCCTAAACAAAGAGTAAATCTCCATGCATTGTCATGTACATCTAGGACATATCAAAGCCAAAATGGTTCCTTTAAACGCAAGGCAAAAATACCAGAGAAGCACCAACCCGCTTCCCCTGTTCCTGGCTTCCTTTTGCATATGAATACTGTCAATCTAAGGCACAATTAAAGAAAACAAAGCTGCTGCTTAGCACGCAAGTTGCTTTGAGATTGTTTATGTGATTAATCCAAACCGTTCTCGCAGTGATAGTCATGATCACTTGAGAGCGAATCGAATTATCTTAATCTAGACCGATTTCGGGGCATGTAGAGAGAGTTTGGAGCATGACCAATTTTTTATGCATAGGATGCATGACTTGAAGTGATGTGTTTGACCAACTTACTCTTTTTTTGGGGTTTGACGGGCTTTGTCGCAAGTCGTGGCCACGTTTGTCCAGAGAGGAAGAGCTATCGGATGGAGCAGAAGAAAAAGCCCAAAGAAAAGGAACAAGCTTTTGTGAGCCGGCCTATGGCTATGGCGACCTTTCACCTCCTTCCTTTTCCCGCCAGAGCCCATTCTCAGTTCTGATTTGTTTCATTTTTTGTACTTCTGTGTCTTCTGGTCATTCCCCATCTTTCTTGTCGAACTGATAATCACGGGCCACTGCAGAGGCCTGGCCAATTACTGTGCAGTTAACACAGTAGAGACTACGCTTACAAACTCCTCCCTCCCTCCCTCCTCTCTCTCTCTCTCTCTCTCTCGCACACGATTCGTAATTTCACTTGGGCTGGAGGCAGGCCATTTGGGTTCTTTCCCCTTTTCCTTTTGCTGAGCCGAGCATGGCAATTCGACGGTTCCATTGAGAGCAAAGTTCAAGCTTTCATGGGGTTGTCGTCTCTAATGTGAATTTTTGCTGGTGGAAGACCCTTTTTCTTTGCGAAGCTTTTAAATCTGGAAAGGTCGAGTTTTTCTGTCTGGATCATCGATGGAGGAGGAAAAGAATGCTTTTTATGTTGTGCGCAAGGGGGACGTTGTTGGTGTTTACAAGAGTTTATCCGATTGCCAAGCTCAAGTTGGATCATCTGTAAGTTCTTTTTCTGGATAAAGAAGAGGGCTAAAAGGTTGAGCATTTTCGTTGTTCTCATGCATGGTCTATTTTGATGGTGTTATCGCCTGAAATGTGATGTTTCGTGGGTGTTCTCTATCTGGTAAAATGTTCGAACCTGTCAAGGTGAAACTCCAGATAAGTACAGTTACAGATGAATTTCGTGCATGTATTTGGGCTTACTGGGTCATGTTGAAGGTGGAGGGCGTCCTTGATGTGAAGATGTTTCTCTTATTCCTGACTGAAAACGTGGCCCTGTCAGCAGACTTTAAACTGATAATTCTGTTTTGTTCCTATTTCTATGGAATGATGCAGCTTTTGTTAAGATAGAATAACTCTTGTCTGGTGCCGTTGCAATGACTGTATGGTGGTGGTTCTATATTGTATTGGTTAATTATACCTGATTATCCATTTAATTGGAAGGAAAGAGTTATTCCATTTGCTTAATCATGTCAGGTACATGATCCGCCGGTCAGTGTGTTCAAAGGGTATTGTTTGCCAAAGGAGGCTGAAGAGTTCCTAAAGTCACGTGGTCTTAAAAATGCTTCTTACATTGTCGATGCTGCAGATTTGAAGAATAATATTTTCGGTCATCTTGTGCATTGCCCTGATCAGGTTAGGTGATCTGGGTCATGTTCTGTTGTTGTGAAAAAGTTGACGTCATACTATGGGTAGAGGTTCCTTTGTACCATCAAAAGGCTGCGTGTGATTGCCTTCGCATTTTTCTATTTATGAGATGCTTGTGCTTGTGTCCACATGCATTCATGTGTAATTTTTTTTTTTTTTTGGTTGAAGCATTCATGTTAATTGGGTTGCCAACTTTTGTTGTTACTCTACACATGTTGGTGCTACCTAGAAATATTGGAGTTGTCTAAACACAATTTAAGTAGATGGGCACTGTATCATTCTTCTGTGCTTTGCTGGCCCGGCATTCTATGTCACTATACAAAAAATTTTATGAGCTGAAATATTTTGATATGGAATATTTGTCACATTAATATTAAAAGCCATGCATTCTCATTCTCAGCAACCGGCTTCTTTTAGAAGGTCTACCGTCAAAAAGGAGTATCCATTACAGAGTCCGCAGAGATTGCTCACATCAGGTTTAAATGTCAGTTAATTTTTGCTTAACATACACCTTGTCATCTGATTTTCTTCTATTGTATAAACTTCATAATGGAATGGCTTCAACAGTGGTGTAGTTATGGCTTTACCAGATTTGTGCATCAACTAGCAACAAGCACTTTGCATAAATTGACTATGTACATTCTTAAGTAGACTTAAATTTGCTTCTTTCAAACTGGAAAATTTATATAAAAATGGTCTTTTTCCTTAAAAAAGAAAGAGCTTAGTGAGACAGCTCATAGAAAAAAAGGACAGAGGCTCGCTGTAATGCTTAAAGCGGCTTGAGACACTGAAATCAACAATTTTTTGCTTTTCCTTTGCCAGAAAATTTTACGTTTACTTAGGATCTTTTTCCCTTTTAGTGCACTAAAATGAAGCCTATGCCTGTTTTTGCACGTTATATCGGTTTTTTCATCTTGTGCCAAATTTCTGTCTTCTCATTCATCGATTCTATCACGCTAGAAAGGCTGCATACAAGCATTAACCATGATGCTTTGGATTCTACAATGTGAATGGAAAAGTTGGCTTCTGCAGGCAGTTGGGTCATCCGCAATTTCCCCTAGTTCCTTGAGGTCTGCATCATTCTGCTTTGTGCAGCCAGTTGGGTCATCCACGATTTCCCCTAGTTCCTTGCAAAAGAACTTCAACTTAGAGAATGTAATTGCTAGTCCAACAATATCCTCCAATCATGTATGTCTATTTTTGATAGTTCTAGTAAATGTGCATCTGGGTTCTTTTTATTCTCATTAGATGCAGTCTTCATTTATACTGCCATACTGGATACTGCCATCCCAAAACAAGGTTTTCAGTGAATTTTGTTCTGAAAGTGATGTTGAAACTGAATAGCATGCCCCTGCAAAAATAAAGGGATCAGTTTGTGTTTGAAAAGCTAAGGACTTCTGGGGACATAATTTTTTTGTTTTCATCAGAGTTGAAAAAGTGGTCCAAGATTATAGCAGTAAGTTTTCATGGTCAACTGAAATTTTCACAGCATTAGTCTCCGTGGTCAATGTATTAAATGCAAGTGTCCTACACTTAGTTATATGAGCATTATTCGTAGTAACTTTCCTATAATTCTTGGATTAGTTTTTGTATGTGACTATTGAGAATGGCTAGCCTTAAACCCAATGGCACTTGCTCTTTCATTCATCTGGGTTTGAGAATTGCAAAACTAAGACTTTGTTTCTGGCCTGTACAGGACAACTCTGCTGTAATTTCTAGCTAATTATCTTCTTTTTCTATTTACGCAGTTGTCATGTATAATTGAATTTGATGGTGCTTCTAAAGGAAATCCTGGACAGGCTGGTGCAGGAGCTGTTCTGCGCGCCGCAGACGGAAGTGTGGTATGCAATCACCAGACAGAATGATTCAAATCAATGATTTTAGGTTACTGTGTTCTTTTAATGACTTACTTCTGTTTCTGAACCTGCATCTTCTTAGTTTTGTCGGTTACGTGAAGGTGTAGGCATTGCTACAAACAATGTTGCCGAATATCGAGCTGTAATTTTGGGGTTGAGATATGCTCTGCAGAGAGGTTTTAACCATGTTCGAGTTCGGGGAGACTCGCAACTTGTCTGTATGCAGGTTACTCACATCCAAAGCTTTCTGTATTTGCTGTTCTCTCGTTTGCATCCACAGGCATGGACACACGTTTGTCATGCAAAGTGGGAGAGTTGCTTTAGATGTGAAGCACTCCTCCATTGTCATTGCTTTAGATGTAAAGTTTCCTCTTTTGAGCAAAATTATTCAGCAGTGTGCTGGATCATTGGTCAGGGGTTGTCTATTTGCTATTTTACTTTGTTTATTGTGTTCAGATATTAACCTCTCACCTGACATTGTTTTTCCTGGTAATAACAGTGTATTGGCATACTGCAATGACTGGCATTGGCAGTATCTAGTATATCTATGTATTTGTTTTTGGCTTCATCTGATTGCTTGTGGCTCAAACCTTTTCAAATGTGTCTAGATAGATCTGGTGATGCTTACATACAGTATGTTGAAATGCATGAATGAAATCATGAGTTATGAATTAGACTTATTCGCTATGTTAGCATAAACCATTAGGTGAAGGGAGATTGCATCGATATAAAATCCAGTCAAACTTAAATTTAAGCAATGTGGAACATAGCTTAATAGCCCCTCTCATGCAAGTCGGATGGAGGACAATTGTCTTGCATGTGGAATAGCAGAACAGGGATGGAAGAATTTGAGAATCCACATGAGAGATTATTGATTAATTGGTTTATGGAGGATCCAGGAGTCCAATCCCAAACAGAGAGACTGTAAGTCTAAGGCCCACTGCAACCCATGAGCAATGTTGGATATACCTTGGATAGATTTCGACTAAGAAGGTCCAGTGAAATTTGTGCACCCGTTGGCGACTTGTACAGTGAGATATCTTATTAAGGCTTTAGTCAATAGTCACTATTTCTAAATGTCATGACCTCTTTGATTGTCTAATTATCCTGCTGCAATGAACCTGGAAAAATGTGGCAGCTTTGCCCTATAGTTTACTAGCTGACTACTGCAGGAAGGCCACGCGAACTATTTAAGCATTCATATTTAAAATTTATTACCTGGAGGAACAATCTGTACATGAAGAGCGATTTCTGCATTTTGAACATAATTTGACTGTGTAGCTTTGAAGTGTATCTGTCAAATGGCAAAAGTTTTTTTTCCCCAATTTATTCTCACATGATCGGTCTTTATATCTGCATCATATAACAACACCCTAATTTTGGTCCTTGTGCTGCTAAATATCTGAGTGCTTAATCTTCTCTGAGCACATCATTGCTGTATTCACCTTTAAAGTTTGATCCAACAGATCCAGGGTCTATGGAAGACAAAAAAACAGAATATGGCAGACTTGTGTAAGGCAGCTAAAGAACTCACGGATCAATTTTCATCATTTGAGATCAGTCATATTGTCAGGGTACAGACAGATTATGTTTTTCCTTTTCAGAAGCTCTATGTGATATCTAGACTACCGAAAAACTATTGAATTTCAGTTTCAGGGCTGCGGTTAGGAGTCTTTTTACATGACCTTTATCAAATGTGCTTAAAAGATGCAATCTTAATGTTTTTTGGCATCTTATTGTAAGTTAATATAATAATGGCCTCCCATGACAGATGTGAACTTAATAGGCTAATGTTTCGTTTGGCATTTGAACTCCCCATTTTGCCAGACAAGCACTCGATTCTGGTTTAAGGATTTTGTTAGGTTTTATAACTATTAGCTTGTCTTGTTGCATGGCCTTTTGATGACATTCTATTGGTTGCGGGGAGGGGGAGTTAACAATTTTCCTGAACTGTTTACTGAGCAGCGAGACAACAAGACTACGCTTATTGCCAGAACAACTTAGGAAATACATTTTTTGAGCTCTGTAATTTAGTTGACTTAATGCGGTCACGTTATATGATCAACCATTTGTCATGACTGGGCGGTCTTCTTGTCTCTAATGACATTTTTGTTTTCCAGGATCTCAATTCCGAAGCTGATGCCCAAGCTAATCTGGCCATATATCTAAGGGGTGCGTGCCTGTCTTAAGCAAATTCATATAGCTTTTACTTCATTAGACATTTAAAGAAAGTCTCATTGTTCTCTTGCAGAAGGTCAAGTTGAGGTGGATCATATCTAGTGCAGGCTCGGAGGCCTCAGCTGCTAATTCTGGTTGATTCTGGCGATCCATGTTCTATATGACATGGTGGTTAATTTAGGTGCTGGACCAACTATGTACGTGTAACACTTCATCATATGACTCGTAGGTAACAATCTGGATGCTGTAGGACTTGTTATATAGCGAAAGTATCTATCTTGTGTGCTATCAAGCAGTCGTCATGCCAGTGCATGGGAAACTTTTGAGTTTGCGCTTGGTGCATCCGAAAGACCCATTGGGCTGCTTTGGTCGATTTGCCATCTGGCTGGACGTTGGCCCTGCTAAGCGCCATGAGGAGGTGTGCATCGCTGTCACTTTGGAAGATTGCGGATGTGGCCACCGGTTCTCATGCACGGTACCTCAAAAAGGTTTATCCCTGATGGGTACCTTGTCGGTGTCATTGTTTATTACATCCTTGCATGTTCCAACATGAGTGACTTAAACGGCGCAACCTCACGGGATTCCTGACGTAAAGCCGTGAGAACCGTTATCTGTTAAGGGCCAATTTGGTGGCATTACGATCTGAGGCAACGGTTTTCCTTTCATTTGCATTATGTTTGCAGCAATTTGTGGCGAGCAAGTTGACCGGGGAGGCATTTTGTTATCTTCAGACTCGGGTATGCTAACGTTGAACGGCGTTGCTCACTAGAGTCAACTCTTGCCAGATTCTATCCACATGGACACAGTTCTTCATTTCAGGGCGGGGAAGGTTCATCGGGGTTATTTTTTTTTCTCGGATCTGCTTCACAGAATGCAAATGTCAGATGGTACTCACTGAAAATATTTCTTTGCAAAGAAGCTGCAAGTAAGCTCGTCCTTAGTTGACACCGGAAACAGGGAAACGAGGCAAAAGTCAAAAGTTTCGAGGAAATGCATTGCATTTTCAAGGATTTCTGAAGTCCCTTAGAGCAAAATAGGTCTCTAGAGTTTTGGTATCTAAATGCTACCCTCATCACACGATGTCGCTGGTGAGCCAGATTCGGTGGCCAAGCGAGGCTGGTGAGCGCCGAATATGTCTCGTTGTTTGAGGTTTTTAAAAAAATAAAAATGAAAAATGTCTTTTTCAAGTATAGTGTTTTCTTTACATGGTAAATGCCTCGAAGATGCACTTTTAAATTGTAAATTTTTAAATACTATTTGCATTTATAAAGGAAACCCTTACACCTAAAAAATTCTTTACGTTTTTCCATAGACGTTTTCCAAGAACTTTTCCAAACGCAGCCACGTTTTGCATGGGGCATTGGAAGAGGAGATTCCCTACGTAGGAACTAGCATGAGCTGTACACCAGAATCGATAGTTCTCAACTGGACAAATTCATCGAGCCAAGTGTTGCATGGTTCAGGATCAGAGGTATGGATAAAGCCGCTATCTCTGTCCCAGTACTGGACTGATGCAGAAGATAATACATTCATCTGGGGGAAGCTGAAACTGCAAATTCCAATTGCCCCAAATGTCACCTTGCACATCTGTCCAGAATAAAAAAAAACAGAAAGATATTGAAGACCTATTGAGTGTCACTACTTGAGTGTATAAATACAAGAGGTTAGGTTCAAAGGTCATCACTCGAACAAATAGACTTCTGGGTTCTTTCTCCTCCTCCCTCTTCCCTGCCTTGTAACCATGGCTTTGAAGGTCGGTCTCCTCCTGGTCGCAGCTCTGCTCTTAGTCAATGCCACGGTATGAAGCACTTTTTTAGCCTATCGATCACTTGGTATGCAATTCCATTTTTCTTTCCCTTCTACTTTCGTTGACTGAGAGTTTGGCTTCATTTGTTCTTGTAGGCTATGGTCTCTGCCAATGTCTCTGAAGAGGTAACAAAAAAACCTTCTCTCTCTCTGAAGATGTTATTTTCCTACAGTGGAATTTTTAGGTTCTCCTTTTTTGTATGTGCCAATGTGTACACACTTAGGAAACTTGTAAGAATCATCCCCATTCAGGGGAAGGTGAAACTGAAGCTATATATGCTTTCTTAATACCCATTTCTCTCCCAACTATAAACTATACCACCATTATCACAGTGCTTATTTTTGTGTCCTTTGATTTGCCATTCCTTTTACTAATATAAGCTCAATTGTTTTTCACCTTGCAATGCCAATTACTAATACTTGAGAATATTAATCCATTGCTGAACTTCATTTAAAATTTCCCCCTTCTTTGAATGGGATAAAATAATCAATGTGGTATGCTTTTTTGACATGGCAGTCACACAAAAAAGACAAGGCTCCACCGCCGGCCGAGGCTCCTCATCACGGCAAGGAGAAGCACGACCACCACCACCACCACCACCACCACGCCGCTCCAAAGAAGGCTCCCGCACCTCCTCCCCACCACATTTCCGGGAAGACCAGCCATGCCCCTCCTCCCCACCATGCCGCCGTTCCCATGAAGGCCCCTGCCCCCACCACCCCCACCATCTCCACCACGCCCCTTCTCCCCACCATGGCGCCCCTCCTCCCCACCACCCCCACCATCTCCACCACGCCCCTCCTCCCCACCATGGCGCCCCTCCTCCCCACCATCCCTACCACGCCGCTCCCAAGAAGGCTCCCGCTCCTCCTCCCCACGCCCCTCCTCCTCACCACCACTGAGAGCCACCTGCGTCTCAACCAGCACACGGTAAGCAATCATCTCGAGAAAAACAAACTATGAAATGCGACATTAGTTGCATATTTATGCAAACAGCATGGTACATGATCCAATCGACTATGCGCTACGTGAAAGCACGTTGCTGTCTGATCTATATCATTTTTCAGAAATCTATAAACGCCAATGATTTTTGACCGATCGGTTTCTTTTCCCCCTCTCCATGTCTGCTACTAAACGAATTAACACCCAAGAAAAAAGGACTCCATGAATGGAATGACCCTCCTGATCATGGATATTTTCACAATTGCAGTGCATTAAGGACTGCAAAGCCTGCTGCGACAAGGCCAAGTGTGTCCCCTCTGCCAGATCCAGCTGCAAGCCCTGGGACTAATAATATGCTCCTCTTATAGGTTCTAAATTGTAATTTCATTTTGCTTGTGTTTTCTTGAATTGGGATTTCGAAAGATGTTCTTTTGCTTCTAGTGATATCTCTGTAATAAGTCCTGTCCGGAGGACAATAGCTGCTCTCCGTGTAGAAACCCCGTATTTCTTCTTTCCAGACTGAGTATTTCTCTCGTTTGGAATTTCTATGATACGAACGAATTGACTACATTGCTGATCCACCGTTTTCTATGTCATGATAAAGATGAAACGAAGGAAACGGCTGATGAAGTGACTGAATGTGGAACGTTAGATGCTCGTGAATGGCAGAAACTTTATGTTTTGCAGCTGGTAAAAACTTGAGAGACTGATAGGTCGGTTTTGTCCCGGAATATATCCAACGTCAATCACATCTCATGCTCATCTCCTTCCTTTTTCGTTTCTCCTTAAAAGACGAGATCTGCAACAGGTCCAGACCAATTTTCATTGGATTCTCTTTCCATCTGATCCTCCCACGGACCGGCGCTGTCAACTTGCCACTCATAAATATTTCCCAAAGGGCAACCATTTTGTCACATTGCCTCGCAACTCTTGTTTTACTTAGACCGGTCAAACGTATAAATCAGATTGGATTCAACGAGTAGAAAATGACTCAATCCAAGTAGACCTATTTAACTCGTATTGACTAATATGTAATACAATTGTGACTTAAACCTAATCCATACTTGACTGACTCCATTATTATAACATAGCTATATTTAACTAAATTTAGGAAGACTCATATTGAAACTAATCCGAAAGCATGGAGTGAGCGAACCCGAGATTAATTGAGAGTAAGAGAGTGTAAAGATAGTCATAGAGATAGATTAAGTTTTAATATAACATCAACCCATATAACAACCTAGTACCTTCAAATATGGATTAAGAAATGAATTTATGATTTATTTTGACATATTTAATTTTATGCTTGGTGAAGGTTGTATTCTTCCTTATTTTAGTTTGGTTTTGTTTTCTTCAATGTGTCTCCATATAAGTACGATCTTGGTGGTACCGAGTTGAATTTTAACACCCCGAAAGTGATGGGTCTCTTGTCAATCCTATCACCAAGAACCTTGTATCGGGCCGCATTCATAGGATTTTTCCTTGTATGATAGACTCACTCAAACATAATTAATTTCCCAAAAATGGTGGAGTTAACAACAATCCATGGAAATATTTCATTGAAATGCATTGCTCTCTTGTCATGCTTCACAATGCAAAAAATATTACTTGTGTTGACCGGTTTCTCTAGCATTGCATGTGATTTCACATGGAATTTTGTTATTTTGGTAGGCCGTTTTGATCATAGTAATTAAATTAATAAAAATATAATGCACTAAGGGCATAGTTATGAGAAATTTCTTGAAAGGGCCTATGGAGTCCTAACAAGAATGGATGTATTTTTTTTTTTTTTTGAGCCGTTCTTAAAAATATATTTTGACAATTAGCCAATCACAATGCAATCGACGGACTCTTGATGTATTTTTCCAATACGTTACTTGAAAGCCCCCATAAATAATTCATATATACTAGGATACGAAAATTAATGTCCTGTAAAAATTAGTCCATGCAATAACAATTTATTGTTTAGTCAGGATCATATTGAATTAATCACCTCTGGAGGAAAAACAAATTCAATTCCTAAGCGGGAATTCCCAAGTTTTTGATACCATCTTTGTTTCTTTTTCATGGGAATCGATTTGCTCTGGCTTTTTCTTGTCCGAATTCCATTTCTCTCTGCCCCATGGAGTAACTACGCGAGGACAATCATGGAAAAGAAGGGGATACCTATGTCAGACCGGAGGGACGCAAGAAAATCTCTTTAATTCGGTGTTGGCTCATCCCAAGCTTCAAAGGACATGCCTCGCGTGCGGGTCAATGATCATGTGACGACAAACGCTCTTTAAGTGAAAAAAAGGAAAAGGGTAGATGTCACTTCCTGGTCTAGGTGGCATGTCCTGTCGTTCAACAGCAATTATTAATGCGACTGTAATATATACATTTTATTGAATTTACATCGTTGAAAACTCGTGAATTTGGGGTGAATATGACGTTGATGATGGTCCCCATTGAATATAATACACGTTTGAGGTTAATAGAATAGATAATATCATAAATAATTCCTCAATTTTCATGGAATATGCAACATGATCTCTAAATTTTATATTAATATACAATATCGTCCCTAAATCTTTAACTTGTTCAATGTAATTCTTAAAATTAAATTAGTTATTGGACCATACAAAGATGTTTAATATCATCATTACATGGATTCAAATTTAAGAAAAGTATTGAATATTTTTATATAATTGATGAACTACATCAATATGTATCAAAAGTTCATGAATTATATTGAATAAAATAAAAATATAGAGACAATATTGCATATCGAACTAAAGTTTAAAGATCGTATTGAATAAATTGAAAGTTCGTGGATCACACTACATATTCGATCAAAGGTTATGAACTATTTAGGTTATTTTCTCTTAATAGAATTCTTACCGGTGGTTGGGAACTTGAGATAATTTCATTTTCTCACGTTTGAGGGTTGAATATAATACACGTGAGTCTGAGTTTGGTGCAGGCAGCCCATTTACTTGTGTCCCGGTGATCTGGGCGAGCTGTCTCTGTCATGACCCTTTTCTCACTTTTGCTTTTCCCATGACAGCTTGTAAATATTTCTCCAGAATTCCAATTTTTCTTTTTTTTTTTTTACTCAGAACATGTTAATCTCGAGTTTTTCTTTTTGGTGCATATATCTTAGTCATAAATTAAACGAAAGGTGAGATCGGCTTAGCGATTGAAGAATGTTTATTTTTACATAAATGTATTTTACATGGACACATGTATTCTCATGTGTTAGGCATCTGCACCAACTTTTGCTACGATTTGCAGTTTGGTTTCAAGAAATTAGTGCAATGTTATATATGGTACAGAATGTCTATTTGGCGCCATACTCTCTCTCTCTCTCTCTCTCTCTCTCTCTACCCTGAACCTCTATTTAAAGCTGGAGGTGGAGGGGTTATATAATGCTGGTTCAGTGATTGCTGCAGTCGGTGAGCTTATCACTCCAGCTCTCTGCTTCAGCTTTCTGCGAGTTCCCACCACAGAATGGCTTCAAAAACTGTGCTCCTGGTGTTGGGTCTTCTTCTTCCTCTGATCACTACCCGGGTATGACCTCGTGTGTAATTTGGTGTGTAATGAGCTTGTTGCCATTTGGGGCACATCTAATCTGGTGTTAACTTCGTTTTGGTAGGTTTCATCAGCTGACACTGAGGAGAAACTCATTTTGAAGGTAATTTGTGGGATCAAGATAGTCTGTTTAAACGAACTTGTTTTCCTTTGGTTTAGATGATGAAGGTCAAGCAAGTGTTTCCTTTGGCCATGGTTCTTGGGCTATGTTTTTTTTTTTTTTTTTTTTGGGGGGGGTAGGAGAGAGAATGAAAGCCTCAATAATGATGCTTAGATATCTGGTTTTTGAATGATATGCCCTGGTCTGCATCATGTGCTCTTTTTGGTGATGGTTGGCACCGTATTGGAAGTTTAGTCAAAGGTTTAGGTGAGTGGGGAAGAGTGGGGTAGGGAGCTATTTCAAGTCAAAAACACATGATCCCTCCAAAAGTATCTGAGACAAACACACGGACTAAATACTCCTCCCTATTTGGGGAAGAAACTTCTATATGGCACCCTTGCCGCGCTGATCTGCTGTCATCATGGATGAACGGTTGTTCATTCTTGTTGAAGTGCATGATCATATCGGTATATTAATTGGTACAGTTGATAGATACATGAGAGACCTTTTAATGGTGATGCAAAATTTTTGTTCTATAGTCATTGAGGAGTAACGAACTGGACCGAAGTGCAAGATGACCTTGTGAATGGGGAATCCTTCTAGCTGAAGTTTAGATCTGCAATAGAAGGAGCATAACTGCTTGACTTGCTTTGATTTGTCACTGTGGGAATATGTGTAGGCCCCATATGCCAAGATCCCAACACCGGCTCCGGTGAAGGCGCCAGCTCCGGCTAAAGTTCCTGTGAAGGCACCTCCTACCCCCGCCCCAGTCACTAAGACCCCACCTCCTCTGCCACCGGTCACTAAGCCTCCCCCTACTCTGCCTCCCGTCCCTAAGCCGCTGCCACCTCCGCTCCCTCCTGTCGCTAAGCCACCGCCTACTGTGCCACCGGTCATGCCTCCTGCATCTCCGCCACTGCCACCGGTCAGGTCAAAAGCAGGTAACCATACAACGCATCCTTGACCTCTAGTCTATCATGCCATGTATTGTCACAACATATTCCGGTCCTCTCAGAGGATGGCGATGACGGGATTGGGAGGACCTTAACCATGGATACATAGTCCAACTTTTCTTACTATAAAGGAGCATCTCATGTGGCAGAGGAAAATAATCAAAAGCATTTTCACATCAACACAATCTTATGTAGCCTAGCAACTTTACCCCAGCGTATCTGGTTTTCACAGACATTATGGATCTGATTACACTAAGTTGGGTGAGCCTTTTTTGGTTGCTGCAGATTGCATCCCTCTGTGCGACCAGAGATGCAAGTTGCACTCAAGGAAGAACGTGTGCACGAGGGCTTGCATGACGTGCTGCGACCGGTGCAAATGTGTGCCGCCAGGGACTTATGGAAACCGAGAGCGGTGTGGCAAGTGCTACACCGACATGACCACTCACGGGAGCCGTATCAAGTGCCCGTGAAGGCAACTGCAAAGCTCATGATCTCCAGCATATCTGTCTCGCCGACGTCCTACAACAAAACAACGCAGATGCTAAATAAATTTGGAGGATGGAAAATTGCTGGTTCTCCATTGTAACTACGTATGGTGGACAACGTCCGGGGAAGATATGATGGTCCGAGAATATCAGATCAGTAGTAGTATCCGTGTATCTGTCTGGTCTATGTTTGGGTTATGTATGACTTTATTGTGGTTCTAGTGCTTGTGAAGGCAAATGAAGTAGACAACAATCGTTGAGCGCTTGAATGAATCAGCTTGCTAAGTAAGAAAACCGCTTAGCTTATCGTCTGCTCATCTTTTGTTCCTAATCCAAGATAAGCGACAATTTTACTTTCTCTCTCTCTGTTTCGAGGCCCTTGCTATACAAGGTATCTGATTTGAAACGGTTCTTGAATGCAATGCTCCTGTTTGGATCGCAGGAACGAACCGTCTCCTGCCCACGATCATCGCGACTGAATGAATGTCGTGAGAAGTACTTGAAATGCAATTGAAAGTTGTCCTAAGCTGTACAGGCAAATGCAACAGAAGCCCAATTTCTTTTAAATAGCATCGAAAAATTGTAATTTTTGTTTGTTTCTTTGTTTTGAGGATATTATTTGAACTCATTTCACTTAAGTATTAGAAAGAGTTTTTACCAACCTGAGTTTAGGTCATCTTAAATTCTAACATTTGACTGCTGTTGCAAATATTACATTTATGACAGGAACATGTTTTTTTTTTTGTCAGTCTTACTCTATTCCTATTCTACACTTAGGGTGCGTTTGGATGGGCATTTCAAGTTCATTCAAACCCAAAGCCCCTTCACCAAAATGTGGGTGTTTGGCAACCCATCCGAAGGAGCTTTCAAATGAAAGGCGCCCGAAATGCCGAAAAACAATTTTCTTTTCCTAAATTACCTCATTAATTTTTTATATTTCCTTTCTTGCCCTTGTATTTATTTATTTTTTAATTGAAAAATTCAGCAGCCCTTCGCCGGACCGGCGAAGGGCGACGGCCGCCGGCGAGCCAGAGGGTCGCCGGCGGCCGTCGGCTGAGGTCGCCCGAGGTCGGGCGACCTCCGGCGGCGAGGTCGCCCGACCTCGGGCGACCCTCGGCGAGGGTCGCTCGACCCAGGAGCCGCGCGACCCAGGCGACCGCCGCCTGGGTCTCGCGGCCGCAGGCGGCCCTCGCCTGGGTCTCGCGAGGGTCGCGCGACGGCGTCGGGTCGTGCGACCCTCGCGAGACCCAGGCGAGGGCCGCCTGCGACCGCGAGACCCAGGCGGCGGTCGCCTGGGTCGCGCGGCCCCTGGGTCGAGCGACCCTGGTCGCCCGAGGTCGGGCGACCTCCGGTGGCCCTCGGCTGGGTCGCGCGACCCTCGCCGAGGGTCGCCCGAGGTCGGGCGACCTCCGGCGTCCCTCGGCTGGGTCGCGCAACCCTCGCCGGAGGTCGCCCGACCTCATCCGACGGCCGCCGGCGCCAGATCTGGCTCGCCGGCGGCCGCAGCCCTTCGCCGGTCCGGCGAAGGGCTTAGCTAAATTTTCAAAAAAAAAGAAAAGAAAAAAATAAAATAAAATAAAATATATATATACCCATCAAAGCCCCTTACCAAAGTATTTTTACCAAACACACATTCAACTCAAAGCCTATTTGGAAAATTTTTACCAAACACATTGCATTTTTTAAAGTAGCTTTAGGCTTTCAGCCTTTGCATTGACTAGATGGGCTTTCTAAATGCCCATCCAAACTCACCCTTACTTCTTACTTTCGTCCGCTTCTTGCGGGCGTGGGAGCCGAAACCCACTTTCAAACTTACGCGTCCCCACCCCATCCTCGGAGAAGGTGGAGATTTAAACCCCTCACCTCCCCCTTCCATGTTGGAAGGGTGGCCACTAGGGCGAATCCCAATGATTGACAGGAACATGTTTGATATGCAATTAGATGAGGAAGAAAGCAATGATGTAGATTTAAACAAAAATACTTGCGTCTTGTCAATCTTATTTTATAAATTAATCACCTTAAAATAAAAAAAAAGGGATATGGACGATGGATCTCAAATTTTGTAAGATCGAACACGAATTTGATTAAACAATATGATCTTCTCAATGCATTGGGGTTTTCAAAGAGATAAAAAATAAGATTCGAAAACGTTTTGTATCTTTTCATTATATCTATCTTTTTTGTTATAGCAACAAATTAAGGGAAAAAGAAGATTTTTGATTCGCTTATGCCAAACCAAACATCCTCAGGTGAAAATACTAATAGAATATTTCCTCGACCCTCAGCTGCTCAACAAAAATGTCTTTCCAAGGTTCCAACTTTCTTGTTTTTGACCAGCCAATCTTTTCCGGCGACCACCTCTCACGGCTCGCGCGTTCGCTCCGTCTGAATCGTTGAACCGAGCAGAGCCCCGAGCGCTTCCTTTCGAGCTCCGCTTCTGCACGAGCTCTATACCGGCAATCCCGAAGCCGCGAATACCAGGAGCAGATCCCGCGACGGAGATCAATGGGGGTCCAAGATGGGATCTTGGGGACGGGGACGGGCGATGCCCGGGCCAGAGAAGGCGTCAGCCGGAGGCGGAGGTGGCTGAAGAGGCGGGAGCGGTGGCTGGTGGTCCTCGGGGTGGCTCTCCACGCCGTGTACATGCTCAGCATATTCGATATCTACTTCAAGACTCCCATTGTCCACGGCATGGATCCCGTCGCTCCTCGCTTCTCCGCACCCGCCAAGCGCCTCGTTCTTCTCGTCGGTATGGTGTCGCGCCCACCACCTGTTTGAGGTTTTGCCTTTTAAATTCGACCTCAAGTTTGCATTTTTCCTTTTGGGTGTGAGCTCCCGCTGGGTCTTAGCTCAATGTGACTCTGTATGTACGGAAACTGCATTGCCTGGACGGCGTTTGTTAGTTTTTCAAATGAAAGAAATGGGCTGACAATTGTAAGCTTGACGATTGGAAACTTGAAAGTGGAGAGGCTTGTTGCTTCTCTGTAGATTTTTTATATTTCAACTGTGTTTAAGTTAAAGTTTGGGATGTCTTTATTAATTTGTCTGTCTATGTGATTGTCGTGGAGGACACTTTGTCTTGAACATTTTGTGATTGCTTCAAAGTTGGTTATCAAGCTTTCTCTGAGCTGGTTACTTCTAGCAAGAAGTTACTCTCTGACACAGGTGGGAATTTAAATTTGCAGCGGATGGCTTGCGTGCGGATAAATTCTATGAACCGGATTCGGAAGGAAACTTTAGAGCACCTTTCTTGAGAAGTATAATTAAAGAAAGAGGTCGCTGGGGAGTGTCCCATGCTCGTCCTCCTACAGAATCAAGGCCTGGACATGTTGCTCTTATAGCTGGGTTTTATGAGGACCCCAGTGCTGTAACAAAAGGTCAGTTATCGGTGTATTTTATCAAACTTTTCGGTTGCATGTAACATCTCCAACTTAGACTCCTATCTGCTAACGAGTGCTGGATGTGGTGTTATTCTTCACTGATGGGTGACATTCCTTTGGCAGGATGGAAAGCTAATCCTGTCGAATTTGACTCGGTATTTAATAGAAGCAAACATACGTATGCCTTTGGTAGCCCAGACATAGTTCCTATATTCTGTGGTGCCTTGCCGCATAGCACTTGGAATAGCTACCCGCATGAGTTTGAAGACTTTGCAACTGGTATGTGCTCACCCTGTTGAACTCAAAATCTTTTTGATATGAATTTGGTAATTTGCCATTAGATTAAGAAAAACTTCCATATCTTGTGATACCTCAAAAATTAGATTTTGCTCATTACCTACTCATGTTGGTAGTTAGTTCTTCCCATGGTAATTTTTCATCTGGTACGTGCCTATAGTCTATGACAGATTACCCGAGCACCTCCCTCCCTCCCTCTCCCTCTCTCTCTCACTTAAGATATGCATGGAAGAGTTTTCTCAGAAAGTATTCTTATAGCATGTTTTACTCTTTACTTTGTCTGTAACTTAGATTTAATTTTATTTCCTTAAATGCATCTGGCTGTTTTGTCAGTTGATTCAGTGAGCATTGGTGTGCCTTATAAAAAATAAATAGTGTTGTTCTGGGAATTCCTCTAATTCTGAAACTAGTGCTTATTGCACTTTCTACATGCGGCCACTTCAGGCATTAATATGACTTGAATTCACACCTAAATGGCTTGTCCGTGTTGACATAGACTCAATTATTTTGTTTATCTCCTCTTCATTTGCTGTCAGGGTGTACTTGTGTTTTTACCTTTACCTCATATCTTTATCATTTGCTTTTGCTGTTGCAGATGCATCCTTTTTGGATGAGTGGTCTTTTGATCAATTTCAAAACCTCTTGGACAGGTCTTTTAGTG
The DNA here is from genome assembly GCA_014182715.1 of Eucalyptus cloeziana. Classification (NCBI taxonomy): domain Eukaryota; kingdom Viridiplantae; phylum Streptophyta; class Magnoliopsida; order Myrtales; family Myrtaceae; genus Eucalyptus; species Eucalyptus cloeziana. The sequence goes on from CM024642.1 coordinate 24,060,588, forward strand.
ATGAGGACTTGAGAGAAGCACTTCAACAGGATAATCTGGTTGTCTTTCTCCATCTACTAGGCTGTGACTCAAATGGACATGCTCATCGACCCTTCTCATCCATCTATCTCAATAATGTTAAGGTCGTTGATCACATTGCCAGACGTGTTTTTGATCTCGTTGAAGGTTATTACAAGGATAATCGCACTGCGTATGTTTTTACAGCTGATCACGGAATGAGCGACAAAGGTTTGATATGACGCGTTTTTCTTTTTTCATTTCTGGAAAAAGTTGCTGAAGTGAATCTTCTAATAAGCATGCAAAGTTGTTAAGCAAAATTTTTTCTTGTGGTAATACAATTCATAAAATTAAGGTGTGCATTTCTGCCGCCCAGTTATCTCTTAACTCAATTTCTGGCTTTTGTCCTTGCATTTCCTGCTGATCAAACTTGCCTCTGTTAGATGATGTACTGTAAGTCATTGCTAGGGTTTTTTGGATGGTTGCAATTGGCAAATCTGTGTCCACTACGGATAATCCATGTTCAGCTTTTCCTCTTATGGTCATGTGTGCCAAATCTTATGGTTCATCTAATGGGATGTAAAAGTGGTCACATATGGCAAGGATTTCTCTAGTTTCACATGCTAATATATACCGAATTTTGTATTAGGCCAAATAATTTCTTTATCAATGTCCAATCAAAATATGAAACTTGATTTGGATGGAAAGCTAGAGCTGTAGTCTGGTTAAATTGATTGTGTATTCATTAGTATTGGCAATTTAACTGCTGACCCACAGAGTTTTTTTCTAATGAGACCTTCAATTTGATATTGTACTTGAACTGAATTTAACCTCAATCACTTAATGGATAGCAATGGTTTGGTGCTTGCTGCCTCATTTGAGCCTATCCATCCTTTTGCTGTTTTGCTGGGTGCACCAGCAATAATAAGGTGCTCCCTGGCCAACCTTTAGTCCTTCATAAGCTAAAAAGAAAACAATCCTATAAGACAGAATGTTTTGCTGTTCTGCTATGAGGACTCTCATCATGCTCTTTTTCTTTTTGAGTCTGTCGGGCACTCATAAGTATTTGTTCATTCGTAATTTTTCTCCGGTACCTTTTAGATGTTGAAGCTAATATGATTAAGGTGTATCTGATAGGAAGTCATGGAGATGGGCATCCCTCCAACACTGATACACCCCTTGTTGTTTGGGGAGCTGGGATTAAATATCCCAAATCAGCTTCTGTCAGTGAGCACTCTGATCATGGCCGGTTTGTTGATGAGCATATGCATGACACACCAACACCTACGGTGTGGGGCCTTAGTGGCATTGAAAGAGTGGATGTCAATCAAGCTGATATTGCACCTCTTATGGTATAACAGATTGGTTTTATTTTATCAATTTGTTAGCCTATGTGGATTGTTCATAAATTATATTTGTTTGATTTGTGGCAGTCAACTCTTCTTGGTTTGCCATGTCCAATGAACTCAGTGGGAAATTTGCCTCTTGGATACATTGATATGAATGAGGTGGGTTCTAAGTAGTGTAACATCTATAGATGTTGAATTCTGTCAAAATTAGGATTAAATTTATTTATTAAATGATTTCTTTAATCTAAAGAAAACGTGGAATCTTCATTTTATGTTGATATCTCCTGATGCAACAAGAAGAAACCTTTTCTTTCATTTGCAGGCAGAGGAAGTTGAAGCTGTGCTGTCCAATACAAAACAAATACTAAACCAGTTCCTTCATAAATCACGTATCCTATCCTCATGTCAGGTTCAGTCTTGGTGATATGATTTTTGAGGAAGCTTACTTGGAATTTCAAATCATTGCAGTCTTCTTTTGAAAAATTAGCCTATTTTTTACGCGTAATCCCAGTTTTTCTGTTCACATAATTTCTATTCGATACTTAGGCAAGGATATAGCATGTCAGATAAAGTCTTGTAAATAAGATCTAAGTTCTATATTGTTTAACAATATAAAGCGGATCCTCTTGACAGATATTTCTATTAGATGACCTGCCATATGTTGCAAACGTACTTACTATGACATATATTTTTTCATATTGAGTTTCGGATTTGTGTGCATGGATTGAAAGGAGACAAAATAGTTTCTTTTGACTATCGGCTTGACAAGTTCAGATATAAAGCAATCAAATACATTATTCTTCAAGCCATTCAAACCACTAGAGCACTATATGTCAGTTGTGGACCAAATTGAGGAACTGATCTCCATCAGAGATTACAAAGCTGCATTGAAGCTAAGTGAAGATTTAAGGAGTTTGGCTCTTGAAGGCCTTCATTATTTTCAGACTTATGATTGGCTGATGCTGATGGCTGTAATTACTTCGGGATATATTGGTTGGATGCTCTATCTCGTTCTCCACGTGCTGCAATCTTATACGTCATTGCCAGGTGTTCTATTCCGAAAGGAGAGAGCAGCGCAGCAGAAAAAAGACACCAGAAAAGTAATGTGTAAGCCTTGTTTGTGGTTTTTGTATTGAATGAGAATACAGACATGAGGAAGAAGTGTTTAACTAGTAGTTGTCTGCCCTTATCAAGATTCCAAATGCCTGAAGTTCAATTTTTATCTTCCTCCTCCTATCTTACTTATCCACTAGGGAGACAAAAGAAGACTGTAGAACTAGACATGAGATGTGCACACATTTTGGCATGGCATTATAAACAAATGTCGAGATTAAGTTTCTGGATCACAAATCCTTTCCCATCTATGCATTGCAAACTGCAAGCTGAGTGAAACATATGGTAATTTAGGTTGTGGGGTTGTGGAAGGCAGCCTTTGCGGTGGAAGCGTTGTCATTAGAACCAGTCAAAAGGGATTTAAGTAATCAGATGGTCCTACAGCTTCTACCATACTCTTGACCTTTTCTTGGTTTATCATAGGAAGCATTGTTGTTTGAGAAACTCTTTTCATGCTTACTAGTAAGGAAAGTTACTCTTTTGCTTATGAGTCCTATGGCATAAACTCCGGTCAATTTGTTTTTGTCATCTTGTTTTCTAGCTGGATTTTTCTTGGATATAATATGGTTGCCTTTTATCTGTTGAACAGTTCTTTCTTTTTTGGATGGGCCCTTCTGATGGATCTATTTTCCCATTTTAGGGACAAACTCTGCTTCTTGCATTTTTTCCCAGGTTCTTCTTACTGACATTCAATTCCCATCATGGCAGATACTTGTATGTGGATTTGCTGCAATGGGACTTGTGTCTATGATTTTATTCTGGGAGCAGTCTCCTCCTCTTTATCATGCATACATTGCAATGACCATATTTCTTTGGACACGAATAATTGGCGAGCATCAGTTCTTGAAAGCACTCTGGAGATACTTACATGGAGAGAAGTTAAATTATGTCCTTAAACTTCTAGCGACCCTTGCTGTCTCTGTCATGATATCTGAATTCCTGGTATGGATGCAAATGTAAATTTGATAAACCTGGGCAAACTCCTTGCATTGGCGCAGGTGAATAGACAATTTTGCATTCTGAATTTTTCTCTTTATTTATTCATCAGGTTAACAGCTTCACTGAGAGGAAGCTATATACATGGTGTTTCCTTTTTGCGGGGGTTACTGCCTTTTGTTACCTGTTCTACTTGATTCCATGGAGATCTCAGATACCAGCTTTTGTTTGCTTGGCCTGTTGGTTCCTGTCTGGATTCACATTGATGCCAGCTGATATTCCTGATAATAATCCATTGGTGTATGTCACTTTACTAAACTATGACTTATTTTTCAGAGTGTTAGAGTGGCAAGTCTGCACTCGTTCTTTCATACACTTATAAGTTTGTTTTTCATTTCTTTTCTTTTGGAGGGGTGGGCTTTGTATTACCTCTATCTACTTTTTTTCTTCAATATCCCCAACTTGAAGGTCCTGCTGTGAGATTTTGACCATTATCAAGGACTGCATATGTTAATATAAGCACTCTTTCTCTAGGCCACATATTCTATTTGGAGCATCAGGTTCCTTTTTCATGCCGAAACTACCATGAAAAATTCTTTTTCATGTCACTGCCAATTAGGAAAATGGAAGCTTTGTCATCTTTGGTGTAATTGTTCTACTTTATGTAGATGACTAGCCACTGATGTTAAGTTGTACAAAGCATTGGGTTCTCCATGGAAAGAATAAAAAAAGAGGCCTCCACCTGTATATACTTGTCATCCTCAATTGACCTTGACTTTCTTTTGCATTGACACCAGTTGATTTTGCTCCTATGCTGGGCATTGTGACTATTTTGTATAGGATATCCAGCGGAGTTATGATCACTGTTATAGGAGTAGCTGCAAGGTGGCTAGACAAGCATGCAGAAGGCAGTAAGTATTGGTCAAGTATCTGTAGTCGTGACATGAAAAAGTCAAAGTTCTCCGTGCTCTTCCTCTTGCAGGTGCATGTTGTTACGTCTAGCTTCTCTTTGGAAATTTCATCAGCTTTCACTGGATGACTTTCTTACCATTCTTTCACTAAGACCAGTTCTTTTGCCTCATCTGATAGGTACTATTGGTGGGGTTGTCCTCAATGATGGTATCACTCTCGACATCACACAGAATGCAGAACCAAGAGCTACATATACTTCACCAGTTCCTGAGTTGGCTCATTGCTGGTATGCTGTGGTCCCTTCTTGCTGTTTACTCAAACTTTTTGCTCCATTGTGCAGCTAATTTGAAGATTAAAGTGACTTTCCATTTTCATTATCTTTACTGGCATACTTATTTATGTTCTTTTGGAATGTCATTTTCTCTGATTAAAATCTCCATCTGAGGGAGAGTTGCTTGTATAACAATCACGACCTGCTTGCTTGGGTACTGGAGCTACAGTTGTGCCAAATGTCAGAAGTAAACTAGACATACTGACTTGTTGCATTGGCTGGTGCTTGAGAATCCTTCTATAGATAGAGAGGCCTTTGAGGAGGATCAACATAATCCATTGTAATGCAACTGTGTTTCCTGTAAATAGATATGTTGTGACATAGCATAGCAAACTTATTTTCGGAACTCAAATGATTATGTTTCATTGCTACATGATTTTGTGTTTTTTTTCACTAGACTTATATCTAGGTTCCTAGTCTGTTGTTTGCACAAATCAATTGATGCTTACTGCTATTATTTTGTGCATTTAACTCTCTTTATCTCTAATTGTGCGGTGTCCTCTCTATTGTAGGTTCTTCTATGATTCTCCCTTTGTTTTCGGAAAATACCCTCTTATCTCGGTTGACTTCTATATTTCTTGGTTTTGCTCCCCCTTTCCTTCTTCTATCTATTGGGTAAACCTCTTTTATATACTCTCTTTCATCTGCCTATGTTTTTCTAACTTTCAAGATACACATCCTGTTAGAACAATGCTTCATGTATTTTCCTCTTTGCCCTTTATATGGAACATGGTAGATATGAAGCTGTCTTCTATGGAGCACTTTCTCTTACACTTATGGCGTGGTTACTTTTTGAAAACACACTGCTCTATTTAAGTAAAACTGAGAAGAATACTGTCTCCAATATGAGCATGGTGGAAAATGCGGTTCTTGAAACTGATGATAGGTACTTGCGGATCTCTGATGTGAGAATTCCTCTAATTTTTGTAAGTTCCTTCTCCTCTCTCCGTCTTGCCCTTAAAATAATTTGTGTCGCTTAATCTCTGTTTATCTTTCTAAGAAAAAATTGTGTATCATTTGGAGAAAAGATGGCTTATGCATGTGTTATTTGTGATTGGCATAGTTGTTCCTAATTGATTAATTGCTATAATTTTTCAACAGAGAATTTTTTCCACTAAGTGAGCGAATTAAATAGATTCAATAAGCATGCCTGGAGAAAATGTGAACATAAAGTCATCATATGGGCTCACTAGCTGTTTTTTCTTATCAATATGGTCCTCAAATAAATGTTGGCGATGCTAAATGTTTTTGGAGTGCAAAAACTTGCAGAATTGGGTGCTTTCTTATATGATTTCATATCTCCTTAATTTCCTTTCACTATTCAGATAATAGGAGCCATTTGTGTTATTTAATGTCTCTGTTTCTCAGATGGTACTCTTCAATGTTGCCTTTTTCGGGACGGGGAATTTTGCGAGCATTGCAAGCTTTGAAATTTCATCTGTGTACCGATTTATAACTGTTTTCAGTGTAAGTAGCCCCCATTAGTGACAACTTCTTTCCATTTCAAAACAAAGCTTCCACTAAGTTGATGTGTGTTGCCGTCATTGCAGCCTTTTCTAATGGCAGCCCTACTTATCTTCAAGTTGTTCATACCATTCATGCTTGTCATGTAAGTTCTTATTTTCTCCCATGATAGCAAGTATATTGGCAGATCAAAAGATGGCGGTCCATTGAAAATAAAAGATTTGTTGATTGCTAGTAGTTACAATGGACAGTTGTGCTTTGATCACCCGATTTTTGTTTTTCTTTTCGGGTATGATTTTTGGTTAGTTATCTTGTAGTTTCTTTTTTTTTTTTTTTTTTTGGTTTTCCCTGTGAGAGATTTTCTTTCTTGACTTCTTTTATCAGCTTGTAGCCCATAGAGAATGTAGGTCATCTCATTGCGCTCAAAGCTTTTACCAAAATATTTTAATGAGAAGACCTGTTATTTTTAAATCAATCTTAAATGATGATGAGCCTTCTGTGTTGTTCATACTGCCTGGGGGAGGTTAACTGATTTGGACATCTTTATATTTGCTACAACTAAAACCATGATTGGTAATTTTATTTTTTTGGGTGCAATCTGTATATGTGGACCAAGATCTGGCAGAGCTGCCATGTCTCCAGATCTAATATATATCTATTGTCTGGAAAGGCTTAAAATTAAAGGATATTGAAGTCTCTGTTTATGGACTACCATAAACCAGAGGTTCATTAGCGCTGAAATTTCTGGTTTTATCAAGGTGGTATGTAGTGTTAATTAATAGAACTAGGTATTCTGAATTATGTGTTCCTTTAAGAATGCTATACTGCAAAAGCAGTGAGCCGCACAGCAAGTCTAGTTGCTACTTTAGTTCTCGCGGTCAACCTTTGACCTGGGTGTCATATGCTTCACGACTTTCTTAACTCGTGAATCATTGGTTAGTGGATATGATTATTCGAACATATGCCTTTTGAAGGTCACTGATCCATTCTTTACTTCTGCTTTCTTGTGAGATGATCTTTTCTCATCAGTTGATTGTGTGCTATTTACCTTTATGATAATAGAACTATTCTCTTAATAGTTTGAAACTCGGTAGCTTTTGACGTGATAAATGTTGTAACTGCCTATTTACTTATCTGATGATAATCTGTCTTCTGTAAATGCAGATGTACTTTTAGTGCAATAGCCAAACTGATTCGAGTTCCACGATCAGGGTGTTATTTCCTTGTTATATTATTTTCAGATGTGATGACCATCCACTTTTTCTTTCTGGTAACCATATTTTTTCTGCACTTCTCCTCCCTATAATTTTATCGGCTTCCATTGTCTAGCTTGCTCGCATAACTTAGTTCTAAGTGCAGTTCTTGTTCTGCCAACCTAACTTGCCATCACTTGTATTTAATATCAGGTCCGCAATACAGGAAGCTGGATGGAGATCGGTAACAGCATCAGTCATTTTGGGATCGTGAGCGCTCAAGTCGTGTTTGTGCTATTACTTTTCGCTCTCACCGACATATACACAAAGGACATCAGAACTAGATCAGATCGTCCATCGTCTCGTAAAGTACGATGATCTCTTGAAGTTGGACTGGAGCCTTGAGATCAGTTGCCAGTTTTATATGACGGTGGGATCTGAGGGACACGCTTCATTTCTTTTCTGGTTCTTTGCGTCAAGGTCGAGATCAATATGGAGCCAATTGGCGAGGTCCGGTCATGGAAACTTCCATACACGAACGCCTCGCTGCACTTGCCTCCATTGTATCGATTGACCTATACACGACAGTTTTGACAATTCTTCACCTGGCGAAATAGAGCGTACTTTCTAACTTGATCTTGCGGAAGCATAGTTGGCTTTGTTCTAGCGTTCAACTTCCATCACGAATTAGTTTCTTTTTCTGTTGATGCTGCTGCGGTACACTTTTGTATGGAAGAGATGCTTTTCCCATTTATGTGACGGTTTTGTGCAAATCTTTGGTCCATGTCTCCTTGAGAATAAAGCCTTTTGGCCAGTTCTCAGCAAATTCTCTTTGTCCACACGATAAGGATCTGCAGGTGGACGAAATGCACTCGACGACTTTTCAAACGCTTCTAAAGAAAGACTCATTCGTGCATTATGCAATTGTCAGAGCGTTTCTAAAACGCTTCGTAAAGAAAGACCCGATTTTATTATGACATAGACAACGTGACGCAATTGACCGTGACGTTTCCATTCCATCTAGGCCTACAAGGTAGTGCGCCACCGATTAGAGAAACATGTTTTCATTTCAACAGATATTGGATGCAATCAAGCTCGAACACAGAAAGTACTCTTTCCGATTGACTCACGGGTCTGATCGGGTAGTATAATTTCTTGCATTTGTTTTGGTTTATCTATTATGAGAATTTTGGATCACATAAAATTAAATAATAAATGATTATAAATTGTTGTAGGGTTTACTCCTTTAAGAATTTGTGGTTCATAATAAGCTGATATTTTCATGGTGATTCAAAGATTATTATGTTAGCAAGCCAAAAACTGAAAAAAAGTCCCAAACGGAGACTAGACCGGAGGAAGTCATTTTTTATTTTTTTTTTTGGTCGAAGACCGAAGGGAGTCATTACCCGCCATGTAATTGGCAACGACTTTCCAAAGCACCTTCCTCGGACAGAATCAGACAAGAAAAGGATATTTTAACTTCCGTGGCAGCCACCTGAAAAGAAGAAAAAACTACTTCCCAAGGCCGGTTGGGGGAGGCGTGGACACGAAGCAAAGAAACAGCTTTGGGCATTTATTAAGAAGGAATTTGTGCTGGAATGTCGACACGCATGCTCATTTCCGGGAAATTCACCTCACAATACTAAAAAATTTAAAAGAGAAAAGGAGCTCACCAGGGAATCGGCCTATTGCTTTTACTCGGGATCAAGCGTCCCCATCTCGAGATTAGCTGCCTGGTTTTGGGTCTGTGCATGGGGAATTTTTGGAGCAAAGGCAAACGACCTCTTGATCCTGACTGTTTCGATTCTCCAAATCCCAAGAGGCGCAATGCAACCGATATCGACTTGTCGCTTCCGCCAAAAGAACAGCAATCCGACAACCGAGCTCCTCCGACAATGGACTATGAAAGAGCCGCTGAACCTCTGTACGTATTGTAGCAAAAGGAGCAAGCTGCTTTTAGCTTTCCTCGACTTTATGGTTTGCTCCGAAAGCGAAAGAGACCCATCTTCGGAATCCGCGAAAAGAGACCCGTTTCGCTTCTTATAAGGAGACGCGTTCTTGTTTATTGTTCCTCGAGTTGTCTCTTGTTCTTGACGTCGTTTTCTTTTTTTCGGCAGATGCAGCAACGGACTCGATTTGGCGAACCTGGCCGTGTCCTCCGGTATTCTTGGCAATTCATGGGCTGCGATCTCTGAACTCCGGTCCCAGGTTGACCGCGACCGCCAAAGCCCCTCATCTTCCGAAACCGTGAAGATTCAAGAATTTAAACATCCGGGATACAAGATCATTGCTTTTGTGACGCCTCCGGTTGCTGCAAGTTATCTCCGAGAAGAGAGTGATTTGGTCGAATCTTCTTCATCGGAGGCCTCTGAGTTTCAGTTTCTCTGCTCCAAGAATAACCCGTCTTTTTCCATAAACAAGGCGGCGATCTCTCTTTTCAACTCTCTCAAAGATAAGCTCTCTGACCTGAGAGCTCAGGTAAACATCCTCTTATCTATCTTTTCTTTTCGAGTATTTTATGAGCTGGAGTTACTAATTTTGGAAGTCAACGAGCTTTGCTTAGTCTCTCAGATTTAGGAATTAGGTCTTGTTGAAGTGGGGTTGCTGCAATACGTACATGTGCTCTGATAATTGCTTCTCCGATGATCGTTTTGAGCTGTCTTCTTCACATAACGTTAGCTTTATTTGAGTGAAAAGAGGATCGCCCCCTTTGTTGCTTCTTTCAGAGCGTGGATTGCATCTTTTGGCAAAATAGGCGATGATGAGCAGTCCGTCAATTGTCTGAACAGTCCCTCCAGCATCGATGGCCCATCGCCTTTTTCAATCATTTTCGCTTGACTTGACCTTAATCCTATTCATAGCCGATAAGAGAAAAAAGGATCAGTTAATCTTAAGCATGCCACTAGTGTCAATTGTCAATGTCTGAATCTCGAGTCTGGTGTGCAAAAGTTCATTTGACATCTTTTCTGACTGACCACAATGTCTGCTGAGAGCACTTCTAGTTTGAGGGACCCTGTCCAAGTAGAAATTCCATATCGGACTTTTGATGTAAATTAGGAAAGTCTTGAGTGGACTTTTGGTTGACCGAAAATATGAAGCAACGATGAATCTGGTTTGGAGTTAGACTCCGTTTGAATAGATCTCCTAATTTGAGCATGCTAAAAGGGGTTTCCTGCTTTGGATCAAGATATTATGTACATAAGAGATGGTTTTGGTTTCCTGCTTGAGCTTCTGGCTGTGACAATCAATTGTGTGGCTTGCTCATGAATTATATCACGAGACAAATAACAGCATTTTTTAACCAATTAATTTTGTGAGAAAATCTGTGAATTCTTTTATGAGATTGATAGATTGTATTGTGAGGAATTGTGAGGTCTAAATTCCGTGTCAATTATTGAGTATAAGTGGAAGTTGGGAAATAGTGAGTGTTTGAGTGATTTGAGTGTGGTTGTAATTTTGATGCTTGATTCTGTTTATTTTATTATTTAAGCACCTGTTTTTGGCAATAATATGAAAAGGGAAATGGTGTGATTATGTCTGCAAAACTGACTTCGGGACGCATGCTACAAGTTAGAAAATCTGACTGGTCCCCGTGGACTTGTGTTTGTCGATGCTCATCCAGCTTTGTTGCAGGCAGTAACTTCCTCGGAGTCTATTCCACACATTATAACTGGAGATGGTTTGGGTGGATCCATTGCCTCTCTTTTCACGTTATGGCTCCTACGCACACTCGGTACAGAAACCACAAAGCGTCCACTTTGCATCACATTTGGTTCGCCCTTCCTTGGGGACGGCCGCTTCCAACAAGCAGTATTGCAAAATCCAACCTGGAGTGCTTGCTTCTTGCATGTGGTTCATAAGGACGACTGTTTCCCCAAAATCTTTCACCCGTCGACCATGGAGCAGCGCCTATACAAGCCTTTTGGAACATTTCTTGTGTGTTCCGAATCGGGTAGTGCATGTTTCGAAGCCCCTAAATCCATAATTGAGTTGCTAGCCCCCAGGAGCCCAGAAAGTGCCCAAATATTCAATTATGAAAGCATCCTTAAATGTCTCGAACAGCGATTGATTTGCAAGAACCATTCTGAATTTAGTGTGCCTGATACTGATTTATTTAAAGCTGGGATAACTACGCAAGTTGCAGCAATTGGCCTTATGCAAATTCAGGTAACCATTTATTATACCTTGTTTTGCATACTAATTTGCATACACATTCTGAAAATATCTCAGAAGGGGATTTCACAATCTTTCTAGTCGAAACCAGAAGTATAATTGTGCTTTGCTGTATAAACCAAAATGCATTGTATCCCAACTTTAAGCTTCACATAATTAACCAGGAAAATTTGCTCCACTCGAATAGTCCCCTGTTATGAATGCTTTCCTTTTACCTTTTGGAAGTTCATTTACTGAACTTTCATTGTCATGGCAGCCGCAGAATATGGATATGGATGCTCTGTTGAGGGAGGTAGTCAAGTCTGAAAAAGATGTCCTAGAACAAAAGAGTAAAGCATTTGATCCTGCAAAGGATTTGAATGACATGAAAGTGTGCCTGGCTAATTTGGAATGGTACAAGAAGAAATGTGAAAAAGATGGCCAGGGTTCTGGTTACTTCGACTGCTTCAAGAACAAAATGGCTCCGCGCGACTATGAAGCTGTTAAGTTTATGAAAAAGCTCACTGATTACTGGGAACAAGTGGTGGAAGACGCGGAGAAGAGGCCTCAGAGAGAGGGAGCACCGCTGCGGATTCGCTGGCTTTTTGGAGGAACAAACTATCGGAGGTTGGTTGAACCACTCCACATAGCTGAGTACTATAAAATGGGCAAAAGAGGTTACATATCTCAAGGGAGATCCAAGCACTTCAAGCTATTGGAACAGTGGCTGGACAAACATCCGAAACCGCTGGCAAAGAGTGTCCCTAACGATTTGAAGATGAAGAAGATCATGTTGAGCGTCACGGAGGATTCGTGCTTCTGGGCACATGTGGAGGAGGCACGAATATCGTGCAGGTTGTTGAACAGCAGAGGATCGAACAGCACAGAAATAGAAAAATTGGTCAGGTTCGAGGAGTATGTAATGAATTTGCTCAGGAACTACGCGGTTTCTACTGATATTTTCTTGGATAGCAGCAGCTACATGCAATGGTGGAGGGAGTATGAGGAGATATTGGCGAAGCAAATGATGGGAGCTTCTTACAACTCGCAACTCGGTCTTTTCATGACAAATGGCGACTGGTACCGGTATAAATCAGGTACCCCAGCATTTGAAGGAATAATGAATAAAATGGGTAATTTGAATGTAACTTATAATGTATCATAAGAGCAAGAATGTGCCCGTTTTGCTTGATTTGTGTTGGAAGATATGATGTTGATTCGAGAGAGTATATTCAAGAGATGCTGAAAATTTATTTTGATTGTTGTTAAGTTATTTTAATTGAGTTGTTTTTATTTTTTAGAGTTTTATTTCTCTTTTACTTACATAAGGATATTATAGTCATATACAATTTATATTTCTCTTTGTTTCTTTTACGTTCTCCTTCTCCTCCTTCTCTCTATTCCTTCTCTCTTCCTTCTCTCTCTTTCTACTTGCTGGGAGTTCTCTAATCAGCTTTGTGACAATTGTAATTGATTATTTGAATCAATCTAGAATTAGATCTGATACTCATATATTAGAGAAATATAATCATTCTTTTTTATTGCTTGTCATATGTATTATACGGTGATTCTTTTGTACATTAAAGAATACAATCAATGAACACAAAAATTTTCCCACGTCTCTTTTTCTTCTACTCCAGATTTTGTCATGGTATTAGAGCAGACGCTCTTGACCTAGCTTCCGCAATTTTCTACCTTGATTGCCCACCGGATAGAATTGCATCTTTGTTACTGTAGGAACTCTAACCTGCAAAACAAGGTTAGCACTCTGGTATAGGAAACAGTATTTGGATATCTTGAAAAACAAAAACTTTTTTTTTCCTTACTGTTTTACACTTATTGACACCATGCCTAAAGATCCTTCGTTGACATTAGAGGAGCGAACTCCAGAAGAGTCGGTCATGCAGCAAGATACAAGCATCCAAGAAAATATCTCGGATCTGTCTACTGGAGTCCTGACTCAAGAACGAAGGGCGTAGGCCCAGCCCAACTAGGGACAACCCATTGCGGGCTAGTCCCTCCAGTGGCTGCTTGTCCAGATGGCGCCTGGTCCATGGTTTTATGGGTCCACACAAATGAGTCAGGGCCGTGGAGAGCAGGCCCAACCCGATGGAGGCTCACCAACCGTACCTAGGTTAGGCTCATCCACCGGGCCGAGATTCTTTTATGCGGGTCATATGCCCGAATTGGGTGATTCGGGTTTGGGATCGAATCCCTACCTGGTTCCCCAACCCGGATTTTTTCAGTATCCGATTGTCGCTACCAGCGGTTGCCTGAAGCCCGGCAACCCACTGTACATGACGACGGTCGATGGACCAGAGCTACGGCTCATTGCTTAGCAACTGTCCGGTGTCGACAACTACTTAAGCTGGTCACAGGAATTCCGAAGAGCATTGGTCACCAAGGACAAAGATGGATTTATCGACGGGACGATTCCGATCCCGTCCAATGAGCGCCAAGCACGACTGTGGATGAAATGCAACCAACTCGTCCGAACGTGGATTAGAAATTGCATCACCCCTGAAGTCGTGGCTGGATTACCCCCGACGGAGGATTCGAGACAGATGTGGGAAAACATAAAAGAGATGTACGGAAAATTAAATGATGTGTGTTGCCAGCCTTTTCTAATGGCAGCCCTACTTATCTTCAAGTTGTTCATACCATTCATGCTTGTCATGTAAGTTCTTTTTTTCTCCCATGACAGCAATTATATTGGCAGATCAAGAGGTGGCGGTCCATTGAAAATAAAAGATATGTTGATTGCTAGTAGTTACAATGGACAGTCGCGCTTTGATCACCCGATTTTTGTTTTTCTTTTCGGGTACGATTTTTGGTTAGTTATCTTGTAGTTTCTTTTTTTTTTGTTGGTTTTCCTTGTGAGAGATTTTCTTTCTTGGCTTCTTTTATCAGCTTGTAGCCCATAGAGAATGTAGGTCATCTCATTGTGCTCAAAGCTTTTACCAAAATATTTTTATGAGAAGACCCTGTTATTTTTAAATCGATCTTAAATGATGATGAGCCTTCTGTGTTGTTCATACTGCCTGGGGGAGGTTAACTGATTTGGACATCTTTATATTTGCTACAACTAAAACCATGATTGGTAATTTTTTTTTTTTTTTTTGGGTGCAATCTGTATATGTGGACCAAGATCTGGCAGAGCTGCCATGTCTCCAGATCTAATATATATCTATTGTCTGGAAAGGCTTAAAATTAAAGGATATTGAAGTCTCTGTTTATGGACTATCGTAAACCAGAGGTTCATGAGCGCTGAAATTTCTGGTTCTATCAAGGTGGTATGTAGTGTTAACTGTTAATTAATAGAACTTGGTATTCTGAATTATGTGTTGTTTTAAGAATGCTATACTGCAAAAGCAGCGAGCCGCACCGCAAGTCTAGTTGCAACTTTAGTTCTCGTGGTCAACCTTTGACCTGGATGCCATATGCTTCACGACTTTCTTAATTCGTGAATCATTGGTTAGTGGAAATGATTATTCGAACATATGCCTTTTGAAGGTCACTGATACATTCTTTACTTCTGCTTTCTTGTGAGATGATCTTTTCTCATCGGTTGATTGTGTGCTATTTACCTTTATGATAATAGAACTATTCTCTTAATAGTTCGAAACTTGGTAGCTTTTGACGTGATAAATGTTGTAACTGCCTATTTACTTATCTGATGATAATCTGTCTTCTGTAAATGCAGATGTACTTTTAGTGCAATAGCCAAACTGATTCGAGTTCCGCGATCAGGATGTTATTTCCTTGTTATATTATTTTCAGATGTGATGACCATCCACTTTTTCTTTCTGGTAACCATATTTTTTCTGTACTTCTCCTCCCTATAATTTTATCGGCTTCCATTGTCTAGCTCGCTCGCATAACTTATTTCTAATTGTAGTTCTTGTTCTGCCAACCTAACTTGCCATCACTTTTATTTACTATCAGGTCCGCAATTCAGGAAGCTGGATGGAAATCGGTAACAGCATCAGTCATTTTGGGATCGTGAGCGCTCAAGTCGTGTTGGACCGTTGGTGCTGTTACTTTTCGCTCTCACCGACATATACACAAAGGACATCAGAACTAGATCAGATCGTCCATCATCTCGTAAAGTACGATGATCCCTTGAAGTTGGACTGGAGCCTCGAGATCAGTTTCCAGTTTTATATGACGGTGGGACCTGAGGGACATGATTCAATTCTTTTCTGGTTCTTTGCGTCAAGGCCGAGATCATGTGGCCGGTAATATGGAACCAATTGGCGAAGTCCGGTCATGGAAACTTCCATACACGAACGCCTCGCTGCACTTGCCTCCATTGTATCGATTGACCTATACACGACAGTTTTGACAATTCTTCGCCTGGTGAAATAGAGCGTACTTTCTAACTTGATCTGCGGTACACTTTTGTATGGAAGAGATGCTTTTCCCATTTATGTGATGGTTTTCTGCGGGTCTTGTGTCCATGCATACTTGAGGACAAAGTCTTTTGGCCGCCTCCCACCAAATTTCCTTCGTCCCTAAGGTAGAAGGATCAGCAGGTGGACAAAACGCACTCGACGACTTTTCAAACGCTTCTAGAGAAAGATTCATTCGTACATGACGCAATCTCAACGCGTTTTTAAAACGCATTAATAAAGAAAAGACCCTATTATATAAAGACGCAACTCATCATGACGCAACTGATCGTGACGCAACTGATCGTGACGTTTCCATTCCGTGTAGGCCTATAAGGTAGCGCACGACCAATTAGAGAAACACGTTCTCATTTCGATAGATATTGGATTGAAACGAGCTTGAACATGAAAGACTACTCTTACCCGATTGACTCAAGAGTATGATCGGGTAGGATAATTCTTACGTTTGTTTTGGTATGCATATTTTTATTGTATTTTCGTTCAAGTTTGAGCTTTGACTTGATGGAAGTTTACTCTTTTCTTACACTTCACGGAATCGAGTTCAGGCTTAAGTCATAGACTAAGTCACGCTCAAATTGAATGTCAAGTAGCATCCGAGTCTAGATGGTCGGATTTGACTCGAGTTACGAAGTCGTGTCTAACTCAAGTTACACTCAAAGGTTGCAATCAAGAAATCCTGGCAAAAGGAATAAAAAAAAAATGGTTGAGTGATAATTTTTAATTTATTATGATAATGACAGTTCAGAAAAAAAAAATAATTATAAATTATTGTGGAGTTAACTTCTTTAAGAATATATAACTTATAACAAGCTATAACCGATATGCTAGCAAACCTGGAAAGAAAAGAAGAAATCTCAATGGAGACATTACTTGCCTTACTTGCCATATAGTTGCCAACGACTCTCCAAAGCACCTTCCTCCTCATACAGACTCAGCCAAGAAAAAAGGACATTTTGCAGTTGAAAAATAACTTATTACAAAAGCAAACCAGCTTTTTTTTTTGGTTGGGGTCAGAACAAAAGCAAACCAGTTTAAGGCACGCAAAGGACATATCTGTTTTCTAGGCCACCCGGTTGAATTAAAACAAAAAAAAAAAAGACGTTAATTTCCCGCGTGAATATTTTGGAGTTCGTGCCCGTCATCCTCTTTTCCCATTTCCGGGAAATTCACCTCTCAATTCCAAGAGGCTCGCCAAGGAACCGGCCTATTCCTTTGCTCGGGATCAAGCGTCCCCATCTCCAGATTAAATGCCTGGTTTTGGGTTTGTCCATGGGGAATTTTTGGAGCAAACGCAAACGACCTCTTGATCCTGACTGTATCAATTTTCCAAATTCCAAGAGGCGCAATTCAACCGATATCGACTCGCCGCTTCTGCAGCAAGAACAGCAATACGACAACCGAGCTCCTCCGACGATGGACTATGAAGAAGCCGCTGAACCTCTGTATGTATTGTAGCAAAAGGAGCAAGCTGCTTTTAGCTTTTCTCGACTTTATGGTTTGCTCCGAAAGCGAAAGAGACCCATCTTCGGAATCCGCGAAAAGAGACCCGTTTCGCTTCTTATAAGGGGGCGCTTTCTTGTTTATTGTTCCTCAAGTTGTCTCTTGTTCTTGATGTCGTTTTCTATTTTCGGCAGATGCAGCGACGGACTCGATTTGGCGAACCTGGCCGTGTCCTCTGGTATTCTTGGCAATTCATGGGCTGCAATCTCTGAACTCCGGTCCCAGGTTGACCGCGACCGCCAAAGCCCCTCATCTTCCGAAACCGTGAAGATTCAAGAATTTAAACATCCGGGATACAAAATCATTGCTTTTGTGACGCCTCCGGTTGCCGCAAGTTATCTCCGAGAAAAGAGTGATCTGGTCGCATCTTCCTCATCAGAGGCCTCTGAGTTTCAATTTCTCTGCTCCAAGAAGAACCCGTCTTTTTCCATAAACAAGAAGGCGATCTCTCTGTTCAACTCTCTCCAAGATAAGCTCTCTCAACTGAAAACTCAGGTAAACACCCTCTTATCTATCGTTTCTTCTCGAGTAATTTATGAGCTGGAGTTACTAATTTTGAAAGTCAACGAGCTTTGCTTAGTCTCTTAGATTTAGGAATTAGGTCTTGTTGAAGTGGGGTTGCTGCAATACATACATGTGCTCTGATAATTGCTTCGCCGATGATCGTTTTGAGCTGTCTTCTTCACATAACGTTAGCTTTATTTGAGTGAAAAGTGGATCGCCCCCTTTGTTGCTTATTTCAGAGCGTGGATTGCATCTTTTGGCAAAATGGGTGATGATCAGCAGTCCGTCAATTGTCTGAACAGTTCCTCTGGCATCGATGGCCCGTCGCCTTTTCCAATCTTTTTCAGTTGAGTTGACCTTAATCCCATTCGTAGCCGATAAGAGAAAAAGGATCAAAACGTTTCCAGTCAATCTTAAGCATGCCACTAGTCTCAATTGTCAATCTCTGAATCTTGAGTCTAGTGTGAAAAAGTTCGTTCAACATCTTTTCTGACTGACCACAATATCTGCTGAGAGCACTTCTAGTTCGAGGACCCGTCCAAGTAGAAATTCCAAATCTGACTTTTGATGGAAATTAGGAAAGTCTTGAGTGGACTTTTGGTAGACCGAACATACGGAGCAACGATGAATCTGGTTTGGAGTTAGACTACGTTCGAATAGATCTCCTAATTTGAGTATGCTAAAAGGGGTTTGCTGCTTTGGATCAAAATATTATGTATATAAGAGACGGTTTTGGTTTTTGGCCCGAGCTTTTGCCTGTGACAATCAATTGTGCAGCTTGGTTGTGAATTATCTCACCAAAAAAATGAGTGTTTTGAAACCAATTAAATTTGTGGGAAAATCTGTGAGTTCCTTTGTGAGATTGATAGATTGTATCGTGAGGAATTGTGAGGTCTAAATTCTATGTCAATTATTGAGTGCACTGGTAGTTGGGAAATAGTGAGAATCTTTGAGTGACTTAAGTGTGATTGTAATTTTGGTGCATAATTCTGTTTATATGATTATAAATGCCTGTTTTTCGCAATAATATGAAAAGGGAAATGTTGTGATTATGTCTGCAAAACTGGCTTCGGCCCCGATAGACTTGTGTTTGTCGATGCTCATCCAGCTTTGTTGCAGGTAGTGAATCCCCACGAGTCTATTCCACACATAATAACTGGAGATTGTTTGGGTGGATCCATTGCCTCTCTTTTCACATTATGGCTCCTACACACACTCGGTACAGAAACCACAGAGCGTCCACTTTGCATCACATTTGGTTCGCCCCTCCTCGGGGATGACGGCTTCCAACAAGCAGTATTGCAAAATCCAACCTGGAGTGCTTGCTTCTTGCATGTGGTTCATAAGGACGACTGTTTCCCCAAAATCTTTCACCCGTCGACCATGGAGAAGAGCCTATACAAGCCTTTTGGAACATTTCTTGTGTGTTCTGAATCGGGTAGTGCATGTTTCGAAGCCCCTAAATCCATAATTAAGTTGCTAGCCCCCAGGAGCCCAGAAAGTGCCCAAATTTTCAATTATGAGAGCATCATCAAATGTCTCGAACGGCAATTGATTTACAAGAGCCATTCTGAATTTAGTGTGCCCAATACTGATTTATTTAAAGCTGGGATAACCGCGCAAGTTGCGGCAATTGGCCTTATGCAAATTCAGGTAACTATTTATTTTACCTTGTTTTGCGTACACATTCTGAAAATATCTCAGAAGGGGATTTCACAATCGTTCTAGTTGAAACCAGAAGTATAATTGTGCTTTGCCGTATAAACCGAAATGCATTGTATCCCAACTTTTAGCTTCACATAATTAACCAGGAAAATTTGCTCCACTTGAATAGTCCCTTGTTATGAATGCTTTCCTTTTACCTTTTGGAAGTTCATTTACTGAACTTTCATTGCCATGGCAGCCGCAGAATATGGATATTGATGCTCTGTTGACGGAGATAGTCAAGTCTGAAAAAGATGTCCTAGAACAAAAGAGTAAAGCATTTGATCCTGCAAAGGATTTGAATGACATGAAAGAGTGCCTGGCTAATTTGGAATGGTACAAGAAGACATGCGAAAACGATGGCCGGGGTTCTGGTTACTTCGACTGCTTCAAGAACAAAATGGCTAAGCGCGACTATGATGCTGTTAAGTTTATGAAAAAGCTCACTGATTACTGGGAACAAGTGGTGGAAGATGCGGAGAAGAGGCCTCAGAGAAAGGGAGCACCGCTGCGGCATCGCTGGCTTTTTGGAGGAACAAACTATCGGAGGTTGGTCGAACCACTCCAGATAGCTGAGTACTATAGAGGGGGCAAAAGAGGTTACATATCCCAAGGGAGATCCGAGCACTTCAAGCTATTGGAACAGTGGCTGGACAAACATCCGAAACCGCCGGCAAAGAGTGTCCCTAACAATTTGAAGATGAAGAAGATCATGTTCAGCGTTACGGAGGATTCGTGCTTCTGGGCACATGTGGAGGAGGCGAGAATATCATGCAGGTTGTTGAACAGTGGAGGATCGAACAGCACAGAAATAGAAAAATTGGTCAGGTTCGAGGAGTACGTCATGAATTTGCTCAAGAACTACGCGGTTTCTACTGATATTTTCTTGGATAGTAGCAGCTACATGCAATGGTGGAGGGAGTATGAGGAGATATTGGCGAAGCAAATGATGGGAGCTTCTTACAACTCGCAACTCGGCCCTTTCATGACAAATGGCGACTGTTACCAGTATAAATCAGGTATACCGGTATTTGCATGAAAGATGAATAAACTGGGTAATTTGAATCTAACTTATAGTTTATGTGCCCATTTCGCTCGATTTGTTGATGCTTTGCTTGAATTGATCTGCATTCTCATTGGACCATTGGCCATTGCGAGAAAATTTTTGATTCGGAATTATGTTTCCTCTGCCGTTCTGTTTTTTCTACCTAAGGAATTACTCATATATTTGTTCCTTTAGTGCTGGTTCTTACTCGGCTGAAAAAATTATCACGAGATTATAATGAAACGAGCAATTTCAACCAAAACAGCATCGGAAGAAAAAAGAATTAAGGTTGCTGCTCCTTTACTGAGCATGTTTTATGCTTTATTATCAAGAGATTGACTGAATCGTCCCAAATACAATATGAGTCCACAATCTCTCCCAAAGTCTGCTGAAATTAATTACTCGTTTCCAACTTCCGTTTTGCGAGCATCATCACATTTATCATCGGTTTTGGCTTCCGATGGGGGCATTCACAGCTCCTGGGCATGGAGTTAACTTGAAGCCTCTAAGGCCAAGAGCTCCGTCCTTCTCTTGTCCACCGCGTTCTCGACATCTTCCAGCCATTTCCCGAATACCATAAAATCGTCAAAGCTAAAGTTTTCAAATCGCAGGGGCTTAATATCGCTCAGCTCTTTAGCTCCTTTCATTCCAACTTTCAGTTGCTCAAGCACATCGGCATATTATTTGTTCAGTTTCTCTAGGATCTGGTCTCTATCAGTTTGAGCCTGTCGAGTAACATCAATACAAGCCATCGTTGGATGCTCACGCATATCCAGTCGCATCCACAGAAGGTTGACCAAAATAGAAAGGCTTGCCTCTCGGAGAGAGAACGATAATGGCCATCTCAACAGCACAAAAAGCATATAATTCACTCGCCTTCTTCAATAGCCCCTGTCGACGTTTCGAGAAGGTAGCTCGTCGAGCGTTGGCACCCTCCTTCGTCATCCTCGCTGGAGTTGTTTTGCCCTCTGTGGCGCCCGCTGGAAACTCACTGTAAATTCAACTGATATGGTGGACTAGTGAAAAAATGTGACTATTTATAGGATTTCACAGGCCAAAATAATTCATCACTCCCCTCTTTGATTGGTAACTTTTCAGTTTTCCATATGTTAACATATCTCCTGGAGCAGTTTAATGATAAATGTGTCGTTTTCCATCTAAAGAACCAATGCACATTCATCTTAGTATGTCTATAAGTTGTAGCTTGTAATGTGAATTAGTAGCTCATAATGTACATGTATAAGAGTCCAGAACAGACTTCTACAACGGATAATCAGCTAAAGAAGGAAAACAATCTCACGGTGCAATTAGTAGTCCAGAAATTTTTTTTCATGCTCCCCTAATTTTTGAGATTGATGTACGATAAATCCTTAAATTCCAAATGTGTCATTGTAATTCTTTGAATGTGGATTTTGTTGCACCTATTAACCCTTTCTTCTTAGTATATACCGCATATGTACCTTTTTTTTCTGTTTCTCTCTGTTGGGAGGAGGGTTTAACATGCTTAAGCTTCGGACAATCATATATCTCTCGTATCTAGACAGTAATTATTATGTTGATATTTGCTTCGAAGGTACAGATTGTGAAATTATTATGTAGTCAGAATGTGTTTGTATAATATTTTCTCACGAGCAATACCGCGCAGAGTAAGTGTCTAGTAGCTGCCTCCTCCCTATAGTGTTATTCTCTTTCATTTATCATTCACATAGTAGGAAGACATAACTTATTTTTAACAATTTGTAAAATCTTAATATAACTAGATGGGATGATTTGATTCTATCGACCTCTCAAAGAGCTTACTTTAAAAAAAGGCGATAATATAACTTTAAAAAAAAAGCAATATTTACGATCTTGTTATTTTTACTGTCATGTTTAGAGGATTTAGACCGTTTTCTTTGTCAAATTCCTACAACTGGCGCTTGTTAATAAGTGCCCTAGGAACATGTTAATCATATATAATAAGAAAATGTGTTTACATATGATGCACTAATTACAAATAACACAAGAAAGACAGCTCGTTGTAAATAATAATCTCCCTCTATCGAAATGTTTAACAACAACACTTACTTACGACTCCATGCTTTTCTGGAAGTGCATCGGGTAGCGATCAAACATTAAACAGCAACCGGCATTACAACTATCTTGATCATGAAGCCATTTAGATATATTACGGTTTTTTCTCCAGAAATCGCTTCCCTTTAGCTACTCGGCATTCTCAATGTTCTTTAGAAGTCGCAATGCTCCTGTGCACATACAAAAGCAAACATATAATCATAAAGCGCAAATCAACAAGCTCTTTGTTCTAGAATATGGATTGTAATGAATATGGTCTGTCAACACATGGTACAGAGCCATCCACAATACAATGTGGCATGGCTTTTGTCGATAGGTTTTTGCATATGACAAAAAGTTCTTACATCGAGATTTAACTCACTTGAGGTGTTATGCTATTTGGTCTTTTCATACCGAGCCTTACGATTTTGTCCTTTTAACATACATGTGAGCACCTTCCTAGAAGGTTTGAGCACGCTTAACTTAGAAATATTGTTGTTACGCCAAAAGTACTTATATGCATTTTTTACATATTTATCTCAGAATAGCTCTCTTCACGTTCAGTACACAATGCAGTTCAATTTTAGCCCCTTCGCTATCTTAGAATATTGTCAAGAGTCACTCCTTGTTCAAACCCTCTAGTCCTGGCAATCATTTGTCCCTCCTCTGATCTAGCTGTTGCACATTTTGTATGGAAGAGATGGTTTTCACATTCATTTGACAATTCCTCTAAGTCTATGCCCACCTGACAATAAAAGCTTGGGCCAGTTCTCAGCAATTTCCTTTGTCCCACGATAGAAGGGTCCACACCGATTCATCAGAATGCACGAATGCACTCCACGCCACTTTTCTAACGCTTCAAAAAAGGAAGACCCATTCGGACATCAAGCAATTGTCAAAGGGAGACCTGATCGTATAATGACTTGAACAACTGGGCGCTACTCTGACGTTTATACTCCATCTAGGTCTACAAGGTAGTGCACGACCGGCTGGAGAAATAGTATCTCGTTTTGGACTAGACTCTTGTTGTAATATCGGCCTTTAGTGGGACCACAGTCAAAAAAATAAATTAAAAAAAAAGACAAAAAGAAAAAAGAAGAAGAAAGGTTGAAAAGTCAAAGAGAGAAGGAGGTGGGAGGTTTTTTGGCCCCAAAGGGGGGTGCTGGGCCGTTGAGGCTGCGCATGGTAACGTTTTTATTTCTTAGAATTTCTGTTCTTTCGTTTCCAGGAATAAAAAAAGAACAAAAACCCATTTGATAACGTGAGTTGTTTTTCTATTAGGAATAGAAAGTTAGCCCGTGAATAGATTTGGAGCGAAAAACAAGAAAAAAAAAAATTGCTTCGTTTAGGAACAACTTCTAGAAATAAGCTAATTTTCTTTTTTATTTTTCTTTTATTTCTCTCTTGCTGCGGCCACCTCCAACCGCCCGCTGCTGCCGCCGCCGCCGACCGCCGCCGCCGCAGCCGACCGCCACCGCCGGCCGCCGCCGATCCGTGACCAAGAATAAAAAATGAATAAATACAAAAAGGAATCGTTGCGTTACCAAACGCATTTCTATTCTTTTTCTATTCCAAGAGTATAAATTTTGTGTAGTTATCGAACGGGTTCTTTTACTTAGAAATTGTTCCTCGGAATAGAAATAGAAAAGAACTATTTCTGAAAAGAAAAACTCTTCCCCGGAATAGAAACGTTGCCATGCGCATCCTAAACGACAGAGAATGAGCACGAAAGAAAGGAGAGAAAAGGGAAGGAAGGAAGGGGGCTGTGCATACACGCCACACGGACTTTGCTGAGCCAAATCAATTATATCTCAACACTAATAAATACTTACACTCCTTGCTCATCCAATTGAGGTAATTTTGGGAATTACTGCTTAAATTCAAGGATATATAAAAATCGAGTTGCGAAGTCCAAATTTTGAATTGTGGAGCTTCGAGATTTCATGAAAATTGTGGATTATGTCATTGTAGAGTTGTGAGGTTTGTTAAGAGTCCATTTCAATAATGATTTAGTTGAAACAAAATTATAGGGTTTGGCGTTTAAATTTCGCATTGCGAGCGGCTTAAATAATCGTATTAAATGTGCGATTTGTTAGTGTATATGAGTTGTTTTGTTAGTGTTTAAGCTTTGTTTAGCCAATTCATAATTGTTATAGTATTTTACTTGGTTTTGATGCAATTCTCGTTTGATTGTTAGGATTACAAGATTGTCGACGCGTATAGTTAGGTTGTTTGATTGGAGGTTTTCTTAGATGAGTGGTGCTATCTCTTCTTTGGTTTTGTAAAATCCATGTCTTGAAATGATATGATAATATATCATGAGTTAAGGAAACATTACATGATTTGATATTCCTTTGAAAAGTAACAACGATGGTTCTTAGAACATATCGAAAGCATAAAAATAGATCGAGTATTTACTACTTTTTGTTTATTGGAAATGATAAAGTATATTTTGAACATAATTTGAGTTGATTGTTGTGAATGGTTTGCGAAACGTTTTATGAAAGACGTTTTGAGAAACTTTTTATGAAAGACATTTAGAAAAGTTATACATATTAATTTGTGAATTTTGTTTTTGAAGAATTCTAAAATATGCGAGAATTGTCTTGTGAAATGTTTTCAGTTTGATGAACGAAGTTTAGAAAGATTATACGTTTTGTTTTGTGAAATTAATTGTTGATTTTGATTGTGGATTTGATTGTGGTATTGAAGGATGGGGATTTGGTGGCCATTGAAGAGTTTGTGGGTACGCTTACTTGGTTTCTTTGCAGGTAGAGACCTTGCTAAAGATTATCACTAAGCGTTGTGTCGTGACCATGGTTTGAATTAATCGATGGATGCATTATTGACGTGTGTTTTGGTATGAGATGGATCAATAGAATAAATCATTGGCATGTGATTTTGATGAGACAGATCAATGGACTTAATCATTGATATTTATGATGATTTAGATGAGTATTTTCTAAATTATATAAAACTTGTTGAAATGAAAAGACTCATGCATGATTTGATATTAATATTAAAGAGTTGGATTATAAGTTTATAGGAAAATTTTAAATAAGGACATGAAGTACATTCATTTTCT
Source organism: Eucalyptus cloeziana (assembly GCA_014182715.1). Taxonomy (NCBI): domain Eukaryota; kingdom Viridiplantae; phylum Streptophyta; class Magnoliopsida; order Myrtales; family Myrtaceae; genus Eucalyptus; species Eucalyptus cloeziana. The sequence continues at coordinate 24,086,337 of CM024642.1, forward strand.
TAAATAAGAGCTTGAAGTGACTATATCCATTTCAAATAAGGGCTTGACTTTTTGGCTGCTTAAGGACATTTTAGTCATTTATCTTTTTTCTAAAAAAAAATATTTTCCTTTTTCTTTCTTTTTCCTTTTTTTTTTTTTCCTTTTTCTAGTTTTTCTTTCTTCTTTGTCGGTTGGTTGGCCATCCACCAGCGATGCTAAAAAGGGCTGGGTGAGGGTTGCCCTCGTCAGTAGTTGATAAAGGCCGGCCAAGGCCTGCTAGCCCTCGCCATCCGCAGGTGAGGCCACCCTTGCCTAGGGATGATGAGGGCTTAGCAACCCTTGCCTAGGGCCGGCGAGGGTTGCCAAGTCCTCATTGGCGGCCGTTGGCCCTTGCCGGAAAAAAAAAAAGTGAAAAAAGGAAAGAAAATAAAAGAATAAAAAATAACTTAAGATTAAAATTGTAATTGGAAGAAAATGCCCCTAATCGGTTAGAATATTTAGCCAACTAGTGATTAGCGAGGTCAAGCCCTTATTTGAAACAACTATTGCCACTTTAGGCCTTGTTTGACATAAAGTCCACTTCAAGCCTCTATTTCAGAAAATGAGGACACTTTAGGCTTTTATTTGGAATTTCCCTAAGTTTATACCTATTTATATGCATAGTAGCTATTCGATCTGTTTAGAGGAGATCTGTACTATTCAATGAGTTATGGTTGCTCACCTCTTTTCTTCCCAATCTTTTCAGGTTCCTCGATTAGGAATGATAGAGCGAGAGTGATTTGATGAGGACTTTTGGGAGTTGATATTTGGGTGATCAGAGGCTGCATTATTTGGATAGAAGGATGACCGTGTCATTTCCTATTTTGCTCAGATTTGGGGTGTGACACTTTTGGAGTTTGAGTCGTTCAAACATTGAATGGAGTCAGGCTAGAACATGAAAACTACTCAGCTCAGTCGACTCATGAGTTTGATCATGTAGTTTATTCATTCGGTATATTCATTTTTGTTCTATTTTCAGAATCTCCAATATGAGCTTAAAGGGAGTATACTTTTCTTGTCGTCAAACACTCACTCAAGCACGGAAAACACATTACGAAGTCGAGTGGTGCCTGAAGCCATAAACTCAACTGAACTGGAATCAAGTTTAAGTAGTCTCCGTGCTGAAAGTCTCAACTCACGTGCAAAGACGTGTCCGACGCAATTAGATTGAAAAATTCAGCCCTAATCAACTCCGAATCAATCTGATTAAAAAAAGAGAAACCTCCCAATCAAGAATTGACCAGAGGAAATTATTACTTGCCAACAACTTCGATAGCACCTTCCGCAGACACCGACAACTATGGCAAGAGAAAGGAAAGGACGCACCTTGTATTGTAGCATCGTAGAAAAACAATTTATTATTAACGAGAAAGTTAAAGGTTCGCCAAAGAATATATCGGTGGTTTCACCATCTGATTGCAAAATAAAACGTTATTTTCCCGCGGACACCCTTCATAGTTTATTCCCAATCCGACTCTTTCACTGGCTGTTTGACTTCGGTCATATGGGAACGGCTTACGGCATTAAGAAAGAATTTGTTCCCCTTCATCAGATGGGAACGCATGCTTATTCCGAGAAAGTTCACGAAAGAATGAACAAAGAACCAGACTTTGACTTCGGTCTCAGGTTGTCAATGGAGGAATCTGTGGAGCAAACTGCCACTTGCTTCTACCTGTTTTCGATTGTCTAAATCCGAAAAGGCGCGATTCAATCATCATCAACTCGCCGGTTCTGCGAGAGCAGCAGCCCGATAAGGAAGCTCCAACGATGGACTCTGTTCGAGCTGCTAAACCTCTGTACGTGTTGAAACAAAAGCAGCTTCTTCGATCGTTCTCAACTTTAGGGTCCATTCGTTTCGCGAAAAATATCATGTTTCCGGAAAACATTTTCTTGGAAGTCGTTTTCCAGGAAAATGACTCTTTCCAGTGTTCGGCCAAAACCTAAAATTTGAGTGGAAAATATTTTCCACCGTTCGTTAGCTCATTTAATTGTTTGGGAAAAATTATCGAAAATTAAATTTTAATATTTTTGATTGACCAAAAAATTAATTCTATTTTTTATATTTTTTTAAAAAATGAATTTTTAATTATTTATATTTTAAAAAAATCAAAATTTTTATTTTTTTTTTTTTTTTTTCTTTCTTTTTTTTTTTTTTTTTTTTATTTTCCTTCCTCCTTCCTCCTCCCTCCTCCGCCGCCGCCTCCTTCCTCCTCCTTCTTCCTCTTCCTTCCTCCGCCGCCTCCTTCCCGCCCGACGATGGCCGGTTGCTCGGCGGCCGACCAAGACCGGTGGCGGATCCGGCGAGCTCGAGGCTCGGCCGATCTTGCCCGAGCTCGCAGCGAGCTTCGCCGGGCTGCGGCGAGCTGCGAGCTCGCCGGATCTGGCGGCGGAGCTCGGGCCCGCCCGGGATTGGGAGCCCGAGCTCCGCCGCCAGATCCGGCGAGCTCGCGACTCGCCGAGCCCGGTGAAGCTAGCGGCGAGCTCGGGCGAGGCCCGAGCCCCGCCCGGCTCGCCGGATTTGGCGAGCCGCGAGCTCCGCCCGGGCTGGTGAGAGCTCCGCCTCGCCCGATCGGCGAGGCTCGATCTCGGCCGCCGGATCGGGCTAGGCGAGCCTCGTCGGCGGGGGCGAGGCCGGCGAGGTCGCTGGTCGCTGGCTTGCAGCCGGTGGCCGGCCGCGGCCGGTCGCCGGACGCCGCCGTGGCCGGTCGCCGGCCACCGCCAAAGAAGTAGATGAAAATGAAAGAAAGAAAAGAAAAAAAAAAAGAAAAGAAATTAAAAACTCGATTTAAAAAAGAAAAAAGAAAAAGAAAGCATAAATGAAAATGTATTGATAAAAAGAAGTAAGAAGGAAGAAGTCATGGAAAACGTTAACGTTTTCCTCACTTTAAATGTTGTTTTTTCCAATGATGGAAAATATTTTCCTTGACAAGTTCATTTTCCGTGAAACGAACACCAGAAAATCCGGAAAACATTTTCTTGAAAGACATTTTCCGCGAAACGAACGGACCCTTATAGTTTGTTCCGAAAGCGAAAGATACCCGATTTCGGATTCGGCGAACAAAGTGCGCCCTACCCATATGATTTGACCCGTTTCGCTTCCTAGAGGACGTGTTCTTGTTTCTTGTTCCTCAGTTGGTCTCATGTTCTTGATGATCTTTTTTTTTTTTTTTTGGCAGATTTAGCGACGGACTCAATTTGGCTAACTCGGTCGTGTCCTCCGATATTCTTTGCAATTCATGGGCTGCCATCTCTGAACTCCACTCCCAGATTGACCGCAATCGCCAAAGCCAAAGCCCATCATCTTCAGAAACCGTGAAAATCCAAGAATTCGAACACGCGGGATACAAAATCATTGCTTTCGTGACCCCACCAGTTGCCACAAGTTATCTCCAAGAAGAGGGCGATTTGGTTTCTCCTTCTTCACCAGGGGCCTCCGAGTTTCAGTTTCTCTGCTCCGAGGACAACCCGTCTTTTGCCATTAACAAAGCTGTGATCTCTCTGTTCAACTCTCTACAGGATAAGCTCTCCTCCCTGAAAGATCAGGCAATAGCCTTTTAGATTTTGTTTCTTTTCGAGTTATTTATGAGCTTTTGTTAGTCGCTGCAAAAGATCACACGATTTGGTCTCAGATCCAGGAATCAGGTCTGGTTGAAGTGGGTTGTGGAATGCCTACATCTGCTCTGATAGTTGCTTTGTTGATGACCATTTTGAGTTGTTTCTTCGCATATCGTTAGCTTTATTTGATGGAAAAAGTGGATTACCATTCCCCTTTTTGCTTCTTTCGGAGTTTGAACTGAGTCATTTGGCAAAATGGTTGATGAGGACAGTCAGTCAATGGTCTGAACAGTCCCTCTCGCCTTGATGGACCATTGCCTTTTCCAACTTATTCAGTTGAGTCAAACATAATCCTATTTGCGTCTCAAGAAGCCTGAGGCCTTAGGCCCGAATCTTGCTCAAAGTTACTCATTGGAGCTCGCTAGATTATAAGGAAGTGATTCATCGTGAATCCCCTAATCCTAGTGGGAACAAAAGCTAGTTCGAGATTTTGTTTGACCTAATCACAATAATTTTGATTGTATGTCTCTAATCTAAGCCCATGGACTCGATCCAAATGAAAATTTCATATCCCAATAGGACTTGTGATTTAAATTAGAAAAACCTTGATTGGAATTTTGGTTCACCAAAATATATGAAGTAACAACAAATCCTCATTGGAGTTGGATTCTTAATTTGAGCCTGCCAAAAAGGTTTTCTGTTTTGCATCCAAATAATATATATAAGAGGTGGGTTTTAGTTTTTTACCCGATAGTGAGCAGAGGAGCTTTTGTCTGTGAGAATCATATCTACACTCATAAATTGCATACTGAAGAAATTATAAGTGTTTTGAAACTAATAAATCTTATGTAAGATTTGTAAATTCCTATAGATTGTTTTGAAAGAAATTGTGATATTAAATACTATATAAGTTATTAAGTGTAATTTGCTACTGGAAATTGTTTGAGTAACTCGAGTGCGGTTGTAATTTCTGTCATATTGATTCATTTATATTGGAATCCTTTGCTGCCCTCTCCATGGGGTAGATCCCATTGGCCGAACCGCATAAATTTGATGTCCAATTTATTTATTATTTTGTTTATTTTATTATTAAAATTGTCTGTTTTCGCAACAATATCAAAAGGGAAAGAGTGTGCTTATGTTAGTGAAACTGACCAAAAAACTGGCTGGACCCCATAGACTTGTGTTTGTCCATGCTCATCCTGCTTTTGATGCAGGTCGCAGCTTCCTCCAAGTCTATTCCACACATTATAACTGGAGATTGTTTGGGTGGATCCATTGCCTCTCTTTTCACGCTATGGCTCCTCCGCAAACTCGATTTGGCCACCAAAAACCGTCCACTTTGTATCACATTCGGTTCGCCCCTCATTGGGGACGTTGGCTTCCAACAAGCCATATCGCAATATTCGACATGGAATTCTTGCTTCTTGCATGTGGCTCATATGGATGACTGTTTCCCTAGACTCTTTCTCCGGTCGACGGCAGAGCAGAGTCTATACAGGCCATTTGGAACATTTCTTTTGTGTTCTGAATTGGGTGGTGCATATTTCGAAGCCCCTGATACCATTATTGAGTTGCTCACCCTGATGAGCCAGGAAAGGAATGGTGGCACCGCAGATTCCCAAATTTTCAATTATAAGAGCGTCATTGAATGTCTGGAACGGCGATTGATTTGCAAGAACCATTCTGCATTTAGCATACCTGATGCTGATTCATTTAAAGCTGGGATATATGTGCAAGTTGCAGCAATCGGCCTTACGCAAATTCAGGTTACTGTTTCTCGTACATTCTGTAGTAAATCGGTGTCGCAGCGGAAGCGGATCGTGTATTTTGCAATTATGTCGGGAGCTATAGAAATCGATCGAAATAAAACGAGGAACAATAAAAGGACACCGGAAATTTACGTGGTTCGGTCCGAAAGTCGGAACCTACGTCCACGGGAGAGCCAAAGCAAAATAATCCACTATCAAATCGGAGAATTACAGGATTACAATCTCACATACACTCAAGTGTTTCCCAGTCCTATTATATACCCGATACCCACGGTGTTTAATAACTCAACTCACTCACTGGACTTGACTTCCGCACAAACCTCTCTGAGCTCACGTCTCTCGCTCTTTTTCCTTCGCTCACTGCGAAGCTCTTTTCTTTTTCAGCTTGCCTCGTCCTCCGAAGCTCTCGCTCCTTTTATCGGTGCCTGGAAGAAAGCAAATCAAAGTTGTACTCCAGAGTTGTCAGAACGGCGCTGATCTGCAAGCATGCGCCTCCATGCAATTAATGAGATGTGTGCGCGTGACCATGCGAAGGAGAATAGCTTCTGCCATCTCTATTTCTTTATTCTGCCATCCCTCTTTCTTTATCAATAAAATACAAGAGAAGCCCACAAAAGAGAAACCGTGAAAGAGAGAATTCGGCGCCTACAAGTGCTGACCAACCAATTCTTCCACGAGCATGCATGCACATGGCCATGTGCATGCATTAATGACGTAGAAGAATTGGACGATCACCCCTTCAGCTTTCCATCTTTCTTCAATAAAATAATAGAACCCCATTCTCTATTAAAATAATAGAGAAGCCTTCATGCACGTCTCTTTCTCCGCCTCTGCTTGAACTTGAAGATTGTGGATGCCTTCATTTCCAACGTGAAGCGCAGATCATGGGCGGGATCCCTTCGGCTCCTGTCCTGCGCCACTTTTCATCAAATGCTCCGCGCACGTTGTTTCTTATTTCAGCATGTAAATATTTTGTACGGATCGGGTATCGTATATAGACTCAAAATCGAGACATAATTTAACACATTCTTTGGTGTGTATGCTGTGAATACATCTCACAAGGGGATTCACACTTGTTTTAGTCAAAACCAATAGGATAATTGTGCTTTGCCATTTAAAGCAAAATGAACTGTATCCCCAATTTTAGCTTCAAATACTTGACCAGGAAATATTTGGTCCACCTGAATTGTGCCTTGTTATGAATGCATTCGCTTTACCCTTTGGAACTTCATTTACTGAACATTCATTATCATGGCAGCTACAGAATATGGATAGTGATGCTTTGTGGAGGAAGATAGTGATGCCTGAAAAAGACATCCTAGAACGAAAGAATCAAGCATTGGATCCTGCTAAGGCGTTGAACAAAATGAAAGTATACCTAGCTTATTTTGAATGGTATAAGAACAAATGCGAAGACAATGACCACAGTCCTGGTTACTATGACAGCTTCAAGAACAAAATGTTTACGCGTGACCATGAAGTCGTTAAGTTCAAAACAGAGCTTGAGATGTACTGGAGAACTGTGGTGGAAGAGGCGGAGAAGAGGCCTCATTTACCGGAAGCACCGATGCGGTTCCGCTGGCTCTTCGCAGGGACAAATTACCGGAGGATGGTTGAGCCGCTCCACATAGCTGAGTACTATAAATGGGGCAACAGAAGTTACATATCTAAGGGGAGATCCAAGCACTTCAAACTATTGGAACAGTGGCTTGACGAACATCAGAAAAAGCCCCAGAATAGTGTTCCTAAAAATTCGAAAATGAAGAAGATCATGTCCAGCATCACGGAGGATTCATGCTTCTGGGCCCATGTGGAGGAGGCTCGGATATCGTGCAGGTTGCTGAACAACGGAGGATTGAACAGTGCAGAAATAGAGAACTTGGTCGAGTTCGAGAAGTATGTCATGGGTTTGCTCAAGAACTATGCGGTTACTTCTGATATTTTCTTGGAAAGCAGCAGTTACATGCAATGGTGGAGCGAGGATGGGGACATGTTGGGGAAGCAAATGATGGGAGCTTCTCACAACTCGGGACTCATTCGTTTCATGAAGGACGAATATCTCCATTATAAACCAGGTACCTCAGAATTCACATGACAGATGAATAAACTGGGTAATTAATGTACTGGTCTCGCTCGTTATGTTGATTTTGCTTTGCTTGAATTGAGTGGGATTCTCATTGGACTATCGGTCATCACGAGTTCAAAAATTTGATTCGGAAGGCAATAGTTTTATGTTTCCTCAGGAGTTACTCATGTGTTTGTCCGCTTAGTGCTGGTTCATATTCGGTTGAAAAACATCCATCACAAGACCATAACGGAAACGAGCAATTTCAACTAATACAGCATTGAGAAACCACACCCACCCCACCCCCCCCAAAAAAAAAAAAAAAAAAAAAGGCAGCTGCTACTTAATTGAGCATTTTTAATGCTTTATTATCAAGAGGCCTCTCTTGTTGAAGCGGAGAAATTGCCTGAATCATGCCAAATACATTTTAAGATGAGTCAACAATCTATCAGTTTGAGCCTGTTAAATAGCATCAATGTAAGCCTTCTTTGGATGCTCAATCCTATCTAGGATTGCATCCACAGAAGGGTGACCAAAATAGAAAGGCATGACTCTCGGAGAGAGAAGGATTATGGCCATCTCAACAGCACAAAGAGCACTTACTTCACTTACCTTCTTGAATAACCCCGGTCGACAATTCAAGGAGGTAACTTGTTGAGCATTGGCACCCTCCTTCGTCATTCTCGCACAAGTTGTTTTGCTCTCTGTGGCGTCCGCTGGAAAATCAATGTAAATTCAACTAATTTGGTGGGACAGTGAAAAATGTGACAATTTATAGGATTTCACAGGCCAAAATAATTCATCACTCCCTCTTTGATTGGTAACTTTTTGGCTTTCCATATATTAACATACCTCCTAGAGCAGTTTAATGATAAACGTCACATTTTTCGTGTGACATCCTGAATTTCAGGGTCTGTTTTCAATCGAATAAGTTGGGCCTTTCATCAACGTGCCTATAGTTCTTTTCCCTGAACTGATCACTCACTGGATAACTAGTCTATTAGGTGAAACCATTAAGGGATTTTAACGCAATAGACCTGAGAATTCGATCAAGAATCAACTGCTCAACCGTGCTAATCTGCAAGGGTCATTATAGCACCTTCAAAATCGATCAGAAACCGGAGATAGATCGACTCGATAGAGATATGTGATTAGTGTGTGGGTGATTCCACCTAATTGCAGAATTTCTGTCGAACGACACTAGACCAATTTTTCTGTCATTTCTGTATTCTGTGTTTGTATTTGAAACCTCGAGATTTTCACAACAACCGATAGTCGCCAATGTGTCGAAGATGTACGTTGTGGCTCGAAAATAGTTGACCACGGGTCAATTGTACTAAAAATTCCTAAAAGCTACCTAGTAAATTAGGTCACGCTAAAATCACGCCAAATTGAAATTAATCGCGAATTTGAACCCAATTTTAGAAATTGAAAGTTCTGTCATGTCACAATTTATTTTAGGAACGTCGACTCATCCTCCGAAGAATTTTCGGCAAGCTCGAGATTTTTTTTTTCGTAAAATCAATTCAGACGATTCGGAAAAGAACGTAAATTCAAATGGGCCAAATCGAAGGGATTTTTGGCCTCCTTACTGAGCTACTTGACGAAGGGAAAGTGTGGAAATTGTGTGGGCTTTTTTCTTCAACAAAATTGGATGTCAAATTGGGGGATTTGGTAAAGAAATTGAAGTCCAAAATTTGAAATTCGGAGCTAGGCATGGGGCTGCAACCTTGGTATAAAAAATTTAGTTATTTATGGAAATAAAAGGCAAGAAAGTAATGGGGGACATTGCGGATATACATGAAGGCCTAGGGGACCAAGCATTAATACCTAGATATTTTCTTTTGACTTTGGCCTCTCTTTTTCCTAAACTTCTCGAGCACACTTGCGGTCTCCTTCTCCTTCGTGCGTCAGTCGTCTCTTTCCCTGGGACCGAAACCATCTGCTTTGCTTTCGTTTTCAATTCATTCGAAGCTCCATCCCATCTTCTCCACCACGTGCAGCACCACCGAAGTCTTCTGCCCATCCATTTCTCACTGCTGCCTCACCTCATCGCTTCCCCGTGTCTTCTTTTTGCTTGGTCAACCATCAGCAACGAAGACCCCGCGCCAGCTTGCCTCTCTCCACCACCACTTCATTCCCCATCTCATGCCAGCATCGTCATCATCGTCTCATCCCCCACCGACCGACACCCTCTCTCCAATCGAAGCTCAGCCCACTTCCAGCTTTACGTGCAGCGCCTCCACTCGGTCAACGTCTCCACCGAAGCCATTTGCTGCCACTCGTCCATCTCCCTCAGCGTCAAACCCCCACCGAAGCAGCCCATCCCCACGATCTTCTCTCTCTTCCCTTCGTCCATTTCCCACGCAGCCGCGGCTAGCTCTAATTCAGCTCGCATCTTCACGGCCCAGCCCATCTCCAGCTGCGTGCAGCCCACACAAAGCCAAGCCCAGTAGCCCGCGCACCTCAGCCTGTCAACCGAGCCCAACAATTTGTTGTGGGCTTTGTGGCCGTTTTTGGCCCGGTCCAAACCTCCGTTGGTGCCATTGAAAATTCAAGTTTCGGCTGTCGTTGTGCCATTGTTGCGCTGAACCGATTTTCGTGCTAAACCGGTGAGTTTATGCACTAAACTCTACTTAGTATGCTAATGACGTTTAATGGGTGTTTAGTTTAAGTTAATTAAGATTTATGTGGTTATTAGATTAGATTAGTGATTTAATTATTTGATTTTGCATGTTAGGTGGTTAGAATGGCTAAATTGGAGACTAGATAAGTTGTATTATTTATCTAGATAGGTTCAGGAATTTTCCGGGCCCGTTCTGGTATTTAATTAGGCATTTCCAACCTAAGTTAGCCTTTTTGGTATTTAAATTGATTTATTTAATTAATTTTGGTAATTATTTAATTATTTAATATTTTCCGAAAATTAGATCGGGATAGTCGGTGACCGGAATTTCGTGCTGATTGTAATTGTGTTCAGTTTATACAATTGGGTGTTATTTTGTGTAAATTGAGTGCTAATTGAGATTTTGATTATTTATTCCAAAATTTGTGAATTTCAATATTTATTCAGAAAATCTTGGGTGTCGGGTTTTTGCATCGAAAATGGTTTTAAGTACTATATAAAATAGTGGGATTTTAAAATGTAGGATATCAATTTTTCTGATTCGATCTGACCGTGTACCCACACACGATATTTTCATAGAGTGTTTTAATATGAAGAAAACAGGCCAAGGTCGTTATCTTAATTGAGGCATGTGAGTACAAAGCACAGTGTCCTTGGCCAGAAGTGAATGATCGTGTGCTGGTTAAGAGAACCTGTCCCTAGTGTGTGTCGATGGACGTTAAAGGTTAAGAGAACTCATCCCCGGTATGTGTCGGTGGACGCCGATCGCAGTAGATTCTGGATCGAAACTCCTTCAGAAAACACCATAAGGAATGCCGTCCCCGGTGTGTGTCGGAGGATGTAGCCATGCTCAAAGGAGAGAGACGGAACCTGGTTATGCTAGAGGACCGATGTGTGTCGGGTAAAACTGCCTGTGCGGATAGTAATAATCAATTAGAACGCATATTGATTGAGATAGATGGGCTGGATTATGGACAAAATTGCGTGGCATGGTATGGGATATGTTATAACGATTTGGCCCTATAATCAGGACCCCTGTTCTTATTTGGAAATTGAGTGTGGCGTTCCAGTTGATGAGCTTGATTGCTGCTCATGCTTTCGTGCTGTTTGTGATATAAATTGTATTGACCTGCAGGGAGGATCTGAGACGAGGTAAGTCTCTGTGGTTGTGTGATTGAGTGGTTAGGACACTTCTAGGCGTATTACCCTCCCAATCGGGGTTTAGAGCGTGAACTCGCTGAGATTTATATCTCACCCCATCGTGGGCTCAATTTTCAAGGCCGTAAAGCGGAGGATTTGGAGCCGAACTGAGGGGATCTGAAATGTAGGTCAGATATGACAGCTTATTTTGAGAGTCGATCTTTTGAAGTCTTTTGGTTGTAGACTTTTGTACATGACTCAGTATGTTTATAAAATTATGTTTCATTGGTGAATCTGTTATCCTACTTTTCTATCCCGAGATGGTTACTGTCATGAGATTTGTTATTCGCTTCCGCATGTGCAATAAAATGAAAGAATCGGTGACTCGTCCTGGGAAGTCGCAATTTTAATCGATCACCGAGGGATGGGCACGCGCTCGAGGATCGAGGCGTGACATTTTGTCTAATTAATCAATGTACATTCATATTAGTATGTCTATAAGTTGTAGCTTGTAATGTCGAATACTAGCTCATAATATACATGGATAAGAATCCAGAACATACTTCTTCAATGGCTACTCAGTTAAGAAAGGAAAACAATCCCGCGGTGCAATTAGTGGTCCGGAATTTTTTTTTATACCCACCTAAATTGTGAGATTGATATACAATAAATCCTTAAATTTTATATGTGTCATTGTAATTCTTTGAATTTGCATTTTGTTGCGTCTATTAACACCATTACTATTTCCATTAGCATGTACCGTGTATATACCTTTTTTTGGGAAAAATACCAAAAAAGTCCTAAACATTTCAATAAAATAAATTTAGTTTTAAACATTTTCACATCGCTACCAATTGAGTTCATCCATCTGCCCAATTCCTGATGTGGACCCAACCGTCCCACATTCTAATGTAATCAAATATTTTTAATTTTTTAATAAAAAATTTGCATTTTTTTATTAATTTTTCTCATTTCCCTTTTTTTTTCCCTTCTCTTGCCTTTGGCCTGTGGCCAATCACTAGCCATAGCTTAATATCAGCCACAAGCCAAAGAGAAGGAAAAGGATAAAAAGAAAAGAAAAATTAATAAAAAAGTTAATAATTTCGAAAAAATTATTAAAAGAAGGCAACATCAGTGCCGACCATTCCATGTAAGACCACTAGCATCCTTTCGGGCCAAAATTAGTTAGATTGACTCAATTGATGCTAATGTGAAAATATTTATGTCTAAATTGATTCAATTGAAAGGCATAAAATTGTATTTGTATTAATGCAACTGGTTTATGACATTTTCTTTTTGTACTTTTCCGACCTTATTTTTCTATTGGGAGGATGGGTGGCATTTAACGTGCAACCTTTTCTTAAAATTTCTAATAAATTCCTTTTGGTCGCCAAATTCAAAGTTGAGGGTTTAACATGCTTAAGCTTCAGACAATCCTATATATCTCTCATATTTAGACAGTAATTATTATGCTAATATTTCTTCGGAGGTACGGATTGTGAAATTATAATGTAGTCAGATTTCATTTCTATTATATACTGCTTAGTGAAAATGTGTCTATGGCCATCTCCTCCTTATCGTGTTATTCTCTTTCGCTTATTAATTACACAATAAGAAGAAAACTAATTTTTAATAGTTTGTAAAATCTTAGTATAACTAGATGGGACGATTTGATTTCATAGACCTCTCAAAGACCTTACTTAAAAGAAAAGACGATAATTTTACTATAAAAAGGGCATTTTTTACAATCTTGTTATTTTTACTTGTTATGTTTAGAGGATTCTGACTATTTTCTTTATTAGCTAATCGACAGCAACATATTGGTGCCAGATCTCGCCTCGCCTCCCGGTCATCACTCCTTGGACACCGAGCCGCTCCATTGTCGCAGCAAAAATCTCTTAAGAACTTGCTTTAGTCGGCCACATATGTGGCCATGGAAGCACTTGTGCTTGGGTCACTATGGTAGTGCATGGGAACGTTTATGTTCCTTTGTTCTTTTGCTTTCCAAAACAAAAATTAAAAAAAAGAACAAAAATCCGTTTGGTAACGTCAACTAGTTTTTCTATTCCCCGAAATAAAAAAGTAGTCAGGGAATAAATTTGAAATAGAAACAAGAAGTAGAAAAAAGTAACTTTTGTTCCCGGAAATAATTTCTAGAAATAAGTCATTTTTATTTTTTATTTTCTCTTTTCTTTTATTCTTCTTCCTTGTTGCTCCCCACAGGCTATCGTCTACGGGCCAGCTTGTCACACCTCGATCCACGAGCGCGCACACATCCCTCTGCGGTCGATACAAATGCGATTTTCCCAATACACGTCGCCGACCCAATCTATTAAGCACATGCGGAAGCGAAACAATAAACCCCTGACAACAAATAGCATGTGATAGAAAAGTAGGACAACATTTCACAAAAGCCAACTTTATATAAACAACAGGGTTTAGGTACAAAACGAGTCTGGTCAAAAGTCTACAAAAGGTTGGCTCTAAAAAAGAAGCCGTCCTACGTCATACTAGTCGGACACAAACGCCGATCCTTCGGACTCTACCTCTACAAACTCTGGGGCTTCGGTCCTCCACAACCACCAACTATGGACCTGAAAAGATAAGCCAACGACGGGGTGAGATAATGTCTCAGTAAGTTCACTCCTTAAACCTCTATTAGGAAGAAAATACACCTCAGGGCGCTCTAGCCACATAACCACACAATAAAAACAGAGGACTTACCTCGCCTAAGTTCCTTCCTGCACGTTAGTATAATTCATATCACTCAATCATATGCAGTAATAAGAACTCAAACAACTAGAACGCGAACACTTTCATCTCAAACAACCACAGGGGTCTAGATTATAAAACCAAACCGTTATAACACGTCCCATACCATGTCACACAGTTTTGTCTAATAATCTAGCGCATCTAACTCAATCAATCATGCATTCCAATTGTTAATTTTGCCCCTCTAGGGTACAGCCTACTTGAAGTTCGGCGGTCTACGTGTAGCCAGGCATCGTCTCTTCCCCAATGAGCACGGCTACATTTCTCAAAGATGGCTTTCCCGAAGGAGCATAGGTTTAGAATCTATTGGGACGTGTTCTCTTAACCAACACATGACTATTCAACCTCGGTTTAGGACACCGTGCATTGCACTCAAACGGCTCAACTAAAATAGTGATCCTAGTCTATTTTATTCAAACATCCGGAAAATAGTCGTGTGTGGGTACACACTCAATTCGAACTAGAAAACTGATACTTTTCATTTTTAAACCCGACTATTTGATATAGTACTTAAAATCCATTTTCGGTGTCAAAACCCGACACCGAGATTTTCTGAATAAATATCATATTTTCACAATCATCACTCAATTTGCACAATTCAACAATCAATTGCATAATTTGAACACACCAATGTAATCAGCACGAAATTATAGTCACCGGCTATCCCGGTCTAATTTCCGAAAAATAATAAATAATTAAATATATTCCGAAAATAAATAAATAAATAAAATATTTATATAATTTAATAAAATAATATTTATAAATTCGAAATAATTAATTAATTTAAAATAATTAATTAAGGGCCTAATCAAGATTACACTAATTTAATCACCTAATTAGCCTTAATTAATTATCCACTAAATTAAACACATCCCTTAATCTAATTAACAATTAACTAAACTAATCTAACCATCTAACCATACTTAGCTTATTCTAAACACTCATTAAGCATAATTAATCTCATAAGCAAGGTTTAGTGAGTAAACTCACCGATTTAGTGTTCCGGTGAGTCCACGGCGACGACAATGCCAAGGCGGGTGACAAACCTCCAAGCAGCGACACCAACCAAGACTGAAGACCGCTGCTGGGTCGGCTTCTGATCCTGGCTGAACCAAAAAGAGAGAATCGGTGGCTGAAATGGTGAGGAATGGCTGATCGGAGCTTCGGCGAGCAGGTGGCTACCAACAGGCGGCACCTGGGGGTCAAGAGGGACTTGCTGGTGGTTGGGATGGGTGGAGGTAGGGTCAAAATGGGGAGAAAACGACTGAAATCGTGAAACAGTGCAAACCAGGCGAACTCCAGGCGGTTCGGCGAGCGACGACTTATGGCTAGCGAACGGGACGGCCGGTGGCTTTGTTTGACGATCGGCGAGGTCCTTTCGTACAGTTTGGATGTGCTGAAAACGATTGCGGGTGGCATGGGAGCTAATTCTCACGGGAAGGCAACTTTTAACTCGGGTTTTTGGAGAAAGGTCACTTGGAGTAGAAACAGGGAGAATGAGAAAACAGGGGAGAAAAGAGGTCCAGCGGGCGTGTGATCGAACCGGGCGGCTCAGCTGGTCTTCCTCTGGTTTTCTCAAGCTCTCTCAAGGCCTCTACAATGGGGAAAGCAAGGTTGAAGAGGAAGAAGAAGGTGGCTGTTGAAGGGGGACCACCATATGCCTTCAAAGTCCACAATCTCATCCTCATTCACTCATCACAAGCCCCCACCATGTCAGCCCTTGTCCTCAGCCACTTCTCTCTCCTCAAGCTTCCCTAAGAAGCCTCCCACCATGGTTGAAATGTTGCACACCCCTTGGCCTACGAATTTTGCACATTTGCTCTTCAATTTCATTCAATTCCCCTTCAATCCTCATCCAATTGAGCTCAATTTGTTGTCCATAAATCCAATCAATGTGCCATCATCCTAATAAACCTTTTTCCTCATCAAATAGTCCAACTTGAATAAAAAAAACGCGATCAGAAACGGGCCTACGAATTTCCCAATCTAAAATACCTTTACTTTGGATTCTTCGTTGAAAATCTCGGTTTGTAGAAAAACCTTCGGAGGATGAGTCGACGTTCCTGAAATGAATTATGACATGATAGAACTTTCAATTTCTGAAATCGGGTTTAAACTCGCAGTTAATTTCGATCTAGTGCGATTTTAGCGCGTCCTAATCTACCGGGTAGCTTTCAGGAATTTTTAGTGCATTTGACCTGTGGTCGGTTATTTTCGAGCCACAATGTACATCTTTGACATATTGGCGACTCTCGGTTGTCGTGAAAATCTCGAGATTTCAAATACGGACACAGGGTACATAAAAGACAGAATAATTAGTCTAGTGTCATTTGACGAGAATTTTGCAATCAGGTAAAATCACCCACACACTGATCACATATCTCAGTCGAATTGACCTATCTTTGATCTCTTATCAATTTTGACAGTGCCGTATTGACCCTTGGAGATTATCACGGTCGAGCAGTCGGTTTCTAGTTGAATTCTCGAGTCTGTGGCATTAAAATTCCTTAACGGCATCACCTGATAGATTAGTTAACTCGTGAGTGGCTAACTCAGAGAAAAATGCTATAGGCGCGTCGATGAAAAGCCCATTTCATCTCATTGAAAACAGACTTGAAAATCAGGATGTCACAATGTTTCCATTCCATCTAGGCCTACAAGGTAGTGCATGACCAATTAGAGAAACACATTCTCATTTCAATAGATATCGGATGGAAACGAGCTTGAACATGAAAAACTACTCTACTCAATTGACTCAAGAGTATGATCGGGTAGTATAATTCTTACGTTTGTTTCAGTATGCATATTTTTGTAGTATTTTCATTCGAGTTTGAGCTTTGACTTGATGGAAGTTTGCTCTTTTCTTACACTTCATGGAATCGAGTTCAGGCTGAAGTCACAGACTAAGTCACGCTCAAATCGAATGTCAAGCAGCATCTGAGTCTAGGTGGTCGGATTTGACTCGAGTTTCGAAGTCGTGTCTAACTCAAGTTACACTCAAAGTTTGCAATCAAGAAATCCTGGCAAAAGGAATAAAAAAAGAGAAATGATTGAATGATGATCTTTAATTTATCGTGAGAATGACGGTCTTTTCTAGATCAGAAAAAAATCAAATAATAAATAATTATAAATTGTTGTGGAGTTAACTTTTTTAAGAATTTGTAACTTATAACAAGCGGTAACCGTTATGCTAACAAAGCCCTAAGAAAAAAAAAGAAATCTCAATGGAGACTAGACATGAGGAAGTCATTACTTGCCATATAGTTGCCAACAACTTTCCAAAGCACCTTCCTCATACAGGAGAAAACAAACTCAGCCAAGAAAAAAGGACATTTTGCAGTTGAAAAATAACTTATTTCAAAAGCAAACTAGCTTTTTTTTTTTTTTTTTTTGGGGGGGTCAGAACAAAAGCAAACCAGTTTAAGGTACGCAAAGGATAGATCCGTTTTCTAGGCCACCCGGTTGAGTTAAAAAAAAAAAAAGGACGTTAATTTCCCGCGTGAATATTTTGGAGTTTGTGTCCGTCATCCTCTTTTCCCATTAGCATGTTGGGGGAGCCGATACAACTTTTAGAATTTAAGAATTTATTGGGTGTGTTTGGTTAGATTTTTGGGGAAAGCTATTGAGAAAATGTAAAGGCCTTTAAGTCAAAGAAGTTTTCCAAAATGCAAATTGTGTTTGGTAAATTGTAATCCGAAAGTGTATTGTGAAATATCCTTGGGCAAAATAGTGTTCGGAGAAATTTACATTTACAAAGGACTTTTATGATAAAAAGAAAAGAAAAAAATAATTTGCCAGCGAAGGGTAAACGGCCGTCGCGAGAAGTTGCAAGACCTTAAGTGGCCGTCCGACACCACCGGCGAGGTTCGCTTGAGGTTGGGCGACCCCCAGCGACCGCTGTGAAGGGCCACCGGAGGTCGTGGTAGGGTCATTGGAGGTTGCGGCGACCGACCTCACCATGACCCAGGTGAGGTCGTGGGTCGCAGTGGCCTCCGGCCACCTTCGCGACGAGGTCGTGGGTCGCCGGAGGTTGCGGCGAGGTGGAGGAGGTCGCGCGCCACGACCCAGGTGACCTCCGCAACCCAGATCTGGGTCGCGGCGAGGTTGTGGGTCGCCGCAGCTTACCGCGACCTAGGCAACCTCTGTGACCGCCGCGACCCAGGCGGTCACGGTGAGGTGGAGGAGGTCGCGCGCCACGACTCAGGCGACCTCCACGAACTAGATCTGGGTCGCGGCAAGGTCTTGGGTCATCGGAGGTCGCAACGACAGCTTGGTGCGACCCAGGTGATGTGACTGTTGAGACCTAGAACCCAAATCTAGGTCGCGGCAAGGTGGCGGAGGTCACGCGCCGCGACCCAGGCGACCTCCGTGACCTAGGCGTGCGCGCAACCTTCGCCACCTCGCCGCGACCCAGATCTGGGTCGCGCGACTGGTCGGTGACGGTCTCCGGGGTGCCACGACCATGCCGGCCTCTCTTGCCCGTTGCCGATCCATCACAACCTCGCCAGCCTCTCTGACGAAGAAAAAGATGAACAGTGCCGGACCATTCCCAAAATGCTGAAAGTCCAAGGTAGCCTTTAGCCTTTGGAACGCCAGCATTCCTCCCTTCAAGGTGGGTTTTATTGAGTGTTCCCAGACACCCAATATTTGGGCAAATGGGCTTTATAACCCCCAAGAGCTTTGCAAAGGGTTCCCAAACGCACGCCGCTCATTCCCGGGAAATTCACCTCACAATTCCATAAAATTTAAAAGAGAAAGGGAGCTCACCAAGGAACCGGTCTATTCCTTTTACTCGGGATCAAGCGTCCCCATCTCGAGATTATTTGCCTGGTTTTGGGTTTGTCCATGGGGAATTTTTGGAGCAAACGCAAACTACCTCTTGATCCTGACTGTATCAATTTTCCAAATTCCAAGAGGCGCAAGTCAACCGATATCGACTCGCCGGTTCTGCAGCAAGAACAGCAATCCGACAACCGAGCTCCTCCGACAGTGGACTATGAAAGAGCCACTGAACCTCTGTGCGTATTGTAGCAAAAGGAGCAAGCTGCTTTTAGCTTTCCTCGACTTTATGGTTTGTTCCGAAAGCGAAAGAGACCCATCTTCGGAATCCGCGAAAGAGACCCATCTTCGGAATCCGCGAAAAGAGACTCGTTTCGCTTCTTATAAGGCGCCGCGTTCTTGTTTCTTGTTCCTCAAGTTGGTCTCTGACGTCGTTTTCTTTTTTTCGGCAGATGCAGCAACGGACTCGATTTGGCGAACCTGGCCGTGTCCTCCGGTATTCTTGGCGATTCATGGGCTGCAATCTCTGAACTCCGGTCCCAGGTTGACCGCGACCACCAAAGCCCATCATCTTCCGAAACCGTGAAGATTCAAGAATTTGAATACCCGGGATACAAGATCATTGCTTTTGCGACGCCTCCGGTTGCTGCAAGTTATCTCCAAGAAGAGAGCGATTTGGTCGAATCTTCTTCATCGGAGGCCTCCGAGTTTCAGTTTCTCTGCTCCAAGAAGAACCCGTCTTTTGCCATAAACAAGGCTGCGATCTCTCTGTTCAACTCTCTCCAAGATAAGCTCTCTCACCTGAAATCTCACCTGAAAGCTCAGGTAAACACCTTATCTATCTTTTCTTTTCGAGTAATTTATGAGCTGGAGTTACTAATTTTGAAAGTCAACGAGCTTTGCTTAGTCTCTCAGATTTAGGAATTAGGTCTTGTTGAAGTGGGGTTGCTGCAATACATACATGTGCTGCTTCGCCGATGATCGTTTTGAGCTGTCGTCTTCACATAACGTTAGCTTTATTTGAGTGAAAAGTGGTTCGCCCCCTTTGCGGCTTCTTTCAGAGCGTGGATTGCTTCTTTTGGCAAAATGGGTGATGATCAGCAGTCGGTCAATTGTCTGAACAGTTCCTCTGGCATCGATGGCCCGTCGCCTTTTCCAATCTTTTTCAGTTGAGTTGACCTTAATCCCATTTGTAGCCGATAAGAGAAAAAAGGATCAAAACGTTTCCAGTTAATCTTAAGCATGCCAGTAGTGTCAATTGTCAATGTCTAAATCTTGAGTCTGGTGTGAAAAAGTTCGTTCCACATCTTTTCTGACTGACCACAATATCTGCTGAGAGCACTTCTAGTTCGAGGGACCCCGTCCAAGTAGAAATTCCAAATCGGACTTTTGATGGAAATTAGGAAAGTCTTGAGTGGACTTTTGGTAGACCGAACATACGGAGCAACGATGAATCTGGTTTGGAGTTAGACTACGTTCGAATAGATCTCCTAATTTGAGTATGCTAAAAGGGGTTTGCTGCTTTGGATCAAAATATTATGTATATAAGAGATGGTTTTGGTTTTTTGCCCGACTTTTGGCTGTGACAATCAATTCTGCGGCTTGCTTGTGAATTATATCTCCAAAAAAATAACAGTGTTTTGAAACCAATTAATTTTTGGGAAAATCTGTGAATTCCTTTGTGAGATTGATAGATTGTATCGTGAGGAATTGTGAGGTCTAAATTCTATGTCAATTATTGAGTGTACTGGTAGTTGGGAAATAGTGAGAATCTTTGAGTGACTTGAGTGTGATTGTAATTTTGGTGCATAATTCTGTTTATATTATTATAAATGCCTGTTTTTCGCAATAATATGAAAAGGGAAATGTTGTGATTATGTCTGCAAAACTGACTTCGGGACGCATGCTGCAAGTTAGAAAATCTGACTGGCCCCCATAGACTTGTGTTTGTCGATGCTCATCCAGCTTTGTTGCAGGTAGTGAATCCCCGCAAGTCTATTCCACACATTATAACTGGAGATTGTTTGGGTGGATCCATTGCCTCTCTTTTCACATTATGGCTCCTACACACACTCGGTACAGAAACCACAGAGCGTCCGCTTTGCATCACATTTGGTTCACCCCTCATCGGGGATGACGGCTTCCAACAAGCAGTATCGCAAAATCCAACCTGGAGTGCTTGCTTCTTGCATGTGGTTCATAAGGACGACTGTTTCCCCAAAATCTTTCACCCATTGACCATGGAGCAGAGCCTATACAAGCCTTTTGGAACATTTCTTGCGTGTTCCGAATCGGGTAGTGCATGTTTCGAAGCCCCTAAATCCATAATTGAGTTGCTAGTCCCCAGGAGCCCAGAAAGTGCCCAAATTGTCAATTATGATAGCATCATTAAATGTCTTGAATGGCAATTGATTTGCAAGAGTCATTCTGAATTTAGTGTGCCTGTTACTGATTTATTTGAAGCTGGGATAACTGCACAAGTTGCAGTAGTTGGCCTTCTGCAAATTCAGGTAACTATTTATTATACCTTCTTTTGTGTACACATTCTGAAAACATCTCAGGAGGGGATTTCACAATCGTTCTAGTCGAAACCAGAAGTGTGCTTTGTTGTATAAACCAAAATGCAATGTATCCCAGCTTTTAGCTTCACATACTTAACCAGGAAAATTCACTCCACTTGAATAGTCCCTTGTTATGAATGCTTTCCTCTTACCTTTTGGAAGTTCATTTACTGAACTTACATTGTCATGGCAGCCGCAGAATATGGATGTCGATGCTCTGTTGAGGGATATAGTCAAGTCTGAAAAAGATGTCCTAGAACAAAAGAACAAAGCATTTGATCCTGCAAAGGATTTGAATGACATGAAAGTGTGCCTGGCTAATTTGGAATGGTACAAGAAGAAATGTGAAAACAACGGCCAGGGTTGTGGTTACTACGACAGCTTCAAGAGCAAAATGGCTAGGCGTGACTATGAAGCTGTTAAGTTTATGAGAAAGCTCACTGATTACTGGGAACAAGTGGTGGAAAATGCGGAGAAGAGGCCTCAGAGAGAGGGAGCACCGCTGCGGAATCGCTGGCTTTTTGGAGGAACAAACTATCGGAGGTTGGTCGAACCGCTCCACATAGCTGAGTACTATAAATGGGGCCAAAGAGGTTACATGTCTCAAGGGAGATCCAAGCACTTCAAGCTATTGAAAGACTGGTTGGACAAACATCCAAAGCAGCCAGCAAAGAGTGTCCCTAACGATTCGAAGATGAAGAAGATCATGTTGAGCGTCACGGAGGATTCGTGCTTCTGGGCACATGTGGAGGAGGCACGCATATCGTGTAGGTTGTTGAACAGCGGAGGATCGAACAGCACAGAAATAGAAAAATTGGTCTGTTTCGAGGGGTATGTCATGAATTTGCTCAAGAACTACGCGGTTTCTACTGATATTTTCTTGGATAGCAGCAGCTACATGCAATGGTGGAGGGAGTATGAGGATAGATTGGGGAAGCAAATGATGGGAGCTTCTCACAACTCGCAACTTGCTGTTTTCATGACAAATGGCGACTGGTACCGGTATAAATCAAATACCCCAGTATTTGAATGTAAATGATAGTGTACCATAAGAGCAAGAATGTGCCCATTTCACTCGATTTGTTGATGCTTTGCTCGAATTGATTCGGATTCTCATTGCACCATTGGTCATCTCGAGTTCAAAAATTTGCTTCGGAAGGCAATAATTGATGTTTTTAAAGCCTTTCTATTGTTTCCACTTCTGGAATTACTCACACCTTTGTTCCTTACAGTGCCGGTTCTTACTCGATGGAAATAATTGTCACAAGACTACAATAAAAAAACGAGCAATTTCAACCACAACAGCATAGGAAAAAAGGCAAAGAAAAAAGATTGCTGCTACTTTATTAAGCATTTTTAGTGCTTTATTATCAAAAGGCTCCTCTCGTTGAAGCGGAGAGATTGACTAAATCATGCCAAATACAATTTAAGATGAGTCAACAATCTCTCCCTACGTCCGCTGGAATTGATTACTCATTTCCAACTTGTACTTTCCAAGGATCGTCGCATTTATCATTGTTTCGGCTTCTGAAAGAGGCTTTAATAGCTCCTGGGCATGGAGTTGAACTTGAAGCCTTTAGGGCCCAGAGCTCCGTCCTTTTCTTGTCCACCGCGTTCTCGGCATCTTCCAGCCATTTCCGGAATACCACAAAATCGTTAAAAGCTAAAGTTTTCGAATCGCAGGGGCTTAATTTCGCTCAGCTCTTTAGCTCCTTTCATCCCAGCTTTCAGTTGCTCGAGCACATCAGCATATTGTTTGTTCAGTTGCTCTGGGATCTTCTGTCTATCAATTTGAGCCTGTCGAGTAGCATCAATACAAGCCATCTTTGGATGGTCACGCATTCCCCCCGGTCGCATCCACAGATGGGTGACCAAAATAGAAAGGCTTGCCTGTGGGAGAGAGAACGATAATGGCCATCTCAACAGCACAAAAAGCATATAATTCACTCGCCTTCTTCAATAGCCCCGGTCGACGTTTCGAGGAGGTGGCTTGTCGAGCATTGGCACCCTCCTTCGTCGTCCCCGCTTGAGTGGTTTTGCCCTCCGTGGCACACACTGGAAAATCAATATAAATTCAACTGATATGGTGGAACGGTGAAAAAATGTGACCATTTATAGGATTTCACAGGCCAAAGTAATCATCACTCCCGTCTTTGATTGGTAACTTTTCGGCTTTCCATATATTAACATACCTCCTGGAGCGGTTTAATGATAAGCGTGTCATTTTCCATCTAATGAACCGATGTACATTCATCTTAGTATGTCTATAAGTTGTAGCTTGTAATGTCAATTACTAACTCATAATGTACATGGATAAGAATCCATAATAGACTTCTTCAACGGCTACTCAGCGAGAAAAGTACCAAAAAAGTCATAAACCTATTGCATTGGTACCAATTCAGTCATAAACTTTTCA
This sequence comes from Eucalyptus cloeziana, assembly GCA_014182715.1. Classification (NCBI taxonomy): domain Eukaryota; kingdom Viridiplantae; phylum Streptophyta; class Magnoliopsida; order Myrtales; family Myrtaceae; genus Eucalyptus; species Eucalyptus cloeziana. The sequence continues at coordinate 24,110,041 of CM024642.1, forward strand.
ATTGGACCAATTTAGTTATAAACCTTTTAATATTGGTACCAATTCAGTCCATCCGACCAATTTTTTGGTGCACAAGACGCGACGCGTGAACATTAGCTAGGCCGATGTGGCAATTTTAAAGATTTTTTTATTAATTTTTTTTTTTTTTTTTCTTTTTCCTTGTCTTTTCTGGCAAGCCTCCGGTGAGGCTCACCGGCCACTAGGCGAGGGCCACGAAGCCCTCGCCTGCCGCTGGTGAGGGTCGTGGCCCTCGCTCGGCCTCTCCCAGACCGCCGGCGAGGCGGCTTCGCCCGGATCGGGGTGAGGTCAACCTCACCCAGGCCTTGCCACGGCCGAAGGGGGCCTCGCCCGCGGCCGGCGATGGCCATGGCGGCCATCGCCGGGGGTGGAGGCGAGGGCCAAGGGCCGCAACCCTCGTCGGCGGCTAGCAAGGGCTTTGCGGCCCTCGCCTCCACCCCGGCGATGGCGCCATGGCCTCGCCCATATCTAGGTGAAGCCGCCTTGCCAGCGGCCTAGGAGAGGCCGGGCAAGGGCTTCGCGACCCTCGCCTAGTGGCCGGCGAGGCCATGGCGGCCATCGCCATGGCGGAGAGGGTCACGGCCCTCAGCCCTCGCCTCCGCCCTAGCAATGGCTGCCATGGCCATCGCTAGCCGCAGGCGAGGCCAGCCTCGCCCAGATCCGGGCAAAGTCGCCTCGCCGGCGATTTGGGAGAGGTCGGGTGAGGGCCGCGAAGCCTTCGCCGATGGCGGCAAGGGCTTTGCGGCCCTCACCCAAAGTGGCTGGCGAGCCTCATTGGAGGCTTGCCGGAAAAGACAAGGAAAAATAAAAAAAATTAATAAAAAATTGAAAAAATAATAAAAAAATCTTTAAAATTGCCACATCAACGTCTGGCCATCGGCCGATGTCCACATCAGCGCCGACCGGCCAAAATTGGCCGGATGGACTGAATTGGTACCAATATTAAAATGTTTAGGACTAAATCGGTTCAATTGAAAAGTTTAGAACTGAATTGGTACTAATACAATAAGTTTAGGACTTTTTTGGTACTTTTCCCGCTACTCAGCTAAAAAAGGAAAACAATCATGCGGTGCAATTAGTACTCCATAACTTTTTTTTTATGCCCCCCTAAATTTTGAGATTGATGTACGATAAACCCCTTAATTTCAAATGCGTCGTTGTAATTCTTTAAATTTAGATTTTATTTCACCTATCAACACTTTCCCGTTAGCATATACCACATATGTACCTTTTTTTTTTTTTTTTTTTTTTTTGCTGTTGGGAGGAGGGTTTAAGATGCTTAAGCTTTGGACAATCTTATATCTCTCTCATATCTTGACAGTTAATTACTTTGCTAATATTTGCTTCGAAGGTAGAGATTGTGAATTTATAACATAGTCAGATTGTGTCTATTATATTTTCTCATAGGCAATATCGCGACGTGTGAGTGTCCAATAGCTGCCTCCTCCCTATAGTGTTATTCTCTTTCGTTTATCATTTACATAGTAAGAAGACAACTTATTTTTAACAAGTTGTAAAATTTTAATATAACTTGATGGGACGATTTGATTTTATTTCCCTCTCAAAGAGCTTACTTTAAAAAAAAAGCGATAATATAACTATAAAAAAATAATTTTTACAATCTTGTTATTTTTACTGTCATGTTTAGAGGATTTCGACCATTTTCTTTGTCAAATTCCTACAATTGGCGCTTGTTAATAAGTGCCCTAGGCACATGTTAATCACATCTAATAAGAAAATGTGTTTCACATATGATGCACTAATTACAAATAATACGAGAAAGCTCGTTGTAAATAATAATCTCCCTCAATCGAAATGTTTGACAACAGCACTTCCTTACAACTCTCTGCTTTTCTAGAGTGTATCGGGCAGCGATCAAACATGAAATAGCAACCGACGTTACAACTATCTTGATCATGAAGCCATTTAGATATATTACGGTTTTTTCTCCAGCAATCGCTTCCCTTTAGGTACTCGGCATTCTCAATGTTCTTTAGAAGTCGCGATGGTTCTGTGCACATACAAGAGCAAACACATATTCATAAAGCGCAAATCAACACGCTCTTTGTTTTAGAAAATGGATTGTAATGAATATGCTTCGCTAACAAATGGTACAGAGCCATCCACAATACAATGTGGCATGGCTTTTGTCTAAAGGTTTCTGCGCATGACAAAAAGTTCTTACATCGAGATTTAATTCACCTGAGGTCGTGTGCCATTTGGTCCTTCCATACCAAACTTCATGATTTTTTCCTTTGACGTACATGTGAGCAACTTCTTAAGAGGTCATCTATCCTAAGAGTGTTTCCATTTGAACACGCCTAACTTACGAATTAAGTATTGCCGTTACATTAAAAGTACTTATATGAGTTAATTCCATTCTCAACATATATATCGCAGAATTGCTCTCCCTACATTCTATACATAATTTGGTTCAATTTTGTCCCCTTCGCTAAGCTAGAATATTGTCAGGAGTCACTCCTTGTCTAAGGTCTCCAGGATCTTTGGCTTCAAAAATCATTTCCCGCCCTCATCAGACCTGCTTGTTACACATTTTGCACGGAAGAGATGGTTTTCACATTCATTTGGCAATTTTCTCTTAAAGTCTATGCCCACTTGAAAATAAAAGCTTGGGCGAGTTCTCAGCAGTTTCCTTTGTCCCACGATGGAAGGGTCCACACGGATTCATCAGAATGGACGACTTCACTCCACGCGACTTTTCTAACGCTTCAGAAAAGGAAGACCCATTCGGACATCAAGCAATTGTCTAAGAGGGACCCGATCGCATAATGACTTGAACAACGTGACTCTACTCACCGTGACGTTTATATTCCATCTAGGTCTGCGAGGTAGTGCACGACAGGCCGGAGAACCATCATATCGTTTTGGACTAGATTCTTCTTGTAATTGTGGCCTTTAGTGGGACCCAGCCAAAAAAAAAAAAAAAGATAATAAAGAAAAAAAAGGTTGAAAAGCAAGGCGTTTTTTTTTTTGGGGGGGTGGTGGTGGTTGGTGTTGGAGGGCTATTAAAAGACGAGCACACGCATGGAAGAAAAGAAAGAAAAGAGAAGGAAAGTAAGAGAGCGAAGAGGGTGGTGCGTACACGCCACGCGAAATTTGCCAAGCCGAATCAACTATATATCGCAATAATAATAAATACGTGGGCTCCTCGTTTGTCAAATCGAGATAATTTTCTGAATTAAGGCTTAAATTCCAATATATATATAAATCGAGTCACGAAGTCTAACTCTTGAGTTGTGGAGCTTCGAGATTTCATGAAAATGATGAATTATGTCATTACAAAGCCATGAGGTTTGTCAAGAGTCCATTTAGAATGATGGTTTAGTTGAAGCGAAATTTTAGAGTTCGGCGTTAAGTTTTGCGTTGCGAACGACTTTAATAATCGTGTTGGATGTATGATTTGTTAGTGCATATGAGTTGTTTTATTAGTGTTTAAGCATTGTTTAGCCAATTCATAATTTTTATAATATTTTATTTAGTTTTGATGTTAATTCTTATTTAATTGTTAGGATTACGAGATTGTTGGCTCATATAATTAGGTTATTTCTTTGTAGGCTTTCCCATTGTTAGGATTACGAGATTGTTGGCGCATATATTTTACTTAGTTTTGATGTCAACTCTTTTTTGGTTTTGTAAAATCCATGTCTTGAAAATGATATGATAATATATCATGGGTTGAGGAAACGTTATATGATTTGATATTCCTTTGAAATGTAACAATGGTGGTGCTTAGAGCATATTGAAAGCATAAAAATAGATCAAGTATTTACTACCTTTTTGTTTATTGGAAATAACAAAGTATATCTTGAACATAACTTGAGTTGATTGTTGTGAATGGTTCGTGAAATGTTTTATGAAAGACGTTTTGAGAAATATTTATCAATTTATGAATTTGGTTTATGAAGAATTCTGAAATATGTGAGAAATGTCTTGTGAAATGTTTTCGGTTTGATGAACAAAGTTTACAAAAATTATGTGTTTTGTTTTGTGAAATTAATTAATGATATTGATTGTGGATTTGATTGTTGGTATTGGAGGATGGGGATTTGGTGTGTATTGAGGAGCTTGTGGATATGCATATTGGGTTTATTTGTAGGTAGAAACCTTGCCGAGGATTATTACTAGGTATTGTGTCGTGACCATGGTTTGATATTGAACAAAAAATTAGTCGATGAATGGATCATTGACATGTGTTTTAGTATGAGATGAATAAATGGAATAAACCCTTGGTGTGTGATTTTGATGAGATAGATCAATGGATTTAATCATTGATGTTTATGATGATTTAAATGAGTGTTTTCCAGAATTATATAAAACTCGTTGAAATGAAATGACTCATGCATGATTTGATATTAATATTAAAGAGTTGGATTATAAGTTTATGGGAAAATTCCAAATAAGGCATGAAGTGCCTTCATTTTCTTAAATAAAAGCATTTTAAATAAAAGCTTGAAATGATATCATTTTTTCAAATAAGAACCTGAAATGGATTTTATTTTAAATAATGGCCTGAAGTAACCATATTTGTTTCTAAGAAGGGCTTGACTTTTCGGTTGGTCAAGGACATTTTAGTTATTTACATTTTTTTTGAATATTTTCCTTTTTTACTTATTATTATTATTTTTTCCTTTTTCTAGTTTTGTTTTCTTCTTCGTCGGTTGGCCGGTCAAACACCAACGATGTCGAAAAGGGTTGGGCGAGGGTCACCCTTGCTAGCCATGGGCAAGGCCACCCTCACCTGGGGACAACAAGGACTCAACAACCCTCGCCTTAGGTGAGGCCACCCTTTCTTAGGGCTGGCAAGGGTCGCCAAGTCCTCACCGACGATCGTTGGCCCTTGTTGGAAAAAAAAAAAAGTGAAAAAAGGAAAGAAAATAATAACAAATAATTTAAGATTTAAATTGTAATTGGATGAAAACTCTCTTCACTAGTCGAAATATTTAGTCGGTCGATGATCGGTGAGGTCAAATCCTTATTTGAAATGATCATGATCACTTTAAGCTCTTATTTGAAACAATCATGACCATTTCAGATATTCACTTCATACCTTTATTTCAGAAAATGAAGGCACTTTAGGCGTTTATTTGAAATTTTCCCTAAATTTATATTTATATATATGCATAGTGGTTATCTGATCTGCTTAAATGAAATCTGTACTACTCAATGAACTATGATTGCTCATCCCTCTTCTTCCCAATCTTTTAAGGTTTCTCAGTTAGCAAATATAGAGCGAGAGCGATTTGACAATGACTTTTGGGAGTTGATATATGGGTGATCAGAGACTACATCCTTCGAGTGTAAGGACGACCATGTCATTTCATTTTCTGCTAGGATTCGGGGTGTGACACTTCTAGAATTTGAGTTGTTCAATGGAGTCGAGCTAGAACATGAAAACTACTCAGCCCAGTTGACTCATGAGTTTGATCAAATAATTTATTTGTTCAGTAGATTTATTTTTATTGTATTTTCAGAATCTCCAATCCGAGCTTAAAGGGAGTATACTTTTCTTGTCGCTAAGCAATCACTCAAGTACAGAGAACACATTGCGAAGTTGAGAGGAGGCTGAAGCCATAAACTCAACTGACCTCGAATCAAGTTTGAGCAACATCCGAGCTGAAAGGCTCGACTTGAGTATAGAGACGTGTCCGATGCAATTTGATTGAAAAATTCAGGCCTACTCAACTCCGAATCAATCTGATTGAAAAAAGAGAGCTCCCAATCAAGAATTGACGGGAGGAAGTCATTACTTGCCAATAGCAGGGAAAGGAAATGGCGCACCTTTTATAGAAAACAATTCCTTTCACCGTCTAATTGCAAAAATAAAACATTATTTTCCCGCAGAAATCCTTCTTTGTTTATACCCAATCCGTCTATTTTGACAGAATGAAGGTTACTTAAGTTGAAATTACTTAGACTCTTTGCACACCGGAAGGATTGAAAGAGTATTGAAACTATTCAAGGATGAAGAAAGCGAAATTGAAAAGGCACTACGAGCTATTCGTATCAGTGAAAGGGAGGGGCAAAGGAAGGCTTAGACTGATTTATTTTTTTTATGCGAAGAATTCCATCTTATCTTACTCTTAGTCTTCCTTATAAAATGAAGGATTTTTCCAAAGAGGAAGATGAAAAAATCTATTTTGTTCGATAGCGCAAGAACAGTCTTTTTCCATTCCGACAATGGCATTCGGGGTTTATTTCGCTTCCTTCTTCTAGCTATGATCCCATCGGTATAGTAGGATGATTACCTTCGCACATTACTAATCTTAAAAAGGCAAGGAAGAAGTGAAAACATGGTTTTCTTGTGATTAACTTAGTGAAGATTCCTAGCTACTTAATTGATTGATCTTCCTCTCGCCCGAAGGAGTTCCTTTTCCAGCGGGAATCGAATTCAATGACCACGTTGCTATATCGAGAACGAGTGGTGAGACGGGGTTCAACTAGCGGAGACTCTTGGAACAGCTGGAGTAAGAAGTTCCCAAGTGAGTTCCTAATATGCCGCTGAATTGAAATCAGTCTCTTTCTTCCATCGTGCCATACGTGGGCTTCGGAGGGGCGCGAAGAAGAAGAAAAGAACGGCTGGCATTTAAGAAAGAATATGTTTTCCTTCGTCGGATGGGAACGCATGCCTATTCGGAGAAAGTTCACATGGTCGTACCATGAATTTAAAAAAAGAAAAGAATAAACAGAGACCGGGCCGTTGACTCGGGTTTGACGTTGTATTTATGGAGCGACTCAATCATCGTCGCTCCACGAAGGCGCGACTCAATCATCGACAACTCGCCGGTTCTGCGAGAGCAGCAAGCCCAATAAGGAAGCTCCAACAATGGACTCTGTTCGGGCTGCTAAACCTCTGTACGTTTTGAAACAAAAGAGAAAATGCTTCTTCGATCGCTCTCGACTTTATAGTTTCTTCGGAAAGCGAAAGAGACCCAATTTCGGATTCGGCGAAATACACAGACCCGTTTCGCTTCCTAGAGGACGTGTTCTTGGTTCTTGTTCCTCAGTTGGTCTCTTGTTCTTGATGATTTTTTCTTTTGTTTTTTGCAGATTTAGCAACGGACTCAATTTGGCGAACTTCGTCGTGTCCTCCGATATTCTTTGCAATTCATGGGCTGCAATCTCTGCCCAGCTTGACGGCAATCACCAAAGCCAAAGGCCATCATCTTCGGAGACCGTGAAGATCCAAGAATTCGAACACCCGGAATACAAAATCATTGCTTTCGTGACCTCATTAGTTGCTGCAAGTCATCTCCAAGAAGAGGCCGATTTGGTCCCTTCGTCTTCATCAGAGGCCTCTGAGTTTCAGTTTCTCTGCTCCCAGGACAGCCTGTCTTTTGCCATTAACAAAGCTGCGATTTCTCTGTTCAACGCTCTACGGGATAGTAAGCTCTCCCCCCTGAAAGCTCAGGTAATTCCCTTTTATATTTCGTTTCTTTTCGAGTTATTTATGAGATTTTGTTAGTCGCGGCGAAAGATCACACGAGTTGGTCTCGGTTCTAGGAATCAGATCTTGTTGAAGTGGGTTGTGGGATGCTTGCATCTGCTCTGATAGTTGCTTCATTGATGACCATTTTGAGTTGTTTCTTCACATATCGTTAGCTTTATTTGATGGAAAAAGTGGATTAACATTCCCCTTTTTGCTTCTTTCGGAGTTTGAATTGAATCATTTGGCAAAATGGTTGATGGTGAGCAGTCAGTCAATGGTCTGAACAGTTCCTCTGGCATTGATGGCCCATTGCCTTTTCCATTCTTTTTAGTTGTGTAAAAAAAATCCCATTCCTGGCCGAGAAGAGGAAAAGGTATATATTGTTTTGAGTGGAACTTAAGCATACCAATGCAGCTCTGAATGAATCAAGATATGACAGCAAATTAAATTCTGCGTTTGGATATTTCCCATCTGGCCCTTAGAAATATTGTTGATTTATTGAACGTGCGTGAACTGAAGGAGTTTGGCTGAGTTGGTAAAGTAATTAGGCTTTGCGTCTCAAGAAGCCTGAGGTCTTAGGTTTGAATCTTGCTCAAAGTTTCTCATCGGAGCTCACTAGATTATAAGGAAGTGATCCATTGCGAATAACCTTATCCTAGTGGGACCAAAAGCCGGTTCGAGATTTGGTTTGATCTAATCACAATGATTTTGAGTATATGTCTCTAATTTGAGCCTATGAAGAAACCTGATCCAAATGAAAATTTCATATCCCAATAGGACTTGCGATTTAAATAAGAAAAGGCTTGATTGGACATTTGATTCACCAAAATATATGAAGTAACAACAAATCCTCAGTAGAGTTGGATTCTTTAATTGAGCCTGCTAAAAAGGTTTTCTATTTTGCATCCAAATAATATATATATATATATATATATATAATATATATATATATATATATATATATATATATAAGAGGCGGGCTTTAGTTTTTTAACCATTAGTGAGCAGAGGAACTTTTGTCCGTAAGAATCATTTCTACAGCATGCTCCTAAATTGCATACTGAAGAAGTTATAAGTGTTTTGAAACTAATAAATCTTAGGTAAGATTTGTGAATTCCTATAAATTATTTCATAAGAAATTGTGATATTGAATACTATATGAGTTATTGAGTGCAATTCGCTGCTGGAAATTGTTAAAGTAATTCGAGTACGGTTGTAGTCTCTGTCGTATCGATTGATCTATATTGGAATCTTATGCTGCCCTCTCCGTGGGGTTGATCACATCAACCAAACCGTATAAATATAACGTCCAATTTATTTCCTTATTTTGTTTATTTTATTATCAGTTTGTTTGTTTTTCGCAAGAGTATCAAAGGGAAAGAGTGTGTTTATGTTAGCAAAACTAACTAAAAACGCATGCTGCAAGTTAGAAACCTGGCTGGCCCCCATAGAGTTGTGTTTGTCGATGTTCATCCAGCTTTTGATGCAGGTCGCAAAATCATCCAAGTCTATTCCACACATTATAACTGGAGATTGTTTGGGCGGATCCATTGCCTCTCTTTTCACGCTATGGCTCCTCCGCACACTCGATTCAGCCACCAAAAACCGTCCACTTTGCATCACATTCGGTTCACCCCTCATTGGGGACGATGGCTTCCAACAAGCCATATCTCAATATTCGACATGGAATTCTTGCTTCTTGCATGTGGCTCATATAGATGACTGTTTCCCCAGACTCTTTCTGCTGTCGAATGCAGAGCGGAGTCTATACAGGCCTTTTGGAACATTTCTTTTGTGTTCTGATTCTGGTGGTGCATGTTTTGAAGCCCCTGATACCATACTCACCCTGATGAGCCGGGAAAGGAATGGTGGCACTGCAGATTCCCAAATTTTCAATTATAAGAGCGTCATTGAATGTCTTGAACGGCGATTGATTTGCAAGAACCATTCTGCATTTAGCATGCTTGATGCTGATTCATTTGAAGCTGGGATAAATGCACAAGTTGCAGCAATTGGCCTTATGCAAATTCAGGTTACTGTTTGTTGTACCTTCTTTGGTGTGCATGCTGTGAATACATCTCACAGGGGCATTCACACTTGTTTTAGTTGAAATCAGTAGGATAGTTGTGCTTTGCCATTTAAAGCAAAATGAACTGTATCCCCACTTTTAGCTTCAAACACTTATTAACCAGGAAATATTTGGTCCACCTGAATTGTCCCTTGTTATGAATGCATTCGCTTTACCCTTTGGAACTTCTACTGAACATTCATTGTCATGGCAGCTGCAGGATAGTGATTCTCTGTGGATGCCTGAAAAAGACATCCTAGAACAAAAGAATCAAGCATTGGATCCTGCTAAGGCGTTGAACAAAATGAAAGTATACCTAGCATATTTTGAATGGTATAAGAACAAATGCGAAGACAATGACCACAGTCCTGGTTACTATGACTGCTTCAAGAATAAAATGTATCAGCGTGACCATGAAGTCGTTAAGTTCAAAACAGAGCTTGAGATATACTGGAAAGCTGTGGTAGAAGAGGCAGAGAAGAGGCCTAATTTACCGGAGGCACCGATGCGGTTCTGCTGGCTCTTCGCAGGGACAAATTACCGGAGGATGGTTGAGCCGCTCCACATAGCTGAGTACTATAAATGGGGTAACAGAAGTTACATATCTAAGGGGAGATCCAAGCACTTCAAGCTATTGGAACAGTGGCTTGACGAACATCAGAAAAAGCCCCAGAATAGTGTTCCTAACAATTCAAAAATGAAGATCATGTCCAGCATCACGGAGGATTCATGCTTCTGGGCCCATGTGGAGGAGGCGCGGATATCGTGCAGGTTGCTGAACAGCGAAGGATCGAACAGTGCAGAAATAAAGAACTTGGTCGAGTTCGAGAAGTATGTCATGGGTTTGCTCAAGAACTATGCAGTTACTCCCGATATTTTCTTGGAAAGCAGCAGTTACATGCAATGGTGGAGGGAGTATGAGGACATGTTGGGGAAGCAAATGATGGGAGCTTTTCACAACTCCGGACTCATTCGATTTATGAAGGACGAAGAATATCTCCATTATAAATCAGGTACCTCAGTATTCACATGACAGATGAATAAACTGGGTAATTAATGTGCTGGTCTTGCTCGTTATGTTGATTTTGCTTTGCTTGAATTTAGTTGGATTCTCATAGGACTATTGGTCAGTGCGAGTTCAAAAATTTGATTCAGAAGGCAAGACTTTATGTTTCCTCAGGAATTACTCATTTGTTTGTCCGCTTAGTGCTGGTTCATATTCGGTTGAAAAACATCCATCACAAGACCATAATGGAAACGAGCAATTTCAACCAATACAGCATTGAGACAAAACCCCCCTCCCCCCTCAAAAATAAGAAAAAAAGGCAGCTGCTACTTAATTGAGCATTTTTAATGCTTTATTATCAAGAGGCCTCTCTTGTTGAAGCGGAGAAATTGCCTGAATCATGCCAAATACATTTTAAGATGAGTCAACAATCTCTCCGTGATTCCCCTGGAATTGATTACTCAGTTCCCAGCTTCTGCTTTACGAGGATCATCACATCTATCGTCGGTTCGCTTCTAATGGAAGTATCAGTAGCCCTTGGGCATGGAGTTGAACTTGAAGCCTCTAGGGCCAAGAGGTCCATGCTTCTCTTGTCCACTGCTTTCTCGACATCTTCCAGCCATTCGTCGACCATCATAAACTCGCTGAAGCTAAGGCTTTCGAATCCCAGGGGCTTAATGTCATCCAGCTCTTTAGCTCCTTTCATTCCAACTTTCAATTGCCCGAGCACGTAGGCATGTTGTTTGTTGAGTTTCTTTAGGATCTGGTCCCTATCGGTTTGAGCCTGCCGAGTAGCATCAATACGAGCCATCTTTGGATGCTCAATCCTATCTAGGACTGCATCCACAGAAGGGTGACCAAAATAGGAAGGCATGCCTCTCGGAGAGAGAACGATTATGGCCATCTCAACAGCACAAAGAGCACATACTTCACTTACCTTCTTGAATAACCCCGGACGACATTTCAAGGAGGTGACTTGTTGAGCATTGGCACCCTCCTTCGTCATTCTCGCACGAGTTGTTTTGCTCTCTGTGGCGTCCACTGGAAAATCAATGTAAATTCAACTACGTAAATTCAACTAATATGGTGGAACAGTGAAAAATGTGACAATTTATAGGATTTCATAGGTCAAAATAATTCATTACTCCCTCTTTGATTGGTAACTTTTTTGGCTTTCCATATATTAACATACCTCCTAGAGCGGTTTAATGATAAGTGTGTCATTTTTTGTCTAATGAATCAATGTACATTCATCTTAGTATGTCTATAAGTTGTAGCTTGTAATGTCAATTACTAGCTCATAATATAATGGATAAGAATCCAGAACAGACTTCTTCAACGGAGACTCAGTTAAAAAAGGAAAACAATCCCGCGGTGCAATTAGTAGTCCGGATTTTTTTTTTTTTATACCCACCTAAATTTTGAGATTGATGTACAATAAATCCTTAATTTTATAGGTGTCATTGTAATTCTTTGAATTTGTATTTTGTTGCGTCTATTAACACCATTACTATTTCCATTAGCATGTATTGCGTATATACCCTTTTTTTGGGAAAAATACCAAAAAAGTCAAACATTTCAATTAAATCAATTTAGTTTTAAATATTTTCACATCGCTACCAAATGAGTCCATCTATCCACCCAATTCAGACCGAAAATTGCTGATATGGACCCAATCGTCCTACATTCTAATGTAAACAATATTTTTAATTTTTTAATAAAATTTTCGCATTTTTTTATTAATTTTTCCCATTTCCCCTTTTTTTTCCCTTCTCTTGCCTTTGGCCTGTGGCCAGTCACTGGCCATACACAAGCCAAACAGAAGGAAAAGGAAAAAGAGAAAAGAAAAATTAATAAAAAGTTAACAATTTTGAAAAAATTATTTAAAAAAAAAAGGCAACGTTAGTGTCGACCGTTCCATATAAGACCATCAGCATCCTTTTCGGCCAAAATTAGTTAGATTGACTCAATTGATGTCAATGTGAAAATGTTTATGTCTAAATTGATTCAATTGAAAGGTATAAAATTTATTTGTATTGATACAACGGGTTTATGACTTTTTCTTTTTGTACTTTTCCGACCTTATTTTTCTATTGGGAGGATGGGTGGCGTTTAAAGTGCAACCTTTTCTTAAAATTTCTAATAAATTCCTTTTGGTCCCCAAATTCAAAGTTGAGGGTTTAACATGCTTAAGCTTAAGACAATCCTATATATGTCTCATATTTAGACAGTAATTATTATGCTAATATTTCTTCGGAGGTACGGATTGTGAAATTTTAATGCAGTCAGATTTCGTTTCTATTATATACCGCTCAGTGAAAATGTGTCTATGGCCATCTCCTCTCTATCGTGTTATTCTCTTTCGCTTATTATTTACACAGTAAGAAGACATAACTAATTTTTAACGGTTTGTAAAATCTTAGTATAACTAGATGGGACGATTTGATTTTATAGACCTCTTAAAGACCTTACTTAAAAGAAAAGACGATAATTTTACTATAAAAAGGATATTTTTAACAATCTTGTTATTTTTACTTGTTATGTTTAGAGGATTCCGACTATTTTCTTTATTAGCTAATCGACCGCAACACACTTGCGCTAGATCTCGCCTCACCTCCCGATTGTCACTCCTTGGACGCCGAGCTGCTCCATCGTCTCAGCAAAAATCTCTCAAGAACTTGCTTTGGTCGGTCACATATGTGGCCATGGAAGCATTCGTGCTTGGGTCACTATGATAGCGCATGGGAACGTTTATGTTCCTTTGTTCTTCTATTCTTTTGCTTTCCGGAATAAAAAAAGAATAGAAAATCCGTTTGATAACGTCAACTAATTTTTTTATTCCCCGAAATAAAAAAGTAGCTGGATAATAGATTTGGAACAGAACAAGAAGTAGAAAAAAGTAACTTCTCGTTCTTGGGAACAATTTCTAGAAATAAGTCATGTTTTTATTCTCTTTTTCTTTTCTTCTTCTTCCTTGTCGCTCCCCACGGGCTGCCGTCTGCGGGCCAGCCACTAGCCATCGCCGCCAACCGCCGCCACCAGTGGGCCACGGCAGTTGACGGTCAACAATCGGTGGCAATGGTCGGTGGTGGTCAAACGCGTTCCTATTCTTTTTCAAGATTGTACCAAATACATTCCTATTCATTTTTTATTCCGAAAATAGAAATTATATATGGTTATCAAACGCGTTGTTTTACTCAAATTTGATCTAGGGAGTAAAAATAGAAAAGAATTATTTCTAAAAAGAAATTATTCTCCGAAACAAAAATGTTACCATTTGTATCATATACAACACGAGATCTGATGCAGATAATCTTTAGGCAGATTCGGGTGACACATGCGCCTTTGACAACACTCAAGTAAGGGATCGTACTTGTAATCCTCACAAGCTGTCCTTAATAAATGACGTCGAAACTCTCTCGACACATGCGCCTTCGACAACACTCAAGTAAGGGATCGTACTTGTAATCCTCACAAGCTGTCTTTAATACATGACGTCGCAACTCTCTCGAAGATTCCTACTCTTCAAGCGTAGCCATGACATTGCCATGAACCAAGTCCCAAAGCATGTACATGTGAGCATCTTGTTTGGGCCCCCTTTCTGACCCCAACAATCACTCCCGTCCTCATTAGAACAGGTTGTTACAGGCCCACCAGCTTCCGTGTGGTTAACCTCACATACCATAATGTTGGCCTTAGTCCAGCTCGTAATGATATTATCCGCTTTGAGCCAGAGCTCGCATGCTTTTGTTCTTCTAGGCTTCACCCACAAAAGACCTCATTACAAGTTAGAACAATTGCCATCCCATATAAAGCATTTCATCTTATCACACTCAAGCGATGTGGGATTCAGTTTATTCATACCCCCACGTAGGGGTGTGCAACTGGACCGGGTATACCCGGTTCCCGGACCGGCCCACCGGGAAAACAGGGTTGGGAACCAGTTCCCAAAATTCAGAACCGGTTTAAATCGGTCCGGGAAAGGTTCCGAGTGATTATCCACCCGGAAATCGGTTCCTAGACCAGTTTTGGAATTGCTTCTTGGACCGGTTTTGTAAGTAGAGGTCCAAAACCCTTTCTTTCCTCCCGATTTCTATTCTTACTTCCGCAATCATACGACGTTTTTCCTCTTGGCTCTCTCAAACACGCATGACACTCCTCATTTGTCATTCCTCTTCTTTACTTGCTTCCCTTCCTCACCAACCCCCTCTCGCACCGTGTGATGGACGGACGATGTTCGTCGCTGCCAAATTCTCTTGTATCACATGGATTGGCTTGCCTAATTTATCTTTTGTAGGAGGAGTTATGCTTGCATAAATGAGTAGCTTCATATAACAGTTGTGAAAATAAGACTAATATTAGACCCATGTTTGTTGTTAATTCTTTGCCTTATGATTTTATTTATTATAATTAGCCCTGTGGATCCTTAATTTTTTGTTTAGTCAAAAAGTTCATGTATTTATTTATTACAAGTGCTTAATATTTCAATACAAATTAAGAGGACTACGTTATTTTCTCGCGTATTAATATAAAATTCGAAATCGTATAGGATATCAGAAGATTGCAAAACAGGTTCCAGTGGAAACATGGTTGGCCCTGGAATTGGATCGGAAAAACAGGATGGATCAGGTATAGGATCCGATACAAACAGGGTCGGGTATAGGGTCCAGAAAAGGGGAACCGGTTATAATAGGATTGGGTCAGGATCCAGGTCTAGACCCTACCCACCCTGGACCCAATCACCCCTACCCCCACGCCATCCTACAGTTGGAGCAGCGCCTTATCGGGGCCCTTTCAGGCCTTGGCGATTACTTCCGTCATTGTCGGACCAAGCCGTTACACATTGCCCTGATGAGACCGGGTCGTCACACTTGTTGTATGGCATATATGGTTTTCACATAATTGTCTATTATTTTTGCGGTGTACGCCCACTTGAAGGTAAAAGCTTGGGACAGGTCTCAGCAATTTACCTTGTCCCATGATAAAAGGATCCACTATTCATTCGAATGGACGACAACACCCAACGACTTTTCTAACGCTTCAAAAAGAGAGAGACCCATTCGTAGATCAAGCAATTGTCAAAGAAAGTCATATTTACGACTTGAACAACATGACGCAACTCACCGCGACACTTATATTCCACCTTAGGTCTACAAGGTAGAGCACGACCAGTTGGAGAAACACTTTCTTCTTTAGGACTAGTGTGAGATTTTGTGAAATTATTACCGACTATTTTAAAAGCTTAAACTTTTAAATGAAGATATGGTTTAATATTTAATTATTTTAACACTCCTCCTCACCGTTAATCTAGTCTTTTGCCTAGTACAAAGTGTGGAAATTTAATTGAGGAAGCAAATGGAGTTTGGAAAGATTTGAACTCGAAACCTCACCTTTAATATCATGTGAGATTTTTAATTATTCTAAAAACTTAAACTTTTAGACGAATGCGTGATTTAATATTTACTTACTCTAACAACTAGGTTATTCTGGAGTTTGAAACGTTCAAATATTGAATGGAGTCGAGCTTGAACATGAAATGAAAACTACTTAGCTTGATCCATTTGTTCATTTGGTATATTTATATTTGTTGTGTTTTTGAATCTCCATTTCGAGCTAAATGGAAGTCTACTTTTCTTGTTGTCAAGTGATCACTCAAGCACGGAACACACATTGCAGAGTTGAGCTAAGGTTGAAGCCATAAACTCAATTGAGCTCGAATCAAGGCCGAGCAGTAGGGGTGAGCAGCGGTCTAGGGTCAACCCTGGACCGACCCTGGACTGGCCCAACCCTGCCGGTCCTGGTCCGGTTCCCAAGGGGACTGGGTCGGTCCTCAGTCCTGATATTCCAGGATCAACACTGTGTGGGTTGGTCCTTGGTCTTAGGAGTTTTGGGTCGGTCCAACCCTAGACCAACCCTGTATATATATATATATATATATTACATTATATTATTTATAATTCTTTTTTATATTCAAACCTAAGTAAAATGTCTGTTATAAAACCTAAGAGTTATGGTGAGATGTTCTATCAATAGCACTGATAGTAATTTCAATTTAAAACTTTTGTTGAGTATTAATTATGTGTTGTTTGTTTTGTTTTCAGGTGTTTAGAAGTTCAAGTGAATTAACAAGATGTGAAGTTATATATTCATGGTTTATATTAAATATTTTGAACTTTTTATGGTTTAATTGTATTTTACTAATGAATTTCAGCTGCACTTTACTTTTCAATTTGTGTCAAATGATAGAAGTTTTTGAAGAGTAGAGTAGTATTGCAGTTGCTACGGTGATTTGTTAGTCAAGTGGTGTGAAGCTCATTTTTTGATTGAGTGGACTCTACATGATCAAATGCTAGTCAAGTGGTGTGAAGCTCATTTTTTGGTTGAGTGGACTCTGCATGATCAAATGCAGGAAAACACTTTTGCATATGGTGTTATGAATATTAAAGATAGATGATTACAAGAACTTTCCATCTTGTCTCATATCTCAATGAGCGGTTAGCAAGTACGAAATTTCTATTATTGTGTCATCTTAAATTTGTTGAATATGTATTGGTATTTATAGTTTAGTTGCACAATGTTGCATTGTCGATGAATGTGTAATTTAAATTTGTAGGTTTGCTTTTTTAGGGAGTATAAAAAACAAGACAAAAAAAATTATCGAACTGTCGGGTTGCTGAACCGGACCGAACCTATTGTGGGTCGGTTCAATCTTGGCCCTGCGCGATAGGGTCGGTCCTCGATCATAAAAATTGAGGACCGACACTGTACGGGTTGGTCCGAGGGTTAGGGGGTGGCCCAAACCAACCCGGACCATGCTCACCCCTACCGAGCAGCATCTGAGATAGAAGGCTTGACTCGAGCACAGAGACGTGTCTGACGCAATTAGACTGAAGAATTCAGGCCTACTCAATTTCGAATCAATCTATTAAAAAAAAGAGAAACCTCCCAATCAAGAATTGACAGGAGGAAGTCATGACTTGCCAACAACTTCGATAGCGCCTTCTTTAGACACCGAGGACTAAGCAGTAGTAACTGTAGCAGGAGAAAGGAAAGGACGAGCTTTTGATAGTAACATCTTAGAAAAACAATTTATTACTGATGAGAGTGTTTACGGTTCACCAGAGAATATATCGGCCTTTCACCATTTGGTTGCAAAAATAAAATGTTATTTTTCCGCGGAAATCCTTCATAGTTTTTACCCAATCCGGCTTTTTCACTGGCTGTTTGGAGGGCCACGAAGAAGAAGAAAAGAATGGCTTATGGCATTTAAGAAAGAATTTGTTCTCCATCATCAGATGGGAACGCAGCATGCTTATTCCGGGAAAGTTCACATGGATGTACTATGAATTTAAAAAAAGAAAAGAATAAACAAAGAACCAGCCATTGACTCGGGTTTGACGTTGTCAATGTATGTATTTATGGAGCAGAGTGCCACTTGCTTCTGCCTGTTTCATTTCTCCAAATCCGAGAAGGCGCGACTCTATCATCGTCGACTCGCCGGTTCTGCGAGAGCAGCAGCCCAATAAGGAAGCTCCGACAATGGACTTTGTTCGAGCTGCTAAACCTCTGTACGTTTTGAAACAAAAGAGAAAATGTTTCTTCGATCGCTCTCGACTTTATAGTTTCTTCCGAAAGCGAAAGAGACCCAATTTCGGATTCAGCGAACAAAGTGCGCCCTACGCATATAATTTGACACGTTTCGCTTCCTAGAGGACGTGTTCTTGTTTCTTGTTCCCCAGTTAGTCTCTTGTTCTTTGATGATTTTTTCTTTTGTTTTAGCCGATTTAGCAACGGACTCAATTTGGCGAACTTGGTCGTGTCCTCCGATATTCTTTGCAATTCATGGGCTGCAATCTCTGAACTCCAATCCCAGATTGACCGCAATCACCAAAGCGAAAGCCCATCATCTTCGGAAACCGTGAAAATCCAAGAATTCAAACACCCGGAATACAAAATCATTACTTTCGTGACCCCACCAGTTGCTTCAAGTCATCTCCAAGAAGAGGGCGATTTTGTCCCTTGTTCTTCTTCATCAGAGGCCTCGGAGTTTCAGTTTCTCTGCTCTAAAGACAACCCGTCTTTTGCCATTAACAATGCTGCGATTTCTCTGTTCAACTCTCTGCAGGATAATAAGCTCTCCCCCCCTTGAAAGCTCGGGTAATACCCTTTAATATTTCGTTTTCTTTCTAGTTATTTACGAGCTTTTGCTAGTCGCTGCAAAAGATCACACGAGTTGGTCTCAGATCTTGAATCAGGTCTTGTTGAAGTGGTTGCATCTGCTCTGTAGTTGCTTCATTGATGACCATTTTGAGCTGTTTCTTCGCATATCGTTAGCTTCATTTGATGGAAAAAGTGGATTATCATATCCCTTTTTGCTTCTTTCGGAGTGTGAATTGCATCACTAGGCAAAATGGCTTATGATGACTGATGAGTAGTCAGTCAATTGTCTGAACAGTTCCTCTCGCATTGATGGCTCATTGCCTTTTTCATTCTTTTCAGTTGAGTCAAATATAATCCTATTCCTGGCCGAAAAGAGAGAAAGGAAGAAATTGTTTCGAGTAGAACTTAAGCGTACCATTGCACCTCTGAATGAATCAAGATATGACAGCAAATTAAATTCCGCGCTTCGATAATTCCCACCTGGCCCTTAGAAATATTGTTGATTTATTGAATGTGCGTGAACCGAAGGAGTTTGGCTGAGTTGGTAAAGTAATTAGGCTTTGCATCTCAAGAAGCCTGAGGTCTTAGGTCTGAATCTTGCTCAAAGTTACTCACTGGAGCACGCTAGATTACAAGGAAGTGATCCGTCGCGAATCCCCTTATCCTAGCGGGAGCAAAAGCCGGTTCGAGATTTTGTTTGATTTAATCACAATAATTTTGAGTATATGTCTCTAAGTTGAGCCCATTAAGTAAACCCGATCTAAATGAAAATTACATATCCCAATAGGACTTACGATTCAAATTAGAAAAGCCTTGACTGGACATTTGATTCACCAAAATATATGAAGTAACAACAAATCCTCATTGGAGTTGAATTTTTAAATTGAGCCTGTTATAATGGTTTATTTTTCATCCAAATAATATATATAAGAGTTGGGTTTTAGTTTTTCACCCATTAGTGAGCAGAGGAGCTTTCGTCCGTAACAATCATTTGTGCAGCATGCTCCTAAATCGCATATTGAAGAAGTGTTTTGAAACTAATAAATCTTATGTAAAATTTGTCAATTCCTATAGATTGTTTTGAAAGAATTTGTGATATTGAATACTATATGACTTAATGAGTAATTTGCTACTGGAAATTGTTAAAGTAACTCGAGTACGGTTATAATCTCTGTCATATCGATTGATTTATATTGGAATCTTATGTTGCCCTCTCCTTGGGTTGATCATATCGACCGAGCCGTGTAAATCTAATGTTCAATTTATTTCCTTATTTTGTTTATTTTATTATTGATTAGGCTGTTTTTTGCAACAGTATCAAAGGGAAAGAGTGTGTTTATGTTAGCGAAACTGACTAAAAACTCGTGCTGCAAGTTAAAAAAACTGACTGGCCCTATAGACTTGTGTTTGCCCATGCTCATCCAGCTTTTGATGCGGGTTGCAACTTCCTCCAAGTCTGTTCCATACATTATAACTGGAGATGGTTTGGGTGGATCCATTGCCTCTCTTTTCACGTTATGGCTTCTACGCAAACTCGGTACAGAAATCACAAAGCGCCCGCT
Organism: Eucalyptus cloeziana; assembly: GCA_014182715.1. NCBI lineage: Eukaryota > Viridiplantae > Streptophyta > Magnoliopsida > Myrtales > Myrtaceae > Eucalyptus > Eucalyptus cloeziana. Next base: position 24,130,302 of record CM024642.1, read on the forward strand.
TTGCATCACATTTGGTTCGCCCCTCATTGGGGACGGTGGCTTCCAACAAGCAGTATCGCAAAATCCAACCTGGAGTGCTTGCTTCTTGCATGTGGTTCATAAGGATGATTGTTTCCCCAAAATCTTTCACCCGTCGACCATGGAGCAGAGTCTATACAAGCCTTTTGGAACATGTCTTGTGTGTTCCGAATCGGGTAGTGCATGTTTCGAAGCCCCTAAATCCATAATTGAGTTGCTAGCCCCCAGAAGGCCAGAAAGTGCCCAAATTTTCAATTATCAGAGCATCATCAAATGTCTCGAACGGCAATTGATTCGCAAGAGCCATTCTGAATTTCGTATGCCTGATACTGATTTATTTAAAGCTGGGATAACTGCGCAAGTTGCAGCAATTGGCCTTTTGCAAATTCAGGTAACTATTTATTATACCTTCTTCTGCGTACACGTTCTGAAAACATGGGATTTTACATACTTAACCAGGAAAATTTGCTCCACTCGAAAGTTATGAATGCTTTCTTTTTACCTTTTGGAAGTTCATTTACTGAATTTACATTGTCATGGCAGCCGCAGAATATGGATGTCGATGCTCTGTTGAGGGAGATAGTCAAGTCTGAAAAAGATGTCCTAGAGCAAAAGAATAAAGCATTTGATCCTGCAAAGGATTTGAATGACATGAAAGTGTGCCTGGCTAATTTGGAATGGCACAAGAAGAAATGCGAAAACGACGGCCAGGGTTCTGGTTACTTCGACAGCTTCAAGAACAAAATGGCTACACATGACTATGAAGCTGTTAAGTTTATGAAAAAGCTCACTGATTACTGGGAACAAGTGGTGGAAGACGCGAAGAAGAGGCCTCAGAGAGAGGGAGCACCACTTCGGAATCGCTGGCTTTTTGGAGGAACAAACTATCGGAGGTTGGTCGAACCGCTCCACATAGCTGAGTACTATAAATGGGACAAAAGAGGTTACATATCTCAAGGGAGATCCAAGCACTTCAAGCTATTGAAAGAGTGGTTGGACAAACATCCGAAATAGCCAGCAAAGTGTTTCCCTAACAATTCGAAAATGAAGATCATGTCTAGTGTCACGGAGAATTTGTGCTTCTGGGCACATGTGGAGGAGGTGCGAATATCATGCAGGTTGTTGAACAGCGGAGGATCGAACAGCACAGAAATAGAAAAATTGTTGAACAGCACAGGATTCGTACTGCTGCTGCTACTGCCGCTCCTACTGCTGCCGCTGCTGCAAATGATCAGAGCAACTCGCCGTTTTCATGACGGATGGCGACTGGTACGGGTATAAATCAGGTATCCCAGTATTTGAATGTAAATTATAGTGTATCATAAGAGCAAGAATGGGGGTGGTTTGCTTGAATTGATTCGGATTGGTCATCGCGAGTTCAAAAATTTGGTTCGGAAGGCATAATTTATGTCTTTAAAGCCTTTATGTTTTTTTCCACTTCTGGAATTACTCATATGTTTGTTCCTTCAGTGCTGGTTCCTACTCGGTGGAAAATAATTATCACAAGACTATAATAAAAACGAGCAATTTCAACCAAAACAGCATAGAGGAAAAAAAAAAAAAAAGCAAAAGAAAAAAGACTGCTGCTACTTTATTGAGCATTTTTAATGCTTTATTATCAAGAGGCCTCTCTTGTTGAAGCAGAGAGACTGACTGAATCATGCCAAATACAATTTAAGATGAGCCAACAATCTCTCCCTAAGTCCGCTGGCTCAATTTCCAACTTGTGCTTTACAAGGATCGTCACATTTATCATCGTTGTGGCTTCTGACAGATGCTTTAATAGCTCCTGGGCATGGAGTTGAACTTGAAGTCTCTAGCGCCAAGAGCTCCGTCCTTCTCTTGTCCACCGCGTTCTCGACATCTTCCAGCCATTTCCCGAATACCACAAAATCGTTAAAAGCTAAAGTTTTCGAATCGCAGGGGCTTAATATCGCTCAGCTCTTTAGCTCCTTTCATTCCAGCTTTCAGTTGCTCGAGCACATCGGCATATTGTTTGTTCAGTTTCTCTAGGATCTGCTGTCTGTCAGTTTGAGCCTGTTAAGTAGCATCAATACAAGCCATCTTTGGATGCTCACGCATATCCACGGTCGCATCCACAGACGGGTGACCAAAATAGAAAGGCTTGCCTCTCGGAGAGAGAACGATAAGGGCCATCTCAATAGCACAAAAAGCATATAATTCACTCGCCTTCTTCAATAGCCCCGGTCGGCGTTTTGAGGAGGTAGCCTGTCGAGCATTGGCACCCTCCTTTGTCATCGTTGCTGGAGTTGTTTTGCTTTCTATGGCGCTCACTGGAAACTCAATATAAATTCAACTGATATGGTGGAACAGTGAAAAAATGTGACCATTTATAAGAAAGATTTCACGGGCCAAAATAATTCATGACTCTTGTCTTTGATTGGTAACTTCCTGGCTTTCCATATATTAACATACCTCGTGGAGCGATTTAATGATAAGCGTGTCGTTTTCCGTCTAATGAACCAATGTACATTCATCTTCGTATGTCTATATGTTGTAGCTTGTAATGTCAATTACTAGCTCATAATGTACATGGATAAGAATCCAGAATAGACTTCTTCAACGGCTACTCAGCTAAAGATGGAAAACAATCCCGCGGTGCAATTAGTACTCCAGAAATTTTTTTTCGTGCCCCCCTAAATTTTGAGATTGATGTACGGTAAGTCCCTAAATCTCAAATGTGTCATTATAATTCTTTGAATTTGGATTTTGGTGCACCTATTAACCCTTTCCCGTTAGCATTAACCGCACATGAACTTTTTTTTTTTTCCTGTTGGGAGAAGGGTTTAAAATGCTTAAGCTTCGGACAATATTATATCTCTCTCATATCTTGACAGCAATTACTATGCTAATATTTGCTTCGAAGGTATAGATTGTGAATTTATAACGTAGTAAGATTGTGTTTGTATTATATTTTCTCATGCGGAATGCGACTCAGTGTAAGTGTGTAGTAGCTGCCTCCTCCCTATGGTGTTATTCCCTTTCGTTTATCATTTAGACAGTAGGAAGACAAAACTTATTTTTAACAATTTGTAAAATCTTAATATAACTGGATGGGATGATTTGATTTTTATAGACCTCTCAAAGAGCTTACTTAAAAGAAAAGGCGATAATTTAACTATAAAAAAGGCAATTTTTACAATCTTGTTATTTTTACCCGTCATGTTTAGAGGATTTCGACCATTTTCTTTGTCAAATTCCTACAAGTAGCGTTTGTTAATAAGTGCCCTAGGCACATGTTAATCATATCAATAAGAAAATGTGTTTATGTATGATGCACTAATTACATATAACGGGAGAAAAACAGCTTGTTGTAAATAACAATCTCCCTCGATTGAAATATTTAATAGCAGCACTTACTTAGGACTCCGTGTTTTTAAGGTGCTCGGCATTCTCAATGTTCTTTAGAAGTTGCGATGCTTCTGTGCACATACAAGAGCAAACATATATTCATAGAGCGCAAATCAACACAATCTTTGCTTTATGAAATGGATTGTAATGAATATGCTTCGCTAACACATGGTAAAGAGCCATCCGCGATACAATGTGGCACGGCTTTTGTTTATAGGTTTTTGCATATGAAAATAAGTTCTTACATCCAGATTGAACTCATTTGAGGTTTTGTGCCATTTGGTTTTTTCATAGTGAGCTTTACGATTTTGTCCTTTGACATATATATGAGCACCTTCTCAGGAGATCACCCATCCTGAGAGTGCTTCTGCCTGAGCACGCTTAACTTAGGAACTAAGTATTGTCGTTACATTAAAAGCACTTTTATGAGTTAATTTGATTATATATATTTCAGAATTGCTTTCCTCATGTCCAGTACACAATGGTTCAATTTGGTCCCATTTTCTATCCTAGAATATTGTCAGGAATCACTACTTGTTCAGGCTCTCCGTCCTAGCAACTATTTTCTGCTCTCATCACATCTGGTTGTTACACGTTCTGTATGGAAGCGATGGTTTTCACATTCATTTGACAATTTTCTTTTAAGTCTATGCCCACTTGGTAATAAAAGCTTGGGCCAGTTCTCAGCAACTTCCTTTGTCCCACGAAAGAAGGATCCACACGGATTCATCAGAATGGACGACTTTTCTAACGCTTCAAAAAGCAATTGTCAGAAAGAGACGCGATCGTACAATGACTTGAGCAACGGGACGCAAGTCATCGCGGCATTTTTATTCCATGTAGGTCGACGAGGTAGAGCACGACCAGTTGGAGAAACATTGTCTGGTTTTGGACTAAGATTCTTCTTGTATTATTGGCCTTTAGTGGGACCCAGCCAAAAAAAAAGAGAGACAAAAATGAAAAAGAAAGGTTGAAAAGTCTAAAAGGGGCTTGGAGCGGCTCCACTACTAAACTACAAAGAGAACGTGCATAGAAGAAAGGAAAGAAAAGAGAAGGAAAGGAAGAGAGGAAAGGAGGTCGTGTGTACACACTAGGCCGACTTCAAGCCGAATCAACTATATATTGTAACATTGATAAATATTCGTACTCCTCATTCGTCCAATCAGGATAATCTTCGAAATTAGGGCTTAAATTCGAAAACATGTAAAAATCAAACCCCGAAATCCAATTCTTGAATTGTGGTGTTTCAAGATTTCATGAAAATGGTGAATTATGTCATTATAGAGCCGTGAGGTTTGTCAAGAGTCCGTTTTAAACAACGGTTTCGTTGAAGCAAAATTTTAGGGTCTAGCGTTTAAGTTTCACGCTATGAACAGCTTGAATAATCACGTTAGATATGCGATTTGTTAGTGCATATGGATATGTCGAAAAGAGTTGCGTGAGGATAGTTCTCGCTTGATTTGATGAGGGCCACCCTCGCTGGCCACTGATAAGGGTTGGCTAGGACCTGCCAACCTTCGCCAACCATGGGCGAGGCCACCCTTGCCTAGAGACTATGAGGGCTCGATGACCCTTGCCTTCGGTGAAGCCGCCCTTGCCTAGGGCCAGCGAGAGTCGCCAAGCCCTCCTCAGCAGCTGTTGGCCCTTGTCGAAGGAAAAAAAAAAGGCAAAAAAAGGAAAGGAAAGAAAAGAACAAAAAAAGTTTAAGATTAAAATGGTAATTGGACAAAAACGCCCCCAACTGATTGGAATATTTAGTCGGCCAATGATCGGCGAGATCAAACCCTTATTTGAAACAACCATGGCCACTTTAGGCCTTTATTTAAAACAACTATGGCCACTTTAGATTCTTATTTAGCATAAAGTTCACTTCGGGCCTTTATTTGAGAAAATGATGGCACTTTAGACCATTATTTTGAATTTTTCTAAGTTTATACCTATATATATAGTGACTATTCAATCTAATTAGAAGATATATATACTATTCAATGAGCCATGATTGCTCACCCCTCTTCTTCCCAATCTTTTCAAGTTCATCGGTTAGCAACGATAGAGCGAGAGCAATTTGCCAAGGACATTTGGGAGTTGATATTTGGGTGATCAGAGGCTGCATCATTCAAGTGGAAAGATGGCCGTGTCATTTCTTTTTCTACTAGGATCCATGGTGTGACACTTTTGCAGTTTGAGTTGTTCAAACATTGGATGGAGTCTAGTTAGAACATGAAAACTACTCAGCCGGGTCAACTTGTGAGTCTGATAAGATAGTTTATTCGTTTGGTATATTTATTTTTGTTGTACTTTTAGAATCTCCAATCGGAGCTTAAAGGGAGTCTACTTTTCTTGTTGTCAAGCGATCACTCAAGCATGGAAAACACATTATGGAGTCGAGCTAAGGCTGAAGCCATAAACTTAATCGAGCTCAAATCAAGCTCAAGAGGCATTAGAAACAAAAGGCCCGACTCAAGTACAGAGACATGTCCGACGCAATTAGACTGAAGAATTCAGCCTACCCAACTCCGAATCAATCTGATTGAAAAAAGAGAAACCTCCCAATCAAGAATTCACAGGAGGAAGTCATTACTTGCTAACAACTTCGACAGCACCTTCCTCGAGACACTGACGACTCAGCGGTAGTAACAATAGCAAGAGAAAGAAGAGGACAAACTTTCGATAGCAGCATCTTAGTAAAACAAATTTATTACTGACAGGAAACTTAACGATGAGCCAAAGAATATGTCGGTTTTTTCGCCGTCCGGTTGCAAAAAAATGAAACGTTATTTTCCTTCGTAGTTGATGCCCAATCCGGCTCTTTGACTGGCTGTTTTGGAGGGCCGGGAAGAAGAAGAAAAGAATGGCTTTACGGCATTTAAGAAAGAACACGTTTTCCTTCATCAGATGGGAATGCATGCTTACTCTTCTGAGGCCCACACCATCCCCTTCTGTCGCCTCTCTCTCTCTTCCCTCTCTTCTTTTTGCCTTTATTTCTTCTTCTTCTTCTTCCCTCTGCTCACGGTGAGAGCCTCGCCCTCAAGATCCCCGTCGCCGCCAAGTCCGCCTGCCCCTCATCCACCCATTCTCCTCCCCCTGCTTCTGCAAGATCAAGTTCAAGAGCTTCGCCCTCGAGACCGCCCTGGTCCCCTACCTCCCGGCGGCGGCGGCGCCACCTTCCACCTCAACAAGGTCGGTCTGCGGGGCCGAGTCCAAGGCCTGCGTGTTCCGCAGCGGAGTGAAAGGGGAGCCCAGAGGGAAGAAGAAGGAAGAAGAGAAGGAAGAAAGACAGGCGTGGGAGGGCGTGGCGTGTTGACCGATGAGTGGACTCGTAATTTGACACGCTGAGATCAGAGCTCCGGCCGATATTTTCTTCCCACCACTTGCTTCTGCCTGTTTCAATTCGCCAAGTCCCGAAAGGCGCGACTCGATCATCGTCGACTCGCCGGTTCTGCGTGAGCAGTAGCCCAATAAGGAAGCTCCGACGATGTTCTCTGTTCCAGCTGCTAAACCTCTGTACGTGTTTAGACAAAAGAGAAAAGCTTCTTCGATCTTTTCTCAACTTCATAGTTTCTTCCGAAAGCGAAAAAGACCCAATTTCGGACTCGGCGAACAAAGTGCGCCCTACGCATATCATTTGGCCCGTTTCGCATCCTAGAGGACGTGCTCTTGTTTCTTGTTCCTCATTTGGTCTCTTGTTCTTGATGATTTTTTTTTTTTTTGGCAGATTTAGCATCGGACTCAATTTGGCGAACTCGGTCGTGTCCTCCGATATTCTTTGCAATTCATGGGCTGCAATCTGTGAACTCCATTCCCAGATTGACCGCAACTACCAAAGCCAAAGCACACCATCTTCAGAAACCGTGAAAATCCAAGAATTCAATCACCCGGAATACAAAATCATTGCTTTCGTGACCCCACCAGTTGCTTCAAGTCATCTCCAAGAAGAGGGCGATTTGGTCCCTTCTTCTTCATCTGAGGCCTCCGAGTTTAAGTTTCTCTGCTCCGAGGACACCCCGCGTTTTGCCATAAACAAAGCTGCGATTTATCTGTTCAACTCTCTCCGGGATAAGCTCTCCCCCCTGAAAGATCAGGTAATGCCCTTTTATCTTTCGTTTCTTTTCGAGTTATTTGTGAGCTTTAGTTACTAATTTTGAAGATCAATGAACTTTCGTTAGTCGCTGTGAGGGATCACACGAGTTGGTCTCAGCTCTAGGAATCAGGTCTTGTTTAAGTGGGTTGTGGAATGCTTGCATCTGCTCTGATAGTCGCTTCATTGATGACCATTTTGAGTTGTTTCTTCGCATATCGTTAGCCTTTTTTGATGGAAAAAGTGGATTATCATTACCCTTTCTGCTTCTTTCGGAGTTTGAATTGAATCATTTGGCAAAGTGGTTGATGATTAGCAGTCCATCAATAGTCTGAACAGTTCCTCTCGCATTGATGGCCCATTGCCTTTTTCATTCTTTTCAGTTGAGTCAAACATAATCCTATTTGCGTCTCGAGAAGCCTGAGGTCTTAGGTCTGAATCTTGCGCAAAGGTACTTGTCGGAGCTTGCTAGATTATAAAGAAGTAATTCGTCGTGAACATCCTAAACCTAGTGGGAGCAAAAGCCAGTTTGAGATTCTGTTTGACCTAATCACAATAATTTTGAGTATATGTCTCTAATTTGAGCATGAAGAAACTCGATCCAAATGAAAATTCCATATCCCAATAGAACTTGCGAATTAAATTAGAAAAGCCTGGATTGGACTTTTGGTTCACCAAAATATATTAAGTAACAACAAATCCTCGTTGGAGTTGGATTCCCAATTTGAGCATGCTAAAAAGGTTTTCTATTTTGCATCCAAATAGTATATACGAAGAGGTGGGTTTTAGTTTTTTACCCATTAGTGAGCAGAGGAGCTTTTGTCCGTAAGAATCATTTGTACAGCATGCTCCTAAATTGCATACTGAAGAAGTTATAAGTGTTTTGAAACTAATAAATCTTATGTAAGGTTTGTGAATTCCTATAGATTGTTTCGAAAGAAATTGTGATGCTAAATATTGTATGAGTTATTGAGTGTAATTCATAACTGGAAATTGTTTGAATAACTCGAGTGCGGTTGTAATCTCTATTATATCAATGGATATTGAAATCCTATGCTGCCCTCTCTGTACGGTAGATCACATCGACCAAACTGCATAAATCTTATGCTCAATTTATTTCCTTATTTTGTTTATTTTATTATTAAATCTTCTGTTTTTAGCAACAATATCAAAAGTGAATAGTGTTTTTATGTTGGCGAAACTGGCTAAAAACGCGTGCTGCAAGTTAAAAAATCTGATTGGCCCCCATAGACTTGTGTTTGTCCATGCTCATCTAGCTTTTGATGCAGGTCGAAACTTCCTCCAAGTCTATTCCACACATTATAACTGGAGATTGTTTGGGTGGATCCATTGCCTCTCTTTTCACACTACGGCTCCTACGCACACTCGATTCGGCCACCAAAAACCGTCCACTTTGCATCACATTCGGCTCGCCCCTCATTGGGGATGTTGGCTTCCAACAAGCCATATCGCAATACTCGACATGGAATTCTTCCTTCTTGCATGTGGCTCATATGGATGACTGTTTCCCCAGACTCTTTCTCTTGTCGACTGCAGAGAGGAGTCTATACAGGCCTTTTGGAACATTTCTTTTGTGTTCCGAATCGGGTAGTGCATATTTCGAAGCCCCTAAATCCATAATTGAGTTGCTAGCCCCCAGGAGCCCAGAAAGTGCCCAAATTGTCAATTATGAGAGCATCATCAAATGTCTTGAACGGCAATTGATTTGCAAAATGGGAGACAAAAGGGCGGGATTCTCAGGTACTTCATATTGTCTCAATTCTAATTTTCATGATGCATGGATAATTGATTCAGGTGCTAGTGATCACATTATCTGCGACGAAAGTTTCTTTGACGAAAGTTTCTCTTCTCATACTCATCAAAGTCATCTCCCTAAATCTGTGCAACTTCCAAATGGGAATATCACATACGTCACAAAAGTAGGGACAGTAAAACTCAGCCCATCCATTACTCTTCAGAATGTGCTTTATGTCCCTCAATTTCAATTTAATCTTATCTCAGTGTCAAAGGCCTGTGAGGATAATTCTTGTTACATTTCCTTCAATTCCAACACATGTTTATTTCGGGCCCTTTCGACTGAGAAACTAATGGGCTTGGGTTATCTTTCACAAGGATTATATTTTTGGACCGAATTATTTGAAAATTTTGATTTATCATTGTGTGACATTGCTACCAATGATAAAGTTGTCCGTTTTCATCAACGTTTGGGTTACGGTGCTTTCTTTCCACGTCCTCAATGTCCGATTTGTCATCTTCCAAAGCAATCACATGCCTCCTTTCCCATAAGCAAATCTCTAGCAACAGAAATTTTTTCCTTAATTCATGTAGATATTTGGGGCCCTTATCATACCCCATCCCGTTATTTTCTTACCATTGTAGACGATCATTCCCGTGCTACATGGGTTTTCCTCATGCAGGAAAAAAATCAAGCCCTTTCCCACTTAGAGAAGTTTTTGTCTGAAGATCAATTTCGTCAATCTGTTCAGCGTATTCGAACAAATAATGGGAAGGAATTCTCTAGTCATGAGTGTAAAAACCTTTTTTCTTCTCATGAAATTTCGTGCACTTACACACCTCAACAAAATAGGATTGTTGAGCATAAACACTGTCGTCTCTTAGAAGTCGCACAAGCTCTTAAATTTCAAGCATCCATTCCTGAGATTTTCTGGGGAGATTGTGTGGTCACGGCAGCTTACCTGATCAATTACATGCCAACTCGAGTTCTCGGCGGACGAACTCCTTTTGAAGTACTTTATGGTAACAAGCCTGCAATTAATCACCTTAGAGTTTTTGGCTGTTCATGTAATGTCTTTGCCCTTACTCCCGATGATAAAATGAGTCCGGGGGCCCGACAATGTATTTTCATGGGGTATTATCAGAAGGGTTATCGTGTCTTCGAGCCATCGACGGGTAACTTCTTTATCAATGAAGACGTTGAATTTCATGAAGAGATATTTCCTTTTCAAGATAAGGCTTTTTCAACCGAGCCTTCTAATTCGAACTTTCATCAGAGGTGCTTTCCATCTGAGGAAGATTTGTCCCCTATTCCACATTATATGCTTGTCCAATCTTCGGGCATTCCGACATCTTCTCCCAAGCTGAAAGTCACTGTGGGTTCTCCATCTAACCAAAGTCATTCGGTTGAAAAATCAATGATGCCCATGGAAGAGAATTCAGACCCATCGTCAGAACTGTCGTCTCCACATTTAACTTCGGAAATGTTATATTCTACGCCTGAACGTGTTCCTCCGCGACGTTCAGGCCGGGTCACTCAACCACCCACATGGACCAAGGATTATGTTTGTGCCTCTCTATAGCTCGGGCTCTCCCAAGCCCATACCAATTCGCGACTTAGGTTCAAGTTCTCCACATGAGAATGATTTTTTCAATCAGGAGTCGCCACTAGTTTATTTTTAGTGGGTCGATTAGAAACCCAAGTAAAGTAATGAGAGATTTATTTTACTACTACGAACCAGAGATTTATGAGTTCAGGGACTTGATTATGCTAGACTTGTGTTTGTCCATGCTCATCTAGCTTCTGATGTAGGTCGCAACTTCCTCCAAGTCTATTCCACACATTATAACTGGAGATTGTTTGGGTGGATCCATTGCCTCTCTTTTCACGCTACGGCTCCTGCGCACACTCGATTCAGCCACCAAAAACTGTCCACTTTGCATCACATTCGGCTCGCCCCTCGTTGGGGACGGTGGCTTCCAACAAGCCATATCGCAATATTCGATATGGAATTCTTGCTTCTTGCATGTGGCTCACATGGATGACTGTTTCCCCAGACTCTTTCTCCTGTGGACTGTAGAGGAGTCTATACAGGCCTTTTGAAACATTTCTTTTGTGTTCTGAATCGGGTGGTGCATGTTTCGAAGCCCCTGTACCATTATTGAGTTGCTCACCCTGATGAGCCGGGAAAGGAATGGTGGCACTGTGGATTCCCAAATTTTCAATTATAAGAGCATCATTGAATGTCTCGAACGGCCATTGATTTGCAAGAACCATTCTGCATTTAGTGTGCCTGATGCTGATTCATTTAAAGCTGGGATAAATGTGCAAGTTGCAGCAATTGGCCCTACGCAAATTCGGGTTACTGTTTGTTGTACCTTCTTTGGTGTGCATGCTGTGAATACATCTCACAAGGGGATTCACACTTGTTTTAGTCGAAACCAGTAGAATAGTTGTGCTTTTCCATTTGAAGCAAAATGAACTGTATCCCCACTTTTAGCTTCAAATACTTAACCAGGAAATATTCGGTCTATCTGAATTGCCCCTTGTTATGAATGCATTAGCTTTACCCTTTGGAACTTCATTCACTGAACATTCGTTGTCATGGCAGCTGCAGAATATGGATGGTTATGCTCTGTGGAGGAAGATAGGGATGCCTGAAAAAGATGTCCTAGAACAAAAGAATCAAGCATTGGATCCTGCTAAGTTGTTGAACAAAATGAAAGTAAACCTAGCTTATTTTGAATGGTATAAGAACACATGCGAAGACGATGGCCGGGGTCCTGGTTACTACGACAGCTTCAAGAACAAAATGTTTAAGCGTCACCACAGAGTTGTTAAGTTCAAAACAGAGCTTGAGATGTACTGGAAAGATGTGGAGATGTGGTGGAAGAGGCGGAGAAAAGGCCTCAGTTAGCAGGTGCACCAATGCGGATTCGCTGGGTCTTCGCAGGGACAAATTACCGGAGGATGGTCGAGCTGCTCCACATAGCCGAGTACTAGAAATTCGGTAACAGAAGTTACAAATCTAAGGGGAGATCAAAGCACTTCAAGCTATTGGAACAGTGGCTGGACGAACATCAGAAATAGCCCCGGAATAGTGTTCCTAACAATTCGAAAATGAAGAAGATCATGCCCAGCATCACAGAGGATTCATGTTTCTGGGCCCATGTGGAGGAAGCACGAATACGTGCAGGTTGCTGAACAGTGTAGGATCAAACAGTGCAGAAATAAAGAACTTAGTCGAGTTCAAGAAGTATGTCACGGGTTTGCTCAAGAACTATGCAGTTACTCCCGATATTTTCTTGGAAAGCAGCAGTTACATGCAAAGGTGGAGGGAGTATGAGGACGTGTTGAGCAAGCAATTGATGGGAACTTCTCACAACTCGGAACTCACTCGTTTCATGAAGGATGAAGAATATCACCATTATAAATCAGGTAACTCAATATTTCACATGACAGATGAATAAACTGGGTAATTTGCATGTAATCTGAAGAGTATTGTAATAGCGACAATGTGCTGGTCTTGCTTGTCATGTTGATTTTGCTTTGCTTGAATTGAGTTGGATTCTCATTGGACTATTGGTCATCGTGAGTTCAAAAATTTGATTCGGAAGGCAAGACTATATGTTTCCTCAGGAATTACTCGTATGTTTGTCCGCTTAGTGCTGGTTCATATTCGGTTGAAAAACATCCATCACAAGACCGTAATGGAGACGAGCAATTTCAACCAAAACAGCATTGAGAAAAACCGGAAAAAAAAAAGAAAAAAAGACAGCTGCTACCTAATTGAGCATTTTTAATGCTTTATTATCAAGAGGCCTCTCTTGTAGAAGTGGAGAAATTGATTGAATCATCCCAAATACAATTTAAGATGAGTCAACAATCTCTCCGTGAGTCCACTGGAATTGATTACTCGTTTCCAGCTTCTGCTTTACGAGGATCGTCACATCTGTCGTTGGTTCCGCTTCTGATGGAGGCATCAATAGCTCTTGGGCATGGAGTTGAACTTGAAACCTCTAGGGCCAAGAGGTCCATCCTTCTCTTGTCCACTGCTTTCTTGACATCTTCCAACCATTCATCGACCACCATAAACTCGCTGAAGCTAAGGTTTTTGAATCGTAGGGGCTTTATGTCATCCAGCTCTTTAGCTCCTTTCATCCCGGCTTTCAGTCGCTCGAGCACATTGGCATATTGTTTGTTCAGTTTCTCTAGGATCTAGTCTCTATCAGTTTGAGCCTGTCGAGTAGCATCAATACGAGCCATCTTTGGATGTTCACGCATATTTACGGCCGCATCCACAGAAGGGTGACCAAAATAGAAAGACTCGCCTCTAGGAGAGAGAACGATGATGGCCATCTCAACAGCACAAAAAGCGTATAATTCACTCCCCTTCTTCAATAGCCCCGGTCGACGTTTTAAGAAGGTAGCTTGTCGAGCATTGGCACCGTCCTTCGTCATCCTCGCTCAGGTTGTTTTGCCCTCGGTTGTGCTCACTGGAAACTCAATGTAAATTTAACTGATATGGAGCAGCGAAAAAATGTCACCATTTATAGGATTTCACAAACCAAATACCTCTTGGAGCGGTTTAATGATAGCATGTTGTTTTCCATCTAATGAACCAATGTACATTCATCTTAGTATGTCCATAAGTTGTAGCTTCTAATGTCAATTGCTAGCCCTTAATATTCATGGATAAGAATCCAGAACAGACTTCTTCAATGGCTACTTAGTTAAAGAAGGAAAACAATCTTGCATTTTAAATGTGTCATTATAATTCTTTGAATTTGCATTTTGTTGCGTCTATTAACACAATTACTTTTTCCATTAGCTTATACCTGCATAGATACCTTTTTTGGGAAAAAGTACCTAAAAAGTCTTAACTTATTGCATAAGTAAAAGTTTAGTCTTAAATCTTTCAATTAAACCAACTTAGTCCTCAACATTTTTACATTGGTACCGATTGAGTTCATCCGTCCAATTTAAATTGAAAATTGCCGATATGGACCCAACCGTCTTGCATTTCTGACATAAACAATATTTTTAATTTTCGAATAAAATTTTCCCCTTTTTTTTATTTATTAATTTTGTCCTTTCCCTTGTTTTCTCCCTTCTCTTGCCTTTGGCTCATGGCCAGTCACTGGCCATGGCTGAATATCAACCACAAGCCAAAGAAAAGGAAAAGGAAAAAAAGAAAAGAAAAAGTTAGTAAAAGTTAACAATTTCGAAAAATATTTTTTAAAAATGGCAATGTTAGTCCGATTGTGCCATGGAAGACCACCGACATCCTTTCGGTCTAAATTAGTTAGATGGATTCAATTGATATTACTGTGAAAGGATTTATGTCTAAAATGATTCAATTGAAAGATTGTATTTGTTTTGGTATTTTTCCGACCTAATTTTTCGATTGGGAGGATGGGCAGTGTTTAAAGAGCAACCTTTTCTTAAAATTTCTAATAAATTCCTTTTGTTCCCCAAATTCAAAGTTGAGGGTTTAACATGCTCAAGCTTCGGACAATCCTATATATCCCTCATATCTAGACAGTAATTATTACGCTAATATTTCTTTGGAGGTATGGATTGTGAAATTATAATGTAGTTAGATCGGGTTTGTATTATATTTCCTCATTGGCAATACCACTAAGCGAAAATTTGTCTATGGCCATCTTCTCCCTATAGTGTTATTCTCTTTCACTTATTATTTACACAATAAGAAGACATAACTAATTTTCAACAATTTGTAAAATCTTAGTATAACTAGATGGGACGATATGATTTTATAGACCTCTCAAAGACCTTATTTAAAAGAAAAGATGATAAATTTACTATAAAAAAGGGCAATTTTTACATGTTGGAAATTTCCTATAATATGGGCTTACATTAATTAATTGATTTTCTATTTTAAATAATCGGGTTATAGATATTCCAATATTTGTTGAACCCTATAGTGATCTGATTAAATTGGGTATTGGCATCTATTAATAACGGGTCTAGTTGAGCAGCAAAGTGCAGGCAATTGTGTTTAACTGAAACTCGTAATAGGAAAGGCCCAGTTGACACGCTGTTGATTAGGGTATGCTATATTTTCCTCTCTATGACCTATTTCAGTATAGCAGCTTTCAATGGGATTAAAGCAACTGATAGGTATAACCTACCCTTTTATAGGTTAGAGAGGGGACCTAGCAAACCCTAATCAATAGCGTGTCAACCGCGCCATTCCTATTACGGACTTCAGTTAAACATAATTGTCTACACTTTGCTGCTCAACTAGGCTCGTTATTAATAGATGTCAATACCCAATTCAATCAGATCACTATAGGGTTCAACAAATATTGGAATATCCATTAACCCGATTATTTAAAATAGAAAATCAATTAATTAATGGAAGCCCATATTATAGGAAATTTCCAACATTCTCCCACTTGGGCTACATTAATTAACTTATTTTATTTTGAAAAACATTTTATATTGAAAACGACACTATCGGGTTAATAACTGAAAATTTTGTTTTATGTGGCCACAACTTTAAAAAAAATAATATTCCAATAATGGCATCTCAAAACCAATCCAATCCTATATAATCTCAGTATAGGACTATGGAGATCAATGTGTTAAGAAAATACCACAACACATGATCTTCCATAATCACATATAATAAGCATTATATTTTCATGGATTATGGGCCTAGTAGTGTAGTAAGAAATAGTGCCAACATATGATCAAAATATTCACTATTTCTTATTGGTCCTCAGTGCAATTTCTCAACGACATGAAACTGCATTAACGCAATTTCTAAACAACATGAAATTGCTCGACTATGTCACAATCCAACATGAGATCTCATAATTAGTGACATCCAGTCATCTTTAAACTAAAATTTATTTAAAGATACTGTTTTATACTTCCATTTCTCAGTCAACAGGAGAAATGATAACAATGGAATCAATAACAACAATCATTGAAAATAAACGCTTTAATAGACATCATAAAAGCATTATCAGTCTGCATATAACTATAATATCCAGAAATACAAATTATATAACTCCCACTAACAAAAGAAATCAAAAGAATCTAAGACACCCATATTCTTTACATGTTCTTTAAACAAAATGGGTCGTAAGCCTTTTGTTAGGTGATCAACCAACATGGACTCAATTATGACATTCTCGATCACACTATCTCCATTTTTGACTAAGTCCTTAACAGTATAATATTTGATCAAGTTAATATTTCAACTGTGGCATTATTGTTATTTACAGCAAATGTAATTGTTTGTCACACATAATGCAATAAGATCAATTATGGGCAATAAGTAATTTCAACAAAAATAATTAGTACATTATAAACTCCCCTTTGGGCAGAGTGTATAATGCACCATTATTTTTCACAGCATAAAGTTTATAAAGCAACAACAAGGAGAATTACATATAATTGTTAATGATCCATCCCCTTTGGGCAGACAAATCATTTAAATTATACATCTCCATGATATCAATATATAGAGACGATAAAGAAGAATTACATATAATCTTCAAGGATCAATCCCATTTGGGCAGACAAATCCTTTAAATTATATATCTCCATTATGTCAACATAGAGGGGAATTACACATAACTCTAAAAAATTTATCCCCTTTAGGCAGATAAACCTTTTGAGTCACACATCCCCATCATTCATCTCTAATATATCAATACAGAGGGGAATTACATATAACTTTAAAAAATTTATCCCCTTTGGGCAGATAAATCTTTTTGAGTTATACTTCCCCATCTTTTAATTTTGGAATTTATCTTCATGCAATTTTCAAATTAATATACACAATAACCCCCTTTGGGCAGGTAATTGTATATACTAATTTTTATCAATAAGGAACTTCAACAATTTACAAACTTTAACAATTTGTAAATAATGTTCCATTTAATCAATGCCCAAAAATTCATCAAACAATATGAAGCACTTTACGACATGTGCTTCCCAAGATCATATTGCATTTATCAAGCAACAATTTTTGCCACACTTTTTTTTTTTTTAAATGTTTCTGAATTCAATCTATGATAATGAGGTACAATATCTTCTGTCACAATGTCAATTTATGCGAGAGAATGTGAATAAAGTAAGATCCCGCGCATGGCACAAGCAATACTGTTTGTTACTAGCAAAAATCAAGATTGATATAGAAGAAGATCTCTAACCCAATTGCCCTCTTAAGCTTACTTTCCCTTTTCTTCTACACAGTGGTCATTCCCATAAAACACTATCACAGACCATTGCTTATAGAGACATAATCGAATGAGAAGTTCACCATCCATCAAAGAAAACCAAGTTCATCAATCCATAAGCAGTACCCATGATTACCATCAATGGAATTCGCCTAAATTTCATTAAAAAAAAAAACGATCTTGAATCCACCACAAACAAGGATATGAAAGCACACATCAATTAGTACACTAGCCGCCAGATTCCAACATATGTGAATCATTAAACGCGAACCTACACGAGAAACCGAAGACGTTCAAGCCGCTCAGCCCTCGAACCCAAATTGTTCACGCGCCCTCCAGTCAAAGCAAAAGCTACTGCACAATGAGGCTCAATCCCATGAATCTAGCCCAAATCACACCAACACCATCTATGTTTCGCAGATCTAGTCCAGCAGAAGCAAAATAGAGGGCCACGATTCGCCAACGGAAACCCGTGACGGGTCCCATCAAGCGCTCTTTCGTCCGTCAGATCCAAATGTAAACTTTCCAAAAACATTTAAGGTCCAGATGATTGTTTCCTCAAGCTGGACCACTTTTGCTAGGTTAATAGCACCAACCCCATGATGGGAGAAAACTTCTCCCACAAGCTAAAACATGAGCACTTAACTGAGTACCTCCACATGTTAATTGGAACGGCAGCACTCTTTGTTTTATTGGATCTCATCAATCAGTCCTCCACCAGGCAGTCTAGTCCATTAACCCTTTCTCGAATTTGTGCAGGAAAGATGAAGCATCCATGTACGCAAAAACATTCTGTCCCAGCAAACAAACTCGGCTAATTTAACTAGGAGTAGACGTCCTAGACTAGCCATGGTGGAGCACTCATGTCTGCTAGGACATTTGCATGCTCGAGTTCACAATTTTTCATGCTAATTAGTGGAATAACAAACCTTTCATGTACGAGGATTCCTAGAAAACAATGGGAACTCTCTTCCTTGCACTTGCTTTTCTAATTACAAAAGCTATCAATGCTCTATCTTTACCAGTTAGTTTACAAGTACTTACCACACTTTGGAGCCGAACATAACCGACGAATCATCTGTCTCTTGCTTGTGGGAACTAACAACAATTTTATACTCGACCAGCAAACAGATTAATCACAACTTTCTTAAGCAAGCATGTTGCAAGACCCCAATCATTATTCCAATTAAAACACTCAAAGTTTGATCAGCTGGATAACTATACATAAAGATCAGCATCAACCCAGTAACATTGAATGTGAGCCCCACACGTTCAACGTGGAATACATGATATACTTCCAAAAAAGGAGGCCCACTAAATAATCTACATTTTCTCTGCCGTGCTATCTAAAATAGACCAAAGGCAGCTCAACAGAGGATTTTCGCATCAGGTTTTTACTTATGCAAACTTGAACTATGGATTTCTTACTTATTATTATTATTATGTATGCTTCTCAGTTTTACGCATGAAGATTAATTGAGCAAGAACATCAGTCATCCATGAGAAACATAAAATCGTGAAATCCTATGATCGCACCATATAACGCAATCTACCAAAATTCATTGTAAAAAAAAAGGGCATCAAGCAAGCACGTTTACACTCCTTGTCATGAAAAATTAGCTAAAAAGAGGGCAAGCCTCGAGTCCAATCCAAAAGAAATTTTCGGTGGCTGCACGTGACAATCACGATGAAGCTATAACCCATTAAAGTATGAGGGCGACTAGAAAAAACTAAAGACTACTATTATGATAATCGAAAGAAACACACTCTTCCAGCATTAGCAGAAGAATCTAAAAGCACCAAACAAAATAGATGTGGACACCTGACGATAAGATAAAAGCGCGGATGCCATGGAATATTAGGATTCAAAACCTTTTAAGTCTCCTTCAAAGAGCATTGGCCAAAGAGAGTGTACACATAAAAGCCTTTCGCACATCAACTGCGATTTCTAGCAACTGCCACCGCACACATATCGCATAATGCCTTGGCACCCTAAGATCTTACATGCATAGTCAGTAGAATACTGTCCCTCGATCCTGTTTGATATGCAGGTATTTACCCTTAGCCTTCACCAATATATATTTAAAATTGGCCACTTTTCTAAATATTTTCTTACGAAAAAGCTATTAGCCATCATCTAACATAGCAACGCCCACAAGAACAGATCCTTCGCCGACCCATCGCCGCAACACGATCATCTCTTAACTGAGTGATAGTTTTTTGTTGTTAGCAAAAATCATATAATTGCACAAACTGGTCTGTGTATATATTGGAAAGAGCTAAAATTCATGTGCAACAGTTTCTTAATAAGCATGAATTTGATGTTGAGGATTTTTATAAATGCCACTGTTACGGAGATATTCTTCAAGAACATTACTGTAATTTGATAGTTTGACCATGGTGCATATGGATCTGCTTATTATCCCAGCAAAATAAAGGAAGATACGAATGCTGGATAAAGTTTCTGGGATAGTTTATGTATCTTTTAGATTAACGAGTATGCTAGTCAAATACCTTGATCAGTTGATTCTTTATTAGTGGCTGGTATCTGTTTCTTGTAGTATACGAACTCTCCATATTGAAGGGAGCCTCTCAGCTTTACTGAAATCTTGGAAAATTAATATGGTATTCATAGTGGTCCATGATGAAAAAGTTCTCACAGAGCAGACACTCGACAAATTCCGTTCAGACAACAAGCAGAAACAAATGACGGAGGAACAGAGGAGAGAGGACCGAGTACACGTAGTGCGTATGGACTAATCTACTAACACGAATCACATCGAAACCCCAAAGATCAAGTCAGCAAAATCAGCCAAAACCCTAATCGCTCGTCCAAAAGGGGAACAAACAATCAGCTACAGTAATCTCCAAAGCAACCGTTGCTACCATCGAATTGAAAAGAAAAACGAAGGTAACACTAGAATGTAACTTAAAAGTCTAGAACTTTGTTACGTATAAACCCTAGAATTTCAAAGTTAAAATTCTCACTCAATTCTCAACGAAACCATAGATTTTATATATGATTGGAAAGATCTCGACATGTAGAACAAAAGCCCTAAGGTTTCAAGATCAATCAAGCAAAAAATCCACATGAAAAAATAATTCCCATATTCAACTCAAAGAAGAAAATTTCGAATTTTGTTCATAAAAAAAATTTTGGATTCTACAATCATATATGATTGGCTCTGATAACACATGTAGAAAATTATTCACATAAACAACTAATCAATCAAGAAGAAACGGATCCATATATGACTGTAAAACACCGATATTAATAAACACAGAGGAATTAAAGCGTACATGTTTGAGCCATTCCTTCACTTGAAGAAAAGTAGATCACTCTGATAATCAGGGATTTATTGGAATGCTAGATCTTCCTCTCTATGACCTATTTTAGTATAGCAGCTTTCAATGGGATTCAAGCAACTGATAGGTATAACCTACCCTTTTATAGGTTAGAGAGGAGACCTAGCAAACCCTAATCAACAGCGTGTCAACTAGGTCCTTCCCATTATGGGCTTCAGTTAAACACAATTCCCATTATGTGTTATTCTCTTTCACTTATTATTTACACAATAAGAAGACATTACTAATTTTCAACAATTTGTAAAATCTTAGTATAACTAGATGGGACGATATGATTTTATAGACCTCTCAAAGACCTTATTTAAAAGAAAAGATGATAATTTTACTATAAAAAAGGGCAATTTTTACAATCTCGTCATTTTTGCTCATTATGTTTAGAGGATTCCGACTATTTTCTTTATCAGCTAATCGACCGGAACACACTAGCAACGGACCTCGCATCGCCTCCTGGTTGTCACTCCACGGACGGCGAGCTGCTCCATCGCCGCGGCAAAATCTCCTCGAAGAACTTGCTTCGGTCGGCCGCATACGTGGCCACGAAAGCACTCGTATTTGGGGCATTATGCAGCGCGGGATCTGATGTACGTAATCTTTTGGCAAATTCGAGGGACACTCTTTTGGCAGATATGGGTTGACACATGCTGTCAAAACGGTGAGGGGTCCTCACACCTTTAATAACGCTCAGTGAGGGATCGTACTTGTAATCCTCACAAGCTATATCTTCAATACACGATGTCGAAACCGCCTCGAAGATTCCTACTTCTTCGAGCCGTCTCAAAGATTCCTACTCTTCGAGCGTGGCAATGACATTCCCACGAACCAAGGCCCAAAGTACATACGTATGAGCACATTGTTTAGGCCATTTCTGACCTCGGCGGTCACTTCGACCATCATCAAACCGAGTCATTATAGGTCCACTAACTTTCACGTGCCACATTTTCGACTAGTCATTGGCTCTAATACTATAATGTTAAGCATAGGTACCGCTTGTAATAATATTATCATTTTGAGCTGCCTGCATGGTTTTGTTCTTCTGGGCTTCGCCCATAAAAAGCTTCGTTATAAGTTAGAATAAATATCATCGCATATAAGGCATTTTATCTCACCACACCTAGGCAGATTCGATTATTCCTCCCCCACGCCATCTTATAGTCGGAGTCGCACCTTGCCTCGATGATTACTCCCGCCCTCGTCAGATTAGGTCCTTACATCCTGTCTTGGTTAGACCGAGTCGGAACACGTGTTGTATGATAGAGATGGTTTTCACATAATTATCTATCATTTTTGTGGTGCACACCCACTTGAAGGTATAAAGCTTGGGCCAAGTCTAAGCAATTTACTCTCTCCCACGATAAAAGGATCCACTAATGCATTCGAATGGACGACTGCACTCAACTAACCCTTGAAAAAGAGAGAGACCCATTCATATGTCGAGCAATTGTCAAAGAAAGTACCGATCATATTTACCACCTGAACAACGTGACGCAACTCATCGGGACATTTGTATTCCATCTTAGGTCTACAAGGTAGAGCACGACCAGCTGGAGAAACACTTTCCTCTTTAGGACTAGATTCTTCTAGAGTTTGAGATGTTCAAATATTGAATGGAGTTGAGCTTGAACATGAAATGAAAACTACTCATCCCAATCGATTTGTACATTTGGATAATTTGTTTGTTTGGTATATTTATATTTGTTGTGTTTTTGAATCTCCAGTACGAGCTAAAAGGAAGTTTACTTGTTCTCAAGCAATCACTCAAGCAGGGAACACACGTTACCGAGTCGAGCGGAGGCTGAAGCCAGAAACTCAATCGAGCTCGAATCAAGTTCAAGTAGCATCTGAGCCGAAAGGCTCAACTCCAATATAGAGATGTGTCCGATACAATTAGACTGAAAAATTCAGCCCTACTCAACTCCGAATCAATCTGATTAAAAAAAGAGAAAGCTCTCAATCGAGAATCGACCGGAGGAAGTCATGACTTGCCAACAACTTCAATAGCACATTCCTCATAAACCGATGACTAAGCGGTAGTAACTGCAGCATGAGAAAGGAAATGACAAACCTTTTACAGTAGTATCTTAGAAAAACAATTTATTAGTGACGAGAAAGTTAATGGTTTGCCAAAAGATATGTCGGTCTTTTCACCATCTGGTTGCAAAAATAAAACGTTATTTTCCCGTGGAAATCCTTCATTGTTTGCACCCAATCCGGCCTTTTCACTGGCTGTCTGGAGGGCCGCAAAGAAAAAAAGAACGGCTTGTAGCATTCAACAAAGAATATGTTTTCCTTCATCAGATGGGAACGCACGCTTATTCTGCGGGAAAAGTACTAAAAAAGTCTTAAACCTATTACATTGGTACCAATTTAGTCATAAACTTTTCAATTGGACCAATTCAGTCCTAAACCTTTTAATATTGGTACCAATTCAGTCCATCTGGCTAATTTTAGCCGGCCGGCGCTGACGTCGACGTCGGTTGGTGGCTGGACGCTAACGTGACAATTTTTATGATTTTTTTATTATTTTTTGATTTTTTTTATTAATTTTTTTCTTTTTTTCTTTTTCCTTTTATTTTTCTGCCTTCTTCCTAGCGGTGGCCGGTGAGGGCCGCGAAGCCCTCACCGCCGCAAGTGAGGGTCGCGGCCCTCGCCCGGCCTCTCCTAGGGTTGCCGGGGAGGCAGCTTCACCCGGATTTAGGCGAGGCCAGCCTCGCCCGCGGCTGGCGAGGCCATGGCGGCCATCGCCAGGGCGGAGGCGAGGGCCGCGAAGCCCTCGCCGGCCCGCCGGCCGAGAGTCGCGACCCTCACTTGGCCTCGCCCAAGGCCGCGGGCAAGGCAGCTTAGCCGGATCTGGCCTCGCCCTGGCCTTGCCGCTGAGTCCCCGGCGCCTCCTCCGCTGTCGACCCCGGAGCTTCTCGACCTCGTCACTGCCGCTCTCACCTCCACGAAATCCCAATTCGAGGCCCTGGTCCCCCACCTCCCGCTCCTCACGCCGCCGCTCCTCCGCCCGATCTTCGCCTCCGAAACCCTAGCCCGCCGCCCCAACACCCTCCTCTCCTTCTTCCGATGGTGCCAGTCCCACAACCCGTCCCTTGCCCGCTCCTCGTCCCTCCTCCTCTCCCTCCTCCCGCGGCAAGGTCAGGGCGAGGCCGAGCGAGGGTCGCGACCCTCACCGGCAGCTGGCGAGGGCTTCGCGGCCCTCGCCTCCGCCCTGCCAATGGCCGCCATGGCCTTGCAGTCGCGGGTGAGGCTAGCCTCACCCAAATCCGGCGGCCGCCTCGCCGGCAGCCCAGGGAGAGGTCGGGCAAGGGCCGCGACCCTCGCCGGCGGTAGGCGAGGCTCGCCGGCCACCGCCAGGAAGAAAGCAGAAAAGAAAAGGAAAAAGGAAAGAAAAAAGAAAAAAATTAATAAATAATAAATAAATAATTCGAAAAAATCATAAAAAAAATCATAAAAATTGCCACGTCAGCATCCAGCCACCGGCCGACGTCCACGCCACGGCCGGCCAAAATTGGCCGGATGGACTGAATTGGTACCAATATTAAAAGGTTTAGGATTGAATTGGTCCAATTAAAAAGTTCAAGACTTAATTGGTACCAATGCAATAGGTTTATGACTTTTTTGGTACTTTTCCCCTTATTCTGCTTATTCCAAGAAAGTTCACATGGACGTACTATGAATTTAAAAAAAGAAAAAGACTAAATAAAAAACCAGCCATTGACTTGGGTTTGACGTCGGCTCAGTCATCGTCGACTCGCCGGTTCTGCGAGAGTAGCTGCCCAATACAAAAGCTCCGACAATGGACTCTCTTCGAGCTGCTAAACCTCTGTACGTGTTGAAACAATAGAGAGAAGGCTTCTTCGATCTTTCTCAACTTTATAGTTTCAACCGAAAGCGGAAGAGACCCAATTTCGGATTCGGCGAATAAAGTACGCCCTACGCATATGATTTGACCCGTTTCGCTTCCTAGAGGACGTGTTCTTGTTTCTTGTTCCTCAGTTGGTCTCTTGTTCTTGATGATTTTTTCTTTTGTTTTTGCAGATTTAGCAAGGGACTCAATTTGGCGAACTTAGTCGTGTCCTCCGATTTTCTTTTCAATTCGAGGGCTGCAATCTCTGAACTCCAGTCCCAGATTGACCGCAATCACAAAAGCCCACCATCTTCGGAAACCGTGAAAATCCGAGAATTCGAACACCCGGAATACAAAATCATTGCTTTCGTGACCGCACCAGTTGCTGCAAGTCATCTCCAAGAAGAGGGCGATTTGGTCCCTTCTTCTTCATCAGAGGCCTCGAAGTTTCAGTTTCTCTGCTCTGAGGACAACCCGTCTTTTGCCATTAACAAAGCTGCGATTTCTCTGTTCAACTCTCTCCGGGTTAATAAGCTCTCCCCACTGAAAGCTCAGGTAATGCCCTTTTCGAGTTATTTATGAGCTTTTATTAGTCGCTGTGAAAGATCACACGAATTGGTCTCAGATCTAGGAATCAGGTCTTTTTGAAGTGGGTTGGGGAATACTTGCATCTGCTCTGATAGTTGCTTCATTGATAACCATTTTGAGTTGTTTCTTCGCATATCGTTAGCTTTATTTGATGGTAAAAGTGGATTCTCATTCCCCTTTTTGCTTCTTTCGGAGTGTGAATTGCATCACTAGGCAAAATGGTTGATGATGACTGATGAGCAGTCAGTCAATTGTCTGAACAGTTCCTCTCGCATTGATGGCTCATTGCCTTCTTTATTCTTTTCAGTTGAGTCAAACATAATCATATTCCACCCACCCTGTGGTGGGCGAGTTGGTTCGGGCATACGTTGGCCACTCGACCGGCCAGGGTTCGATTCCCCAACTCGTCACATTGTGCGACTTAAGTGGGATATCGTGGGAGGTGAGTCCCCGTGCTAGTGCCCCTCCGGTTTACGTTGTCAGCTGCCGACTGTACGGCGGTTTCCGTGTATCAAAAAAAAAAAAAAAAACATAATCCTATTCCTGGCCGAAAAGAGAAAAAGGAATAAATTGTTTCGAGTAGAACTTAAGCGCACCAATGCAGCTCTGAATGAATCAAGATATGACAGCAAATTAAATTATGCGTTTTGATAATTCACATCTGGCCCTCAGAAATATTGTTGATTTATTGAATGTGCGTGAACCGAAGGAGTTTGGCTAAGTTGGTAAAGTAATTAGGCTTTGCGTCTCAAGAAGCCTGAGGTCTTAGGTCTTAATCTTGCTCAAAACTACTCATCGGAGCTCGCTAGATTATAAGGAAGTGATCCGTCGCGAATCCCCTTATCCTAGTGGGAGCAAAAGCCCGTTCAAGATTTTGTTTGATTTAATCACAATAATTTTGAGTATATGTCTCTAATTTGAGCCCATTAAGTAAACCCAATCTAAATGAAAATTACATATCCCAATAGGACTTACGATTCAAATTAGAAAAGCCTTGATTGGACATTTCATTCACCAAAATATATGAAGTAACAACAAATCCTCATTGGAGTTGGATTTTTAAATTGAGCCTGTTAAAATGGTCTTCTATTTCGCATCCAAATAATATATATAAGAGTTGGGTTTTAGTTTTTTAACTGTTAGTGAGCAGAGGAGCTTTTGTCTGTAACAATCATTTGTGCAGCATGCTCCTAAATTGCATATTGAAAAAGTGTTTTGAAACTAATGAATCTTATGTAAGATTTGTGAATTCCTATATATTGTTTCAAAAGAAATTGTGATATTGAATACTATATGACTTACTGAGTGTAATTCACTACTGGAAATTGTTAAAGTAACTCGAGTACGGTTGTAATCTCTGTCATATTGATTGATTTATATTAGAATCTTATGCTGCCCTCTCCTTGAATTGATCATATCGAGCGAACCGTGTAAATCTAATGTCCAATTTATTTCGTTATTTTGTTTAATTTATTATTAATCAGTATGTTTTTTTTTTTTGCAACGGTATTAAAGGGAAAGAGTGTGTTTATGCTAGCGAAACTGACTAAAAACTCGTGCTGCAAGTTAAAAAAAAACTGACTAGCCCTATAGACTTGTGTTTGCCCATGCTCATCCAGCTTTTGATGCAGGTTGCAACATCCTCTAAGTCTGTTCCACACATTATAACTGGAGATTGTTTGGGTGGATCCATTGCCTCTCTTTTCACGTTATGGCTCCTACGCACACTCGGTACAGAAACCACAAAGCGCCCGCTTTGCATCACATTTGGTTCGCCCCTCATTGGGGACGGTGGCTTCCAACAAGCAGTATCGCAAAATCCAACCTGGAGTGCTTGCTTCTTGCATGTGGTTCATAAGGATGACTGTTTCCTTAAAATCTTTCACCGGCGATCATGGAGAAGAGCCTATACAAGCCTCTTGGAACATGTCTCGTGTGTTCCGAATCGAGCAGTGCATGTTTTGAAGCCCCTAAATCCATAATTGAGTTGCTAGCCCCCAGAAGGCCAGAAAGTGCCCAAATTTACAATTATCAAAGCATCATCAAATGTCTCGAATGGCAATTGATTTACAAGAGCCATTCTGAATTTAGTATGCCTGATACTGATTTATTTAAAGCTGGGATAACTACACAAGTTGCAGCAATTGGCCTTATGCAAATTTAGGTAACTATTTATTATAGCTTCTTCTGCGTACACGTTCTGAAAACATCTCAGAAGGGGATTTCACAATCGTTCTAGTCGAAACCAAAAGTATAATTGTGCTTTGCCGTATAAACCAAAATGCATTGTATCCCAGCTTTTAGTTTCGCATACTTAACCAGGAAAATTTGCTCCACTCGAATAGTCCCTTGTTATGAATGCTTCCTTTTTACCCTTTGGAAGTTCATTTACTGAATTTACATTGTCATGGCAGCCGCGGAATATGGATATCGATGCTCTGTTGAGGGAGATAGTCAAGTCTGAAATAGATGTCCTAGAACAAAAGAATAGAGCATTTGATCCTGCAAAGGATTTGAATGACAAGAAAGTGTGCCTAGCTAATTCGGAATGGTACAAGAAGAAATGCGAAAACGACGGCCAGGTTTTAGTTACTTCGACAGCTTCAAGAACAAAATGGCTACGCGTGTCTATGAAGAGAGAGGAAGCACCGCTTCAGAATCACTGGCTTTTTGGAAGAACAAACTATCAGAGGTTGGTCGAACCGCTCCACATAGCTGAGTACTATAAATGGGGAAAAAGAGGTTACATATCTCAAGGGAGATCCAAGCACTTAAGCTATTGAAAGAGTGGTTGGACAAACATCCGAAACAGCCAGCAAAGTGTTTCCCTAACGATTGGAAAATGAAGAAGATCATGTCCAGTGTCACGGGGGATTCGTGCTTCTGGGCACATGTGGAGGAGGCGCGAATATCGTGCAAGTTGTTGAGCAGCGGAGGATCGAACAGCACAGCAATAGAAAAGTTGTTGAACAGCACCGGATTCATATTGCTGTTGCTGCAAATGATGGGAGCAACTCACTGTTTTCATGATGGATGGCGACTGGTACCAGTATAAATCAGGTATCCTAGTATTTGAATGTAAATTATAGTGTATTGTTGACACCTATTTTTAAACCCAAAAAAAAACTAAAAAACCCTTAGGGGTCGGGTCGGACCGGATCCGGCCTTGGCCCGGCCCGCTGCCCCCCTCTCTTTCCCCTGCGCGGCCAAGCTGTTTCGCCTTCAGCCCAGCCCGCGCAGCCTTCTCCCTCCTCCAGCCATCTTCACGCCCAAAACCTGCAAAGGAAAAGAAAAAGCAGAGCAACAGAAGAGACATGAAAGACAGCAGCAGAGAGGAGCAGCAGAGCAGGGGCTGGAGCAAAGGAACTTGTAGTAGAAAAGACAGGGCAAGAGATAAACTTGCAGGAGAAGAAACAGAGAGGAACACCGAGGGAACTGGGAGGACAACCGGGGGAGAGAGAAAAGGGCAGAGGAGGGAACTGAGGCTACCGCCGCTGACGTGTCTCCGGGCCGCCGCCGCCAACCGACGCCCAACCGCCGATCGCTGCTGTTTCCCCCAGGATCCAAGTTAGTCTTTTTGTCGAACACCTTGCGTGCATTTTCAGAACCAAGCCAGCTGGAGCTCATCTTGACCAGTTCGGACGAGCTCCGCCACCACTCTTCCCCCCGCTGCATTCCCTGGTGTTTCAGTTTGCTTCGATAGCCCTCTAGACTCGCACTCGGGCCTCGGCCGAGCTCGAAGCCTCCGTTTCCCGCGTCGCCCGCCACCCATTCGATGAAATGCCCAATTGGAATCCCCCCTATTTTCGTTGTTTATTGCCTTGGCCGCATCCATCTCTCCCCCTCTCCCTTCTACGTGTCTTTTGGGGCGGGTCCTTGGAGCCGCATCGCCGAAGCCGAGGAAGAAAGGGGGCCGCGAGTCCTGCGTCGTCGTCGTAGCTTACTTGGAGCGGACCCTGCCGCCGTCGCCGAGACCCTCGGCCCTAGGGGTCAGGAGTCGCTTCCCCCCCTGCCTTTTCCGAAGTAAAGCTGTCGCGCCTTCGCCAAAGGGCAGCCTAAGCTGCGTCGCCACCGTCACTTCCCTGGTCATGGACCAA
This sequence comes from Eucalyptus cloeziana, assembly GCA_014182715.1. Classification (NCBI taxonomy): domain Eukaryota; kingdom Viridiplantae; phylum Streptophyta; class Magnoliopsida; order Myrtales; family Myrtaceae; genus Eucalyptus; species Eucalyptus cloeziana. The sequence continues at coordinate 24,159,643 of CM024642.1, forward strand.
GGAAGCGGGCTGAGCCGAGCCGGATCACAAATCCGGCCCGCTCAGCCTCTTATGCTCCGCAGGCCAACAGCCCAAAGCCGGATCACAAATCCGGCCCGCTCAGCCTCTTATGCTCCGCAGGCCAACAGCCCAGAGTTAGTCTGGGCTGTGGGCCTACGAGGCGTTTGCAAGAGGGGTTGGGCCCATCGACTGGGCCCAACCCTCATTTGAACGCAGCCCAAGGGCCTGGTCGGTCGGCCTGCCCCCAACCGAACCGGATTCGACCTGGTTCGTCAAAAATTAAATATATAATATAATTTTTTCGAAAAAAAATTAAAAAAATTTCGAAAATCTAAAAATGTAGGATTTGGTTGGAAATTGTCATGTCTTGCATTTTTAGTGTAATTAGGCCCTTATTTGATTGCACATTGATTATGTCACGGGTTTAATTTACATGTTTAATTATGTTTGCAATTGTTTAGTTGCATGTGTTAATTTTGTTGCAATTAGGAGCTTGGTTGCTAATTGTCACTTTAATGATTGCGTACCCGCATGATCACCTCACATGTTAGTGGATAGGTATAAAATCTAACAAAAATCTTTTCTTTTAAAATGAACAAGATTAGGTACCGAAAGGGCACTAATTGATTAATTAGTGTAATCAAGTTCTCGATTCTAAATTCTCTGATTGCGTAGGAAGTGAGGTACACTCCTATGCCTCACTTGATTTCTAGCCGGGCCCCAATAGGTTAGTGGCAACTCCTTATTACAAAATTCTTTAAAATACCCCAACGTCACGCAAGGTACGGGCTTGGGAGAGCCCGTGCCTAATGATGGGCCTTAGGTCCATCCTTTAGGCAATACCCCTAAACTTATTCCCTCTCTCAGAGGGATAGGTCGTGACATATATCATAAAAGCAAGAATGAGGGTGGTTTCCTTGAATTGATTCGAATTGGTCATCGCAAGTTCAAAAATTTGGTTTGGAAGGCATAATTAATGTTTTTAAAGCCTTTATGTTTTTTCCACTTCTGGAATTACTCATATGTTTGTTCCTTCAGTGCTGGTTCCTACTCGGTGGAAAATAATTATCACAAGACTATAATAAAAACGAGCAATTTCAACCAAAACAGCATAGGAAAAAAAAAAGGAAAAGAAAAAAGATTGCTGCTACTTTATTGAGCATTTTTAATGCTTTATTATCAAGAGGCCTCTCTTGTTGAAGCGGAGAGATTGACTGAATCATGCCAAATACAATTTAAGATGAGCCAACAATCTCTCCCTAGTCCGCTGGAATTGATTACTCATTTCCAACTTGTGCTTTACAAGGATCGTCACATTTATCATCGTTTTGGCTTCTGACAGATGCTTTAATAGCTCCTGGGCATGGAGTTGAACTTGAAGCCTCTAGGGCCAAGAGCTTCGTCCTTCTCTTGTCCACTAGGGGTGAGTGTGGTTCCCGGGTTACCCGGGAACCGGAACTGAACCGGAGGAGGGTCCGGTTCGGTTCCCAGTTCCAAGGGGACCAGTTCCGGTTCTCGGTTCCTTTTTTCTGGGAACCGGTTAAGGAACCGGAACTGGAACCAATTTCGGAACCGGTCGCGGAACCGGTTAGGGCTCCTAAAGAAGAACACGATTTGCAAAATCGATTCAGTTCAAAGTCTTCATACCTCACATACACACAGTCACGCCACTCTAAGTCTCGCCGCCGGACGCCAGTCGCCGACGTCGCTGGCCTGAACCCTCGCCGCTCGACGCCAGTCGCTGCCCAAATCTCTAAGTCTCTCCCCCCGAGTCCCGACGCCCTTGGCCGAGCCTCCCCCGAAGCTACTCCCCCCGAGTCCTAACCCCAAATCTCAGTTTCGCTTCCCCCCCACGACTGCATCCTCCACGTCTTCAAGAATCAAGGCCGCGCTTCAAGGCCTCCACTGCCAACGTTCCCGACTTCCTCTCCGCCGGCTGGTACTATTTCTACAGGAATCCTTCACCGAAGGGAAGGCTAGTTTATTTATTTTGAAGCTGCGGGGAGTATGGAGAAAACGATCTCATTGGTTTATTTCACTTTGCAGACTCTATTCATCAAATTCAGGCAACTAATATCTATTGTCGCCATTGCTGTTCGTTGTCTTAAACTTTAAGCAGTGGCCTCTCTGTTTTGCTTCGTTTCCCTACCGGGAAGACCGAAGTGCTCGGATCTCGCTTGAGTTACTTCTACTGGATTTGATTTCATCCTGTTAACCTGGTAACTTCATCATCCCCAGTTCTACGTCGTTCGAAATACAAGACCGAGTTGCGTTCATACCACTCATGCATAAATAACTGAGAATCTAAAGTGTTTCCTGATGATATGTGACGACATTGTTGTGCCAGTGACAGTTTTAGATGAAAAATTACTTGGAAATTCGTGACCAGATTCAACGCTCTCGATGCACACAAACTATTTGTTAAAATAACTCTAAGACACTGTTACGAAATAGGTTATGTTTTTTGCGCAATCTGAGGGCGTTTTGGTGTAGATTAATCATTTTAGTAACGCAAAGCTTTGATTGCATTTACATTTCATTGCTATCACAATTGAATCTGCACACATTTCTGTTGCTTTTTTTACTTTGTGTTTACTGTTTAGCCGTGTTACCGTGACTGTCAACGGAGATCACATGCAGAAAAACGTCCAAGATGATGGTGATAAATCTATGGTTCAGTGTTAACATCTCTGCACTCGATTGCAGCAGTTTCTTTATTGCGTCTTGCGCTATCTATTTGCTTCAGCTGTGCTGTTGCCGTGTACGGGAGTTTTGAGTGGATGTCGTTTGAGATGGTGGCTAACGGATAGAAGTCAGCAGGCAGATTAAGATAGCGTGATGATATTCTATATTCTCAGTATAAGGTGGATTTGTTATAATGAACCCATGCACTTTAGTGACCTGAACCTTTAGGATGTGTGTCGAATACACAAGTTTGTGATATGTTCCATTGAAAAAAAAAAAGAAAAAAAGAAGAAAAAAAAAAGAAGAAAAAAAACTTGTTGGAACCTGGAACCGACCCTGGAACCTGTGACAGGGTAGGTTCCAGATTCTTGGTTTTGACGGGTAGGTTCCAGGTTCCAAAAATTGAGGAACCTGTACTCGAGGGTGGGTTCCAGGTTCCAGACGGAACCGAACCGGAACCTGGAACCGCTCACCCCTCATTGTCCACCACGTTCTCGACATCTTCCAGCCATTTACCGAATACCACAAAATCATTAAAGCTAAAGTTTTCGAATCGCGGGGGCTTAATATCGCTAAGCTCTTTAGCTTCTTTCATTCCAGCTTTCAGTTGCTCGAGCACATCGGCATATTGTTTGCTCAGTTTCTCTAGGATCTGCTGTCTCTCAGTTTGAGCCTGTCGAGTAGCATCAATACAAGCCATCTTTGGATGCCCACGCATATCCACGGTCGCGTCCACAGACGGGTGACCAAAATAGAAAGGCTTGCCTCTCGGAGAGAGAACGATGACGGCCATCTCAACAGCACAAAAAGCATATAATTCACTCGCCTTCTTCAATAGCCCCGGTCGACGTTTCGAGGAGGTAGCCTGTCGAGCATTGGCACCCTCCTTCGTCATCTTGCTGGAGTTGTTTTGCCCTCTGTGGCGCTTACTGGAAACTCAATATAAATTGAACTAATATGGTGGAACAGTGAAAAAATGTGACCATTTATAGGATTTCACAGGCCAAAATAATTCATCATTCCTGTCTTTGATTGGTAACTTTTCAGCTTTCCTTATATTAACATACCTTGTGGAGTGGTTTAATGATAAGCGTGTCGTTTTCCGTCTAATGAACCAATGTACATTCATCTTAGTATGTCTATATGTTGTAGCTTGTAATGTCAATTACTAGCGTATAATGTACATGGATAAGACTCCAGAATAGACTTCTTCAACGGCTACTCAGCTAAAGAAGGAAAACAATCCTGCGGTGCAATTAGTACTCTAGAAATTTTTTTTCATGCCCCCCTAAATTTTGAGATTGATGTACGATAAATCCCTAAATCTCAAATGTGTCGTTGTAATTCTTTGAATTTGGATTTTGGTGCACCTATTAACCCTTTCCTGTTAGCATATACCGCACATGTAACCTTCTTTTTTCTTTTTTTTTTCATTGCTGTTGGGAGGAGGGTTTAAAATGCTTAAGCTTCGGACAATCTTATATCTCTCATATCTTGACAGTAATTACTATGCTAATATTTGTTTCGAAGGTAGAGATTGTGAATTTATAACGTAGTCGGATTGTGTATGTATTATATATTCTCATGGGGAATACCGCTCGGTGTAAGTGTATAGTAGCTGCCTCCTCCCTATGGTGTTATTCCCTTTCGTTTATCATTTACACAGTAGGAAGACAAAACTTATTTTTAACAATTTGTAAAATCTTAATATAACTGGATGGGATGATTTGATTTTTATAGACCTCTCAAAGAGCTTACTTAAAAGAAAAGGCGATAATTTAACTATAAAAAAAGGCAATTTTTACAATCTTGTTATTTTTACCCGTCATGTTTAGAGGATTTCGACCATTTACTTTGTCAAATTCCTACAAGTAGCGTTTGTTAATAAGTGCCCTAGGCACATGTTAATCATATCAATAAGAAAATGTGTTTACGTATGATGCACTAATTACATATAACGGGAGAAAAACAGCTTGTTGTAAATAACAATCTCCCTCGATTGAAATATTTAATAGCAGCACTTACTTAGGACTCCGTGTTTTTAAGGTGCTCGGCATTCTCAATGTTCTTTAGAAGTTGCGATGCTTCTGTGCACATACAAGAGCAAACATATATTCATAGAGCGCAAATCAACACAATCTTTGCTTTATGAAATGGATTGTAATGAATATGCTTCGCTAACACATGATAAAGAGCCATCCATAATACAATGTGGCACGGCTTTTGTCTATAGGTTTTTGCATATGAAAATAAGTTCTTACATCGAGATTGAACTCATTTGAGATTTTGTGCCATTTGATTTTTCCATAGTGAGCTTTATGATTTTGTCCTTTAACATATATGTGAGCACCTTCTCAAGAGATCACCCATCCTAAGAGTGTTTCTGCCTAAGCACGCTTAACTTAGGAACTAAGTATTGTCATTACATCAAAAGCACTTTTATGAGTTAATTTGATTATATATATTTCAAAATTGCTTTCCTCATGTTCAGTACATAATGGTTCAATTTTGTCCCATTTGCTATCCTAGAATATTCTCAGGAGTCACTACTTGTTCAGGCCCTCCGTCCTAGCAACTATTTTCTGCTCTCATCACATCTGGTTGTCACACGTTCTGTATGGAAGCGATGGTTTTCACATTCATTTGACAATTTTCTTTTAAGTCTATGCCCACTTGGTAATAAAAGCTTGGGCCAGTTCTCAGCAACTTCCTTTGTCCCACGAAAGAAGGATCCACACGGATTCATCAGAATGGACGACTGCACTCCACGCGACTTTTCTAACGCTTCAAAAAGCAATTGTCAGAAAGAGACGCGATCGTATAATGACTTGAGCAACGGGACGCAAGTCATCGCAGCATTTTTATTCCATGTAGGTCGACGAGGTAGAGCACGACCAGTTGGGGAAACATTATCTGGTTTTGGATTAGATTCTTCTTGTATTATTGGCCTTTAGTGGGACCCAGCCAAAAAAAGAAGAAGACAAAAATGAAAAAGAAAGGTTGAAAAGTCTAAAAGAGAGCCCCGGGGGGTTGGAGCGGCTCCACTACTAAACTACAAAGAGAACGTGCATGGAAGAGAGGAAAGGAGCTCGTGTGTACACACTAGGCCGAGTTCAAGCCGAATCAACTATATATTGTACCATTGATAAATATTTGTATTCCTCGTTCGTCCAATCAGGATAATCTTCGAAATTAGGGCTTAAATTCGAAAATATGTAAAAATCAAACCGTGAAATCCAATTCTTGAATTGTGGTGTTTCAAGATTTCATGAAAATAGTGGATTGTGTCATTATAGAGCCGTGAGGTTTGTTAAGAGTCCCTTTTGAACAACGGTTTCGTTGAAGCAAAATTTTAGGATTTAGCGTTTAAGTTTCGCGCTGTAAATAGCTTGAATAATCACGTTAGATATGCGATTTGTTAGTGCATATGATATGTCAAAAAGAGCTGAGTGAGGATAGTTCTCGCTTGATCTAATGAGGGCACCCTTGCCGGCCACTGATAAGGGTCGGCTAGGACTTGCCAACCTTCGCCGACCGTGGGCGAGGCCACCCTTGCCTAGGGACGATGAGGGCTCGACGACCCTTGCCTTCGGTGAGGCCGCCCTTGCCTAGGGCCAGCGAGAGTCGCCAGGCCCTCCTCAGCAACTATTGGCTCTTGTCGAAGGAAAAAAAAAAGGCAAAAAAAAGGAAAGGAAAGAAAAGAACAAAAAAAGTTTAAGATTAAAATTGTAATTGGACAAAAGCGCCCCCGACTGATTGGAATATTTAGTCGGCCAATGATCGGCGAGGTCAAGCCCTTATTTGAAACAACCATGGCCACTTTAGGCATTTATTTAAAACAACTATGGCCACTTTAGATTCTTATTTAGCATAAAGTTCACTTCGGGCCTTTATTTAAGAAAATGAGTGCACTTTAAACCATTATTTTGAATTTTTCTAAGTTTATACGTATATATATATGTGTGTGTGTGTGTGTGTGTGTGTGTGTGTGTGTGTGTGTGTGTATAGTGACTATTCAATGTAATTAGAAGATATATATACTATTCAATGAGCCATGATTGCTCACCCCTCTTCTTCCCAATCTTTTCAAGTTCATCGGTTAGCAGCGATAGAGCGAGAGCAATTTGCCAAGGACATTTGGGAGTTGATATTTGGGTGATAGGCTGCATCATTCAAGTGGAAAGATGGCCGTGTCATTTCTTTTTCTACTAGGATCCATGGTGTGACACTTTTGGAGTTTGAGTTGTTCAGACATTAGATGGAGTCGAGTTAGGGTCAACTTATGAGTCTGATCAGACAGTTTATTCGTTTGGTATATTTATTTTTGTTGTATTTTTAGAATCTCCAACCGGAGCTTAAAGGGAGTCTACTTTTCTTGTTGTCAAGCGATCACTCAAGCATGGAAAACACATTATGGAGTCAAGCTAAGGCTGAAGCCATAAACTTAATCGAGCTCAAATCAAGCTCAAGAGGCATTAGAAACAAAAGGCTCGACTCAAGTACAGAGACATGTCCGGCGCAATTAGACTGAAGAATTCAGCCTACCCAACTCCGAATCAATCTGATTGAAAAAAAGAGAAACCTCCCAATCAAGAATTCACAGGAGGAAGTCATTACTTGCTACCAACTTCGACAGCACCTTCCTCGAGACACTGACGACTAAGCGGTAGTAACAATAGCAAGAGAAAGAAGTGAACAAACTTTTGATAGCAGCATCTTAGGAAAACAAATTTATTACTGACAGGAAACTTCACGATTAGCCAAAGAAAATATCGGTTTTTTCACCGTCTGGTTGCAGAAATGAAACGTTATTTTCCTTCGTTGCTGTTTTGGAGGGCCGGGAAGAAGAAGAAAAGAATGGCTTTACGGCATTTAAGAAATAACACGAACGCATGGGAATGCATGCTTACTCTTGCTTATTCCGAGAAGGTTCACATGCCTACTCTTCTGAGGCCCACACCATGCCCTTCTGTCGCCTCTCTCTCTCTCTTCCCTCTCTTCTTTTTGCCTTTACTTCTTCTTCTTCTTCCCTCTGCTCACGGTGAGAGCCTCGCCCTCAAGATCCCCGTCGCCGCCAAGCCCGCCTGCCCCGTCATCCACCCATTCTCCTCCCCCTGCTTCTGCAAGATCAAGTTCAAGAGCTTCGCCCTCTAGACCGCCCTCGTCCCCTACCTCCCGGCGACGGCGGCGCCACCTTCCACCTCAACAAGGTCGGTCTGCGGGGCCGAGTCCAAGGCCTGCGTGTTCCGCAGCGGAGTGGAATGGGAGACCAGAGGGAAGAAGAAGAAAGAAGAGAAGGAAGAGAGACAGGCGTCGGAGGGCGTGGCGTGTTGACCGATGAGTGGACTCGTAATTTGACACGCTGAGATCAGAGCTCCGGCCAATATTTTCTTCCCACCACTTGCTTCTGCCTGTTTCAATTCGCCAAGTCCCGAAAGGCGCGACTCGATCATCGTCGATTCGCCGGTTCTGTGTGAGCAGTAGCCCAATAAGGAAGCTCCGACGATGTTCTCTGTTCCAGCTGCTAAACCTCTGTACGTGTTTAGACAAAAGAGAAAAAGCTTCTTCGATCTTTTCTCAACTTCATAGTTTCTTCCGAAAGCGAAAGAGACCCAATTTCGGATTCGGCGAACAAAGTGCGCCCTACGCATATAATTTGACCCGTTTCGCTTCTTAGAGGACGTGCTCTTGTTTCTTCGTCCTCAGATGGTCTCTTGTTCTTGATTATTTTTATTTTTTTTCTTTTGGTTTCAGATTTAGCATCGGACTCAATTTGGCGAACTCGGTCGTGTCCTCCGATATTCTTGGCAATTCGTGGGCTGCAATCTCTGAACTTCAGTCCCAAATTGACCGCAACCACCAAAGCCAAAGCACACCATCTTCAGAAACCGTGAAAATCCAAGAATTCAATCACCCGGAATACAAAATCATTGCTTTCGTGACCCCGCCAGTTGCTTCAAGTCATCTCCAAGAAGAGGGCGATTTGGTCCCTTCTTCTTCATCTGAGGCCTCCGAGTTTCAGTTTCTCTGCTCCGAGGACACCCCGCGTTTTGCCATAAACAAAGCTGCGATTTATCTGTTCAACTCTCTCCGGGATAAGCTCTCCCCCCTGAAAGATCAGGTAATGCCCTTTAATCTTTCTTTTCTTTTCGAGTTATTTGTGAGCTTTAGTTACTAATTTTGAAGATCAATGAACTTTCGTTAGTCGCTGTGAGGGATCACACGAGTTGGTCTCAGCCCTAGGAATCAGGTCTTGTTTAAGTGGGTTGAGGAATGCTTGCATCTGCTCTGATAGTTGCTTCATTGATGACCATTTTGAGTTGTTTCTTCGCATATCGTTAGCCTTTTTTGATGGAAAAAGTGGATTATCATTCCCCTTTCTGCTTCTTTCGGAGTTTGAATTGAAACATTTGGCAAAATGGTTTATGATTAGCAGTCCGTCAATAATCTGAACAGTTCCTCTCGCATTGATGGCCCATTGCCTTTTTCATTCTTTTCAGTTGAGTCAAACATAATTCTATTTGCGTCTCGAGAAGCCTGAGGTCTTAGGTCTGAATCTTGCGCAAAGGTACTTGTCGGAGCTTGCTAGATTATAAAGAAGTAATTCGTCGTGAATATCCTAAACCTAGTGGAAGCAAGAGCCAGTTTGAGATTCTGTTTGACCTAATCACAATAATTTTGAGTATATGTCTCTAACTTGAGCCCATGAAAAAACTCGATTCAAATGAAAATTCCATATCCTAATAGAACTTGTGATTTAAATTAGAAAAGCCTTGATTGGACTTTTGGTTCACCAAAATATATTAAGTAACAACAAATACTCGTTGGAGTTGGATTCCCAATTTGAGCATGCTAAAAAGGTTTTCTATTTTTGCATCCAAATATTATATATGAAGAGGTGGGTTTTAGTTTTTTACCCATTAGTGAGCATCTTTTGTCCGTAAGAATCATTTGTACAGCATGCTCCCAAAATTGCATACTGAAGAAGTTATAAGTGTTTTGAAACTAATAAATCTTATGTAAGGTTTGTGAATTCCTATAGATTGTTTCGAAAGAAATTGTGATGCTAAATATTGTATGAGTTATTGAGTGTAATTCATAGCTGGAAATTGTTTGAATAACTCGAGTGCGGTTGTAATCTCTATTATATCAATGGATATTGAAATCCTATGCTGCTCTCTCTATACGGTAGATCACATCGACCAAACTGCATAAATATTATGCTCAATTTATTTCCTTATTTTGTTTATTTTATTATTAAATCTTCTGTTTTTCGCAACAATATCAAAAGGGAAATGGTGTGTTTATGTTGGCGAAACTGGCTAAAAACGCGTGCTGCAAATCAAAAAATCTGATTGGCCCCCATAGACTTGTGTTTGTCCATGCTCATCTAGCTTTTGATGCAGGTCGCAACTTCCTCCAAGTCTATTCCACATATTATAACTGGAGATTGTTTGGGTGGATCCATTGCCTCTCTTTTCACACTACGGCTCCTACGCACACTCGATTCGGCCACCAAAAACCGTCCACTTTGCATCACATTCGGCTCGCCCCTCATTGGGGACGTTGGCTTCCAACAAGCCATAACGCAATATTCGACATGGAATTCTTCCTTCTTGCATGTGGCTCATATGGATGACTGTTTCCCCAGACTCTTTCTCCTGTCGACCGCAGAGAGGAGTCTATACAGGCCTTTTGGAACATTTCTTTTGTGTTCTGAATCGGGCAGTGCATGTTTCGAAGCCCCTGATTCCATTATTGAGTTGCTCACCCTGATGAGCCAGGAAAGGAATGGTGGCACTGCAGATTCCCAAATTTTCAATTATAAGAGCGTCATTGAATGTCTCGAACGGCGATTGATTTGCAAGACCCATTCTGCATTTAGCGTGCCTGATGCTGATTCCTTTAAAGCTGGGATAAATGCGCAAGTTGCAGCAATTGGCCTTATGCAAATTCAGGTTACTGTTTGTTGTACCTTCTTTGGTGCGCATGTTTTAGTCAAAACCAGTAGGATAGTTGTGCTTTGCCATTTGAAGCAAAATGAACTGTATCCCCACTTTTAGCTTCAAATACTTAACCAGGAAATATTTGGTCTACCTGAATTGCCCCTTGTCATGAATGCATTAGCTTTACCATTTGGAACTTCATTCACTGAACATTCGTTGTCATGGCAGCTGCAGAATATGGATGGTTATGCTCTGTGGAGGAAGATAGGCATGCCTGAAGAAGACGTCCTAGAACAAAAGAATCAAGCATTGGATCCTGCTAAGTTGTTGAACAAAATGAAAGTAAACCTAGCTTATTTTGAATGGTATAAGAACGCATGCGAAGATGATGGCCGGGGTCCTGGTTACTACGACAGCTTCAAGAACAAAATGTTGACGCGTGACCACAGAGTTGTTAAGTTCAAAACAGAGCTTGAGATGTACTGGAAAGATGTGGTGGAAGAGGCGGAGAAGAGGCCTCAGTTAGCGGGTGCACCAATGAGGATCCGCTTGCTCTTCGCAGGGACAAATTACCGGAGGATGGTCGAGCCGCTTCACATAGCCGAGTACTATAAATTCGGTAACAGAAGTTACATATCTAAGGGGAGATCAAAGCACTTCAAGCTATTGGAACAGTGGCTAGACGAACATCAGAAACAGATCCGGAATAGTGTTCCTAACAATTCGAAAATGAAGAAGATCACGTCCAGCCTCACAGAGGATTCATGTTTCTGGGCCCATGTGGAGGAGGCGCGGATAACGTGCAGGTTGCTGAACAGCGGAGGATCGAACAGTGCAGATATAAAGAACTTAGTCGAGTTCGAGAAGTATGTCATGGGTTTGCTCAAGAGCTGTGCAGTTACTTCCGATATTTTCTTGGAAAGCAGCAGTTACATGCAATGGTGGAGGGAGTATGAGGACGTGTTGAGCAAGCAATTAATGGGAACTTCTCACAACTCGGAACTCACTCATTACATGAAGAACGGAGAATATCACTGTTATTAATCAGGTGACTCAGTATTTCACATGACAGATGAATAAACTGGGTAATTTGAATGTAATCTGAAGTTTATTATAATAGCAACAATGTGCTGGTCTTGCTTGTCATGTTGATTTTGCTTTGCTTGAATTGAGTTGGATATTCATTGGACTATTGGTCATCGTGAGTTCAAAAATTTGATTCGGAAGGCGAGACTTTATGTTTCCTCAGGAATTACTCATGTTTGTCCGCTTAGTGCTGGTTCATATTCGGTTGAAAAACATCCTTCACAAGACCATAATGGAAACGAGCAATTTCAACCAAAACAGCATTGAGAAAAACCAGGAAAAAAAAAAGGCAGCTGCTACCTAATTGAGCATTTTTAATGCTTTATTATAAAGAGGCTCTCTTGTTGAAGCGGAGAAATTGACTGAATCATGCCAAATACAATTTTAGATGAGTCGACAATCTCTCCGTGAGTCTACTGGAATTGATTACTCGTTTCCAGCTTCTGCTTTACGAGGATTGTCACATCTGTCGTCGGTTTTGCTTCTGATGGAGGCATCAATAGCTCTTGGGCATGGAGTTGAACTTGAAACCTCTGGGGCCACGAGGTCCATCCTTCTCTTGTCCACTGCTTTCTTGACATCTTCCAGCCATTCATCGACTACCATAAACTCGCTGAAGCTAAGGTTTTCGAATCGCAGGGGCTTAATGTCATCCAGCTCTTTAGCTCCTTTAATTCCAATTTTCAATTGCTCTAGCACATTGGCATATTGTTTGTTCAGTTTCTCTAGGAATTGGTCTCTATCAGTTTGAGCCTGTCGAGTAGCGTCAATACGAGCCATCTTTGGATGTTCACGCATATTTACGGCCGCATCCACAGAAGGGTGACCAAAATAGAAAGACTCGCCTCTAGGAGAGAGAACGATGATGGCCGTCTCAACCGCACAAAAAGCATATAATTGACTCGCCTTCGTCAATAGCCCCGGTCAACGTTTTAAGAGGGTAGCTTGTCGAGCATTGGCGCCCTCCTTCGTCATCCTCGCTAAAGTTGTTTTGCCCTCGGTGGCGCTCGCTGGAAACTCAATGTATATTCAACTGATATGGTGGGACGGCGAAAAAATGTGCCATTTATAGGATTTTTTCTTTTTTTTTGGTCGGTCCATTTATAGGATTTCACAAGCCAAATAATTCATCACTCCCGTCTTGGTAACTTTTTGGCTTTCCATATATTAACATACCTCTTGGAGCGGTTTAATGATGAGCATGTTGTTTTCCGTCTATACATTCATCTTAGTATGTCCATAAGTTGTAGCTTCTAATGTCAATTACTAGCCCTTAATATACATGGATAAGAATCCAGAACAGACTTCTTCAATGGCTACTTAGTTAAAGAAGGAAAACAATCCTGCGGTGCAATTAGTAGTCCGCATTTTTATTTTTTATACCCACCTAAATTTTGAGACCGATGTACAATAAATCCCTAAATTTTAAATGTGTCATTATAATTCTTCGAATTTGCATTTTGTTGCGTCTATTAACACCGTTACTTTTTCCGTTAGCATATACCCGCATAGATACATTTTTTGGGGAAAAGTACTAAAAAAGTCTTAGACTTATTGCATAAGTAAAAGTTTAGTCTTAAACATTTCAATTAAACTAATTTAGTCCTCAAAATTTTCACATCAGTAACCAATTGAGTTCATTCGCCCAATTTAAATTGAAAATTGCCGATGTGAACCCAACCGTCCTACATTTCTGACATAATCAATACTTTTAATTTTTAAATAGAATTTTCATTTTTTTATTATTTTTTTCTCCCTTCTCTTGCCTTTGGCTTATGTCCAGTTGCTGGCAATGGCTGAATATCAACCACAAGCCAAAGAAAAGGAAAAGGAAAAAAAGAAAAGGAAAAATTAGTAAAAAGTTAACAATTTTAAAAATATTTTTTAAAAAAAATGGCAACACTAGTGCCGGTTGTATCATGAAAGACCACCAACATCCTTTTTGGCCTTAAATTAGTCGGATGGATTCAATTGATACTAATGTGAAAAGATTTATGTCTAAATTGATTCAATTGAAAGATATAAAATTGTATTTGTATTTGTTTTGGTATTTCTCCTACCTTATTTTTCTATTGGGAGGATGGGTGGCGTTTAAAGTGCAACCTTTTTTTAAATTTCTAATAAATTCCTTTTGTTCCCCAAATTAAAAATCGAGGGTTTAACATGCTCAAGCTTTGGATAATCCTATATATCTCTTGTATCTAGACAATAATTATTATGCTAATATTTCTTCACAGGTACAGATTGTGAAATTATAATGTAGTTAGATCGCATTTGTATTGTATTTTCTCATTGGCAATACTACTAAGTGAAAATGTGTCTATGGCCATATCCTCCATATTGTGTTATTCTCTTTCGTTTATTATTTACACGGTAAGAAGACATAACTAATTTTTAACAATTTGTAAAATCTTAGGGTAGCTAGATGGGACGATTTGATTTTATAGGACTCTTAAAGACCTTACTTAAAAGAAAGACGGTAATTTTACTATAAAAAGGGTAATTTTTACAATCTTGTTATTTTTGCTCGTTATGTTTAGAGGATTCCAACTACATTCTTTACCAGCTAATCGTCCGGAGCACACTGGCACCGGATCCGCCTCGCCTCCTGGTTGTCACTCCATGGATGCCGAGCTGCTCCATTGCCGCAGCAAAATCTCTGAAGGACTTGCTGCGGTCGGCCGTATACGGGGCCACGAAAGCACTCGTACTTGGGGCATTTTACAGCGCGTGATCTCATGTCCGTAATCTCTTGGCAGATTCGACTGACACATGCTGTCAAAACGGTGAAAACTCTTGGGAGATATGGGTGACGCTGTCCAAACGGTGATGGGTCCTCACGCCTTTAGCAACACTCAGTGAGGGATCGTACTTGCAATCCTCACAAGCTACATCTTCAATAGATGATGATGTCGAAACCACCTCAGAGACTCCTACTTCTTTGAGCTGAGCCGTCTCAAAGATTCCAACTCTTCGAGCGTGGCCATGACATTTCCACGAGCCAAGTCCCAAAGTACATATATTGTGAGCACCTTGTTCAGGCCCTTTCTGACCTCAGTGGTCACTCCCGCCCTTATCGGATCGAATCATTACAAGCCCACTAACTTTCACGTATTACATTTTTGGCTGATCATTGGCTCTGATACCGTGATGATAAGAACAAGTATTGCTCTTAATAATTTTACCCGTTTTGAGCTGGAACTCATGACTTTGTTCTTCTAGGCTTTGTCCATAAAATGCTTTGTTACAAGTTAGAATAAGTGTCAACCTATATGTGGCATTTTACCTCATCACGCCTAGGTGATGTGATATTCGATTCATTATTTCCCTTACCATACCTTGTCCAAGCCCTTTCAAGCCCTAAACAATTACTTCCACCCTCGTTGGACTAGGTCGTTACACCTCGCCTTGGTTAGACCGAGTTGGAACACTTGTTGTACGACAGGGATGGTTTTCACATAATTATCTCTCATTTCTGTGGTGCAGGCCCACTTGAAGGTAAATTCTTGGGCCAGGTCTCAGCAATCTACTTTCACCCACGATAAAAGGATCCACTAATTCATTTGAATGGACGAGTGCACTCAATGACTTTTCTAATGCTTAAAAAAGAGAAAGACCCATCCGTACGTCAAGCAATTGTCAAAGAAAGACCCGATCATATTTACCACCCGAACAAGGTGACGCAACTCACCGGGACATCTGTATTCCATCTTAGGTCTACAAGGTAAAGCACGACTAGCTGGAGAAATACTTTCTTCTTTAGGACTGGATTCTTTTGGAGTTTGAGACATTCAAATATTGAATGGAGTTGAGCTTGAACATGAAATGAAAACTACTCAGCCCGATTGATTCGGTACATTTGGATCATTTGTTCGTTTGGTATATTTATATTTGTTGTGTTTTCGAATCTCCAAGACGAGCTAAAAGGAAGTCTATTTTTCTTGTCGTCAAGCAATCACGCAAGCACGGAACACACATTACTGAGTCGAGCAGAGGCTGAAGCCAGAAACTCAGTCGAGCTCGAATCAAGTTCAAGCGGCATCAGAGCCGAAAGGCTCGACTCTAGTACAGGGATGTGTCCGACACAATTAGACTGAAAAATTCAGCCCTACTCAACTTCGAATCAATCTGATTAAAAAAAGAGAAAGCTCCCAATCAAGAATTGACTGGAGGAAGTCATGACTTGCCAACAACTTCGATAGCATCTTCCTTAGACACCGACGACTAAGCGGTAGTAATGTAGCAGGAGAAAGGAAAGGACACACCTTTTATAGTAGTATGTTAGAGAAACAATATATTACTAATGAGAAAGTCAACGGTTTGCCAAACAATATATCGGTCCTTTCACCTCTGGTTGCAAAAATAAAACGTTATTTTCTTGCAGAAATCCTTCGGGCTACATTTAGTCGTCCGAATTTCTAATCGGGGTAAGACTAAATAGTACGGAATATGAAATCATGAGATTTTTTTTTTATATCATGTTTATTATTTAGTGAATCGCGGTATTAAAGTCGGATATATTCACATAATATCATGTACATGTTTTTGATATAAATGGCATGTCATTATAAATGAACCTAAATATTCATAAACGGAGATGGTGAAAATCTCTTGTAACATTATTCCTTAATTTATTTTTATTTTATTTTATTTATCCTATTTTTTATAT
Source organism: Eucalyptus cloeziana (assembly GCA_014182715.1). Lineage (NCBI taxonomy): Eukaryota > Viridiplantae > Streptophyta > Magnoliopsida > Myrtales > Myrtaceae > Eucalyptus > Eucalyptus cloeziana. Next base: position 24,176,029 of record CM024642.1, read on the forward strand.
TATTTTCTTTATTATTTCTTTTTTCCCCTTTCATCATTCTTTAATAAAATTTTATCAAATAGTAAACTGTACTAACATACCTAAAATACAAAAATACAAAAATACCTAGAATATATAATAAATATAAATGTTTAATTGATAGATTGAATGTTTATTATAAGATAGAATTAAAGTTGAATATATAAATTAATATAAGATTAATTAAAAATAAATTTCTATTTTATTTTTATTTTTAATTTCTTAATTAGAAAAGTCAAATATTATTTATATTAAAATATAATTCCAATTTTTTAATTTAATAAGTTTGTTATTCGAGAAAAATAACTTTCCTATTATGAACATTAGAAATCCTATCCACATTTATCTCACCTCCCCCATAGGATAATTTTATCCTGTCTATATCCGACTTTATCCTGTCTTGAGCGAGCACCAAACGTAAGATAGAATAAATCATATTATATCCCGAATTTTATCTCGACTACCAAAGAGCATTGAGAAAAACCGGAAAAAAAAAAAAAGAAAAGAAAAAGAAAAAGGCAGCTGCTACTTAATTGAGCATTTTTAAGGCTTTATTATCAAGAGGCCTCTCTTGTTGAAGCGGAGAGACTGACTGGATCATGCCAAATACAATTTAAGATGAGTCAACAATCTCTCCGTAAGTCCGCTGGAATTGATTACTCGTTTCCAGCTTCTGCTTTACCAGGATCACCACATCCATCGTCGGTTCCGCTTCCGACAGAGGCATCAATAGCTCTTGGGCAAGGAGTTGAACTTGAAGCCCCTAGGGCCAAAAGCTCCATCCTTCTCTTGTCCACCGTTTTCTCGACATCTTCCAGCCATTCATCGACTGCCATAAGCTCGCTGAAGCTAAGGTTTTCGAATCGCAGGGGCTTAACGTCATCCAGTTCTTTAGCTCCTTTCATTCCAACTTTCAACTGCTTAAGCACATCGGCATATTGTTTGTTCATTTCCTCCAGGATTTGGTCTCTATCAGTTTGAGCCTGTTGGAATAGCATCAATGTAAGCCTTCTATGGATGCTCAATCCTATCCAGGACTGCATCCACTGAAGAGTGACCAAAATAGAAGGGCTTGCCTCTCGGAGAGAGAACGATAATGGCCATCTCAACAGCACAAAGAGCACATACTTCACTTACCTTCTTGAATAGCGCCGGTCGACGTTCTGCGGAGGTGACTTGTCGAGCATTGGCACCCTCCTTTGTCATTCTTGCTCAAGTTGTTTTGCCCTATAAGGCGCCCGCTGGAAAATCAATGTAAATACAACTGGTGTGGTGGAACTGTGAAAAATGTGATCATATATAGGATCTCTCGGCCAAAATAATTCATCACTCCCTCTTTGATTGGTAAATTGTTGGCTTTCCATATATTAATATACCTCCTTGAGCAGTTTAATGATAATCGTGTTGTTTTCCGTCTTATGAAATTAAGTATTTTTATTTTTTGAAAGTAGACCTCCTTAAGCAGTTTAATGATAAGGTGTCATTTTCCGCTAATGAACCAAAGTATATTCATCTTCTTTTCTTTTTTCTTTTTTTGAAAGTATACCTTCTTAAGCGATTTAAGGACAAGCTTCTTGTTTTCCATCTAATGAACCAAAGTACATTCATCTTCTTCTTTTTTTGAAAGTAAACCTCCTTAAGCGGTGATAAGCCTGTCGTTTTCCGTCTAAAGAACCCAAGTATATTCATATTTTATTTTATTTTGAAAGTATTCCTCCTTAACTGGTTTAATGATAAGCATGTCGTTTTCCATCTAATGAACCAAAGTATATCCATCTTCTTCTTTTCGGGCTATATTCATCCAAGAATGTTAATGAGTTGCATGCTTGTAATGTCAATTACTAGCTCATAACGTACATTGGTGAGAATACTTCTTCAACGGCTACTCGGCTATGGAAGGAAAACAATCTTTCAGTGCAATTAGTAGTGTAGAAATTTTTTTTTTCATACCCTCCTAAATTTTTGAGATCCATGCATAATAAATCCCTAAAGTTTAAAAGTGCCCTTTTTTGTTTTGGTGGTAGAAAGTGCCATTTTACTTCCTTAAATTTTCATTTTGTTGCACCGATTAATACCGTTTCTTTTTCAGCATGTTTACCATTTTTATGGGGGAGTAGGGGCGGGGTTTAAAGTGCAACTTTTTCTTAAATTTCCTAATATATGCTTTTTGCTCCCGGAAAGAATGACAAAAGTCACCAAAAATCCTAAACCATACCCAATGCCACACATTTACCCCTTTACTTTTTTCTGTGACACTAAAAATTCCAAACTTACACTTGGATCAATGGGAACCATTAAATATCTACCTCTATGGATGCTAGAAGGCAAATATTGTTGACATGGTTCTCATGTGATTTAAGTGAAATAAAAACGACGTTGATTTTAAAAAAAAAATCATTTAATGAAACACTGATAGAGAGTAAATATGTTACACAGGTACAAGTTTGAGATCTTTTATATCACAAGAAAAAATTTAAGGTGAAAAGTACAATGGGCATAGTTTAAGGTTTTGATGTCACCAAAAAAAAAAGTCAGGTAAATGTATCACAATAGGTATAATTTGGGGTTTTTTGTGACATTTTCCTTTACCTGAATGCGGAGTCGAGAGTTTAACATGCTTAGGTTCCGGACAATCCTATATCTCTCGAATATCTACACAGGAATTATTATGCTAATATCTTCTTGGGAGGTACAGATTGTGAAATCATAAAGTAATTGGATTGCGTTTGTATTAGATTTTTTCATTGGCAAAACCGCTCAGTGCAAGTGTCGAATAGTTATCTCCCCCCTATTGTCTTGTTCTCTTCCGTTGACATCACTTATTTTTAATCATTTGTAAAATCTTAGTACGGATGGAGAGTGCCGGAGGCGGTGTTGGGCTTGGCGGCTTGATGGTCGGCGACAGTCTGGTGGAAAATGTGGGCGAATGGTGGGCAGGATTTGGAGTAGTGGTCAGGACTCAGGAGAGAGTTTGGAGATGATGGAAACGGTGGTGCCATTGTTTGTGTAGAAACTAGCAGAGTGAAACTTGAAGAACGCTCGAGGGTAAGGTTTAATATATAGTATAGAGCAAAAAATGTCAATCTAGCAAGTGGAAGTCACCACGTGATTTGCATTGATTAATTATTTACTACATGATAATACATACATGTATATATACGGGGGGAGTATCTAAAATCTTTTATAAGAAGGAAAGGTTCTAAAATCTTTTATAAGAAGGAAATGTTCACGTGAGAAATTTTCTATTATTTACATTTTCCGAGACCGATATAAAGAGATGATATGGATAATGACACCGAAAGTATCCAAATTTTTAGTATTATTCGACCCATTATTGTGCTAAACCTATATTCTATTTGATCTATATCACTAAAATATATCTATATTTTATCTAATCTATAAAACCTCATATCACCCCCCTTTGACCCACTCCCATGCTCCAGTTGAGATAAAATAAAGAAAAACTCCATTCTAAAATACTAAGAAATGTATTCAATTTCATTCATCCCAACGAAATCGACCCGGGACATAAAAATAGGAAACGAAGTCATATTTCACAGTAACAATTAAACTCCACCACCACCATCTTAACATAACTCGATTCGTAACAACATTAGTCAATAGGACAAGCTAGAAATCATTCTTAAAGTCGCTCGCGAGCTTGAATTCGGCATCACCGCTCCCTATCTCATTTCCCTCTCTCTCAGCCCTCAACACTTTCCCTGATCTTCAGCGAAAGGACACTAGATCAATCACCGTCATGAGTGATCGAATGTGAAGGACCCCGAAGCATACTGGTGATAGCTCTCGTTCCTCATGAACTGAGCCAGCCGCGAGTCATGGGAAGCTCCCATCATCTGCTTCCCTAGGATCTCCTCATCGTACTCTCTCCACCATTTCATGTAGCTGCTCTTCTCCAGGAAAATCTCGGACGACACCGCGTACCTCTCGAGGAGGCTCATCACGTACCGCTCGAACTCGACCAGCTTCTCTCTCTCCACGGCCGAGTCCGGTCCTCCGCTCTTCAGCAACCTGCCCGAGATGATCGCCTCCTCGACGTGCGCCCAGAAGCAAGAGTCCTCGGTGAGGAAGTTGGACGAGACTTTTTCGCGTCTCGAGTTGACCGAATTACACGGGGCAGGCCTCTGCGGGTTCTCTTTTAGCCATTTCTCCAGTAGAATGTAGTGCTTGGACCTTCCTTCAGTTAGGTAATTCCTATTGCCCTTGGCATAGTACTCGGCTATGTCGAGCGGCTCGACCATCCTCCGGTAAGTGTTTCCCCCGTAAAGCCAGCCCTGCCGCAGCCATGCCCCCTCCTTCTGAGGCATCTTCTCTGACTCCTTGACAACGCGCTGCCAGTATTCCTTGAGGGTCTCCTTATACGTGACGACTCGGTGATCGCGCTCCTTCGGCTTGCTCTTGTAGCTGTCGTAATAACCAAAACCGTCGGACGCCGTCGCTTTCTTATACCATTCGAGGTGGACCATGAATATTTTCCTTTCCATGTCACTTGCTTTGCTGGAGGTATTGCTTCTTGCTGCTGCTCGGATTCGGGTCGCAGATTCTTCTTCTGATTTTGAGACTTTCTCCATCTGAATATTAACGTTCTGCTGCCATGGCCGATGTGAAAGCTACGAGTAGCAGTGAACAAAGAGATGGTCACAAGATATTGCGGGCTAAATTAAGCAATCGCAGGCTATAGCTTAAGCTATATATCAGAGAACCTAACCAATGTGATGCGTTCTTTCCATCCTGTGAAATTTCAACTAATAAATGAAGGTAACATCCTAATGCAATTCGAGCTACCTGAACTTGTGCAAGGTCGATCGCTGTCACTTGAGCAATTATCCCAGCCTTAAATGAATCGGGTTCGTGCTCAGCCAACGAATTTGGGTCCTTGCATAAGGATCCGCCTTCGAGACGTTCGATGATGCTACCGTAATGAAAACCTCGCAATTCTTGATTTCGACCACTCTCTGTGCTGCTCCTGTTCGCAAGCAGCAGCTCCATTACAGATTCAGGAGCTCTAAAACACGCGCCACGTGAGTCAGAACACAAGAGGAATGCCCCAAAAGGCACATAGGGGCTTGGCTCGCCATGAGGTCGAAGCCAGAGTCTAGGGAAACAGTCATCCTTATGGACCACGTGCAAGAAGCAAGAGTTCCACGCTGAGAACTGTGATACGGCTCGGTGGAAGCCATTGTCGCCGAGGAGAGGCGAGCCGAAAGTAATGCAGAGCGGCCGTATAGTGGTCGAGGCATCGAGCGAGTCTAGAAGCCATAGCGTGAACAGAGAGGCCATGCATCCAGCTAGGCAGTGCCCGGTAATAACGTACGCGGTAGACTTGGCAGATTCTGCAATCTGCGGTTGAAGTAGAACAAGTAGAATTGCAGATTTTTCAGGAGCAATTATTCAATTGATCACGGTACGACCAGCTAAGAAGACGAATGGAGACTTCACCTGAGCTCTCAGGACAGAGAGTTTGCGCTCGTCGCAGAGGGAGTCGAACAGAGAAATCGCAGCTCTGTTCAAGGAAAACGATGGGACATTCTCGGAGCAGAGGAAATGGAAGCGAGCGATCTCCGACCAGGGAGCCAAATCGCTCTGTTCTTGAAGATAGCTAATGCCGATAGGCAACGCATTGAAAGCAACGATTGTGTACTCCGGGTGCTGGAACTCTTCGAAAGCCACCGACGAGGAGGAAGACGACGGCGACAATAGGTGTCGCTGCTCGGCATTGACTTGCCCCTGGAGCTGTGAAACCGCGTCCCATGAGCGACCAAGAAGACCCGACGCCACCGCCAAGTTCGCCAGATCGAGCCCGCAGCTGAATCTGCGAAATCAAGAAAGATCGACGCGAGTCAGAAAGATCGATTTCGAGCCGTGTCATTCTTCGAAGTGAACATGGGACTTCATGAACATACAGAGGGAGAGGAGGTCGGTGGCCCATGACCATCATCCCACTCGTTCAATCGGCGTCTTCTTCCACCATTTGCGTTTAATCGAGCTGAGCCTCGGCATCTTCTCCTTATTTCCTCAGCGCGAATAATGATTATGTGAGAATCATTCGCCCTCTTGCGAACCGGTCGTTTGCTTCGACATCCGGTCAAACACGGCAGTTTCTCCTTTGTCTGGCGGCATATGCCATCATAATCAGGATCGACAGAACCTTTGACAATTCATTCGCTTACTGTTCTCTTGATTATGTATATGTGTGTCGATTTAAACGACTGAATTTTCATCCAGTGCCTCATTTGCTGACCACAAAAACGTGTTAAAAGACCGAGCATGCCGAAGTTAGTCTAAGCCGCTATAGGTTGAGTCGTTGCTTAAATACATCGACCACGAACACGGCACCTGTTAGAATGTTTAAATATTCTAACGGCATAGTCATCATCAGTGGAATTACTGCGTCCGTTGGAGAAGGCAGCTCCGGAGCCACGTCTTTTGCGGGGTCCGGCGACGGAGGCGCCCCCGGTCCTCCTCCTAATGCGGGGTCGGCAGCCACGGATGTGCTTGTGTGAAAATAATTGTATGCCTGTTAAAAGTTGAGGAGCATTAAGATATTCATTTTCTAGTGATTTACACCTGTTGCGTCGATTGTGAAGAATTGTATTTAGATATAAATTGATTTTCCTAATTTTTATGGTCCTGCACAACGTTTGAATATTTTTCTTACATAACTAAAATGAAAAATTACTATTACAAACCTTAAATTACGCCCATTGTGATACTAATACTCCAAATTACCAAAGCCCCAAACTTGTACCAATGTGGAAAATACCACTGTCTAATGTCTACCACAAGAAACTCAAAACTTCGCTAGGGAATTTTTTTTGCGTCGATATAAGTTTGGATATTGATGATTCGAACTTAGAATATTACCTTATCAAAAAAAAAACTTAGAATATTATGGTGAATTCTCGGTATCACCATCATAATAGATATAATTCAGAATTTTCGGTGGCATGAATCAAGATGGAAAAGAGAATGCCAGCTTCCTTCTCTTCCGGAATCAATTTCCGTAAAAGGGCCTCCATTTACACCTTGACATTTCTCTCTCTTTCAGAAAAACAAAAAGGTATAGAAAATGACGCAAATAAAGACCAAATCGGCAAAATGAAACGAAAAAAAAAATTGCATAAAGCACAACGCATATCGTGCCCAGATAATTACACTTCGGAAGGACTAGAAAAAGAAAAACCCCCATAAACAAAATTCTAAAAGTCCAAAATAAAAAAATAAAAAAATCGAAAAATCAATAACTCGACCGAGTCGATACCCAGCCAGCTCGCCGGCCGCCGAGTCACCGGCTCGGCGTCCCCGCCTCGAGCAGCTTCTCCCAATCCACGTCCTCCGCTTCCACCTCCTCCCTCCTCTCCCCCATCATCTCCACCATCCTCCTCGCCATCTCCCTCGCCCGCCAGCTCCCGCCCTCCGCCTCCTCCAGCGCCTCCGCCGCCCCCGCTGCCCTCGCCAGCCCCTTGAACCGCAGCCCGCCCTGGCTCAGCACGTACAGCGCCGTCACGCAGTTGTCCCGGGTCGACCCGGCCGCCCGCGGCAGGAACCCGACCAGGCACTCCACCGCCCCCGCGTCCATCATCGTGGCCCGGCCCTCCGCGCACGAGCCCAGGTTGACCAGCACGAGCAGGGCCCGGCCCGCGAGGCGGCCCGACCTGACCATGCCCAGGAGGACCGGCACCGACCCGAGCCGCACCAGCTTGACCCGGTTGCTCTGCACCAGCGAGAGGTGGTACAGCGCCGACGCGGCGTCGCCCTGGGCCCGCTCGTTCCCCGCGCGGAGCGCGTGGAGGAGCGGCGGCAGGGCGCCCAGCGCGCCGATCGCCGTCTTGTTGCCGTCGTCCAGGGCCAGGCTGAAGAGGGCGCCGGCCGCGTGCTCCGCCGCCTCCGGGAAGCCCCCCTTGAGCACGTCGATGAGGTTGGGGACGATCCCGGACCGCACGATCTTCACTTTGTTGACCGCCGCGAGCGACAGGTTGACCAGGGACGCCACCGAGTTGACCTGGACGGCGCAGTACTTGGAGACGACGAGGGGCCGGAGGGAGGAGAGCAAGCGGCCGCTGCACAGCGAGACCCGGCTCTCCTCGCTCGTCCGCGTCTCGTCCCTGAGCCCGATGACCGCCTCTTCGACGTCGAAGACCAGCGGGCTCTTGAGCTTCGCGAGGAGCTCTTCCTCCGCCGGGTTCGAGGGCTCGAACTCGGAGGAGGAGCACGACGACGAGCAGCAGCAGCTCGGGCGGACCGCGAGCTGGAGCGGCGAGGACGACTCGAAGGCGACGGTGGTCGCCACCGAGTCGTTGGAGCTCGAATAGGAATGATTTGCCGTCGGCGGGTCCTGATGATCTCTCCGAGAAGACTCTGCTTTTGCACCGCGCGTCTCTCGTTCTTCGCGGACGGAGTCTCGTCGTTCTCCAACCGTGTCGCGGGCGAGTTTCCTTTCCGTTCTGTGGGTTTGCGTGGACATTAGATCGGCGACGAGCTTATTAGCGGACGCCGAATCGAGAGGCTTCGGGGGAGGCAGAGAACGGTTCCTGCAGAAGCTGAGAATGGTGGACTTGAGGGCGTGGTTGGGGATCAACGCGGGGAAATCCGGCGCGGCGACGTCGCCGGCCAGAGCCGGCGGGACGAAGCCGAGGGACTTGCAGGCCTCGACGGACGCTCGCTCGAAGGAATGGCCGGAAGGGACGATGACCGGATCGGCCATGAGAGACCCCGAAACAGGGCACAGGAACTCGTCGGGCACGGCCGCCCGATGACGGGGGCGGTCGGCTTTCGGCTTGTCGGGTTTGGCCGACTTGCGAAACGAGACGATGGTCCACCTGCTGAGCCTGGGGCCGCCGTTTCTCTCCTTGGGCTTGTGGGTGGGGGTGGCCACCTTCATCACGGCTTCTTGGAACTCCATTGTCTCGAAGACCCTCTCTCTCTCTCTCTCTCTCTCTCTCTCTCACTCTCTCTCTCTCACTCTCCTCAGCTTCACAAGCATATACGAATCGCGACGACGGAAACGAAGGAGTGTCGGCGAAGCTGCATGATTCGAGGAGTCAGTTGGGTTTGGTGCCGAGATTTAGTAGGGGCAACGAGATCGTTGCGGCAATGTCACTGAACTCCGGGACAGAGAAGAAGACCGAGTCTCACTGTAGAGAGAGAGAGAGAGAGAGAAGATGGTGATGGCGATGGTGACGATGCGAAGAGGGGGATCTGCTGATGTGGGACGGGCGAGATTTTGTTCCTTTGCTTGCGGAGAAATCGAACCAACCCAGGAGAGAGACGGAGATTTTGCAGGGGATGATGATGATGATGATATCGATTTTATCTAATCTGCTTCGCCTCGAGAGAGGGTGGGAATTTGCATGTGCGAAGGCTCTGCAGATGTATGTTAGCGACTGACTTACTGACTGGGTCTCTCTCTCTCTCTCTCTCTCTCTCTCTCTCGGACTCTCAGAAGTCAGATGTTTTCCACGTGGCCGTTTTAGGCATGGAGCTGCTAAATCTTAAGAATATAATCAATTAGTGTAATTAGATAGTTTGAAACATAATGATAATCATTGATATTGGGTTTCCGCAGGGTAATTCAAGACCATGACTTAATGATTCTTTTTAATAACTTCTTTATGTTTTTGACGAGCATTTTCTTTTTTTTTGAGATATTAAGAAGGGGTCACTACTTGATTTCCCTCCTCTAAACGTGATTATAAGAATTCGAATTCGAAGCAAGCGAGCTCAAGTTAGGAAAGATATAGGTATTTGTTAATCTAGTAAAGAAAATTTTAGCTGTCAAGATGCATTGGTTTCGCATCAATCAATATTTCTTAAAATGAAATCAGATATTATGTATGGAATCGAGATGCTGTCTGTCTACATAGGTTGTCCTCACCTTTGTAGCCAGTGCCTTTTTTTTTGCCCCTGTACCTTCGTATCGAGTGTTCACATCCAGGAAAAGTGTGCATAATTTACGAGGAATAAAATGAGAAGAAAATGACGATTTTTTTTTTTTCTGTGGATCGTCTATTGTTGAACGGTCTATGTGAAAGGAACTTCCCCATTTTGACATTCTGAGGCCCTTGCTGATTACTAAAGCCAAAAGGGTACGAAGCAAAATATAGATAAAAGTTGATTTTGCTTCTTTTGCGTGAGGGAATTTATTTAATTTAACGTCTTTTTAAATGAATTGTTTAATGGGTATGAGCTACTTTAGATGGGGGGAGGCAGCTAAAGTCACCGGGAAAACCACTACGGTTCATTATTTTGCCCAATCGCTGACTTAATCGCTAAGGGTTCGAAAGACTCTCGTGCTTTCAAATGGTCTTTTTGGGTGTTCTAGGCTGGACAATTTCTTCCTTTCCCTTTTTTTTCCCATTATCCCCAAAAGTGATTCCCTCTCGTGGACTACCTTCCACTAGTTGAAACTCTGTTTTTTTTTTTTTCCTTCTTTTTTGACTTTTTTTCTATTTTTATGAATTTTTTGGGGGAGATTTGGTAGTTAGTTGAAACTGAGAATTCACCTTTCCAAATCTTGAATTCAGGGAAAAAGGTCACTTGTTCTTTAATCCATAAAAGCATAGGCACGTACAATTATATCCCAAGAATTCCTCCATCTGCTGGGGTGACCTAAGTATTGCATGAACAAATTCCTCTTTTTCTTAATACCGGGCACACCGATGAGTATTTCCATCTTATATACACCATAGAGCGTAATTAGCATCGCCGCACATCATTCGGAGAAGAGTAAGAGATATGGGTTATCACCATGATATGCCGCCTTTAGTAAATCATGCTTATATGGCCATGGTCCCTATTATTCAAATTTGTAACTACTATACTTACCGGGTAATTAATTTAGCTTCAACGAAGATTTTTTTTTTTTTCTTTCCGGTTGGGCTCGTGGAGCAGGTGTTCTACCTTGACTTATTCGGATGATTCCCTTGGAATTACTAATCGTATTTATTAAGAAAAAAACCATTTATGACCTAAGAGTCAAAAAGGGCCTTACCCGACAGAAGAAAACAAAGAAGAAAAAGAGAGAGAGAGAGAGAGAGAGAGAGAAATTTGCTAAATGGGTCGCTCATTATAATTGAAGACTTTTCAAAGCAATTAGACCCATGTTGAGAATCAGGGCCTTTCAGCTTTTACGCCACACCTGTTTTTCTTTCTGATATTGAAGTCCAAAAGCAATGGCATATTCCGGAAAGGTCTTGATTTTTTAGTGGCATTCAATAATTCCGAATATATTTTTTTCTTCTGGAAATCTTGGCTTTATTATCTTCTCCATTTTATTAATTGTTTAAAAAAAAAAAAACATTTGTTTGTTTATGTGCATGGCCATCTTTCTATTGCTTTCCCTGCTTTACAAATTGGCATGTTTGCTTTTTTGGTTTCCCATCATATGCTGATGGCACTGACTTTTCATGCTATGATCTGTTTGGCTTTTTCCTACTTTCCACCCATCAAGGGTGAGCGGTCTCGAAACTCAGTAGAAAGAAAGATTGTGATTTGAAACGAAGCTTTTGTTTCTTGGATTTTACCAAATTAAGCTTGAGGCTCTAGTACCAGCCGGATCGGGTCAAATTGTGCACGCGTTTTGTGAGCACCACCTATCTAAGTCATATTTCTAAAGAGCATAGCAATGATCGTTTACAGAAACGCGTCACTGATTTCACGGCGAAAATATCATTAAATTCATTGGTAACAATCAAATAATAGCGTGTTGGTAACAAAAAGGTGACTAGTAAGGAACTTATAAACAGTTTTTTTTATAAGTACAAGTACTTAATATGAAGAGTTTTGGTACACTGGTCAAGCTATAATCGGTAATTTTGAAAATAGCGGTAAGCCAATTACATAAAATGTTGGCACATTATTAACATAGCCGGTAAGCTTGGGATTATAAACCAATGCCAATACTTTTCAAAACCAAGCAAGATAAAATGTTGGTAAGTGGCTGAAATTAGTCGATATCATAATGCGATCAATACAATTATGCCAATCAAATTAAGATTGCTAATTTCTAACAAAAGTAAATAGCTCTCTCGACTTGGTAAGCAATAAAAAAAAATGTCGGTACATCATTAAAATAGTTGGTAAGTTTGAAGTAGGAGCAACCATTGGTTCATCTCAAAGCTGATAGGTAAGTTACTAACGAAAGACTAGTATACCAAACTGCCAATCTCTCTCTCTCTCTTTTCATTTTTTTTTCCACCGACATTATGTTGTTTGCTGGTACCCAACACGATATCGGATTCTGTTTTTTAGGTCATGGTCAATGAACTGCACAAGTGAGAGGTTTACTTGGGAGTTATGAGGAAAGCTTTTGCAACCATATTGACAAGAATTGTTATTTTAAATATGCATCATGATCACTTAAAAGGGTTCATTCGTGTCGCGAAAAATGAGCCATTTCCGGAAAATATTTTTTTAAAAGTCATTTTCTGGAAAATGACAATATTTTCCTAGGTGTTAAATTTAAAACTTGAAAATGTTTCGAAAAATATTTTCCGGTGTTCGGTAAGGAAAATATTTTCCGCTCACTAGATTGGCAAACGCGAGCATCAAGCTCAAGGCTCGCCAAATCGATGAGCACAAGTTTGAGATCGACAAGTTTGAGGTTCACTTGGCCTAACAACTAAAAAAAAGAAGAAGATTGGAAAAAAAAAATGGAAATTAAAAATAATTCGAATTAAAAAAAAAAAAAAATTAAAAAATAATTCGAATGAAAAAAAAAAAAAAATAAGAAAAAGAAAGGGGAGGAGGAAGTTAGGAATTATAGAGATTTAGTGAGGAAAATGTTTTTCACTTGGCCAAAACTTTTTTTTTTTTTTGGTCGATCTTTAATCCTACTCTAAACACTGTTTTCACTTTTGCCTCACGCCACCTTGAGGCGTGGGAGTGAAACGGCTCGAAATGAATCTTTCCCACTCCAACGTCCCAGAGAAGGTGGGGATTTGAACCCCAACCTCCCCTTCCAAGATGGAAGGGTGGCCAGACTGGGCGAACCCCGGTGGTTACCCTTTCTACTTGAAATGGGTAGATGGGGTCCCCACATTCTCGTGGGGTGGAGTGAAGACGTGCATTTCGGAAGTGGGTTTCGACTCCCACGCCTTACAAAGACGTGAGTGAAGACGGTGCATTTCGAAGTGGGTTTCACTCCCACGCCTGAGGCGGGACAAAAAGTCCGAAAGTGAGTATTAAAAGGACAAAAAAAAAAAAAAAAAAGTGGAAAAAAATTTTCCCCTAATTTAGAAGACTTTTTCTTTGATGAAAAATATTTTCTCAAGAAATTCATTTTCAGTGAAACGAACGTCGGAAAATCCGAAAACGTTTTCCGGAAATTATTTTTCGCGAAACAAACGAACCCTAAATATAAGAATCGCTCGATTATCATTGGAGTGAGACGAATAATATATCTATTCTAGCATTGATAAAAAAAAAAAAAAAAAAAGCCGAATCATTCGCATCGTATATCGTTCGTATACCTACGAATTTTGCAAGTGAGACTCTTTCTCTCATTGCTGAACAGTGGAGGGGAGCGGGAGTATTGGATTCCGTCTAGGACATAACGTGAAGAAAGCCCTCTTTTCCTCTGCCTTTGACTTTTTGCCTCCTCTTTTTTCCCTCCTTTCTTTTGTCAGGGAATTTCAGCTTGTATAATATCAGGAGCTTGTGTCGTACGAATAAACCGAATAAACATTCAGTACGACTATTTATTAATTATTAAAAGATATAAATAATCTGCTAAAGTAAGTCTGTCATACTATGCCATCGGTATTGAGAATGAGATGGTGAAAGGTCTTTGTATATACTTGAGGATAAAAATTGAAATTATTTGATCAAATGATGTTCAAAATATTCTCCTTGATATTGATACTAAAAAAACACCCTAAATTGGTACATATATAATAAAATTATCCATATTTAATTTTTAGATCACAAAAAATTCTAAGTTAATACATCTGTGTCAAACGTAGACTTGTCATGCCCATTAAGTTATTGTCTTGTCGTATTGTACTTTTCAGATAAAATTTTTAAAAAAATTAATGAAGGATTGAAGGATAAATACGTTACGAGTGTTTTCGTTATATTACTTCTGATTAAAGCACCTTCCTGAGATGAACTAGTGGTCGACGTGGCGGAAAACGATTGGGAGGCGTGAGATCAAGCGTGACGTGGGGTCTGGAAACATCGGAAGAGCCGAAGGCAAAGAAAGAGAGGGAGGGAAGAAGAGGACGGCGTCCCGCGGCGCAAGTCAAGAACGGCTGGCTTTTCTCCTCTCATCCTGCCTTCGGCGCCAAGCCAGCTCGCCCTCCTCCTCCGACCACCGCCTGCCCTCCTTAAAATACCCGAACCCCATCCAGGGACATCCTCACCTATTTCCTATTCCGATTCCAATTCGAGTTCCGACCCTCGGCCGATCTCAAAGAACGTGACGCGAGAAGAACAACAACCCACTTCGGATTTCGACGGTTCCAGGTCTCCCCCCTCGATCGAAGAGAGACATGGCGAGAGGAGGAACGGAGGCTTTTCCAGATCTGGGGAGGCATTGCCAGGACCCGGACTGCAATCTCCTCGATTTCCTCCCCTTCACCTGCGACGGCTGCCGTAAGGTAAAAGATCCGCGAGGCGATCGTCGCGTTCGCGACGGAAAAAGATTCCCTTTTTCTTCGAGAATTTGAATTGTGAGTAACGTGCGGACGAACCCATTACGTGCGCAGGTGTTTTGTGCTGAGCACAGGTCGTGCAAGTCCCACGGGTGCCCGGGATCGGACCACCGGAGCCGGCGGGTCGTCGTCTGCGAGGCCTGCTCGGCGGCGATCGAGGCCACCGGGGAGGACGAGAGGGCGGCCCTGGCGAGGCACGAGGGGTCCGGGGACTGCGACCCGCGGAGGAAGAAGAAGCCGGCGTGCCCCGTGCGCCGGTGCCGGGAGGTGCTGACGTTCTCCAACACCAGCGCGTGCAAGGCGTGCGGGATCAAGGTGTGCCTCAAGCACCGGTTCCCGGCCGACCACGGCTGCGGGCCGGGGGCGGCGGCGGTGCTGAAGGCGGCGGCGGCGGGAGGGCGGTGGAACGACAAGTTCGTGGCGGCGCTGGCCTCGAGGGGCGGGAAGAAGGAGCGGGGATCGTCGTCTCCGCCGAGCACCCCGACCATCAAAGCCTGTTGATCGAACTTCTCTATTTTACTTTTTCAAAATTTTTTCTATCGAAGCTTCGAGACTTCATGATTGACATCGATGCCTCACCGGCCTTATACAAATCTCTGTGTATGTTCATTCCGATTTGAGGCCCAAATCGAGCCCAATGCATTCCGGTGCGGTTCATGCCGTCGTCGTCGTACTCGTGTCATTCCGTGTCAATTCTTATGCACTATCATATTTGCATTCCCATAATTCAAACACGGAAAGCGCACGTATACTCAAAAGTCATAAGAAAGATCCTGCATGCCCAACTTTAATAATGAAAAGATAGGCTTAGCTTTTGATTTCGGAACACTTTTCGAGAAAGATCCTAAATGACAGCACACGGATATCAATTGGTGTTTCATACATGAAAATTACGCGTGAGTGACTTGTCACTTATTGTGCATATGATATTTACATTTTCATAATTTAATCTTGAATGCACACGCATGCTCAAAAGTCATGAGAAAGATCCTACATGCTCAATGTTAGTTACCAAAAGATAAACTTTTAGCTTTTGATTTTGAAACCCTTTTTAAGAAAGATTCGAATGATAGTGTCGATTGGAGTTTCATGCATGAAATTGCGCGTAAATTGTCAAATCCAAATTCAACGTGACAGGAGATGGAGTGGTGGGGTATCGTCTCCAAACTTTCTCCGCTTCAACCTAATTTTTCTAAAAGGCCACAAGATGTGCGCATACTGTACAACTATCATGAAAAGACATGAAATGACGAAAAATTTTAAATTATGTAAAAAGATATACGCTTCCTCTAAAGTGAACAAGTTCATTGAAAAAAATTGAAGGTAGAGGGTAATTGATATGATAGATATGACGTGTTGAAATGATATATTAATAGATCAATACATTAACCCTTATAAAATGGAAAAATAAATAAATAGACAATTCATAAGAGAAAAAAAATGAAGGGAGCCTTATTGAAATTACCCTTATGGAAGGCCATTTTGAAACTCTTAAAGTCTTAGGAGTGTCTTGCAATACTCCATTGGAGTCAATAATCTTATCTTGCCACATCAATTAAGAAGATGGAGAGGTTCTGCTTCACGATCCTTCTACTCAGGTAGCTATATAGGTGAAGAATATTGTATCTAAACCATACTTTTCCAGAAGAAAGCATAACCAAGAAATTCAGTAAAAGCAAAAAAAGCAGGTCATGCGTCAACAAAAAGGTCAACAACCACCGCGACATGAACTAAGAACCTACATTCCACATCGGGTGATCAGGGTCTTTCGGGGGTTAGTTCAGCTGGGGGAAAAATAGGGGTTTGACACTTACATGTGTTGGATCAGACATCACAACTTCATAAGATCTGACTCAGTAATGAATCATCAGTCATGATCACTAAATTATTTAGCAGATACCCAGGTTGTTCATAATAAGAAAGACACCAGATGACAGATCTATATCAAGGTACTACCAGAACTACTCATCAAGAAAAAAAAAGTGTCACGAGATCTAAAAACAGAAGTTTGTATTTATGAAAGAAAGCAAAAATAAATGAAGTTGTTATTACTGGAGAAGCGTTCTTACAGATCTACAAGCAAACCACACAAAGCAAAAAAACCCTAATCAAGATGTGTGGAACTAGACGGGTACAGATGCATGTCTATGCTTTCAACCTGGTAAAAAAGACAGTGAATACATATACAGGAAAACAAAGTGAAACGCACACATAGAACTGATAATGAGAAGAAAAACACACAGAACAACAAACGCTGAGCAGAACTTTTCTAGATCTAGCAGATCATCGGACCAAGATGCTTGATTCCCCAAAGAGAAGAAAGTGGGAGAAAAATGAACCCAAGAACAAGAAGATCAGAGAGAGAGAGAGAGATTAACTCCTATATCACGCGCGAGGCTTGATCGAGGAGGGTGCTTTTGTCTTCAGCTCGTGATCCCTAACACTTCTTGTAGCTGGTCGGAGGTGTATTTCGTCGAAAGGCAACAATGATGATGGCGATAGTGGGGAAGTAGTTGAAGAGAATAAAGGAAGAAGGGTGGGAGCAATCATGGCGACGGAGAAAGTGCAGCAGGTCTTGCTCGTGGACATCATCATGATGATTGCTCCCCTTTTCGAGCTCCTTTCTCTCTTTCTTCTCGGGGGCGTTGAAAGCGAGGATGATGATGCAAACAACCGAGCTTCGTTCTTCGTGCGTCCTCTCTCCCTCTCCCTCCCCCTCTCCCCAGCTTGTCACAGAGAGAGAGAGAGAGAGAGAGAGAGAGGGTCAATGTTCACTTGAGAGTGTTCTTGCAGGTTCTGAACGTGAGATAAAGAAGCAAAAGCGGCTGGATCGGCATGCGTGTGTGATAAGATGTTTTTGCTATTTTCCCTTTTTGTTTTTTGCTTACGGCCCCTGTTTCCTTCCCTCATTTGGGTTTTTCATACTTTTTAATAGACTGATCTCGCTGCTAAAATTCATGGCTTTTCTGCGCTTTCACAAGCAGGTCTAGATAATTTCCTCAAGGTCACGAAATTTCTCGTTTGTGGTCATACTTCTTGCAAGGCAAGATGAACAATTTTCAGTCTTTTTTTCTGCATTTCCTAATTTATAACATGATTATCCTTTGTTTTTCATTCATGAAAATATGAAGTAATCATGCCAAGTAAATGAACTCGAGCTGAACTTACAATACTGTATGAATCTATCACAATTATGGCATGTTTTAGGTTCATTATTTTTTGGCATAGCTTAAGCATGTCTAAGAGTTTTTATTCAACTAGGGTTAAGTCCGAAAGTTTTTATTCAACTAGAGTTTGTTTTGTTGCATCACAACTTTTCATCGAGATTTCAAGCTTGCAGCTATGTTTGATTGATAAATCTTTGCATTTTAGATTATTTTGTAGCTTTTGTAACATATGGTTCTCTTCTATCAAACCAAGATATCAAAGCATGCTTGTAAAAGTCATATATACATATTTCTGATTTTAGGTTCTGTTTGTTTCCGAACAATTGATAATTTGAAAAATAATTTCCCAAAAACGATCACTTGTATCAGTTGAAATAATTAATCGATGAGATATTTTCATTATCGACAACATATTATATGTTAATATTTTCATAAATGATGAAAATATTTTTAATTTGTTCATTTTTGTATGTGATACAAACAATCTTTTTTAGAAAAACATTTTCGAAATCATTCATTTTTTATGAAATAAACAAAACTTTATACTTGTCACATTCTCTTCAAAATTGATTTAAGTCATCAAGTAACTGTTATCTTTATTGAGCTATTGTTATACTTGTTTATAATATTATTTTGGTTGTTGTTTGTATTTCCTATATCAAATGCTAGAAAATACATATTGCGTGATGTGGGGAAAAAAACATATTCATCTGAGGGAGAAAAGCATAGAATTTTTCCTATCAACATGAGACCAAACTTTGCAGCGTTTGGAGAGGTTCCAAGGTTCCAAGAAATAAAGCGATGGGTTTCTAGATATCTATAATATACACCGAGATTAGGCAGATGATATTATTTTTAAGTTCTTTGTGGGAGTTAGGATAGAGTGCATGTTCCAGTTCTGGACATTAAAACATTCTATTGTAAACTGCGTGTATTATCCCAAAAATATTTTACGTTTTTACACAGCAAAGTGCTCAAATTAACATTTATGGTTGCAGGCAGCGCTCCCAAAGTCGAACGGCTTTAGATTCTACATAAATACAATTTCATAAGGTAAGGAGAAGAAAGGCAAAGAATAATGGAATGTACGTGAGTAAAGCAATTATGAAATCATGAGCGATCCTCTTTTCTTAGAGAGAGAGAGAGATGCAAACTCGATAGGGATTGGCTAGTGATATTACGAACAATGCTTTTTTTTTCTTTTCATTTACAATGAAAAGGGCGGAGAAAGACGTCCGGCATACAAAATGTATGGTTACACTGCATGAGCGGCTAAAATCGTTTTAGGGAATCGAATGAAAGGTCATCTTCCAAGTTCGGCATCGCCCCGGTTACACTCCCATGCGAAGCAAAACCAGAACCGGCTTGACTCCGCTTGATACTTGCGCCCGTCACCGACTTAAGCAGTGAAACAGAAATCGGATCATTTGCTTCTCAGGTTTGATTTTCCCAGAATCTCCATAGCCGTTGGTCAACCTTACTAACTGAGGACAGTCAGCAGTCAGCATTAACAATGGGACAGCGCGCAGGGATCTTCAGTTTGCGTGATATACCTAGTTGGCAAATTCCCATGGATCGAAGCACTGAATAAGTTTATCTTGAAGATCCATTCGATTCCGCAAAATCTTCAGCTCCATGACCAGATGAAGGATGAGCCAACTCTCAGCTAATTCACTGTTGGACATAACAGACAATGGGAATACCTTCAACAAAAGTTTCGCCCTACGGAGTTGCCCTTTCCTCATGGTTGGACGGCAATCCACATTCAAGTTTGATGGCTGCCATAAGCTCAGGTGAGACAAGAGGGCGAGCTTCTCCCGACTTCTCCAAAAATTTACTCACCTCCCTCCCTCTGCTGTGAGAAAAGCTCGATTCCACATCTGCTCCCCAACCACGATAAAGTATGACCTTATTTGGCTCCTGAGAGACAAGAACGGCACCTGTTGCTTGCTGTAATAACACAGGAAAACAATAGGGAGTGAGCTGCTTAATTATAAGCTAAGTGGCTTGCTCCTCAATTTGGCCCAAAAAAAAGAAAAAAGTTGGCTTGCTTCACAGACCTCCAGCTTGAAAACCAGCTCCGGATCGATGTCCCTTTAGCCCTGCCCTTTACATTAACTATAGCAAGAGGATGCTTCTGGAAATGTGTCTTAATCGTTTTGGCTATGCCACTCACAATGTTGCTTCTCCCTAAAAAATGACAGCAATGTAGATACGTAACAAATTTGGAAACTGGAGCTAAATACTATCAGCTGCAGCCTAATTTAAATGAAATCACAACTATACATCCTAAAATACGAAAACTCCTTAATTGTTTGTTTTCATATATTACAAGCATGTGACATATCATAAGCTGCAGCCTAATTTGAAAGAAATTACAACTATAGATCCTAAAATACGAAAACTCCTTAATTATTTGTTTTCATATATAACAAGCATGTGACATACTGTGTGCTGTGTATACAACCATCAGAAGAACCAAGCTTCCAAACAGTTTGGAAACTAGAAGGACAAGTAGTAAAATACTTAACAGCTGCAGCAAAACACTTTCTAACCTTGATTGACAAGATGTAAAATGATAACAACTGCACCGACAAGAAAACCATTTAGTTTAATATCTAAAAGAATGCCAAGTAGAATACCTACTGCTAGCACTGGGCGTTTTCTCATCCTGAGGGCTTGCTTACGTAGAAGAAGCCTCTCCTTGTTGGAAAGATTCATCTGACTCATTGGCATCTCATCTGATGTTTCTGGTTTGCTATCACCCATTTCAACAGATGCCTTGGATAATTCCACCATCTGGGTATCACAGACATGATGCTCAGAATCAATTTGGTCAGATACTTTGTGCTTTGACTGAGATCCACGGCCTACATTAGATCAGCAGTAAACAGATGAGATTATAGTAAACAAACATTGCAAGAGTGTATTAACTTTTCGCCAGGTCCTGAGTCACCTTCATCGTGTCTTTGCATAGAAACACTCCACAGAGAATCTCCATTTGCTGATTTATCCAACATCTCAGGTTTGATTTTCCCAGAATCTCCATAGCCATTGTTTACTGAAAATCCTGTCAGCTCATCCTCCTGTCTAGATGGTATTTCGAGCAATGAAGCATCCACCCCATTGCTAGTGCTCATGGAAGTTGAATCATCTCCTTGATTATCTCTAGCCTAAATAAAATTTCCACATGGCTTCTCTATAAGTATTCCCTCACCAACAAGATCTAATAAAGTCAACAAACTAACTTCTCATTGTGTTCTGTTGCAGCAGGATAATGACACAAAGGTTGACTGCAATTTTCTCAATTGAAAAGGAGGCTGCTACAGGCTTTCATTGTGCAAAACACATCCCAAAATCCATCTTAACACATTATTTCCCACAAGTTCACCAGATTTTCATCACATGATTGCTTATATCTGACTTGAAGCTTCATATTAATATGACACATTCAGAACACACCCCCCAAAAAAAAAAAAAAAAAGTCTAACATAACTTTAAGTCTTTAAATTTCGAAACAGAGGTCTGCCTTAGTTGGCCTTTTAAGTTCTGTTTCGAAGATGGGAAGGGGGAAGAAATGAGAGGTGAGGGAAAAAGTGGGACCAAATTTTACAATTTATGTGAGAGAAATTTCAAATTCTCTTCGACATTTTCTACCTCTCAACCTTTACTCTCCCCCAAGAAAGAAAATCTTTCAAACAAAGCATAAGTGTCCTTGCATTCCTAATGATTTCTTCAGTTATCAGGAATCCATGTGTTGCAGGCATTAGATGGATGGAGTTCCAAGATTTAATTCCAAGTCCCACGACCCGAGACCAGTAATATCAGCAATACTAGAACAGCAGTATCTAATCAAAGGGTTTACTTTCATTCGTTGCACGTTTCAACTCTAATCTCAGAAGCTAACATAGTACCACTGCATGACATAAAAAAGCAGCAGCCACTTCCAAGCATTTTATGGGTGCAAAAAGTACCTCAACATGTTCCTCGTGAGAAACAGAAACTCCTGGAAGAGAGTTGCATGCTAAGTCAAGTGCACCACCCGAGCTCAAAGAATCTAGTGATTTCATAGGAGCCACTTCCCCTGTGACCTGAATCCAACAGAAATGAATGCAGTATGAAAAACTACGTACTATTAACATGACAAGGAAAGAGAAACTGATGTGCTTACCAGCGGAGAAATCAAGCCGTCCAATGAATGTACGTCACTCCTTTCCTTGTCTTTATCCTGGCAAACAAAACATCTTATCTTGTAACTCGCTATTGTTAACATGATTGAGAGAAGGGAGATAGTATCACCCACCAATTGACGTTTCAGCCGATCTATATTTTCAGAAAGCTTCAACACATGAAGTTTCAAAGACTGCATAACAAGAACAGTAAATAAGTCAGATTTTATTTATTATTTCAAATGATATGAAAAAGGAAAAACAAACCAAGGAGATATAGAGGCTCTGGAAAATATTATGCAACTTCAGGCATTTACATGATTGCAAAGAGAGAGATGTTAGCTTTACCTCACGACGTTGAGCCTCTAAGGAACGTTTCATTGCTGCTTTTTTATTAAGAAGTGTGTGTGGCCTTATACAAGCTGGTCGTTCATAATTTTTTCCACGATATACAATGATCGCGTATCCTTTACTCACTCTCTCTACTGCTACCAATATCCCACCACTTTCTGCCTCTAAGGTCTGGGCTATTTGATGAACAGATTCAATACTTTTCTCTTTACAGATTATTTTAACAAGCTCCCTATATTTCCAGTGAAGATGCATGTTTTCAACTGTCCCGGCATATACACCCCGCCTACCTGGACAGAGAAAAAGTCACAGCATATGAAATCCATTCCATCAAAAGTGTAGGCTAAAGAAAAGATAAAAAATTTTAAATTCTCATGAGAGAGCAAAACCACATACTAGAGAGACAAGATAAGACAAGGCGAGTTGTAGAACGCACCCAAAAGTAAGAAAGGCTTCATTCTCAAGCCAACCTTCCTTAGCATGTACCTTTCTTCTTGTGTTATGCCCTCTTTATCCATATCAGGTTGTTCCGGGTTCTCCGTATTCTCAAGCTCAGCAAGAAGTTTCTCCGCCTTGGCTTTCTTCTCTAAAGCCTATCATTGAAAATGATAAGCCTCTAGGAAGACAGATACTACTGAAGTTAATGCAGATTCAGGCACAGAAGTTAAAAAAGAAATACCAGGGACAGCTTGATGCCATTCCTCCTAATAACCCCCTCAACTGAAACGGGCTTCTTTTCTTCAGAGGGAGGAATCCTTATTTGCTTAACAGTGTCAGCATTGTCATCTCCAGATGCAGACAAGGTCAATCCATGTTGAGATTCAACTGCTTTCTCCATTACTATGCCACCTTTCCTTCGCTCTTCTATTGCAGTTGAAACCGCAGGAGGCAAGTAATCCTTCCCTCTGTACAAGACAATAAATTCCCTATCCCGGGAAAGTAGCGTCCCTCCAGTTAGCCGCTGGAATAAGAGATCTTGAGTTAATGAATGCCTGTTCTGGTCATAAAATAGATACAACAAACAAAATATTTTCTAGGGGAAATACCCAGAGCCACTAACATGAAGCATTATTAAGAGATTGACTACTTTTTGGACTTTACATGTGAAAGAATACTTTCTATCGAATGAATCTAACAACAGCTTAGAGATAATCTTAATGAAATCAGCTACTTGGGGAAAAGAAGCGTATAAAATTTTCTCTAATAAGTATCTTCACATTCCTTCATCATGATAAAAGAGATCTCTGCACCCTAATTCTTTCATTTGGAAGGGAAAAAAAAAAGTGCAGATCTGTAACATATGTTTAAAAGGGTCTGACCCTCAATTCTTCTGCCATCATCTCGCTATTTGTGTTTTGTACTCCTCTCTTCACAGCAATCTTTGCAATCTCACATTTCTCCCACAACTTAATGATGGAAGCAGCTAATCCTTGGAGATTCCTATTTCTACCTGTCGAATGCAGAACAAGCAAGTGAATACTAGACAGTCACGTCAGCCAGTGGAACAAAATTAAAGCTTACCCAATGCAAACTGGCATGGCAATGGTCTACTGAGTCTCCTCAATATGGTCATTTCATCATTTGTCAGTTTAGGGTTGACTCCATAAGGAAGAAGGCGGAAGGGCCTTCTGTAGCCAGGAACAACAGCAGGCAGAAAATCCGCATCCACAGGTAGAGGTTCATATCCCCACCAATCAGCAAAGCGCGGACCCAGTCCATCTAACAATTGCTCAGCTTCTTCAGCAAGTTCTCGCTCACCTGGCAACTGGAATCGTACTTTATCAGGAGAACCCACGCCATGTATCAAGGTTGGATGACCAGCTTCATTCGCAGGAGTTGGTCGAGTAGCTTCTACCCCATCATTGCCAGGTGGGCAGCTCTCTTGCTCATTGCATCCATCGTGATCTATCGGCGTGCCAGGGCCACTTGTTAGGCTATCATCAGCCAAGAAGTAAGGATACTTGTAATCAGCTCCTCTATACAATACCATGTTACCCCCAGATCTCCAAACTACCAGACCCCCAGTTTTCCTCTGAAGATGTCAAGGTTGTAAAAAAAAAATATATTAGACTGCTGAATCTGGAGGAAGAAATGCAGCATTAAAGTGGAACTTAATATTGTGATTGGATCAAAAAGTCCATAGCATTCTGAAATACGCATAATCCAACATCTGTTTTGTAAGCTTACGAAGGGCATGATGACGGCAGCTTGATTGGATGGTTTAATTCGCTTGTCAAAAATGGCGCTCTATCCAATCGATAAACAAAAAGATTTCTACTCCGCAGATTGCAAGCAAGTCTTATCCATTTCATTTATTAGTTATATATGATCCATGACATAAACGAGAGCCTCAAAATCAAGAGACTTACTCTACTAACAGTAGATACCGATGTAGCTATGCTTATTACCTCCAAGAGGCTACATACCTATGCAACAAGAACAATTCCAACAAAGAAGAAAGCCCAAAACTAGCCATACCTCCAGAAGCTCATGCGTCCTCTTCATGTTCATCCTGCACAAGTCCTCGCAGGTGATCTTAACGACCTCCGTCTTCCTCCACCTCTCGTGAATCCCATTCACAATCCCCTCCGTGATCCCCGCCTTCCCAATCTTCAACCCCTTCTTCAACTTCACCCCGATCCCCCTCAACCTCCTCAGCTCCTCCTCCGACAGCCTCAGCTCCGCCAGCGTCGGCGCCGCGGCCGCCTTCTCCTCCCTCCTCCCCCGCTCCCTCTCCAATCCCCTCTCCTTCCTCGCCTTCCGCCTCAACTGGCCGTACCTCTCCACGAAGCCGCCGGAGCCGGGCTCGGGGACGGGGTTCTCGGGCGTGCTCCAGCTCGTGTCGATGGTGTGGCCGACGCGGTACTTGGGCAGCCGCGTCGGCAGGGGGACGAAGATCTCGCCGGCGGAGCCAGGCGAGGGCTTCGGCGCCGGACCATCGCCTCCGCCGCCGTCGTCGTCTTCCTTGAAGCCGAGGCTGCGGAGCTTCTCGGCGATGCGCTGGATGGCGGATTGCGGGACGGCCGCGGCGTCGCCCCGGGGGGCGGCGGAGAATCGAGGGAGGAGGCCGGTGGAGGGTCGAGGGTTGCGGAGGAACGGAGCTGCAGGGAACGGCGAGTGGGGAGGAGCGAGGGTTTGTGGCGGGAACGGCGATGGCGGGGGGTGGAGGTGGAGGTGGAGGTGGCACTGGGGAACCAGCATTGCTTTCATGGAGAGGGAGGGAGCGTGACGAGAAGCGAAGCAGATAATGCGGTGTTTGTATCAGACAGGGAGGGGGTCTCTTTGCTCACGTGATTCTCGCGTGCTGGCCCTCTACCCAAATTTTCATCTTCTATTTTGCCCATTTCTTTTTCTTTTTTTTTTTTTTTTTTGGTGGGGGGTCTTTTTTTTTTTTTTTTTAATACTCTTTTTTTGCCCTAATTTTTTTTTTTTTGCGGCTCTATTTTGTAAAATTTTTTTTTTTTAAATATAAGGGAAAAAAAGCAAATCTTTTTTTTTTGCTCATCCCCTAATTTTTTTTTTTGGTCGGACTTCCTGTTTTGTAAAATTGCCCATTTCGGCTCGTTTGAAAAAGAAAAAAGAGCAAAAGCAAAAGGTTGGATGTTAGGTTATGTGGACTCCTTTCTTATCTACGCAAATCGAGCACAACGAGGGAATCCCTAAGCAGGTCTGACCAAATGGATAGGTTGGGTCAGATCGAAAATGTTCTGATATAAATTGATTTATTTTCATACGATACAAATTTAATCAATCATATTCGACTTGACCCATACCTAAGCCAATATTATCCATATTACTAAAATAATGTCATATGTAATTAAATTTACGAAAACTCATATCTAAATCAAGATAAAAACATGAAATGAGTGAACGCAAGATTAAGTTGAGGCAAAAGAGAGTATGTAGAGAGAGAATTATACAGATGGATTGCGCAAGATCAAATATGAAGAGCTCGATCCATATTTCTAAAATACTTTCATATTTACGAAAAAGATTGAATTATATAGGTGGATTGAGTTTAAGTAAGTAATGAATCCATTTAACACCCAAATTGCTTTGGACTTCCTATTGAGGTTCTTCTTTCCACATTTATAAATCAACCACCAACCTTTCCATGGGTGGTCTTAGGCTTCTCCCACTCTAAAGTTTAGCTCCAATGGTTTCCCTTCACATTTATAAACTGACCATCAACATTTTCCACACTCAAACACATATTGTCCCTAGAGCTGGTGTGGCCACTCAGGAATATCAAAGCCAGGATCATTATCTTCATCTCGAATGATCAGATCAGTCATTTCCTCATGATCACTATTCGAACTTTGCTGAAACACTTGTCTTCTTCCTTCTAAACTCGAGTCATATGATTCCACTTCGATGTGAACTCTTTGCTAGTTCCGAACACCATGACTACGTTCAAGGCTAGAGAACCTAAACACATTAACAAAATGCAGCTAGTTGATATTCGAATTAACGAAAGTCAACTGGAGAAGAAATCGGATGGGTATCGCTTGATCGCCGTGAGCGTGGAGAGATGGCTGAACGGACAAAGCGCAAACAAAACATGTACGCCCAGATCCTTGGCCGGCTGATGTCATTGTCTGCTTCTCTTTAAATAGCTGGATCCTTGGCGATCCTGAGCATGACGACAAACAGACGCGCGAGAAACCAAGTGCTGATAAAGACCTGTCTCTGCGGTGATTTTGCAAGCACATTAGGCAGAGGAGAGCTAAGCTTCAATGGTCGAGTCTCGTTGTGCATCCTCTAACCTAGATGGATCGTGCAGGAAAGGAGAAACAGGACACCGTGCCGTGACGAGAGTCTAGTGCTCATCCACAAGAGAGACTGGGGAATTGCCAGTCTCCCAGAGTCTCTGCAAGAAGAGATTCTTATGAGGCTTCCCTTCAGGGTCAAGTCCATCTCCAACTCAGGTGGCTGTTTCAGATGTCCAATCCATCTTTTGTCCGTCTGTATACTTCTCACGCTACCGATCCCATTCTCTCTTGGACACTACCCCGTTGCTGTTCACACGCTCAAGATGATGATATTCCTGATTACATGAGATTCGGCCATCTTTCATCAACGGATTTCATCTCCCCAAGTTTCACTGAGTCGTCCCCGCCATCTAGTCTAAAGAGCAGTATAGATTATAGGAGCCTAAGGGTTTGCTGTCATGTTCACGCGATCAGGGAAATTACCGCACTGGCTATCCCGTTTTATGGGATAGTTTCCTTTCCATCAAGATAGTTTCCTTGACCATTCATTATCTCAAGGCTCTATCACCCTCTTGACATTAAGTGTATCTCTGGGAGAGATGATCCGACAAAAACACCACAGGGAAGAATCCTTTGGAAGAAAAAATTGTAAGAAAGTCAACAGAATGTCAAAATACTGAACATGCTTTCAGGATCTCGGATCAAAATGATTCAACTTCAGTGTGAACATGTTTGCAAGTTTGCAGCTTCATGAATACAATCAAGATTGAAGGACCCAAAAATGTTGATGCAACTTGTTGAGATTCAATCTAATAAAAGCCAGCCGAAGGAGGCATCCGAGACAGTGTTTGCTCACTATTTTCGATGTAGTACATGGCAAACAAAACAAATATGTCCAGATCTTTGGCTGGCCGATGTCGTTGTCAGCTAGTACAAACAAAGCAAGAAGGGTCCCCACAAACATAGTTTGCTTCTAGTTCTTGGTGACTGAACATGACAATCAACAGACAACGCATGAAAAGCTAAGTGCCGACATAGATCTGTCCCTGGAGGAGCTTTGCACAAACATATCAAGTAGGCATGGAGAGAGCTAGCTCCGATGGTCGAGTGCCGTTGCGCATTCCCAGCACAGACAGGTCATCAGGGAAACGAGAGAAGCTAGAAAACGTGCCACAACAAGACTCCAGGGCAGATCAAGATGAGCAGCTGGACAATTGCTATCTCCCCATTTCCCCGCAAGAAGAGATCCTCATCAGGCTCCCCATAAAGTACCTCTTCAGGTTCAAGTCCGTATCGAAGCAAACTCTCTCGGTATCTTATATTCATATAGATCTTTCTTCTTCGTAAATGAAACTCTTTTTTGTCGCGATTAGTGTCAAAAAATTCTAGTCCTATATAATAGGGAGAGATGAGCATCTATCCAAGGTCTACCCTAAACTAGTATTGTATAATCAGGTTTCTGTCGGAAATGGTCTAATCCTAAGTCCCAAAAATTAGGAACGGGCATTGTGTAGATTCCAGGGTTAGAGTGCTAATCCGAACTGACCATGGGCCTTGGATCGAACACATTTTGACTACGTTTGTTGTTTGTTTTGCTTTCAAGTGGTTAGAATTTAGAGCAATCTTTTATGGGTGAAGGAGGAATGAATCCTATAATTTATGTTTTACATTACTTGTTTCGGGCAATTAAAGATTTCTATTATTACTTTAGCCTCCGTTTTGCTTGACCAGGGAGAGTTGAAAAAATCCATATTGCTTCAGATTTCTTTTGTTCTTTATTGATGTTTTACTCGCTTTTTTGTTACTTAGTATTGCGGTTCTAATTATCGTGTGTCGATGGATAACTACTTCGAAAAAGTAAGTTTCACTTTTTAAAGAATACAAAAAATGAAGCCAAAAAAAGGAAATTGGCCGATTCATTGTACCGATCTTGGAATTGTTGGAAGTTTGTTTGTAAAACAAACTAAGGGTGTGTTTGGCAAAATGTGTTTTTGTTCCCCGGAACACAAATTTTTGTTCTTTTGTTCCGGGGAACAAAAAAAGAATAGAAACGCGTTTGTTTACATTTTTGTTTCCGGGAACAAAAATCTATTATTTTGTTAAAGAACAAATTTGAAACAAAAACAAAAAGTAGAAAAACTTATTTCTTATTCGGGAACACCGAGAAAAATATATTTTTTCTTCTTCTTTTTTCTTCCTTTTGGCCGGTCATCGACCTCAACCATGGCCGTCGAGGGCCGGCGACCTCGCCGGAGTGTCGCCAGCCCCGGGCGAGGCTTGGCCTCTCGCCGGGGCGAGCTTGAGCTCGCCCAAATCTGGCGAGGACGAGCTCGCCTAGGCGGCGCGAGGTCGGCCTCGCCCTAACCTGGCGAGGTCACCGGCCCTCATCGGCCAGTCGCCAACCATGGCTGAGGCCGGCAACCGGCCAAAAAAGAAGAATGAAAAAAAAAGAAAAAAGAAAAAAAGAAAAAAATGAAAAACATAATAAAAATATTTAAAAATTTTAAAAAAATTATACAAGTTTACTAAACGCGTTTCTATTCTTGGAGTAGAAATTTTTTGCAATTACCAAACGCGTCCTTATACTCAGAAATTTTTTTTTTTTTTTTTGGAATAGAAACAAAAAAAAAACTATTTCTATTCAAAAATTGTTCCTTGGAATAGAAACAAAAAAAACTATTTCTATTCAAAAATTATTCACTGACCAAACGTTCCCTAAATATATGTTTCCTTATTCCATATAGGAAAAGTGGGAGGAGATGGGCTAGTTTTAATAAGTATGAGACTTTTTTAGTGCATTTAAATAAAAGATTAGGTGTGGGTTAGACCCCACCATACCCATGTGTGGGTGCGTGGTTTAATTAGCACTAACCCATTTGTTTTTATTTTATTCCGTACGGTTGTCTTATTAATTTTTATTAGTTCAAAGGTTTTTTTTTTGTTTATTGAGAATTTTCAAAAATTATGAAAATTCGAAATTTTATTTATTAAAAATAATATTTTTTTATTATTTTATTATTCCGAATTTTTAATTTGTGTCTTTTCAAGACAATCTTTGGAAATGATACTCATTCAGTTTGCAACATTTCCTGAAAGGTTGCATTTATTCATTTTTCAACTTTTTCTAAATGGACACATTTGTTCATTTTGGCAACTTCTTTCAAAAAGATACATTCGTTCATTTTGCAATTTTGCATGAAGAGTTGCCTATATTCTTTAAGACCAATTTTATATATATATATATATATATATATATATATATATATATATAGATATATATGTCAGTTTTCCAGATGAACGAATTGAGATCATTTCTTTTTCGAGTCTTCTTTTCAAAAAAACTATAGTCATCTTTTCAATTTTTCTCTAGAGAGACCCTAGAAAATATTAGCTCATTTTGAGATTTTGTTGTATTCTAGAAGATATTTGCTGGTGACCATTAACAATTTTGTGGGGCAAATAAATTCTTAAAGAAAGTAATATTACGCCTCAAAATCCAACTTGATTGTTCTATTAATTCGAAGCCATATTCTTCAAGGGTCCACAAAATAAGTTCCAAGTTCCAAAATTTAGGAATCGACCTATGTGGGTAGGTTATAGTCCATGGTTGGGCCGACACAACCCTAAGCTGCTCACCCCTAGCCGAAATTTCTTTTTGGGTACATACGATATAGCTTTCGTTGGCAAGCAAGAAAGGATTTTAGAGTCTGTTCGTTTCGCGGAAAATAATTTTCGGGAAAACGTTTTCCGGATTTTCCGGCGTTCGTTTTACGGAAAATAAATTCCTTGAGGAAAATGTTTTCCATTAAAGGAAAAAGTTTTCTAAAGTAGGGAAAATGTTTTCCACTTTTGAAAAGTGGAAAACATTTTCCTCACTTAATCTTTCTTATCTCACACCTCTACAAATCATGACTTCCTTATCCCCTTTCTTTTTCTTCTTTTCTTTTTTTCATTTGAATTATGTTTTAATTTCCTTTTTCTTTTTTTTTAATTTGAATTATTTTTTTTTTTTTTTTTTCCATCTTCTTCTTTCTTGGTTAGTCATCAAACAAAGTGAACCTCAAGCTCATCGATCTTAAACTCGTGCTCGTCAATCTGACGAGTCTTGAGCTTGACGTTTCGCACTCTCGGTGAGCGGAAAATATTTTTTCCGGTGAACAGTAAAATATTTTCCGAAACATTTTCCGAACACCAGAAAATGACTTCTAAAAAAATATTTTCCGGAAATGACTCATTTTCCACAAAACGAACGGACCCTTAATTATTCTTTGCCATCACTTTTGAGCATTCTTTTTTTACTCATATGGTGAAAATCTACCTCCCTCTCCAATAGCACATCGCCGTAAAAGGTGCCCGTTTATGATGTGCCATAAATAAATTAGAGATGCATGCATGGCAATATGCTGATATCATCTATTGAGAATTTAACCGTTGCAATAAAATGAAAATTTTCACAAAAAAATCCCATGTGGCTTTCTTTAAATGAAAGGCATTGAAGGAGACTACATGATCGACTTGCTTGTCAATGCACAATTTTAGAGCATAAAAATACCAAGGAAGAAAGAAACAACTCCTTCATATGCTGGGCAAGTTGACATGTTAAGTCATGCCATTGCATTTTTTTTTCTTATTATTTCACTTAAAATTTTTGATTGTGTATAGCCTCTGAGGTAGAGAGAACAAGACTTCCAAAGGTGGTTGCATTAAAAAATGCTTTATGCTTTTCTTTTACACTAACCAAGAAACTTGTGAGAATCTTAATTAGGAGCAATTGTGTCCGATTTTACTCAATCAGGTTATGATATTATCGTCGATTATAATGTTGTTTTGGACAGAGATTCGTTCAATTCACAAGATTAAGTAATCCAAACCCATCACAGTTAAATCTTAGAGGTCTATCAAGTCTCTATGCGACCCTCACTCAGTCTAAATATTTCATGAGATTTTCGTTTCCTAAATTGGCATAATTGAAGGTTTAAATTCTCACATCTTACAAGAGAAAGGAAGAATATCCACAACGTGTACAGAAAAGGGAATTATCCAATAAGAAAGAAATCTTAAGAAATAATGAAGTATTATATTATATTCTTAAAATACTCTTTACCTAGGAACTCTCTTATATATACAGCCACAGGAACTGCAATAATCCACACACGATCGAACTAGAATACTGTCCTAGGAAGCACCACGCCTAAAAACACAATGGCTCCCAAAATCTCCTGTTCTTTCGTGGCCATCCTTGTTCTCTTTCTTGCTATTCGACTCTCCACGGTTCCTCCAAGCCTCAAGTCTACCAATCCAAGCCTCACTTCCTTCCAGAGCTTGGAGGGGGTTCTCGCCAGACCAAACAAGGCATTAAAGAATCCTCTTACCTCAGAGCTTTCGGATACTGGGGCTACGAGGAGGACGAGAACGAGGTCGCCCACATGGACGACGAGTTCGACGAGACGTTAGAGTCGGCGCTCATATCTTACCGAGATTCTACCATCTGGAAGTCACCGGTTTAGGTGCCGAATCCGGTTTTTCGGGATCCGAATGATCCCAACATTGGTATCGAGCCTGTGTTAGCGTTTTCCCATCTTGTATGATGTTTTATGATTGATTTTTCGCAAATGAACTTCGGGCCGTACGGATTGGGGGCGACAAATCCCGACACCCGAGCGTTGTTCGCCATTTTTTCTGACTTTTTGTAAGTCGAAATCAAAATCTGAATGCATAGGGAGGAAGGCGACGTCGAGACGAGTCCGGCGACACGTCGTACGCCGCCAGGGGGACGCGCACGCGCCCACACGCGCGGCCGAAAGACGCTGCGCGTGGGCGCGAGCGCGCCTGAGCGGGGCTGGTTCGCCAGTGGGCTTCTGTGCGGCACACGCGCGTGATTTAAACCGCGCCATAACCGAACCGGCCGACGAATCGGCACGCGGCCCACGGATCGACACGTGGTGACGCCGCATGGCGTCACCCAACGGCCGGAATCGTAACCGCGGGTGACGTCATCGCCGACGCGCACGGCTCGTTTGGCCGGACGGCCACCGTCCGGCGACCCGGCCGGCGACCCGACGCGACTCCGCCCGGCACGCGCGCGCATGTGCAAGCCGACGCCCGCGTGACGCGCCCACGCACGCGCGGCACGCGGCACGCTGCGGCTTGGTCCGTCCGACCCGGAGACCGGCCCGACGGCCGACCGGTCCGACCGTCCGACCGGTCCGACGACCATGACGGTTGACCGTTGACCGACCGTTGACCACCGTTGACCGTTGACTTCCGTTGACCGTTGACCACCGTTGACCATTGACTTCCGTTGACCGTTGACCACCGTTGACCGGCCGTTGAGCGTTGACTTGACCGTTGACCCGAAAAAAAAAAAAAAAAAAAAAAAAAAAAAAAAAAAAGAAATTTGTTTTTCAATTATGTCTATGTGGATTATATGTAATCCATTTTTGTTTCGCATTTGTTGCAGAATCGCTCTCGAGTTCGCGCGCGCATTCGCGCGCAATGTCAAATGAACAAAAGGAAAGTGCTTTTGAGGTTGAGATAACCGATTGAATGGTTATCGATGGGAGAATGACGACATAATCGATCATGTCATGTAGGCCAACAACAAAATTGTGAAGTCATTTGGAACGGTTATCCCATGCGAGATATTCGATGATGCGATTCTTTATGAACACTCTTCCATAAGGATGGCAGGAGTGTTGAATCGCCTACTGAGGTCAGGATTTACTAGCTATAAGGCGCTAGTAATGGAATTCGTAGATGAATACCATCGGGTTGGAGCCACAAAGACCTGCGACCCAAGGAATGACTTCGATTGGGCGGGATCGAATGTGCGTAGGAGAAATCCTAAGGGATATCCGTCTGTTTTTTCCGTGGCCGTCAAGAATGCCTCGAGAATTTACGTGCAGAGAAAAAGAAAAAGAAATTGGACCATGTAGCCGCTTTCCCTATTAGTTGTATGATGCCTCGTTTATAGATGTTATGGCTTGTTTTTATTTAGTGTTCTTTGTGAACATCTTATGTAAAGTTAGCTACCTGATTGTTGTTGACATAGCAACCTATTTTGTTAGCAATATTGAGTGAAAGCATTATTATTATTGTATGTCAATTATCTCACTTTCGTTAATTCTTCGGTTCTTTGGGGTAGTTAGTGGGTAGTAATAGAAGTTTTTGTAGCTTCATAGAATTGATTTTGCATATGACAATCATATTAATGATAGTTTTAAGTTAGGATTTTTGGAGGATGATTGGAAACATAGTGACCTTTTGATTCTGAAACCTTACTTAAAATTATTAATTAATGTGATGGGTTTGTGCAAAATAGATGCATAAGTGATAGACATTAATAACTCGTGCATATATGCGATGTGTTCGATCAATGGCCGACCACAAAGAGCATAGTTGCCGAGCTAAACAAAGGTGAAAAGCTCAATGGTGACAACTATGAATTTTGGCAAATGAAAATTCAATGTGTACCGGAAAAGCAAAAAGCACTAAAAGCTCTTGACCATATTATGGAAGATCTAGAGGATGCTATGCGCCACCTTGAGCTAGCGATCATCGCCTCAAGGCATTAGAGCAGAAACGAGATATTTTACTGTGTTGCCGTTAGCTCGAAGGGCTTCATGCTCTAAGCGCAAGCGCATTGATTCATTCAATATGTGGAAATGCAAGGGATCAAGTCCTTCTTGCAAGAAACCAAGAATTAACCAACAAAAGAGAGGAAAACGTCCCCATGTGAAGAATATCTCAAAGGTGAAGTGTTACAATTGTGACGGAAGGGTCACTATGCCCGCAATTGTAGCGAGCCAAAGAAGGTACACACCCTTGGTACAATTGGGAACTTTGCATATGTGTCAAGTTCGTATTCTTGACCGAATCTAATCCCTCGTGGACTGTGTGGATTTCGGGAGCGACAGACCATGTAGCGAAGGATAGAGGATCCTTCGTGGAATGCCGACGAGTACCAACCGGAACTAAGTGGATCTATGTGGGAAACAACTTCGTAGTGAAGTGAAAGGAATTGGCACATGCCAACCGAATATGCGTGGTGGACGCACCTTGTTCCTTCATGATGTGTTGTATGCTCCGGAGATTCGTCGGAATTTAGTGTCTGTTTTAGTGTTGGTTAAATTAGGTTTTAAGTTGAACTTCCATAATAGAGGTGTAGATTTGTATTTGGATACAAACTACTATGGTCATGGTTATTTTCTCGGATGGTTTCATTGTATTAGATATTGATTATGTTAATGCAAATGTTTGTTATTCCCTCTCACGTCTCACAATACATATGATAATGATGTGAATGTATGGCATGCTAGACTTGGTCACATTGGCCAACAAGCGTATGAATAGACTAGCCAAAGAGGGCTTGTTGGGCAAAATTGAAAAAGTCGATTTGCCTATCTGTAAGCATTGTCTAGAAGGGAAAACGACAAGGAAACCATTTGGAAAAGGTAAAGAGCTGAATTTCCTCTGCATTTAATCCATTCGATATCCGTGGTCCAATGAATGTGAGAGGAAGGCATGGGGCTGTTTATTTCATCACTTTTATAGATGATTATACTCGATTCGGATATGTCTATTTAATTTCTCACAAATCTGAAGCAATAAGTTGTTTCAAAAGGTTTATGAACCTAGTAGAGAATCAATTAGACAAGAAAATAAAAGCATTGAGATCCGATCGAGGTCGAGAATATTTATCGATGAGTTCAGAAAATTGTGTGATGAAAAAGGAATAGAAAGACAGTTATCTATTCCATATACTCCTCAACAAAATGGTGTTGCGGAGAGAAGAAACGAGAACCCTACTTGAAATGGTTAGGTCCATGATGGCACATGCTAACTTACCTATTACTTTTTGGAGTGATGCGTTGTTATCTGCGCCTATTTACTTAACCGTGTGCCTTCCAAATCGTTGCTTCCACTCCATATGAGTTATGGACGGAGTAGAAAACCAGACTTAAGTTTTCTTAAGCCATGGGGTTGTGCCGCCTATACACTTGAATCCTCTCACAAGTTTGGGAAATTAGGTCCCGAGAGGCAAAAAGAGTATTTTCATAAGATACTCCGAACACTCAAAAGGGTATGTGTTCATAGGTGAGCAGGAAAGTGGGAGTATAACGAATTTGAATCACGAGATGTCACATTCTTAGAGGATGAATTTCCTAAGAAGGGCGAAATAAGGGAAGACAACACCCTATTTGAAACCTCGGATCAAGATAATGATCTTAGTGGAGTTCGTCCAAGTGGGAGTAATATGAGAAGTGATGAATTGAATTCGACTCACTCTCAATTGCAACCACATGATGAGACGACATCATTATCTAATCCCAGTGGGAGCATAATGGGGAATGATGTGCAAAGAGCACAAACTCCCATAAGGCGAACAAGTCGCCAAAGTATTCCCCGTCGACGTTTTGACATTGAAGGGGAAACTTTTATGGTTGCTCCACAAGATGAGGATGAGCCTAGAAATATTAATGAGGCTCTAAATTGCCCCGAAGGAAAAATGGATTCATGCAATGGAAGAGGAAATGGAGTCAATGAAAACAAACCAAGTCTGGGAACCGGTTGATCTTCCAAAAGGACGCGAGCTATTGGGAACAAATGGGTTCTCAAAGTAAAGCGAAAGGCTGATGGCTCGATAGAAAGGCATAAGGCTCGCCTTGTAGCGAAGGGGTATAATCAACAGGAAGGGATTGATTATGAAGATACGTTTTCTCCTATAGTAAGATTTACCTCGATTCGCATTATTCTGGCAATAGTATCTAGTATGGATCTTGAGTTACATCGAGATGGATGTAAAGACCGCTTTCCTCAATGGAAAATTAGAGGAAGAAATATACATGGAACAACCTACTGGTTTCATAGTGAAAGGTCAAGAAGAAAAGGTATGTCGACTTTTGAGATCGATATACGGCCTTAAGCGATCATCGAGACAATGGTATATACGTTTTCATAATGCCATAATGGCATATGATTTTACAATGATTGATGAGGATCATTGTGTATATATCAAAAGATTCAAGGATCAATTTGTGATCATATCATTATATGTTGATGATATGCGATTCTGGAAACAATATGGAGTTTGTTCATACCTTGTCAAAAGTTGGTTGTCTTCCAATTTTGAAATGAAGGATATGGGTGAGGCTGCATACATTCTTGGAGTTAAGATTTCAAGGGATCGTTCGAAGAGATCGTTGTCTCTTTCGCAAGAAACATATATAAATAAAGTTCTTGAACGATTTCGTATGCAAGATAGTAAACCCATAGACACTCCTATTGCGAAAGGTGAAGGATTGAGCCATAGGCGTGTCCGAGGACTCCACAAGAAAAGGAACAGATGAAACATGTTCCTTATGCAAGTGCAGTTGGGAGCTTGATGTACGCTATGATGTGTACAAGACCCGACATATGTTTTGCAGTTGGAATGGTGAGTAGATACCAATCCAATCCAGGTCCAAGACATTGGAAAGCCGTTAAGAGAATGAGGTATCTAAAGGGAACTGGCTGATTATACGATGAGTTATCAAGGAAATGATCTCGCAACTCAAAGGCTATTCTGAAATTGATTAGGGAGGAGGTTTAGACGAAAGGAAATCTACCTCTAGGTTTGTTTCCTTATTGAATACTGGCACCATATGTTGGAGCAGTAAAAAACAAACGTGTATAGCCTTATCCACGATGGAAGCTGAGTTCGTGGCATTATAAGCAGCAGTACAAGAAGGAGTTTGGCTTAAGAGATTTTTGGATCATTTAGGTGTTATTAATAAAGCTGCACATCCGTTATTGGTTAACCTGTGATAGCCAAGCAGCTATAGCGTACACTAAAGATCCAAAATATCATGGCAAGACCAAACATATAGATACCAAGTATAACTTTGTAAAAGATATGGTTGCACGAAAGGATGTGAACTTGCGGTACATATCTATTCAACGGCGAATTTTCGACATCGGATCGAACGGACTGAATCCTCTTCCTCAATACCGCGTCGGTGTCTAATCTCGTGGCCAACAAGGTACGCCGAATCGTGGTGTGCTTGATCGGTGATACGTTACAGCATATCTTGCATATGATTTAGGGGTTCGGTTTAGGTGCCGAATCCGGTTTTTCGGGATCCGAATGATCCCAACATTGGTATCAGAGCCTATGACAAAGCCAATACCTAGAGATGTGTTTTGTGGTCATGTGAAATCTCTAGGATTGCGTAGAGTCTGATGTACTGGATTGTAATTTCCCCCGAGTTGTTCACATGTATGAACTAGTGTTGTTTCATTATTAATGCCTATGTATCTTTGTTTGATCTTTATGCATCTTAATGCTTAGTGCATTATATTATGTTGAGAAAGTATGTCGGACAGATAAGAGATTAGCCCACTCACACGGGTAATCGCCTCTATTTACTATGTGATAGATAGAGATGAGACTGTTTTTAAGCTTATTATCTAAGTGATAATCGAGAACTCAAGCTTAAAATACGTATGTCGCCTTAACGAGTGTTAAGATGAGGACATAGTACACACGATGTCCGAAAGTAAAATAACCCATACATTTTACTTTATCTGTCTAAGATGCCGAGATGCGAGTTCGATGAATTTTATGAATGAGTCAATACGTGAACTCGGGTTAGACATTGGGTATGTCCGAACTATCATCTGTACGGTATTGATGGTGAAGACATACGCTCCATGGGAAAGGAGTTAATACCGTAATACGTATTTCATACTACGTATGCATTAGACGACCTATAAGAGTGGCAAAAGTTTGATCTCAACTTTTATGACGTGTGAGACTCTTGAGGAATAGAGTTCCTCAATTTTAGTGCCCTTATGACTCTTACTTATTCTCAAGATTTCTATTTAGTGTTTGCTATCTTAGAGTGTTGCCAATGGTCATGAGTTGATTCGATCTAATGGGACATTTCTAGAAAAGCAAGTTGAACTGAAATTGAGAGTTTGAAGGAAAGAGGAAGATCGGATTTGTAGAATCACATTGTGGTTTTGTATTCACAGTCGACCAATTATGACTGTCTTTGGGATAATCATAATTGTGAATACAATAAATATATCATTGTTTAAATGAGATTAAGAGAGATATAAATGTGATCGATCGATCTAGGGTACTGCATACTATTTTTTACTCGGAAAATGATGCCCATTATGAGCTGCTATATATTCCTAACAGATGTATAGCAACGAGCTCTCAAAGTATCTTTGGTCGCACGGATTATTCACGGTATGAATGTTGAAAGAGGAAAAGAGAATTTTCAGTTGATGGGCCTAAGTTGGGCCTATCCGCCCATGCTGGCTTTTGACCCACCATGTGCGAGTGGGAGATGATGGATTTTATTGATGGGCCTAAGCTGGCCCGGCCACGATGGGCCTAAAGGCCCGGCCCACGGGAATTAGGCCCGTGGAAAAGGCAACCTATAAAAGGGATGAGAGAGAAGGAGATGACACCTCTTGGCATTTTTTGCAAGAACGCTCTCCATTCTCTTCTAGGATTCTCTCTCCCTCCAAGGCCAAGCGACGCCGTCTCCTATTCAACGGCGAATTTTCGACATCGGATCGAACGGGACTGAATCCTCTTCCTCAATACCTGCGTCGGTGTCTAATCTGTGGCCAACAAGGTACGCTCGAATCTGTGGTGTGCTTTTGATCGGTGATACGTTACATTCCCGGGCATATCTTCCGCATATGATTTAGGGGTTCGGTTTAGGTGCCGAATCCGGTTTTTCGGGATCCGAATGATCCCAACACCTAGGAACTCTCTTAT
Organism: Eucalyptus cloeziana; assembly: GCA_014182715.1. Classification (NCBI taxonomy): domain Eukaryota; kingdom Viridiplantae; phylum Streptophyta; class Magnoliopsida; order Myrtales; family Myrtaceae; genus Eucalyptus; species Eucalyptus cloeziana. The sequence goes on from CM024642.1 coordinate 24,215,896, forward strand.
ATATACAGCCACAGGAACTGCAATAATCCACACACGATCGAACTAGAATACTGTCCTAGGAAGCACCACGCCTAAAAACACAATGGCTCCCAAAATCTCCTGTTCTTTCGTGGCCATCCTTGTTCTCTTTCTTGCAATTCGACCCTCCACGGTTCACTCGAGAAGCCTCAAGTCTACCAATCCAAGCCTCACTTCCTTCCAGAGCTTGGAGGGGGTTCTCAAGGGCCAGACCAAGCAAGGCATTAAAGAGGTCAAGCGTTACCTCAGAGCTTTCGGATACTGGGGCTACGAGGAGGACGAGAACGAGGTCGCCCACATGGACGACGAGTTCGACGAGACATTAGAGTCGGCGCTCAAATCTTACCAGAGATTCTACCATCTGGAAGTCACCGGAAAGCTCGATGCCGACACCGTAAAGCAGATGAGCGCCCCAAGATGTGGGGTGCCCGACTCCGTCCACCCTCGGCACGCAGAATGGAATGCCACTAAGCCTAGTAAGTTCCGCATAGTCGCGCGCTACAACTTCTTTCCCAACATGCCTAGGTGGCCGCCTTCCCAAACCCATCTCAACTACGCTTTCGGCCCGGTCCCTGCGGCCATCCCTCTGGAGGAGTTGCGAGGAGTTTGCTCGAGAGCTTTCCAGAGGTGGGCTGATGTTACTTCGTTCACATTTTCAGAAGCCTCGGCAGGCGGGTCGGTCAATCTCGTCATAGGCTTCTACATCGGCGATCATGGCGATGGATATCCTTTCGACGGGCACGGCAAAATTCTCGCCCATTCATTTTCCCCCACTGACGGTCGGTTCCACTACGACGTGGATGAGCAGTGGAGCACCAACCCGAGCTCGACGCAATTCGACTTGGAATCGGTGACCTTGCATGAAATAGGACACCTCCTGGGGCTCGCCCACACTCCCGATCAGAACGCCGTTATGTTCGCCACGATTTCGCCCGGCGCTCTCAAGAGGGATCTTCGACAAGATGACATCGATGGCATACATGCTTTGTACGCTGCGTAATAAAAAGGCCCACCTAGAAGGGGGTGAATAGGTGTTTAAACGAAACATTGGCAAATATATGCGGAATATAATAAATGAATTGATGGAAGAGAATAAGAACACAATGTTTATAGTGGTTCGGCTTAATCCAAGCCTACGTCCACTCTCCCACGCTAACAGTCTTCTTGGCTGGATTCCACTATGCGATTACAATTTTAAGTGCAAACACTTAGTAGTAGATCACACTATCTCACTAAGTTACTCTTTTGGTATTTCTCTCAAGATCATAAACGTTTAAGCTCACAAAAGATAAGTGTAAATTGCGCAACCCCAAGATCTCCATAATTTTATTGAACAAAAAATCTCGAAAATCACAAACTAGGGCAAAAATTTTATGCATTCGAGTTCTAAGATTATGGAGGCTCTAATACCACATGTTGGATGCAAATTGCGCAACCCCAAGATCTCCGTAATCAGAACAAGAACATACATAATTGAGAAGAAAGATTAACGCACCTATTTTGGGATCCATCATACATAAAGCGGAAGTAGAAAAGGGATTTCTCAAGGGATCCATGCATCAAATCATTCTCCTCTATTGCCCTCCATATTATTGGCTCAATGAGGCGTCACCCTCACGTTTAGCGTTAGGTAAACGCTACTTAGGTGAGGATTCATGAGAGAATTAGGGTTAGAGGAGAGACTTGAGCACTATTTATAGAGTTTCCAACCAAGCCCCCTCATTACGGGCTAGGCTCAATTCGGCCCACACTAACCAGCCCCATATTAGACTAATTAAGAAACCTTTTATCTCACCTTAGACCAACCCTATAAAACGGTAACCGTTAAACGGTAAATTACAATATCAATTAATGTAGTCCATATTAAAAAAACTCTTACATTCTCCCACTTAGACTATATTAATTGAAATTGTACTGTATGTGCGCACATTGGTCTAGAGATAATTCTTAATAGTCAATCATATCCCATAAAGTCTCAAACACCGAATCATGGCAGTAACTGCATGTATACACACAGAGCCTTCCATTGTCACAAATGTTCTCAACTCTATAGATATGGATCCAATATGATAGTGTGTCAAATGGACAACATCTCTCATAGAGAGATCCCATTTGTCAGTCACCATTCTCTTACCTTAAGCGTCACAAAAACTTGTGTCACTAGAGAATGTCCATTCTCTTACCTTAAGCGTCACAAAAAACTTGTGCCACTAAAGAATGTCCTTATGGTTCCATGAACCCACATATGTCTTGTCCTTACGATTAACTTTCATTTATGTATAACAAGACATATGGACAAAGCTAATAACCAGATGCCCCTAGCCTTCACTCAAAGTTTATACAGTACCTTGAGACTTTATCAATATGTATTCAACATAATAACAACACATTCAAAAATACTTTATTGAATGCAAAAGTTGATACATATCAAACCGTTACAAAATGTAACGAACACAGATGAAACATTTATCAGGGTAAAGCCAAAATAGCTCCCACTAAACAATAACATCTCATGATGCTCCTAGGCCATGCTAATGACATGTTGCTTAAAATACACATGGGCGTAGACCTTTAGTTAGTGGATCTACAACCATATCATCTGTGGAAATATGTTATATTAAAACGTCACATTTCTATACCATTTCTTCATGGTCAAAAAATTTGACCGCTATATATTTAGACCCCTTGAGACTTCCATTGTTAATAAAAAAAAAAATACAACAAATTTATTGTCTCAATACAACCATATGGGTCAATCCATAAAATTTAAAACGGTCAACTCCTTTATGAGGTTCCGGAGCCTAATAGCCCAGGTAACAGTCTAAAAGGATGTTACAAACTCTACTTACATAGTAGACATAGAACTTTATTTACTGCACTTCATGCTAACATAAATATATATTCTGTTATTGATCTCATGTCATCATAACAGTTGGCAAAGTTTACATCTAAATACCCTACTAGCTACAAAAATTAAACATATCTGTAAATTAGCATATAATCTCTTGTTATCTTCAAGTACCTTAAAACCTTCTTAGCAGCAACCCAGTATGACTGATTTCTACTTAGAAGTCCCGTCACAAAGACGATATTTAGTCTAGTGCAAATTCGAACATACATTATACTTTTAAGTGTACTGACATAAGGTACACCATTTAATTAGATTTTCTCAATATTTAAATAAGGACAATGTGATAGATTCATTCCATCACCCTTAACAACATGAGCAATTCCTGGCTTGCAATGATGTATATTGAATATTTCCAATATACAATCAGCAAATGTCCTCCGAGAAAATCTAATATAATATGGCAAAACAATCCTTACAGACCTTAGTACAAAAGATAAAAGATGCCTCAAGGTCATTATTTGTAAACAAAATATCATGTACATAGTGTATGAGAAAAATAAATTTCCTCCCACTAACCTTGCAATATATTGAATTACTTTATTCTCAATTGAACAAAATAACAGCACTATGAAACTTTAATAATATTGTCTAGAAACTTGCTTAAGATCATGAATTAAGACTTTTCAGTCTATACACAAGTTTACTTAAACCTGCTGCAAAATTCTCCAGTTGCACTTATATAGATTTTGTATCTCTTTAATGTAACTCCATATAAAAAATAAACTATCAATGCCACGTTCACTCTGAAAGAATTTATAAAGAAATAATTATTTCTTCACTAACTATCCACCCCTTTTTCAGAGTAAAAATATTATTATCTTTTTTTTTTGTGGCATCTAATCACATACTTAATTAAGAACAAGAAACGACATTTATATAAGTTGCTAAAACAATCATGTAATGGATATTGTAATCATGCTCTTACAAATAGATTATATAGTCTAATAGTATAACTGATCGTCTTTCCCTAACAAATCTCCTTAATAAAGCTGCAACCACTTCATTCTGCACTTGAGAGGTTTAAAAAATTTCATTATAAACTATATCAAGAATAGTATCTTAAACCTCAACAAGTTTAGTCTATGGTACAAGAGATTCCATAATTATCTGTATAGGTAAAGACAAAAACACAGTAACCCCCATCATACTATTATCTTTAATAGTCTGAGAGCAGCTATCCTTTACAATTACGTCGATCTTAAAAAACTTTAGAGTATGTGATTCCATAATTCTTGTACCTTCTTTAGGGTCATAAGATCAATACCCCTTTAATAATCTAAATAAGATACAAAATAATTTCGAGTGGATCTAAATTCCAACGTACTTAATATTGGATTAGATAACCTCACTCCTGCATGACACCTGTAAATTTAATATGATTCAAACAATTTACGTCCAGTCCATAACTCAAAAGAAGTTTATGAAACAACTTTGATAAGAAATACGTTTTGTATGTGAAATATCAACTTACAGTAGACCGATAAATTAGTCTTACTCATCACCATGTTAATTATGGCGCAATTATGCCTTTTGGCAAAAAGATTTTGTCAGAATTTTCAGGCATAGTAATTAAATTACTACCCCAGAATTTACCAAGTATTTGACAAATGACCCTTTAAGCAATTCAGTATTGTCATACTTGTTGTCACGCCCCGATCCTCGAAAACGTGCCCATCCCTCACCTGGTCGATTAAAAGCGACGTCCCAGGACGCATCGCCGACCCTGTTCATTTTATATGCGCAAGCGGAAGTATAAAGAAAATCCCCAGACAATAAACCAATGGGATAGAAAAGTAGGGCCATACTTTCATATTGAAATTCATAACCAAACTTTTATGCAAAATACAAACCATAATACTTCACAACTATTCACAACCCTTTACTCTAGTTCTATTCACCTCACAAGAGTTCACAAAAGAATATGGGATCTCAGTCCATCCGGATCGTACTCAAGATCCCTCTCTATGCTATCTTCTTCTTCCAAAAAAATCCTTCTCCATCTCGGCTTCCTCCTCCTCGGCTCCTCATCGGGGTCTGAAATGTTATCCCACAACCAGGGATGAGACTACGTCTCGGCGAGTTCTACCCCACTAAGACTCAATTAGGGAGCCAATACGCTACTTGGTTGCCTAAGCACAGCACGAGTCAGAGGACTTACCTTGGCCTCAGTCTCAACCTGCAATTTAAGGTTATATACAACATTTCATAATTCACAGCGAACAATCAATCAAATCACTGCCAATCGCACTAGTCGATTACATGTCAGACGAACCATTCTAGGTCATTGACTTCACACCACAAAATCTCCCATAGTGCACTCAGTCACAGAGCCATATCAGTGCTCTCGGGCGTCAAGTTCGCCAAGGTGATCAATCCACTAGACAACTGCGTGCGTTCTTTAAGGCGCCGTTTTCGCCAATGATCTTCCCCATCACCGAACCACACATGCCTATAATCAAGTACTCACCAGACAACTGTGTGCGTTCTTTAAGGCACCGTTTTCACCAGTGATCTTCCCCATCACCGAACCACACATGCCTATAATAATGTGTTTAATAGACAAGTGTATGCGTTCTTTAAGGCGCCGTTTTCGCCAGTGATACCCTTAATCACCGAACCATACATGCCTATAACGATATGTTTAATAGACAAGTGCATGAGTTCTTTAAGGCGTCGTTTTCGCCAGTGATCTTCCCCATCACCGAACCATGCATGTCTATAACAATGTGAGTACTAGACCTATACGTGCGTTCTTTAAGGCGTCGTTTTCGCCAGTGACATCCTTAGTCACCGAACCACGTAGGTCCATACACTATTCCTGATCAGTCCAACCCCAAGGTACTTCGATTCATTCTCACCATTCCACATACTTTACGACTCAATAACGCATAAGAATGCTAAATAAACAAACTTGGCCAATATCCAAACAACAATTCAATCTCAATCAATTCCAATCAATTTAGGGCAAACCCCTAAAATATTACAATTTAATTAATTCTAAACAGCGTAGAGCTCAAATAAATAAACGGGCTGCGCCACGACAATCAGCACGCGATTTCGTCGTCGGCCATCTCAGCCTTAATTTCCGAAAAATAATTAATTAAATAATTAATTTCAAAAATTAAATAATAAATATTAGAAATTCAATTTAGCTCAAAATACAGTCCGATTAAATAAACGGACTTCACCACTGTCCTCAGCGTAATATTCTGGTCGCTGGCCATCACACTTGCATTTTCGAAAAATAAATAATTAAATAATTAATTTCGAGAATTAAATATATAACCATAAATTCAATTCAGCGCAATATAAAGCTCAATTAAATAAACAGGCTACACCACGATCATCAGCATAATATTCCGGTCGCTGGCCATCCAAGTTGAATTTTCGGAAAATAAATAATTATTTAATTTAATTCCGAAAAATAATATTTAAATGCCAAAAATTCCACTTAGGCCCGAAATATCAAATTGAAGCCCGATAAAGGGTCGGAAAATTCCCGGGCTACCCTCAATAAATAGTAAACCATGTCTACTTGCTAAATATGCATTCAATTTAACTAATTCACATCAAAAACAACTAATAAGCCCTAATCAAAACACTTACGCTTAATTAAATAAACTAAACAACCAATTAAGCATAATTAACCCACTAAGCAAGCATTAGTGTGGTTACCCACCGGAATCGCGCGAAATTGGTACCAAATCGACGGGCTCGGCGCGAGGAACAACAAATCCCAAAGCGGGTGTCGGGTCGGGGCTCGGAAGTGGCCCAAAAGCGGGCCCAGTGGGCTGGAAACCCACTCGTGGGTTTCTTTGTGGAGGGCTGGGGGAGCTTCTTCGGTGGCTAAGGCGGCGAGGGGGAGGTCGGCGGTGGGCGAGAGGGGACGCCGGGGGTTCGGGCGGCGATTGGGCGACATGCGGCGAGGCTGGGTGGCGTCGGGCCGAGCGGGAGGGGGCGGAGGCGAGGCCGAGCGCGGGGCCGCGGGCGCGCGGCAGAGCGCGCGGCGGCGCGGTGTGGTGCGAGGGCGGCGCGTGGGCGCGGTGCGGCGGCGGCGCGGTGGCTGGCCGGCGAGCTTCCTCCTCTGGTTCGCTGGTTCGGACAAAGCAAGAAGAAGAAGGAGAGGCTTCGGTTCGTGCGTGGGGGATTTTGGGGAGAGAGGAGAGAGAAAGAGAGGAGAGAGAAGGAGAAGATAAGAAGGAAGAAAAGAAAGAGGAAGCCAGCTAAGGGGGAGTGTGCGCACGGCTGGGGGGGGAAAGAGAGAGAGAGAGAAAAAAGAAAAAGAGAAAAGGGGAGAGAGAGAAAAAGGAAAAAGAAGAAAAAGAAAAGGGAAGAAAATAAAAAGAAAAGAAAATTACAAATAATTAAATAGTAAAACATTTTTACTATTCCAATTACTCCAATATTCTTCCTTTTCTCTTTTTATTTTCTTCCGGTCTTCGATTTTCCTTCCGACAATTTCTTATTCGAAATTTCGGACTCGTCAATAAATTGACAGACGATGAGACAAATGTCCTAAAAATAAGAATTATGACGCGCATAAAATTCGATTCCCGAAATCGAGTTCAATTTCATGGTTAAAATCAATCAGACGCGATTTTAATCCAATCCAACCAATTAAGTAGCTTTTAGGGATTTTCACCGCTTTGAGATACATCCCTTAACGGCTTCACTCAATGGGTTGGTTAACTCGTGAGTGATCAGCTCAGAGAAATAGGACCGTAGACACGTCGACGAAAAGCCCATTTCACTTTGTCGAAACGGGTCGAATTTTCGGGATGTCACACTTGTCAAAATACTTACCACTACCATTAGGCCTGACAACTTTCAAGACTAATTTTAACCAGTTTATTCTTTATCTCGGTCATTTTCCTTAAATAGAAAACTTTTGGAAACAACTTTTTAACCATATACGAGATGTATATGTCATTAGGACTTAAACACAATCTCTGCAGATATGTCCTAATTTCAATATCAGACAAGACATAATTTCAAGCAACTAAGGCTTCCATCATCTTATAACAGTGCAGTCCTCTTTTCTAGTGTTCCAGAATGGAACGCTTCATGGACAGTAAGCAAATTATATTGCATTCTCAAGCAACGAATCATATGTCCACAATTTAAAATTTGAAGCAATAAAAATCTCAATAACAGTGGAGTTATTAATTACAAAAAAGATGACTAAAATAACAAGCAATGTATATAATTAGTATCATGTGAGCATTGTGTAACTTGACGTACAAGTACACATCTAGAGAGTTACATGCAAAATCATATAATCACCTTTGGGCAGAATACATGACATGCAATTGTACACTTCCCACATGATAGCGGTTATGAGAATTTATTCCAATCTTTGTGAATTCATCACCTTTGGGCATATGAACCACTAGGATCGGTCACTCCTCCACCATACCATCATGTATCCCTCCATGAACTAATACACAATCATCTCATTTGGGAGTATGACTATACATTAGACTAGGAGACATCCCAATCAATATATGAGACCGAAATTTCTCAAATCCAATCAAGCGTGCCACTTTGGCGGTCACTACTCAATTGAATCCTTGAAATTCTCTCATACTAAGGATATAAACTTTACTTCTCACATACACCATATACATGTGATTTTAACTTTAGTGATAGGGGCAGTAAATCACCAAAACAAATTCCAATGAGATTAACATTCATAGCAACACAAGAAACTTCTCATAACATAAAAGCAAGCATCTCTTGTGCACCCCAATTACTGATTACTAGAACAACATTACAGAATGCTAATCTAGAATATCTCTCACAAATTAACATCAATAGTAATACATGGTACACCAAATCGACAAGCTTGACAGCTGATCCATTATTACTCATGAGTTCATAAGGCAAAATATGACTTCAAGGTCAACAGCTAATTTATTAGCTAATTTTTAAGTAACAAATTATCATTGTAATCAACTAGTGGCCTACTAAATGAGTCAAACCAGAGAACCAAATATCTAAAATTTAACAGTAGATTATATTGCTCTGCGTAAATGTTGTCGTACTCCTTAACCATAAAAAATATTCAACTTGATAGACATTAACAAGTGACAAGATGAGTTCATGTACAATATGCAGTAACTTAATTGACATGCATTACCCATATATATACAAATCTTCACAAACCCCATCATTCTTGTCACGAACGAATTGGACATTAACTAGCAACTACGGGCAAACTCACCACGGCAAAGAACAAAACTGCCGAGAGGAGAAAGTCGATTCCGAAATTAGAGACAGACGAGCAAAATAGTGCGCACGATGACCGACAATTCATAATTCAAACGACATGACGTGACGCTAAGAGTGGAGAAGAAAAACGAAGGTAACGCTAGAATGTAAGTTAAAATTCTAGAACTTTTCTATGTATAAACCCTAGAATTTCAAAGTTAAAATTCTCACTCAATTCTCAATAAAATTATACAAATTATATATGGTTAGAAAGATCTCGACATGTAGAACAAAAACCCCATGGTTTCAGGATCAATCGAGCAAAACATCCACATGAAAAAATAATGATCTGGCAGCGCGTGGGGGCGCGTGTGGCCCTCTTTGGCGACGTGTCGCCCACGGATTTGTTCGCCTCAACGAGCCCAGTCCGAATTTGTGATTTTATTTTATTTTTATTGAACAAAAATCTCGAAAATCACAAACTAGGGCAAAAATTTTATGCATTCTAGTTCTAGGATTATGGAGGCTCTAATACCACATGTTAGATGTAAATTGCGCAACCCCAAGATCTCCATAATCAGAACAAGAACATGCATAATTGAGAAGAAAGATTAACGCACCTATTTTGGGATCCATCCTGCATAAAGCGGAAGCAGAAAAGGGATTTCCCACATATTAAGGGGATCCACGCATCAAGTCCTTCTCCTCTATTGCCCTCCGTATCACTAGCTCAATGAGGCGGCCCCCTCACGTTTAGCGTTAGGTAAACGCTACTTAAGTGAGGATACATGTGAGAATTAGGGTTAGAGGAGAGACTTGAGCACTATTTATAGAGTTTCCAACCAAGCCCCCTCATTACGGGTTAGGCTCAACTCGGCCCATACTAGCCAGCCCCATATTAGACTAATTAAGAAACCTTATGTCTCACATTAGACCAACCCCCATAAAACGGTAACTGTTAAACTATAAATTACAATATCAATTAATGTAGTCCACATTAAGAAAACTCTTACATACAAGAGACAAGTGTATGATTGAAGTTGCTCAGACTTTGGAATTATAAATTCTACGCTATGTCTTTTACTTGCTCATCGGTCCTTCATCTCCTTAAATACTCCTCCACTTCCAAACTAGCCGTTGGACAGCATCTCGAGGATCATCTTCCAATATACCCTCATAATGGAACTAAACCTAGAACCAGGGAAGGAAGAGACAATTTTTTGCAGGTATGCCTTCCCACAGTGGGCAAACAACTCCCGTTCAAGCCCTTCAGGGACGGCCTTTTAGCAGAAAACCACTCTGCCCTTTAGTTCAGGGCCTAGGGACACCATGAGAACCAGGATGGAAACGCTTCTAATCTACCCGAGCTGCATTTCCTAGAGGATTCTACCATTTGGAGAAGAAAAGGAGTTTTAGAAAGCCATAGAGAGGTTTTTACAAAACACTCACTTTACTTCGGGGGACTACGCCCAACACAATACACCCTCCTTGCCTTATATAGACAATAAGAGGTCACAAGCGAACAAGAACCAAGCTCCCGGGTCCGGATACAAACGAGAGAGAGGCACCGGAAACTTCCGGGAGAGAATTATTCGCACAATATGAACAAAGAATCCGTACTGTGAACAGTACTTTCCCTAGCCTAGTGCTACAGTAAAAGTGAACAGTACTATGCTACAGTGAAATTGTACGGACAGCGGCTTTTCAGCGGTCTCGTCCGTCACGAGCATTGTAGTCATAATCCGAGTCATCTGAGCCGTTTGCTGTTGTTAGAAAATGTGCTTCGTACTTCTGTTCAAGGGCTTCAAGGTCTTCTGGTGAGAGTATTTGCTTCAGATGATGTGATGAGGATGCTTCTTCATGAGTCCAGTGGGATGCTTCTTCTCGAGCCCAGTTTGTATTATCTTCTGTGGTGTTGGCCGGAATACTTGGCTGAGGCCAATGAGATGGCTGTGAATAGTAAGAGGTGTCTATTTGAGATAAAGACAATGGCTCCTGGTCGTAGGAATCTTGGGAAAGAGGACCTCCCCACCGTGCATAGGGGTCCTGGGTAGGTTGGACAATGTCTTGTGCACTTGTCATTTCATTATCTTGGGATGATTCAGCCTGTCTGAATTGCCTGAGTGCTTCCTTAGCTACTGGAGCTAGGTCATAATAATCCCATGTGATGGGTTCATTAAAATTCCATATTCCTTCAGGAATGGTCTTGTTTTCTTGGCACAGGATTCTCTAGAGTTCTCGATACTGGAGTTGGCAAGATACAACAGATCTTGGATAAGATTTGTGAATTAGAGCCTCTCTGCTATCCGAATGTGGCTTGTAGGATGTAGTGCCTATCTCCATAGGAACATTGATGATGTTTCCATTATTTCTGCAAAAATGCCATGGACGTCGGAAGAACAGAATGGTATGGACTTCAGGATTTGGTGTTGTGGTTCTCAGTTCTTTCTCCAAAAGATGTTTCCAGTGAGTAGGAGGATAGAACCAATTGAGAAAGTCTAAAAGGTTTCGGTCACTTTCTCTCTCAACATTCCTTCCGAGTAAGAATATCTTGGTGAGGTTGGCAACAAATCTTCTGGTCGGGATTTCGATGGCTATTAAGTACTTGTTAGTTAAGTATCATAATAGCGTCTTGAGCTGATCAGTGAAATCATCTTCTTTCCAAATAAGAGGATGTATGAATGGATAATCCGGATTTAACCCACAAGGATAAAGAATCGAACCTGCATTAAATCTGAACAAATCTGTGTGGCATTGCCACATGAGGTTCTCTAGATTTTCAGTGAGATTGTCATTCTGGATGTGTTCAACAATCTCCTGGGGATATTTCCAGCTTGGCAAATCTTTGATCTTCTCGATCTTGTACTTTACGCCATGATTGAGCATGTGAAAAGCAGGTCTTTTGATGTACATGTTGATTTCGGCTGGTGCCTTTGGTCTTGATAAGAAATCAGCAAGAACATTTTTCTTTCCTGGAATGTGTTTGGTTTCAAAAGAATATTTTGAAAACCATTCAGCCCATCGAAGCAGTTGAGAATTTGGAATCTGCTTCTGTTTAAACTTGGTCATCTGAGGAAAAGATGCCATGTCTAATTCTACCAAGAAGTGATGGCCGATGAGATGAAATTCAAACTTTTTGATTCCATTTTTTTTGCTAAGATTTCTTTGAAAGTGGAATGGTAATGCATTTCGGATTGAGAGAACTTTCCACTTTTATGGGCACAAAGGTGTCTCTTACCATCAATCTCTTCAAGTAAAATTACTGCCCAGTATTCATCACTGGCGTCAGTTTGAAGAATTCTTTTACCTGTTGATGGTATCTTCAGTGGTGGGCCTCCTTAAGCTCAGCAACTGCTTTTGTCTGAATTTTTCCCCAAGGTGAGGGATTCTTCTTTAGCATGGATTGCAAAGGAATCAGGAGCTTTGCAAGATTTGGGACAAAATCTCGAGATAATTAATTATCCCAAGAAATTGCTGAACTTCCTTCTTTGTGAAATTTTCTTCAGAAACTTCGGTAGTTCCCGAGCAATATGCGGCCCCGGATAGTATGTACCATTATTGAGGTGCATACCAAGAAATTTGATTTCGTTTGGGCAATATTCATCTTTCGCGAGAAAGCATGATACCATGTTTTCGACAATTTCGCAAATTGTTCAAGGAGTTGGCGTGTGATTTGCTCATCGGGATTGTAGAGCAGGATATCATCGATATATCTTTGCAAAGCACTTGAAAGTATCGGTTGGAAGATACGACACATGGCCTTTTGGAAAAGGGATGGTGCTACCTTGAGGCCAAAAGGAAGAACTTTCCTTGGAAGTCTTTGGTTTGGAATACGAATCCTGTTTTGGATCTGTCTTCAGGATGGATGCCCAATTGCCAAAATCCGGCTTTGAGGTCGAACTTGGAATAGATTTGGGCCTTTGTGAGTCCAGTAAAGAGAGAAGCTCTGGATGGTAAAGGGAATTTATCATCTTGGAGGAAAATGTTAAGGGGTTGGTAGTTGATTACCAATCTCATTTTTCCTCTGTTCTGCTCAGCGCGCTATTGACATAAAAGGCTTCACAAGCCCATTAAGAGTTGGAGATTTCAATAAGGCCTTGTTGCAATAGTTCTGAGCATTCCCTTTGAGCTAAAGCCAAATGTTCTGGCTTCATTCCCATGTGACTCGCCTTGGTTGGATTTATATCTTCATTTTTCTTGAAAGGAAGGCGAACAAAGAATTCTGGATTTTCCCATAAAGGATGGGAACACTTTTGAGCAAATTCTACATGGGATTCTGAACATGATTCTAACAGCTTTTGCATAATTGGATCTAGTAGGCTCATCTGAATGGAAAAGAGTCTCTGAATATTGACGAACTCGGAGAATTGGTCTTTATACCTAAGACCTTTTCCAGGAATAATACGAAGCTGTGGGATCTGAGTCATGACATCTCAACCAATGATTAGGTCTTTGTTGGGGAGATTGGATCCAAAGAATTTTGTAGTTATTGAACACCGAGGGAAAACTGACGGTCACGGGAGTAGTTTTCACATTTGTGGAGAAAGTGTCTCATGAGGCGAGTTGAAATATCGGACATAGGGAGTCCAATACTCTTCGGGAGGACTTTGGTATCCAAGATTGAACAACTTGCTCCGGTATCAATGAGAGCAATGACAAAGTGATTGGCTTAGCAAACTTTGAGGTGAGGATCTTTACGGGAAAATGGGGACGGTGGATTTGGTTTGAAAATATGTCAAGGTTTGGCTCTGCAGATGTGGGTGATATGTGAAAAATGTCTTGATTCGAATCGAATCGGTTTCACTTTGGAATTGTTGTAACATGGAATGATACAAAGAGTTTGTTCGATTGTTCTTCATCGCAGAGAATAATGATTCCACATCATCATTTTCAAGAGAGATACCTGTTTCGTTCTCAATCTGGTGTATCAGGTGATGTTGGCCCTTTCTAGCTTGAGGACAGCTCTTAGCAAAGTGTCCTTTCTGCTTGCAGATGTAGCAACGATTCGACTTTTTATGGCCCGTGCGATCCTTTCTTTTCCGTAGGTATCGCCATTTCTTCTTTCTTCGGAAGTTCTTGTGGCCATGTTTGGATTTGTTCATTGAGAACTTCTTGAAGTGTTTCTTCTTTCGAGAATACTTTCCACAAGTACCATCACAATCTTGTTTAGAACATTTGATCTTGAGCTTGTGGCGAGAGCAGGCTGTCTCGAGGCTCGGATCACTGTTGATATAGGACTTGACCATCTGGCGTTTTAGACATATTTCTTCAAGGCATAGATGGATTTCTTGTTATATCTCTCCCAGAGGCATATCCTGAACTCTCTTTTGTCTCCCAAAAAAGGATCTTTCGACCATTTGGGATAGTTCTTTGGGGATGGAAGTCAGGAAGATATGCTTCAGATTTGAATCAACTCCAATTTGATAAAAGAGCTGGAGCATTATTCGGTAATGCTTATCAAGATGTTTCTTTTGGAGAGAACAACATTTTCTTTCGAAAAACTCTCTTCTTTTCATCTCTATGAGGTCGGTGGGTTTTCCCACAAAGAAGTGATATAGGATAGTAATGGCCTTGGCTAAAATTTGGCGACATCGAAAATGAATGCGGTCTTGTTCGATCGATTTCCACCAAAGTTTAAGGCTTCATGTGAACCTAGTAACAAAGTTGTAAAGGACATCATTCATATTATGGTTGGTGAGGGATTGAGTGTTTAACCACGTATGAAATTCTTCAAGTCTTTCTAGCCATTTTTGGTAAGGAATGTCATCGATGGTGAAAAACTGCTTTGATGCCATAGACACATGATTTCTAGGATTGTCCCTAACAATTTCGGGGTCAGAATAAATTGACTCCATTTCCGATCCGGAGGATCAGCCATGAATATAGAAGAAGTTATAAGTGCAACGGGAAGGGAATCGGTTTGAATCGAAAGAGATGAAGAGGATGAGGATGATGCTAAGTCGATTCAGTATCGAAGTGGTAGGATCGGTTTGTTGTCTTTGGAAATAGAGTTTGGCCATTTGGAGGAATTGAATCAACTTTGTGGACGGGATCGGGATGTCCTTGGATACTCAAATCCTTTAGAAAGGATTCTAATGGATTTGCTAACATCATCCGGTCCGGCTTTTCTCTTATGACAACCGAACATGATTCTTCAGGAATTTTCTCATTTCTTTTTTCCTTTTGGATTCGACTCAATTCTTTGATACGTTCCCGTAAATTTGGTTCCTTCTTGGAAGGATCTTGTGGAATGGCAGCAAAGATGGACGTTTGAGGTGGTAGAGGTAAGTATCCAGTTCTTACTGGAGTTGCAAATGGATCAAAAGGTCTGAACTTTCCTTCTTCAAGGAGTTGGATTTGCCTTTTGAGCTTTTCTATCTCCGGTTCTGAGTTCTCTAGATAATGATATCCTAGACGTTGCCCTGACTCCAAGGCATTCAGCCTTTTCTGGAATTCAGAAACCATTTTCTTGGTAGTCTCATCATACCTTCGGAGATCTTGTTGCACAATTCCAATCTTGGAATCAATTGCTTTGAAAGCATTGTTTTGTGCAAGCAGGGTTTCTGATTGCCAATTTAAAACGGCTTCAGCAGCAGAGGTCTTTTTCTGCCTTCCGTGTTCATCAACATCAGTGGGGTTGGATATTTTGGGAACATGGCGGTATCTTCCCTGTGGATCAATGAACTCCTCTGGAGCAGGAAACGAGAGTTTAGAGCCTTCTTTGCCAAGAGGGGGGAAAATCGAGTCATGGAACATAGCAATGGAGGAAATAGGTGGTGTTTCGCTTTGGTGCTTCAAGTGGGTAGGAGTGCTTCTTGGCCCACTTTAGGATTGGCTTATAAAACGGAGAGAGAGTTTGTTTTTTCTGAGGTGGTGATGGCGGAGGTGATCTTGGTGGAATTTGGGATGGACTGTCTTTCGGTGGTGGAGGTGGTGCATAGGATACCATGAACTGGTATTTGTCGCATTCACCAAGAGTATCAATTGAGGGATCTCCGTTCAAATATCTTTGATAGATCTTATCCTTTGGCCTTTTCCGTCGAGGTGGAGGTCTATCATATGGATTTACCTCATCGGGAGAATTCATACAATAGAAACACTTGGCAAAAAGGATCCCAAAAACAATGACCATATTTGTCTTTATAGTAATGGACAGGATGCCCATTACTATTAAAGTGCCGAACAAGCTTTTTTGGGTCTGGCTCAGAAATTGATTTAGGAACACATGGTTCGATCATGAAGAGGGTTTGGAAGATAGAAGGGCTTTCTTCCTTTTCTTTGCCAAATTTGATGGAAACAGTTCCATCTTTTTTCCGGACGAATTCTGAGTCCGTAGACTGGAAAGGCTTGTTATGTTGATGCTGTACTTTGTTCGTAGTTGGTAATCCAAGTCTCGGAAGGAGCTTGGCCAACGTATCCTTAGGGATCTGCCGAGGAACATGGATGCATGATGCTTGATCATTCTGCATGGAGATAAACAAAGCATCTTCATTACCGTTATTGAAGTTTAGATCAAGAGCATGGTTACGTACTCGGTAAACCATTTGGTAATGCGGGGTTGCGGCTACGAGAATCGGCGGTTTGGGGAGCTCCGGTGAGCTGGACTTGAACTTTTAGGAATGAGAGTAGTTTGGGGATCGATAGAGCAATGTTGAAGTTGGGATACAAAGTCACAAAGACTGTTCCAGCATTCAGAGTAGTCTGAACAGTACCAATACAGGCATGCTGATATTGTAAAAATCTGGTATCCAACAACGCAATTCTTGCCACTACGGGCAAACCTTTTCGACCATGAAAAGTGCCATAATGAACATGAGTGTATCCCTGTTGAGCCCATTGTCTGGGGAATTCTAGAGGGATCTGAAGAGTAACAAAGTACTCCTTTTCAGTAGCAGGAATGGGGTGCTGGTCGAATTTGGAGGACTGGACGTACTCCTTTACTTGCTTTGGGGTTTGGTGAATAAGTTGGCGGATGGAGCGGATGGGGGAAAATGACGAGTTGGGTTTAGCAAAGGCGGAGTAAGGGTTCATGAGAGGGAGCTGGGTTTCAGAGATCTTGGTTTCATCACTAAGAGAGACTTCATATAGATAATCTATCTTAGAGGCATTTGAAACGTGAAACTCTGGAGGTGTTGAGGATGAAGAAGAAGGGGCAAGACTAACAAGTGCTTCGAGAATTTCAGGTTCTGTAGACATGATGTGAAGAGATCTTCTCAGCACTGGATTCACCGACTAGGCGCATGGAACGGATAGTATCACAAACGAAACCATGGCTCTGATACCATAATGGAACTAAACCTAGAACCAAGGAAGGAAGAGACAATTTTCTGCAAGTATGCCTTCCCACAGTGGACGAACAACTAAGAAGATTTGGTAGCCGTTGAGTGACAAAAGTAGAATCCCAAATTGATTCCGATCCCCCATACAAACGAAATCTTGGTTTCCATAAGTAAAGCTTCTTCGTATAGAAAGTTCTTGTCTTCAAGATCTAATTGTCAATCAATTGGATCGAGTCAATCAAATCAATCTTGATGTGGAATCCAAACCAGATCACTAGCCATTATAATTTCGGGGCTTGTGTTACGTTCTGTCGAATCTGGATGTAAAGTCTGAGAGCAATAGACTTTACAATGTGCAATAGACTTTGCAATCTGAGTTTGAACAAATTCTGCTTCTGAACAGATTTAGCTTTAAGGTCTGTACCCAATTCAGCTTCAGCATAGAGTCTGTCTTCTGGTTTTTCCAAGTATAAACTTTCAGCATAGAGTTTGTCTTCTAGTTCTTCATTCACGTTCAGTTTGGAATTGGTTAGAGTGTGCAGACTTCTGATGTAGAAGAGACTTTAACACTAAAGTCCGGCAGTCTTTAGACTTTGACACAAAAGTCTGGAAATCTTCAAAATATACTTTGGACATGTGTTACGTTCAGTCTTCTGGCCGTCTTCAGACTTCGACAATATCCTTTACATGTTCAATCATCTGCATGGTCTATTACTTAACCATTAAACACGTTAGTAGCCTTTGATTTATCTTATCATCTTCAAAACATCATAAGAGATTTCCCTAACAATATTAGCAATATCAGCAAATTCTCGCTATACGATTCATGTATTTTTTAGGCCTAGTATGCAGAAGTTCAAGATGCATGTACCCATGCATAACAAAGGTGTTTGCTAATGAAATTGGGTTTTGATTAGTTAGTATTTTCACTTGGTGAGTTAGCAAAAAAGGGTTGGTGCAATGGTAATTTGGTACCAATAAAAGGTTTATGACTAAATTGGCACAAATGCAAAAAGTTTATGACTTTTTTGACACTTTTCCCTTAATATTGTATCTATACCATTCTTGCTTCTTTTATCAATTTCACATAAGTTGAGGCTAGACATGTAAGATAACTCCACCTTCGCTACATAGTCATGATTTCATTCAAGACACATACTCAAAACTAGATTGACCCTGTCCATGCAACCATCGTTAACAAAATCTTAACCCAAAGTGGCTTGTATTTGTAAAAATTCAATTGAATCGAATCAAACCAAGTTATTCGTCAAGGTATTATCCAACAAGAACGTCAATAAAGCTTGTTGTTTTTGTAGTATTTTCCTGATATTCACAGACCAAATCTTCTTGAAATTTTTTTCATTCTTCATGCTATTTCTAAGGTACTTTATGCATTACATGTTTATCTAAAGTGGAGGGTTTGATTGCGCGGATTTACTAAGTTGAACTCTGGGATTACTCCGTTGCAACTCGCAAAAGAAACAAACATGTTGATGCCTCCACCATGACTTGTGTCTTAGGTTGCAGCTCCATCTGCAATTGCCACATAAACTACTAAAATTTACCAATCCAAGCCTCTCGTGATTTAAACTATACCTGAATTGTTGGAGATAACTCCCTAGATATATTCTTGATTGATATGATATCTCTCTTAATTGTGCATATATATATCTGTTATGTATGAACCTAACATCTATTGAGAAAATTGTCCAAAAAAGTCATAAATAGTCTTTGATAAATTCAATTCTAAATCTTTTGACATTTTGTTAAATGAGTTTATCCAGCCAAATTGGGCCAAAAATTGCTAACGTGGCCCCAACAATCCTATATAGCTCAGTTTGTGCTAACGCATGTAACTTTAACAATGTTTTTATAATTTTTGAATTTTTTTAGATTTTTCCTTTTTCTTTGTTTATTTTTTTATCAATTGCCAACATCCCTTCCCTAGCACCAGGTGAGTGCTAGCGACCCTCGTCCAAGCGAGCCATTGAGGGTAGTCTCCCTCAACTAGGGTGAAGGCTACCCTTGCCCAGAGCTAGCGAGGGGCAATCTAACCTATGACCTATGAAGGCAACCCTTGTCTAAGTGAGGCCAGCCCTCACCTAATCGTGGCCATTAAGGGCAACCTCATTGGAGTAAGGCAACGGTGACCTCACCTAGCCTTCTCCAGCTAGTGCCTAATAGCAACCATCGACAAAAGGGAATGGAAAAGAAATAAAATAAAATAAAGAAAATAATTCAAAATATTTTAAAAAATTATTCACATTAGTGCCAATACGTCACATAGGATGATCAACTTGATTGGACAATCATGTCAGCATTTTCTGATCAAAATCTATCATAAGAACTTAGCTAGCAAAACACAAAAAAAATTAGCACTCAATCGGCACAATTAAAAGATTTAAGATTGAGTTGGCTAAAGTGCAATAAAAAATTAGCATTTAACAGAAGAAAAGATTAATCGCAAGAGGCTTGATTTAATTTTTCAAGCAAGTAATGCTAAGAAACCATCGTTAAATATATAAATAGTCTAAATTTTTTTATTGGGTATACATAATTTAGCATTGCATTTGAAAATTATCTTTTTGCTAATATAGTGGACAGAACAGAAAATTCAGCTCTCTCTCCAATATAAATCAATTTGATGGATCAATGTTTAGCAGCCAATATTTTGGAAATTCCCATTTACTTTTAGTTTCATTCGTTTCTCGAAAAATAAATGATTTACAAAACACTTGCATAAAAATGATTGTTTCAGCATTGATAACAATTTATGTGTAAATATTATTGTTAACAGTGAAAATATTTTTTGATTATTCATTTTTATAAGTAATACAAGCAATCATTTTTAGGAAAACATTTTCTAAATCATTTATTTTTTGTAAAACAAACCGAGCCAATGACATTGATGACTACTCCAGGAGTCCCCTTGATGCTCAACTTTTCTAAAGTCGAATTCTATAATTTAGACTATATACCATTCGATTGGCTGGGGAGTGGAATCTTATCAATCACAATGAATTCCTTGTCAAGTTTATAAAGCATAAAGGTTTCGGATTTTCTTTCCAAATTTAGTGTTATTATAAGGTTTTATTCGGGACCCAAGCTTAAGTTATTAGGTAAAAGTTTAATTTAAAATTTGAAAATTCTTACATGTTTCTCAAAAAATAAATAATATGAAAAATATTTTCTTAAAAATGATCGTTTATATCATAAAAAACGATTAGTTAACAAAATAAGTTTTTCATTACCAATAACAATTTATATCTGCACAATGTTCTTGACGGTGAAACATTTTCTACATTGTCAAGGTTTATGTGTGGCCCTTATCGAGTGAAAAATTAATGATAGTATTTGTTTATCATAATACCGTCTAGAAAAAAAGATTCGTTCAATTGGCAGGGGAGTGCAATCTTATCCATCGCAATGAATTCCTTCTCAAGTTTATGGGTGGCCATTCTTGGGTTATTGTAAGGTTTCATCTAGGACACCATTTTTGGCCTTCATCAAGTGCAAAGATTTCGGCTTTTTTTGGAAAATTCAGCGTTATTACAAGGTTTTATTTGGGACCCCATTGAATCCGAACACCTTCCTAGGCGACACTGCACACACACAAAACGGCTCCTAGGATGTTCTGTTCTCGGGTCCATTCTCGTTGTCTTTCTTGCAATTCATCAACCCTCCAACATTCACTCGGAGAAGCCTGAAATCTACCGATTCAAGCTTCTCTTCCTTTCAGAGTTTGGAGGGGGCCCTCGAGGGTCAGGCCAAGCAAGGCATCAAAGAGGTCAAGCGTTACCTCAAAGCTCTCGGATACTCGGCCTACGAGGATAAGAACGACGGGGCCCTCATGGACGACGGGTTCGACGAGACTCTCGAGTCGGCACTCGAATCATACCAGAGATTCTACCGTCTTAAAGTCACCGGAAAGCTTGATGTCGACACGGTGAAGCAAATGAGCATCCCGGGATGCGGGGTGCCTGACTTCATCCGCCCTAGGCACGCTAGCAGGAATGCCACTAAGCCTAACAAGCTCCGCATGGTATTGCGTTGTGCGTTCAGTTTGGCGGGAATAAGTGGCCGCCTTCCAAATTCCGTCTCACCTATGCTTTCGACTCCATCTCCAAGGCCGTCGGTTTTGCAGTCCTGGACCCATGTTACTGCGTTCACCTTCAATGAAGTTTCGTCTGATGAGACGCCCGACGGTCAGTATAGGCTTCTACAGCGGCTTTCATGGTGATAGTCAACCTTTCGATGGACCCGGCAGGATTCTTGCCCATTCGACTTACCCGAACTTCGGTTTGTCCCACTACGATGCGGATGAGCTGTGGAGCGTTAACCCCAGCCCGACCCAACTGGACTTAGAGTCGGTTGCCTTGCATGAAATAGGACACCTCCTGGGGCTCGCTCAGCCAGGATCCGAACGCCGTTATGCATTACGGAATTGCGCCCGGTACTGTCGAAAGGGTTCTTCAAAAAGATGACATCGATGGCGTACATGCTTTGTACTCTTGGCAATCCGAGGCCATTCTATTGGCAATATCAACACATTTTCACTGTGCAGTAAGCGACTGCAGCAATGAAAGCAACAGCTATTGAACATGCCCCCTTCACAAATTTTTTTATATGATGAACATGGCACGGCACATTTTCAAAGTATAAATAGATATCGACCATAAAACCAAAAACTCTATACTTGAGTATAGATATCTCAACACTCATTTCGAGTCCTCGACACCCAAGCTTATGTCCATTAAGGCTAGGCCCATGCCTCGGTGCCCTTGCTTTGGTCCCTGCACTCAAAATTGGGTCCTCGATGCCCATGCCTAAGTCCATCAGGCCAGGCCGATGCCAAGGTCTTCAATGCTTGGACCTAGGTCTATTAAAGTAGGGTCCAAGGCCTCTATGCCCGTGCCCAATGCCCTATGGTTAAATAATTATCCCTATGATAAATTCATCATTAATTAAAATCATAAATTGATATGCATATAATAAATTTATCAAAACCAATTTCTGGGTCACTAATCATCCTAAACTAATACGCTTGTTCATCAAATTTTATCATGGATTGCTAAACTAGATGATGCATGACAACAACTTAATTGACATAACAAGTTCATGTAAAAATTTATGTCAATTTGAAGCAAATTTATCACAGATATATTACTTTGGGATTATCTATAATATTAACCCTAAAAAATGAAGCTTTTAAACACGTCCAAGCATGTTCCGACCAAAAAAAAAAAAAACACGTCCAAGCATGTGATTCTCTTTTTGTTAAATGATGCTTTATTACCGCACCCTTCGTTTTCTTCCGTTTTCCACTAAAAGGGATTTGAGTAGAGATTCCGCCAAAATGCCAAAAAGGATTCCCTCTCCTCTTCAAACACCAGCCTCCTAGTCTAGTCCGGCCACTTTGCCAGCAACGGAAGCTAGGGAATCGAACTTGCCGAATTCGGTCGAAGTGCGAATCCGATCTTCACCGGGAAACTGGAGTCTTGAGCTCTGCGATCAACTGGGTTTAGGGTTCTTTGGAGATGGAGAACTCGGGGGAGATGGAGAAGGTGATCGCCGTGATCATGGTCGGTGGACCCACCAAAGGTATTTTTAGCAACTCTCCTCTCTTTTGATCTTGAAAGAGATGGTGCTGTTCTCCGTTCTTGTTTTGCTTGATCACGAGGTTACGGCATCTCTATCTTCAGGCACTAGATTTAGGCCTCTCTCGTTCAACACGCCGAAGCCGCTCTTCCCTTTGGCTGGGCAACCCATGGTTCACCATCCCATCTCTGCTTGCAAAAGGGTATGTCTCAAAATTTGAACTTTTTTAGTGGAAGTGCTAGTTTTTCATATGACTGGACCTAAGTGTGTTGGTAATTTGATTTTGAAAAAAAAAATGGAGACTTGATCAATGTGGAGTTGTTGTGATATGCAATTGGATTCTTGCTGTGCAGATCCCCAACTTGGCTCAAATTTTCCTGATTGGGTTTTACGACGAGAAGGAGTTTGCCTTATACGTCTCTTCCATATCGAATGAGCTGAGAGTCCCAGTGAGGTGACCCCTGCGTTGGTGTTGGGTTTGATGCTTTATTGTGTCTTGCCTATAGAAATAAGCTGTAAAGGCGTGCATTTATGTTTCTGTGTGTGTGTTTCAATAAATGATTCTTCTTCAGATACTTGAAAGAGGATAAACCGCATGGTTCAGCTGGTGGCCTCTATCATTTCAGGCATTTGATTATGGAAGACGGCCCGGTAAAATTCTTTACTTGGTCCCTGCTCCTATTTTTATTCACCTATAGTCTTTGATGTCATGTCTTATGGGAATTAGGAGCTTGTGTTGCCCAATATATGCCATTCACATGAATTATATTCTAATTTCGTATCCCCCTGTTGTTTTACAGTCTCATATTTTTCTACTGAACTGTGATGTCTGCTGCAATTTTCCACTTCCAGATATGCTTGGTGGGTTCAATCATTTCCCTATATGTTGTAATGGTGTTCTCTACCTAAAATTTAATTAGCTTTTTAGGATGATGCAATTTATGTAGAGAACGTGATTATAATTGTTTGCACATGCAGAAGCCCATAAAAGATATCGTGGGATGGGAACAATGCTAGTAGTCAAGGTGAGTTCCTTGTATCAAAGTTTCTCTCTCTGTTCTATCAAGCTGATGATTCCTCAGGCCTTCCTAGTTGCTGACACATACCCTCGTTGTTCTTCGCTGACAGGTTTCTGCTGAATCAGCTAACCAGTTTGGTACATTAGTTTCTGATCCAGTCACAAATGAGCTGTTGCATTACACGGAGAAACCTGAAACTTTTGTACGTTTGCAGGGCATTTCACTTTCTCAGACTGCTGCTAGGTTAACTGAATAACATATTTGATGATTTCATTAACTTACTTTTTCTCTTTAAATGCAGGTAAGTGATTTAATAAATTGTGGTGTATATATCTTTACTCCAGATATTTTTTCTGCAATTGAGGACGTATCTAATGACCGGGAAGACAGAGGTAGGTTGATGTGCATAAAAATGCTTCAAATGATTTGGGTTTGTCATGAATTGCATTAACATTCAGACTAGCTCACTTTCATGCTGACATTTTTCGTCCTAAGTCACAGCTAATCTGCGGAGATTATCCAGCCGTGATATAAGCACATCTACAAGGTCAATCTTACCGACTTCCGTCCTCAGAAATATATTTTTAAGAATTTTCTTAATCATGAATTGCTTGCAGCAGTTTAAGGTGATTATTTGTAGTACTCGACTAATTAGTTGAGAAGACTTTGATTATAAACCTCTCCCACTATCTCTCCATTAGGGAGGATTTTTTTGGCCCAAGCACTTATTTGTTGAGGAGAAACTGATCCAATTCAGAGTGAGTAAAAATGGTATACAAAGATTCATATAGCCTCGGCTAAGTTTCAGTCTTCTGTTGCTGCTGCTGTTTTGATACTCAAACAAGTAGTTGTCAATGCACTGGAAAGATTTAGAAGATAACTGCCCCTCTTTTCCCTTTTGATGAGCGAAACTGCGTAGTTTCTTATTGGAATTGCCAAGCAATATAATTAATGCAATAGACACCTATGGAGTTCTTGGTTACAGGTGAAAAATAAACCTTGGGGTTTGTAAGTTTGCATAGAATCTAACAAACTCTAAGATCATAATCTTTTTCTAGTTTTAATCTTGACAGGATGCAAGGTTTTTTTGACAAATGGTTAACTTCTCATGGAATTAGCAAACTGGTTTCAGGTTAAATTGAAGATGTACAGAAGAAGGGATATAGGCCAAAGACATTGAAAATATGATAACTGGATCTTGCGCCTGCATGGGTGTTCTTGTCCCCCTTCATTAATTTGCTTTAATTATGCCGAGGCATGAGGAAGTTTCTCTGTGTTAGCTCAAGATTTATTAAGAAAAGATCATTCTTTCAAGTATAAGTTTGGTGCTGCACCTGGGTTGTGTGGTAAAAATATTCGGAAAATGAGGAAGTTAGTATGCAAATATCATCACAGCTGTGCACACATATTCATTTCTTTAGGTTGTATGTTCCATCATTTTTCATTATCTTGGATTTATTATTATTCTGATCCCTGTTTCGAAGCTGATGGTGCTATTCTTTCGTTTGAGTTTTCTCAACAGAACCAACATTGCTACAGATTTTGTTAGATTGGACCAGGATATATTGTCACCTCTCTCTGGAAAGAAGCAGCTTTATACATATGAGACCATGGTTTATTGGGAACAGATCAAGACACCAGGGTAAAGTAACTCAGTGTGACGTTTGAGCTTCTCTTTTTATAACTATTAGTGTCCATCTACAACTTGCCCTCACTATATACTCTTACAATGCCTCTTCCTGTCCAGGATATCTTTGAAATGCTCCGGTTTGTATCTGGCCCAGTTCAGACTCACCTCTCCTCATCTTCTTGCTACTGGAGATGGTACAAGAAGTGCCACAGTTGTTGGTGATGTTTATGTTCACCCATCAGCTAAAGTCCATCCAACTGCGAAGGTTGTTCCATTTACTTCCATTTACATCTGTCGGTCCATCTTTTCTTCCTAGACAACTTTTAAGTTAACCACTCTGGTTATAGACTAATCAAATTCATTGATTGCTATTCTACTCAATTTAGAATTTGCTGTCAAGCTAGGCCTTCTTTCCCATATAAATCAAAGATAGAACTCGAAATACACAGTATTAGTTTGCCTACATCCTAGACATGTTTGCACAGTGACCGTGAATCCATAATGTTCCAGTGAGTTAACAATGATTGTTCAGTAAATTCCTTTCTGGGCTTTCCGTAAGATAAGTATGGCAAGATCACCTTGTGGACAGTTTGCCTTGAATTTAGAGAAGAGAAAATAAAGTCGGAGACTTTACTTTGCTAGGCTAAATTGTACCCCTAGATGAGTTAAGTTCTTGAAAGAAATACCATCATCAAGTGATTTGAGTTTTGTTTACTTTAGAAGGGTGAATCTGGAATGCTTAAAATACTTTCAGGGCCTGACTTATAATTTCTGCTTTTGCCATCTACATTAGCTCTGTCCTCCCTGTGTATCTTTTGATTTGACATTACTTGTTTGGACAGATTGGCCCCAACGTCTCTATTTCAGCAAATGTTCGTGTAGGACCTGGTGTGAGGCTGATAAGCTGTATCATTTTGGATGATGTTGAATTAGAGGTACGGAAGACAATCAAATACAAGTGTCATTATCCTAGGAAGATGAGAATATTAACTGAGATTGCTTTGGCAGGATAATGCAATAGTTATAAATTCCATTGTTGGATGGAAATCATCTCTCGGGAGATGGTCAAGAGTCCAGGCAAGTTTGTTTGTGGTTTCCCTGTTCATACTCATGTACTTCCACATGCAAAAACAATTTCGGAGCCTATGGCTGTGAAAGTCTGTAATATTAGTTCACTTTAGAATCTCACCATAACAATTTCGGCCTTTGTTGATTGCTATTAACTGTCAAATGATCAACCTCTTTCCGCTTGTCTAGGCTGATGGAGACTACAACTCAAAGTTGGGAATCACAATTCTCGGTACTTAACTTTGAAGAGTGAAAATTACTTGAACATTGTTCTGTTCTCATTGCACTTTAATCCGTGGATTATGCTCAACAATGCAGGGGAATCGGTGGTGGTAGAACAAGAAGTCGTCATCGTCAACAGCATCGTTCTGCCAAATAAGGTCCTCAACGTGAGTGTGCAGGATGAGATCATCTTGTGAAGAGTTGGAGATGTTTGAATTTCAAAGCCCTCCAAGGTGCACTGTTTGGAAGAGTTTGTTTTGTTCCATATAGAGACGGTAATACAAGAGAGAGAGATATGAATTGTCCCATAGAATTAGGTATATAATAATTAAAGGGGTTTCATGTGAAAACTTGATGAGCGTCATAAAATACGAGTCATCATTCGCACTTTGCTTCGCTTGTTTTTCAAGTTTCTGCTTAATAGCAAGACAAGCAACACAATCTTGCCAAATGTCGCTTATGTTTTCTCCGGATTAGCTTTTGATCACGGAGTTCTACAAATCCATTGTAAAGAATTGATAATTGTTCATGAATTGTGGTAATCTTTCGCATGCATCCGTAATTTCACATAAGTTTCATTTTGGCTTTTGTTTATTCTTTAGCTGGCTTTTTATGAATGAATGTTCTATTTTGTGAAACACCTTTCTGAAGATGTCAAAAGGTTGGTTCGACAAATATATATAATTATTTTCATTATTTCTCGAGAGATGGGTTGTTTGTTTGGAGATTCAGAAGATAGTAGATCATCTGGAGAGTGGAGAAGAAGGGAGGAGGAGGAGAATGTTTCTTCGTCTAAACCACAATCTCATCCCATTGACTATATCCAAAGCCTTTGCTCATAATCTTAAACCTTTACAATCACGTCTTGAGACTAGAACCAATATATTACAAGATATCACCAATCTCTCCCCTCATGACACCCACCCAAATATCCAACCAAAACCCAATTCTAAGCCTCATCTTGAGAAATTACCTACTGAGGATAAGTTTTTTACTGAGGTCCCCCTACTTCCCCCACTTCTAATACTACTCTCAGTCCCTTATATCATTTCTGGGTCCCCTACTAGCTCTCACTTGTCCATATCCTCTAATCCTCCCACTTGTCATGAACAATTTAACTGTCCTGATCTCAACCCTGTTACCCTAGTGAAGGAAGATGGTGAGGAGGTTGCTGAGAATAGATCCTTTGTTGAATTTCCTGATGAGCAGAGAGGATCCGAGGTTGACGAGGAGGGTGAGGGGAATGCTGGAGCTGTGGTGCATGTACAATTTGCTCATCCATTGATGAATCTCTCTGAAAAGGAAGGAGTAATCCTGTAAATGGAGCTCAAAATGAAGCAACAAAAAAAAAAAAAATTATGCAGGGGCGTGCAGGTGGAGGTTGTGGCAGAACAACCCTACTTCAGATAAACAGAACTTTGCCGGGAAAGATTGCTTTTTGTTGCTGGCATATCTGGAAACAACGGAATGGGATGATGTTCAATGGAAAAATAACAAGCCATGAATATGTTATACTGAGAACGCAGAATGCCTTTGATAAATCCGTTAGGATCTCTACTGCTGTTGCTCCTATTGAAATGAGAGTGATTCATCGGTCCATGATGAACGTAAAGTGGCAGAAACCCCCTGAAGGAACTATTAAACTGAACAGCAATGGGACATTTGTCGATAATACAAAGGAAGCAGCAACTGGTGTCATAGCTGGGGTCTCTAATGGCATGCTAATTAGGAGGCAAAGGCGAGAGGATACCTGCAGAATGGGGAAATTACCTATAAGTTTTAAATTTATTACAATTATGCCAATTTTATCTAAATCGTAAATTTTTTACATTTTTGCCAATTCGGTACATTCAATCAATTGTGGCCAAAATTTGCTGACATGGACGATGATCGTCTTATGTTGTGTAGTTAGCACTGACGTAAATAATTTTAAAAAAATTGAATTTTTTTTTTTTCTTTCTCTTCTCTTTTCCTTTCCTCCTCCTACTACTACTAACCAATGCCAGACCTTAAGCAAGTCTTGCCCGACCCTGGCAAGATTGAGCCTTGCCCACCCCTCTAATGAGGGTTGGAGCCTCGATGGTGGCTAAACAAGGCATGACATCGCTAGATTTGGTGATCCTGGACCCTTGACACCCCAACATGTGGCCTAGGCAAAGTGTTGCCAACCATGGCAAGGCAAAGGATGAGGGAAAAAAAATAGATAATCTAAAAATAAATAATAAAATATTATTAAAAATTATTAATGTCAATTCCGGTCAGATCACATAAGTCAACGATTACAGTTGAATGGATAGCTAAATTAACACAAATGCGAAAGATTCAATACGCAATTGGCAAAAAAAAAAAAGTTTATAATTGAATTTATATAATTATAATATGTTGAGGACTCTCTCTAAAAGATTAGTAACTTGGTCCCCCCTGCCTCCTCTAAAATTACTATTTATTTCTGATTCTGATGGAGAAAAACCTCATTGAACGTTGTGATTCTGTCTTGTGATGGAGAAAGAAAGCACGAGGTTTTTCTGGCAACAACAAAAAAGGAGCTGTCGTTTTCATGGGGAAGCGACGTGAGCACGCATGTGCTCCCTGGCAGGAATTTGAGAACATGCAGCAAAATAATGGCCAGCGGCCACGTGTCGTCGGCGCCGTTGCGTGGAGATAAATCCTTACGCTAGTAAAATTTTACCCTTCACTGAATTGAAGGTCAAAATTTTTTTCTAATCGATCTTGAAAAATTATACTAGAATATGTTCTTTATGGGAAAATCGTAATGAGCTCTTATTCAAAGGAAAAACCAAACATACAAGCTTTAAGCATACTTATCATGAGCTTGCAATTAGCAATTATAAGCAACAGCTACTTCAACTCTACTTGTAAATTGTTTTAGTTTAGTTTAAAAAATTTCAAATTCAAATTGCTCGAATATTCATTGTTTAAGTTCAAACTCTAAAAAACAATTACTTGATTCGGATTGCCCCCATGCCTAATTGAATAGTTAAATTTTTGTATATAAGGAACACAAGAAACATGTACATGGTCGGTGCTTGATATTACCAACCTTTGGAAACTCGAACTTAACCTCTTTGTTTGAGTTTGAATTATAGATTTCGCCATCTCAACTAAGGTCTAATATACCCCCAATCAACAATATGGAATATGAAATGAAATGCACCATCAAACACGAGAGTTAGCTCATTAAATTCCTTGTGCTCAATCAACTAGTTAATTTAAGAAGGGTTTTGTGAACG
Organism: Eucalyptus cloeziana; assembly: GCA_014182715.1. Classification (NCBI taxonomy): domain Eukaryota; kingdom Viridiplantae; phylum Streptophyta; class Magnoliopsida; order Myrtales; family Myrtaceae; genus Eucalyptus; species Eucalyptus cloeziana. The sequence continues at coordinate 24,246,102 of CM024642.1, forward strand.
AATGTGCATGCAAATTTTTTTTTTCGTCATTTTACTTTTTCTTTTATCATGCATATTTCGTGTATGTCATAATGGGATTTTTTTCTTGATTGGGATATATGATTAACAAGTATCTTGGACCACTCGTTAGTAGGATAAGTTTAAGAAAACACAGCTAAAACCTTATCCCCACGGGACGAGAGGTTAGGGTGAATGATTTCAAAATGGATAGTTTTCGCACCCAAAACCTATCTTATGAGGGCCGATTCTCAATTTTTAAAGTTTAGAACCACCCGTAGAACCTAGAACTAAACTTGATTATTCGGTTTGGTTCTAGGATCTACTCAAGAATCGACCACTTCCTTTTATTTTTAGGACTTTCGTTACTTTTTAATTTCAACCTACAAAGTTAAAAGCTGATGATGACCGGTGGCAACATGATCCCAATGGTTCAATACTCAGTAATTTTATCTACTAAACATATCAGAAAAATTCAACTTCACGTCTCTTGCAAATAAACATCTCTGGGGCAAATTCTTCTCATTTCTTAGCGACTTCCCTTGTTTCATGCCATTGCAGCTTTCTTTATTTAACTAGAGATTTTTATAACTTGGTCGTATAGGTATGAATGATGAAGTAGCCGTGAAACTCCTTAGCAAGACAATCGAGGAACTGGAGGCGGCAACAAGATGCAAAGCAAGAGTAGAAAGAGAGAATTACAATTTTCTCAATCCGATAATAGCTTATTTCAAAAATTCGAAACCAAAGCACAATCAATCGATATAATTGGTTTAGTCCGATTCCAGAGTCTACTTAAGACTAATGCTCACCGTTAATGAGAGGAAGAAGATAAAGATGGGCTACAACTATCGTAATAGTAAGTTTTTTTTGGCTTATCTTGTTTCTAACTCTCATCTCGCTTTTAGATTGTTGCTCTGCTTATTCATGGAGGGTTGGAGTCGAATCTCCTGCACCTATGATTATTGTGTCCTTACCCCTCAACTCCTCTCAATAATTCAATAACGGCGAGCTGAAATTAGCCATATTTCGGCAATAGAAAAAAAGGGAGGGAAAAAGAAGAGAGAGAGAGAGAGAGGGAAAAGGGTAATGATACCGCAGGTGAATCCGAATGGCGTTTTAGGCGCGCTCCGCGCCTTCGAAAAACGCAGAAGTAGAGATTACGCCAAAAAAAATAAAAAAAATAAAAAAAATGAGTAGTTAATTAGGGAAAAGAATCCCCCTTCTCGATTTAATTATTGTCGAGCCAGGGGGGGGGGGGTCGCCAGGTCCTATCTGAATCCGGCCGCCGCTCCTCCTTCCCGACAGCTGAAAAAGAGAAAACCTTTTTTCCCACCAGTCCCCCTCCCCCCGGGGGAGAAATTACCAACTCGCCCCGGCCCGAAATACCCCCGGGGGGCGCGAGCGGTAGGGCAAATGGGTAAAAACGGGGGCGCAACCGCTCCTTTCGAATCCCAATTCAAACTCCCGCGTCATGCAAACGAGGACGAGGCGATCTCCCTTCGCTCGTCTCCTCCCCTCCTTCTCGTCCTTCTCAGATCCAGCTTTCGAAATTTCAAACCCGCCATCGCCAACCAAAAAAACTCCCTCCCTCCCTCCCTCCCTTCCTCTCCTTCCCTCTCAACGGTCCCTCCCTCTCTTTATACTCTCTCCCTCTCTCGCCGTGGTTCCTCGCTCCGCCGCCACAGCTGAAGCACGCCCGCACCAGGAGCGGCAGAGAGAGAGAGAGAGAGAGAGAGAGAGAGAGAGAGAGAGAGAGGGAGGGAGAGGGAGGGAGAGAGGTGTGTTTGGGTGTGTGTCTCGTCTCTTGCGAGAGCGGCGAGGAGGCGTCGCGATGGAGCTGGCGAGAGTCGACGACCCGGCCTGCCACCGCGAGGCCGCGCCGCTGGGATCCGGGGAGTTGCTCGATTCCAGGCAGCATCTCTACTGCCGCAAGGACAAGTCCCTCGGCGTCCTCTGCTCCAAGTAGTTCCCTTCCCCCCTTCCTTCCCCGAAAGATTCTTCCTTTTCCGTCCCATTCTCCCTCGGTCCGTGTGATTCGATCTGGGTCTTGGTTGGTTTTCTCATTCCTTGCCGTTTTTTTGGAACAGTTTCCTGAGGCTGTACAATAGGGACGGCGTCGAAGTGATCGGTCTCGACGATGCCGCTCTCAAGCTAGGTACTTGCTTCCTTCCCTCTATTTACTTCGCTTCGATCTCGCGAGACGGACACATTTATGATGAACCCAGATTTTTTCTTGCACTACTGAAAACTAAGATGTCGTTGCTTCTGAATGAGCAGGAGTGGAGCGGAGGCGAATCTATGACGTGGTGAACATATTGGAAAGCGTTGGCGTGAGATTCTAAACCTTACGACTGTCTTAGATTGGGATTTGAGGAAGGCATTCCGCTTCCACTTATGTTCCATTGCCAAAGTTGATTTGGTCTTTCGATGCGTATAGGTTGTGGCGAGGAAAGCGAAGAACCAGTATTCGTGGAAAGGTTTCAGAGCGATCCCCAATGCCTTGGAGAAGCTCAAGGTGAATTTTAGCTCCTGAATGCGTATCGCAATAGTAGTTTTAGCCCCTTGGGAAGTCGGATCGATGGTTTTAATGTGGTTACTGTCGCCAGGAAGAAGGTCTGAGAGAGAACTCCAATAACTCAAATTGCGGCGACCCGGCAAAGGTACTGCCCCAGTCGGAGTTCATCCCCTTTTTTGATTCTGCCGTGGCCTTCGAGTAGCTAATGTAGGAAAATGTGGGATGTGGTCAGCTCCTGAACCAAGATTCGTTCTTTCTTGTCAGTGCAGATGTCTTATTTTGGATTTTGTCTGGTCGGTTCTTTCAAAAAACCAAAAAAAAAAAAAAAAAAAACGTGTCATCAGTATCAATGTCTCATTTTACCATTTGATAGTTTGTTAAGTGAACATGTGACATTATGCATATACATTAGACTTATATTCAGTCTTGCTCTTGAGAGCTAATTTGAAAGCTATGGTATCATTTGAATGACTCGCCGAGTATTTTGAATGGTCAGGTTTTTAACGACGCTGAAAACGAAGGGTGTTTGGATCTCAAATTTGAGATGCAAGATAACTCTTCAGCATCGTCCAAATCTGGTAATTTTAGCTCTCTACTTTTTGTAGTTCTTTTTCTATTTGATTGTCTTGAGACTCAAATCACCCTAGATTGGCTAGTTATTTAAGACCACAACTATGCTTACACTGGATTAGGTAGATTTTATATGATTTGTTCTTGTTAATTACTGAAGAATGACTGATTGCTTGTGCAGACAATAAGAAAGAGAGATCTCCAGGTCCTCTTTCTGCAGAAAACAGGAGAGAAAAATCATTGGCGCTTCTTACGCAGAACTTCGTGAAGCTTTTTCTTTGTTCCAATGTGAGTTTACCTCTTGGTGCTCCTATTTCTTTCTCCTATCATTCCCGTTTTATTCATTGTGTTATTCCTCGATGCTAGGTGGATTTGATCTCTCTTGATACTGCTGCCGTGGCATTGCTTGGTGATAACAACAATACGACAGCTATGAGAAGTAATTAATCCTGTTCTTGACTTGTTAACTGAAATAAGGAAGGAGAAATGAACTTGTATCTGACACTTTCAATGCTATTTTGCAGCAAAGATCAGACGACTGTATGACATTGCCAATGTTTTTTCATCCATGAATCTGATTGAGAAGGTATATACTGGGGAGCCTCCGTGAGAGGAAATTCAAGTCGATGTTTTTTCTCTGTGCTCTCTGACTTACCAGTTGCTTGGTTAATGGCTAACCTGCAGACACCTCACCCTGATACTAGGAAACCAGCATTTAGATGGCTAGGATGGAGAGGAAAATCCGGGGACACTGATGCTAATTTTTCAGAGCAGAATCAATACAGGAAGAGACTGTTTGGCACTGAGATCACAAATCAACCTTTAAAGAGAAGTAAGGTGGATTCTTCAAACAATACAAAATCATGTGACCCAGTAAAAAAGGCGTTTCTTGTCAAACAAGATCCAGAAAACAACTACGACAGGTGTGAACAAGAGTGTCATTCAGACAATGGCTCGAGGGGTTACGTATATGGCCCATTTGCTCCTGTGTGTTTGCCCAGAGCAGTAAATTCTGCACCAAAGTCTGTGAAGCAGGATTATGACTGGGAAACACTTGCATCTACTCATCACCCTCAGTACCATAATCAAGGTATCTGACTGTTTCACCTCGAGGTTCTGGATTTTCATGCTTGCATAGATGTAGTCTTAATATGTCAGTTTCTGCATTATCAAGCTGTTATTTCATTACCTTGATCTCTTCCGTCAAATAGGCTAACTGAATCCTCACAAAATAAGGGTCTGGTTCATACTTCACAGGGTGGCCGAGCCTCTAATAGCTTCTCATTTACACATAAGCTCACTGCACTACATGCCTGATAGCTCTTATTGATGCTGTTGCAGCTTTGAGGGACCTCTTTGCACATTACATGGAGGCATGGAAGTCATGGTACACTGAAGTTGCTGGGAACACGAAGATACCACAAGTGTCCTGATCACTTGGTTCCTTACAAGTTGATCGAGTACAGAGGAATACAGATGTTTAACCATTTGTCCGAGGATTTGTTTTTAGTTTTGGCATTTTGATACAGCTCCCTTAGAAGAGGATGACGTATGTGGCTTCTTGTTGGATCACGTTCTTGATGTTCCGACTGTATAGTCATAAATACGCTGTTTCTAACCCATTGAAATCTAATTTGGGATGTATCTCTGTAACATCCAGATCAGCAGTAGGATGCTGATGCATTGTCCAGATACATGACTGGTTGATTGCCCCAACGATTGAATGAACAAATGCTAGTGTGCAGTTACTGAATGAATTGATCAATTTTATAGCCGTACTTTGTTATTGATTCAATCTTATTGATCATTTTTCACCAGGGCTCACTGAATTCACAAAAGACTATTCTCCTCGATTTTGATCAGGGCCTAAATGATGTATTGTTGGCCAGAAGTCGGTATCCAGATCAGCAGTTAACATTTTTCTTCTAGAGCTTGGGATGTTTACTATTGACACTAGATGGTAAAATTTATCCCGGATGCCCAATGTGGAAGATTTCAGACTTTAAATCCTGTGCGGAAGTTCTCTTCCCTCCATCTGCAATTACAGAAGCAAAAATTTTTGCAAAGGCTTATCGCCTGTGAATGCGAACAAGTGGTCCTATCAAACAAGTCTGTCAAAATTCACGAACTAGGCCATCTGAGAATGTCTATCAATGAATCAAAGAATATAAACATTTCCAGTCCATGGGACATTTTGAAAATGAGAGAATCATCAAAATGTAAAAGGATAGGGAAAGAAAGAAAAGGATGACCAGATCTTGCGATACCAAAAATGTTATCCCTGTCTGTAATGGGAGACAACCTCTTCTGTGTATATTTCCTAGTCGACTTGAGTTTTACAAAATCTCTGTATCTACATAAAAATGAAAGAATCTCAGAAATCAATTCTCGAGCCGAACATAGCAAACTCAAGACTCTATGTTCATTACAATCCCTGTGCCGCGAGAGGACTATCCTTCGAACTGTGCAAATCATAAGGCATCCATAGGGAGTCCACAGGACAGGGCATCTTCAAATCAAGCCTCGTCCAGGGCTTCCCTTTACCACTCCAGTGCAGTAGGCTCACAGGGCCAGGATGGAGTGCCCTGCAGCTGTTCACCACATTGTCTCCGCCCAATCCGTGTTGATTCCACCTCTTATCAATCGGCTCAATGTCGCCGCCGAACACGAGCAAGAACGGCGGCAGCGAGCCCAGCTCGTAGATCCGCCTCTTCCTCTGAATCTCCATCCATCCCTCGATCCGCCTCCTGTAATCGCCCTCTCTCCACCTCACCAGATCCATCACCATCACCCCCGTGTTGAAATAGCACGGCCTTTTCCCTGCAAAGACCTTGGGAAGCTCGGCGTCCGACCAGAACTCGTCGGAGAAGTACTTGGCGAAGTTGGCGTGGCAATACTCGGGCGCTCCGATCACTCTCGACCCGGTTAGCGGGACGGTCCAGAGTTTCAGGATGTCGTCGACCAGGATAACGTCCGAGTCTAAGTATATCACGCGCTCGACGAACGGCTCGAGAAGGTCTGCCAAGTAGGACCTCGCGTAGTTCAGCGGGTTCTCCAGGGCAGAGCGGACCGAGGAGGATATCAAGCGACCGACCGAGCCGTCGTCGAAGCCGTATATCCTGAACCCGAGGGAAGGAAACGCGGTCCGGAGGATTCCCGCCAAGCTCTCCCGATCCGCGGAAGCCGAAGCGACGAAGTGGAAGAAGACGTTCTCGGGGCAGGAAGCGTGCTTCAGGACGGAGTGCACCGCCGCCACCGTGCCCCTCAGGTACTCGAAATCGAGCGTCATCGCCACCCGGACGAGCGAGCCTGCGCCGCCGCCGCCGCCGCCGTCCCCATCCAACTTCGGACACCCCGGTCCGTTCCGATACTCCGGCGCCTCCAAGAACTTCACGCGCACGTCATGGCTCAGCTCGCTGGGGAACGATCGGATCGCGTGGGCGCACGACCGGAGCAAGAGGAAGCAGATGGCCGCGGCTAGAACGGGCCTCATGAGACTCGGAATCCCGTGAACCGAAGCCGGCGAAACTCTAGAGAGAGAGAAGCTCTGCCGGGGAAACGCCGAGAGAGCCTTGCTGCGGCTGCGATTTCGGAAGAAGAAGAAGAAGATGAAGAAGCTGAAGAAGAAAGGGCATTCCTCATTCTGTGCGGTCGGCGATGCGTATAAGAAGTCGAGTATGGAAGAAGGAAACCAGGCAAACGCGTGAAGGCATGTCAGGAAACGCGGCTTTCGGTTCCTACCGCGACGCGGGACAGACAGGATTCAGGACAGCACCCACATGTGGAAATTCCTCAATGTCCTATTTTGGAATAATCATTTATTTCGTTTCTTTATTATCACACCAAATATTAACTTTCCTTTAATAAAAACTAACGAAACGTAAATTTATCTTGAATATATTGATTAAAAAATTAATTTAAAATAAATTTATTATATTTCATCAATTTAAGATTTTTTGTATTATTAATCATTTGCTTTTTTTTTTACCGTGTTCATGATTCCGCATGTTGAATTTGAAGGGCGTGAGCTTTCCAGGAGTCTTCGTCTTCGTCGTCTCGTCTTCGCGGTTCACACGCTATTGAATGATTCCCGTCTGCGCGTTCCGAGGTTCCATCGAATCTACGGTCGCGCACGTGATCCCGACCTGACCACAATCGATGTACGCATCTTTCGCTCATCTTGTTGACCACGTGCCGTGCAGATGTTTCCTGCCATTTCCCACTTTTCTATCTTCTTTTTTTTTAATTTATTTTTTTGGAAAAATTGACGTCGCCCCTCTTAGACGTCGAGATTTTTTTCTTTGGTACGGAGAAAAAAATGAGAGGACAGATTTTTCAGGACCATTAATACTGAGTCTTGTCCGTGGAAATTCACGGGTTCATGTAAGGATGATCATCCGGGGAGATGTGATGGGTGACATTGATCGTTACCTTCATCTTCGATGAATGAATGCATGTTAAAGTGGGTCGAATCGCAAATGATTTGATCAAAATTAATCAATTTTCATATAATACAAATTCGCACCCGATTCATATTATTAAAATATTTTTATATTTAATCAAATTTAAAAAAATCTTATATCCAAATTGAGGCGAGAGCGTGGGTGAACAAATGTGAAATCGAAGCTGAGTTATATAGTTTATTTAAGTCTAAATAAGTTGTGAATTTATTTAACACTCATTTATTAAAATATTTTTATATAATTCAAAAATTAAAATTTAATAAATTAGAAATTCAAAAATCACATTACACATTACACTAAAGTTCAAGTATTATATAGAACAAATTACAAATTGTTACGTTACAAATTAAGTAGAAGTTCAAATATTATTTATAATCGTCTTATGAGATGTGATGGGTGATATCGACCTTTATCTTTATACGCAATGAATGAGTTATCTAAGAAATATACTTTTTGAAATACGTTGAATCCTATGTACAATATATATATATATATATATATATTTTTTTTTTTTTTTCTTTCTTCCAGAAGTTTCTTTGACGCGCAAATGGCTGTTCAAAGTCGACGTTCTGAGGGCGGCTAGTTGTAATCAACGTTCAGAGACCATCCCACGAACCATTTTTCTTTTTTGTCCGCTGATCGTGCCAAACAAACGACCGATACAACTTTGTTCCCATCGGTCGCAACAATTGGCATTTCCGGAACCCTCTCGCCCAAGATTGTCCGTAACAAAAGTCGAAAGCATCCGACGTTTTCAATCCATCTACTTATTCGAGAAGAAACCAAACCGCCGAATCAAATAATTTTCGAATTTCTTGCGTACAACGGTACCAATGGTGACTTTGACTAATCAAAACACCTTAACTAAGCAAGTGGAAGGCTTTAACTTTTAGATTTTGTTTCTTTAGGAATCGAACCTTAGCACGTCTCTCATCAAAAACTTCCAACTGGGAGCAAGAATATTTCGTACACCAGTGCAAGAAATTGAAAATTGAGGGCGAAATCAAAGGTAAACAGTTGATCTTTATTACCATTAGAAATTCCGACGGCTAACGTATGACTAAAGAAAGTTCCCCGTTTCCATCCGATTGTCATATCTTTCCTGACTGAAAATTTTAAGGGCAAAGAGCAGCTCCTACTCAGACAAAGTTTATGAGTACGAGACACTACAGCTTTACTGAAAAAGAGCTTTTGCAGCAAGACAATGACTGCGTTTGGAATTGCTTTCCAAAGGACTTTTTGGGAACTACTTTTTAAAATGCATTAAGGTAAAGCTGGTATTTGCAAGGCTGAAAGTTTAAGATAGGTTTTAGGCTGGCAGGCACTTTTTCGGCGTGCCAAGATCTTTAATCATGCCACTGTTCATGCTACTGTTGATCTTCCTTCTCCAGTGGCGTGAGACAAGCTTGAGAGGCCAGTGAGGTCACGGCTGAGGTCAGCGAGGTCATGGTGACCGTCACCAGCTAGTCGCGCAACTCCGGCGAGTTGCGGCGATCGCTCGTGAATCCTGACAACCGCCCACAAGTCGCGTTGCCGTGACCCAGCTCTGGGTCGTTGCGAGGTCCTGCGACCTCCGACGGACCCAGATTTGGGGTGAGTGACCTTTGTGAAGGGCCGCCGGGGGTTGCTCGACCCCAGGCGACCCTCGTCGGAGGTCGCCCGACCCTAGGCGGCCCTCGTTGGTCGTCTCTGGGGGCTTGCCTCACCGGTGAACTCTTTTATTTTTTTTATAACATTTTTCTTTTTTTTATTAATCACCAAAATCCTTTGTAAATGTTAATCTTTCCAAACGTTATTTTACTCAAAAGTACTTCATAATAAGCTTTCAAATTATAATTTACCAAACACAGTTTACATTTTAAAAAACACATTTTAACTCAAAGATTTTTACATTTTCCTAAAATCTTTCTCCAAAAACCTTCCCAAACGCATCCAATGTCGAGCAAACGAAAATTCCGTACATATCAACTGTCGGAGTCCCCTTCAACCACAACAAAGCCGACCGCCCAGGTTTTCCCGAATGAATTCGTCAATAGAACGAAGAGACGATAACCGGAACTGACTTTACCGAGGTTTTAAGCTTCTGCTGTGATGCATGGCTGCCACTTCGGGGATAAAACCGTGGAACCTTCTGTACGTTTTCTTGATAAGGGATGAAAATAGAGACAACCTTCCAGGTCGTTTGAAATAGAAATGTGCACTCTTCTTATCTAAGACGATACTCGACAAAAGCACATGACCAAGCCCGACGCTGTAATCATAAAGCAACCAGCACCCTTGATGAGTTGTAAGCTACTCGGCATTCCTGGCCAATAACTGCTAGAATTGCCCCCAAGGCCATACACGACACAGAATTTTTCATGCAAGCCAACGTATTTACGCTTGTTCTCGTGGGATATCAGCAGTGAGTTACATGCTAAGTTATATAGCTCTTTGTTTGCAAGTAACAAGGGGGCTTAATGTGCTAGAAAAATTGAGGAATCGTGTTTGAGGAACAGAAATATGGACAGGATATCAAAAGACATAATATTCATTTCAAAATAAAAGCGCCTATCCTCCTTCAAGTAAAGAATCAAGAAAAAAAGCAACATTGCCACATAGGGGCTCTCTCTTCCCATCCTGTATCACATTCTCAATCAAATACTTCTCTGCATTTGCTGTGCCTAAACGGTACATTGAATAGCAATCTAGAGACAACATAGGAGATATAACCATCTTGCAAGAAATATGCCGTGGCTCTTTTCTGATAGGAGAGGGCTATCGGATAATCATTGTGCAGATAAGCATCAAAATTAAGATCTGCGGAAACTACAAACACTTCAGGTTCTTCATTTGGATCATCCATGAGCAGAACGGACATAGGAGAAGCAACAAATGACTGCAAAGGGAACACGGAAGTAATTCATACCAGGAAGGGAACAGAACAAACAGAAAGTTAACCAGACAAGTTGCCGAAAACAATGTCATCCCCAGAGGTGAACTTACAAATTCCATTCTGTATATGTCATCATCGTGGAGGAAGATACATGCACTCTCATAAATACACTGAATCAACAAAACTTAAACTTTCCGTGATTTAAGCTTCTTGTCCTCATCATCAGATGCAGCTAAATGACGATGTAACAAGAAACTGCCATTCAAAATACCCATAAAAACTTTGAAGTGTGACTTGATGTTTAAAAGAAAAATGTCTATATGTACTTACGAGTCTGCTTCACCGGCTTATGTATCCAACTTGCGAAGAGCACACAAGACTGATTTCAAATTATATCACTGCAATCATCCTAAAATTTCGCATTACCGACGCGCCCACTGAGCAAGTTGTACAGGACACTCATAAACCTGCAAAGTGTAATTGATATAATATAAGGAGAAGCTATCTACTTTGACGACCTGGCATGTGCATCTGTAAAACAGATATCCTCCGAAATTCTGCGTCTACACCCTTTATCCAGTTCATCGTTGCCGATAAAATTCTTTTCGTAGAATTCAGCAGCTGCATAGAAGGATAAACAAACTGCAGAGCCAAAGTTCAGCCTTCCTCGATCAAGCCTACAAAGCGAGCATAAATCAACATTTCTATAAAAATTCTGCGAATATTTCCCAATCTTGGAGGTATAACAGCCTGCTCACGCAACGACCCGCCAGTGGCAATATCAGATGCACCCTTTGTCTCATCTTCCTTCGAACGCTCATCACCTGCAGAATACTATCCAATACATCACCTGTTTCAGAAACATCATCACCGTCGGATTCCACAGCAAGCATCCTTAAGGTCGAGCGCATTCCGTCGGATGACTTCTTCGGTCGTTCAGATTGCTCATTCTTCCTTCATGGAAGACGTGCTCAACCACCCACAGAGATTCAACACTTCCTCCATCCCCATGCCAACAAAATGACAGCGAATCGCTCACTGCGAAAGAGGTCAAAGTTGCGGCAATCGACATCGTCCAGTTGGCATGAGATTGCGCGCGCGATATTTCGGAGTCGATATTCGAGAGCCTCCAAGATACGATCTACGGAACCGAGCAGCTCAGATCTTGGAGCAGCAAAATCTATGGAACTGAGAAGCTCAGATCAAAGCGTACTCTGGACGGATGGAGGTAAGCTTCGAATCTCTCCGGCTGTACGAACGCGTGATCCGTGAGGAAGAACGAGCAACTGGACAAGCGAAGGACTCGCCCGACGAAGGCGCAAACCAACGCACCCGCCGCCGATCGTCATTAGGGTTCTCCACGAAGAGGAAGGTTTTCAATGTCTCCGTTTAGGGTTTGGATGCGCACCCGAATCATCTACCCCGACCCGAATAATCGGGTTCGGGCCAGGCGCTCCGTCGGGTTTATCTCGGGTACTGTTCACGCCCTCCCAAGAGGATAACAAGTACATCTCTCCACGAGATCGTTTGACTTTACTTGATGATAACCAAAAATTCTAAATGAATAAAACTTATGTTATATTTCGCCTCAAATTAGTTTTCATGCTACATATGATCCCAAGTCAGTATGTCTAAGCCACATTTTTTTAAAAAAATTAATTTTGATATAATTACATAGATGATTTTTAAATTTTGGTTCAATGCGTAATTTTTATTCAATATTATTTATTAAATTTTAATCTAATGTGTAATTTGTTTAATCTGACTTTCGAACTATAACCTACTATGCAATATAATCGCTGAATTAATTCATGGACTACGTTTTATATTTGATTAAAATTCAGAATTACATCACAAGAAATTCAAACTTGTTTGGACTAAAATATTGTATAATTAAATCAATTTGTGATTTTTCACAATATTGGCCCATTTTTTATTGCATCGACCAAGTCGATGTTTACTAAAAAGATGGACCCAGTAGGCTGCTTTTACTGCAAATTTGTCCCTACCCATTACAAATAACGGCTGCCATTTCATGATGAACCCCGGGCGACTCTTCATTTCTGCCACTGAATTTATAAAGTTGCAAGATGATTGAAAAAGCTCAAACACATTTCAGATTTGTTCCCCTAGGAATGTTGTAGCTACCGCGTCTCCAATCAAGAAGTTCAAATGGGAGCACGAACAGCTGATGTTCTACATAAGTGCAAACGACAGAAAATCGGGCAAAGATATCAAAGGCAAACTGTCATTCCGAGGGGATGGAAAAACTAGCTAAAATTTTATTACCATTGTCAATCCAAAGTCTAGTATGTGATTACAGAACGTCGCCGACTTTTACCCAATAGTCAGTCCATCTTTTCGTGAAGCGAGTTATCGGCCAAGAGCAGAGCAGCTCCTACTCGGACATAGTTCATGATGCCACATTTCGACCATGTAACACACAACACTATATACACAGCTGCCGAGTGACCGCCAGAGACGAGACGGTTGGCCTATTCCAGCTCACGGTTCATTAGACGGATCGAGTACGTCAGCTAGATCATATTGCCCAAAGGAAACCACAATAGACCTCGCCAAGTCAGTGTTCTCTTTATACCCGCGACGAAGTCAATTACTGAGGCTTTCCACGGATGACTTTGTTCATAGAAAGAAGAGACGACGCCATGCACAGAATTGACCGATGTTTCTGACGTACTAATCTTTCGCCATCTTTACTAGCTTCTGCTGTAACGTGTGGCTTCTACTTTGTCGATAAAAATCTGTGGAACCTTTGTATCTTTTCTTCGTAACGGGAAGAAGATTGAACCCCGGGCGAGCTTTTCCTTCTCCTTCTCCACCGGAAAAGGAAATCTTCAGTGTCCAGGACATATGAGGTCTGTCATTAAACACTTGCGTTATCAGAATGTTATCAAAACAGGGGACTAAAAAAACAATTAAGCTTGTTTAAAGTAGAATATGCACTTTTCTCATCATTATCATCTAAACGAGATAATATTCTTTAAAAGGCAGACAATCAAGAAGAACTTTGTATCATCATGATTATCATCAGTTGTTAAAATGACTAAAGCAGAAGTGAGCCCAGAAATGCACCAGCAGGAGATATGACCGTCTATATCTATGAGAAGACCGAGTGGTTTGCACATGAATAAATCCAAGTAGACAAAATAAAGACCAGGCGGGTCTTATCCCTTTAGCACAGAGCAGAAATTACAACTACAAGTGCTTCATAAATGATAAGCTTTTTTTGGTTTACATAAATATCAACCACAGACAGCAACAAATTACATCCTCTAGAGGGATAAAGTAACCAGAACCTTTGATGAGTTGCAAGCCACTTTGCATTCCAGACCATTAACCACTCGAACACCCTCCAAGGCCACACAAATTGCAGAATTTTCATCCAGGTCAGCATATTCACGCTTGTTCCTGTGTGTATCAACAGCGAGTTACATGTTAGAGGGCATAGAGGCATTGTTCACAATCGACAAAATAAGTGGAGATTGAGAAACACAAACGCGGGAACAACAAACTACATAAGTATTTATTTCAAAAGCTCACATGCTCCTTACAGAAAAGAGCCGAGAAACACAAAAACTGCCTCACAAGTCTCCACCTATCCCATATCACATTCTTAATCAAATACTTCTCTGTGTTTGCTGTGTTTGCTGTGCCCAAATGGTACATCAAACTACAGTCTAGAAACAACATTAAAAAACCAGAGTAATGGGTCCACGCTTGATGATGCTGAAATTTAAAAAATTCTATTCTCTTCTTGGGAGTCCTACATTTGTGAGTTTTAAGAATTATACCCACCTTGAAAGAAATATATCATGTGGCTCCTTTCTGATAGGAGAGGCTATCAGAAAATCATTGTGCAGATAAGCAGCAAAATTAGGGTCTATGCAAACAGCAAACACTTCCGGTTTTTCAATCGGATTGTCCATCAGCTGAATGGACAAAGAAGGAGCAGCAAACAACTGCAAAAGGAACAGAAGAAGTAATGGATACCAAGAAGGGGACAAAAGAAACAGAGTTCACCAGACAAGTGGTCGAAAACAATGTCATCCACAGTAGTGAACTTACAAATTCCATTCTGTATATGTTCTCGTCATGGAGGAAGATACGTGCATTTTCATAATAAACTGGATCAACAAACCTAGCACTTTTCCGTGATTTCTCGTAATCATACAATTGAAGAAGCTTATTGTCCATATCATCAGAAGCAACTAACTGAAGCTGCATGAAAAATTGTCATTCAAGATCATTCAAGATACTTCTACAAATTTGAAGAGTAAACTCAACATTGAAAAGAAAGAAGATGTCTATATGTATGTACGAGTCAGCTGACCTGCTTCACGAGCTTATATATCAACTTGTCCAATGTAAAGAGCACATAAGACTGATTTCCAATTATATCTCTGCACTCGTCCTCAAATTTTGCATTATCGATGGTCCCATCAAGCAGGTTGTACAGGACACTCATAAACCTGCAAAGTGTAACAACTATGATGTAAGGAGAATCTATCTATTCTGACAATAATTCAAGAGGTAATTACTACTAGACCTGGCATATGGATCTATAGAACCAATATCCTCCGATATTCTGCGTCTATCAGTGTTTATTGAGTTCGTCTTTGCTGATAAAATTCTTTCGTAGAGAATCTGATTTTCCAAGAATGTTCAATAGATTCAGTAGCTGCACAGAAGAATAAACAAACTGCAGAACCAAAGTTCAAACAGCCTTACTTGATGAAGCCTCAAAAGCACATAGAAATCATCATTTCCATAGAAAATCTGGGAACACTTCCTCTCTGCAGGTAGAACAGCCTGCACACGCTTTGAAAGGGGCTTCACTGAAGAAAGGAAACGTTCTGACAGTGGCAACAAAGCAGAGTCTCCATTCCGAGGTGCATCGGATGTCCCCTCTGCCTCATCCTCACTCTCAGCCTTACCATCATCATCATGATCCACATCTTCCTCCTCTTCATTCTCTTCATGAGAGCACTCGTCACCCGCAGAATTGCTACCCGATACATCACCTGTTTCGGAAACATCTTCACTGTCTTCCTCATCTGCATGATTTCCTCTCCTGCCATCCCGGGTACATGCCTGTTCCCCACCAACAGAGTGGTTCTCTCTGTCATCTGCATGGCAATTTGCCTTAGGCAGAGCCTTCGCTCCATCTCTATTGGGAGCAGAGTTGTCTTCGTCGTAGTCAGCAACTGGAGATAATTCACCTTCTTCCTTCTCAGTTTTAGGGGACCCAAAAGAATCTCCATTGTATCTGTTGGCTTTTGTACCTTCCTCAAGCAATCCACTCCCAGCAACTTTTGCAGCAGTACCAGCCTGAAGCACCAAATCAGCTATTAATAGGCATTAAAAGAAAAAAAAGGAGAATCATTCATCAAAACATATGGTCCACAGAGACAATGCATTCAACTCTGACACTGGTGATTACACTATGAAATGCCTGAAAGGGCAGAAGCTCATACCTCCAGTAAGGGAAGAACATCAGCCTTTTGGTCCTCAATGGCACCATTGCTAGGATTACATGGTGGCACATCACCCCCTAAAATAACAAAAAGAAGTCATTATTGAGGCATCGATATCAGTTAACAGTTAGGTCAAGCAATATCATACACATCATTAATCCATCTTTCAGACCTGATATTGCTTGCATTATAACTCGTCCAAAACAATTTTCTGAAGTGGAAATCTTCGCACTGTCAGTGGCTGGTTCGCCAGACCCAGCTTCTATCTTCAACTTAGACATTTCTTCAGTCACTGCATTCTTTAGTTTATTTACTCGCAAATGAGAGTAGTGACTTGAATCATCCCCATGGGCATGCTCTGGATCTAGGCAACTATTCTCTTTAGTTGACATGTTTCCATTTGACAAGTTTGTCCTGGAAGTACTTGCCAATCCAGATGAAATATTCTCTGTCCTACTGTCTACAGGCTTTGAATGCTTTAGATCTGCTTTAGGACCATCAGTATCTGGACTTCCATTAATTTCAACTCCCTTCGATGGAGTGACAATTCTAGCACTAGAAATGGTTTTGCCAACAACGTCAGCACCCCCTTTCTTGTGGGACCTACAAGGAATACTCAGCATTGGCTCCAGAAATGTAGTCCATAGCCGCATAACTTTATTTAACTGTTCTTTGGTGGAGCAAACCTCTTCACATGAGTACTTAACAAGTTTGTGCAAGTCTTCATGAATGCTACCGTCAGAGAATAGATATTCAAAATGGGGAACAATGGGCTGCCTATTTGCAGCTGCAATGGCGAGAATACTATCATCCTCTTTTTGTCTCTTCTCTTTCATTTCTCTGATCTCAGCAACCAAAGCTGCACATCAAAGTTGTGTATGTTAAGGGGCAAGAGAATAAGCATTAATAAAGATGCAAAAACACAAGAAGATCCACACACATTAAATAGTTTTCGAAGAAAGAGACGTATGTCACCACTAGCAAGCCCAATGATGGTGTAAAAAGAGGTAATAACAAGAAATTAAAGAGACACATCTATTGATGCGAAATACGTCTAGTTCCCCGATCAGAATTTCTGCAGAATCAATTAAGCTTACATTTTGTGCTCAAGTTCTTTGAATCCTGCTGCTTGAAGTAGAAGCTGCGATGATCAAGTGATTTGTAGTGGTTTTTGGCATATATATCAGCCCAAACCTTGTTAAAATCTGAACGACACTTCGTCCACTCTTCCTGCTTCTGTTTAAGGCGAATCAGTATGACAGGTAATGCAAGGGTTGGGTTTTTCCGAAGGATCTCCAGTACATCCAGGCCATGGTCACCATATAAGCGTTCAATGCATCTTAAGTTAAGAGCTGAAAAAATGCAACATATGAGACTTGATGTGATTCAGTTGTAAACATAAACCTCGGTTAGAAGGCACTAAATCCAACCATTCAATGAACAGTTTACGCCAAAATACAGACCAGTAAAATAATTCTCAGTATGGAAAGGAGTCTCCATATTGTGTATATTCTCGCTGATGTTATTCAGAAGCTCCTCCGCACGCTTAAAAGTTGAGCTTACAGATTCCAGTAGCATGTCCAGTTCAAATCTACAGTAAGTTGCAAAGAGTAGGTAAGAATCCAAAACCTTTATTCCAATATTAACCAATTTAAACATGATATATGCACAGTGACATGAAGCATTTATTAGCCATAACAAGGAAAAGGGGAAAACAGACGCATGCTGATGTATGTGCCAAATTTATCCTTGACTAGTAAAACATAGAAATATAAGAAAAAAAAAAAAACTTAAACACAAATAGAAATGCTCTACCTATCATCTTCACATCTGAACAAGCTCTCTTCATACTGATTCCTTCGCATATGTTTGAAAGAGTAATCCTCGCTACCTGATGTGACTGACACCCAGTGATCATTCAGTACTTGCCCACCGAGCTCTGATCGCTGACTTGCAGAAGGTATTGGATACTGCAAAGCAGTACAGCAAGGATCAAGTATCCCACAGAGAACATTACTCTCTTATTGGTAGTAAACAGAAGATCTACATGGAAGGATATTTTTATTAAGAAAATTATTTGCTAGGAAACCAATCCCTTTTTACAACCTCTCCAAGAACATGACAAAAATACGACATGATGGAAGCAGCAAAGTAAAAGACTCCCAGAAACCAAAAATCAAGAAGCATGAGGTTGTTGTGTTACTTCTCAAGGAAAATTTAATATAACATATTGCATAAGAGCTAATCTTCATACACTATTCCAAAATAGAATCCATTTCACTCTAGTACTTCCTAAAGTCTCACTACGAATTATGTTCCTTACTCTAAGGCTGAAAGCCCCGAAAAAATACAGAATAAGCAAAGCAAGCTACAAACTACAATCCTCTCAAAAACCAAAATAAAGATTTCTTAAGAGTTATCAATTTATCGGGAAAAACTGTAGATGCGGAATGGATAACAACATTATACACAAAAATAGGGACCTCCATATTGATTAAAAAGGACAAAAGGTCATTGCTATTTGCTAATAATAAGAGACATATGAATAATGAACAACCAACCCTCACCTACAAAGCAACCAAAGGCAAACTAACAAAACACTTACATCGTCTGGCAGAAGACGGTAGCTTGGAGTACAACGTTGACAATCTGAGAGGTCAAGTTCTTGAATGGATTTCCACATGTACTTCTCCTTTTGTCTTTCCTTGTCCTTTGTTCCTTCAGGTTCACGCTTCTGTTCTTTATCTTTATCCTCTGCCTTCACTGATCTGGGTACACGACCATCAGGAAGCGACTCTACAAGTGACAAAATAGCTACATCAGATTTTTTTTCCATAAGGGAAAATATTTCATATGATTCCAACATATAGCAATTGAGAATGGTCAATGGACCACCTCACACCAATATATGTAGAAAAGTTAAGAGAAATCGCTCAGAAAGGACAAAGAAGTTTTGAAGACTGACTTCAGGCAAAAGGTATGAAAGGGTTAGTTTTACTTACTCTTACTCATGATGCCAGCCAGAAAGCCATCTGCAAGGACATCAGTCATTAAGACATCTAACATGAAGTGAGAAAAGAACAAACCAGCCAACTTATGAACAATATCTCAGTCAATACCAATGTTTTCACAGCGTTCCAGAAAATCATTGAATTCATCCATGAGATCTGGAAACTTTCCCAGCAAATCGGTCACCTGAAAAAATTTGTACCAAGCATAAAAGATGAAATACGATTACATTTCAGTCAAATGAAAGTGATGAAGACAACAGTGACTCTCATTGGGCTCTATACTATGACGTAAAAGTTTCCTCTGTAAGGCTTTTGCCTGCCAAATTAATTTTTTTTAATACCTCTAAGTCTTCAAAAGATATCTCAAGAATCATTCATTTTCCCAAGTTCACTATCAAAAACAAATGGTTTTGTTACATCAAAAACTAGTAGGCCAAAGTCTGAAGTCCATCTAGGAAGTGAACTTGCAAAAGGCAATAAACAGTTCAACAATTCAATCGAGGAGCTAATAGCTTCAAAAAGATGATGACAAAAAACAGTCTGAGTGGATTATGTGGAACAATTGTCTGTTTCAAAAGATAAAGAAAAAGACACTAAAAGATGGATTGGTTCATAAGTAGGATCAGCTGACATCTTCAAACAGAGTGATGGCTTGATCCATCAAACACATGGAAAGTTGCAATAAACCGGAAGTCATACGATTAAAGAGTACAGGAGCTGCTTAGACAGCCTACCAGATTTTGCAAATCAATTCTTTTAATTATTCCATTGCTATACATGTGAAGACACTTCAGAAATGCCTGGTAATCATCTGAGCTGCCCAATCGCTCCTTAACCTTTTCACAGAAAATAAACCCTTCGTTGTACATATCTGCAAGATATTTGAGAACTGCCTGTGTAAGTGAAGGATGAAAGAGAAGCAACAAATAATTTCTCATCATCATGCTGAACAACTGCTATATAGCAAGCAAAATTTTAAGTCACAAAACTAAAATAATAGTTTAACAAATTCCACTTTAATCAACGGCATATATTTCATTACTTGTGTAAAATGGGGATTTTCATGATTCTTTCAATTGCTAAAAAAAATAAAAAGGAAAAATCACTAATTTTGCCAATAAAGATATGGAAACCTATAATTAGGTACAGCAAAAATGATCTATTTCCTAACTATGATGAGTGTATTGAATTATACACAAGTATAAAGATGATACGCCTAGCTGTAATACTATACAATACTACTACATGAAGTGCCACCGTGACAAACCAACAGTTCATGGTGAAAATACAATGGAAAAAGGCAAGAAGAGAGCACAAACAGAAGTAGATTAGAAGCTGATAATTGCAAATCCGATCGTGGATTTTTTTATTAGTCAAATTAAATCTTTGCAGTCAAGCATTCAGAAATGAAGACGAAAAACTATCTGCATGTATGTGCAAATGTTTTGTGCATGCATACACAAACATAAGATCAACCTAAAATGCCATGTATAGAATTAGACAAGAAAAAATGCAGATACTCATAGTGAACATACAGTATACCATCTACTTTAATGATTGACTCACTCTTCAAGGCATTTTTGTCATCAGCAAATGAGACATTTGCATTCATCCCGAACCCTTCAACTTTCCTGCCAGGTTTCCTTTTGTCGGAAGACCTCTGCAAGTGGAGATCCTTATTATCATGTCCAGACTCTCTATCATCCTGTTCACGATTTATCCTATCTCGATTATCCCTCTCAAGACGCTTTTTCTGGTCCCTCTGTGCCTTTATAACAGATTTCTCATCTTCCACGTCAGGACGATCAACGCTAAGGTCACGATCAGTATCTGACCTATCTCGACGATGGGATTGCTGACAAAAATATACGAATAAAATCCTCGTCCTCAAATTCCCCAGACAGATAAGATAAGAATTGTCGATTAGATCAAGCAACTACCTTGTCGCTATGCATTTGCCGCATTGCAGGTGCGGCCATATTCCGCTCATTATAATGCTGTAGTGAATTCTGACTATATGGGATATTATGAGCCAAAGATGTTGCGGAACTATCAGGTAAAAATCTTGTGAATTCATCCAGCAAGTCTCGATGGTGATCAAAAAGAGAAGCTACCTAAAGTAGATGACAGAGACAAGTCAAACAAAATGAGATAGGGAAAGTTAGATGAAAAGAAAACTCCAAAAATTAAAAGCCACATATATAAAAAAATTCCACACGTAACAAGCTCACCTCGCTGTAGACCTCATTTATATCCTTGTGCTCCTTCCGGTACATATTCAAAATCTCTAGAAATGATTTATAAACATGTTCATCATTTTGGAAACGTTTCTGCAGTATAACAAAAACAAATTAGGTTCCGATGCGAGTAATGAATAAAACAAGAAACAAGCAAATACGTTACCTTTATCTTGTTTACAAAACTAATAGCTTCCTCAAACTCAACTGTCCTCTTAGTAGGAGCTTCATCCTCATCCAAAGTTATTTCATAACCTTTCGGTAAGAATGTATTGAAGCCCAGAATTAAATTGTTATGCCCCTTGAACAGTTCCTTTACTCTAGCTATTACACCTACAGTATCAGTTCTGCAAATGTGAAGAAACGCATCAAGCTATTGTTCATTAGTTTTCGGTGCTCAAGCATCTGCTAGGACTGTCGACACTACCTTTGAGCCTTGAAATCTTTCATGACCTCCAAGAACATGTCATACTTCTCCCTTTGATCTTGAAACATGTCTTTGACTTCCTTAAGATATGTTAAGGCATCATCTGTTGTCAATTTCTGAGAGACACTAACCCCTACTCCTCTTTCTCCTCCTCCTCCTCCCACTCCGACTGCAGGAACTTGGGGTTGCCCATACCTTCACACTCAAAAGGTACCCACAATATACACTCTACATCAGCATAAATAAATACAAAAGGAAACTAAGTTTGGTGCCTTTTTCGATGATAAGTCTCAACATACTCTGATAGCAATCCACACAATTTCCAAAAGTTATACACAATAGCTTGAACAGGCAAAAGAAAACAGAATTTGTCATATTTTTAGATCTGAATAGTTTACAGGAAAATAAATCCGTCCAATTCAGCATACTGCGATTATTTTGCATAAGATGCCTAGAGCCTACTATAAGCATCAATCGGATCCACTGCAAAAGCATACTGCGTCGATGGATTAATAATAGAAATGATAACGAAGCGAAGAAAATCTGATCTTAAGTGACCATCTCGGCATGATTACTTTTCTCCTCAATGACTCGTAGCACCATTTCACTTGTTTTCAGGTTTTCCTAAATTCTATGCCCTAGGACATGCTGATCTAGATTCTCGTACGCCCTTCTGTACAGGGAGGAGCCATGGTCAGAGCCTCATTCTCCAAAAAAGTTCAGCAAGTCCCACCCAAATTATATGTCAATACTTGATCCCTCCCACATAGCAGACTACCTTCAATATAATTTCACCCGTAGAAACTCTAAGACTCACGTTTCCAACATCCCAAGATCAGCCATCAACAGTGACAAAAAAAAAAAAAAAAAAAGCCATGTACAGGAGAACAAGAGACCATCCCTGAGTACCACCATGATCAAGCTAACTCGCTTTCATCAATCAATCCAACCGATAGCCAAAATCCCCCCGCAAACACAGAAAGGCAACATAACCAGCGAGATCAAGAGAGGCGCGAGATTAGAAACTTACAATTCCCCCTTTGAAGAACCAAAGGGCCGTTTGAATTGAGAGTCAGGGTACACATCATCCCGTATTCTCTTCATTCCTAAAACAAGAAAAAAAAAAAAACACACACACAAGGAACAAACCCGCTCTTCACACCAAAAATACAACCAACGGCATAATCACAAGAAAAGCGGCAAGACCCAGATGACAAAATCTCCCGAAAAACTTACTCTGCAGTTCCCCAGTTGCTTATTGCGATATATACAACACCGGGGAATTAGCAGATCTCAGGCACAGAAGAAAGAAAAGGAAGAGAAGAAGAAAAAGAAGAAGAACACGAAAAGCACTAGGCTTTGATCGCTTTAGGGAGGAACGGAAGGAGAAACAAACAGTGAACAACACGTCTCCCGACTCTCTCCCTACCCTTGCGAAACTCACAATTACTCACGGGCGCACACGCACGAGAGGGAAGAAGAATTGGGAGGCGCCCAGATAGAGCGAGCGAGAGAGAGAGAGAGAGAGAGAGAGCGAAAGAGCGAGAGAGCGAGAGAAAGTGAAGGAAAGGATGAATCTTTGTGCGGGAGGAAGCTGATATACGGAGGGGCATTGGCGAGAATAAGTGGAATCGGGACGTGGAAGAAATCCTCGTTAAGATTTGCGAAATGTTTCGGGGAAAAATGCGCTGCCCGAACAGTGCAAACGCGAAATCAAAGAAAGAATTTGCCTTGCGCTTGTGGTGTAAAGGTGGTGTGTTGACAAACCCCGAAAATAAAAATAAAAAAAAAGAACCAAATAAACGTTTTCCCCTTTTTTCCGTCTTCCTTTTCTTCCCGTTTTACAATTTTATTAAACTTTTCAGAGGTGTTTTTTCAAGATTGGGACGATGAAAGTCTTTGGAGTCGTATCGTTCGGGCTCCCGTGGGCTTCAGACATGGAGCCCGTGTCGATCACTCTCTCTCAACAACGTTATTTTATTTGGTTTTTCTGTTTTTTGGGCTTTTGCCCCGTCAAATCGTTTGATCTTGACCATATTGGATTAGGTAGAGCGTTCAATTTTGATATTCCCATCAATCTTAGCCCATGTTGTTGCAAGCCGTCGCTCTCCTCGAGTATTATAACTTTTTAGCTGGAGAGAAATTTTTATTCTATTTATATCATCCAACAGGGTTTTAATTTTAGGTGATATATTATATTCCGAAAGAGTTGGATGCATTTAGTATCCTCTCGTAATTAGGGTGCAAAGCGAGTATGCTAATGATAGTCTAGATTCAGAGATAGTCTTGTATATTCGGAATCTGCTTTTACTTTTAATTTGTAACTTTAAATGATCGATATTTGACTTTTGTCAATCAATTTGAAGACTTAACCTTAATAAATGGACAAATTCCTTTGCAGATATCGAGGTCAACATCTAAAAGTCCAGTACGATTGTAGATGCCTATTCTCTATATTTCCCAAATTGAGGGATGAATCCAATGCTGAGCAGCAAGCAATAAATGGATTAGCGTGTGGCACGGTTTAAATTGACATGACTTGTCAAATGACCTTATCAAAAGGTAAATCTTACCCGGTTGAACTAGCTGATCTAGCAAGGTTTTTAGAAAATACTGATGTTTGGATAGGAGAAGTTGGTTCACCGGATCTCACGACCCCAGATTCTACTCGAGAACTTGCAAAAAAAAAAAAAAAAAAAAAAAATCAAATATTTAAATAAAGTATTAAAGTTACATCATTTCACTTCAAAAACAAATGTTGGTTAGATGGGGAGAAATTACCAAAAAAATCATAAATTTATTATATTTATATTAATTTAGTCATAAACATTTTAATTGTGTCAATTTAGTCTTGAATATTTTCACATTTTATTAATAGAGTCAATTTGATCAATTTTCATCGAAAATCACTTACATAAACATCGTCCATCTTATATAGTATAGCTAGTACTAACATTGACAATTTTTATAATATTAAAAAACCTTTTTTATGATTTTTTTTGTTGCTTCTTCTCTTTTTTCTTTTCCTTTTTTAACTTTTAAGCTCAAGGAGCGCTAGCGGACCCTCACCGATCATAGGCAAAGGTCGATGAGGTCCTATCCCAACCCTAGCCCAGCCCTAGCCCAAATGAGGCAAGGGCCATGAAGCTCTTGTCGACATAGCCCTTGCCAAGCCATTTAGGCAAGGGCTGTGATCCTCACTTGTGATCGGTGGCCTAAAGCCCTTGTTGGACTTAGGAGGAAAAAAAAGGAAAAGATGGCATTTACATTAGTGGTATCCGACTAGAGTTGGTTAAATTGACTCAATTGACAAAATGTAAAAAGATTTAGACTACGTTTAGTCATCTATATTTTTAATAAGGATATGACTAGATAAGATGTGATATGAAATTTAAGGATTTTACTATATTTTATCAACTATTTGATAATTGCAGTAATAAAATCGAATATATTCACATTATATTACATAATGTATATTGTTTTGTATAAACAACATATCAATATAAATGAACAAAAAAATTTATAAACTGTGATGGTAAAAATTTCTTATGATACTCTTATCTACATTATTTTTTATTTCCTTTTAAATTTTATTTTCCTCTCTTTTTTAATTAGTTTCTTTTTTATTTCTTTTTTTCCCATTCCATCATTCTCTAGTAAAATTTTATTAAATAGTAAGTTGTACCAATATACCTAAAAAAACTAAAACACCTAAAATATGTAATAAATATAAATATTTATATATTGAATATATATTATAAGATAGAATTAAATTTGAATATATAAATAAAATAATATTAAATTTAAAAACTAAATTGTTATTTTTGTCATTTTGAATTTTTTATATTAGAATGATTGCCTTTTCATTTTGAATTTTTATATTGAAATATAATTTTAAATTTGTCAATTTAAGAAGCTTTTTATTTGAGAAAAATAACTTTGTTATTATGTATATTAAAAATACTATCCATCTTTATCCCACCTCCTCATAGGATGATTCTATTCGGCTTATATCCCCCTTATATCCGACTTTACCTTATTTTGAGTAGGCACCAAACGCAAGATGTAATAAATTTTATCTTGATCACCAAACGTAGCCTTAAGAGTAAATTGGCACAATCAAAATGTTTATAACCAAATTAATACAAATCAATAGTTTTGACACTTTTTTGATAATTTCCTCGTCAAATAGTTTTTTTTTTTTTGAACTAATCCTCATCAAATAGTTATATTACTGTTTGTTCATGTTGAAAACCAGGACGGATTCTCCATATGCGCATAAGTGCTTTTTTCTATTTTTAGCAAGACCGATTCCTAGTTCGTTCTAATCCCACCTATATATTTCCCAGGTAGAATTGGCAATTTTGGCCATTAAAATCGGGAAGTGAACAAAAAACTGGATCAGTTCTCCTTAGAATTGACTTTGAACTAGAATTTTATTGAACCGGACCCCTAGCTCACCCCTATGCTCATATGTAGAGTCAGTTTGTAACGTTCCTAAAACTAACCTAAGTTTCTTCACATGTACAATTTACTAGAAGAAACCGTTCTCACTCATCAAATTTGTTCATGCAATTCAACGAAAACATGTCCTAATTGAAGGTCATTTAATACGAGGCGCATCCTCCACCAATTTACATTTTTGCTGCATTCCAAATAAATTAATAGACAATTGTAACATAATGCTAAAACGAACGACGTATCTCTTATTTTGTGCACATGGATGACATACGTGGGCGCCCTCATGCTATAGAACTCTCATATCTCAATTTTTTGGTAAATTTCACTAATTGTTGATAATTATTAAAAAGCTGTTGATAGAAAAAAACGACCGATGATTTTTTCCCGGGTAACTAACCAACATTTTGATGAAAATACCATTTGTTTTCTGATAATAGCAAATTATCAATTTTTAATTAATTTATCGACTTTTAGTTGCATAATTAACTAACGCTTGGATTTTTATCTACCTTCGTATGAAATCATCAATCTAAATCAAAATGACTTATGAATCTCCGTTAGATTAAAGTATAATTTTAGCTTTGAATACCGAGTTAATTACAACCGCCTTATTTTTTTATTATTTAAATTTACCAACCTTTCCATTGAGTTACTAACCTATTTAACTTGATTGAAAACACTTTGCATTCATTAACTCTTTTTAAGTATTGGATTACTAACTCTCTTTTGAGTTGCGTTTTTCTCTTAATTTGCCAACTTCTCTGTTTTCTTACAAACTTTCATTTGCAATTTTTGATAATGACTTAAATTACCAACCTCAATTAAAGTGCTCTACCAGTATTTTTTTCAGTCAAATTATCCACTTGTTTTTAGTTACAAATTCTCATGTGAATCACTTGCCAAAAATATTGTAACACTCACGAGTATTTCAAAATTACACTTGTGTGAGAAAAATATCTTTTTCTTTTTGAAAAAGAACATTATCATCCAGCGAATTTTGATTGTGAATCGTTAATCTAGCAGATGTTTCCATTCTGGTTATTACTCATAAGTAGCTTTGCGAGTTTTGCACTGGCCTGATTATTGCTTGGGTTATTTATCCTTACCACGCGTCTCATTCAGTGCTGTTTTCAGTTACTGTTTGATTAGTGGATTCTTTTCTTAATCTGTCTCCTACAACTTTATGAACAAAAGGTAAAAATAAAGTTATTCCCATCTAATCATCAATACCGAACATGTAGAGCAAGTGAAAAACACTGTACCATAAGGAAGCATTCTATTCATGTAATTGCCATCAAGGAGCATAAACCTGTCCTTCTGTTCTCTCCTTTGAAAGGAAAGAAAAGAGCCAATATTATAAGCTTATTGCCTTGACAACATTTGCATTGTTTTTTTTTTCTCTCCTGTTCTAGACAGATTCGCGCTGCACGTTATTCGATATGTTTTTAGGTGCTCGGCGTGCTCTGGAGGTTCACGAGGGAGTAGTACGCTCCGGTTGGACCCTTGGCCAACAAGGAAGAGTGGCTCCCCTTCTCCATCAACTTCCCTTTGTCTAGGACGGCGATCACGTCGCACCTTTGTATGGTACTCAACCTATGTGCCACCACTAATGTGGTCCGTCCGACCATTAACCGCTCCAGCGCATTCTGCACCACCTTCTCCGACTGGCTGTCCAGTGCGCTAGTCGCCTCATCGAGTAACAACAGCGTCGGGTTTCGCAGTATGGCTCTCGCTATGGCTACTCTCTGCTTTTGCCCTCCAGAGAGCTGGGCTCCTTTGTTCCCGCACCATGTGTCGTATCCGTCCTTTAATGCCACAATAAAGTCGTGAGCGTTTGCAGCCCGTGCAGCCTCAGTGATTTCCGTTTCACTCATCTCGTGTGATATTCCGTAGACAATATTCTCTCTTATTGTGCCGGCGAATAGAGTTGGTTCCTGACTAACCAATGCGATATGCTTCCTGAAGGCCCTAAGGTGGTAAGACCTCACGTCTCGTCCGTCGATTTTTACTATACCTCTGATTGGATCGTAGAATCTTTCGATCAAGCCAATGAGGGTCGATTTGCCAGATCCGCTCTGTCCGACTAATGCGGTTGATTTCCCTGCTTCGATTTTGAAAGAGAAGTCCTTTAAGATGACGACATCCGGCCTTTCTGGGTATGCAAAATCTACCCTGCAAAACTCTACATGGCCTGTAATTTTTCTTGGTTGGTAACCTTCCATGCCTTCAGGTTCTATCCTAGTCTGCCGGTCCAATATGGCGAACACGGACCCAACTGTGTCCGAGCCATTGGCAATGTCTGTGGTCATGCTTCCTGCGTCCGCAATCACTTTGCCTGTGGTGATCAAAATCAAGAACGTCTCGAAGAGCGCTGTTGACGTGATTTGCCCATGAAAAATCAACTTGCCTCCGTACCAGAAATATAAAGCCCAAGTGCACTTCGTAAAGAATTGCGAGGCGGCTAGTCCGATACCGGCATACCACGACTGCTGGATGCTCTCTTGTTCCGGGGCTTCATGGGCTTTCTCAAGCATTTTGAGAATGCGCTCTTGGGAAGAGAATGAAGTGATGGTTCGGTGGTTGGAGACTGCATCCGCCGCGAGCTTGCTACTTTCCTCTTGAGCCTTGATGGCCTTCTGAGACATGGTTATTAGTAGCACTCGTCTCATGTAGAAGGAGACTATAATAAGGGGTTGCGCGGCTATCATTACGAGGGCGAGTCTCCAGGCGATGATCAGACCCATGGTGAAAGCAACTATTATAGCCGAGCACGTCTGCACAATAAGAGCCATTCGGTCACCCACCAAAGATCTCACCTGCACACAAGTGTCAAAGCAGCATTAGCCATCAATGCAGCATGTTCGAGATATAGAGGACTAGAATAAGCGAATTGCGGTAAGGAACAGTATTTACCATATTGGCATCATTGGCGAGTCTAGAGCAAACTGAGCCGGTGGAGTTCTGATCTTGATCGAACCATCCGACTTCGAAAGTCAGGATTTTAGAGAGCATCTTCTCTCGGATCCTCTTAGTCAAGCACTCCCCCATGAAAGCGAAATAGTAATGTTGGATCACATTGACTGCAAGCGTAAACACGGCCAAACCCAGAAACCAGAATGCATAAATCCTTATCTGTGCTTTAATCTCCTCGTGGTCTTCCAAAAAATAAAGTGAGACCATTGAGCCCATGGCAAAAGAATACACCGGTTGAACTGCACCAAACAAGATGGCGCCGATGCACCCCAGGATCGCTTGTTTCCACTCCGGCGTGTTCAAAGCTATCAATCTTCGGAAAGATGGAATGGGGATCTTCTGATCATCTGAACCAGCCGCCGCCGTCGCTGAGCTGCAGTGACTTACCCTAGATAGGCTAGGGCGGCTACTAGTACTAGATCCATTCATGTTTAATATGAAAGATAAGGTTTGGTTCTTGGGTTTCTCAACTTCATTTATTGGTTTCTGTTTCTCCGATTTCTGAAGATTGACCAACGAGGCATAGAGGCCATCTTCTTTCTGGAGGAGCTCTTCATGATTGCCAGTCTCTATCACTTGCCCATTCTGAACGACGGCGATATTATTGGCATGTCGTATGGTAGATAGCCGGTGGGCAATGATGATTGTTGTGCGACCAATGGAAGCTTGATTGAGTGCATCTTGGACAATTTTCTCTGATTCAGAGTCTAATGCGCTTGTTGCTTCATCTAGCAGGAGGATCCTGGGGGCTTTAATGATTGCTCGCGCTATAGCTATTCTCTGTTTCTGCCCTCCTGACAATTGGATGCCCCTTTCCCCTACCTGCTGAGACAAATGGAAGCTTACGTACTTTCACATGGTTTATGAAACACGATAGACAGACGCAAGATTTTCCCTATCAAAAACCTTTGTTACGTCATTGGCATCGAACTTGAGCGAGCAGTCACTTAACGCGTTGAAAATATATACAATTTAAGGAAAGAGAAGGACCAGACCTGCGTATCGTACCCCTGAGGCAACTGACTGATGAAGTTGTGAGCATTGGAAGCCTTGGCAGCTTTGATCGCCTCCTTCATTTTGGCATTCTTCTTCCCAAAGAGTATATTCTCCTTTATGCTAGTCGCAAAGAGTGTTGGCTCTTGGCTCACTAGTCCCATTTGCGATCTAAGCCATTTAATTTGCAGCTTATTAATGGCGATCCCATCGAGGAGTATTCGTCCATAGAGTGGGTCATAGAACCTCTGCAGGAGCGATATCACCGTGGATTTTCCGGAGCCACTGCCACCAACCAAAGCTAGAGTCTTTCCTGACGGGATCGTGAGAGAGAAGTCTCTGAAGATGATGTTTTCGGGTCTCGATGGATATGCAAACTCAACGTGTCTAAATTTGATGTTTCCTTTTAAATTCAGTATAGTCTGCCCCTCCATGTTGTCTGGATCAATTGGCGGCACTCTCTTCATCACCTCCTCTATACGCTCGCCTGCAGAACATGCTTCCGAGAAGTACTTGAGGTTGGATAAAGCAGTACCGCATGCCCTAAAATCATATAAGATCAGAGCAAACAAGCAAGGGTCAGTTGCTTCTAGAACAAGGCAATTTCCTGAATCTTAAAGCAGCTTTGACACTGGATTAGATTACTTTTCAGGTCTCCTGAATGTATTATCAGCAAGAGTGCAAGTTAAAATCAAAACTTTAAATGAAAGCTGGAGGCTACTTACACTCCGCCCATAGAAACGGCCAAGCCAACGATATAAACCGTTCCGCCTTTATAATGATGGTACATGACCATCCTACTACCATAATATGCCATGAAAGACCAAATGGCAAACACGATACCATTGCTTCCGATTGCCAAGCCTCTGGCCAAGCCCTGCCTCAGCCCCAACTTCACGGAACCTTCAAAAGCTTTAGAAAACTCGGAGAGCGTTTTGCTCTCACCAACGAAGGCATATACTGTTCTGATGGAAGAAACCGCCTGTTCTGCAATTGCACCGGCTTTGCTATACTCTTCCCGTATCTTTCTCGCAATTATGAGAAGAGTCCTCCCGTATATCATGCCTGGAATGATGAGCAACACAACACAGGGGAACCCAACCATCGCCAGTCTCCACAACATTATGAACGCCACTATGTAGCTCCCGACAAACAGCGATACGTTGACAAGAAGATTAGGGACCTATAGTTTCAATTCAGTCAGAGTTAGCTAATACGCTGGGAATCAAAAATCATAAATGAAACATGAAATGACCGAGAGATTAAGATTCTGAATTGGGGACCTTCTCGCTTAGGACATCCTGAATCACGAGACTATCACTGGATACACTGGTGACGATATCGGATGTGCTCGTTACTTGCATATCAAAGTAGGTCACGTCTTGCCTGAGCACAGCTCTCAAGTATCTGGCTCTCACTCTCGCCGCTTGCCTCTCACCAGTCCTTGTCCAACAGTACCCTTCTGAATATTATCATCATCACCGGCACGGTCAGAAAATAATAGGCAAGTCCTAAAATCATCTCCACCCTAGAACACTAACAGCAGTTTATACATGGATGAAAGCAACTTCCTCCAAAATGGTGGGTGCATAATATATGCCACTGAAAGGAGATGTACCAATACTCCCAAAATCTCAACTTAAATCCAAATTCCAACCCTTGCCGAGATTAAAAAGAAAGAAAAAAACAAAAGGGAACAAGAGAAACGGCGTGACCCACCTAGAAAACAAGCAAACAACAATCCGCAGGCAATGTACAAGAGAACCAGTGCTTTCTGCAGAAACACAACCCAGAGTGAGGGAAACGGATATTCACTATTGCCTAGTTTCGAGCTCAGAGAGAGATAGTTGTGTGTACCTTGTTTAGGCTGTGAAGAAACGAAGCGGGATCCATAGAAGATGCAGAGCCGATGTCGTTCAAGAGCTGACCAGCGACGTAGAGCACAATAGGAGTAGAGAAGCCATCGGCGACGGCTCCAAAGAAGCCGAGACCCATCAAGCACCGGTCCACTCCATCCGCGTGCATGAATATGGAGCCTATCGACGACCGCCCTTTCTTCTTCTTCATCTTCTTCTCCTCCGCCACATTGCTCCGTCCCTCATTTTCCATTTCTGTTTTCCCAAATTTGCTTTCAGGAACAGCCAACGTTAAGTTTCTCAAACTCTCACCTCTGTCGATTGAAATGTTGCTTTGCTTGTCACTTTTTGCTAGAATCACAATGAAGGATGAGGTCAGAACCGAACCTAAAGGGGCTGGTGGTGTCTCTTCTTGGCTAATAGCAACCGTTATTTATATAGCCTACTCGTGGAGAGGGAACATTGATTAAACGGAAATGTGTCCAAAAAAAAAAGTCATAAACCTTTTGCAGTGGTATTAATTCAATTATAAACATTTTACTAGTATCAATTTAGTTCTAAAATTTATGATTTGGTGTCAATTTAGTCATTCCAGCTAATCTTAGCCTAATTTTGCCGATGTCGACACCAATTGATTGAAGTGGTACGATTGGAGCTCATATGGATTATTTTTAATAATATTTTAATATTTTTTGAATTTTTTATTTTTATTTTTTTTCCTTCTCCTTTCCCTTACTTCAGGTGACCAGCTTCGGTGCGCCTCACTAGAGGCCATGAGGTTGCGCTTGTGAGGGCTTAAGCCCTCGCTTAGGCCGAGCAAGGCTTGACCTTGCCATATTTGGTGAGGTTGGGCCTCGCCCATGGTCAGCGAGGGTGAGCCTCGCCAGATCCGGCAAGGTCTAGCCTTGCTCGGCCATAGGCAAGGGCTTAAGGCGGCCCTTGTGACTTGGGTAGCCTTGAGCTAGCCTTGCCAAAGGCTAGGCAAGGCTCGACCTCGTGATTTCTGGTGAGGGCTTGAGCCTTGCCAATGGCCAGTGAAGTTCGCTAGAGCTAGTTGCTGAGGTCTAATGACCAGCTAGAGTAAGGGGGAGGAGAAGGAAAAAGAAAAATAAAATAGAAAAGGAAAAAGAAAAAAATTTGAATAAATATTAAAATATTATTAAAAATTATCTATGTCATGTCGATCGTGTCACGTTAGCCGACTAGAGTCTACATTAGCAAAATTCGACCAAAATTAACTGGAATAACTGAATTGCTACACAATCAAGAGATTTATGACTAAATTGATAACAAATAAAAAAATTTAGGATTAAATCGACACCAATAAAATGTTTAGGATTAAATTAATACAAATGCAAAATGTTTACTTTTTTGACACTATCTAGTGTGAAAGGATGGCATCATGATGTCAAGATGATCATTTCCAAGAAAATTATATATATAGTACTCTTTGATATAACAGCATCAAAAGTCAACTGATCTTAAGATTCGGGACAAAAAATAATTAAATCCTGCGGCACTAAGAAGTTTTAGGTACTTGAAAATGATAGAAGTCCTCAGGAAATCAAAATATGAAGTAAGCATTGCAAGAAAAAGCATAATCATCAGAGGATGATCATGCTCAATGCGCGCGGTTCATGCGCTAAAACTAAAAATGTGTTTGGACCACCAAATAATACATGTATTACACTCGCAAGATTATCTATCTCATCTAATGGAAGAGCTTAGATCTTCGAAGCATGTTTTTAAGGGAAATTAACGAGTGCCTTACGAATGATAATCCACAAGATAAGAAGGAAAAATTGCAGGTAACTTCTTTATTTTAAATTTGTGTTAAGAAACAGATGAAAACGACGTGATGCGCCAACATGGTATCGCTGCATAATTAACGCTTATGTCCCGATCGGCCGAGAATAAAACTTGTGCGTACCCAGAAATTAATAACCACAGAATTGATGTGGCGATTAGTATATGTATGAGAAGTTTGAGAGGTTTACGGGACGGCCGCGGGCCAAGGGATATAAGAGCTGACGTCGACGGTCGTCACAAGGCGTCACCAGCGCATGCGGCTTAATTTTTAATTCGCTTGATGAGGTTTGATCATGGCGCTAAAATTTTCTCCTCCTTCTACTCAAATGTTTCTTTTGCTATCGCTGTCACATTTGCATTCCGTATCCTACAGTTCGCATGTACATGGACCAATCCTGGTTAGCCCACGTCACTTTTGCCCTAGAAATTAGATGATTCAGTGACGTACTTGATCGTTACTTCGATTCCAACTTTGAAAATTGCCGGCCGGGGTTGGTTTATTTCGGAATCAGAAAGACTTTTACGGTCCAAAGCATTTCATTATTATTATTGTTATTATTATGGAAAACTTTAAATGGTTTGGATTATCGCCAATGCGAGGCTTAGAAAGAAAAGCATAAGTTGGCACTATCACAATCGAAGGGTACCGAGTAAGCAATCGTCATTATTAATTTGGGTGTTGATTGGCCAAAACATAGAGGGGTTGAGCCCGTGGAATACTCTTGAATTGACCCCATTCCTAACCCTACCACGGAAATCGGGTCACGTTATTTCAAAGAAAATATAAAGTTAACGAAAAAACTTAAATTCGTGAATAACCTAACATAATTAATGATGAAATTGAAAGGGAAAATGTCACAAATGGTTATTGAAGTTTTATTTAATGTTCAATTTCATTCATGAGTTTTCGATTTGCTCAATTTGGTTCTTGAACTATTAACAAATGTTTAATTTAGTCATTCTGTTCAAATCGTTAAGTGATAACTATTTTTTTTTTCTTCTTCTTCTTCTCTCTTCCCTCCGCCGGCCATAGCAGAGGGAAGGGCGACCTTGGGTTGGCTAGGGCCGCCCTCACTGGCGTTAGGTGGGGGCGGCCCTTGGCTGGGTCGGGCGAGGATCTCCCTCGCTAGATTTGGCGAGGGCACCCCTCACTTGATGCCGGTGAGGGCGGCCCTCGCCAGATCTGGGGAGGGAGGCCTTTGCCCGCGTTGGGCGAGGACGGTCCTTGCCAGAACCTTGTCGGACTCAGGTGAGGGGTGCCCTCGCTAGATCTAGCGAGGGAGGCCCTCGCCTGACGCCGACGAGGGCGGCCCTAGCTAGCCCAGGCGAGGGTGACCCTCGCTGGATGCCGGCTTCTCTCTGCCGGCTTTGCCATGGCCAGCGGAGGGAAGAGAGAAGAAGAAGAAAAAAAAAGAAAAAAATATTAAAAGGTAAAAAGACCAAAATGCCCAATTTCGTTAACTTTAACTAATAGAAGAACGAAATTGATTAATTTTCAAATGGTTGGGGACTAGATTGGATATTTATTAATAATTTAAGGATCAAATTGAAATAATTAAAAGTTTGGGGATGAGTTTGCACATTAAATAGAAGTTTAGGAACTGTTTGTGACATTTTCCCAAATTGAAAATCTTAGGAAACATGGGGATAGATTCTTTACCCTCTTTCGAACAGATACATGTTGTGCATTACTCAACGCATTCCTAGACGCTTGGCACGCTCTGGAGGTTCACGAGTGAGTAATAAGCTTCGATTGGACCCTTAGGGCTTGTTTGTTTGTGTTCTTTGTTTCTGTTTATGAACAGATTTTCTGTTTTTTTGTTCTCGGGAACAAAAAAAGAACAGAAACGCGTTTGTTTGCGTTTTTGTTCCAAAACCTGTTTTTTTTGTTAGGGAATAAAAAAGAATGTAAACAAGAAAAAAAAAAAATTGTTTCTTGTTTTAGAACAAAAACAAAGAACAACTTTTCTCTCTCTTCTCTCTTTTCTTTTCTTTTTTTTTTCTTCTTTTCTTCTTCTTCTTGCTTTGGCTGGTCGCCGCCCATGGCCGAGGCCGGCGACCGGCCAAAGCAAGAAAAAAAAAAAAAAAGAAAAAGAAAGAAAAAAAAGAAAAGAAAAAAAAACATTAAAAAATTAAAAGAAATAAAAAAAGAACACAAACCAAACATGTTTCTGTTATATTTTTATTCTAGGAACAAGTTTACCAAACGCGTTTTTTTGTTCAAAAACTGTTCCCCGGAACAGAAATAGTATTTTTTATTTATGTTCCCTAGAACAGATAAAGAACATAAATACAAATAAACGCACCCTTAGCCAACAAGGAAGAGTGGCTCCCATTCTCTACCACCTTCCCTTTGTCTAGCACGGCGATCATGTCGTACCTTTGTATAGTACTCAACCGATGGGCCACCACTAACGTGGTCTGTCCAACCATTAACCGCTCTAGCGCATTTTGCACCACCTTCTCCGACTGCCTGTCAAGCGCGCTAGTCGCCTCATCGAGCAACAACAGCGTTGGGTTTCGCAGTATGGCTCTCGCTATGGCTACTCTTTGCTTTTGCCCTCCGGAGAGTTGGACTCCTTTCTCCCCGCACCACGTGTCATAGCCGTCCGTTAATGCCAAAATGAAGTCGTGAGCATTTGCAGCCCGTGCAGCCTCGCTGATCTCCGTTTCACTCATCTCATGCGATATTCCGTGGACAATGTTCTCTCTTATTGTGCCGGCGAATAGAGTTGGTTCTTGACTAACCAATGCGATATGCTTCCTTAAGGTCCTCAGGTGGAATGACCTCACATCTCGGCCATCGATTTTTACTGTGCCTCTGATTGGATCGTAGAACCTTTCGATCAAGCCAATGAGGGTCGATTTTCCAGATCCGCTCCGTCCGACTAATGTGGTTGATTTCCCCGCTTCAATTTTGAATGAGAAGTCCTTTAAGACGATGACATCCGGCCTTTCCGGCTATGCAAAACCTACCCTGCAAAACTCTACATGGCCTGTAATTTTTCTTGGTTGGTAAACTTCCGTGCCTTCGGGTTCTATTCTGGTCTGCCGGTCCAATATGGCAAACACGGACGCAACCGTGACTGAGCCCTTGGCGATGTCTGTGGTCATGCTTCTGGCGTCCGCAATCACCATGCCTGTGCTGATCAAGATCATGAACGTCTCGAAGAGCGCTTTTGATGTGATTTGCCCATGAGAAATCAACTTGCCTCCGTACCAGAAATCTAAAGCCCAAGTGCACTTCGTAAAGAATTGCGAGGCGGCTAGTTGGATACCAGCGTACCATGACTGCCAGATGCTCTCTCGTTCCGGGCCTTCCTGGGCTTTCTCAAGCATTTTGAGGATGCGCACTTGGGAAGAGAATGGGTGATGGTTCGGTGGTTGGAGACAGCTTCCGCCGCGAGCTTGCTACTTTCCTCTTGAGCCCCGATGGCCTTCTGAGACATGGTCTTTAGTAGCACTCGCCTCATGTAGAAGGAGACTATGATAAGGGGTTGCGCAACTATTACTATGAGGGCGAGTCTCCAGGCGATGATCAGACCCATGGTGAAGGCAACTATAATAGCCGAGCATGGCTGCTCGATAAGAGCCATTCGGTCACCCACCAAAGACCTCACCAGCACATAAGTGTCAACGCAGCATTAGCCATCAATACAGCATTTTGAAGATATAGATGACTAGAATAAGCGAATTGCGGTAAGGAACAGTACTTACCGCATTGGCATCATTGGCGAGTCTAGAGCAAACCGAACCGCTGGAGTTCTCTTGATCGAACCATCCGACTTCAAAAGTCGGGATTTAAGAGAGCATCTTCTCTCGGATCCTCTTAGTCAAATACTCACCCATGAAAGCGAAATTGTAATGCTGGCTCACATTGACCGCGAGTGAGAACATAGCCAAACCCAGAAACCAGAATGCATAAATCCTTATCTTTGCTTTAATCTCCTCGTGGTCTTTCAAAAAATAAACCGAGATCGTTGACCCCATGGCAAAAGAATACACCGGTTGAACTGCGCTGAACAAGATTGCGCTGATGCACCCCAGGATTGCTTGTTCCCACTCTGGCAAGTTCAAAGCCATTAATCTTCGGAATGATGGAATGGGGGTCTTCTGAACATCCGAACCAGCCACCGCCATTGACCTTGCTGAGCTGGAGCGACTCACCTTAGATAGGCTATGGTGGCTACTAGTACCATATCCATCCATGGTTAATATGGAAGATGTGATTTGGTTCTCGGGCTTCTCAACTTGATCTGTCGGCTTCTGTTTCTCTGATTTCTGAAGATTGACCAACGAGGCGTAGAGGCCGTCTTCATTCTGGATGAGCTCTTCATGATTGCCAGTCTCTATTACTTGTCCGTTCTGAACAACAGCGATAGTATTGGCATGTCGTACAGTAGATAGCCAGTGTGCAATGATGATCGTTGTGCGACCAATGGAAGCTCGATCGAGTGCGTCTTGGACTATTTTCTCCAATTCAGAGTCTAATGCGCTCGTTGCTTCATCTAGCAGGAGGATCCTGGGTGCTTTAATGATTGCTCGCGCTGTAGCTATTCTCTGCTTCTGCCCTCCTGACAATTGGATGCCCCTTTCCCCCTACCTGCAGAGACAAATGTAAGCTTATGTACTTTCACATGGTTAACACACTAGATGTAAGATTCTCCCCATCGAAAACCTTCTGTACGTCATTGGTATCGAACTCGAGTGGGCAGGCATTTAATGCATTGAAAATATATACAGTTTGAGGAAAGAGAAGGATCGGACCTGCGTATCGTACCCCTGAGGCCACTGACTGATGAAGTTATGAACATCGGAAGCCTTGGCAGCTTCGATCACCTCCTTCATGTCGGCATTCTCCTTGCCAAAGAGTATATTCTCCTTAATGCTAGTCGCAAAGAGTGTCGGCTATTGGCTCACTAGTCCCATTTGCGATCTAAGCCATTTAATTTGCATCTTATTAATGGCGATCCCATCGAGGAGTATTTGCCCGCTGAGTGGGTCATAGAACCTCTGCAGGAGCGATATCACCGTGGATTTTCCGGAGCCACTGCCACCAACCAAAGCTAGAGTCTTTCCTGACAGGATCATGACAGAGAAGTCTCTGAAGATGATGTTTTCGGGTCTCGATGGATGTGCAAACTCGATGTGTCTAAATTCGATGTTCCTTCCAAATTTGGTATGGTCTGCCCCTCCATGTTCTCTGGATCAATTGCTGGCACTCTCTTTATCACCCCCTCTATGCGCTCACCTGCTTAGCATTTTTCCGAGAAGTACTTGAGGTTGGATAAAGCAGTACCGAATGCCCTAAAATCATTTAAGATGAGACCAAACAAGTAAGGGTCAGTTGCTTCTAGAACAAGGCAATTTTCTGAATATTAAAGCAGCTTCGGCACAGTACTACTTTTCAGGTTTCCTGAATGTATCATCAGCACGAATGCAAGTTGACAACAAACTCTAAAAGAAAGCTGGACGCTACTTACACTCCACCAAAAGTAATGGCCGTGCCAACAGCATAAACCGTTCTGCCTTTATAATGATGGTACATGACCATCCTACTACCATAATATGCCATGAAAGATCAAATAGCGAACACGATGCTGTTGCTTCCGATCGCCAAGCCTTTGGCCGAGCCTTGCCTCAGCCCCAATTTCACGGAGCCTTCAAGAGCTTTAGAAAACTCGGAAAGCGTTTTGCTCTCACCGACGAAGGCATATACTGTTCTGATGGAAGAAACTGCCTGTTCTGCGATCGTACCCGCCTTGTTATACTCTTCCCTAATCTTTCCGGCAATTATTATAAGAGTCCTCCCATATATCGTGCCCGGAATGATGAGAAACGCAATAAAGGGGAACCCAACTATTGCCAGTCTCCACAACATTATGAATGCCGCTATGTAGCTCCCGACAAATAGCGATATGTTGACAAGAAAATTAGGGACCTATAATTTTAATTTAGTTAGAGTTAGCTAATACGCCACGAATCAAAAATCATAAATGAAACATGAAATAACCGAGAAATTAAGATTCTGAATTGGGGACCTTCTTGCTTAGGACGTCTTGAATCACGAGACTATTGCTGGAAACACTGGTGACGATATCGGACGTGCTCGTCACATGCATATCGAAGTAGGTCACGTCTTGCCTGAGCACAGCTCTCAAGTATCTGGCTCTCATTCTCGCCGCTTGCCCCTCACCCAGTCCTGGTCCAACAGTACCCTTCTTAATATCATCATCATCACCAGCACGGTCAGAAAATAACGGGCAAGTCCCACGAGCATCTCGAACTTAGAACACTCACAACTCACAATCGTGTACAACTCTTGACAAGATAAATACAAGCAAAACCCAAAGGGAACAAGAGAAACGGCGTGACCCACCTAGAAAACAAGCAAACAACAATCCACGGGCGATGTACAAGAGAACCAATGCATTCTGAAGAAACACAACCCAGAGTGAGGGTTATGAGCTCAGAGAGAGATGGTTTTGCGTACCTTGTTCATGCTGTGACGAAACGTAGCATGATTCATAGAAGTTGCAGAGCCAATGTCGTTCATGATCTCCGAAGAAGCCGACGTAGAGTATGAGGGGAGTGGAGAAGCCATCAGCGTGCATGAATATGGAGCCCGTCGATGACCCCTTCTTCTTCGTCTTCTTCTCCTCCGCCACATTGGTCTCTCTCATTTCCCATTTCTGTTTTCCCAAGTCTCCTTTCGGGAACAGCGAATGTAAATATTTCTCAAACTCTTACATCTGTTGATTCAAATGTTGCCTTTGCTTGTCACTTCCTCCTGGAATGACAATGAAGGATGAGATCAGACCCGAAGCTAAGGGGGCTGGTGGTGTCTCCTCTTGGCCAAGTGCAACCATTATTTATATAGCCTGCTTGTGGAGATGAAAGATTGATTGAACTGTATCGGTTGACATCCTGGCTGCTTCAAAAGTCAACTTGCCGACAAATGTCATTTTACGGCACTAAGGCCCTGTTTGGTAACCATCTAAACAGTGCCTGATTCTGATTTTTTTGTTTCCGGGAGCAGTTTGGGAACATAATCGCGTTTGGTAAAATTTTTGTTCCCGGGAACAAATTTCTATTTTTTTGTTCCTGGAATTAAATTTAGAATAGAATCAAGAATAAAAAAAAAAGTTGATTCTTGTTCCGAGAATAAATTTAAAATCAAAACCAACTCTTCTTCTTCATCAACCGCCATCCTGCGGTTGCTGTCCGCCATCGCCGTCGGTCGTCGGCAACTAGTCCGGCGAGCTCGTCGGAGGCAAGCCTCGTCGGTGGCTAGGCAGGCCTCGCCGATGGCCAGACGGGCCTCGCCAGGGTTGGGTGAGCCTCATTGGAGTTGGGCGAGCCTCGCCGGTGGTCAGGCGGGCCTTGCCTAGCCCCGCCGGTGGCCAGGCAAGCCTCGCCCAGCCTCGGTGAGGTTGGCTTGGCCACCGGCGAGGCTCGGCCGATGAGGGCCGGCCTCACCGAGGGCCGGCGACGCTTTGGTGAGGTCGCCGGCCCTCGTTTGGCTGGTTGTCAGTCCGGCGACCAGCCACAAGAAGAAGAAGAAGAATAGGAGAAAAATGAAAAAAAGAAAAGAAAAAAAAAGGAAAAAGTAAAAAAAAATTGAAAATTAAAAGAAATTGATTTGGAATAGAATCAATGAGTACGGTACCAAACGCAATTCTATTCCAGAATCAGAAATTTTGGACAGTTAGCAAACAACTTAAAATGCTTAAAAATTGTTATTGGGAACAGAATAAAAAAGAATAATTTCTCATCAGAATCTGTTCCCGGGAACAGAATTGTTACCAAACGCGCCCTAAGTAGTTTTATTTTTTTGGTGAAAGGTAATTAATATATTGAAAAGGAACGAGTGAACAAACAATAGGAAAAGAAGAAAATGAAAAAGAAAAAGAACACGGCATCAAAACCCACACTCAGAATAACGGATCATAATGAGTGGAGGGATGCCGGAAAGCCACAGATGTGGTAGCCCACTACCAACTAAGAAAGGAAAGCACGGCATGAACAACCGGCAAACATAAACAAAACGCCTACAGGAAGGGGATGAACCATCCTCCGGATTCAGTGAGAATTGCTGCACCAGCTACACTTGCACCCAACTACATCAACTGCACCAATTGCCTTAATCAAGCCGCACCAGTTGAAAAAAAAAACGGGTAATTAACGCTCCTCAGAAAAGATGATCGGGTCAATGCCCTATCTTAACTGCAACATTCTATTCCTAAAGTTATCTTCAACATTTCTTACAGTGATCGCCTTATCTCTGACCACTTTCAAGAGATGATTCTTCATAGCTGGGACAGAAAGAGCTTGTTCTCGGAAGAGTATACTGTTCATGTTGTTCCAAATAATATGACACAGTGCTCCAAAGGAGAAGCGGGCTATGCACTTATCAAACTCCTTTCCCATAAGCATGGTGATGGCCCAACGGAGATTATCCTCCCACGCCCTATTGCACTGAGGCAGATTGCATTTGGTTGCCCAAAAGAAGGCAACCCCGGCTGTGACATGACACCCAAAAAACAGGTGGTCAATAGAATCCGGTACATTGTTGTAGAAGGCACACGCACCACTATCTATTCTACCACGCGATAATAAAAGTGTCTGGGTGGGTAGCCTGCGTTTAGCTATAAGCCAAATGTTTACTTGATACCGTGGTGTAATTTCGTTATTCCAGACAAACATATGCCAAAAAACCTGAGTCCATGCGCCCTAAGTAGTTTTAGGTGCTTGAAAATATTAAAGGAGAAGTACTAAGGAAATGAAGAAAAGAAGAAAGCACTGCAAGAACAAGAATAATCCTTTGATGATGATCCACTGCTCAATGCGCGCAGTCCATGCACTAGAACTTAAAATGTATTTGGACCATGAAATTATACATGTTTACACTCGCAGGATTATCTAT
Source organism: Eucalyptus cloeziana (assembly GCA_014182715.1). Taxonomy (NCBI): domain Eukaryota; kingdom Viridiplantae; phylum Streptophyta; class Magnoliopsida; order Myrtales; family Myrtaceae; genus Eucalyptus; species Eucalyptus cloeziana. The sequence continues at coordinate 24,288,713 of CM024642.1, forward strand.
CTCATCTAATAGAAGAACTTGGATCTTCAAAACATGTTTTTAAGGGAAATTAAGATGCGCCCTACGAACGATAATCAACAAGATTAGTAGGAAAAATCATGAGTAACTTATTTATTTTCAATTTATCTTAAGAAACAGATAGACGAGACATGATGCGCTGACATGGTATCATTAGTTAATTACTACTTATATCCTGATCAAGCGATGAAAAAAATTGCACGTACCCAGAAAATAAAAACCACAGAATTGATGTAAGAGAATAGTAAATCGTGGTATGAGAAGTTTGCAAGGTACGCGGGGCAGAAGCAGGTCAAGGGATATAAGAGTTGACTATTTTTTGGTTGGTATACGAGTTGACGTCAACGAGGGAGATTAGCCGTCACCAGTGACGCTTAATCGAGGTCCTTCATTTTTTTTTTCTCTCCAGCGCATACGGCTTAATTTTTAATTCGCTTGATGAGGCATGGATCATGACTCCAAAATATTATCCTCTTTTTGCCAATTTTTTTTGGAATTTTTTTAGAAAGGGACTGAAATGAAACTCTTTTTTTCAAAAAAATGATCTAAAGTGGACTTTTTCTTGTAAAATGACTAACTTAGTTCCAAATAAGGATCTCAACTTGAAAGCTAGCCAAATCCTAGGGAAAATTCTAAATAAAGGTATGAAGTGAACTTATTTTCTTAAATAAGGGCATAAGGTGGATCTTGTGTCAAGTAAAACCTAAAGTGGCCACATTAGGTTAAATAAGGGTTTGAAGTGATTATGATATCTCAAATAAGAGCCTAACATTGCCGGTCAAGAGGTATTTTCGTCAAAAGACCATTTTTATTTTAAATTATTTTTTCTTTTTTCCTTCATCTCTCTCTCTCTCTCTCTCTCTCTCTCTCTCTCTCTCTCTCTCTCAAGCCCTTGCTGGCTACTGGCGAGGCGACCCTCACCTAGATCTACCTAGGGCTGGCCTTGCCTATAGCTTTCGAGGGCGATCTCCCAAGGTGAGGGTTGCTTCGCCAAGGCAAGGCCATCCCTCATTGATCGTTAGCAAGGGTTGGCCTCGCCTATGGCCAATGAGGGCGGCCTCACCTGGGGCGAGGCCATCCCTTGCCTATGACTGGCAAGGGCGACCCTTGCTTTGCCCTCTCCGGGGATTGCCGGTGGCTAGGACCGGCCACTGGTGAAGAGGAAGAGAAAACAAAAAAAAAAAGAAACAAGAGGAAAAAAGAAAGAACAAAAAGGAATTTTTTATAATAAAAGGTTAAGGATGAAAGTATCCTTCACCAACTAGAAAGTTAAGCCATTATTTGAAAATTAATATAGTCACTTCGGGTCTTCATTTGAAATAAATTCTACTTCAAGTCCTTATTTGAGAAAGTAAGGACACTTCGGGCTTTTATGTAGAAAAAGGTCGACTTAAGGCCCTTATTTGGAATTATCTCCAAATCTTATTTGCAGCTAGGAGTGTTTTTGTCTAAGGACATCTTTCTTTTTCCTTTTTCTTTTCTTTTCTTTCTTTCTTTCTTTCTTCTCACGCCTATTTCTTCACTTGCATCACCTCCTTTTTTTACAATTGCATCAGACTCCTTACTAGCGATCTTGCAGAGGTGCAGAACAATTTGAACAATATAGGAAAAGAAGAAAATGAAAAGATATTCAAGAAGTTCTATAGTTTTGCAAAACTGCAAATTCGTGCTTCAGTTTTGCAGCCTCTACGTCAGCAAACTTTAAAGTGCGTGCTTTGAATTCTACAATTTGGCATACTCGCGTAGGCACTCATCAATTTTGATAGAAGTCGGATTGAAGTTATTTACCATTAGTTGCCTTCACTAACGATGGATTCTTCAGGACTGAAAGAAAGTCGAGTGAAGAAAGGATATTGTGGAAAGTGTATTGCGTATTCCTTTTTCACTGATTAATGATGTACACTCATAATCCTATTTATAATACATAGGATAAAAGTAACTAAGGAAAAAGTATACAAAATAAAAGAAAATGATTTTCTAATACACAATATTCTATTTTTCCATCAATAGATTAATTACCATCAAATAGAATCAGCATGAGTATCAATTTAGAGCTACAAGATCAATTAGTCTAGGGCAACGGTATCTTCAACACTCCCCCTCAAGCTGATAGTTTATATACATCAAGGATGCCTAGCTTGCTTAAAAGATACGCATGTTGCCTATGATATAAGCGCTTAGTGAAGATATCCGCGGGCTACTCCGTTGTTCTTATCCCTTTTGTCTTGATTATTCCATTCTGAATTTTGTCTCCGATGAAATGACAATCAACCTTTATATGTTTTGTCCTCTCACGAAAAACTGGATTCACTGCAAGTTTAAGTGCAGCATCATTATCACATAATAGGATTGTTGGTTCTTTTATCCAACCTCGAGATCTTGGAGTAATCCTCTTATCTAGACTATCTCACAACTGGTTTTTGCCATTGCTTGATATTCCACTTCAGTGGATGATAATGAAACGGTTGACTATTTCTTTGTTTTCTAAGAGAGTAATGAGTCACCCAATTTGATGCAGAATCCTATGATAGACTTTCTACTCATGGGACACGTAGCATAGTCTGTATCACTATACGCTGTCATCTTCATGTTGTTATCGCGAGACAATAATATTCCCAAGCCCGGACATCCTTTTAGCTATTTCATGACTTTCAGTGTGGCATTCATGTGAGACTACTTTGGGTTATGCATGAACTGGCTAAGAATTTGCACTGCATAACATATGTCTAGTCAAGTCATGGTCAAGTAAATGAGTTTCTTGACAAGTCTCTGATAAATAAAGAGATCTCGAAGTAATGGATCCTTGTTCAAGGGTGATAATCCCCTGTCATACTCAGCTATTGTCAACTTGATATTCTATTCAATTGGGATAACAACTGGTTTGGATCTTGATATTCCGGCTTCTGATATGATCTCTAGGACAAATTTGCGTTAGCTGAGACAAATTCCCTTATTTGATCGTGCAATCTCTATCCCGAGGAAGTGCTTGGGAGGTCCCAAATCTTTAATGTGGAAGGTAGAATGTAAATATCCCTTAAACTTCTTAATGACATTTTCATCATTTTCCATAATAATGATATCATCAACATATATAAGCAAGTAGATTGATGATGTACATTGACTCCATGTGAACAAGGCATAGTCGTGTCTGGATTGTTGGAATTTCGCAGCTATAAGTGCTTTGGTAAATTTGGCATTGTTGACGCCAAAATTTTGACGATCTGATCATTCATTTATTGCATAGAAAATTAAAGATTAATTTTTAACCTTTGAACAAAAATATTAAGATTAAATTGTATAGCATATAGCTTTAGGAACATATATTTTTTTATTATTGCATTTGCAATGGACCGGTGATGGATGAGTTTGAATTGATGGTTCTGAACTTTAATTTGATGAGTTGGACTATGCCCACGAAGAAAGGGAATTGGCTCAAGTTCATTATTCTTTGATGACTGAAAATTGATTTATGAGGAATGGCGATATTCGAAAAAATTCGTATTATTCTTCCAATATTCGGTAAATTTTTCATATATTCATGCAATATATACACCGTGGGATATACTTCGCAATAGAAAGGAAGATTTCGGATGAAATATCGAAAATAAGATAAGGGAAAAGGATTAAGCTGAACTGGTAAATGCAATCGTGCGGACAAAGCAAGTGGAAAAGGGTGAAAGAAGATTTTGACATTTTTCACATATGAGATTTCTTTCCTCGAACAATTTATGCACCGCTTGAGAAAGATTTTTTTTTTTTTTTCTGATATAAAAGGAAAGTGGGCAAAGACAGAGATCAAACACAATCAAATAAAATATTTGCATGGCATTAGAAAGGAGATTGTGTGCAATATGTGATTGAAAAGAGGAAGCAAAATTTGTTTCTTTCTGACACCCAAGCTGAACGCAAAAGAAAAGACACAAGTGAGGGAGCAAGAGAGGCCACACACTGAATACACAGCTAGAGTATACAAAAGACAATGGAGAAGAGAGAGAGAGAGAGAGAGAGAGAGAGAGAGTGGGTCATCTTCTTCCTTAGAGGATCGCGATCGAGCTGCTCTAGCTCCACAACTTGACATTGTTTTCTTGCTATGAGCTTCGCACTGATGTTGCTGAGTCTTGTTGTTGATACACTACTTGTGTCACCATTGCAAGCCCAAATCACTGTTGTTCCTGATCCGCCGCCCGACTTGAAGACGATCGAGGTTGGTGCTTCACCAAGCTGCCGCTCTGATCGTCATCTCGAGCCTTGTCCATGACGAGTTATTGCTTGCTAATCCTTGTCGAGCTTCCGTCCGTGGTTGACTCGAGCAAGACTGTTGCTTTCAATCCACATCTCTATTTCCTGTAATGTCTTGGTTCGCTATTGTACACATATTGTCTATTTGGGACACTAAATTCTCATGGTTTTGTTCTTTTTAGAGCAGCCCATACTATCCCAAGAAAACACATGTGTACAGTTAGAGAACCAGAACTTTGTAAGCCAGCCCAGGACTCCCTCTTAAGTAATGTGGGACAGGAGACATGCACTTAGCCTTGCCCACGCATTGCTGAGGCACAGCTTCCCTTACCATCCAAGTGGTATCAGAATTGACTCCAGTAGCGCATGGGATCATAGCAAGGGCATTGTGCCATAAAAGGTGGAGAATGTGACGACCAAGACCTAAGGTAGTATGGAGGGATGGCAAGGGCGGTTGCACCTCGGCAATACACAGGCGAGGCTAAGTACATATCTCTCGTTTCACATCGCTTATGGAGGAGTCTTGGGCTGGCTTATAAGGTTCTAGGTTCTTTAACTGTATATACGCATTTTCTTGGGGTAGTATGGGCCGCCACTAAGAAGAACAAAACCATGAGAACTTAGTACCAAAGCAAACAATATGTGTATAGTGACAGGCCTAGGATGTTATAGTGTGACTACTTAGACCTGGGGTAGTACAGAGGGACAAACTAAGATCACCTCAATAGTACACGGGCAAGGTTGAGCACATGTCTCCTGTTTCACATCGCTTAGGGGGGAGTCTTAAGTCGGCTTATAAGGCTTGGGTTCTCTACTCTGTATAAGGCGTTTTAAAACTGTGAGAGCCGAAAGTCCAAAGTGGACAATATTACATGGTGGTAGCCCTCGGGTCCTTATAGGTGGTATTAGAGCCAACTCGCGCAGTGTGTGGGGCCACAACGAGGGTGCTGTGCCATGAGGGATGGAGAATGTGACGACTCAGACTCGGGACAGTATGGAGGGACGGACTAAGATTCCCTCGGTAGTATGCGGGCGAGGCCAAGTGCATGTCTCTAGTCCCACATCGCTTAGGAGGGAGTTTTGTGCTGGCTTATAATGCTTGGGTTCTCTACTCTGTGTAACACATTTTAAAGTCATGAGGGCTAAAGGCCCAAAGTGGACAATATTATATAGTACTCACAAGAGAAACATCGTGACTCACCAAGAAAAAAGGAAACAACAGTCCATAGGCCATGTACAAGAGAACCAGTCCTTTCTGTAGAAACACAACCTAGAGTGAGGCGAATAGATATTCGCTATTGCCTAGTTACAAGCTCGGAGAGAGATGGTTGTGCATACCTTGTTCATGCTGTGGAGAAACGAAGCGGGACCCATAGAAGATGCAGAGCCAATGTTGTTCATGAGCTGACCAACGACGTGGAGCACGATGGGAGTAGAGAAGACATCAGTGATGGCTTTGAAGAAGCCGAGACCCATCAAGCACTTGTCCACTCCATCTGCGTGCGTGAATATGGAGCCTATTGACGACCGCCTCTTCTTCTTCTTCATCATCTTCTTCTCCTCCGCCACATTGCTCTGTCCCTCATTTTCCATTTCTATTTTCCCAAGTTTGCTTTTAGGAACAGCCAACATAAAGTTTCTATTTGTAAAATTTTAAACGCAAGTGAACATGTTGAACAAGTAATATAATGATTCGTTTAATGTAGATTGATGATTAATAAATTAATTAAATACTAAAAATAAATTAATTCTAAAATTTATCTAACAGACCAAGATAGAATTGAGAATAAATTAAAACTAAAAATCTTAAAAGAAAAATTTAGAAACTAAATGTAGTAAATTAATCAGATAAATATGTTAGAGGATCCGATTTCATCATAACTACTAGATATGAATTTAATTTTATTATGCATACAAGAATGACATTAAACATGTGATAGCGGAATTTCCTAGTCTATTTATTGTCACACCCTAAAAACTATAGGGATAGGAATGACACAGCCGTCCTTCCACCCAAAGAATGTAGCCTCAAATCAAACCCATAGTCTACTTCCAAAGGTCCCATCAATAGCACTCTCGCTCTACTAGCTACTAACCAAAGAACCTGAAAAGATTTGGAAATAGAGGGGTGAGCAACCACAAGCTTATTGAGTAGTACATATTTCTTCTAAGTGAATTGAGCAGTCACTATGCATATATATAAGTATAGAGCACTATTGGAAACCCATAATCCCACTCATTAAATATACATATCAAATCAAGTATAAGTCGTTCATTTACAAGTCAGAAATACACATTTAAATCCACCATCACGATTCAAATATCAGTGTTTAAGTCCATTGATTAATCTTTATAAAAAATTATGTCAATGGTCTATCCATTGATACATCTCATAGCAAAATATACGTCGATGGTCTATCCATCGACCAATCTTTTGCTCAATACCTAACTATAGTCACAACACAATGTCTTATGACAAGGTGACCAAGATTTTTCCCTTGGCAAGGTCTCTACATACAAAGCTGGTGGCTCGGCCTAGAAGGATATCCTAAATCCAGTATGTACACCCACAAGCCCCTACACAAATTAGTAGGTATGAGAGGATTAATGTCAAATCCTCAAGGACAAATGATTGATTTACCTGTTTAAAGCAATTTACGCGAAGGGCTATGTTTAACAGAATTATCATTTCTTGCTACAGAGCCTGCAAAAGAGTTGTAAATACTGCTGTATGAACATCGGATGTTGGATATCTTATGCGTAGACTTGTTGAAGTAGTACAACACATTGTTGTACGCAAAACAGATTGTTGAACCATCTGAGGGGTTTTTGTGAATTCTCGAAATGGGATGATGTCGGAAAGAATTTTTATACAAACATTGATTGGCCATGTATTAGCAGGCTTACAATGACATTGAGCACTAAACCTACATCCTCAAATATCCATAAATTCAGTCCATAATCAATTTCATAATTCCCAATACATTTAACAAATCAATCACATAACCTTTTGTAACTTAGTTCCTCTTATAGAAATACTCTTTTGAAAAGCATTTCTCATATCATTTCATAAAACCAATTCACAATCAAAACCATAATCCATCTCATAAACTGATTTCACAAACCAAATTGAATCAACTTTCGCAACTCAATTTATTAAATAAAATGTGTTTCTTAAAGCATTTCACAAATCAATACCCGTAACTTTTAGCAATTCCTTGACAAAGCATTTGATCAAGGCGTTTACAAATAATTGTTTTAAGTTGATTCAAACAATGCCCTTTTCAATTTCTCACAAACCCAAACGTATAATGTAATGAAAGAATTATTTTTCATGAAGAATTTCCTCTATCCATTGCATAAAAATTGACTCATAAGCCATTTTCAGAAATGCTTTACCATGCCATTTCAAAATTAATAGGGTAGTAAATGCTCGATCCGACTTTTATGCAACTATAATACCATTTCATAATATATATATATATATATATATTATAATCCATAATATTTCAGAATATGAGTTTTACAAATTCAAAAAAGAGATAGCATACCTCGATATGCTCCAATCCAAATAACAAGGCTCATTCGAATCAATGAACTCGCATTCCTATCATTTAAGTGAGAAATAGCTTCGAAATCAAGTAAAACACTATCTTAACTAACGGCACGACTAAACTATCCATAAAACGACACCTACATGCTAATAAATTGCATATCCAAAGCGATTATTCAAGCCGTCTATAATGCGAAACTTGAGCATGAAACTTGGTTACGCCATAACCTTCTCCTCCAAACCTCATTCCGAATATATTTATAGTCAATGGAAAGCCCTTCAAATATACTACAAGAATCCCAACTTGACTGTCCCAAAATCAAGCTGAAAATCGACAAAATATGAGCCCAAAGTTGCGGGACGCGCACTGTTCATCGCGTGCGGGAAACTTTGAAATGTTGTTTCGGACAAACCGTAAGCTCAAATCAAGATCCGTAAAATCTTACTGCTTCAAACACCCTAAAGTACCATTTCTATAAAAATATGTGGTTGAATGATTCAAAAATCAGAGTTTGCCGCTCGATTTTCCTAAAATTCTAAATTTGAGCCCTAAACCCAGAAAATACTTCGATTGGATGAATGAGGGGCTTAAGTTCTTACCAGGCGTTGCATTATGGAGTCGGTTCTGCTTGGCGAGATCCCAAAGGTGTGCACATGAGAAACCCTTCTTTTTCCTCTTCCTTTCTTCTTCTTCTTTTTATTTCCTCCCTTTTTCGGCTTGTGTGCTCTCGGTCTCTTAAAAGACTCGAGGCTTGTATTTTTCCCTTTTTCCTTTCTTTTGTTGACTTACTCTTCTTTCCTTTTCCTTTTTCTTTTCAACTCTTTGGCCTTTGACTCGTCAAACTGCAATATTACATTTATTATCATATCTCTAGGTATAGCAAATCTCCTTAGTTTATTAACTCACTATATCTCTATATGAATTTAAATAGATATAAGTGCATTAAAATTTATGAATATTCTTGAGTTACAATGAGTCTTTTGGATCACCTTATTACCGAAAACTACACAAATAACGCGGTATATCTCTATTCATGTTTAATTCATGGTCATATATTATAAGGATCAATTGCATATTATCACTTCTCAATCTCAAACATACACATTGGATCATTCAAGTGGTGACCAGTCACTTAAGGCATGCATGACAAAATTTTCGTTTCTCTATTTCTCTGTTTTTCTGTTTCTCGGAATAGGTTTGGAACAGAAATCCGTTTGGTAACGCAATTTCATTTTTTATTTATTTATTTCTAGAACAGATTTCTATTCTAGAAATAGATTTGGAGTAGAAATTAGAAGTTAAAATTTTTAGCTTATTTATTTATTTATTTTTGGAACAGAAATGAGAAATCAAAATTTTTCTCATCATTCACTCTTGTCACTGTCCGTCGCCCATTTGCCGCCCGTGGGATGCCGAACGCCCGCCGCCGATTGTTGGCCGCTCGCCACCGGCCAACAGACGTCGGCCGCCGGCCACCACACTCCGGCCGCTCGTCGCCAATCGCCGGTCGCCGGATGTCGGACGCCTACCGGTCGTTGGCTGTTCATCACCAATCATTGGATGTTGGAGGCTCATCACCAACCACCAGATGTTCGCTGGCGATCGTCGCCACTCGCCATTGATCGCCGGATGTCGGCCGCTTGTCAACCGCCGCCGAACCCAGCCACCGGCCACCCGCCGCAGCCTCCTTTCGCCGGACTCCAGATGTCGGACGTCAGACGTCGAACTCCGAACGTTGGACGCCAGTTGTGTGACATCCTGAATTTTCGACTTGTCTCGATAAAATGAAATGGGCTTTTCATCGACGCGCCTATGGTCCTTTTTCTCTGAGCTGATCATTCATGAGTTAACTAACCTATTGGGTGAAGCCATTAAGGGATACAATCACGATAAAATCCCTAAAAGTTATCCGGTAGGTTAGATTGTGCTAAAATCGCGTCCGGTTGATTTTAACCACAAAATTGAACTCGGTTTCGGGAATTGAATGTTCAAGCGTGTCACGATTTATTTTTAGGATCTTGTCTCATCTTTTGAGAAAATTTCGTCGAGTTGGGAATTTTGCAAAAAAATTCAAATTGGACAAAAAGAATTTTTGGAAATTCGGATGGGCACCTTTGAGTGAATTTTTGGCCACCAATTTGTTTTGTTTTGTGGAGAAAATGGTGGAAATTCGTATGGTAGCTTCAAGGGGATTTCTTGGTCACCAAATTGGCTTGAATTGGTGAGGAATTGAATGAAAATCAAGGGAAATTCGTAGGACTGCTAAAGGGGTTTGTTTTGGACTTCAAGTTGGTTTGTTTGGGAAGCTTTGGGAGGGAAAATCACCATTGTTTGATGTCAAGACTTTTGTGGGTTGAAGACTTGGGTGTCCATGCACTCAAGTGCAAGATATTTCACCGTTGGACTCCATTGGCTAGCATAAAGACTTTCTCTCCCCTTGTTCCCCCCTTATCCCCCTCTCTTCTCCTTCCTTCTCCCTCTTGTGCGCACACCACCCCAATAGAACCACTGCAGCTTCTTTTTCTCCCTTCTTCCTCTTCATTTCATCTTCATCTTCTCCATTTTCTTCCATTGTTGAAGCTGTAAGTGCCCAGAACCAAGCTAGCACAGCTAGCCCCTGCACAGCCCGACCAACAGCAGCACCAACACAAGCCAGCTCCTTCACGCCACCCCAGCAGCACCAATGTCTAGCCGCCTCACCGCCAACAACTAGCTACTCGTTCCGGTCGCGGCACCACCCCATCCCGACCTTACAACCGTGCCAACAACCCCCACAACCAGAGGCCCTCACTGAACCGTCTAGCCAAGCCACCGAAGTCCCGCAAGCAGCCATCGACCAGCATAGCAGAACTGGTTTTTCCAGCAAGTAGTGAGCCTTACAAGGATGTTTTCAACCTCTTTCGGGCCTTCGTTGGAGTCGCCGTGGGCATGCGATTTCATCTAAGTAGCACTGACACGGACACGCAACATGCGACACAACACGACACGACACATCGACACGTCATTTCTTAGAAAAAGAGAATTCCGACATGTTGGGACACGTTGTATATTAAATGAATATTTTTATATATAATGATAAATTATTATATTTAAATTAATTTATTCAAATTCATAAATAAATAAATAATAAAAAGAGCTTATAATGAATCTACATTAATAACATTAATAAATTTATTCATAAAAAATTGGAAAGACATTTTTGGTTTAACAAAAGTTATTGATAAAATAAATAACTAATGAGGGATTAGATTCAAAATAAATTTATGTTTTTCTATGTTGATCAAAATTTATTATTATTTAACAGTGCTTTTATTTTTCAAAATAACTTTTTAACTCACCTATTTATTTATTTTTTAGCCTTACCATTTATTCATAAATTTATTTAATATTTGGTATTTTTTTTTGGACTAAATGGGTCCCACCCATTTATTTCACCCTTTGCTTTCTTCCCCCACCCCACCCACCGCCTGCGCCTGTCAGTGTCTCTTCCCAAGTCACACCCTGCACGAGGCTCCATCCTCTCCTCTCTCCAAGAAAGAAAAGAAAAAGAAAATCACCCACAAGCCTTTCATTTCTTCTCCAACAGCCTTCGCCCCCTCTCTTTGCTTTTCTTCCTAAAACTAAAAAAACAAAACAGCCCCAAAAACCCTAGTAGTTGCCTTCTCTTGTCCTTTGCTCGGTCTCTACCTCTTGATCTTTGCTCTCTCTTGGGTGCCTCATCATAATCTCTCACCGCTGCCTTGCCTCCGTTCCCTCCCCCTTTGCCGTCGTAGCCTCGCATCTAGCCCTCCATCACGGCATTATGGTTCTCCATCTCGGCGTTGTAGTCGATGGTCGCATCCTTCTTGATCGTCTTGATCTTTGCTCTTCCTCTACCCTCCCTCGCCGTCGCTTGTGGTGTTGCTTTCGCTCCCTCACCCTTGCCTCCACCCTCCATCACCTTCTTCCCTTCGCACCTGCAGACTTGGCCACAAACCTCCGGACACGCGCATCGGAGCGTGTCGGAAAGAGCTGACCACGTGTTAGAAAATATGATACGTGTTGACCGCGTGTTTGACTGTGTCCGACACGACATGGAAGTCATTTGAACATGTCCGTGCTTCATAGGATTTCACCACCGTCGCGCTGCCGTCGCTGTGAACCCGTTTGCTTGCTAATCCGGTGAGTTAACTCCTTAATCCTTGATTAGGTTGTTAATTGCACTTAGTTAGGTGGATTAGTATTAATTAGCTTAGTTAAATTAGTACTAAGTGAGATTAGCCTTAAGATGGATTAGTGTTAATCTAGATTTGTTAGATTAGCTTTAAGATGGATTAGTGTTGATCTAATTGGTTAGATTAGTACTAATGAGGGGGTTTAGTTTGGTTTAGTGAATTTCTCTCCGGATTAGTTCACTGGACCCTCGCCGTTTGCCATTTTTGTGGGCTCAAATGTGCTTCGATTTTGGGGTCGCCTCCTTAAGAAATGTTTTAGACATCCTCAGCTATGACATATAATTTACTCAAGATTTTAGGGATTTAAAAGTATGAGATTTCAGCTTCGTCATTTGTAAACAGAATCTCGGACTGTGCTGGAATTTGTGACTTTTTGGTGTTGCAAGGATTTTTATCAACTCTTAAGGTTCTATTTTCCAAAGAGTTTCTTCACAAAAGTTGTTCCTCACATATTTTAGTTTAACACAGTCAAATTTTAGATCAAATGGATAAGTTTTGGATCTTGAACCAAACTGATTTCAGAAAATAGATTTTCTGGAATCGGACACAGTTTTTGTAACGATTTGGGCGATTTACTGCTCTTAATCTAGAAGGATCTGGGTCAAAGTGTCTCATTTTTATCAAACGATTCGTTTAAGTGTCTTTTATAACATATTCAAATTTGAGAATTTTTCGAACTCGTTTGATTAGGTTTCTAGATATAAACTTGGAGACGCGTGAGTGGCCCGGTTTCTGCCGGTTAGAGCCGGTTATGGTTTTGTGGTGTTCTTGGTGTAGTTCTTGCTGGATAGTGTATATTTGGTGATATGGTTGGCTTGTGGAATGCTTGGAACTTATGCGTGATGATATGCGATTAAGTGACTATGGGATGATTATTGAAAGATGATGTGTTGTGTTGAGGAAACCAAATGTGTTGTGAGCGGGTAAAGGACTAAGTGCTACACGATAATGAAACTTCATGTGAGTCACCTCTAAAGCCTTGTAGTCAAGAGCTAAGGGCTACATAGCGACTTAAGTCACATGGGAGCCACCTCTAGAACCTTGCACTACTATCATGCATGGTAAAGGGCTAAGTGTTCCACTACAACAAAATTTCATGGGAGCCACCTCTAGAGCCTTGTACTATTGCTATATGTGGTTAAGGGCTAAGTGCTACACGATAACATAATTTTGTGGGAGCCATCTCTAGAGCCTTGAGTTTGAATATTGAGTGTGGATCATTGATATGAGATATCCGTGCTTGATTATGGGACGGAATTGTATGGCACGGAATGGGACATGTCATGACGATTTGGCCCTATAATCAAGATCCTTGTGAATATTTGATAAATGATATGAGGTGTTTCAATTATTGATTACGCATGCTGCGTTTATAAGTGTATATGAGATGCACTATTATGCAGGGAGGTGCTGAGGCGAGGTAAGTACTATGGTGCATGTTTAGGCTGCCTCTAGGTGAATTCTTGTCCTAATCGGGGTTTAAGGTGTTGACTCGCTGAGATTTATTCTCATCCCGTCATGATTTAAATATTTTAAGGTCCCTAGTGTGGAGAACTTGGAGCTCGAGGTTGAAGGGTCCGGAGAGTAAGTGGCTTAGTAGTTTCTTTCTGGAGACACACCGGTGTATAAACCTGTAGGTTGAATCTGATATGTTTATAAAGCGTGATTGGTGAAATTTGGTTGTCCTACTTTTCTATCCCATGTTGTTGTTGTTGTCCGGGTATATGTTTATTTCGCTTCCGCATGTGCATAAAATGAAAGGGTCAGTGACGCGTCCTAGGGATGTCACAAAATTTTAGTCGATCGTCGAGGAATGTGTGCGTGCCCGGGGTTCGGGGCGTGACAGGTTGCCAGTCGTTGGTCGTCGGACTTTGATGCCGGACTCTGGACTTTGGCCACCCGCCACCAGTCACTGGACTTGGCGTCGGATGCCAAACGTCGGACTTCGGACTTCGGTCACTCACTGGACGCCATACGTTGGTTGCCGAACATCGGACTCCGGCCATCGGACGCCAATCGTTGCCGCTCCTAGAAATAGAAATTTTATTCTGTTATCAAACGAATTTTTATTTCAGAAATAGAAATTTTGAATTGTTATCAAACACATTTTTTTACTCAGAAACTCATCCATGAAATAGAAATTGATTTTTGTTCCAGAAATTTTGTCATGCGCGCCCTTAAAAGCATTAAGCACAATAATATGTAACTTACATGAATGAAATCACTTGTACGCATAAAAATCATGAAATTTATATCATCATGTTTAAGCTACATCGTAGCCCTAACAAAAGAAAATTAGAACATAATAGAAGAAGAAACGAAAATATAAATTAAATCCAGTATCTTGAATCAAATGACAAGAATTCTGTCACTACTTTATTTTCTCTTCAGAATGCTTGAAAAACTCTTGAAACAATGAAAAATGATCTCAAAACCCAAAAAACCTAGTTGTCTATATTATTCTATTTAGAGGATGTATTCAAGAATCCTAACACAATGCAATTGTTTATTATTATTATTTTTTTTTTTGCATAAAATCAGGGAATAAATTGTAGAATCCTTGATTTGGTATCCATTTTCCAACGCTTTTCGATTTGAATTCTTGAATCATAGAATTTTCATTTCCTTCTTTTTGTCCTCTGTTCCTTATTTTCTCCATATCTTATTATTCTGTATAAACAAGGAAGATTTTGGTAAATAAAAGGAAATCCAAATATTTTCTAACGAATATTACATTATAAAGTACAATATTTGTTGTCTAAAATAGGTTAAATAACTCTATTATTATAAAGTGATCAAACCCCCGCATTTTGCTACTCGTCAAACAAAAGCAAAATATAACACATACTCAAGCTAACAACCTCCTCCATGACATCTTTTCATACTTGCTCAAATTCACAATTCAATGAAAAGCACAAATTTCATCCAAACATTGAAATTGATTTATAAGTTAAGACCAATTCTAACTATATGATTCAAGTGTGTGTGGTGGGTCCTCATCTTTTCAAATTATATGTAATTTAGATAAATTCACAATTTTATGCAATCTCTAAAAAATTCTCTATAATTATGACCAAATGTCGTAGGTTTGCTGTTCATTCATCTCTTTACTAATTTAAGCTAATTATCCAACAAAAAATCAATAGGACTTTTCTCGGTTTGTAATGTAAGGCTAGGCTAAAGGTGAGATAACAGTAATTTTAAGTTCAAATTGCCCATTAACACGTTGATTTCTA
This sequence comes from Eucalyptus cloeziana, assembly GCA_014182715.1. Classification (NCBI taxonomy): domain Eukaryota; kingdom Viridiplantae; phylum Streptophyta; class Magnoliopsida; order Myrtales; family Myrtaceae; genus Eucalyptus; species Eucalyptus cloeziana. The sequence goes on from CM024642.1 coordinate 24,303,974, forward strand.
AGATCTAATTAGAGTCTGTGACACTATCCCCAATTTCACTTTTTCAAGATAATCTTTCTACCACCACATATCATCATTCCTTTTTTTTTTCCTTTTCTTTTTTTTCATTGCTTTATGGTGGAATTGATCCAAAAGTCCCTCTTGATATGACATTAAAATTTCTAACCAATTGAGCATTCAAAAGGCTCACTCAATTGAAAGTTGAATAGGGGACCATGAAAGCAGTTTTTTTTTTTTTTTTTTTTACATCCCAAACAACCATCGCAATTAGTTTTTTCTTTTTTCCTTTTTCATGCTCTATCTTTCCTCCCAAATTGCTATTAGGCTCAAATAAAATTATATCCCAAAAAAATCAACGTGTTTATAGAGCATGAGACAATGATATAATTTGATAAAAGTTAGGCTAAACATTTATGGATGTCAATTAAAAATTGGATAATAATTAAGGCTCAACAGCGTGACTAGAGATAAATAAACAGGGTTGGCTTGAAAGGCTCAATCGATCCAAAAATTGCCTAAATCATTTTCTTAGTTGGATGTAACTCAGGATTTCGCCTCAAAAGAAAATCAAATAAATTCTTAGATTTGGGAGAGATCTAAGAAAATCACATACCTCACATGAAGAATCTCTAGATTTACACACAGTTCAAAAATTAAGAACTTTTAATGCTCAGTAAGTAGATCAACATAATCCAAATTAAATTAATTCACACATTAGTTGCAAGTTCAAACAAAATTTAAATTTTCCTAAGAATTTCAAAAATTCACAACAAGGAATGCAATCATGATAAAAAAAAAAAATTAGATTTAGCAAACCCAAAACTTGAATGAAGCATTGTCTTCACTATGAAAAAGAAAAATAGGAACAAGAAAACTCCCTTGGTTGTAGGATGTGTCCATGGATGGCCTTGATGACTAAACTCTTGGAACGTAGTTCTTCAAGAAAGAAAATTAACTTGGATAAAACAATGAAAAATTAATCTTTTTTTCTGTTTTTTTTGGGCGAAAAGGAAACTTAAAAATAAATGAAAAAACATAATGAAAATGCTTGGGTTATCTTCCAAGAAGTGCTTGCTTGATAGTTTTCAGCTAAACTATCATAGATGTCGCTATTCTAGAGGATGAAGTTCAATTGTGGTTTTTTGCTTGTCGTAACCACCTTCAAAGTAGGGCTTCAAACGTTGACCATTCACCTTGAATGTGCCCTCAGTGTCATGCACAATTTCAACTGTTCGGTATGGAAATACTTGTATGACTGTGAAATGACGAAACCATAAAGGCTGTAACTTTCCTCGAAAAAACTTTAAGACGAGAGTTATAAAGTAAAACTTTTTGATCAATTTTAAACTCTCTTCTGAATATGTGCTTGTCATGTCATCTTTTGTACGTTCCTTATACAAGTTAGAATTTTCATAGGCCTCATTGTAAAATTCCTCTAATTCATTCATTTGCAACAATCTTTCTTCACCTGTAGACTGCATGTCAAAATTCAGAAATTTTAATATCCAATATGCTTTATGCTCTAATTCCACCGGTAAGTGACAAGCGTTCCCAAACACTAGCCTAAAAGGAGACATTTCAATTGGAGTTTTGAATGCTGTCCTATAAGTCCAAAGTGCATCATCAAGTTTTATTGACCAATCTTTCCTAGAGGCATTCACTATTTTTTCTAAAATTGTCCTGATTTCTCTATTTGAAACCTTTACTTGAGCACTAGTCTGAGAATGATAAGTGGTTGTAACCTTATGCATGACTTTGTACTTACTCAAAAGTGCTTCAAATTTTTTGTTATAAAAATGTGTCCCCATTTTTTCACTTATGATTACATTCGGAGTGCCGAATCGAGTAAAATATTTTTCTCCAAAAATTCGACCACAACCCTAGCATTATTTGTTGGCAATGCTATAACTTCTATCCACTTAGACACATGTTTCCACAACTACTAAAATGTATAAATTCCCATAAGAATGTGTAAGGGGTCCCATGAAATCAATACGTCAAATATCAAATAATTCACACACAATAATATTGTTTAAAAGCTTATCATTTTTCCTTTGAAATATTTCTAGTTCTCTGACACCTATTACATGAAGATATGTAAGAGTATGTATCTTCATAAAGTGCGGGCTAATAAAATCCAAATTGTAAAATCTTAATTGCAGTTTTGGTGACACCAAAATAGCAACCGGCCTCTCCGTCATGACATTGATCTAGAATGCTTGCTCTCTCTTCATCTGGAACACATCTCTTGATGATTTGGTCTACGCATATTTAAACAAAAAAAGTTCTTCCCAAAAATAATTTTTTAAATCAGAAAAGAATTTTTTCTTCAATTGATATAATAATTTAGGAGGAAGAACATTACTTACCAAGTAATTCACAAAGTTAACATATCAGGGAATTTTTGTGGATTTGATGGAAAAAATTTTCTTTTCTATTGTTGAATAATTTAATTGTGCATATTATAAGGTTCGATTGACATAGTATATAGTTTGAAAAACTCCATTTTTCCTTTCTCCCAAAACAGCTCCCACTGCAGAGTAGCTAGTATCACACATCGGCTCAGAAGGTAAATCCCAATTTGGTACTACTATAATTGGCATTGACACTAACTTCTCCTTTAAAGTGTTAATAGCCTACATGCATTCATAAGAAAAATTAAAAAGGACATCTTTTTCCAAAAAAATTAGAAAGAGGTTTAGCAATTTTTGAAAAATCTTTTATAAACCGCCTATAGAATCTGCATGCCCTAGAAATCTTCTCACAAGTTTCAAAGATGTTGGTGGAGGCAATTTTGCAATGACCTCCACTTTGGCTCAATTGACTTTTATTCCATTTCGAGAAATTTTATGCCCGAGCACTATTCCTTCCTACACCATAAAGTGACACTTCTCCCAATTCAAAATGAGGTGTTGTAAGACCAAAGCCAAATTATTTAAACAAGAATCAAATGATAAGCCGAAAACGGAAAAATCATCCATGAAAATCTCAATATATTTTTCAACTATATTAGAAAAAATAACCATCATGCATCTCTAAAAAGTAGCTAGTGCATGACAAAGACCAATGGGCATTTTTCTAGAAGCAAAAGTACCAAAGGGATAAGTGAAAGTAGTTTTCTCTTGATCTTCTAGTGTACTAGGAATTTGATTATACCCCGAATATCCATTAAGAAAGCAGTAAAACTCCTGTCCTTCAAGTCTTTCCAACACCTCATCAATAAATGGCAAAGGAAAGTGATCTTTTATAGAGGCACCATTCAATTTTCTATAATCCATACACACATTTCATCCAACTGTTGTAGTTAGGATCAATTCATCGTTATCATTTTTCTATATAGTTATAACCCCCTTGCTTTGGCACAACTTGCGCAGGACTTATCCAGGAACTATCAGAGATAAGATATATGATACCTGCATCAAGTAACTTAATTATCTCACCTTTCACTACTTCTTGCATCTTTGGGTTCAAATGCCTCTGAGGTTAGATAATGAGCTTATATTGTTCTTTCGTAAAAATTTTGTACATGCGACATGAAGGGCTAATTTCCTTGACATTAGCTATTTTCCATCAAGATTTTGTACATGAAAAGCGAAGGTCGTTGTAGTATAGTGGTGAGTATCCTTGCTTGTCACGTGGGAGACCTGGGTTTGATCCTCGGCAAAGGTGCCAAAAACTTGTTCGCAAAATTCTGAATGTAAGTGAATATGTCGAATAAATAATATAATGATGAGAAAGAGTATCGTCCTATGAAGATTGATGACTAACAAACTAATTAAATAATAAAAATAGATGAATTCTAAATTTATCTAACATATCAAAATAGAATGGAGAATAAATTAAAACTAAAAATCTTAAAAGCAAAATTTGGAAACTAAATGCAATAAAGCAATCATATAAACATGTTAGCGCATCCGATTTTACCATAATCACTAGATATGAATTTCAAATTGTTACACATACAAGACTGGTATCAAATATGTGATAGCGGAATTTCCTAATCTATTTACTATCTTATCTCTAGGTATACAAACCTACTCAGTTTATTAGTCTACTATATCTCTATGTGAATTTAAAAAAACATGAGTGCATTCAAATATATGAATATTCCCGGCTTACAATGGGTCTTTTAAATCATCTTATCACTAAAAGCTACACAAAATAATGTGGTATATCTCTTTCCACATTTAATTCATGGTTATATATATTATAAGGAGTAATTGCACATTATCACTTCTCGGTCTTAAATATAAATATCATATCATTTAAGTGGTGGCTAGTCACTGAAAATCATTAAACACAATAATATATAATTCACATGAATGAAATCACTTGCACGTTTAAATTTATGAAATTTATATAATCATGGTTAATCTATATCGTAACACTAACAAGAAAATAAGAACATAGTAGAAGAAGAAACAAAAATATAAATTAAACCTAACATCTTGAATCAAAGAACAAGAATTCTATCACCATTTTATTTTCTCTCTAGAATGCTCACAAAACTTTCAAAACAATGAAAAATGATTTCAAAAAGAAAAAAAAAAACCTAGTTGTCCATATTATCCTATTTATAGGATATATTCAAGAATCCTAACACAATGCAATCGTTTTTTTTTTTTTTTGTGCATAAAATCAAGGAATAAATCGTAGAATCCTTGATTTGATATCCATCTTCCAACACTTTTTGATTTGAATTCGTGAATCACAAAATTTTGCTTTCCTTCTTTTTGCCCTCTTCTCCTTATTTTCTCAATATCTCATTATTCTATATCAACAAGGAAAATTTAGGTAAATAGAAGAAAATCCAAATATTTTCTAACGAATATTGCATTATAAAGTACCATATTTGTTGCCTAAAATATGTAAAATAACTCTATTATTATAGAGTTATCAATTTCTCAAACTCTCACCTCCATCAATTGAAATGTTGCTTTGCTTGTCACTTACCGCTAGAATGACACTGGAGGATGGGATCAGGCTAGAACCGAAGCTAAAGGGGCTGGTGGTATCTCTTCTCGGCCAATAGTAGCCGTTATTTATATAGCCTACTTGTTGAGAGGGAACACTAGAAAAAAAGTTTAAACAAAAAAAAAGAGTCCTAAACCTTTCGCATTGGTGTCAATTTAGTTCTAAACCTTATACTGGTGCCAATTTATTCCTAAAATTTTTGATTTAGTGCCAATTTAGTTGTTTTGATTAATTTTGGTTGGATTTTGCTGACGTTGACACCGGTTGTCAAAAGACAACTTTTAATAATATTTTAATATTTTTTCGAATTTTTATTTTTTCCTTCTCTTCCCCTTTACTCCAGCCGATCGCCCCTCGGCGATTGTCGCCAAAAGCCGCGAGGTTGCACTTGCAAGGGCTCAAGCCCTCGCCTAGCCCTCGCCCATGGCTAGGCAAGGCTCGACCTTGCCAGATCTAGCAAGGTTGGGCCTTGCCCATGGCCGGCGAGGGCAAGCTATGGGATCCTCGATCTAACCTTGATTTTTAGCACGGAATTAAAACAACAACCAATCTTTGAACGAGATTTCAATGGGGATCGTTAGACTACGAAAAAAATCAAGAAGGCCATTCTAGGGTAAAAACTTGAATTTTCATCAACGGAATGCGGAAATTTAGGAGCGGGCCACGAACGAGGACTCAGGTGAGTCCAAGCCCATGTTGGATGGCCCAATGGGCCGAAGCCCATGGAGGAAGGCTCAAATGGGCTCAGGCCCACATTGGGTGGCCTAAGGGCCACACGCCTATGAGGTGGGCAGCCCAAGGGAGGGCCATGGGCTCTCCTAGGCTTTTAGGACCATCATTACAAGGTCTTGGTATTTATTACCTTCAAGTACATGAATAATGTGTGAATAGTGCACAATTTTGGTAAAATGACTAAATTGCCCCTTCAATCAACTAAAGACAAAAGGGCAAAGGTGGAATTGGCGAAGGTTGGGCGTTTATGTGCGGTTGAAGAAGAGGAATGACATCATTCCTACAAGCCTAACCTATTCCCCTATTTACTGACCAAAAAAAAAAAAAAAACCTATTCCCCTATTTCCCTTGTGCAAATCCCTTCATTAATTGCCTTGTATTTGCCCCCTTCAAGAAGTTATTCCCATATCAAGTGAATCATAGATTTAGTGGATTTGAGGGATTTGAAGTACAAGGCATTAATTGGAAAAGATTTCTTTCTCTCTCTCTCCTTTTCCCCTAGAACTGTTGGCCTTGCTCTTTCTCTCTCTCCCGCTCACTCTCATTTTTTTTTCTCTCCTTTTGCTCTCAATCTCACTCTCTCTCTCTCTCTCTCTCTCTCTCTCTCTCTCTCTCTCGCGGATAGCCAAAACCCCCACCTCCATTTTCATCTTCATCTCAAGTTTTTTCCCTCACTTTTCCTCTTGTTTCCCTCATCGGCAACCGTCCGTCACACCACCATCGTTGAACCGCCCTTTGCACTGTCGTTCCTGTTGCCGAGTTGGAATTTTGGAGATGAGGAGGCTGCTCTCCAGCCCTCACAACAACCCTCTCTCTTCTTCTTTGTTGGCAATTTGGACACCACTGGCCTAGGAGAGGCCATCCACCATCGAGTCGCCATTGAGCGGCTGCCATGCCGCAGCCCGAGACGCAGTCCAGCCTATCCACGTGAGCTATTGGGGTGTGACTAGTAGACCCAGCCACTGTCTGGTCTTGTCGCTCCTCCCCCGATGCTTTTTAAAGCTTGAACTTGGGTGTGAGTGGCTTTATAACCCTTGAATAGGATTGTTATTGCACTTAGAGATTAGTGTAGGGCTAGATTAAGGTTAAATGATACTTTGATGGTGTGATAAATGGGTTTTATACGATAAGTTATTGTAGGGCATTGATAGGTTATCGGGCTAGATTATCATGTTTTATCGATAGGTTATCGCATAGGTTATCAAGTTTGGACGATAAGTTATCATGTTTTATTGATAGGTTATCGAGTTTTGTCAATAAGTTATCATGTTTTGTCGATAAGCTATCACGATAGGTTATCGATTTTTGCCGATAAGTTACCATGTTCTATCGATAGGTTATCGCGATAAGTTATCGAGTTTTGCTAATAAGTTATCACGTTTTATCAATAGGTTATTGCGATAGGTTGTCAAGTTTTGCTGATAAGTTGTCAATATGTGATAAGTAGTTATATAATAAGCTGTTAAGATATGATAAGTGAAGTGTGGTGTATGTTAAAGTGATGTGCTATATTAGAGTGATAAACTATTATGTGGTAATATATGTTATATGACATGACGTTGTGATTGGGTGCGTTAATGAAATAAGTGATGGTTATAAGATATGTTATATTAATGGGAGATGAGTTATTGGGTAGATTATAATGGCATGTGATAGATGATTTTAATGACTTATGTTCAATTGCCATGACTTATCTTACTTTGATGAGTGATTTATGTGCCATGGCTTTGTAAATTAGTTGGTGCATTTGTATGACATGATATGAGATATGAGTGTGGCATGATGGCATGTGGCTAAGGTTATTGTATATTGCATGGCCATCATACTTGATTAATGAGAAAGAAAGAAAATGAAAATCTCATGGTGTTATTAGATGTGCTGGTCCTAGGTAATGTTGTTTAATATCAATGACAATGTATTATAGGTGTTCATTGGAAGTAGTCACTATACATGTGTTATGTTCCCTGTTTATGGTCGATGCATGAGAACACCCTGAGCCTCCGAGATGAGATATACGATGATTCTTGGACAAACAAGGAAGCACGTCGATTCAAGTCTCTCTCTTGGGATCGGCAATATTGAGACGTATTGTTCCCGAGCCAAGTTCGGTACTAGATCGGTGATCATGTCATGACGGGTCAGTCTTTTCTTAGTCTCAGTTCGATACCGAGACATATCATTCCCGAGCTAAGTCTGGTATTAGGTCAATGATCATGTCACGGCGGGTCGATCCTTTCTCGGTCTTGGTGTGATATTGAGACGTATCGTTCTTGAGTTAAGTTTGGTACTAGGTTGGCGATCATGTCATGACGGATCGGTCATTCCTTGGTCTCGATGCGATATTGAGGCTATTGTTTCTGATCTGAGTTGGACTTAGGCCGGTGCTCAACTTAACAGGTCAAAGCATGGATTCTTCTTTTGTGCTCGGCATATTTTATTGATGTACTTCCAATAGGTCATGAGACACACTCCACTTGGCACACCATTAAGGCATCCATACTAGACTAATGAGAAAGATAACAACGGACTTGAGTGATGATGTGCTCGTGTGATCACATAATGACCCTAATGCATTTATGCAGGGTAATGGTTTACGTGGGACAATCTTGATTAAGTTTGGATACCCTTCAGTCAACGAGATGTTGGTCGCGGATGGATTTCGGAACGAAACTCCTTACAGAAATGCCGTATTGATGCATTTACGCGAGATGATATCGTGTTCAATAGGGTGAGACGATACTCGATTACGTCGGATGACTATTGACCTTTGGGTTGGCCTTGGGCCCTAAGCGGTCGTAATAAAATGAAATCATGGTCTCAAGAATAGCGTGGTAGTATGAGATGCTATGCGATTCTCAAAACGCCATGTGTGCAAAGTGTATGAGTACTAATGCATGTTTTGAGAATGATGATATGACTTACACTTGTGTGGCACGAAGATATATGAGTTGCATGAGAATGATATTTGATAATGTCTGAATTATTAAATGGCATTAGTGTGCAAGTATGAGACATTGCCCGTTCTTATTTTTGCCTTATAAGTAAATCATAGTGAGATTTGTATATGTACTTATGTTATGATGGCTTGAAAAGGGTGAGATAATTGTTTCTGCTTATAGTTAAGGCAAAGCAGGAGTTGCTTTGCTATTGATCTACCATTGATAGATAAGTTGCATGTTTAGGGCGACTTCAAGGTAAAGGACTCCCTTGCACGAGGTCTAGGAAGTTCACTCGCTGAGTTTTATCTCATTGTGGTGATTCAAATGTTTTACATGCCCTAAGCATGTCTAAGCCATATTGTCATGTTCATTTTGGGGTGCCTATGGATCAAGATACCGAGGTGACCCTCTATCCGACTAAGGGCACATATGCTAGATACGAGAAGCATGTGACTATCATTTGGGTGGATGAGAGGTTGCTTATCCTACTACCCCATAGGTTCAAAGCCTAGTATGTTTAGTTTAGAGGGGAGTGTTGGGGCACTCTCTGGGGATTTGATGGACTGTCAAGTCAGGAATCCAAGGGTGTTAGTCGGAACCCCATGGATAGGGATACCCTCGATGACGATGTCAGTAACCCTGAGGTAAATCCAGATCTATAGGTGGATATTGGGCCCAAGCCAGGGCTTTATAACCTAGACACATAGGAGATACCACTCTTTTGAAGTCGTCTCGTAGATAGAGGTCGTGTCGTAGATAGAGGTGCTAGGCCAATCCCCAAATCCTTTTTGGAAGCACATGTATGGCTAAACTTCGTGGGGTGTAATTAAAGTTAATTTATATTGGCTAATGGATGTGTTTATGAAAGAATTTGTTGATGTGTTCCTATCTATCCCTATTTGTTGGTTGGTTGAATTGTTTATGCATCCACTTGCGTATAAATAATCGATAATATGAATGGGTCGGCGACGCCTCTTAGGATGTCGCAAGCAAATGACTTAAGTGAAAGAGTAAGCGAGGGTTATCGCGTGTCCGGAGTGGGTTGAGGTGTGACACAAGCCTTGCTAGCCTAGTGTGAGGCGGCCCTCGCGGCCTGGGTGGCCTTAAGCCAGCCTCGCTAGAGGTTGGGCAAAGCTCGACCTCGTGGCCTCTAGCAAGGGCTCAAGCCTCGCCAGTGGCTAGTGAGGCTTGCTAGAGCGGGTCGCCAGACCTTGTAGTAAGGGGGAGGAGAAGCCAAAAAGCAAAAACAAAAAAAAAAAAAGGAAAAAGAAAAGGAAAATGAGAAAGAAAGTAAAATAAAAAATATTAAAATATTAAAATATTATAAAAAAATTGTCTATCTCGGTGCCGGTTGTGCCACATCAGCCGACCGGTGTCCACGTTAGCAAAATCCGACCAAAATTAGTTAGAATGACTTAATTGACACCAAATTAAGAAATTTAGGATTAAATTGGCATAATATTAAAATGTTCATGACTAAATTGATATTAATAAAATGTTTATGATTAAATTGACACAATGCAAAAGGTTTATGACTTTTTTGACATTAGCTAGTACGAAAGCATGTCATCATATTATCCCAGAAGAAGATGATCATTACCTAGAAAATTGTATCAGCTGATAGGATAACTTGTAGTAGGAAGCAGCTTTGGTAAGAAAGGTGCCAATGGAAGTGTTTCGCAGATTGACACTAAAACTGCTGCAGAATAATGAAATGAGTAGAAACACAACAGCACCAGAAATGCTCATTACAGTCGCTCTATTTATTAAAGAAAACCATAGGAGTGTGCCTTATTTCAGGTAAATATAGGGTAGGGCACTGTGTTGAGTAGATACTTGATAATTCGATTTCCTTTCTAGTTACAATTAGGCAAAGGCTAGTTGCTGCTACCTATCCAATGTGATGTTAGTTGATCTCATGTAATGCTGTTGGATCAGGATTGGAAATTTCTTTTAAATATATGATCCATAAATTTTATCAGTTCTAAAAAGTTTGCGCTGCTATTCATTGTTTCTTTTTAATGGTGTAACTTGACCGTTCTTCCATCATATCATCTTGATTGTTATTGATGGTTTTATTTATGTTTATGATGGGCCTGAGTTGGCCCGTTAGGGCCCGGCTCGTGAGTTGAGGGCCCATGGAGGAACGGTTGCGATGTGAAATGTTGCATTGTTTAAATACGAGAGGTTGTGTCTTTTGGAAGGGGTGTTACATTGAGGAGTTGCATCGTTTGGAGGAGACGCTTCGAGAGAAAATATAAAAGAAAAAGGAACGTACCTTTTGGAAGGTTACGTACGTTCTTTTTCTCTCTCACTCTCCAAGAAACCAACGAAGAAACAATTCCCTTAAAGAACAACGTCTCTTGCACATCGTTTCTCTCCCTAAGCGAAGAAAAGAATTCTCTTCGAAGAACAAGTATCCGGTTCCCTCCTCGAATTGCAACGTCGGTGTTTAGTCTGTGGACAAAAGGTACGCTCGATCCCGTGGTGTGCTTTTGATCGGTGATGCATGTGTTTTTTCCTGGGCTCGTCTTCCGCACAAGTTTAGGGGTTTGATTTAGTGTCGAATCCGGATTTTGGGAATCCGACAATCCCAACATTGGTATCAGAGCCGTAGTTCTTGTTTCCCGATCCTTTTCCATGTTTTTCATGACCCCTTTCATGTTCATGGATGATTTCTTATTGCTTTTTCGTGAAATTAATCGACTGACACCGATCGGGGCAAAAATAAATCCTGACACCCAAGCACTGTTCATCAATTTTTTCGAGTTTTTGTAAGTCGAAATCTAATTCTGATGGCTCTGAATGGAAGGTCTTGTCGAGACGAACGCGACGAGTGGTGGAACGCCGCCAAAGGCTGCCGGACGCGCCCCCACGCGCAGCCGGAGCGAAGCCGATTCGCTGGCGCAAGCGCGTGCGTTGCACGCGTGCGCGGAACTGACGTGCGCATGTGCGCGGGTGCCACCGATGGCGCGTGCCGCGCACGCGCCAGCTGACGTCATCGTGACGTCAGCTGCACATGCGTGGCACGTGTCGGTCGGTTCGTCCGACCGGTCCGACCAGTCTGACCCGGCCCGACCGGTTCGACTGGCCCGACCCGACTTGGCGACCGATCCGGCCCGACCCGTCGACCGTTGACCCAAAAAAAAAAAGAAGGAATTTGTTTCTTTTTTCAATTATGTCTACGTGGATTATATGTAATCCCTTTTTTTTGTTCTGCATTTGTTGCATGAACAATGCTCCCCGTAAGCCGTGCGCATCTGTGCGCACAATGTCAAATGAACAAAAGGAAAGGCTTTCAAGATTGATAGCCGATTTGAATGGTTATCGATGGGAGAGTGATGACATAATTGATCATGTTGTAGAGGTCAACAACAAAATTCAAGAAGTCATTTGGAATGGTTATCCCATGCCAGATACTCATATGGTGCGATTCTTTATGAACACTCTTCCATTAGAATGGCAAGGAGTGTTGAATCGCCTATGGGAGGTCAAAGGATTTACTAGTTATAAAGAGCTAGTAATGGAATTTGTAGATGAATATCATCGGGTTGGAGCCACAAAGATTGCGACCCAAGGAATGACTTCGATTAAGCGGGGAATGAATGTGCGTAGGAGAAATCCTAAGGGATATCCGTCTGTTTTTTCGTGGCTGTCAAGAATGCCCGAAAATTTTACAGAGGAAAAGAAAAAGAAATTGAACCAAGTAGAAACTTTTTCTATCCGTTGTATGATGCCTTGGTTTTAGATGTTATGGCTGGTCTTTATTAAGTGTACTTGGTGAAAATCTTATGTAATGTGTAATGTCTTCTACCTGATTGTTGTTGATGTAGCAACTAATAAATTAGTTGTATTATGTGAAAGCACAATTATTATATCATGATTGGATGTCAAATATTATTTGCTTTCTGTTATTGTTAACTGCTGTGGGTAGTTCATAGAAGTTTTTGTAGCTTCATAGAATTTACTTTACATGGACAATTATATTAATGATAGTTTTAAGTTAGGATTTTTGAAGGATGATTGGAAACATAGTGACCTTTTGATTCTGAAACCGTACTTAAAATTATTAATTAATAAGATGGGTTTGTGCAAAATATATGCATAAGTGATAGGCATTAATATTTCGTGCATATATGTCTGATATGTTCAAATAGATGGATTCAGCAACTAAGAACATAATTGCTGATTTGAACAAAGAAGACAAATTGAACGGCGAGAATAGTGAAATATTGAATATGAGAATTCGATATGTGCTGGAAAAGCAAGAAGCACTAAAAGCTCTTGACCATGTTATGGAAGATCTTGAGAATGCTGTGCGCCACCTTGAGCTAGCAGATGATCGCCACAAGGCATTTGAGCGGGATACATATATTTGCTGTGTTGCTTTCAGCTCAGTAGAGTTATCAAGCTCTAAGCGCAAGCGTATTGATTCGTTCAATATGTGGGAAAGCAAGGGATCAAGTCCTTCTTGCAAGAAACCAAGAATTAATCAACAAAAGAGAGAAAAATGTCCTCATGTGGAGAGAGGAAAACGTCCTCGTGTGAAGAGAGGAAAACGTCCTCATGTGAAGAATATTTCAAGGGTGAAATGTTACAACTGTGACCAGAGGGGTCACTATGCCCGCAATTGTCGCGAGCCAAAGAAGGTACACACCCCTTATACTATTGAGAACTTTGCTTCTGTGTCAAGTTCTGTATTTTTGACTGAGTCTAATCCTTTGTGGACTGTAGATTCAGGAGCGACAGACCATGTAGCGAAGGATAGACAATCCTTCGTGGAATTCCGACGAATACCAATTGGAACTAAGTGAATCTATGTAGGAAACAACTCCAGAGCAGAGGTAAAAGGAATTGGCATCTGTCAATTGAACATGCGTGGTAGACGCACTTTGTTCCTACATGATGTGTTGTATGTTCCGGAGATTCGTCCGAATTTAGTAACTGTTTTAGTGTTGGTTAAGTTTGGTTTTAATGTGAACTTCCATAATAGCAGTGTAGATTTGTATTTTGATACAAACTACTATGGTTGTGGTTATTTTCTAGATGGTTTCATTGTATTAGATAGACTATGTTAATGCAAATGTTTGTTATTCCCTTTTCACGTCTCCTAATTCATATGATAATGATGTAAATATGTGGCATGCTAAACTTGGTCATATTGGCCAACAACGTATGAATAGATTAGCCAAAGAGGGCTTGTTGGGCAACATTGAAAAAGTCGATTTGCCCATATGTGAGCATTGCCTAGTAGGGAAAACGACAAGGAAACCATTTGGAAAAGGTAAAATAGCTGAATTTCCTCTGCATTTAATCCATTCTAACGCCTATGGTCCAATGAATGTGAAAGGAAGGTATGTGGCTGTTTATTTCATCACTTTTATATATGATTATACTCGATTCGGATATGTCTATTTGATTTCTCATAAATCTGAAGCATTAAGTTGTTTCAAAAGGTTTATGAACTTGGTAGAAAATCAATTAGACAAGAAAATAAAAGTATTAAGATCTGATCGAGGTCGAGAATATTTATCTGATGAGTTCAGAAAATTATGTGATGAAAAATGAATAGAAAGATAGTTGTCTATTCCATATACTCCTCAGCAAAATGGTGTTGCGGAGAGAAGAAACAGAACCCTACTGGAAATGGTTAGGTCCATGATGGCGCATACTAACTTACCTATCACCTTTTGGAGTGATGCGTTGTTAACTGCTGCCTATATACTTAACCGGGTGCCTTCCAAATCAGTTACTTCTACTCCATATGAGTTATGGATAGGTAGAAAACCCGACTTAAGTTTTCTTAAGCCATGGGGTTGTGCTGCCTATACTCATAAGTCCTCTCACAAGTTTGGGAAATTGGGTCCCAGAGGAAAGAAGAGTATTTTCATAAGATACTCCGAACACTCGAAAGGGTATGTGTTTATAGGTGAGCAGGAAAATGGGAGTATAACTGAATTTGAATCACGAGATGTCACATTCTTAGATGATGAATTACCTAAGAAGGGCGAAATAGGGGAAGATAACTCCCTATTTGAAACCTTGGATCAAGATAACGATATTAGTGGAGTTTGTCCAAGTGGGAGTAATATGAGAAATGATGAATTGAATTCAACTCATTCTCAATTACAACCACATGATGAAATGACATTATCATTATCTAATCCTAGTGAGAGCATAATGGGGAATGATGTGCAAAGTGTACAAACTCCCATATGGCGAACAAGTCGCAAAAGTGTTCCCCGTTGACGTTTTGACATTGAAGGGGAAACTTTTATGATTGCCTCACAAGATGAGGATGAGCCAAGAAATATACATGAGGCTTTAAGTTGCCCTAGTAAGGAAAAATTGATGCATGCAATGAGAGAGGAAATGGAATCAATGAAGTCAAACCATGTTTGGGAACTGGTTGATCTTCCAAAAGGACGCAAAGCTATTGGGAACAAGTGGATTCTCAAAATAAAGTGTAAAACTGATGGCTCGATAGAGAGATATAAAGCTCGCCTTGTGGCGAAGGTGTATAATCAACAGGAAGGAATTGATTATGAGGAAACATTTTCTCCTGTTGTAAGATTTACCTCGATTCGCATTATTCTGGCAATAGTGGCAAGTATGGATCTTGAATTACATCAAATGGATGTAAATACTGCTTTTCTCAATGGAAAATTGGATAAGGAAATAAATATGGAACAACCTGTTGGTTTCATTACAAAAGGCCAAGAAGAAAAGGTATGTCGACTTTTGAAATCGATATATGATCTTAAGCAGTCATCAAGACAGTGATATATACGTTTTCATAATGCCATAATGGCATATGATTTTACAATGATTGATGAGGATCATTGTGTATATATCAAAAGATCCAAAGATCAATTTGTGATCATATCATTATATGTTGATGATATACTAATTGCTGGAAGCAATATGGAGTTTGTTAATACTGTCAAGAGTTGGTTATCTTCCAACTTTGAGATGAAGGATATGGGTGAGGCTGCATACATTTTTGGAGTTAAGATTTCAAGAGATCATTCGAAGAGATCGTTATCTCTTTTCGCAAGAAACATATATAAATAAGGTTCTTGAACGATTTTGTATGCAAGATTGTAAACCCATAGATACTCCTATTTTAAAAGGTGAAGGATTAAGTCATAGACTGTGTCCAAGGACTCCATAAGAGAAGGAACAAATGAAACACGTTCCTTATGCTAGTGCTGTTGGGAGCTTGATGTACGCTATGATGTGTACAAGACTTGACATATGTTTTGCAGTTGGAATGATGAGTAGATACCAATCCAATCCAAGTCAAGCACATTGGAAAGCCGTTAAGAGAATACTGAGGTATCTAAAGGAAACTGCTGATTATACGCTAAGTTATCAAGGAAAGGATCTGCGACTCGAAGGCTATTTTGATATTGATTGGGGAGGAGATTTAGATGAAAGGAAATCTACCTCTAGGTTTGTTTTCTTATTGAATAATGACACCATATGTTGGAGTAGTAAGAAACAAACGTGTATAGCCTTGTCCACGATGGAAGCTGAATTCGTGGCATTATCAGCAGTAATACAAGAAGGAGTTTGGCTTAAGAGATTTTTGGATCATTTATGTGTTATTGAGAAAGCTGCAAATCCATTATTAGTTAATTGTGATAGCCAAGCAGCTATAGCATACACCAAAGATCCAAACTATCATGGCAAGACCAAACATATAGATACCGAGTATAATTTTGTCAAAGATATGGTTGCACGAGAGGATGTGAACTTACAGTACATATCTATGCATAGAATGGTAGCAGATCCTATGACAAAGCCAATACCTAGAGATGTGTTTTGTGGTCAAGTAAAATCTCTAGGATTGCATAGAGTCCGATGTACGCATATTGTAATTTCCCGAGTTGTTCACATTTAATGAATATGTGTTTTCATCATTAATGCCTATGAATCTTTGTTTGATCTTTATGCATCTTAATGCTCAGTGCATTACTTTAAGTTGAGAAAGTATGTCGGACAGATATAAGATTAGCCCACTCATACGGGTAATCGCCTCTATTTACTGTGTGATAAATAGAGACGAGGCTGTTTTTAAGCTTATTATTTGGGTGATAATTGAGAGCTCAAGCTTAAAATTTATATGTCGCCTTAACTAAGTGTTAAGATGAGGACATGTGTGGCACCCCTCGACGGCTCCTGATCCGTTAGGGTCGCCATAGTTCGCTTACCTTTCACTTTCCCTAATAACATGTCACTTTGATACCATTTCAATTACAGTGGGTCTATACAACCTGGGGGTTTACATCTTTTAGATCGGTCCTTTGCGCAATTCATATAATGGAAGCATAACCAACAACTCCCTTCCCTATATTCAAAAATTAGTGCACACCAACTAAACATCTTTTATAAGTTAAAGCCGAACACTTTTATTTACATAAAGCAGATGAACATCTTTAGTCGGTACATCGAAATGCCATGGTTTTCTATACTTGGCTATACTTCAAAAGATGACCGACATATCCTCCAACAGCCGTATACTTAAAGTCCATCGATCAGTGTCGGCGTCCAAAAGTTCCTTCCTTTGCTATTCTTCTCCTTCATGTCGTATCCAACCACTTGATCCATTTATTGGTGGCAATGGCAGTAGAGGAATCTTGTCTAGTCTGAAATGTTAATCCCCAAAAGGGGTGAGTACAATCACTCAGCAGTAAAGATCCACCAAACTACTCAATGCGTCAAACAGAACAATCAAGGTATCATGAACAAAGCACATATCATTCATGCATTCAAGCATACCTTGCCTTGCAGCCATGCATATATCACCATGCCATATATGCATATACCACCATGCACTTATCATCAAGCATTCATGCATATATCACCATGCCATATGTGCATATACCACCATGCACATGATTCACTTTCAATTCTTATCTTCATAAGGATCTCATCAATTTTTCTTCCCAGGGACCAATGTTTGCATCCCGCAATTTATCGCTCGCACCCAACCTGGCATCGCGAGGAACCTCCGGCACACACCTCCGGGCATCCGGCACACACCTCCGGGCATCTCGCATCCCAACTAGCATCACGAGGAATCCCCCCGGCACACACCTCCAGGGCTTTCGGAATTACGTACCGACATACCACCAGGCATTCCCCCTAGAATTACGTACCGTATACCACCGGGCATCTCGAAACTCCCGAGGACATCCGGCACACACCTCCGGGCATCCGGCACACACACTCCGAGCATCCCGACACTCCCAGGGCATCGTCGGCTCACACCTCCGACGGTAACCCATATTCTCATACATCCTTTTTCCAATTTCACATTTGAAATTTACAATGCAATAGGTTTAAATTACTCTTTTGAAATCATGTAATGTGCATTGGGAAAATGTCCTTTAATGCAAGGGTTTAAATAAGATCTTTCTTTGAGATCATGGAAAATTTGTCATTTCCTTAATGTCACATGAAATGCATGAAAGCCAATCACATCATTTCATGAAATGATCCAAAGTCTCATAGTTCACGCAATAATTCATATAGATCACGCATCACAGCATAGAATTAGCCATGCATTGCAATATCAAAATTCCGAAAATGTACAGCTTACCCAGTTTTCCAAATACAGTTCATTAAATAGGCAAATGACCTTCAAAAATCACGAAATTTAACTATGTTATAGTCAAGACATAGATAAAGATATCACGTGAAGAAAATTTCTTCAAAAGAAATTTGTACAGAGTATTGGCCATGCATTCCCACATCATCAAGTCCGAAATACACAGATTGCACAGTTTTCTAATCACAGTCGATTAAATAGGCAAATGGCCTTCAAAAATCATGAAATTTAACTATGTTGTAGTTAAGACATAGATAAAGATATCACATGAGGAAATTTCTCCAAAAGAAATTTGTACAGAATAATATTGGCCATGCATTCCCACATCATCAAGTCCGAAATACACAGATTTGCACAATTTTGGAAAACATTTAAATTACACATCCATATGGTCTTCAAAAATCACCAAATCAGAGCATGTGCTAGATAAGACTTAAAGGTAACAATTCCATGAAGAACACATGCCCAAAAGAGATTCACACAAAAAGATATAGTTCACACATTAAGACATGCAAAATTCGAACAAGGTCAGATTGCGCAGTTTTTGGAATATTTCGATTAAAATACCCGAATGATCTTAAAAAATTCTGGAATTTTACCAGATTATAGTCAAGACCCTAAAGTATATTTTTCATGAAGACATCTAGGCCAGATTCGTTCTAGAAAATTTTCTATATACGTACGAAGTCTCTGACTCTAACACCGAAACGTCCAGTATACCTATCTCCGAAATATCAAGTTTTTACCTACTTATCCTTCTTCTTTTTCTCTGAAATTTTGATATGTTTTGTTTCAAGAGGTCCCCTACAACTTTCATTAAGGGATCTAGGTGAAATTTCCAAAGAATAGTCATCATATGGGTCCAAGAAGTCTCGGGTGTCCAGTACCGTATTTCCAGATTTACCGTTTTCAAGAGAAGGTCGATTCACTAGGCTACACTTGCTCATTTTACCTCAAATTTTAGTATGTTGTTCTTCAAGGTGTTATCTACAACTTTCATGAAGAAATCGAAACAAGATTCCGACTAAAAAGTCACATGCAACACACAAACTCAAAGATGGTCAAACTGGTCTTTCCAGAAACAGCATGCATGACCAACGAAACCCTCTCCATAGCTCCGAAATTTCATCCCATCTACCACAACCAAGACTTACCATCTACTACACATACACACAGCAATGCAAAGAGTAGGTTTTAGGACTTCACTTGCCTCTACTCCTAGCTTGATCGGCCAACAAAAAAAAACAGAAACTTGGGACTTCGAACGCGGTTCAATCGATGGTGAAGATGGGCAGCGTCGACGGCGGCAGCAAGGTGCACGGATGGGCGACCTCCTTTCTCTCCCTCTGTCTGAATTCTTTTCTCTCCAGTTAGTACAAGTGAGCTGATTAGTCACTGGTTTTTCACCAAAACCAGTCAACTAAGAGAACATTTTTCCATGGTTTGGCTGCATGAAGGGCAGGTGGATCCGTACGTGTCCAGCATGCTTCTCTTCCTTCGACACCTTGCTCCTCTCTTGCAACGTGTCTTCAGCCATTTAACTAATTCTTTTCTAAATCCCAATTTGCTGGCCGACCGGGAGAAGGCAACGTGGCATCAATGGTCAGAAATTTTCCTCTCCTAGTTGACTAGGGTGTCGACCAAATGGAGAGAGGTTGGGGCAGCTTCGGGCGTGGACGATTCCTCCTTTTCCGCATGGGTGTGCATGTCCCTCATGCACGGCTGAATTCTATTTCTTCGGCTCAGAATTTTAATTAATAGAAGTCTAAAATTTCCCTCTCATTTCGTATACATTTTGGTGGTACAATTGTGTAGCGTCATCAAAGCAATTTGAACAACTCAATAAGGTTGAATGTAGTACTAACGATGACGAATTCCAATAGTAGCTTCGTCAATCCATGACATTTCATCATCATTTCATTTTTATTTTTTTTTCTAAGATCAGCAAAATATGGGTGAGATTGGTCTCACTAAAAACCTTATGTAAAGAGGCTTTTGACAATACTCTAGTTTATCCCACAATCGGACTGTTTTCTAAACGTGAGGTATTGGTCCATTAATGAAATAAAACGGTGTTCGCACATGATGCCAACGACACCATTCGACTACACTTCCATAATCAGTCACGGTCGTCATATATTCAAGGGTTGTCAAAATTTTCGGATGCTACAACATGATATTTACTATGTCCAAAAGTAAAATAACCCACATATTTTACTTTATCTGTCTATGATACCAGATGTGAGTTCTGATGAATTTTGTGAATGAGTAGATATGTAAACTCAAGTTAGACATTAGGTATGTCTGAACTATCATTTGTACGGTATTGAAGGTGTAGACATACTCTCCATGGGAAATGAGTTAATACCGTAATACGTATTTCATACTACGTATGCATGAGACGACCAATAAGAGTGGCAAAAGTTTGATCTCAACTTTTATGCCGTATGAGACTCTTGAGGAAAATAGTTCCTTAATTTAGTACCTTCATGACTCTTACTTATTCTCAAGATTTCTGTTCAATGATTGCTATCTTAGGATGTTGCCAATGATCATGAATTGATTCGATCTAATGGGACATTTCTAGAAAAGCAAGTTGAACTGAAATTGCGAGTTTGAAGGAAAGAGGAAGATCGGATTTGGAGAATCACATTGTAGTTTTGTATTCATTGGTTGACCAATTATGACTGTTTTTGGGATAATCATAATTGTAAATACAATATATATATATATATATATATATATATCATTATTTAAAAGAGATCAAGAGAAATATAAATGTGATCGATTGATCTAAGGTACTGCATACTAAATTTACTCGGAATGTGATGCCCATTATAAGCTGCTATATATTCCTAACAGATGTATGGCAACGAGCTCTCCAAGTATGCTGGTCGCATGGACTATTCACCAGTATAAATTTTGCAGTGAGGAAAAGAGGATTCTGTTCGGTCCACCATGTCAAGTGGGAGTTGATGTATTTTTCAATTGATAGGCCTAAGTAGGGCCCGTTCGCCCATGTTGGTTTTGGCCCACCATGTGCGAGTGGGAGATGATGGTTTTATTTATGTTTATGATGGGCCTGAGTTGGCCCGTGAGTTGAGTGCTCATGGAGGAACGGTTGCGATGTGAAATGTTGCATTGTTTAGATACGAGAGGTTGTGTTTTTTGGAAGGGGTGTTACGTTGAGGAGTTGCGTCGTTTGGAGGAGACGCTTCGAAGGAAAATATAAAAGAAAGAGGAACGTACCTTTTGGAAGGTTATGTACGTTCTTTTTCTCTCTCACTCTCCAAGAAACCAACGAAGAAACAATTCCCTTAAAGAACAACGTCTCTTGCACATCGTTTCTCTCCCTAAGCGAAGAAAAGAATTCTCCTCTGAAGAACAGTATCCGGTTCCCTCCTCGAATTGCAACATCGGTGTTTAGTCTGTGGACAAAAGGTACGCTCGATCCCGTGGTGTGCTTTTGATCGGTGATGCATGTGTTTTTTCCCGGGCTCGTCTTCCGCACAAGTTTAGGGGTTCGATTTAGTGTCGAATTCGGATTTTGGGAATCCGACAATCCCAACAGTTATAATTGGCCATAAGACCACAGCTGTCAATTTGTCCTTTTTTTCCACAGTATGGGTAATTCTTTGGATGTCGCCATTGCATTCATGCTCAATTTTACATCTGGTCATTGGTTTTCTACACGATTGACAACCTGTTGCCATAAACCAACTGTTGTCCCTCCCTCACATACTTGGTGTTGCGTATATAGTTATATGTGAGTCTACCTTGTGAACCGTTTAGGCCTGCTTCAACCTAGGTGCATGCTCGTGTCATTTTGCTTATGATGAGAACACGCGATGACATGGATGTCAAGTCGTCATCTGATAATGTCTGATAGGGCTGTGTTTTCTTTGATCCTGTTAGATGCTTCGTAGAGCAAATGAAAGATGTTCTGTTTTATGCCGGACCTTTTCCTCCGGTTCTTTGATGACTCGTGATCTTCGGTAAGATGATGGAATCTCATGCCATTCAAATGCGTGTGAGATGGCTCTAGGAAAACTGCTTTTCAATGCTTTTATAAATCGTGAAATTCAATGAGAATCTGTTAATTTGAAAAAGATATATTGTTTTGGATGATTTTGTGAATATTAAACCTGCAAATTTGTATTTGCCTAATGTTATTGTTTTTAAAATATCCAAATTTAAATCCGTAGTTCACCAAACGATAGATTGGATAAGATATGAGGATATTCAACTTTAAATCCGTAGTTCACCAAACAGGTGATGGGATATCAAGAAATTCATGGATTTCTTATCCTATCCTATCCAGTCCTATCCCGTTTAGAAATCCGGACGACCAAACGTTATTCCCAACCCAACCACGGAAATAGGGTCACGTTATTTTAAAGAAAATAGAAAGTTGAAAAAAAGAACTTAAATTCGTGAATCACCGGGTGAACATGGGGATCGATTCTTCCAAAAGCGCACGCCTCGTTCGTTCCACTCGTAATGATTCAATTGGTTTGCGTGGAATCTAGTGTCGATCGAACTATTTGTGAACTCCGACGCCACGAATTTTATCGAAGTTGAATAAAAACGGGGGACTGATCCTTTCCCCTCCAATTAGCCCTTTTTCCAACACCGCAACCGTATCTTCAGGTAATTACTGGAAACAAAGCATAAAACTGTCCATTTGTTCTCCCCTAAAATAAAAGAAGAGCTGTTATCGCACTCTTAGTGTCTTAACTGCATTTCTTATGTTTTTTTTTACACCCTCTTTCAAACATATGCACATCGTGCATTATTCAACACACTCCGGGACGCTTGGGGCGCTTTGGAGGTTCACGAGCGAGTAGTAAGCTCCGGTCGGACCCTTAGCCAACAAGGAAGAGTGGCTCCCCTTCTCCACCACCTTCCCTTTGTCTAGCACGGCGATCACGTCACACCCTTGTATGGTACTCAATCTATGGGCCACCACCAACGTGGTTCGTCCAACCATTAAGCGCTCCAGCGCGTTCTGCACCACCTTCTCCGACTGGCTGTCAAGTGCACTAGTCGCCTCATCGAGCAACAACAACGCCGGGTTTCGCAGTACGGCTCTCGCTATGGCTATTCTCTGCTTTTGCCCGCCGGAGAGCTGGATTCCTCTGTCCCCGCACCACGTGTCATATCCGTCCTTTAAAGCCACAATGAAGTCGTGAGCATTTGCGGCCCGTGTAGCCTCGATGATTTCCGTTTCACTCATCTCGTGCGATATTCCATAGACAATGTTCTCTCTTATTGTGCCGGCGAATAGAGCAGGTTCCTGACTAACCAATGCTATGTGCTTCCGTAAGGCCCTGAGGTGGTATGACCTCAGATCTCGTCCATCGATTTTTATCGTGCCTCTGATTGGATCATAGAATCTTTCGATCAAGCCAATGAGGGTTGATTTTCCAGATCCGCTCTGTCCAACTAAGGCGGTCGATTTCCCCGCTTCAATTTTGAATGAGAAGTCCTTTAAGATGATGACATCCAGCCTTTCTGGGTATGCAAAATCTACCCTGCAAAACTCTACATGGCCTGTAATTTTTTTTGGTTGGTAACCTTCCCTGCCTTCGGGTTCTATTCTAGTACGCCGGTCCAATATGGCGAACACGGAGCCAACTGCGTCTGAGCCCTTGGCAATGTCTGTGGTCATGCTTCCGGCGTCCGCAATCACTTTGCCTGTGGTGATCAAAATCATGAACGTCTCGAAGAGCGCATTTGATGTGATTTGCCCTTGAGATATCAACTTGCCTCCGTACCAGAAATCTAAAGCCCAAACGCACTTTGTAAAGAATTGCGAGGCAGCTAGTCCAATGCCAGCATACCACGACTGCCGGATGCTCTCTCGTTCCGGGGCTTCCTGGGCTTTCTCAAGCATTTTGAGGATGCGCTCTTGGGAAGAGAACGAAGTGATGGTTCGGTGGTTGGAGACTGCGTCTGCCGCGAGCTTGCTACTTTCCTCTTGAGCCTTGATGGCCTTCTGAGACATGGTCTTTAGTAGCACTCGTCTCATGTAGAAGGAGACTATAATAAGGGGTTGCGCAGCTATCACTACGAGGGCAAGTCTCCAGGCGATGATCAGACCCATGGTGAATGCAATTATTATAGCCGAGCATGTCTGCACGATAAGAGACATTCGGTCACCCACCAAAGATCTGACCTGCACAGAAATGTCGAAGCAGCATTAGCCATTAATACGAGGCCATTCCCCGAGATGTAATTGTCAATGCAGCGTGTTGGAGATATAGAGGACTAGAATGAGCGAAGTGCGGTGAGGAACAGTACTTACCACATTGGCATCATTAGCGAGTCTAGAGCAAACCGAACCGCTGGTGTTCTGATCTTGATCAAACCATCCGACTTCGAAAGTCAGGATTTTAGAGAGCATCTTCTCTCGGACCCTCTTAGTCAAGTTCTCCCCCATGAAAGCGAAATTGTAGTGCTGGATCACATTGACTGCGAGCGAGAACACAGCCAAACCCAGAAAGCAGAATGCATAAATCCTTATCTTTGCTTTAATCTCCTCGTGGTCTTTCAAAAAATAAACTGAGATCATCGAGCCCATGGCAAAAGAATACACCGGTTGAACTGCGCCGAACAAGACGGCGCCTATGCACCCCAGGGTGGCTTGTTTCCACTCCGGCATGTTCAAAGCTATCAATCTTCGGAAAGATGGAATGGGGATCTTCTGATCATCCGAACCAACCGCTGCCATTGACCTCGCTGAGCTGGAGCGACTCACCTTAGATAGGCTATGGCGGCCACTGGTACTATATCCATCCGTGCTTAATATGGAAGACGTGATTTGGTTCTCGGGTTTCTCAACTTGATCTGTCGGCTTCTGTTTCTCTGATTTCTGAAGATTGACCAAGGAGGTGTAGAGGCCGTCTTCATTCTGGATGAGCTCTTCATGATTGCCAGTCTCTATCACTTGCCCATTCTGAATGACAGCGATATTGTTGGCATGTCGTACAGTAGATAGCCGGTGAGCAATGATGATCGTTGTACGACCAATAGAAGCTCGATTGAGTGCGTCTTGGACGACTTTTTCCGATCCAGAATCTAATGCGCTTGTTGCTTCATCTAGGAGGAGGATTCTGGGTGCTTTAATAATTGCTCGCGCGATCGCTATTCTCTGCTTCTGCCCTCCTGACAATTGGATGCCTCTTTCCCCTACCTGCGGTGACAAATGTAAGCTCGTGTACTTTCACATGGTTTATGTAACATAATAATAGATAGATGCAAGATTCTCCCTATCAAAAACCTTTGGTACGTCGTTGGTATGGAACTGGAGTGAGCAGGCACTTAATGCATTGAAAATATATACAATTTGAGAAAAGAGAAGGATCGGACCTGCGTATCGTACCCCTGAGGCAACTGACTGATGAAGTTATGAGCATTGGAAGCCTTGGCAGCTTCGATCACCTCCTTCATCTCGGCATTCTCCTTTCCAAAGAGTATGTTCTCCTTTATGCTAGTCGCAAAGAGTGTCGGCTCTTGGCTCACTAGTCCCATTTGCGATCTAAGCCATTTAATTTGCAGCTTATTAATGGCAATCCCATCAAGGAGTATTTGTCCGCTAAGTGGGTCATAGAACCTCTGCAGGAGCGATATCACTGTGGATTTTCCGGAGCCACTGCCACCAACCAAAGCTAGAGTCTTTCCTGATGGGATCACGAGAGAGAAGTCTCCAAAGATGATGTTTTCGGGTCTCGACGGATATGCAAACTCGATGTGTCTAAATTCGATATTTCCTTCCAAATTCGGTATGGTCTCCCCCTCCATATTCTCTGGATCAATCAGGGGCACTCTCTTTATCACTTCCTCTAGACGCTCGCCTGCTGAACACGCTTCTGAGAAGTACTTGAGGTTGGATAAACCAGCACCCAATGCCCTAATATCACATAAGATAATACCAAACAAGTAAGGGTCAATTGCTTCTAGGACAAGGCGATTTCCTGAATCTTAAAGCAGCTTAGGCACAGGACTACTTTTCAGGTTTGTTGAATGTATTATCAGCAAAAGTGCAAGTTAAAATCAAAACTTTAAAAGAAAGCTGGACGCCACTTACACTCCGCCAAAAGTAATGGCCATGCCAACAACATAAACCGTTCCACCTTTATAACCATGGTACATGACCATTCTACTTCCGTAATATGCCATGAAAGACCAAATGGCAAACACGATACTGTTGCTTCCCATCGCCAAGCCTTTTGCCAAGCCCTGCCTCAGCCCCAACTTCACGGAGCCTTCAAGAGCTTTAGAAAACTTGGAAAGTGTTTTGCTCTCACCGGCAAAGGCATATACTGTTCTGATGGAAGAAAGCGCCTGTTCTGCAATTGTGCCAGCCTTATTGTACTCTTCCCTTATCTTTCTCGCAATTATTACAAGAGTCCTCCCATATATCATGCCCGGAATGATGAGAAGCGCAGCAAAGGGGAAACCAACTATCGCCAGTCTCCACAACATGATGAATGCCGCTATGTAGCTCCCAACAAACAGCGATACGTTGACAAGAAAATTGGGAACCTATAGTTTCAATTTAGTAAGACTTGCTAATATGCCAGGAATCAGAAATCACAAATGAAACATAAAATAACCGAGAGATTAAGATTCTGAATTAAGGACCTTCTCGCTTAGGACGTCCTGAATCACGAGACTATCACTGGATACACTGGTGATGATATCGGACGTGCTCGTCACATGCATATCAAAATAGGTCACGTCCTGCCTGAGCACAGCTCTCAAGTATCTGGTTCTCATTTTTGCCGCTTGCCTCTCACTAGTCCTAGTCCAACAATACCCTTCTGAAAATGATCATCATCACCGGCATGGTCAGAAAATATTAGGCGAGTCCTACAAGCTTTTCCACCCTAGAACAATCACAAGAGTTTCTACATGTATGAAAGCCACCTCCTCCAACATGGTGGGTGCGTAATACATACCTGAAAGGATGTACTAGTACTCACAAAATCTCAATTTTAATCCAATTTTCAACTCTTGCCAAGATAAACAAAAGAACCCAAAAGGGAACAAGAGAAACGGCGTGACCCACCTAGAAAACAAGCAACCACCAATCCACAGGCGATGTACAAGAGATACAGTGCATTCTGCGGAAACACTACCCAGAGTGAGGGAAACAGATATTCACTATTGCCTAGTTACGAGCTCAGAGAGAGATGGTTGTGCATACCTTGTTGATGCTGCGACGAAATGAAGCGTGATCCATAGAAGTTGCAGAGCCGATGTCGTTCATGAGCTGACTACTGACAAAGAGCACGAGGGGAGTGGAGAAGCCATCGGCGACGGCTCCGAAGAAGCCGAGACCCATCAAGCACTTGTCCACTCCATCTGCGTGCATGAATATGGAGCCTATTGACGACCACCCCTTCTTCTTCTTCTCCTTCTCCTCCGCCACATTGCTCTGTCTCTCATTTCCCATTTCTGTTTTCCCAAGTCCCTTTCAGGAACAGCAACGTAAAGCTTCTCAACTCTTACATCCGTTGATCGAAATGTTGCTTTGCTTGTCACGTTTTAGAATGACAATGAAGGATGGGATCAGAACCGAAGCTAAAGGGGCTGGTGGTGTCTCCTACTGGCGAAGAGCAACCATTATTTATATAGCCTACTCGTGGCGAGGGAAGATTGATTAAACTATATCGGGTGATATCCTGACAGCATCAAAAGTCAACTGATCTTAAGATTCTGGACGAAAGACGCCAACAAATGTCATTTTACGGCAGTAAGTAGTTGTAGGTACTTAAAAATAGTAAAAGAGGATTACTCAGAAAATCAAAATGAGAGGTAAGCATTGCAAGAAAAAGCATAATTATCAAATGATCTATGCTCAATCCGCGCGGTCCATACACAAAATGTATTTGGACCATCAAATAATACATGTATTACACTCGCAAGGTTATCTATCGCATCTAATAGAAGTTAGATCTTCAAAGCACGTTTTTAAGGGAAATTGATGAGCGCCCTAAGGGCAATAATTGGCAAGATTAGAAGGAACAATCACGGATGACTTCTTTATTCTTAGTTTTATCGTAAGAAATGGATAAAAATGGCGTGATGCGCTGACATGGTATCACTGGTTAATTGCTACTTTTATCCGGATCGGGCAATAAAAATTGTACGTACCCAGAATATAAAAACCACAGAATTGATGTAGTTTATTAGCATATCTTGGTAGGAGAAGTTGCAAGGCATGCGGCACAACCGCAGGTCAAGGGATGCGAGAGTTGACTTCACCGTCGGTGCTTAGGCGTCACCAGTGACGCTTAATCGAGGCCCTTCCTTTTTTATTTCTCCAGCGCATTCGGCTTAATTTTTAATTCGCCGGGTTACGCATGGATCACTACTCTAAAATATTATGTTTCTAGCCAATTGCGGTAAGAGAAAGTCTTAGTATCCAATTGTGATAAGTTTCGAAACTTTCAATGCATTTATCTCTCTCTATTTTTTATTTATTTATTTTTTTGGTTCTTATCGTTATTATATTTGCATTCTGTATTTACAGTTCGCTTGTTGTAGAACTGTTTTTGGTAGCCCATATCAGCCTGCCCTAGAATCTAGATGGAAGGGGGAGGTTCTTGATAGTTAGTTAAATTCCAACTTTGAAAATTACAGGACAGTCAAGAAATTTTTCACTATATGATTTGAGATCAAAGTATGCGTGGGTTGACGTATAATCTGTCATGAGTAAAACACCGGGGTGATCTCTTTCGGAATCAGAATAGATGCTTACGGTCCATGGCATATTATTATTATTATTATTATTATTATTATTATTATTATTATTATGGAACACATTAGTGGTTAGGCTAAGAAACAAAAGAATAAGTTAGTGGTGCGTCTTGATTAAGGCAGTTGGTACAGTGATTCTTACTGAATCCTGAGGATGATTCTCTCCCTACCTGAGGGCGTTTTGTATCTGTTCGCCGGTTGTTCATGCCGTGCTTTTCCTTTCTATCTCGGCATCATTTCACTTATTATGATATGCTATTTTGAGTGTGGATTTTAATGCCGTGATCTTTTTGTTCACTCGATCTTTTCTCAATATATTAATTACCTTTCACAAAAAAAAGAAAAAAGAAAAAAGAATAAATTAGTGCTAACACAGTCGAAGGGAACGAGTATGCACTCGTTATTTTAAATTAGATCTTGTTTGGCCAAAGCTTAGAGGGGTTCAGCCCATGGAATACTTTTGAATTGACCCCATTCCGAACCCCACTATGGAATTAGCATCGCATGATTTTGAAGAAAACAGGAAGTTAAAAAACCTTAAATTCGTGAATGACCCAACAGAATTAGTAATGAAACTGAAAGTCCGAGTGAACATGGGGATTGATTCTTCCAAAAGTGCACGCCTTGTTCGTTCCGCTCGTAACATCATAATTAGTTCGCATGGAATCCAAAGTCGATCAAACTAATTGTGAATTCTGACGCGACGAATTTTACTGACCTGGAAGAAAGACGGGACGACTGCTCCTTTCTCCTCCAATTTGCCCTTCTCCAAAATTGCAATCGCATCTTCAGGTAATTACAGGAAACAAACCATAAACCTGTCCTTCTATTCTTTTTTTGGTCGAAAGTAATGCTTTCATTCATTCTTTAAAAGGAGAATTACATGGAAAGGATAAAACCTGTCCTTCTATTCTCTCACTTGAAAAGTAAAGGAAGCTATCATCGTACTCTTAGTGCCTCAGCTACAGTTCCCGTGTTTTATTTTTTTTTTTACCCTCTTTTTGAACAGATTCACGTTGTGCATTATTCAATACATTCTGGGACGCTCGGCACGCTCTGGAGGTTCACAAGTGAGTAGTAAGCTCCGGTTGGACCCTTAGCCAACAAGGAAGAGTGACTCCCCCTCTCCACCACTTTCCCTTTGTCTAGCACGGCAATCACATTGCACCTTTGTATGGTACTCAACCTATGTGCCACTACTAGCGTGGTTCGTCCAACCATTAAGCGTTCCAACGCGTTCTGCACCACCTTCTCTGATTGGCTGTCGAGCGCACTAGTCGCCTCATCGAGCAACAACAGTGTCGGGTTTCGCAGTATGGCTCTTGCAATGGCGACTCTCTGCTTTTGCCCCCCCGAGAGCTGGACCCCTTTGTCCCCACACCATGTGTTGTATCCATCCTTTAATGTCTCAATGAAGTCGTGAGCATTTGCAGCCCGAGTAGCCTCAACGATTTCCGTTTCACTCATCTCGCGTGATATTCCATAGACAATGTTCTCTCTTATTGTGCCGGCGAATAGAGTTGGTTCCTGACTAACCAATGCTATGTGCTTCCGTAAGTCCCTGAGGTGGTATGACTGCAGATCTCGTCCATCGATTTTTACCGTGCCTCTGATTGGATCGTAAAATCTTTCGATCAAGCAAATGAGGGTCGATTTTCCAGATCCGCTCTGTCCGACTAAGGCGGTCGATTTCCCCGCTTCGATTTTGAATGAGAAGTCCTTTAAGATGATGAAATCCAGCCTTTCCGGGTATGCAAAATCTACCCCGCAAAACTCTACGTGGCCTGTAATTTTTTTTGGTCGGTAACCTTCCATGCCTTCGGGTTCTATTCTAGTCTGCCGGTCCAATATGGCGAACACGGACCCAACGGTGTCTGAGCCCTTGGCAATGTCTGTGGTCATGCTTCCGGCCTCCGCAATCACTTTGCCTGTGCTGATCAAGATCATGAACGTCTCGAAGAGCGCTTTTGATGTGATTTGCTCGTGAGATATCAACTTGCCTCCGTACCAGAAATTTAAAGCCCAAACGCACTTCATGAAGAATTGCGAGGTGGCTAGTCCGATACCAGCATACCACGACTGCCGGATGCTCTCTCGTTCCGGGGCTTCCTGGGCTTTCTCAAGCATTTTGAGGATGCGCTCTTGGGAAGAGAACGAAGTGATGGTTCGGTGGTTGGAGACTGCGTCCGCTGCGAGCTTGCTACTTTCCTCTTGAGCCTTGATGGCCTTCTGAGACATGCTCTTTAGTAGCACTCGTCTCATGTAGTAGGAGAATATAATAAAGGGTTGCGCAGCTATTACTACGAGGGCGAGTCTCCAGGCGATGATCAGACCCATGGTGAACGCAATTATTATAGCCGAGCATGTCTGCACGATAAGAGCCATTCGGTCACCCACCAAAGATCTCACCTGCACAGATATGTCGAAGTAGCATTAGTCATCAATACGAGGCCATTCCCCTAGATGTAATTGTCAATGCAGCGAGTTGAAGATAAAGAGGACTAGAATGAGTGAAGTGCGGCAAGGAACAGTACTTACCACATTGGCATCTTTAGCGAGTCTAGAGCAAACCGAACCGCTGGAGTTCTGATCTTGATCAAACCATCCGACTTCGAAAGTCAGGATTTTAGAGAGCATCTTCTCTCGGACCCTCTTAGTCAAGTACTCCCCCATAAAAGCGAAATTGTAATGCTGGATCACATTGACTGCGAGCGATAACACAGCCAAACCCAGAAAGCTGAATGCATAAATCCTTATCTTTGCTTTAATCTCCTCGTGGTCTTTCAAAAAATAAACTGAGATCATCGACCCCATGGCAAAAGCATACACCGGTTGAACTGCACCGTATAAGACAGCGCCGATGCACACCAGGGTGGCTTGTTTCCACTCCGGCATGTTCAAAGCTATCAATCTTCGGAAAGATGGAATGGGGATCTTCTGATCATCCGAACCAACCGCTGCCATTGACCTCGCTGAGCTGGAGCGACTCACCTTAGATAGGCTATGGCGGCTACTGGTACTATATCCATCCATGCTTAATATGGAAGACGTGATTTGGTTCTCGGGTTTCTCAACTTGATCCGTCGGTTTCTGTTTCTCTGATTTCTGAAGATTGACCAAGGAGGTGTAGAGGCCGTCTTCATTCTGGATGAGCTCTTCATGATTGCCAGTCTCTATCACTTGCCCATTCTGAATGATGGCGATATTGTTGGCATGTCGTATGGTAGATAGCCGGTGAGCAATGATGATCGTTGTACGACCGATGGAAGCTCGATCGAGTGCGTCTTGGACGATTTTCTCCGATTCAGAATCTAACGCGCTCGTCGCTTCATCTAGGAGGAGGATTCTGGGTGCTTTAATAATTGCTCGCGCGATCGCTATTCTCTGCTTCTGCCCTCCTGACAATTGGATGCCTCTTTCCCCTGCCTGCGGTGACAAATGTAAGCTCATGTACTTTCACATGGTTTACGTAACACAATAATAGATAGATGCAAGATTCTCCCTATCAAAACCTTTGGTACGTCGTTGGTATGGAACTGGAGTGAGCAGGCACTTAATGCATTGAAAATACATACAATTTGAGAAAAGAGAAGGATCGGACCTGCGTATCGTACCCCTGAGGCAACTGACTGATGAAGTTATGAGCATTGGAAGCCTTGGCAGCTTCGATCACCTCCTTCATCTCGGCATTCTCCTTTCCAAAGAGTATGTTCTCCTTTATGCTAGTCGCAAAGAGTGTCGGCTCTTGGCTCACTAGTCCCATTTGCGATCTAAGCCATTTAATTTGCAGCTTATTAATGGCAATCCCATCAAGGAGTATTTGTCCGCTAAGTGGGTCATAGAACCTCTGCAGGAGCGATATCACTGTGGATTTTCCGGAGCCACTGCCACCAACCAAAGCTATAGTCTTTCCTGATGGGATCGCGAGAGAGAAGTCACCGAAGATGATGTTTTCGGGTCTCGACGGATATGCAAACTTGATGTGTCTAAATTCGATATTTCCTTCCAAATTCGGTATGGTCTCCCCTTCCATATTCTCTGGATCAATCAGGGGCACTCTCTTTATCACTTCCTCTATACGCTCGCCTGCTGAACACGCTTCTGAGAAGTACTTGAGGTTGGATAAAGCAGCAACCAATGCCCTAATATCACATAAGATAATACCAAACAAGTAAGGGTCAATTGCTTCTAGGACAAGGCGATTTCCTGAATCTTAAAGCAGCTTAGGCACAGGACTTTCAGGTTTGTTGAATGTATTATCAGCAAAAGTGCAAGTTAAAATCAAAACTTTAAAAGAAAGCTGGACGCCACTTACACTCCGCCAAAAGTAATGGCCGCGCCAACAACATAAACCGTTCCACCTTTATAACCATGGTACATGACCATCCTACTTCCGTAATATGCCATGAAAGACCAAATGGCAAACACGATACCGTTGCTTCCGATTGCCAAGCCTTTGGCCAAGCCCTGCCTCAGCCCCAATTTCACGGAGCCTTCAAGAGCTTTAGAAAACTCGGAAAGTGTTTTGCCCTCACCGACGAAGGCATATACTGTTCTGATGGAAGAAACTGCCTGTTCTGCGAGTGTACCGGCCTTGCTATACTCTTCCCTTATCTTTCTTGCAATTATTATAAGAGTCCTCCCATATATCATGCCCGGAATGATGAGAAACGTAACAAAGGGCAACCCAACTATGGCCAGTCTCCTCAACATTACGAATGCCGCTATATAGCTCCCGACAAACAGCGATATGTTGACAAGAAAATTAGGGACCTATAGTTTCAATGTAGTCAAACTTAGCTAATACGCCGGGAATAAAAAATCATAAACGAAACATTAAAATGACAGAGAGATTAAGATTCTGAATTGGGGACCTTCTCGCTCAGGACGTCCTGAATCACGAGACTGTCGCTGGATACACTGGTGACGATATCGGATGTGCTCGTCACATGCATATCGAAGTAGGTCACGTCTTGCCTGAGCACAGCTCTCAAGTATCTGGCTCTCATTCTCGACGCTTGCCTCTCACCAGTCCTGGTCCAACAGTACCCTTCTGAATATCATCATCATCACCAGCACGATCAGAAAATATTAGGCGAGTCCTACAAGTATTTCCAGCCGAGAACACTCACAAGAATTTCTACATGGATGAAAGCAATCTCCTCCAAAATGGTGGGTACATAATAAATGCCATTGACAGGAGATGTACCAATACTCACAAAATCTCAACTTAAATCCAAATTCCTACCCTTGCCGATATTAAAAAAAAAAAAAGAAAAGGAAAAAAGCCACAAAAATCCCAAACTTTGTTCAATGTGACAAATTTACCTTCAAACTTTTTTTTTGTGACACAAAAAATCCTAAGCTTGTATCTGTGTGACATATTTACTCCAAATTATAGGGTATTTTCGTCTTTTACTTCTTTCTTTTCTTCTCTTCCCTCTGCCGGGCATGACAAAAGGAAGCTAGACTTAGGTAGAGGTGGCAATATGGGTCATAAACCCATATTATGACCCATTTTTAATTAAATGGGTCAAGTCAATTAAATATGGATTAAAAATGAGTTTGAGAAAGTAAAGCACAAAAATAAATGGGTTTAAATGGATTATTACTAATAACCCATTTAGACCCACTTTCAACCCATGGGCCATGATTTTTTTAATTTTATAAAATATTTTTTTTATAAAAAATCGAAATTATAATTATTTTTTATAGTTCAATTTTTTTTTTTTTTTTTTTCTTTTTCTTCATCCCTTAGCCAATCGCCCAGGGCAACGACGGCCGTCGGCGGCGACAAAGCCGAGCTAGGCGCGGCTCGAGCTCGCCGGCGAGGTCGATTTGGTGAGATCGAGCTCGCCGGTGTCGGGCGAGGCTCGATCTCGCTGATTTGGCAAGGCTGAGGCCTCGCCCGACGCCAGCGAGCTCGAGCCTCACCAAATCTGGCAAGGCGCTGACGACTGGTGAGGCTCGAGCTCATCGGGGTCGGGCGGGGCCTTGACCTTGCCAGATCGGCGAGATCGAGCCTCGCCCGATGCCGGCGAGCACTTGATCTCACCAGATCCAATGAGGCTCGGCCTCGCCGATGACTAGCGAGGCTGAGCTCGCTGGCGTTGGGCGAGTCTCAACCTCGCCAACGACTGGCGAGACTTGAGCTCACCGGCGTCGGGCGACGCCTCGGCCTTGCCGGTTCGGTGAGATCGAGCCTCACCCGACGTCAGCGAGCTTGATCTTGCCTGTGGCCGGTTGTCGGCCGTCGTCAGTGGCAGCGGCCGGCCGAAGAAAAAGAAAAAAAGAAAAGAGAAAAGAGAAAAAGAAAAAATAATTATTAAAAATTTATATGTAAAAAATAAAAGATAGAAATTATATTTTTAAAAATTAAGAAAAATTAAAAATTCGATTTTTTAAAAATATTGTAAAAAGAATTATAAAATTTTTCATTAAATTTGTATTGCATAAAAATTGTTAAAAAATTTCTATTGCATAAAAATGAGCTTTTTTAGGTTTAGTTAAAAAAATTTCATGTTACAGTTTTTAGTTATTCAATGGTTTCACTTCAAATAAGAGAAGCATGTGCATAGTCTAATTCTTTATAAATATTTCAATTTATAGGTTTTTTTTTTTTTTATTTTATTTTATTTTATTTACTATTTTGAATTTAATTTGAAGTTTTAATCCAATTAACATATAGTAGAAATGGGTTTTCCTAGAATATTAATAGGTTTTAGCAATATGAGTTGGGTCGAGTATGGGTCGGGTACGGGTCGGGTCAAGTATGGGTCACTAGATTTACACTATAAGAATATGGGTCAAAATGGGTTAAATGGGTCAAATATGGGTTGACCCATTTTCGACCCGACCCATACCCGACTCGACCCATCCATTTGCCACCTCTAGACTTAGGTGAGGGTGGCCCTTGCTAGCATCGGGCGAGGGTTGCCCTCGCCGGATGCTAGATTTGGCAAGGGCAATTCTCGCTCGACGCAGGTGAGGGCGGCCCTCGCCAAATCCCTCGCTCGACGTAGGCAAGGGTGGCCCGATGCCAAACGAGGGCGGGCCCGATGCCGGCGTTGGGTGAGGGGTGCCAGATTTAGCGAGGGCACCCTTCGTTCGACACAAGCGAGGGCGGCCCAAGGCTTGGTGAGGGCTGCCTTGCTTGGGCTAGCGAGGGCAACACCCAAGCGAGGGCCACCCTTGCCCGATGTCGATGAGGGCCACCCTCATTTGAGTCCGGCTTCCCTCCGCCATGGCTAGCGAAGGGAAGAGAGAAGAAGAAAAAAGGGAAAAAAAGACGAAAATGCCCTTGGCCATAGAGTTTGGGTAAATATGTCATGGTTAGCAAAGTTTGGGTTTTTTATCTTATAAAAAAAAGTTTGAGGTAAATGTATCACTTTGGGCAAAATTTTGGGTTTTTGATGGCTTTTTCCAAAAAACAAAACCATAAGGGAAAAGAAAAATGGCGTGACCCACCTAGAAAACAAGCAAATGACAATCCACAGGCGATGTACAAGAGATCCAGTGCATTATGCAAAAATACAACCCAGAGTAAGGGAAACCGATATTCACTATTGCCTAGTTACGACCTTAGAGAGAGACGGTTATGCGTACCTTGTTCATGCTGTGACGAAACGAAGTAGGATCCATAGAAGATGCAGAGCCGATGTTGTTCATGAGCTGACTAGTGACGAAGAGAATGAGGGGAGTGGAGAAGCCATCGGCGATGGTTCCGAAGAAGCCGAAACCCATCAAGCACTTGTCCACTCCATCTGCGTGCATGAATATGGAGCCTATTGACGACCACCCCTTCTTCTTCTTCTTCTTCATCTTCTTTGCCTCCGCTACATTGCTCTGTCTCTAATTTCCATTTCTATTCCCAAGTTTCCTTTCGGAAGGAACATCAACGTATAGCTTCTGAACTCTTACTTCCGTTGATCGAAACGTTGCTTTGCTTGTCACGTTTTAGAATGGCAATGAAGGATAAGATCAAAACCGAAGCTAAAGGGGCCGGTGGTGTCTCCTCTGGCCAAGAGCAACCTTTATATAGCCTACTCGTGTAGAGGGAAGATTGATTAAACTGTATTGGTTGGTATCCTAATAGCTTAAAAAGTCAGCTGATCTTAAGTTTTAGGTATTAAAAAAAAATAAAGGAAAAGCACTCAGAAAATCAATATAAGAAGTAAGCATTGCAAGAAAAATCATAATTATCAAATGATCCATGCTCAATCAGCGCGGTCCATACGCTAGAACTTAAAATGTATTTGGACCATCAAATAATACACGTATTACACTGGCAAGATCATCTATCGCATTTAATAGAAGAAGTCAGATCTTCAAAGCACGTTTTAAAGGGAAATTGACGAGCACGCTAAGAGTGATAATCGGTCAGATTAGAAGGAAAAATCACAGGTAACTTCTTTATTCTTAGTTTTATCGTAAGAAACAGATAAAAACAGTGTGAGCGCCAATATGATGTCACCAATTTATTACTACTGGTATCCCAATCGGGCAATAAAAAATTGCGCGTACTCAGAAAATGAAAGCCACAGAATTGATGTAGTTGATTAATATAATATATCATGGCAGGAGAAGTTGCGAGGTATTCGGGACAACCGCAGGTCAAGGGATGTAAGAGGGTTTTTTGTTTTTTTGTTTTTTTGTTTTTGTTTTTTCATCAGTCGAAAGGGGATGTAAGAGTTTTTTTTTTAGTCGAAAGGCGTCACCGGTGACGCTTAATCGAGGCCTTTCCTTTTTTCTTTTTCCTCCGGCGTAAACGGCTTAATTTTTAATTCGCTTGATCATGCATGGAGCATGACTAAAATATTCTCCTCTTTTTACCTAATTTTAAGGGACAAGTGTACTCGAAATTTTAAAATCTATCACAAAAGTACAATTAAATTCTACAATTTTCAAAAAGTGCAATCGACTCCTAAAAACTTATTAAGTTAGTGCAATCAAGTTTCTCATTAATTCCATCTAACTTAATAAATGGAAAATGCTAAAGAGTTCTAGGACTCGTGTATATTAACTTGACAAATTTTAACACTTGACTGTACTTTTTAGAAGTTTTAGGGTGCATTTGTTTCGTTAAAAACTCAATAATAAAAGAAATACTTTCCAAGAAAGTATTTTCTAAGAATATATTTTGTTTTCTTTTGGTGATGTATAATTGAAAATGTTTTTGGCTATTTGGATCCCATTAAAAAATGATTTCATGCTCCATCGTAAAAAAAAAAAAAAATCGAATTTTTAATTATTCTTGTTTTTAATTTGCTTTTATTTTCTTTATTTTATTTTATTTTATTTTTTATTTCCCCTTTCCTTCTTCTCCTCCTACGCTCCTCTAATGTGCCATCCCTTATGCTTCCTCTAGTGATTCATCCTTAGCTAGCTTATGAGCTTGAGCCTCGCCGCTCGAGGCCACGAGCTCACCAACTCGCCGCCAGAGGCTAGGAACTCGCTCGGTCTGGCGAGACTCGAGCCTTGCCCCCAAAGGCCATGAGCTCGCCCGATTTGGCGAGGCTTGAGGCTCATCAGCCTCGGGCAAGCTCGAGCCTCGTTGTTGGAGGTCGTGAGCTCACCCGACAGTTGGCAACAGGTGGTAAAGAAGCAAAAAGATAAAGGAAGAAAAGAAAAAGAAGAAAAAAAGAAAAGAAAAGAAAAATATAAAATAAAATAAAAATTGATTTTTTTAGAAAATAAAAAAATAAAATTCATTTTTTAAAATATATATTTTTATAAGAATAATTGTTTGTAAACCAAGCACCAGATCTAAGCTTTGGTAGATTCGAAAAATGTTTTCCAGTTCTTTCAAAGGAAAAATCATTTTCCTGAATTTAAACTTTGCTAAGAAAACTTTTTTTATTAGGAAAACATTTTCCATTGACTCATTTTCTTGAGCAAACCAAACGCTGAAAAAGAGGAAAATGTTTTCCTTAAAAATGTCTTTCACGAAACAAACACACCCTTAGTACTAAATTGCACTTTTATGATAACTTTTAGGATTTAATTATACTTTTTGAAAGTCTTAGTATCCAATTGCGATAAGTTTTAATTTTTCAATGTATTTATCTTTTTTTTTCTTATTGTTATTATATTTGCATTTTGTATTTATAGTTCGCTTGTGTAGGACTGTTTCTGGTAGCCCATGTCACCTTACCCTAGAATCTAGATGGATGAGGCAGGTTTTTGAAAGTTAGTTTAATTCCAACTTTGAAAACTGCAGGACCGTAAAGAAATTTTTCACTATATGATTTGAGATCAAACTATGCGTGGGTATATATATAATCTATCATCAGTAAAACGCCGGGGTGGTCTCTTTCGGAATCAGAAAAGATGCCTACGGTCCAAGGCATATCATCATCATCATCATCATCATCATCATCATCATCATCATCATCATCATCATCATCATGGAACATGATGATAGTTAGGCTTGGAAACAAAAGAATAAGTTAGTGCTATCACAATTGAAGGGTACGAGTATGCACTCGTTATTATAAAGGGAAAAAACTACAAAAAAAAAAAAAAAAAAAACTCTAAATTTTATCTAGAGTGACAAATTTACTCTAATTTTTTTTTTATACAAAAAATCTTAAACTTTCCTAGCTATAACATATTTATCCCAAAGTTTTTTTTGTGACATAAAAAATTCTAAGTTTGTACTTGTATGTCACATTTATCTCATTTTTCGACTTTTATTTTTTTTCTTTTCTCTTTTCGTTTCTTTTTTTTTTTTTTTTCTTTTTTCTTCTTCTCTCTTCCCTCTGCTGGCCATGACAGAGGGAAGCCGGAATTAGGCGAGTGCTGCCCTTGTCGGTGTCGAGTGAGGGTCGCCCGATGCACCCTAGATGCAAGCGAGGGCAGCCCTCGCTAGATTCGGGGAGTAACCCTTGCTTGACGCAAGCAGGTGGAGGGAAGAGAGGAGAATAAAAAGGGAAAAAGAAGAAGAAGAAGAGAAAAACATAAGAAGAAAACAATAAATGTATTACCAAAAAAAAAAAAGTTTGAGGTCAATTTGTTACTCCGGGCAAAATTTAGAGTTTTTAGTGGCTTTTTTTCTATTATAAATTAGCCCTTGTTTGGCCAAAGCTTAGAGGGGTTAAGCCCATGGAATACTTTTGAATTGACCCCATTTCTTGATAATGCTAATACAGACACCTAAAGGGGTGAATAAGTGTTTAATTTTTTTTTTTTTGATAAATAAGATAAATTTCGAACAAAGTCTAATAAACAAATCACTAGATTTTTTTATGAATGTTCAGAATTAGATAAGAGATGGAATTGATTTTTGCGATATCTAAAAGAATGCAATAGATTTAAATAAAGAGAGTTAAGGGAAGAGAAAATTGCACATGAAATTTATAGTGGCTTGACTTAGATCAAGTCTACGTTTACTTTCCCACGTTGATAGAATTTTGGCTGGAATTCACTATAGAATCAATAGAGAAGTATAATTTTTGAGTGCAAATACTAGGTGGAAGATTCCTTCTCTCTCACCAAGTCACTCTTTTGTGATTTTCTCTCTTGACTACAATTTATAAGGACTGTCGATGAAGAACAAGCAGTTGGAAAAATTTCAAACTTTGGAATTTCAATTTTCACGTCTCCACTTCAAGAAGACTGAATGACCTCCTTAAATACTTCTCCACGCCTCACTAGCCATTGGCATTTTCCAAAAGAATTTCTTCCAATCAATCCGTTGGACATAATTGACTAAGGGGATCTTATAGCCATTTGAAGATTGAGATGAAAATCCATTGATTCTGGTTGCCCATACAATCAGAATCTAGGTTTCCATAAGTAGATGCTTCCAAAAAAGGAACTTATCTTCAAGATTGATTCCCTACACGTATTTATAGAAGGTAAGTGAGAATCTTTGCCAGAGAGCTAGATGTTGTAGAATAAATTCCTAATGCGTTCACTTTGAATCCTTGTTGCAATATCAATAAATCAGAGTTTGATTTCATCCCCAATCTGGACACAATATTAAGTCTAGATTGCGTCAGAATGGGAAATACTTCTAGAATGAATAGACTTTGGCAAGTGTCTGTGATATAACTTTAGAAGTATTCTGTTCTTCAAAATAAGAATAAGAACTAGAAAATTTTGTCAACTTCAAAACTTGGTAGGAGTTTTCTCAACAATCTCCTCATTTTTTATGGTGATAAAACTTTTATGTAGATTTAAGTATAATGTAAATGTTATCTTGCAAAACAATACTTTAGCAGCATAAGATAATATAGAGATAATAGACAATAAGATAGTAAGCATTATACGAAGAAACATTTTCTAAAGTCTAGTCTACACAACAAAGTCTGCATAAAAAACACACCACACCAGTAAAGCATAAAAAACACAAACTATAAAATACAACCAGCAAGTCAACGCTTCAAATATGCAAAAGTCTCCTGCTTTTTGTCAACAGCAAAAAAGGAGAAAAACAAACAAGCACAAAGAAAATAGAAAAGAGATTGGTTTTAGAAAATGATAAGGGGTTTCTTGGAACACGGATAAGTCGAAAATCCTCCAAAGCCAACACGGTCTCCTCAAGCTTGGTCAGGCATCGATTGAAGACAGCCTCAACCTTCGACAAATTCCAAGTGCCCTACCAATTCATGTTCTAAACTTTATTATCAAGAGACTATACATTTACAGTGAAAGATTCTGAGGTAGTACCGAGGGTAGTATGTAACTTTTAGATTTTAACATTCATCCCATACTATTGTGCCTTAATCTCCAAAAGAAGTTTCACTATTCGCGAATATTTTGAATTTGGTTCGATTTGGGCACCAACTTCGGCAAATTTAACCGGTGGAGTATCCTAGAGTGAAAGAATATTGATTTGAACATTCGAGTTATGTTGCTGTCCTTGAACATTAGCCTATTTATCCTAACCCTCAGGAGATTCTTCAGGGAAATGAGATGCATAAATGTTCTCTGCATTTAGAGGAGATCTACCGACACCATCATTTATAGATGGTTCTGCAATATGGTTATGAAGAGGAGTTTTCTCACCTACTCCCTTGTATCATCTCCTTCCTTGTCAAAATGCTCTTGCTCCTTATTCAGATTTGCATCTCCCTCCCCTTCATCTAAGTTATCCTCCTCACTTTCTTTCTCTCAATTGTCATCTCCTTCACTTTCCTCTTTTGGATCTTTCTTGCTCTCGTCTTCTTCCTCTTCAGAATCAGATATGCCAGCAACATGGTCTCTTATGGCAATATTTGCCATAATATCAAAGATAGTCTCGTCTTCATCATCTTCCTTTCCTTCATCTCGTAGAAGAAGAACAAATCTTTTCCTTTTTGGAGTACGCGAGACGACATTCTTCCCTTTCCGCTTCTTCTCAACCGCATATCCTATCTTAACTTTACTTGCAGGTTCATTCTTCATAACTTTTAGAGCTCTAGACAGATCCCTTAATCTCATTTTTGAGATCATTTTGAGTCCAATTCCCATGGGAAGGATGGTTCTTGAGGAAAAGCTAGAGGGCGGTTGAATATGAAAGAGTTGAAACGTCTGGTCACCAAAGCTGTCATGCCCCGAACCCCGAGTGCGTGCCCATCTCTCTCTGGTCAATAAAATTTGTGACTTCCCAGGCTGAGTCGCCGACGCGTTTAATTTATTGCACACGTGGAAGTGAAAATAAATCCCCTGACAGTAACCATCTCGGGATAGAAAAGGAGGACATCAATTCACAAAAGCACACTTTTATAAACAATGGGATTCGAGTACAAAACGAGTTTAGTCGAAAGCCTACAAAAAGGTCGACTCTTAAAAGAGGCTGTCCTACGACATACTAATAAGACACATCCACCGATCCTC
Organism: Eucalyptus cloeziana; assembly: GCA_014182715.1. NCBI lineage: Eukaryota > Viridiplantae > Streptophyta > Magnoliopsida > Myrtales > Myrtaceae > Eucalyptus > Eucalyptus cloeziana. The sequence continues at coordinate 24,346,823 of CM024642.1, forward strand.
CATGCTCCACCTCCTCAAACTTTGGGGCCTTGGTCCTCCACGACCACCTTCTAAGGACCTGAAAATGGTTATTCAATAACCAATGAGACAATGTCTTAGCAAGTCCATACTCTAAACCCCGATTAAGAGGGTAATACTCCTCAAAGCGCTCTAGTTACACAACCACACAATTAGAATAGAGGACTTACCTCACCTCAGATCCACCCTGTAGGTCAGTATAATTCATATCACAAACTAGAGCATCACTCAAGCTCAATTAATTGGAACGCAATACTCAATTCTCACATCATACATAGGTCCTGATTATAAGGCCATATCGTTATAACACGTCCCATACCGTGTCACACAATTTTGTCTCATAATTCAACACATTCAACTTAATTCATCATGCGTTCCTAGTTTTGATCTCGGCATATAACACGGCATACTCTCTATTTGGCGTTCTTCTGGCATTGCCAGACATCGTCTCACCCCATTGAGCATGGCACATCACTACGTCAACGACTTTCCCGAAGGAGCATGGGGTTCAGAATCTACTACAACCAGCTTCCTGTTGTCTAGGGGCATCCTATATAGGGGTAACGTCCAGCTTAATAGCCCGAAACGGTTTCTCTTAACCAACACACAACCACTCAATCTCGGCCCAGGACACTGTGCCTTGCACTCAAATGCCTCTATTAAAATAGTGATCCTTGCTTGTTTTATTTGTATTAGAAATACCTAGTAAAATAGTCGTGTGTGGGTATACGATCAATTCGACCCAGAAAAGGTGATATCATTCCTTTTTAAAATACCACCATTTTATATAGTACTTAAAACTATTTTCGGTGTCAAAATCCGATACTTAAGATTTTCATAATAAATATTGGCAATTCACAATTTTTGGAATTAAATACCAAAAATCCAATCATCATTCAATTTGCGTAATTTAACACTCAATTGCAGAAATTAACTACACCATTGCAATCAGCACGAAATTTTGGTCATCGGCTATCCCGACTTAATTTCCGGAAAAATAATTATTAATTAATTACTAAAATTAATTAAATAATTCAATTTAAATACTAAAAATACCAACCTAGGCCAAAATTGCTAAATTAAATACCAATACGGACCTGGAAAATTCCCGAACCCTTCTAGATAAGTAATGCAATTTATCTAGGCCTCACTTACTCTAATCTAACCACCTAACATGCATAATTAAATAATTAAATTTCTAATTTAATCTAACTAACCACCTAATTCCTAATTAAATAAATCTAAACACCCTTTAGTCGTCATTAGCCTTCTAAGAAGAGTTTAGTGCATAAACTCATCGGTTTATTGAGGAAACCGGTTCACCGCAATGACGGCGCGACGGTGGCCAAAATCTAAATTTTCGGCGCGTCGGCGGACACTCGGACCGGGCCCAAAGGCCTTACAAGCCCACATCAAAAAGCTGGGCTTGGTCTGGGCTTGGGCTTGCTCCTTGGGCTTCAAGTGGGCTGAGATGTGTGTTGAAAATGGGCTGAGGATGGGCTATCTTCATTGGGCTACCGAACTAGAGTTAGGCTGATGAAATTCACGGGCTAAATCTATTGGTCTATGGGCTAAGCTGGACAATTGAAACGAGTGGGCTGGGTTACTTCAGTGGGACGTCGCTGCTGGGCCTTCGAAGGAGCGCAGGAGCTGCAGCATGGCAATTCAGTGGAGAACAGAACCGGTGGAAGCTGGTGGATTCGCGTGAGGCTTTGGTGGGTTTGCTTCGCGGAGATGAGCTGCTCGTTTGAAAGAAAAAATTGGTAGGGGACGCCTGGCAGCAAGGAGCGGCTTCGATGTTGATGTTCAAGCAAAAATCAGCGGAGAGGGTCAATGATGGGGGCTTCGTGGAGTGATTGTTGACTGGCGTGAGTGGAGATGTGGGTGTGCGTGAGAGGGAGAATTTGTGAGGAAAACAAATGAAAGTGAAGCAAGAACATAAGGGAAGAAATCGAGAGAGAGGTTCGGTTGAGGGGGTTCGACGGATGAAAAAATTAAAAGAATAGAAGCAAAGGAGAGAGAGACGGATGAGGGGAAAACGTGAAGGGGTTGGACTCTTCAAAGGCAGTGAAGGAGGGGAGAAGCAAAAGTCTAGTAAAATATCTCAAATTTCATCATGAATTGCTCCAAGAAGTCTTCAATCTTATCCTGCGATGTCCCCCATTTCTTTCTAGCATTTTTAATCCACATATAATTCAAATTAAGGCAAAAAGTGCAGCCTCCAAAATGGCATACAAATTTCACCATAAACGCTTCTATTTCCTCTCCGATTATCCAAATCGAGGTTCGATTTCGTTGAAGAAAAATCCCGTACAATTTTCTGCAAGTCCCCAACACTCAATGGCTTGGCTTGGAAGTCCAAATTTCCTTCAAATGGGTCCATTTGAATTTCTGTTAATTTTCCGCGATGTTCGAATCGATTTTCCGAAAAAATCTCGAAATCTCCGAAAATTTTTCGGAGGATAAGTCGACGTTTTTAAAATAGATCGTGACATGACAGAACTTTCAATTTCTGAAATCGGGTTCAAATTCACGGTTAATTTCACTCCGGCGCGCTTTTAGCGTGATCTAGTCTACCGGGTAACTTTTAGGAATTTTTGTGTAATTGACCCATAATCGATTTATCTCGAGTCATATTGTACATTTTTGACACATTGACGACTTTTGGTTGCTCGAGGTATCAATTACGGGCTCCGGGTACCAAAACGATAGGAAAATCGGTTTAGTGTCGATCAACGAGTATTTTACAATTAGGTGGAATCACCCACACTCTGATCACACATCTCAGTCAAGTCGACCTATCTCCAGTCTCTGATTGATTTCAATAGTGCCGTAATGACTTTTGCAGATCAACACGGTCGAGCAATCAAATCTTGGTTGAATTCTCAAGTCCATTGCATTTAGATTCTTTAATTGCTTCCCCATATAGTCCAATTATCTCGTGAGTGATTGGCTCAGAAAATAGCACTATTGATGTGTTGACGAAAGGCTTAATTTATTTAATTGAAAACAAATTCTGAAAATTTAGGCTATCACAACTTTTCCCCTCTTATAAAAATTTCGTTCTTGAAATTTAAACCATTACCAATTCTTAAACAAAAAGGTGGGGGTATCGTCGTCTCATCGAGTCTCACTTTTCCCGGTTGCTTCTTTAGTCTCGTGGTGTTGTTAGACCAGTTTGACCAAGGGGTCCATCTTGGTACACATAATTTGATCTTTCTGATCAACAACCTGAACTAGGCTTTCTACATACGACACTCTGTCGTCCACATCTAATTCTTCAAGATTTAGCACGTGGGTTGGGTCAGGCTCATATGTCCTCAACCTCGACACGTGAAAGACGTCATGCACTTGTGCCTACCTCGGCAGCAATGCAAGACGATACGTTAGGATCCCATTTTTTCCAAAATCCGAAAAAATGGACCTACATACCTCGATTTCTGTTTTCCCTCCTTGCTAAAGCGCAAGGCATCCCTCATTGGTGACACCTTTAGAAAGATGTAATCACCAATTTGGAACTCTAAAGGCCTTTGATACTCAATGATACAACATTTCTGACGGCTCTTTGCGATCTTGAATCTATCTTTGATCACAGCAATTGCAATCACTGACTATTAGACTAACTCTGACCTGCGATCTTTCTTTCTCTAACCTCATCTTGAAAAACTGAAATTAAGTACATTTTACTCTGCACTGCTTCAAAATGAACTATCTAACTATTCTACAAAAATTGGGAATCCTCGGGTCTAGATTTGATACAAATTCGTCATCGGCACCCCACATAAACGATCTATTTTGTACGCATACCACTCCGCAGTTCTACCAAAATCAAGATCTTTTCATACAGCAATAAAGTGAGCCGACTTTGTCAGTCTGTCAACCACTACCCAAATGGAATCATTACCTCTCTGACTCATCGGTAAGCCTATCACAAAATCCAATGTGATGTGCACCCATTCCCACTCAGGAATCTCGAGAGGTTGTAAAAATCTTCTCGGTTTGCATTATTGAACATCCACTTACTGACACATCTGACACTCATAACCTGTTTGGCGACATCTATCTTTATAGTGGTCTACCAATCGGGCTGACACCGATTCCAACCTACTTTGTACTGTTTGGTTGAATATTACAGCTGCTACAGTGAAATCTTGACAAGGTCTCTTCCTTTAGTACTACATTGTCAGGTACACCCAATCACTCCCGGAACTTGAGTATTTCATCCTCAGAAATCTAAAAATCAACTTCTCTCTTATCAGTATCATCTTGCAGGATCTTCTGAACATCCTAGTCTGTCAACTGAAGCATTTGATTCTAACCTGAATATTCGGTTCAATTTTTAGGGTGGCCATAAAATTCGAAAGGTGGCCTACCTCAAATTTGAAAATCGAATCTCGAGCTCTCTCTCAAGTAAATTCTACTCCTTGATCACCATTTGTGCAACTAAAAATTTCTGACTCAGTGCACTTTCAATTTAATTCGTCTTTCCAGGGTGATACAAGACATCACAATCCTAGTTCTTTTGAAGTTCTAACTCACAACGTTATCTTATATTCAACTCTTTTTGAGAGAATAAATACTTGAGACTTTGATGGTTAGCGAAGATTTGAGGCCTTTCTCCACACAAATAATATCTCCAAATCTTTATAACAAAATTTCTTACTGCGAGTTCCAAATCGTGTGCCCGGCAATTCAACTCATGAGATCATAACTAATGGGATGCGTACGTAACACTCTACCATGTTACATGAACACGACGCATCACTATAGGTCTCGCATCCTCCATAACCATATGGAAAGATCAGCATAGGTGAAGTAGACAGCTTCTACTTAAGCTATTAGAAACTATCCTCGCATCGGTCCTGTGACATCCCGAATTTTCGACCCGTCCTGAATATATGAAATGGGCAACTCGTCGACGCGCCAATGGTCCTTTTTCTCTGAGCTGATCACTCATGAGTTAGCTGATCTGTTGGGTGAAGCCATTAAGGGATATAACCGCAGTAAAATCCCTAAAAGCTACTCAATAGGTCGGATTGGACTAAAATCGTGTTCGGTCGGTTTTAACCACGAAATTGAATTCGGTTTCGGAAATCGGACGTTCAAGCATGTCACGGTTCATTTATAGGATGTCGTCTTGTCTTTTGGAGAAATTTTGTTGAGTTTGGAATTTTTACGGAAAATCAATTCGGACGTCGCGGAAAATAGCGGAAATTCGGATGGGCTTAATTGAAGAAAATTTGGACTTCTAAGCCGAGCTACTAGGTGATGGGAATTTGCGGAAATGTTTGGGACTTTTCTTCGACAAAATTGGACTTCGAATTGGTGAAGTTGAGGATGAAATCAAAGCCAAAGTTTAATGAAATTCGGACCTAGAATAAGGCAGCAATTTTTGGACTTCAAGATTTGGATTATTGATGAATTTTATGCAAGAAAGTAATAAGAAACATTGAGATAAGTTGAAGGCTAGTTGGAGGACAAAGCCTTCAATTTAGTGGATAAGTGTGATGACTTTTCTTTCTTTTCCTTGAGCTTCTTCAGCAAGTCTCGCCGGTCTCTCTCTCTTTCCCATCCACTCACGCGCACGGAATCCCCCTGACCGACAGCCTCTGCAGGATTATCTTCTTGGACTTTATTTCATTGACTAGAGTCAATGTTTATCCCTCATTCGGCCGACATCCCTTAGCTGTCTTTCCTTTCTTATTTTTTTTTTTCTTCTTTTGATTGGTTCAAAGGAAGAAGCAGCTTCTTCATTTCTCTTCTTGCGGACACCCCCACCAAAATTCCCCTTCGATCCCATCTTCTCTGCTTATGTCTTCTTCGGTCAGAATTTCTCCAGCTGAAGACCACCAAATCTCCACGGTTGCTGCCACATGTCCATGAAGGACCTCTCTTTGGTCAAGCTTCTTCTCCAGTGAGGCATGGTTGACCGAAGCTGCTAACGGACGCCCCCTTCTCCATCGAGTTTTGTCGGCCACCAAAGCCAAGTCCACCGATCCCTCTCTACTTCCATCTTGCCGCGTGGAGTCGACCAAAGCAGAACACCAGCCATCCGAAGACAAGCCGCGCGAGGCCAGCGGATCTCACGGCCCAGCATCTTCGTAAGCTTCATCCATCTTCATGAGCCGCAAGTCCACCAAGCAGCTCACGCCATTCTCCAAGCATGGCCAATCTTCAGCTCGAAGACCACAGAGAAGCCAATGAACTTCACGGTCCAGCAATCTCCAGTTTGTTTGAGGTCCACGGGCCCAACTTCTCCATGAATTTCGGGCCCAGCAAAGCCCTGCAACAGCCCAAGTTCTCAGCCAACATTTCAGTCAAGATCAGCCCATGAATTGAGTTCTTCGGCCCAGCATTTGAAGCCCAAGTGTAATCAGCCCAGAATTTCAGTAGGCCCAAGCCTAGAATTTCCGCGGGCTTGCAAGGTTTCTTGGCTCGGCCCAAGCTCGCCGGTATCGCCGAAAATTTGGATTTCGGCTGCCGTCGCGTCGTCATCGCGGTGATCCGATCTTCGCAAATCAAGTGAGTTTTACTCACTAATGTTTTCTTAGTTTGTTAATTATACGTAGGGTTGGTTAGATTTAATTAAATGCAATTAGGTGGTTAGATTAGTTTAGATAAATTAAATTAGAGACTTAATGATGCATGTTAGGTGGTTAGAAGTAGACATTAGCAAGTAGACATGGTCTACTATTTTTATTGAGTAGCCCGGGAATTTTCTGACTCTTTATCGGGCTCAATTTGATATTTCGGGCCTAAGTGGAATTTTTGGCATTTAAATATTATTTTTCGAAATTAAATTAAATAATTATTTATTTTCCGAAAATTCAACTTGGATGGCAAATGCGACCGGAATATTATGTTGATGATCGTAGTGCAGCCCGTTTATTTAATTGAGCTTTATATTGCACCGAATTGAATTTATTGTAGTTATTTATTTAATTTTCGAAATTAATTATTTAATTATTTATTTTCTGAAAATTCAACTGATGGCCAGAGACCGGAATATTATGCTGATGATAGTGGTGAAGTCCGTTTATTTAATCGGGCTTTATTTTGAGCTATTTTAAATATCTAATATTTATTATTTAATTTTCGAAATTAATTATTTAATTAATTATTTTCGGAAATTAAGGCTGAGATATGAGACGACCGAAATTTCGTGTTGATTGTCGTGGCGCAGTCCGTTTATTTATTTGAGCTCTACGTTGCTTGAAATTAATTAAATTGTGATATTTTAGGGGTTTGCCCTAAATTGATTGGAATTGATTGAGATTGAATTGTTGTTTGGAAATTGGCCAAGTTTGTTTATCTAGCATTCTTATGCTTTGTTGAGTTGTAAAGTATGTGGAATGGTGAGAGTGAGTCGGGAGTACTTTGGCCGAGACAGATCAAGTACGAAGCGTAGACGAGGTGTGGTTCGGTGATGTGGAAGATCGTTTGTGCGAAAACGGCGCCTTAAAAAACGCATGTAGACTGTCATGACTTGTGGCAGGCGTAGTTCGGTGATTAAGGAATATCATTGTGCAAAAACGGCGCCTTAAAGAACGCACGTAGACTGCCTATGAATCGTGACAGGCGTGGTTCGATGATTAAAGAATATCACTGTGCGAAAACGGCGCCTTAAAGAACGCATGTAGACTGTCTATGAATCGTGACAGGCGTGGTTCGGTGATTAAGGAATATCACTGTGCGAAAATGGCGCCTTAAAGAACGCACGTAGACTGTCTGTGAACTGTGACAGGCGTGGTTCGGTGATTAAGGAATATTACTGTGCGAAAACGGCGCCTTAAAGAAGGCACGTAGACCGTCAGTTATTTATGTTACCTTGGCGAACTTGACGCCCAAGAGCATTGATATGGCTCTGTGACCGAGTGCACTATGGGAAGTTATGTGGTGTGGAATCAATGACCTAGAAGGGTCCGTCTGACATGTAATCGACTAGTTCGATTGACCATTGATTTGATTGATTGTCCGTTGTGTTTTATGAAACATGGTATATAACCTTGAATTGCAGATGGAATCTGAGGCCAAGGTGAGTCCTCTGACCTGTGCGTATTTAGATAGCCCATAGTGTATTGGCTTACTAATCGGGTCTTAGGGGGTAGAACTTGCTGAGACGTAGTCTCATTGGTTATTGAATAACTATTTCAGATTCCTAGATGCAGCAGACTTGGATGTTGAAGGTCTCGAAGTCCAGTGCAGTTTGCTGAAGGCTCCAATTGGAGTGTGGAGAATGATGAAGAGCAGGATGGGGACCCGTAACTTGTAGAACCTCGCTTCTGTTTATAGACCTTGTGTTTTTAACTGGCTTAATGTGAATTGGACTTAATGGTTCACTTTGTATATATATGTGCACTGTTTTGCAATGTATATAAGAGTGAAAGTTTGAAAATTATGGCCCTGCTTTTCTATCCCATTGTTTTATTGTTTGGGGATTTTCTTTATACTTCTGCTTGCGCATATTAAATGAACAGGGTCGACGATGCGTCCTGGGACGTCGCTATTAATCGACCAGGTGAGGGATGGGCACGCGTTCGAGGATCGGGGCATGACAGGTCCATTCGTATGAATTTCTCTTCTTTCTTTAGGAGTCGAGTCAATGGCGACGCCAATACTGAAAATCCTACTGCAAACCTTCTATAGTACCCTATCCAACCCAAACGGTTTTTGATCTTTGATACTGTTGTCGGTCTTGGTCAACTAATAACTACTTCACTCTTGGATGGTCCAAAGAGGTTCCTTCGCCAGAAATCATGTGGCCTATGAACGCCACACGAGTCAACTGACACTCACACTTGCTAAACTTAGCATACCACTGACGAATCCTTAGGGTCTAAAATACCATTCTTATATGGCTCTCATGTTCCTCAGTACTCCTCAAATACACCAGAATATCATTAAAAGACATGATCACAACTGATCTAGCTATTCTTCGAACGCTTGGTTTGCCACATCCACGATAGCAGTTGGAACGTTCGTTAGACCCAATGGCATTACAGCACTCTTGTAATAGTTGACTCGAGTATCAAACATTGACTTTGATACATCCTTATCCTCTGGTCCTCAGTTGATGACATCATGTTCTCAAGTCGATCTTTAAATGTATTGACACACTTTATAATTAGTCACACAATTCATCGATCTTCGAAAATGAACTTGTTCTTGATCGACACCGGACTGATTTGACGATAGTCGATGCATAATTGCAACTAACCATCTTTCTTCTTCTCAAGAATAAAACTAATGTTTCCCCAAAGTAATGCACCGATATGCATGAATTCCTTATTTAACAATCCTCACCTCTGCACCTTCGGTTCTATCAATTCAAACAATGACATCTAATAAGAAGCCTTAGAGAGTGGCTTTGTCCCAGGTGCTAATTCCATCACAAGTTCTATCTCTTTTTCTAACGACAGGTCTGATAATTCATGTGACAACACATCTATAAATTCTTGGACTACTGAGATGTCCTCAATCTTCAATTCTTCAATCTGTCTTATCTATGACAACCGCTAAGTAACCCTGGCAACCTCCGTCTAATAGACAGATTGCCTTCAAGTGACGAAATTAATGAAATCGAAGGTCTTTCTCGACTTCCAATGTACTCGACACTTTCACATGCTAACAAATTAGACTGGATTATTCCACGGCAACAATCCACCACTACTAGAGGCTCCTTGAGTCGACTTCGCTCATCTGTGACATCAAGGTTATATCTCAGTAACCTGTCAAGTACAACTATAGTTAGAGATTCCCCTTTCTTTCACTTTATTTCAACAAACTAAAGTTTCCAAAACTTCACTAAAAACTCTACTACATTACTATGCTAAAATTTCTCCAAGAACATCCTTTCTCTAATTGGTGCATGATCGGTTTCATTCCTGTCCCTTTCGCCATCCTGGTGGCGTCCTATTAGTGGTAGTAGTGTTGGTGTTCTTCTTGAACTCCAACTGATAGTCCCTCACCTGATGGCCATGTTGACTACCATTAAAGCATGTTCTAGCCATACTCGGGCACAAGATTGATCCATGCATTCCTTTCATACTTTTGGTACTCACTTGGTGAGTCCTCTATCTCCTGCCAGGTGACAACATGCACTCTTGATTGCACCGAAGGCTAGTTCCAAAAACCCTGTGGTGTGTTCTACGGCGCACTCCCGTCAATCTACCTTATCAACGGTGATGGTACTTGTGATCTCATCAGCCTTCTGGAACAATCTCTTGCCAAGTGACCTTGTTGGTCATAATCAGAACAACCACCCGTCCTAAAATGGCACGAGGCCGATTCATGTTGTCTTCCATGACACACAAAGTTCTGATTCAATGCTGACTTGTCTATCCCGTCTTTCCTAATGGGTGGAATAGAATATCTTTTTCCGGTCATAGACTTATTTCAAAACCGGTTTCCATCTCTAACTGACTAAACCTTGCCCAGATATGGTAACTTGTTCCCCGATCGCAATTCCAGGTTGGATCTCAGCAGATGTGGCAACAACCGCGGCTTGATCTCGAGCTTACTGGCTCGACAAGCTCCTTGGGAAAACTTGCGCCTGAACAATCCTATTGGACCTAGGATTGCTCGGTGCTGCCATACTCTCAATACCGACCTACAATGGTACTTTTACACTCGCGCTGGCTTAAGCCGGCGCTCTTCCACAACCACCTCGGGCACTGATCCTTGTTGGCATTCTACCTCGAGTCACAGAGGCTACTGTCCTCTTACTAGGAGTCCTCAACCCCTCATCACTTATACTACAGGATCTTTATAGAAACCTGTTTTCTAATTCCAATACCATATTAAAATTTGAGTGACCCACAAACAAGCTACAAATAAGCTATCATAGACATGCACCAGCATGAAAATAGAGGTCATTCCTACTAACTATCCCAAGAACCCATCGCACCTTATCACTCCAAACACAAACCTCGCTCTGATACCACTTAAATGGGGATGTCACGCCCCAAACCCCGAGTGCATGCCCATCCCTCTTTGGTCAATAAAATTTGCAACTTCCCAGGCTGAGTCGCCGACCCGTTTAATTTTATTGCACACGCGGAAGCAAAAATAAATCCCTTGACAGTAACCATCTCGGGATAGAAAAGCAGGACATCAATTCACAAAAGCACACTTTTATAAACAATGAGAATTGCATACAAAACAAGTTTAGTCGAAAGCCTACAAAAAGGTCGACTCTCAAAAGAGGTTGTCCTACGACATACTAATAGGACACATCCGCCGATCCTCCATACTCCACCTCCTCAAACTTCGAGGCCTTGGTCCTCCACAACCACCTTCTAAGGACCTGAAAATGGTTATTCAATAACCAGTGAGACAATGTCTCAGCAAGTCCATAATCTAAACCCCAATTAAGAGGGTAATACGCCTTAGAGCGCTCTAGCTACACAACCACACAATTAGAATAGAAGACTTACCTCACCTCAAATCCACCTTGCAGGTCAGTATAATTCATATCACAAACTAGAGCATCACTCAAGCTCAATTAATTGGAATGCAATACTCAATTCTCAAATCAGTACAGACGTCTTGATTATATGGCCAAATCATTATGACACGTCCCATACCGCGCCACACAATTTTATCCCATAATCCGACACATTCAACTCAATTCATCATGCATTCCTAGTTTTGATCTCGGCATATTGCACGGCCTACTATTTGTTCAACGGTCTACTGGCATTGCCAGGCATCGTCTCACCCCATTGAGTACGACACGTCACTACGTCAACGGCTTTCCCGAAGGAGGATCGGGTCCAGAATCTACTACCACCGGCTTCCCGTTGTCTAGGGGCATCCCATATAAGGGTAACGTCCAGCTCAACAGCCCGGGACGATTTCTCTTAACCAACACGCGACCACTCAATTTCGGCCCAGGACACCATGCCTTGCACTCAAATGCCTCTATTAAAATAGTGATCCTAGCCTGTTTTCTTTGTATTAGAAATACCTAGTAAAATAGCCGTGTGTGGGTACACGATCAATTCGACCCAGAAAAGGTGATATCATTCCTTTTTAATATCCCACTATTTTATATGTTACTTAAAACTATTTTCGGAGTCAAAATCCGACACCTGAGATTTTCTGAATAAATATTGGAAATTCACAATTTTTGGAATTAAATACCAAAAATCCAACATCAAAAAAAAATTCACTCATAGTAAATTGAAAATAAGTGGGATCCAAGACCGACAAGTTTCAATAAAAATAAGCGGTCAATTTAGGATAGGCATCAAATGACTCCACACAAAACCTTTCCATCTGAAGTTTGGTAAATTTTTCTTGCAAGTTTACCTTGATGGAATCCAGAAAATCAAAGTCTACTGTTCAAGGGTTGATGACTCCTCTGTTCAGCATCTGTGCATAGACCTTCTTATGTTCCTTTGATTGAAACAAATTACCTTTAGTTCCAGTGATTTCTACAGTAACACCCATTTTGGGTTGAAAATTCTTGAATATTCTCTCATCATCATCTTCCTTTTTTCCTTCAGTCTGACCCTATATTCTAAAATGAGGATTAGCAGGAAAGATGGTAAATTCCTCTTCTGCTCTCCCAGACTTTACCAACCCCAATTTTTCCATGGCTCTCAAGAATAATGTTTTGTTCCCATAGCCATTTTCTTTCAAGAACAAAGTTATAAAATCCATGGGACTTCCTCCATTTTTGGAAACTCATAGTGTTTAAGAAGAACTTTGGGCTTTCTTACCAAAAAATGAGTTGCTATTTGAGTAAACTCTTCCTCCACAGATGGCCGATTCATGCTTCTTGGTGATTCATCTCTAGTAGATCTAAGTGTGTCTAAGTATCAAGCACAAATCGAGGCCCACGACTGGCAATGCAAGAGGACCTCCTCTGAGAAGACATTGAAATAGATTTGGAGGATTTTAATGACATGTTCGCGAGTGATTGAGAGAGAGATTTGCAGAGATAGTGAGAACAAATCAAGCGAAGCAAAGGTTTGAGAGAGATTAAGGTTTGTGAAGACTCTGGTGATCGAGAAAGATAAACTGAGGACTTATTTAAAGAATACGAACTAGGGCAACCGAACGGGCATAAAAAGGTAAAAAAAAAAAAAACTTTTGTTTTGAAAATTTTCAAAAGAGTAACTGTAAACAATTTTTGAAATATTAATTCTGAAAAATCAGTAGCAATATAACAATTTCCAAAAATATAAAAGGCAAGTAATAATTCAAATAAAATATTCATATATGTTCAAGAAGGAAAGAAACTTACTCGCCAAAATTTGAAATACAATTACCTGAGTCTATAAGAGCTTTCAGAAGGATGTCTCTTCCAGAAGGTTGAATTGATGAGTCTGCTTTTATATAGACTTTAACCAAATATATGGATAATATTCAACTTTTCATGAATGAACTCAAATGATCCTTTCTCCAGTGGCTTGGTGAAAATGTCTGCCAATTTATTCTTTGAATTGATGAATTGAACATTAATTTCACCATTTTGTACATGATCTCCTATGAAGTGATGACGGATTTCAATATGCTTTGCTCTTAAATGGAGAATGGGATTTTGTGAGGTTGATCACACTTGTGTTGTCACATTTGATTTCAATGCAGGGTTCTTCTATTCCAAAATATTTTAGTTGTTGCCTGATTCAAAGAATTTGTGAACAGCAACTTCCAAGAGTAACATATTCTGCTTTTGCCATTGAGAGTGCCACATTGTTCTGCTTCTTAGAGAACCAAGACACTAACATTGGTCCCAAGAGTTGGCACGTACTAGATGTACTTGTCCTGTCAACTTTACAACCAGCTAGATCAGCATTTGAGTATCCAAGTAAGGTAAAGTCTTCTCCTTTTGAATACCATAGACATAACTTTGGATTTGTTACAATATACTTACTAATACGTTTAACAGCACTGAGATGTGATTCTCTAAGATCATCTTAGAATCTAGCACACATGCACACACTGAACAAAATATCAGGTCAAGAAGCAGTAAGATAGAGAAGAGAAGCGATCGTGCTTTGTATGTCTTTTGGTCTACTTTCTTTCCATTTTCATCCTTGTCGAGTTTGGAAGAACTTGACATAAGAGTCTCAATTTTCTTATAGTTTTCCATCCCAAACTTCTTAATAATATCTCTAGCATATTTCTCTTGATAATGAAAGTTCTTTCCTTTGAGTATCTGGCTTGTAAACACAGAAATAATGTTAACTCACCCATCATGCTCATTTTGAATTCTTCCTGCATAGATTTTCAAAATTTCTTTCATGGACTTTCATTGGAAGAACCAAAGATGATATCATCTACATATATTTGAACAAGTAGAAAGTCTTTTTCTTCCTTTTTAATAAACAGAGTTGTGTCAACCATTCCTTTCTTGAAACTATTACTTAATATAAACTTACTCAGTCTCTAATATCAAGCTCGAGGTGCTTGTTTCAGACCGGATAAAGCTTTCTTCAGTCTGTAGATAAAGTCTAATTTTTTGGGGTCTTCTAATCTTGGTGATTGTTCCACATAAACTTCTTCTTAGATGAAACCATTTAGAAATGCACTTTTGACATCCATTTGAAATAACCTGAAATTATGGAAACATGCATATGCAAGTAATAATCTTATAACTTCTAATATGGCTATGAATGCATATGTCTCATCATAGTTTATTCATTCCTCTTGCGTATAACTTTTTGCAATAAGTTTTGCTTTATTTTTGGTCACTTTACCCTTTTCATCCATCTTGTTCTTAAATACCCATTTTGTTCCAATTACACATTTTCCTTTTGGTTTTGGAATTAACTCCTAGACATCATTGATTTTGAATTGTCTGAGTTCTTCTTGCATTGCTTCTATCTAGCTTTCATCAGTTAAAGCTTTTTTTACTCCATTTGGTTCTATCTTAGAAATAAGAGTTAGTGTGCTTGAGTCTCCTCTTACTTTGGATCTGGTATGAATCTCTTATTCTATATTACCAATAATGAGATCTTTACAATGGTTTGAATAATCTCTTTGGATATGCGATTTATTAGTGTGTATGTGTCGTTTTATTGATGACTAGGCATAGTTTAGTCAAGTCGTTAGTCGATATAGCATTCTACTTTATTTTGATATTATTTCTCGTTTATATGATCGGAATGCAAGTTCGTTGATTTGAAGGAGCCTCATTCCAAGTGAGTAGTGCTAGATTTTCTTTGGATTTATAAAACTCATGCCTTGAAGAGTGTGTGTGTGTGTGTATAAATTAAACCGGAAAGAGCATTTTGTTGCATAAAGTGGGATTGAGTATTCATTACCTTTTAGTTATTTGGGAACGATTTGAGAAACATATTAGGAAATGTGTTGTGACAGTTTGCATATGTGTATTGTTTTATGGAAAGGTTCATGAACAATTTGAGAAGTGGATGAGAAATGGCGGGTGGTTATGTTGTGAAAAGTTATTTGCTTGGTTTATAAGATTGGTTTTTGGATTGGATTTCTAGTATTGGAGGATGGTTGTTTGTGCACAATATAACTATGAACCTAGTGAGGGGTTTGGGCATTTACTACGTTTTGGCAACTATAAATAGCTTGAGAAATGTTTTAGGCAAGCTATTGTGAAATGATATATATATATATATATATATATAGATATATATAATTGGGATAAATGCAATAGAAGTCCTAAAACTTGTTACGAAATTGTAATTGAGTTCTAAAACTTACAAAAAGTACAATCAAGTCTTAAAACTTGTCAAATTGGTTCAATTGAGCCCTAAAATTAACACCGTCAGACTTACTAACGGAAAATGCTGACGTGGTGTGGACGTGGCATTTTAAATAATTTTTATTTTCCACATGGCTTTTTAAAATTATTTTTATTCAAAATTAGATTTAAAAACTAAAAAAGAAAAGTAAAAATTTATTTTAAAAAAACTGTTGAAAAGAAAATGGCAGCTCCTCCGCCGCCGCCTGACCAGGGCAAGGGCCAACGACCCTCGCCCGGTCAGTCGGGCCGGCCGGCGACCTCTACCCAAGGCCGGTGACTGCATTTCCCGACCCCTCCGGCGATGGGCGGTGATGGTAACGGTGGAGGAGTTGCCATTTTATCTTCTTCTTTTTTTTTTAAATAAAATTTAGCTTTTCTTTTTTAGTTTTTAAATCTAATTTTGAATAATAAAAAAATTTAAAAAGCCACGTGGAAAATAAAAAAATCATTTAAAATACCACGTCAGCATTTTCCGTTAGTAAGTCGCGAGTGTTAACTTTAGAATTCAATTGAACAAATTTGATAAGTTTTAGTACTTGATTGCACTTTTTGCAAGTTTTAGAACTCGATTGCATTTTCGTAACAAGTTTTAGGACTTCTATTGCACTTATCCCTATATAATTTGTGAACTTGGTTTATGATATGAGTTCCATAACGATTTGAGAAACGTTTATGAAAGGTGTTTTGAAATCTCATGGGTTTATGAAATAGACTATAAAAATGATGTGAGATGTGCCTTGTGAACTGTATGATTTAATGAAAGGTTTGTGAAACGATATATTTTGGGTTTGCAAATCCTTCTTATGAAAGAATTACATTGACTTGGAGCATGGTTTGATAAAAAAGTGATTTGATTCGGTATGTGAAACCGATTTATGTTGCGGATTCTAGATTGGTTTTGTGGAAAGAATTTATTTGTGAAAGGGCTTATTAAATCAATTGTGATATAAACAGGTAAAGGACTAAGTGCTACATGATAACATAATTTCGTAAGAGTTACCTCTAGAATCTTGTAATTAAGGACTATGTGTTATACGATTATGTAATTTCATGAAAGCCACCTCTGTAGCCTTGTACTATTGATATATGTTGGTCAAGGACTAAGTTTTACACGATAACGTAATTCCATGAGAGCCACCTCTAGGGTATTGTACTATTGATATATGTTGGTTAAAGATTAAGTGTTATACAATAACATAATTTCTTAGAAATCACCTCTAGGGCCTTGTACTTGATATATATTGGTCAAGGACTCAATGCTACACAATAACATAATTTTATGAGAGCCACCTCTAGGGCCTTGTATTACTCAAGGACTAAGGGTGCGTTTGATTCGGCATTTGGAAAGCCCATTGGGAAAATGTAAAGCAGTTTAACCTAAAAGACTTTAGGCAAATAAAAAGGCTTTTTGGTAAACTATGATTTGAGAAGCAACTTTGAGAGAAATGCCGTTTGCTAGAAAACACATTTGAAAAACCCTTTGGGTGATTAATATTAGTTTTCTTAATTTTATTTGTTTAAAAAAAAATTATGCAACTTTTTAAATATAAATTTTGACAATAATACTAAAAAAGTCAAATACATATATAATTTTTTAAAAAAAAGACCAAACCCTTCATCGGAATTTTTTAATTTTTTAATTTTTTTGGTAAGGTAAGTATTATAGGGACTTGAACCAAAAACTTACACTCATGTTGATGAACATGTCAAAACGAGTGGAAGGGTGTCGAAATGGGGAAAAACACAAAGCCAAACAATGGCTACCAAAAGAGGAACAACAGCTATAAGCAGACAACTAGTGACATCCAAAGGAAGGGGGAAGAGAGGAATGAGGACAGCAGCTAGCAAAACAATAGCACCCGTCACAACAAACAACATTGAACATTGAAGAACCAGATGCAGGTCGCAGCTTCAACGAATCGTCATACCTGCCACAGCAACAAGAACTAGGGCAGAGCAAGAACAGAGACGTAAATCAATATCGATATTTTTATTTGCTTAAAATTGAAAAAAATGATGTATGCAACTTTTAAATTTAAATTTTGACAATAATGCTAAAAAAATCAAGTACATATATATATATATTTTTTTTTTAAAAAAAAGACCAAATTCTTCATTGAAATTTTTTAACTTTTATTTGTTTAAATTTGAAAAAATATTGTATGCAACTTTTTGACGATTGGTTGCTGATGTAATTTCGTCCTAAAAATCGGTCGGAACGAGGATTTCACATATATATACATATTGAACCGAAAAGAACATTTTGTTCCAAAAAGTGGGATTGGGTATTCATTACCTTTTAATTATTTGAGAACGGTTTGAGAAACATATTATGAAATATGTCACGACAGTTTGCATATGTGTACTATTCCATGAAAAGGTTTATAAATGATTTGAGAAGTGAATGAGAAATGGCGGGTAGTTATGTTGTGAAAAAGTTAACGAGAAGTCCTAGTTAATCAAGGGTATCTTTCTTTAAGAGTAATTGGAACCCTATGGTAGAGCCCTAAAAACTTGTTCAATCGAGTATGGTTTTTATCAAGGATTTTCACACATTTAAAGAAAAAAATTACCCAAAAAGCTTCTTTAGTCATTTCCAATAAATTAAAAAAAATTGAAAATTTTCTTGATCATTAGGAAATTTTAGGTTTTTTTAAAATAGTTTTTAAATTTTGGAAAAATAATTTCATTTTTTTCGAATCTTTTAATTTTCCAAGGATTCTTATGGATTTTTGAATATTTTAAAATTTTCTGAATTTTTAATATTTTATGGTTTTCTGAATTCTGAATTTTTATAATTTTCTAGACTTTTATATTTTTATATTAATATTAAAAAATTCGGACCTGGTCAAGAGACCCGGCCCTACTAAACTGACCCGGACCCTATCGGTGCGGGTTGGGCTAAAACCGGGCTGGCCTCAAAGCCCACTTAGAAAAAAGGAAGGGCCCACGCAGATGTTTTACAAAAGGGGCGGCCCCGCAGCCCACTTAGATTCTAGCCCACTTCAGTGCGGTTCATACACACCAGCCCATCGACAGCCCCAGCAGACAAACCACAGCCCATTTTCTCTTTTCTTTCATTCTGTTTTCTATTCTTTTTTTTTCTCTTTACTTTTGCTTTTTGCTCTTCTTTTTTTCTTTTAATCCCATTTTATTCCTTTCTTCTCCACGCATAGCCCTCTTTTCGAAGGCCCCCCTTCTCTACCACATTTTCACCGAAGTTCACCCAAACCATATGCCTCCTTTGTCGATCATCTCCTTCATCGAATCAAAACCGAACAAACCATGCCCACTTCTACTAACACCTTATGCCATCAACGTTATGCCAACCACTAACTCATGGACATACCACATCAAATGACAAGCCGATGTACACAGAAGCAAGCGTAAATCAAAGAAAATCAACATGAGCTCAGTCAAATATCTTAACGAACACCTAAGGAACATCAACCGAAGAGAGGACACAGGATCAACCGAGACTCCAAATGCACCGAAATATTTAACAACTGATGGGCAAAACCAAAACATGGCATAGCACCACATGGATGGGGTCAAGACTCGCACAAACCGGCCCTCAATGAAGGGAAAAAAAAAACGAGACAATAACCAACACTTCAAGAGCAATACAAAGTTAGAGGAGGTGGTCACGGATCTGACAGAAACATTTTCATAAGCACTTGGCGTGCGCTACCAAAATGAGGGATTTCGAACTCGATGGGGATTCGGACACAAACCTAACTTCCTAACATGCATACTAGATCACATAGTAGGTTTCACAGAGGACCGACGGGATCAAAAACAAAAAAGGCACCTATGCTCGAGGGGAAGACCTACTTGGTTAAGGGAAAGGCCGTGGCGGACGGGGGCTAGTGGACGAACCTCCCACGATGGCCGCCCACTTTCTCGAGCTCCCTCTCTTCCTGGCTCACTCTCTCACACCCACTCAAGCTCTCTCCTTTGGACTCTCCCCCAAAGACCCTCTCTCTCTCTCTCTCTCTCTTCTTTTAACGGCTAGCAACCGGCATGCTTGGTTTCTGCCACGCTAGCTGTTGTTGTTGGTCTGCAATGCCCTCGACCAAGATCCTCTTGTTCGTTCTTCTCTTTTCTGAAGAACGCATGAGGGAAAGAGAGGGAGAGGAAGAGAAGGCCAAGCTAGTCTTGGGGAAAATAAAGGGAAAGTGGGCCGGCCCAAGTGAAGAGAAAGAAAAAGGACAAGGATTTGGGCCAACCAAGACCTCAAGTCTGGTTTCGTATCTCTTTTTTTCTTTTTCTTCTTCTTCTTTTTTCTTTTGAAAATTTTAATAATTACCATTACTACTGCAAATATTCCTAATGCTAGTATGTGATGCAATTTAGTTAAAAATATTCACTTCACTCTCTCTTTTTTAACTAATTATTTTTTTAATTTAAAAAATCAATTTTTTATAATTAATACTAGTGATGCTAATACTCCTTGTGACAGCCTGAATTTTCAAAGTTGTTTTTGATTAAATAAATCGGGCTTTTCGTCGACGTGTCTATAGTGCTATTTTTTGAGTTGGCCACTCACGAGATAACTGGTTTATCTGGGGAAGCCATTAAGGGATCTAAATGCAATGGACTTGAGAATTCGACTAGGAATCGACTGCTCAACCATGTCTGTCTACCGAGATCATTACGGCACTGTCAAAATCGATTAGAAACTGGAGATAGGTCGATTCGACTAAGATATGTGATCAGAGTGTGGGTGATTCCACTTAATTGCAAAATACTCGTCGATCGGCACTAGTTCGATTTTTCTATCGTTTTGGTACCCGATGTCCGTATTTGAAACCTCGAGATTTTCACGACAACCGAGAGTCGCCAATGTGTCGGAGATGTACGTTGTGACTCGAGACAAATCGATCATGGGTCAATTGCACAAAAAATTCTTTAAAACTACCCGGTAGACTAGGTCACTCTAAAAGCGCACCAGATTGAAATTAACCGATTATTTGAACCCGATTTTAGAAATTGAAAGTTCTGTGGTGTCACGAGTTATATTAGGGATGTTGACTCATCCTCCGAGAAATTTTGAGAGATTCCGAGATTTTTATGAAAATTTGAATCGGATGCCACGGAAAATTGGTGAAAATTCATACGGGCCAAATTAAATGAAATTTGAACTTCCAAGCCGGGCTATGTGCTGATGAGAATTTATAGAAATTTTGTGGACTTTTTCTTTAACGAAATTGGACTTTGAATTGAAGGAATCAGAGAAGAAATTGAAGCCAAAGTTGAGTGATGAAATTTAACCCAAAATGTGAAATTCGGATCTTTGAGAAGACAGCAATTTTGGGCTTCAAAATTTCTTTAATTAATGGAATTTTGGGCAAGAAAGTATTAGGGGGCATTATGGTAGGCATGTGAGCTTTAGAGGGGACCAAGCATTTATGGATTTGGCTAAGATTTGGACTTTTTGTCTCTCTCTCTCTCAACTTCCCCTACACGATTGATATCCCTCTCTCGTGCGCCCTCGTGTTCGACTCCCCTCCATTCTGTTTTCATTTTTATCTTTGAAGCAACCCAGCAGCTGCCCATTTTCATTTCTTCCTCTCGTGTCTTCCCACTACCATCATCATCATCCAACATCCACCATCATCCACCACCATCATCATATCCCCCCTCAACCTTGCATAGCCTTGCGTCTTCAGCCTCACTTTCTTGCCGCATCATCCATCGAAGTCCCTCCAGCATCTCAATCTGTGTCTCTTCCACCGAGCTGCCACATTTGGTCAGCAAACCCCCACCGAAATTCCACTATGTTGACTCTAGTAGCCACACCATCCAAAGCCACGAGACTCTGAAGCAGCTGCTCCTTCGTCGTTGGTCTTCACGAAGCGGCCCTCGATCAAGCAGCTGGTGTTTTCTTGTTCGGTCTCCCACAGTTCGGCCTGCATCATCAGCAAACCAATTCAGATTTTAGGCCCAACAGAAGCCATTTAGTTCAGCCCATTTCCAGCAAGTTGGTTCGGCCCAACCTCCAAGCAAGTCAGGCCCATAAGAATTTCAGCTTGCGATTCAAGTGAAGCCTAGCCCAAGTTGAAAACAAATCTCAAATTTGGGCTGAGATTTGTTGGGCCCATTTTAGGCCCGACCCAAGTGTTCGCCAACACCGCCGAAAATTAGAATTTCGGCTGCTGTCGCACCGTCGTCGTGGTAAACCGATTTTCGCAATACACCGGTGAGTTTATTCTCTAAACTCTTCTTAGTAGGCTTTGATGCTAAGGGGTGTTTAGATTTATTTAATTAGGAATTAGGTGATTAGTTAGATTAAATTAGTGATTTAATTATTTAGTTGAGCATGTTAGGTGGTTAGAATGATTTAGCTAAGGCCTAATTAAATTGTATTATTTATCTAGAAGGGTTCGGGAATTTTCCGGGTCCGTATTGTTACTTAATTTAATAATTTTGTCCTAGGTTAGTATTTTGGAAATTAAAATGAATTAATTAATTAATTTTCGAAATTAATTATTAATTAATTTTTTTTTTTTTTTTGGAAATTAGGACGGGATAGCCGTTGACCGGAATTTCGTGCTGATTGCAATGGTGTGGTTAATTTCTGCAATTGAGTGTTAAATTATGCAAAATGAGTGATGATTGGATTTTTGGTATTTAATTCCAAAAATTGTGAATTTCCAATATTTATTTAGAATATCTCGGGTGTCGGATTTTAACACCGAAAATGATTTTATATAATATATAAAATGGTGGGATTTTAAAAAGGAAAATGTCAATTTTTAAGGTTCGAGTTGACCGTGTACCCACACACGACTATTTATTTTCATGCGTATTTCTAATATGAAGAAAAAAGCCAGGTTCACCATTGTAATTGAAGCATTTGAGTGCAATGCATGGTGCCTTGGGCCATATTTGAGTGATCGTGTGATGATTAAGAGAAATCGTCCCGGGCTGTTGAGGTGGATGTTACCCCTATATGGGATATCCCTTGACAAAGGGAAGCCGGTCGCAGTAGATTCTGGACCCTATGCTCCTTTGGGAAAGCCGTCGACGTAATGACGTGCCGTGCTCAATGGGGTGTGACGATGCCGGCAATGCCGAAGACCGCCGAACAGAGAGTAGGCCGTGCTATATGCCGAGATCAATCTAGGAACGCATGATGAATTGAGTATTGTGTTCCAATTAATTGAGCTTGAGTGATGCTCTAATTTATGATATGAACTGTGCTAACCTACAAGGTGGAACTGAGACGAGGTAAGTATCCTTGATTATGTGATTGTGTGCTTAGAACGTTTCTTAGCGTCTTTCCCTCCTAGCCGAAGTTTGGAGCTTAGACTTACTGAGACATTGTCTCATTGGTTATTGTTTAACCACTTTCAGGGTCATCGAGTAGAGGACCTAGAGCAGAGAGGAGGTGATCTGAAGTATGGGTCGGATAGGACCGCTTCTTTTTGGAGAACAGTTTTTTGTAGTCTTTTGACCATAGACTCTTGTACTTGACTCAGCATATGTTTATAAAAGCATGTTTGTTTGTGAAATTATTGTTCTACTTTTCTATCCCGAGATGGTTACCATTAGGGGATTCTTTTTCGCTTCCGTATGTGCAATAAAGTAAAAAGGGTCCGCGACTAGTCCTGGGAAGTCGCAAAATTTTATCGACCAGAGAGGGATGTGTACGTGCTCGGGGTATGAGGCGTGACATCCCCTTTTTATGGCATCAGTGCAAGATTTGAGTTTGGAGTGATAAGGTGCGAAGGGTTCTTGGGTCAGTTAGTAGGAAAGGCATTTATTTTTTGCTGATACATGTGATTTTTTGCTGTTCGGTAAATTGGTTATGGTGATCACTCAGTTTCTAATTCGGTGTGAAATTGGAAACAGGTTTTGTAAAAGAGCTACAACATGAGTGATCAGGAGCCGAGGACTCCTAGGCAGAGGACTTTATCCTCAGTGACTCGGGCGAGGACGCCAACGAGAGGCGGTGCCCGAGGTGGCCAAGGTAGAGCGCAGGCTGAGGCCAGTGCAAGTGGTGCAGCACCGCCGCCGATTCCGCCGGTTGGTGCTAGGGTAACAACCCTTTGTGATCCAAGAATGGATGGGATCATGCAGGCGCTCCAAATGATTGGAAATCTGATGGGCCAGCAAGCCCAAAATCAAGCAGCCGCAGCCGCTACCGCACCTGCTGAAGTTCCACGGGGGAACAAGAGACCCATTCACAAGCTCGTCGAGCAGTTCTTGAAATTACAACCGCCGAAGTTTACCGGGACAGGAGATCCCGAAGTTGCAACCCGTTGGATCGAAGAATTGGAGAAAGCGTTTGCACCGCTGAGGTGCAATGAAGAAGAAAAGGTCACCCTTGCAATATATCAATTGTAGGGGGTTGCAAGTACTTGGTGGAGAGCCACCAGAGAAGAGGTATTCCCCGAAGGTGGGGTTCCGGTGTGGAACACCTTCGTTAGAGCATTTAATGGCAAGTACTTTTCCAACTATGCCAAGCAATTGAAGATGGCGGAATTCCTGCACCTTCGTCAAGGTTCAATGATTGTGGACCAGTACGAGGCAAAGTTCGCCGAGCTTTCATAGTACGCCCCGAGATTGATTGCAGATCTCGAGGAGAAGGTAATGAGGTTTTTGGATGGCCTCCGACCGGAGTTGAAAAATCCACTAGTGCCATTAGATATAAAGAGCTATAACGAGCTGTACGGACGAGCTCAGCTAATAGAGAAGAATCTGAACAAACAAGCCGCCGCATTTGGGTCACGGTTTGGCTTTAACCAGGATAGGAATAGGTTTGTGAAGAAACCTATCCATGGAGGAAGGCATCCCATTTCGCCCAACAGGAAGGGTGGAATAGGAAAATATGCACAGAGACAGAATGGTGCGTGTTGCTTCTACGAAAGACGACAAGGGTCAGCCCCGTGCCACTTTAGGCCGGGTGCTTGTTATGAGTGTGGCCAGCAAGGTCACTTGGCTAGAAATTATCCCAGAAGACCGATGGGACCGCCGCAGTTGCCGCCACCGCCATAGATGAATCAAAACCGAGGACTTCTGCCACCAAATGCACAGTAAAATGGACTACTTAGACCTCTAGTGCAAGGAAGGACCTATGCTATCACAAGAGAGCAGGCGGAGGATGCGCCTAATGTGATTATAGGTATTGTTTCACTGAACAACAACGCTGCTTATGCTTTATTTGACCTTGGTGCAATACATTCATTTATAGCTGAGTAGTATGTTAAGCTGGTAGGATTGATTCCTCAATTGTTGGAGTTAGTGGTCAGTATATCGACACCATTAAAGGATACCGTGTTAGTTACAGTGGGTTGTCATGGTTGCACGTTAGCGATTGGTGAGCGAGAGGGGAAGATAGACTTGATAGTCCTAGCCATGTATGATTTTGACCTGATAATTGGCATGGACTGGCTCACCAAGCAACGAGCTAAGCTAGACTGTTATTGTAAGGTGATCCAATTTAACTTGGTAGAGGGTGAGAGTTTCGAGTTTATTGGAAGTCGAGGAGGACCCTTGATTGCTCTAATCTCGTCTCTTGAGGCAACCCGGTTGTTAGACGAGGGTTGTCAAGGTTATCTAGCAACTGTCATGGATACGACAGTTGAGGAGTTAAAGATCGAGGACATAGCAATGGTTCAAGAATTTCTAGATGTGTTCCCGAAAGAATTGCCAGGTCTACCGCCAGAAAGAGAAATAGAGTTTGTGATTGAGTTAGCCCCCGGGACAGAGCCCATCTGTAAGGCCCTTACCGGATGGCTTTATCAAAATTGAAAGAACTGAAGGTGCAGATGCAAGAGTTATTGGATAAGGGATTCATACGTCCTAGTGCATCACCTTGGGGAGCACTGGTTCTTTTTGTGAAGAAGAAGGATGGATCGTTGCGCCTGTGCATCAACTATCGGCAACTCAATTAGGTGACGATCAAGAACAAATATCCACTACCAAGAATAGATGACTTGTTTGATCAGTTACAAGGAGTGTTGATATTTTCAAAGATCGACTTGAGGACGGGATATCATCAGCTGAAGATCAGAAAGGAGGACATTCCTAAGTCAGTGTTTCGTACACGGTACGGCCATTATGAATTCACGATCATGCCATTCGGGTTGACGAACGCTCTAGCTGTTTTTATGGATTTGATGAACTGAGTGTTCAAATAATACCTAGATCAATTTGTGATCATGTTCATCGATGACATCCTAGTGTATTCGAGAAGCCTAGAGGAGCATGAATGACATTTGAGGTTGGTACTGTAGACTCTAAGGACTCGTGAGCTAAATGCTAAGTTCAACAAATGCAAGTTTTGGTTGACTCGTGTTGCTTTTCTAGGTCACGTGATCTCAGGAGAAGGAATCTCCGTAGACTCGAGTAAGATTGAAGTAGTTATCAATTGGCCGAGACCAACGACAGTGACAGAGATCAGAAGTTTTCTGGGTTTAGCAGGATATTACAGAAGGTTCGTAGAAGGGTTTTCAACATTAGCATTGCCTATGACTCGACTGTTAAAGAAGGAAGAGAAATTCATATGGACAGACAAGTGCGAGCATAATTTCCAGGAGCTTAAGGAAAAGCTAACTACCGCACCTATGCTGACCATACCATCTGGTCCTGGAGAATACAAGATTTACAGTATGCGTCATTCAGAGGATTGGGTTGCATGCTGATGCAGCATGGTAGAGTTGTTGCATAAGTGTCCCGTTAGTTGAGACCTCATGAACTAAATTACCCGATGCATGACTTAGAACTCGCAGCAATTATTTTTGCTTTGAAGATTTAGAGACATTATTTGTGCGGAGAAAGATTCCAGATCTTCACAGACCATCAAAGTCTCAAACATTTATTCTCTCGTAAGGAGTTGAATATGAGAGGCGTCATTTGGATGGAACTCCTAAAGGACTATGATTGTGATGTTTTGTATCACCCAAGAAAAGCGAATAAAGTCGCAGATGTACTAAGTAGGAAGTCTTCAGTTACTCATATACTGATTAAGGAATGGAACTTAATTGAGAGAGCTCGAGATTTGGTCTTCAAATTTGAGGTATGCCACATTTCAAACCTTATGACCACCCTTAGAATTAAGCCGGAAGTGCATATAAGGATTAAGACACTTCAGCCGACAGATCCGAATATTCAGAAAATTATGCGAGAAGAGGAAGATTGACTTTCAGATTTCTGAGGACGAAACCTTGAGGTTCCAAGGATGATTGGTTGTACTTGACGATGTAGAGCTTAGAGAGGAGATCTTGTTAGAAGCACATCGTAGCAGTTACAGCATTCATCCTGGCAGTACAAAGATATATCCGAATCTGCGTCAACACTATTGGTGGTCAGGTATGAAGGTGGATATCGCCAAGCATGTCGCCAAGTGTTTGACATGTCAACAAGTGAAGGCACAGCATTGTAAGCCGGGAGGATTTCTGCAACCTCTTGCGATCCCAGAATGGAAATGGGAACATATCACAATGGATTTTGTGACGGGCTTACCGAGGAATCAGAGAGGAAATGACTCTATTTGGGTAGTGGTTGACAGACTAACAAAGTCGGCTCACTTCATTGCAGTTCGAAAGGACCTCAGTTTGGATAGACACGCAGAACTGTATGTGCATCAAGTTGTTCGTCTGCATGGAGTGCCGATGACGATTACATTAGACCAAGATCTGAGATTTATAGCTGCATTTTGGAAAAGTCTGCAGAGTGCATTAGGAATGAAGCTGCAGTACAGTACGGCATATCATCCTCAGACTGATGGCTAGTTCAAGAGGACAATTCAAACCCTCGAGGACATGCTGCGTGCTTGCGTGTTGGATTTTAAGGGAAGTTGGGAAGAGCAACTTCACCTGGTGGAGTTTGCCTACAATAACAATTACCAACAGAGTATTCAAATGGCTCCTTTCGAAGCATTGCATGGCAAAGTGTGCAGAACATCGGTATGTTGGGATGAAGTCAGAGAACGGAAAATTACAGGCCTAGAGTTGGTTCAGTAGTCAGTGGATGCAGTTGCCGTTATTAGGGACAGATTAAAGACCATTCAAAGCCGCCAAAAAAGCTACCCAGATAAGTGCCGGAGACCATTGGAATTTCAAGTTGGTGATCATATTTTTCTAAAAGTATCACCAATGAGAGGTACTTCACATTTTGGCAAGAAATGAAAACTGAGTTCGAGGTACGTAGGTCCATTTGAGATTCTTGAAAGAATTGGGATCCTAGCGTATCGTCTTGCATTACCGCCAAAGTTGGCACGTGTCGATGTTGAGGAAGTATGAGCCTAACCCGACCCACGTGCTCAATTTTGAGGAATTGGATGTGGACGACAGAGTGTTATACGTTGAAAGCCCGGTTCAGATTGTGGACGATAAGGAGCAGGTCCTGCGTTCTAAGACCATCCCGTTGGTCAAAGTGGTCTAGCAACACCACGGCACAGAAAGAGCAACCTGGGAAACCGAAGAATCGATGAGACGACTATACCCCCACCTTTTTGCTTAAAGATTGTAATAGGTTTAAAATTCGAGGACGAAATTTTTATAAAAGGGGAAGAATTGTGACTGCCTGAATTTTCTAAGTTGTTTTCGATTAAATAAATCGGGCTTTTCGTCGACGTGTCTATAGTGTTATTCTCTGAGTTGGCCACTCACGAGATAATTGGTCTATCTGGGAAAGCAATTAAGGGATCTAAATGCAATGAACTTGAGAATTCAACTAGGAATCGACTGCTCAACCGTGTCCGTCTGCCGAGATCATTACGGCACTGTCGAAATCGATTAGAGACCGGAGATAGGTCGATTTGACTGAGATATGTGATCAGAGTGTGGGTGATTCCACCTAATTGCAAAATACTCGTCGATTGGCACTAGATCGATTTTTCTATCGTTTTGGTACCCGATGTCCGTATTTGAAACCTCGAGATTTTCACGACAACCGAGAGTCGCCAATGTGTCGGAGATGTACGTTGTGACTCGAGACAAATCGATCACGGGTCAATTGCACAAAAAATTCTTAAAAACTACCTGGTAGACTAGGTCACTCTAAAAGTGCGCCAGATTGAAATTAACCGCTTATTTGAACTCGATTTCAGAAATTGAAAGTTCTGTGGTGTCACAAGTTATATTAGGGACGTCGACTCATCCTCCGAGAAATTTTGAGAGATTCCGAGATTTTTACGGAAATTTGAATCGGATGCCGCGGAAAATTGGTGAAAATTCATACGGGCCAAATTAAATGAAATTTGAACTTCCAAGTCGGGCTATGTGCTGATGAGAATTTATAGAAATTTTGTGGACTTTTTCTTTAATGAAATTGGACTTTGAATTGAAGGAATCGGAGAAGAAATTGAAGCCGAAGTTGAGTGATGAAATTTAACCCAAAATGTGAAATTCGGATCTTTGAGAAGACAGCAATTTTGGGCTTCCAAATTTCTTTAATTAATGGAATTTTGGGCAAGAAAGTATTAGGGGGCATTGTGATAGGCATGTGAGCTTTAGAGGGGACCAAGCATTTATGGATTTGGCTAAGATTTGGACTTTTTGTCTCTCTTTCTTAGCTTCCCCTACACGATTGCTATCCCTCTCTCGTGCGCCCTCACGTTCGACTCCCCTCCATTCTGTTTTCATTTTTATCTTTGAAGCAACCCAGCAGCTGCCCCATTTTCATTTCTTCCTCTCATGTCTTCCCACTACCATCATCATCATCCAACATCCACCATCATCCACCACCATCATCATATCCCCCCCCCCTCAACCTTGCATAGCCTTGCGTCTTCAGCCTCACTTTCTTGCCGCATCATCCATCGAAGTCCCTCCAGCATCTTGATCCGTGTCTCTTCCACCGAGATACCACGTTTGGTCAGCAAACCCCCACCGAAATTCCACTCTGTTGACTCCAGCAGCCACACCATCCGAAGCCACGAGACTCCGAAGCAGCTGCTCCTTACCGTTGGTCTTCACGGAGTGGCCCTCGATCAAGCAGCTGGTGTCTTCTTGTTCAGTCTCCCACAGTTCGGCCCGCATCATCAGCAACCCAATTCAGATTCAGGCCCAACAGAAGCCATTTAGTTTAGCCCATTTCCAGCAAGTTGGTTCGGCCCAACCTCCAAGCAAGTCAGGCCCATAAGAATTTCAGCCCGCAATTCAAGTGAAGCCCAGCCCGAGTTGAAAACAAATCTCAAATTTGGGCTGAGATTTGTTGGGCCCGTTTTAGGCCCGGCCCGAGTGTTCGCTGACACCGCCGAAAATTAGGATTTCGGCCGCTGTCGCGCCGTTGTCGCGGTAAACCGATTTTCGTGATACACCAGTGAGTTTATTCTCTAAACTCTTCTTAGTAGGCTTTGATGCTAAGAGGTGTTTAGATTTATTTAATTAGGAATTATGTGGTTAGTTAGATTAAATTAGTGATTTAATTATTTAGTTGAGCATGTTAGATGGTTAGAATGATTTAGCTAAGGCCTAATTAAATTGTATTATTTATCTAGAAGGGTTCGGGAATTTTCCGGGTTCGTATTGGTATTTAATTTAATAATTTTAGCCTAGGTTAGTATTTTTGGAAATTAAAATGAATTAATTAATTAATTTTCGAAATTAATTATTTATTAATTTTTTTTTCAGAAATTAGGCCGGGATAGCCGGTGACCACAATTTCATACTGATTGCAATGGTGTGGTTAATTTCTGCAATTGAGTGTTAAATTATGCAAAATGAGTGATGATTGGATTTTTGGTATTTAATTCCAAAAATTGTGAATTTCCAATATTTATTCAGAAAATCCCGGGTGTCGGATTTTAACACCGAAAATGATTTTATATAATATATAAAATAGTGGGATTTTAAAAAAGGAAGAATGTGAATTTTTCTGGGTCGAGTTGACCGTGTACCCACACACGACTATTTTCATGCGTATTTCTAATACGAAGAAAAAGCCAAGTTCACCATTTTAATTGAAGCATTTGAGTGCAATGCACGGTGTCATGGGTCATATTTGAGTGATCGTGTGATGATTAAGAGAAATCGTCCCGGGCTGTTGAGCTAGACGTTATCCCTATATGGGATACCCCTTGACAAACGGAAGCCGGTCGCAGTAGATTCTGGACCCTATGCTCCTTCGAGAAAGTCGTCGACGTAGTGACGTGCCGTGCTCAATGGGGCGAGATGATGCCTGGCAATGTCAGAAGACTGCCGAATAAATAGTAGGTCGTGCTACATGCCGAGATCAATCTAGGAACGTATGATGAATTGAGTATTGTGTTCCAATTACTTGAGCTTGAGTGATGCTCTAATTTATGATATGAATTGTAGTTCTTTCAGCTGGTACGTCCATGATGGGGTGCAAACGGAACGCACCGTTTCATCTTGATGCGTTACGATGGAAAGTCACCAATGGAGGGGTACGAAGGGAGACGTATAAAATCTCTCGAACACAACCGTTGGGAGATGTTGTCAAATTCATTCGCACCAAATTTTCTCTCTATTTCCATCATCAAGAAAGAAGGCGTTCCATCATCAATTTGCAAGAACGGTTTGCATTTACGCCGTGGAATCGGGTGTTTTCCTTGTGATTGCATCCAGACCAACGTGAGGCAGTGTTGTTCGTGATTGATTCGCAATTCAACGTTCGATCCGGGGCTATTTGCTGTTTGCGCATTGGAATCAGGTAAGTCGTCTTCCGTCTACTAGAATTCCATCATTGGTATTAGAGCCCGGTCGTGATTTCTGCCTTGTTTTTCATTGAATTTTCTCGTTTAACTTTTGATACTGAGATCAAGAGTATCAATTCTACACTGTTTGGATGTCTAATGGTCGGAATTGCCATCTGAAAAACTCGAAATTTCAACCGGAGTGAAGAACGGACTCGGCGTCGAGTACACCCGTACGGTTTTGGCCTTTTTTCGATATAATTTTTGGGCCAAAATTAATTTTTGAATATACAGGGTGAAAGATCTCATCGAGATGAGTCCAACGGTGGGTCGAGCGCTGCCGTACGACGCCGCACGAGCCCACACGAGCGGCCAGAAGCCGCTGCGCGTGGGCGCCACGCGCCTAAAGCGCTGGCTTGGCCAACGCGTGCGATACACGCGCCAGTACGTGAACCGGCGGGTGCGCGTCACGCGCCAGTCGACGAACCGGAGCGTGATGACGTCACCGTGATGTCATCCAACGGTCGGTAACCGTTGGGATGACGTCACCGTGACGTCATCCAACGGTCGGTAACCGTTGGGATGACGTCATGGATGAGGTCACCGTCGGCGGTAGTTGGCCGGCCGGTCACCGACCGGCGAACCACCCGACCCGTCGACCCGAACCGACCCGTTGACCTGACCCGACTCGTGGACCGTTGACCCGACCTGTTGACCATTGACCCGACCCGTTGACCGTTGACCCGACCCGTTGACCGGTCAACGGTTGGACCGGGCCGGACCGGCCAGGAGCTGTTTGGCTCGTTGGCGCGTGCGCCACATGCGCCACGCACTCAGGCGGCGTGTGGGGGCGCGTGGGGGCTCTGATTGGAGCGTGGTCGGTGGCGTTGGGTTCGTATGGATGTCCTCTACACTGTGGTATAATTAGTTTTCATTTTTGAATTTTATAAATGTATGAAAATGTGTAGGGAACCCTATGTACGCGTATTTTTTGGGGTTTATTGCATAGTTTATTCATTTGTAGCTTGTATTTCCTTGTGGTTTAAGAAATACATTAGCTAGCTTGTGTGCAAATGATATCATATATGCTGTGTAGAACTTGGTTTGATAATACCATGTATATAGTTTTAATATACTTGCAATTTTCTAGTTGCTAGAAAATTAGAACAATGGTAGGAAATCAATCACATGTTGAATTGCAATTTTAATTATAGTTGAAGCATGATTGTTGTTTATACGTCGGTTATTATCATGCTTTGGTTTTGTGTTAAGGAAAGATGTAGAAATTACATGAGGTCATGTAATTATTTTTCCTAGTGGGAGTTCATAGGTTGGTAGAATTCGAAGTAGTCCTCACCTAGAACTCAAAATTTGTGCAAATTAAACTAATTAATGATAATTGAACAATCGTACATAGAAGTTGATTGGGAACATAGTGAACTTTTGTTTCTGTGTCTTTTGTTGAATTATTATTATTGTAGTTTGTTTTTGCTGCAAATTAAATATGTGTGTTACTCTGAAAAATGTGCTAGTATTGATTCTGCGTCTATTATGTCAATGTGTTATAGCAATTGATTATGGCATCAGCATCCAAGACAATTGTGGCTAATCTCAATAAGGGTAAGAAGCTGAACGATGACAATTATGATATTTGGCACTGAAAGGTTCAGTACATCCTTGAGGAGCAAGAGGTTTTGGAAACCCTCAACCACACCATAGATGAACCTGAGCATGGAACTTCAGCTCAACACAGGAGAGATCTAGAAGCTTATCAAGCTTGGAAAAAGAAGAATAGCATTGCTCGCATCACGTTGCTGAGCTATATGCAAGATGATCTCATGTGTGAGTTTGAAAGTTATGATAAAGCTCAAGCTATGTGGGTTGCCTTGAAGGATAAGTTTGGGGGTACATCTGCCACTAAGTTAAGGAGACTCACCATCAAGTTTGACACATTCCGAAAGCCCCCAAATGTAACAATGAGGCAACATCTTCGGGAGATGTCAAACATGATCCGTGAGCTGAAGTTGGCAGGTCACTCCCTTACTGATGAACAGCAAGTTCAGGCTGTTATAAGGTCTCTTCCTGATAATTGGGAACATATGAAGATCAATATGACACATGGTGAGAACATCGTCACTTTTGATGATATTGCGCGTCATTTGGAATTAGAGGATGAGCGCCTAGAGGCTGCGAGATCCTCTACCCATGCTTATGTTGCTGAAACGAGTTCGCGCAAAGCTTTGGGCTTCAAGCGCAAGAGGAATCTTCAGTTCAACAACAAAGGGAAGATGACTGATCAGGGACCCAAGAGGGCTAAGACCTTCCGACGCAAGAAGCGTGGTGGGAAGAAGGACAAGGCCAAGATGGAGTGCCACAATTGTGGCAAGCTGGGTCATTTTGCTCGTGAATGCACTGAGCCGAAAAAGGTACCTTATTACTCCATTACTTTGAGTAATGCTTTTGTTTCTAGTACTGTAATGCTTGCTGAATCTCATCCAATGTGGACTGTAGACTCAGGAGCAACAGACCATGTAGCTAGAGACCGAGAAGCATTTGTGGAGTATCGTCGGATACCGCCTGGAAGAAGATGGATATATGTTGGGAATAACTCAAGAGTTGAAGTGAAGGGTATCGACACATGTAAATTAATCTTACGTGGTGGTCGAAACCTATTCCTGCATGATGTCCTTTATGCTCTAGATATTCGACGAAAATTGGTCTCTGTAGTTGTTCTTCTTAGCTTAGGTTATGTATTGAATTTCCATGGTGATTGTGTTGATATTTTGTATGGAACAGTTTATTATGGTTCAGGTCATGTATTGAATGGTTTTATGGTGTTAGACATTGACTATGATCAGTACAATGTTAATATTGATGGTTGTTTTTCTTTAATTGCGTTTTCTAATAACGTTGAGATTGATACAAATACTTGGCATGCTAGATTAGGTCACATTGGGTTGCAAAGAATGCAAAGATTAGCTAGAGAATGCCTTTTAGGGTCACTCACTAATGTTAATCTACCTATATGTGAACATTGTCTAGCGGGAAAAGCAACTAGAAAACCATTCGGTAAAGGGACTAGAGCTGAATTTCCATTGCAACTCATACATTCTGACATTTGTGGTCCTTTGAATGTGAGGGCGAGACATGGAGCCTCATATTTCATCACTTTCATAGATGACTTCACGCGTTTCGGTTATGTCTTTCTGATCTCCCATAAGTCTTAAGCATTAGAATGCTTTAAACGATATATAACGATGGTAGAGAATCAGTTGAACAAAACAATAAAGGCATTGAGAACCGATCGCGGACGTGAGTATCTATCGGAGCAATTCAAGGCTCTTTGTGATGAAAAGGGAATTGTACGACAATTGACTATTCCTAATACTCCACAACAAAATGGGGTAGCTGAGAGAAGGAATAGAACCCTATTGGAAATGGTTAGGTTTATGATAGCGCAAGCAAATTTACCTATCTCCTTTTGGGGAGATGCATTATTGACTGCTGCCTATGTACTTAACCGAGTGTCCTCAAAATCGGTCACTTCCACCCCTTATGAATTATGAACTGGAAGAAAACCAGACTTAAGTAGTCTACGTCCATGGGGATGTGCAGCTTATGTTCATGAATCTTCCCATAAATATGGCAAATTAGGCCCTAGAGGGAAGAAATGTATCTTTATAAGATATTCTGAACACTCCAAAGGGTATGTGTTCATAGGTGAACAAGCTGATAGAAGTGTGACCGAAAAGAAGTCACGAGATGTCACGTTCTTGGAGAACGATTTTCCTAGTAGAGTTGAGATTGATAAGGATTTCCAATTATATGAGATGGAAGATCCTAATAATACACTCACTAATGTTATGGAGGGAAACGGAGATTTACCTCAACATGAAAGACCTAGTGGGAGTGTAGCATCGTCTGGCGAATTGAATTCAAGAGAAATTCAGTTACGTAAAAGTAATCGTAAAAGTATTCCTCGTCGTCGTTTTGAGATTGAAGGGGAAGCATTTATGATTGCTCATAAAGATGATGCCGAGCCTAAGACTGTTCAAGAGGCTCTCTCATCCCTCGATAAGGAAGAATGGAGAAAAGCTTTGGAAGACGAGATGGAGTCAATGAAGACAAATCATGTCTGGGACTTGGTTGATCTACCACCCAATCATAAGGCCATTGGAAACAAATGGGTCTTTAAGATTAAGCAAAGGGCGGATGGATCCATTGAAAAGTATAAGGCTCGTCTTGTGGTGAAAGGTTATACTCAACAAGAGGGTATAGACTACGAGGAAACCTTTTCACCAGTTGTAAGGTTTGCCTCAATACGCCTTATTCTAGCCATCGTTGCACATTTGGACCTTGAATTACATCAAATGGATGTAAAGACGGCATTTCTCAATGGAGAACTAGATGAGGAAATTTATATGAAACAACCAATAGGTTTCATAGCTAAAGGTCAAAAGCATAAAGTTTGCAAACTTCATTGCTCAATATATGGCCTTAAGCAATCATCTAGACAGTGGTATCTTCGTTTTCATCGAGCCATAACAACTTTTGGTTTTACGATGATCAAAGAAGATCACTGTGTATATGTCAAGCGGTCTGAAGATAAATTTGTGATTTTATCACTTTATGTGAACGATATTCTGTTGGCTGGAAATGACAAGGTTATGGTAATCACCATAAAAGAATGGTTGTCCTCCAATTTTGAAATGAAGGACAGGGGAGAAGCTGCCTATATATTAGGAGTTAAGATCGAAAGAGATTGATCAAGGAAACTCCTTACTTTATCACAAGAATCTTATATTATGAAGATTCTTGATCGTTTCAATATGCAGCACTGTAATCTCATTGATACCCCTGTCATACAAGGTGAAAGCCTAAGTACTGAGATGTGTCCTAAGACTCCAGAAGAAATTAAAATAATGGAAACTGTTCCTTACGCTAGTGCGATCGGAAGTTTGATGTATGCTATGATGTGTACTCGACCCGACATATGTTATGCCGTGGGATTGGTGAGCCGATTTCAATCAAATCCCGGTCAAGCACACTAGAAAGCAGTGAAGAGGATCCTGAAATACTTGAAGGGCACTATGGACTATCGACTTTGTTACCAAGGGAATGATTTACGCCTATTAGGTTATTCAGATGCTGATTGGGGTGGAGACCTGGATAAGCGTAAATCGACTTCTGAATATGCTTTCTTGCTCAATGGAGGTGCAATTTCTTGGAATAGCAAGAAACAAACATGCACAACCTTGTCTACTATGGAGGCTGAATTTATTGCGTGTTCTGCCGCAGTGCAAGAAGCAGTATGGTTAAAACGTTTCTTTGAAAATTTAGCAATTGTCACTGAGATTCCAAGACCGGTGACAGTTTATTGCGATAGTCAAGCAACCATTGCCTATGTGAAAGATCCCAAGTATCATGGAAGGACGAAGCACATTGACATAAAGAATAACTTCATCAGAGATATTATAGCGCAGAAAGAAGTGATTCTACAATACATTTCAACCAATAGAATGGTTGCTGATCCATTTACAAAGGCTATTCCTAGAGACATATTCTTGACCCACAGGATATCATTAGGTTTGCGTAGAATGTGATGTGTTATTGTAGAGGATCATTGTTTTATGTATTTATGGACATATGTATTGTACTTGTTTGTTTATTAATGACTTGATGTTTTATCAAAAAGTACAAATCCATTATGAGACTGGCACAAGCACACATATATTATTGGAAAGTATGTCGGCAGGTAATGATTGGCTTACTCACACGAGCAATCGCCTCAAGTGCTATAGTTAGCACGTTGAGATGAGACGTTATGTACAAATAAATGCTAAAGAGCAAGTCTGGTACATAAAATATGTCGCCTTGATTGGAGTCAAGATGAGGTCTGTGATTTGTTTAAGACCGAACATGATAGTCCCACAATCATGTATGCCTGTAAAATGCCGGATGCGAGTACTTAATTGGGCGCTAAAGAAAGCGAGCTAATATAGCACTCAAGTTAAACATGAGTACGTGAGAAGCACGTGACTATGTTTAGGCTAAGATTCGTATAGTGGATATATTTAAGAAATGACATACGCTCTTATAGAAAGAGAAAGCCACTATAGCATGTAATTCATACTACATGTGCATTGTTTGACCGACAAGGGAAGGTGAGTAAAATTATCCCTATTTACTCATTGTGTGAGCCCTTGAGGTAATTTATAATTTACCTCAATTCGTGCCCTATGTTACTTCTGACTATGTTCTCGAAATGAAAGATCAATGTTGCTACTTTAGCATGTTACGGGCGGTCATGAATAGATATGGCCTATGGGACGTGTCTAGGAAAGCAGTTGTTCTAAAATTAAGAGAGACATGAGTGCGAAGGAAGACTATTGTTGTTTTACATCTGTTACATGTATTTACTGGTCGACCAATTATATCGCCTTATGTGGTTGCGGATATAATTGTAAATACATGATGTTTTTTTTAGGATAATCAAGTATAGCCTTTAAGGGATAGGTATACTTGAATTGATGTAACAAAATATGTCTGGAGCACTGTGAGACATCGATTGTTTATTTTTCTTTTCAGGTTGTAGCCATTATGTCATCCCTAACAGGTGCATAATTTGAGCTCCCAAGTGCAGGTGTACTCACTGGTCGCACGGCTTACTTTCCAGTATGAATTGTTCTGTAAAGTTGATGAATGTTGAATGCCTTGCCTTATATTCTTGATAGAGCGTTATCAGGCCCATCATGTCCGAGTGGGAGATGTAGTTCTTTCAGCTGGTACGTCCATGATGGGGTGCAAACGGAACGCACCGTTTCATCTTGATGCGTTACGATGAAAAGTCACCAATGGAGGGGTACGAAGGGAGACGTATAAAATCTCCCGAACACAACCGTTGGGAGATGTTGTCAAATTCATTCGCACCAAATTTTCTCTCTATTTCCATCATCAAGAAAGAAGGCGTTCCATCATCAATTTGCAAGAACGGTTTGCATTTACGCCGTGGAAATCGGGTGTTTTCCTTGTGATTGCATCCAGACCAACGTGAGGCAGTGTTGTTCGTGATTGATTCGCAATTCAACGTTCGATCCGGGGCTATTTGCTGTTTGCGCATTGGAATCAGGTAAGTAGTCTTCCGCCAACTAGAATTCCATCATGAACTGTGTTGACCTATAGGGTGGAACTGAGACGAGGTAAGTATCATTGATTCTGTGATTGTGTGCTTAGGACGCTTCTTAGCGTTTTTCCCTCCTAGCCAAAGTTTAGAGCTTAGACTTGCTGAGATATTGTCTCACTGGTTATTGTATAACCACTTTCAAGGTCATCGAGTGTAGGACCTAGAGCGGAGAGGAGGTGATCTGAAGTATGGGTCGAATAGGACCGCTTCTTTTTGGAGAACAGTCTTTTGTAGTCTTTTTGACCATAGACTCTTGTACTTGACTCAGCATATGTTTATAAAGGCATGTTTGTTTGTGAAATTATTGTTCTACTTTTCTATCTCGAGATGGTTACTGTCAGGGGATTATTTTTCGCTTCCGTATGTGCAATAAAGTAAAAATGGTCAACGACTAGTCCTGGGAAGTCGCAAAATTTTATCGACCAAAGAGGGATGGGTATGTGCTCGGGGTGCGAGGCGTGACACTCCCAATATCTATATGTGATGCAATTTAATGAAAATAAATTTTTATTTAGGGGTTAAAAATTAATTTATAATTTTCTATGTGATAAAACCCTTAATAAAAATGGTCAAAATTTAAGTGTCACCACGTGATATCTTTCATAAACCATATTCAAAGCAACCTTTAATAACAAGGCTTAACAAATCATCCATAGATAATCGGTTTAATGTATATCAACAAATACTTTTCCATTTCAAATAGACAAAGTAGTAGTAAGTGTTCGATCCATATTTTTTGCAATAAAAATGTCATTTTGTAATACATAATATATCTAATTCAAACCGCCTAAAATATGATTTTACAAACTCGAAGAAGAGATAACATCACTTAACTGGGAAAGCTGAAACAAACCTATGAAAGTTACATGAGTTGACGCACTCATATTTCATATCAAAATTCAAGTAATACATTACTCTAACGAATGACTTGGATTACTCTAACGAATGACTTGGATAAACTAGGCTTATTTATCGATAAAATGACTTCTATGTGCTAACAAAGAAATTCAATTATAACGAACATTCATCTCTGCCCGTTATGCGTATCGTCTATTACGTGTAACTACACGCAAAACTTTAGAAATTTGTTCCGATTAAACTATTGTAATTCGGATTCCTCTTTCGAGGCCGAGCCGTTATATATTCTTTTCTTTTGCAGCCGCTGTCTTCTTTCCTATTACGCTCACTTGCACTATCTATTGAGAAGAAAGGAAAAATGGGTTGGGCTTGGGCTTTACAATGGGTTGTGATTATTGGCCGAATATTACAGAGCAGGTGAAAAACACTGTACCATAATGAAGCATTCTCTTCATGGAATTACAGTAACAAGAATAAACCTGTACTCCTGTTCTCTCCTTTGAAGGGTTACAAAGAGCTATTATCTTACTCCTCGTGCCTTAACTACATTTCCCATGGTTTCTTTTCCCTGTTTTAAACACATTCACATCGCACATTACTCGATGCATTATGATATGCTCAACGCTCTCTGGAGGTTCACGAGCGTGTAGTACGCTCCAGCCGGACCCTTAGCCAACAAGGAAGAATGGCTTCCCTTCTCCACCACCTTCCCTTTGTCTAGCACAGCAATCAAGTCGCATCCTTGTATGGTACTCAACCTATGCGCGACCATTAGCGTGGTTCATCCAACCATTAAGCGCTCCAGAGCATCCTGCACCACCTCCTCCGACTGGCTGTCAAGCGCACTAGTCGCCTCATCGAGTAACAGTAGTGTTGGATTTCGAAGTATAGCTCTCGCTATGGCGACTCTCTGCTTTTGCCCGCCGGAGAGCTGGATTCCTTTGTCCCCGCACCACGTGTGGTATCCGTCTTTAAATGCCATTATGAAGTTGTGAGCGTTCGCAGCCCGGGCAGCCTCAACGACTTCCGTTTCACTCATCTCGAGTGATATTCCGTAGACAATATTCTCTCTAATCGTGCCGGCGAATAGAGTCGGTTCCTGACTGACCAATGCAATGTGCTTCCTTAAGTCCCTGAGGTGATATGACCTCACATCTCGTCCATCAATTTTTACCACGCCTCTGATTGGATCGTAGAATCTTTCGATCAAGCTAATGAGCGTCGATTTTCCAGATCCACTTTGTCCGACTAATGCGGTCGATTTCCCCGCTTCGATTTTGAATGAGAAGTCCTTTAAGATGATGACATCCGACCTTTCCGGGTATGCGAAATCTACCCTGCAAAACTCTACATGGCCTGTTATTTGTCTCGGTTGGTAACTTTCCATGTCTTCAGGTTCAATTCTGGTCTGCCGGTCCAATATGGCGAACACAGACCTGATCGTGTCTGAGCCCTTGGCAAGGTCTGTTGTTATGCTTCCGGCATCTGCAATCACTCGTCCTATGCTCATCAAGACCAAGAAAGTCTCGAAGAGCTCTTTTGATGTGATTTGCCCTTGCGAAATCAACTTGCCTCCGTACCAGAAATCTAAAGCCCAAGCGCACTTTGTAAAGAATTGCGAGGCAGCTAGTGCAATACCAGCATACCACGATTGCCGGATGCTCTCTCGTTCCGGAGCTTCCTGGGCTTTCTTGAGCATATTGAGGATGCGCTCTTGGGAAGAAAAGGAAGTGATAGTTCGGTGGTTAGAGACTGCATCCGCCGCGAGCTTGCTGCTATCGTCTTGAGCCTTCCCAGCCTTCTCAGACATGACCTTTAGTAGCATTCGTCTCGTGAAGAAGCAGACTATAGTAAGGGGTTGCGAAGCTATTACTACGAGGGCGAGTCTCCACGCTATGATCAGACCCATGGTGAAGGCAATTATTATAGCTGAGCATGTCTGCACGATAAGAGCCATTTGGTCACCCACCAAAGATCTCACCTGCACAGATATGTCGAAGCAGCATTAGTCATCAATACGAGGCCATTCCCCTAGATGTAATTGTCAATGCAGCGAGTTGAAGATATAGAGGACTAGAATGAGTGAAGTGCGGCAAGGAACAGTACTTACCACATTGGCATCATTAGCGAATCTAGAACAAACCGAACCGCTGGAGTTCTGAACTTGATCGAACCATCCAACTTCGAAAGTCAGGATTTTAGAGAGCATCTTCTCTCGGACCCTCTTAGTCAAGTACTCCCCCATAAAAGCGAAATTGTAATGCTGGATCACATTGACTGCGAGCGAGAACACAGCCAAACCCAGAAAGCAGAATGCATAAATCCTTATCTTTGCTTTAATCTCCTCGTGGTCTTTCAAAAAATAAACTGAGATCATCGACCCCATGGCAAAAGCATACACCGGTTGAACTGCACCGTATAAGACAGCGCCGATGCACCCCAGGGTGGCTGGTTTCCACTCCGGCATGTTCAAAGCTATCAATCTTCGGAAAGATGGAATGGGGATCTTCTGATCATCCGAACCAACCGCTGCCATTGACCTCGCTGAGCTGGAGCGACTCACCTTAGATAGGCTATGGCGGCAACTAGTACTATATCCATCCATGCTTAATATGGAAGACGTGATTTGGTTCTCGGGTTTCTCAACTTGATCTGTCGGTTTCTGTTTCTCTGATTTCTGAAGATTGACCAAGGAGGTGTAGAGGCCGTCTTCATTCTGGATGAGCTCTTCATGATTGCCAGTCTCTATCACTTGCCCATTCTGAATGACGGCGATATTATTGGCATGTCGGATGGTAGATAGCCGGTGAGCAATGATGATCGTTGTACGACCGATGGAAGCTCGATCGAGTGCGTCTTGGACGATTTTCTCCGATTCAGAATCTAACGCGCTCGTCGCTTCATCTAGGAGGAGGATTCTGGGTGCTTTAATAATTGCTCGCGCGATCGCTATTCTCTGCTTCTGCCCTCCTGACAATTGGATGCCTCTTTCCCCTACCTGCGGTGACAAATGTAAGCTCATGTACTTTCACATGGTTTACGTAACACAATAATAGATAGATGCAAGATTCTCCCTATCAAAAACCTTTGGTACGTCGTTGGTATGGAACTGGAGTGAGCAGGCACTTAATGCATGGAAAATATATACAATTTGAGGAAAAAGAAGGATCGGACCTGCGTATCGTACCCCCGAGGCAACTGACTTATGAAGTTATGAGCATTGGAAGCCTTGGCAGCTTCAATCACCTCCTTCATCTCGGCATTCTCCTTTCCAAAGAGTATATTCTCCTTTATGCTAGTCGCAAAGAGTGTTGGCTCTT
The DNA here is from genome assembly GCA_014182715.1 of Eucalyptus cloeziana. Lineage (NCBI taxonomy): Eukaryota > Viridiplantae > Streptophyta > Magnoliopsida > Myrtales > Myrtaceae > Eucalyptus > Eucalyptus cloeziana. Next base: position 24,389,539 of record CM024642.1, read on the forward strand.
GGCTCACTAGTCCCATTTGCGATCTAAGCCATTTAATTTGCAGCATATTAATGGCGATCCCATCAAGGAGTATTTGTCCACTGAGCAGGTCGTAGAACCTTTGCAGGAGTGATATCACCGTGGATTTTCCGGAGCCGCTGCCACCAACCAAAGCTAGAGTCTTTCCTGATGGGATCGCGAGAGAGAAGTCTCCAAAGATGATGTTTTCAGGTCTCGACGGATATGCAAACTCGATGTGTCTAAATTCGATATTTCCTTCCAAATTCGGTATGGTCTCCCCCTCCATATTCTCTGGATCAATCAGGGGCACTCTCTTTATCACTTCCTCTATACGCTCGCCTGCTGAACACGCTTCTGAGAAGTACTTGAGGTTGGATAAAGCAGCACCCAATGCCCTAATATCACATAAGATAATACCAAACAGGTAAGGGTCAATTGCTTCTAGGACAAGGCGATTTCCTGAATCTTAAAGCAGCTTAGGCACAGGACTACTTTTCAGGTTTCTTGAATGTTTTATCAGCAAGACTGCAAGTTAAAATCAAAACTTTAAAAGAAAGCTGGACGCTGTTGAGAATGCAGCACTGAAGCAGCAAGAAGAAACTCAGCAACGAACAGAGGAAACAGAGGATTGGCGCAAAGAAGTAGTGTAAAGCTACGTCGTTTACTTCAGCAAAGTCATTTGTTGTACACATATGCTTGAGTCTTCTTTCTGTTATATGTGTGCTGAGCTGTCATTCAAAGAGTGGTTGTTTTCAGATCTAGAAGTTCTTTCTTTTGTTATATAAAAGCTTTGTAAAACATAACGACGAATTCAGTTTTTGAGCTCTCAAATGAATACGACCAAAGTAGAAAGAAGAGAATGCTCTCTTCTGATTCAGCTTCATCTACTTGCTTCTGTATTTAGTTTTCTTCATGGTATCAGAGCTTTTCTTTGAGAGCTCGATGATCGCAACAAGCTGCCGGAGGGAAATTCGACGGTAACATTCGCGGTCTTCATCAGAGTAACTTTCATATCCATGGTGACAGAGATGTTTCCTCTGCTTTTCTTTCGACATCGTAGCTCGAAAGCACGCACAGCTTCCTCTCGGTGTGTTGAAAGTGTAGAACCGTACGAGCTTCTTCGTCTCGGGGTCTCGATCTCGCCTTGTGTATCTCTCGAGTGCTCACAATACTCATTGATTCATGGCTGCAAGAACTCCCAAATTTCCTTTTCCTATTCACGTAAACTTGAGCAATTTTGTCACGATTAAGCTCACTGAAGATAATTTTCTTCTTTGGCAAGCTCGGTTTCTCAGATTTCTTCTGAGTCGGGAGTTGTTTGGGTTTGTCAATGGTGAGATTTCTCCACCACATCGAAGATACGAGTAGATGTCAATGGTGAGATGGTTGAAGAACCAAACCCCGATTATGTTGATTGGATAAGAACCGATCAGCTAATCTCCTCGTGGATCGGTGGAGCGGTGTCTGAGAATATCCTGGGGCTACTCATTGGATTGGAAACATCTTGTGAGTTGTGGCAAACTTTGTTGAACCGATTTACACAGAAGTCTGTAGCTAGAGAATTCGAGCTAAGAGGGAAACTCCAAGCATGTCAAAAACGACGTAGGCCATTATCCGAATACTTGAGGGAGTATAAACTGATTTGCGACAGTTGAACGCAATAGGTAAGCCTTTGGATGAAATTACAAAGGTGTTTGGAGTCTTGGAAGGTTTAGGATCGAGTATGAGAACTTTCGAACAACAATGTATTGTTTGAAACCTCAACCGGATTATGATGAAGTTATTTCACAACCGTAGAGATTTGAAACAAGGTTGCAAAATTACTCCTCGAATCAGTATAATCCAAACTTCGCCTATTATGGACAGAGGAATGTTGAAGGGAATCAGAATGTGGAAAGTGAGACAATTCAATCAAGTCTTGCCTTCGTAGGACAGAGAGGAAACAACGGGTTTTATGGAAATAGAGGTGGTTTTGGTTATATGGGGGTGGTCGAAGTTATAGTCTTAGAGGTCGTGGTTATGGAAGAAATCAAAGCTATAGAGCCTATAATTCAAACCACGAACAAGAAGTTCAGACTTATAAACCACAACTCGAATGATTCGGCCAAGGATTTCGGCCTTATGCGGGTGCTTCACAAAGATACCAGGAGGTTAAATCATATCCTCCCCTTAACTCTGCACTTAAAAATAGTCAAGAGGAGAAAGCAACAGGAGGAGCAAGAGTGACTTGTCGTGGTTATGGAAGAAATCAAAGCTATAGAGCCTATAATTCAAACCACGAACAAGAAGTTCAGACTTATAAACCACAACTGAATGATTCTGGCCAAGGATTTCGGCCTTATGCAGGTGCTTCACAAAGATACCAGGAGGTTAAATCATATCCTCCCCTTAACTCTGCACTTAAAAATAGTCAAGAGGAGAAAGCAACAGGAGGAGCAAGAGTGACTTGTCAAATCTGCAAGCGACCAGGACACGATGCACTTCGATGTTGGTATCGCTTTGATAATTCCTTCCAAGACCAAGACATTCCAACAGCTCTTGCAGCAGTACATCTCGAAGACCCGAAAGGGAGCGCATGGTATCCAGATACGGGTGCTTCGGCTCATATAACTGCTAATCCGGGTATTGTTTCCAACTCAGCAAAGTATATTGGCTCGGATACAGTCATGATAGGCGATGGATCTTGTCTTCCTATTACCTTCACTGGAAATGCCTTTTTACACACTAAATGTGATGTGTTACCACTTAATGATGTGTTAGTGGTTCCAGACATAAAGAAAAATCTGCTTTCAGTTTCTAAGCTAACCAATGACTATCCTTGCTCCTTTGTTTTTAACAAATATGGTGTTTATGTTAAGGACCATCAAACCAACACAACGATGATGCTTGGAAGGAAAGTTGGGGGTCTCTACAAAGTGGACCAACAAACCACCAAGGTCATTTTCACTCAAAGACATAAAGCAGTTGCAGAGGAAGTGTGGCACCGGCGACTTGCTCACACTAATTTTCAGACCTTAAAGGTTCTTCAGAATCAGAAGCTGATCACCTGCAATAAGATAACTCAAGCAAAGTGTGCGGGGAGTTGTCCAATAGTAAAAAGTACTAAGCTAGTTTTTCCAATATCTGAATCGCAACAAATTTTCCTTTGGAAAGGATACATTGTGATGTTTGGGGACCATCTCCAAAGTGAGTTCGGTTCAAGGATTCAGATACTATGTTCTCTTTATAGATAACTTTTCTCGTTATAGTTGGGTTTATCCAATGAGATTGAAGTCAGATTTATATGAGATCTTCATCTGTTTCAGAAGTATGTGGAAAATCAGTTTGATCGAAAAATTAAAGTGTTTCAATGTGATGGTGGGGGAGAATTTTCCAGCAATCAGTTTCAGAATCACTTAAAAGCCTGTGGAATCCAAAACTACATGTCATGTCCCCATACTCCAGAACAAAATGGGATTTCAGAACGGAAGCATAGGCATGTGGTGGAACTTGGGTTATCCATGTTGTTTCATGCAAGAGTTCCATTGATTTACTGGGTGGATGCCTTCTTGACTGCAACTTATATTATAAATCGGCTTCCGCTCAAAATTTACGAGATGGAGTCTCCATACAAAGTAAACTCTTCAAGAATAAACCAAGCTATGAACATTTACGTGTCTTTGGAAGTGCGTGCTATCCTTGTCTTAGATCATATACACAACACAAGTTTGATCCTCGTTCACTCACTTGTGTTTTTCTCGGCTACTGATGATAAACACAAAGGGTATAGGTGTCTTGTACCTTCGGATGGCGAGTTTACATTAGCCGAAATGTCACATTCGATGAGAGTTTCTTCCCTTTTACTAAGAAGCTAAATGCGGTATTTCCACACTATACTGCCTTGTACAAGAAATGGGTTGCAGAAGTTGAATTTCTAGATCCAACCAAAGCAGAACGCTTTATTGCTGCTGAAGCTAAAGCAGAACGAGTAAGGCAGAGTCCACAGACTACTGCAGTTTTTTTACCAGAACCTGAGTTACTTGAACACACACAGATGTATGCCCCAAACACCACCACTGCTACGTCACAAACATCATCAGATCCATCTTCACCAACTATAACAGATGTATCATCCATCTTGGAGACAAGTGGAGATGGTGCACCTAGTCAACCAATTGCAATACCAGTTGACAACTCCCAGCATCAAGACAGACAGGCTTTACATCCCACTATATTGACTGGCACATCAATACACTCCATGCACACCCGTTCCAAGTCAGGTATTGTGAAACCAAATCCTAAGTATGCTTGTCTAGCTGAATATCATGTACTGCGTAACCAAAGACAGTCAAATCTGCATTAGCTCATGAGGGATGGCATAGAGCAATGATAGAAGAGATACATGCACTTCATGAAAACCAAACCTGGACATTGGTTCCAAGAACTGATCATATGCATGTGATAGGGTGCAAGTGGGTTTTTAAAACTAAACTGACCCCAGATGGAAGTCTTGACAAGTTGAAAGCAAGATTAGTAGCAAAGGGCTTCCACCAGGAGGAAGGACTTGATTTTCTTGAGACATTTAGTCCAGTCATAAAACAAGCAACAATTCGAATCGTTCTCTCAGTTGCTATGGTAAAGAGGTGGTCGATACATCAACTTGACGTCAAAAATGCCTTTTTGCACGGCACATTGAAAGAAACTGTCTATATGGAGCAACCCCTTGGGTTTGCTCATCCTATTCGTCCGATCATGTCCTGTTTACTCCACAAGTCTCTTTACGGTCTACGACAAGCACCACGCGCATGGTTTGAGAAGTTTAGTAATTTCCTCCTTGAATTAGGTTTCTTTTGCAAAGACCTTTGCAGATCCATCACTCTTTGTGTTTCATAAAGGGCAAGACACAATTTTACTCCTCCTCTATGTCGATGATATCCCGTTGACAGTACTTCTAAGCTTCTACTTACACAACCGATTACATCTCTAAGTTCAAAGTTTCACATGAAGGACTTAGGATGTATTCATTACTTCTTGGGTATTGAAGCCAACCACACACCGGAAAAACTCTTTCTTTGTCAGACAAAGTATGATGTTGATCTTCTTGAGAGAGCAAACATGAAGGAATGTAAACCTATATCCACCCCCCGCCTCGAAACTATCATATTCCTCGATGATGAAGTCTATCTTGATCAACCACTTGAGTACCGCAGCTTAGTTGGGGGTCTCCAGTATTTGACAATAACAAGACCAGATATTGCCTATGCTACCAATATGCTTTGTCAGAAAATGCAGCACCCTACAGTTGGCGACTTAACAGATTAAAACGAGTTCTTCGATATGTTAAAGGAACTGTAACCTTGGGACTTTTCCTTCACTCCAACAGTTCCTTAAAGCTCTATGGGTTTTCTGATGCTGATTGGGCTGGTTGTGTTGAAACAAGGCGTTCAACAACTGGCTTCTGTACCTATCTTGGGTCCAACATACTCTCCTGGTCAGCCAAGAAACAAACTACAGTCTCTCGATCATCCACAGAAGCAGAGTATAGAGCTCTGGCTTCTACTACAGCTGAACTCACATGGATAAGTTTTGTTCTTCGGGACATTGGCATCTCATTAGCTTCACCTACGGTACTCTTCTGTGATAACCAATCAGCAATCTCTCTTACCACTAATCCTGTCCTACATGCCAGGACAAAACATATCGAAATTGATTTCCATTTTGTTCGCGAGAAAGTAGCTCTTGGTTCTCTAAGTGTACGATATATATCCACCAATATATCCACCAACCACCAACTTGCTGATATTTGTACTAAAGCACTCTCCAGGCTAGATCACTGCATCATACGCACCAAACTGGGTCTTGGATTTCAACCCACACCCAGTTTGCGGGGGGATGTTGAGAATGCAGCACTGAAGCAGCAAGAAGAAACTCAGCAACGAACAGAGGAAACAGAGGATTGGCGCAAAGAAGTAGTGTAAAGCTACGTCGTTTACTTCAGCAAAGTCATTTGTTGTACACATATGCTTGAGTCTTCTTTCTGTTATATGTGTGCTGAGCTGTCATTCAAAGAGTGGTTGTTTTCAGATCTAGAAGTTCTTTCTTTTGTTATATAAAAGCTTTGTAAAACAGAACGACGAATTCAGTTTTTGAGCTCTCAGATGAATACGACCAAAGTAGAAAGAAGAGAATGCTCTCTTCTGATTCAGCTTCATCTACTTGCTTCTGTATTTAGTTTTCTTCAGACGCTACTTACACTCCACCAAAAGTAATGGCCGCGCCAACAACATAAACCGTTCCACCTTTATAGCCATGGTACATGACCATCCTACTTCCGTAATATGCCATGAAAGACCAAATGGCAAACACGATACTGTTGCTTCCGATTGCCAAGCCTTTGGCCAAGCCCTGCCTCAGCCCCAACTTCACGGGGCCTTCAAGAGCTTTAGAAAACTCGGAAAGTGTTTTGCCCTCACCGACGAAGGCATATACTGTTCTGATGGAAGAAACTGCCTGTTCTGCGATTGTACCGGCCTTGCTATACTCTTCCCTTATCTTTCTTGCAATTATTATAAGAGTCCTCCCATATATCATGCCCGGAATGATCAGAAACGTGACAAAGGGCAACCCAACTATGGCCAGTCTCCACAACATTACGAATGCCGCTATATAGCTCCCGACAAACAGCGATATGTTGACAAGAAAATTAGGGACCTATAGTTTCAATGTAGTCAAACTTAGCTAATACGCCGGGAATAAAAATCATAAACGAAACATTAAAATGACAGAGAGATTAAGATTCTGAATTGGGGACCTTCTCGCTCAGGACGTCCTGAATCACGAGACTGTCGCTGGATACACTGGTGACGATATCGGATGTGCTCGTCACATGCATATCGAAGTAGGTCACGTCTTGCCTGAGCACAGCTCTCAAGTATCTGGCTCTCATTCTCGACGCTTGCCTCTCACCAGTCCTGGTCCAACAGTACCCTTCTGAATATCATCATCATCACCAGCACGATCAGAAAATATTAGGCGAGTCCTACAAGTATTTCCAGCCGAGAACACTCACAAGAATTTCTACATGGATGAAAGCAACCTCTTCCAAAATGGTGGGTACATAATAAATGCCATTGACAGGAGATGTACCAGTACTCACAAAATCTCAACTTAGATCCAAATTCCTACCCTTGCCGAGATTAAAAAAAAAAGGGGGAAAAAGCCACAAAAAAATCCCAAACTTTGCCCAATGTGACAAATTTACCTCAAACTTTTTTTCATTACGCAAAAAATCCTAAGCTTGTATCTATGTGACATATTTACTCCAAATTATAGGGTATTTTCATCTTCTACTTCTTTCTTTTCTTCTCTTCACTCTGCCAGCCATGACAAAAGGAAGCTGGACTTAGGTGAGGGTGGCCCTTGCTGGCATTGGGCGAGGGTTGCCCTCGCCAGATGCCAAATTTGGCAAGGGCAATCCTCGCCCGACGCAGGTGAGGACGGCTCTCGCCAAATCCCTTGCCCAACGTAGGCAAGGGTGGCCCGATGCTAGGCGAGGGCAGGCCCGACACCAACGTCAGGTGAGGGGTGCTAGATTTGGCGAGGGCACCCCTCGTTCGACATAGGTGAGGACGGCCCAAGGCTTGGTGAGGGCTGCCTTGCCTAGGCTAGCGAGGGCAACACCTAAGCGAGGGCCACCCTCGCCCGACGCCAACGAGGGCCACCCTCGCTTGAGTCCGGCTTCCCTCCGCCATGGCGAGAGAAGGGAAGAAAGAAAAAGAAAAAAGGGAAAAAAAAAAGGAAGTAAAAAGACGAAAATGCCCTTGGCCATAGAGTTTGGGTAAATATGTTACGGTTAGCAAAGTTTAGGGTTTTTTATGTCACAAAAAAAAAAATTGAGGTAAATGTATCACTTTGGGCAAAATTTTGGGTTTTTGATGGCTTTTTCAAAAAAAAAAAACCATAAGGGAAAAGAAAAATGGCGTGACCCACCTAGAAAACAAGCAAACGAAAATCCACAGGCGATGTACAAGAGAACCAGTGCATTCTGCAGAAATACAACCCAGAGTGAGGGAAATAGATATTCACTATTGCCTAGTTACGACCTCAGAGAGAGACGGTTGTGCGTACCTTGTTCTTTTTTTTTTTTTTTTTTTTTGGTCGGTGTGCATACCTTGTTCATTCTGTGACGAAACGAAGCAGGATCCATAGAAGATGCAGAGCCGATGTTGTTCATGAGCTGACTAGTGACGAAGAGAAGGAGGGGAGTGGAGAAGCCGTCAGCAATGGTTCCGAAGAAGCCGAGACCCATCAAGCACTTGTCCACTCCATCTGCGTGCATGAATATGGAGCCTATTGTCGACTACCCCTTCTTCTTCTTCATCATCTTCTTTACCTCCGCTACATTGCTCTGTCTCTCATTTACCATTTCTGTTCCCAAGTTTCCTTTCAGGAATAGCAACGTATAGCTTCTGAACTCTTACTTCTGTTGATCGAAACGTTGCTTTGCTTGCCACGTTTTAGAATGACAATGAAGGATAAGATCAGAACCGAAGCTAAAGGGGTTGGTGATGTCTCCTCTGGCCAAGAGCAACCTTTATATAGCCTACTCGTGTAGAGGGAAGATTGATTAAACTATATCGGTTGGTATCCTAACAGCTTAAAAAGTCAGCTGATCTTAAGATTCGGGACAAAAGATGCCAACGATTGTAATTTTACAGCACTAAGTAGTTCTAGGTATTAAAAAAAATAAAGGAAAAGTACTCAGAAAATCAATATAAGAAGTAAGCATTGCAAGAAAAATCATAATTATCAAATGATCCATGCTCAATCAGCGCGGTCCATACACTAGAACTTAAAATGTATTTGGACCATCAAATAATACAGGTATTACACTGGCAAGATCATCTATCGCATTTAATAGAAGAAGTCAGATCTTCAAAGCACGTTTTTAAGGGAAATTGACGAGCGCCCTAAGAGTGATAATCGGCCAGATTAGAAGGAAAAATCACACGTAACTTCTTTATTCTTAGTTTTATCGTAAGAAACAGATCAAAACAGTGTGAGCGCCAATATGATATCACCGGTTTATTACTACTGGTATCCCAATGGGGCAATAAAAAATTGCGCGTAATCAGAAAATGAAAGCCACAAAATTGATGTAGTTGATTAATATAATATATCATGGCAGGAGAAGTTGCGAGGTATTCGGGACAACCGCAGGTCAAGGGATGTAAGAGGGTTTTTTTTTTTTTTGTCTTTTCATCACTCGAAAGGGGATGTAAGAGTTTTTTTTTAGTTGAAAGGCGTCACCAGTGACGCTTAAGGCCCGTTTGGTTCGACTTTGGGGAAATGGTTTTGCATTTCCCTAAATAACTTTGAGTGAATGGGCATTTTGTGAATGTAAGCGTGTTTGTAAACTCATTATTGTGTATATTTTGCAAAGTAGCTTTAAGGTGAAAAGAAAAAGGAAAAAAAGAAAAGAAAAGGGAGGAGGAGATGTAGCTGCTCGGCAGTGGTGCTGGTGGTGATGGGGAGGCAGCTTGCCTGAGGTCAGCGACCTCAGGTGACGCCTGGGTCGCGCCAACCTCGGCCGAGCCCCTGGGTCACGCGACCCTGGCGACTCCTGAGTCGCGCGGCCTCAAGAGGCGTCGCCTGGGTCGCTTGACCTCAGGTGCGACCCAGGGCGTCGCCTGAGGTCGCTCGGCCTCAGGCGGCGTCGCTTGGGTCACTCAACCTCAAGTGGTGGCGCCTGGGTCGCGCAACCTCAAGCGAGGCTTCCCGGCGGCCAGATTTGGCCGTTCACGGCTGAGTGCCGCCTGCCGGCTGAGGTTCACGAGGAAGAAGGAAGAAGACGATGAACAGTATATTTCGAGGGCAAAAGAGGAAAACATGATTATCAGTAAGGGCAGTATTGGAAAGAAAAAAAATCATTAAATCCTTAACTAGCATTCCAAATGCTGGCATTTGGCAAATGCTAACTCAAAAGTGTGAACCAAACGCGAAATATTTTTCCCAAGGGACTTTGGGAGCCCAAAGCCCCTTCAGAAAGCCGAATCAAACGAGGCCTTAATCGAGGCCCTTCCTCTTTCTTTTTTTCCCTCCAGCGTAAACGGTTTAATTTTTAATTCGCTTGATCACACATGGAGCATGACTAAAATATTCTCCTCTTTTTACTTATTTTTTCAAGGGATAAGTGTACTCGAAATTTTAAAATCTATCACAAAAGTACAATTAAATTCTACAATTTTCAAAAAGTGTAATTGAGTCCTAAAAACTTATTAAGTTAGTGGAATCAAGTTTTTCATTAATTCCATCTAACTTAATAAATGGAAAATGCTAAAGAGTTTTAGGACTCGTGTGTATTAACTTGACAAATTTTAACACCTGACCATACTTTTTAGAAGTTTTAGGGTGCATTTGTTTCGTTAAAAACTCAATAATAAAAGAAATACTTTCCAAGAAAGTATTTGCTTCCTATAGTGATTCATCCTCAGCTAGCTTATGAGCTTGAGCCTCGCCGCTTGAGGCCGCGAGCTCGCCAACTTGTTGCCAGAGGCTAGGAACTCGCTCGGTCCGGCAAGACTTGAGCCTTGCCCCCGAAGGCCATGAGCTTGCCCGATTTGGCGAGGCTTGAGGCTCATCAGCCTCGAGCAAGCTCGAGCCTCGTTGTCGGAGGTCGTGAGCTCACCCAAAATGTCGGCAACAGGTGGTAAAGAAGCAAAAAGAAAAAGGAAGAAAAGAAAAAGAATAAAAAAGAAAAGAAAAGAAAAATATAAAATAAAATAAAATTTGATTTTTTTAGTAAATAAAAGAATAAAATTCAAATTTTTTTAAATATGTTTTTTTATAAGAATAATTGTTTGTAAACCAAGCACCAAATCTAAGCTTTGGTAGATTCGAAAAACGTTTTCCAGTTCTTTCAAATGAGAAATCATTTTCCTGAATTTAAACTTTGCTAGAAAAACTTTTTTTATTTATTAGGAAAACATTTTCCATTGACTCATTTTCCTGAGCAAACCAAACGCTGAAAAAGCGGAAAATGTTTTCCTTAAAAATGTATTTCACGAAACAAACACACTCTTAGTACTAAATTGCACTTTTATGATAACTTTTAGGATTTAATTATACTTTTTGAAAGTCTTAGTATCCAATTGCGATAAGTTTTAAAACTTTCAATGTATTTATCTCTCTTTTTTTCTTTTTGTTATTATATTTGCATTTTGTATTTATAGTTCGCTTGTGTAGGACTGTTTCTGGTAGCCCGTGTCACCTTACCCTAGAATCTAGATGGATGAGGGAGGTTTCTGAAATTTAGTTTAATTCCAACTTTGAAAACTGCAGGACCGTCAAGAAATTTTTCACTATATGATTTGAGATCAAACTATGCGTGGGTATATATATAATCTATCATGAGTAAAACACCGGGGTGGTCTCTTTCGGAATCAGAAAAGATGCGTACGGTCCAAGGCATATCATCATCATCATCATCATCATCATTATGGAACACGATGATAGTTAGGCTTGGAAACAAAAGAATAAGTTAGTGCTATCACAATTGAAGGGTATGAGTATGCACTCGTTATTATAAAGGAAAAAAACTACAAAAAAAAAAAAAAAAAAAACCCTAAATTTTATCAAGAGTGATAAATTTACTCTAAATTTTTTTTATGACATGAAAAATCTTAAACTTTCCTAGCTGTGACACATTTACCCCAAACTTTTTTTCGTGACACAAAAATTCTAAGTTTGTACTTGTATGTCACATTTTTCTCAAATTATAGGGCATTTTCGACTTTTAGTTTTTTTTTTCTTTTCTTTTTTTGTTCCGTTTTTCTTTTTTTCTTTTTTCTTCTTCTCTCTTCCCTCTGCTAGCCATGACAGAGGGAAGCCTGAATTAGGCGAGGGCTGCCCTTGCTGGTGTCGAGCGAGGGTCGACCGATGCACCCCAGACACAAGCGAGGGCAGCCTTCGCTAGATCTGGGGAGTAACCCTCGCCTGACGTAGGCGGGCGGGGGAAGCAAGGAGAAGAAAAAAGGGAAAAAAAGAAGAAGTAGAAGAGAAAAACATAAGAAGAAAACAACAAATGTATCACACAAAAAAAAAAGTTTGAGGTCAATTTGTTACACTAGGCAAAATTTAGAGTTTTTGGTGGCTTTTTTTCTATTATAAATTAGGTCTTGTTTGGCCAAAGCTTAGGGGGGTTAAGCCCATGGAATACTTTTGAATTGACCCCATTTCTTGATAATGCTAATACGAACACCTAAAGGGGTGAATAAGTGTTTAAATTTTTTTTTGATAAATAAGATAAATTTCGAACAAAGTCTAATAAACAAATCACTAGATTTTTTTATGAATGTTCAGAATCAAATAAGAGATGGAATTGATTTTTGCGATATCTAAAAGAATGCAATAGATTTAAATAAAGAGAGTTAAGGGAAGAGAAAATTGCACATGAAATTTATAGTGGCTCGACTTAGATCAAGCCTACGTCTACTCTCCCACATTGATAGCCTTCTAGCTGGAATTCACTATAGAATCAATAGAGAAGTATAATTTTTGAGTGCAAATACTAGGTGGAAGATTCATTCTCTCTCACCAAGTCACTCTTCTTGTGATTTTCTCTCGTGATTACAATTTATAAGGACTGTCGATGAAGAACAAGTAGTTGGAAAAATTTCAGACTTTGGAATTTCAATTTTCACGTCTCCACTTCAAAAAGACTAAATGACCTCCTTAAATACTTCTCCACGCCTCACTAGCCATTGGCATTTTCCAGAAGAATTTCTTCCAATCAATTTGTTGGACAGAATCGACTAGGGGGATTTTATAGCCATTTGAAGATTGAGATGAAAATCCGTTGATTCTGGTCACCCATACAATCAAAATCTAAGTTTCTATAAGTAGATGCTTCCAACAAAGGAACTTGTCTTCAAGATTGATTTCATCAATTTGTGATTGATTCCTTACACGTATTTATAGAAGGTAAGTGAGAATCTTCGTAGAGAGCTAGATGTTGTAGAATAAATTCCTAATGCGTTCACTTTGAATCCTTGTCGCAATATCAATAAATCTGAGTTTGATTTCATCCTCAATCTGGACACAGTTTCAGTCTAGATTATGTCAGAATGGGAAATACTTCTGGAATGAATAGATTTTGGCAAGTGTCTGTGATATAACTTTAGAAGTATTCTGTTCTTCAAAATAAGAATAAGAACTACAACTTCAAAACTTGGTAGGAGTTTTCTCAACAATCTCTTCCTTTTTTATGGTGATAAAACTTTTATGTAGATTTAAGTATAATGTAAATGTTATATTGCAAAACAATACTTTATCGGCATAAGATAATATAGAGATAATAGACAGTAAGATCATAAGCATTATACGAAGAAATATTTTCTAAAGTCTAGTCTGCACAACAAAGTCTGCATAAAAAACACACCACACCAGTAAAGCATAAAAAACACAAACTATAAAATACAACTAGCAAGTCAACGCTTCAAATATGCAAAAGTCTCCTGCTTTTTGTCAACAGCAAAAAAGGAGAAAAACAAACAAGCACAAAGAAAATAGAAAAAGAGATTGGTTTTAGAAAATGATAAGGGCTTTCTTGGAACACGGATAAGTCAAAAATCCTCCAAAGCCAGCACGGTCTCCTCAAGCTTGGTCAGGCATTGATTGAAGACAGCCTCAACCTTCGACAAATTCCGAGTGCCCTACCAATTCATGTTCTAAACTTTATTATCAAGAGACTATACCTTTATAGTGAAAGATTTTGAGGTAGTACCGAGGGTAGTATGCAACTTTTAGATTTTAACATCCATCCCATACTACTATGCCTTAATCTCCAAAAGAAATTTCACTATTCGAGAATATTTTGAATTTGGTTCGATTTGGGCACTAACTTCGGCAAATTGAACCGATGGAGTATCCTAGAGTGAAAGAATATTGATATGAACATTCGAGGTATGTTGCTCTCCTTGAACATTAGCCTATTTATCCTAACCCCCAGGAGATTCTTCAAGGAAATGAGATGCATAAATGTCCTCTCCATTTAGAGGAGATCTACCGACACCATCATTTATAGCTAGTTCTGCAATATGGTCATGAAGAGGAGTTTTCTCACCTACTCCCTTGTATCATCTCCTTCCTTGTCAAAATGCTCCTGCTCCTTATTTAGATTTGCATCTCCCTCCCCTTCATCTAAGTTATCCTCCTCACTTTCTTTCTCTCAACTGTCATCTCCTTCACTTTCCTCTTATGGATCTTTCTTGCTCTCGTCTTCTTCCTCTTCAGAATCAGATATACGAGCAACATGGTCTCTTATGGCAATATTTGCCATAATATCAAAGATAGTCTCGTCTTCATCATCATCCTTTTCTTCATCTCATAGAAGAAGAACAAATCTTTTCCTTTTTGGAGTACGTGAGACAACGTTCTTCCCTTTCCGCTTCTTCTAAGCCATAGATCCTATCTTAACTTTACTCGCAAGTTCATTCTTCATAACTTTTAGAGCTCCAAACAGATCCCTTAATCTCATTTTTTAGATCATTTTGAGTCCAATTCCCATGAGAAGGATGGTTCTGGAGCAAAAGTTGGAGGGCGGTTGAATCTGAAAGTGTTGAAAAGTCTAGTCACCAAAGCTGTCATGCCTCGAACCCCGAGCGCGTGCCCATCCCTCTCTGGTCGATAAAATTTGCGACTTCTTAGGCTGAGTCACTGACTCGTTTAACACCCGAAAGCGAAAATAAATCCCCTAATAGTAACCATCTCGGGATAAAAAAAAAAGTAGGACATCAATTCATAAAAGCACACTTTTATAAACAATGAGATTTGGGTACAAAACGAGTTTAGTCGAAAGCCTACAAAAAAGTCGACTCTCAAAAGAGGCTGTCCTACGACATACTAATAGGACACATTCGCTGATCCTCCATACTCCACCTCCTTAGACTTCGGGGCCTTGGTCCTCCATGACCACATTCTAAGGACCTGAAAATGATTATTCAATAACCAGTGAGACAATGTCTCAGCAAGTCCATACTCTAAACCCCGATTAAGAGGGTAATACGCCTCAGAGTGTTGTAGCTACACAACCACACAATTAGAATAAATGACTTACCTCGCCTCAAATCCACCCTGCAGGTCAATATAATTCATATCACAAACCAGAGCATCACTCAAGCTCAATTAATTGAAACGCAATACTCAATTCTCAAATCAATACAGAGGTCCTAATTATAGGGGCCAAATTGTTATGACATGTCACATACCGTGCCACACAATTTTGTTCCATAATCTGACACATTCAACTCAATTCATCATGCGTTCCTCGTTTTGATCTCGGCATATGGCACGGCCTACTCTCTGTTCGGCGGTCTTTTGGCATTGACAGGCATCATCTCACCCCATTGAGCATGGCACGTCACTACGTCAATGGCTTTCCTGAATGAGCATAGGGTCCAGAATCTACTATTACTGGCTTTCCGTTGTCTAGGGGCATCCCATATAGGGATAACGTCCAGCTCAATAGCTCGGGACGGTTTCTCTTAACCAACACACGACCACTCAATCTCGGCCCAGGACACCATGCCTTGCACTCAAATGCCTCTATTAAAATAGTGATCCTAGCTTGTTTTTTTTTCGTATTAGAAATACCCAGTAAAATAGCCGTGTGTGGGTACAAGATCTGTCACGCCCCAAACCCCGAGACACGTGAACAACCCGCTATGGTTATGCAAATGCGACATCCTCAGGTAGTGTCGCCAACCCCAATTATTTATTATGTGCATGCTAAACATAATATATAACCTCTGACAAAAACTCACAGGATAGGAAAGCAGGAAATCAACTCATTCATAAACAACCATGCTTTCAAAGATAATCACTCCAGAGATTACACACACACACACACACACACACACACACATATATATATACCAAAAAGGGTAACCTTACAAAAAGGTATTAGTCCACCAAAAAAATGAACGGTCCTAAGACTACTAGTCAGACTCGCTCTTCAATCCCACTTCAGACTGAACAGCCTCTGGAGACAATGGGTCCTCCAACCCACCATCGAGAGGGTCAGCTACGCCCTCACCTAGAATGGCCTCCATCACAGCAGGTGGAATATCAAAACTATCAAGTGGACCAATCTTAAAACCATTGGGCCCAAAGCGGAACCACGCTCTGTATCTATGAGGCACCCTGACAAACAAGGCCTCCTAGACCCAGACCATGGTCCTAACAAGCTCATAAATCCAATGACTATCAAGATTGGGACAGCTGAACTTCTACTTCATACTGTGCATGGGAAGACCATAACGCTCCGGGGGTTGTGCCATCTACAGTCCTGAAATTTTGGCCCACAACGGGGTTAGACATTGTCTCAGCAAGTTCAACCCCCTAAACCCCTATTAGAAAGAAAATACACCCAATGGTGGCCTAGCCACATCACACAGAGGACTTACCTTGCCTCAGTTCCTTCCTGCAAGTTAGCATAATTCAATCACTCAATCATAGATGGTAATAAGAACTTAAGCAACTGGAACACAATCAATTTCATTTTGAACAACCAAAGGAGTCCGGATTATAAGACCAAACCGTTATGACATGTCTCATACCATGTCACATGATTCCGACACGTCAATAATACTCAGCATGCGTTCCAATTGTTATTCACTGCCACACATTGGCATAGCCTACTCGCAGTTCGGCTATCTACTGACATTAATGCCAGGCATCGTCTCCCCACTTTGGAGTGAGGCTTCGTCACTACATTGACGGCATTGCCAAAGGAGTATAGGCCTAGAATCAACTGCGACCCAAATCCCAATAAATGGGTAAGTCCGGCTCAACAACCCTGGACAATTTCCTCTTAATTATCACACAATAAAATCATACTCGGCCTCGAGACACTTTGCATTTCACTCAATGCTTCCACTTAAAATAGTGATCCCGGCCATTTTTCTTCATATTAAAAATATTCTAGAAATTATTCACTCGTGTGGGGGCACGTTAATTTCGAACCAGAAATCCAATATCTCACTTTTTCAAACCCCACTATTTAATATAATCCTTAAAATCTAATTTTGGTATCAAAACCCGACACTTGGGATTTTCTGAATAAAATCCATATTTTTCACAATCAACACTCAATTTGCAATATCCAATCATCACATTCAAAATCTAAATACACCACAGTGATCAGCATGAAATTCCGAGAATTTAAGGTCCCGAAATAATTTTCGAAATTTATTAAATTATTAAATTTATTCCGAAAATTAATTAAATAATAATATCCATATTTCTCACAATCCACACTCAATTTATAATATCCAACCGTCAATTTCAAAATCTAAATATACATCAACGATCAGCGTGAAATTCTGAGAATTTAAGGTCCCGACAAAATTTTCGGAATTTAATAAATAATTAAATTTATTCTAAAAATTAATAAATAATAATATTTTAATAATTTCGAATAATAATATATTATTAAATTATTAAAAAATGTCGAAACATTTATTTAATCCAAAAATAATTCATTTATGTCAAATCACCATTATACTAATATAATCTCATCTTAGCCTTAATTAATCATACCTTAAATTAAACCAACCTCTTAATCTAATTCACAATTAAATAAACTAAACTAACCACCTAAGCTTACTTAACTTGGACTAAGCACACTTAGGGCATAATTAACCCTCTAATCAAGGTTTAGTGAGCTAAACTTACCCGATTAACGAACCGAGCAGACCAAAATGACGGGGATGACGAGGGGAACAACTTTTCCCAAAGCGGGCCAAGCTTCCAGTGTCGAGAAGCCGGCCAAAACGGGCCAAGACCGGGCTGCAATACCCACTCGGCAAGCTGCTGTTTGGGGCCAAGAAAAGGCGGATCCGGGCTCAATTGGGCGGAGGAATGGCGGGGGAGAGACAGCGGTAGCTCGAGGCGGTGTTGGACGGCGACAACGACAATGAAGGAGGCTCTGGTGACAGCGACAAGCAGCAGACGAAGGGCGGTTAGGGCCTGCTGGTTCGCACGAACGAGGGCAGCATGCAGACCGATGAGCTGGCCGACGAAGCGGCGCGCAAGCGCAAGGGGCTTCGCTCGTGGGTGGCGGCGACGGCGACGGCACCGGCGACGACGAGCGGACAACGAAGGGGAGCACGAAGGGGGCGGTCGGGGTGTCTCGCACAGGCAGCTTCTCTCTCTCTCTCCTCCTTTCAAATTTCCAAGAAGCAAGAGGTTGAAGATGATATTGATGGGTGCCTTTTTAGATTCAATCCCCACCCTCCACTTGTCAACATCCTAGCCACTTTTTCCCACACCATGACATCACTTTGGTGATGTCATACTCCACTATCTCAATCTCCCACAACCTCTTCCAATATGTTCAATTTCATTTTCCGCCGTGGCATGAAACCTTGTACAACAAATTCTTCAATTCCATTTGATTCTATTCCAATTGAGCTCAATTGAAGTCCATAAATTAATCCAATGTTCCTAATAAGATATGTGACACAGCCGAACTTTCAATTTCTAAATTCAGTCTCAATTTCCCAATTAATTTCACTCTGGCATAATATTAGCGCGTGCTGACTTACCGGGTAGCTTTTCGAAATTTTCATGCATTCAACTTGTGGTTGATCAATTCAAGCCACAATGTACATCTTTGACACATTGGCGACTCTCGGTTGTTGGGGTAACCTCAAGGTTTCAAATACGGGCACACGGTACCCAATCGACAGAAAAGTCGGTCCAGTGCCGACCGACAAGAATTGTGCAATCTGGTGGAATCACCCACACTTGATCACATGCCTCTATTGAGTCGACCTATCTACGGTCTCTAATCGATTTTTAATTGTGCCGTACTTACCCTTACATATTAGCTCGGTCGAAAGGTCGCTTCCTGGTCAAATTCTCGAGTTTGATGCATTAGAATCTCTTAACGGCTTCACCTGATAGACTAGTTTCACATGAGTGGCCGACTCAGGGAAAAGAACTATATACGTGCAGATGAAATGCATGTCTCAATTTATTGAAAATTGAATTGGAAATTCGAGATGTCACACTATCAATTCGACCCAGAAAAGGTGATATCATTTCTTTTTAAAATCTCACTATTTTATATAGTACTTAAAACTATTTTCGGTGTCAAAATCCGACACTTGGGATTTTCTGAATAAATATTGGAAATTCACAATTTTTGGAATTAAATACCAAAATCCAATCATCATTCAATTTGCATAATTTAACACTCAATTGCAGAAATTAACCACAACATTGCAATCAGCATGAAATTCCGATCACCGGCTATCCCGGCCTAATTTCCGGAAAAAATAATTAATAATTAATTATTGAAATTAATTAAATAATTCAATTTAAATACTAAAAATACCAACCTAGGCCAAAATTGTTAAATTGAATACCAATACTGACCCGGAAAATTCCCGAACCCTTCTAGATAAGTAATGCAACTTATCTAGGCATCACTTACTCTAATCTAACCACTTAACATGCATAATTAAATAATTAAATTTCACATTTAATCTAACTAACCACCTAATTCCTAATTAAATAAATCTAAACACCCTTTAGTCGTCATTAGCCTACTAAGAAGAGTTTAGTGCATAAACTCACCGGTTTATTGCGGAAACCGGTTCATCGCAACAACGGCATGACGGCGGCCGAAATCCGAATTTTCGGCGGCGTTGGCGAACACTTGGACCGGGCCCAAAGGCCTTGCAAGCCCATAGCAAAAAGTCGGCCTTGGTCTGGGCTTGGGCTTGCTTCTTGGGCTTCAAGTGGGCTGAGATGCATGTTGAAAATGGGCCGAGGATGGGCTGTCTTCATTGGGCTGCCGAACTGGAGTTGGGCTAATGAAATTCACGGGTTGAAATCTATTGGTCTATGGGCTGAGCTGGACGATTGAAACGAGCGGGCTGAGCTGCTTTAGTGGGACGTCACTGCTAGGCCTTCGAAGGAGCGTAGGAGCTGTAGCGTGGCAATTCGGTGGAGAACAGAATCGATGGAAGCTGGTGGATTCGCGTGAGACTTCGGTGCGTTTGCTTCGCGGAGATGAGCTACTTGTTTGAAAGAAAAAATCGGTGGGGGACGCCTGGCAGCAAGGAGCGGCTTCGATGTTGATGTTGGAAGCAAAAATCAGTGGAGAGGGTCAACGATGGGGGCTTCATGGAGTGATTGTTGACCGGCGTGAGCGGAGATGTGGGTGTGCGCGAGAGGGAGAATTTGTGAGGAAAACAAATGAAAGTGAAGCAAGAACATAAGGGAAGAAATCGAGAAAGAGAGGTTCGGTTGAGGGGGCTTCGACGGATGAAAAAATGAAAAGAATAGAAGCAAAGGAGAGAGACGGATGAGGGGAAAACATGAAGGGGTTGAACTCTTCAAAGGCGATGAAGGAGGGGAGAAGCAAAAGTCTAGTAAAATATCTCAAATTTCATCATGAATTGGTCCAAGAAGTCTTCAATCTTATCCTATGGTGTCCCCCATTTCTTTCTAGCATTTTTAAACCACATATAATTCAAATGAAGGCAAAAAATGCAGCCTCCAAAATGGCATACGAATTTCACCATAAACGCTTCTATTTCCTCTCCGATTATCAAATCGAGGTCCAATTTCACTGAAGAAAAATCCCGTACAATTTTCTGCAAGTCCCCAACATCAAAGGCTCAGCTTGGAAGTCCAAATTTCCTTCAAATGAGTCCATTTGAATTTCTGTTAATTTTCCGCGATGTCCAAACGAGCATAAAAAGTTGAAAAAAGAAACTTCCGTTTTGAAAATTTTCAAAAGAGTAACTATAAACAATTTTTGAAATATTAATTCCAAAAAATAGGAGACGTAGCTTATCAATAGGCACTGCCTCCTAAGTTGGGAAATTTACATGATGTATTCCATGTGTTGATGCTAAGGAAGTATGAGTCGGATCCCGATCACATACTCGATCATGAAACCATCAAAGTGGATGAGAAAGTGAGATATCTGGAAGAGCCAATCCGGATATTGGATCGAAAGGAGCAAGTGCTTAGAACGAAGAAAATTCCTCTAGTTAAGGTATTGTGGCGACATCATGATGTGGAAGAGGCCACATGGGAAAGTGAAAAAGAAATGGAGGAAAAGTACTCTCTTATGTTTAATGAGACGTAAGTAATGTCCAATTTCGAGGACGAAATTATCTAAGGAGGGGAGAATTGTGGCATCCAAAAATTTAGACGATCCTCGGATAGGTGACAGTCATAACCAATCAAGAGAAGTATCATCGAATTACAGCAATGGTTTAATTGATGGGCAGTCATATGTATTTGTTTATTTGTTGGATTGGCATAGTATATTAAGCAATAGATCAATCACCCATACTTTGAACTTTGATTGTTTTATATTTTATTTTTGAACCAAAAGGATGGAATTCGGTCTTGCGTAAGAAATATGTGTGCTGAAATTTAAAGAATTGAAATTTTGACGATGTTGGAGGCACGCAAGAATTTCTAGTGTATCCTTGTATATGAAGCAATTTAATTATGGGATATTAAATTAAATTTCGGTAGAAATCAAATGCTTAATAATTTCATATAAAAAAAAGGAAAATTTTTGGGCTTTATTTTAAGGACTTTTGGGCCCAAAATTTCGGGCCCAAGCAAGCCCAAAGAACCCAAGGCCATCGACTAAAGAGGGGGGAGGCCACACCACCCTCTCCATTTATTCTCTTCTTGAAGCCACTTGTCTTCTTCTTGGAGCCATTTGTCTCCCTACATGCAAAATAAACAAAATCAATTAGCTAAAGGAAGCAAAAGGCATTCGGTGGAAGCAAGGGAGAGAGAGAAACCGGGAGAGTTGGAGGGAACCGAGCAAGTGAGAGGAAGAGAGTTTGAGCGTGAGTGCGGGCAGCGAGGGAGGAAGAGAAGGATCGCCTTCTGCCATGTCCGAGCTGCCGCCATCGATGCCACCGGTCCCCATCGCTGATCGGACCAAGCCGCGACCCCCGAACCTCCATTTTTGGACAGCCACCGAGTGGAGGGGTTTAAGGCAAGTGGAAGTTCACCTATCTATGCCTTTGCATGCTAGAATTGTCTATGGAATGTTAGTAGATGTGAGGAAGTGTAGAAATTAGAGGTGCATGTTGATTTGGATCATACTAGATGAAGTTAGAGCCAGAAGCAAAGCAAAAACAGTGCATGTATTGGATTTCGAATTTTTAGAAGGGAAATTAAGATCTAAAGATCTGACTATGATGGATTTTTGGAAAGTAAAGAGGGTATAGTGTAATGTAGTATGCTGCTATATACTTGCTTGTGGGTGTTGGAGGTCGAAATCCATGGAATAGGAGCAAATTTCCCTTTGGCTAGTAAGCCGTTTTGCAAGGGACAGAACGACAATCGGTGCTTCCTCGATTTTTCTGTAATTATCTAGCACAATTTTACTTTGATTCCTTGATGAAATTTTTAGGGCACATCCTCATGAACAACGTATCAAAAATTCAGAATAAATGAACAAGGAATGACCGCCAAAATTATTTTTCTATGAAAACACCAAATCTGGAAATTTTACAGAATGTTAGTTAGGAATATCGAAATTTTTGCCCTCGGTACGTAAGGAATCTGACCTGCTGTTCTTCATGAAATTTTTTCCTTTCGGTCTCATCGATAATGTGTCAAAATTTCATAATTTTCTGAGTCCGTTTAGTAATTAATTCGGAATTGTTACCAGAACCATGCGAATGTGGAAATTTAACTGTCTGTTTCGAATTTTCATAAAATCGTTCCATAGGTGAATGTATTTCGAATAATTATTTGATATAATGATGCTGATGATGGAATTCATGAGATTGATTGAAGGTCCACGAGATATCTTGTTTGATGTATGAAGGTACTTTTGTGAATTAGAATATTAATGGATACCGTCGAACCCTCGGGTCAACGATGCCCCGGGAGTTGGGAGGTCCAAAGGATCGAAAAAGTCGATGCGTTGTGGATGCCCAGTGGCCCTAAGAGGCTGAATGCTGGAGGTTTGCCCCGGGAGCTTCGGGATGCCCGGTTGTATGCTTGTCGGTATGTAAATCCGGAGGGCCGAGCAACCATTCTCATGGTGAGCTTCGGAGGTTTCCTCGTGATGCCAGGTGGGGTACGGGATGCCTAGAGGCGTGATATGCTCCAGATGCCCGGTGGCCTTAGTGGCTGAATGCCGAAGGCTTTCGTGATGCTAGGGTGGATGCGAATGCCTGGAGGGACGCAAACATTGGTCCTCTGGGGGATGAAATCTTTTGAAAGATAAACAGATGATATGTGATCTGATTATGTTGCAATTGCTTTAATAGCAAAGAATTCCATGATATTGATACACATTTATTCCTTGATTTCTGGCTTTGTCTATCTTATATGAAACTAGATACTGATAGTCATGCTCGACATAGCTTGTTGAATCTTTTGTTGCTGAGTGGTTGTACTCACCCCATTTGGGACTAACATTTCATATTAGAATATGCCTCTGTTACTTGTCACACGCGGTACTTTCTACGATGTCCTTGTCGATGTGGAGTGTTCGTGTTAGGAGCATACGCATGTCGGGATTCTAGGATTGGTCTTCATCCACATGTGAGTGTTGGTCTTGTATGATGTTGGCTTACCGGGTGGCCCTATAGTCCATGAGTTTTTGTCGGTGCACGTCCGACGTGACGTGGTCATGATGGGGATGCTGCCACCGCCACCAGTCGATGGACCGGGCTGGGTGTGATCGTGTGTGACAAGTAGCTAATGGAGCTTTTTTGGATTGCCGGCACTGTCTGATGGACCAAAGTATATGGCTGCCGTGGAGTTGGGTACTTTTGGTTATAGCCGAGCTTAGAAAAGCCTTGGCCTTTTGTTGTACCAACTCATGATGTCCATCAAGTTATGTAATAAAAGTGTTCGGCTTATCTTATAAAATTGTCTAGTAAGTGTGCATCATTTCGAAATGTTTGGGTTGGGGAGATGTGATATCGCTTCTGCTATAACTCTTTCGCTGCGTAGGGACCGTTAAAAATAAATAATAAACTCTCGGGACTTATAGACCTTCAAGTCAAGGAAACAGAGTGGAAATCGGACTGTGGCGACCCTAATGGATTGGGGTGCCACATTCTAGATTGGTTTTGTGGAAAGAATTTATTTGTGAAAGGGCTTATTAAATCAATTGTGATATAAACAGGTAAAGGATTAAGTGCTACATGATAACGTAATTTCGTAAGAGTTACCTCTAGAATCTTGCAGTCAAGGACTATGTGTTATACGATGATTGATAACGTAATTTCGTAGGAGTTACCTCTAGAATCTTGCAGTCAAGGACTATGTGTTATACGATGATGTAATTTTATGAAAGCCACCTCTGCAGCCTTGTACTATTGATATATGTTGGTCAAGGACTAAGTTTTACACAATAACGTAATTTCGTGGGAGCCACCTCTAGGGTATTGTACTATTGATATATGTTGGTTAAGGATTAAGTGTTATACGATAACATAATTTCTTAGAAATCACCTCTAGGGCCTTGTACTTGATATATATTGGTCAAGGATTAAATGCTACACGATAACATAATTTTGTGAGAGCCGCCTCTAGGGCCTTGTATTACTCAAGGACTAAGGGTGCGTTTGGTTCAGCATTTGGAAAGCCCATTGGGAAAATGTAAAGCAGTTTAGCCTAAAAGACTTTAGGCAAATGCAAAGGCTGTTTGGTAAACTATGCTTTGAGAAGCAACTTTGAGAGAAATGCCGTTTGCTAAAAAACACATTTGAAAAGCCCTTTGGGTGATTAATATTAGTTTTCTTAATTTTATTTGTTTAAAATTGAAAAAAAAAATGTATGCAACCTTTTAAATATAAATTTTGACAATAATACTAAAAAAAGTCAAATACATATATAATTTTTTTAAAGAAAGACCAAACCCTTCATCATAATTTTTTAATTTTTTTAATATTTTTTTTTTTGTAAGGTAAGTATTAAGGGACTTGAACCAAAAAAACTTACACTCATGATGACGAACATGTCAAAACAAGTGGAAGGGTGTCGAAAGGAGGAAAAACACAAAGCCAAACAACGGCTACCAAAAGAGGAACAATAGCTACAAGCAGCCAACTAGCGACATCCAAAGGAAGGGGGAAGAGAGGAATGAGGACAGCAGCTAGCAAAACAACAGCACCCGTCACAACAAACAACAACGAACATTGAAGAACCAGATGCAGGTCGCAGCGTCAACGGATTGTCATACCCGCCACAACAACAAGAACTAGGCAGAGGAAGAACAGAGACGTAAATCAATATCGAAATTTTTATTTGCTTAAAATTGAAAAAAATGATGTATGCAACTTTTAAATTTAAATTTTGACAATAATTCTAAAAATCAAGTACATATATATAATTTTTAAAAAAAAACAAATTCTTCATTGAAATTTTTTAACTTTAATTTGAAAAAATATTGTATGCAACTTTTTGACGATTGGTTGCTGATGTAATTTCATCCTAAAAATCAGGGTCGGAACAAGGATTTCATATATATATACATATTGAACTGAAAAGAACATTTTGTTGCAAAAAGCGAGATTGAGTATTCATTACCTTTTAATTATTTGAGAACGGTTTGAGAAACATATTATGAAATGTGTCATGACAGTTTGCATATGTGTATTGTTCCATGAAAAGGTTTATAAATGATTTGAGAAGTGAATGAGAAATGGTGGGTAATTATGTTGTGAAAAAGTTATTTGCTTGGTTTATGAGATTGGTTTCTGGATTGGATTTCTAGTATTGGATATGGTTGTTTGTGTTCAATATGAACATGACCCAATGAGAGGTTTGGGCATTTGCTACATTCTGGTAACTGTGAATAGCTTGAGAAATGTTTTAGGAAAGCTATTGCAAAACGATATATAAAATTTGTGCACTTGATTTATGATATGAGTTCTATAACGATTTGAGAAATGTTTATGAAAGGCATTTCGAAATGTCGCGAGTGTATGAAATAGATCTTTTCCCATTAATGCCTTGTGAAATGTATGATTCAATGAAAGGTTTGTGAAATGATATATTTTGGATTTGCAAATCCTTCTTGTGAAAGAATTACATTTTTTTTTTTTTGGTCAGTCCTACCCTATTCCTATTCTACACTCACTCTCAGACTTTTGCCCTGCCTCGGTATGTGAAACCAATTTATGTTCTAGATTGGTTTTGTGGAAAGAATTGATTTGAGAAAAGCTAGTGAAATCAATTGTGGTATAAACGGGTAAAGGAATAAATGCTATACGATAACGTAATTTCATAGGAGTCACCTTTAGAGCCTTGTAATCTATTGTTAAGTGCTATATGATAACGTAATTTCATAAGAGGCACCTCTAAGACTTTGTACTATTGATATATATTGGTTAAGGGCTAAGTATTACATAATAACGTAATTTTGTGGGAGCCACCTCTAAGGCCTTGTACTATTGATATATATTAGTCAAGAACTAAGTGTCACGATAACATATTTTCGTGAAAACCATCTCTAAAGCCTTATACTTGATATATATTAATCAAGGGCTATGTGCTAGTCAATAACATAATTTTATGGGAGCCACTTGTAGAGCCTTGTACTTCTCAAGCATTAGGTGCAACACGATGATGTGGTTTCGTGAGAGTCACCTTTAGGGCCTTGAGATGTGATGAGTTATAAGATTGATTAGATAGGCATGTGTTTTGATATGAGATCCATAGATAGACCACTAGTGTGCAATTTTGATGAGATTGATCAATGGACTTAACCACTGATATTTGTCACGCCCCGAACCTCGAGCGCGTACCCATCCCTTTCTGACCGATAATATTTTGTGACTTCCCAGGACTAGTCGCCGACACTTTTTATTTTGTTGCACATGCAGAAGCGGATTATAAATCCCCTGACAGTAACCATCTCGGGATAGAAAAGCAGGACAACAATTTCACAAACAAACATGCCTTTATAAATACATTGAGTCACTGACAAGAACCTATGCTCAAAAGATTTCAAAAGACAGTTTTCCAAAAGAAGTTGACCTAATCGACCTACTCCTTAGGTCCCCTCAACTAGGCTCCCTACAATCCTAAAAATTGAGCCCACGATGAGGTGAGATATAAATCTCAGCGAGTTCACGCTCTAAACCCCAATTAAGAGGGAAATACGGCCAGGGGCATCCTAACCACACAATTACACAACCACACAATTAGAATAGATGACTTACCTCGCCTCAGTTCCCTCCTGCATGTTAACACAATTCATTTATCACATACGTGCAGTAATAACACCCAAGCCTTTGGAATATCTCATTCAATCTTAGTCAATCAATTGAGTCAACATCATTAATCCATCATTCAATTAAACAACCCACAAGAGTCATGATTATAAGGCTAAATCGTTATAACACGTCACATTCCGTGTCACACAATTTTGTCCCATAATCAGGTGTAGTCAATTATGTCGGGGGTTCCATCTACACCTGATATTTATTCTTAACATTCCAATTCAACATTCCCACTCAAAATCAGACTCCACATTCCAACTCAATACCAGACTCAAGGCTCTAGAGGTGACCCTCATGAAATCTTGTCATTGTGCGGTACTTAGTCCTTGACCACAAATAACAAGAGTGTAAGGCACTAGAGGTAACCCACACGAAATTTCGCTATCGTGTAGCACTTAGCCCTTCACTACATAAAGCAATAGTATAAGGCACTAGAGATAACTCACACGAAGTCTCGCTATCGTGTAGTACTTAGCCATTTACTACACATGACAATATTGCAAGGCACTAGAGGTAATTCTCATGTGACTCAAGTCGCCATGTAACACTTAGCCCTTGACTACAATAAGCAATGGTATAAGGCACTAGAGGTTACTCACACGAAGTCTTCTACTCGTATAGTACTTGGTCCTTTACCTGCTCACAACCCATTGGCTTCCCTCGACGCGACACACACCACATCAACTTTCAATAATCATCTTCCTCAACTATAAACTAACACACGATTATTCACTCACGGCCCAATGACATTGTGCTTCCCACTTAAATTTCTCAATAAAAATAATGTCTTGGCCTATTTTCTTCGTGTTAAAATACTCGATAAAAATAATCGTGTGAGTACACGGTCGACCTACGCCAAAAATATAATATATTTCTTTTAGAAAATCCCACTATTTATATAGTGTCTAAAAACCTTTTCGACATTAAAAACTGACGCCCCGGCAATTTATATTTAATTACTGAAATTATACAATTTTGGGATAATTACCCAAAATTACAACTTAAATTCAATTGGCACAATATAGCACTCAATTAAATAAATTAATCACACAATTGCAATCAGCAAGAAATTCCGGTAACCGGCTATCTCGGCCTAATTAATGAAAAAAATAATTAATAATTAATTAATTTCGAAAATTAATTAAATAATTCAATTTAAATTCTAAAAATACCAACCTAGGCCAAAAATCACTAAATTAAATACCAATACGGACCTGGAAAATTCCCGAACCCTTCTAGATAAATAGCACAATTTATCTAGGCCTTACTTAATCTAATCTAACCACCTAACATGCATAATTAAATAAATTAATTTAATCTAACTAACCACATAATTCCTAATTAAATAAATCTAAACACCCCTTAGACGTCATTAGCCTACTAAGAAGAGTTTAGTGCATAAACTCACCGGTTAATTACGGAAACCGGTTCACCGCGATGACGGCGCGACGGCGGCCGAAACTTGAATTTTCGGCGACATCAACGGAGCTCGGACCGGGTCTAAAATGGGCCCAACAAATCTCAACCAAAATCTAAGATTTGCTTTTGAATAGGGCCGGCTGCGCTGGACTAAACAGGTCTTGAATGAGCTGTCTTCGCGGGCTTCTGGTGATGGGCTGCTTAAAACAATTGCGAATCAAGCTAAGTTGGGCTGTAATGGCTGAACTGAATGGGCCTGTTAATTCGGTGGATTTCACGAGCGTGGGAGCTGAGCTACTTTAGCTTCACTTGCTGGGCTCCTTATGAAGATGGGCCTCGCTAAACTCACGGGCTGAAGAAATGCTTCGCGCGAGAGACACGGACAAACGATAGAGGGAAGCTGCTGGCGTCAAGCGAAGACTTCGATTGATGGGGGAACACGCAGACGCTGTTGCTACTGGGGAGTCTTCGATCGTTGCTAGACACACACAACCCCCAAAGAAAAAGAAGGGCAGCTGGCGTTGGGCTTCGTGGGCGTGAAGATGCAAAGGAGTCAACTTTGCTGGGGTTTTCTTTTCTTTGATTGACCAAGGAAGCTAGGTAATGGGACGTGTGGCAAGAAGGGAGTTCGGTGGAGTGTGGGTCTTCGGTGGATGAAGATGAAGCTGTTCGGTGGAGATGGGATCGCACGAAAATAAAACTACTGGACTGCTCGGTGGAAAAGAAATAAAAATGATGGTGTTGAGTGCATGAAAAAGGAAAGAAGAAGCAAGTGTGCGAAGGAGGAGGAGTCGTGCACAAAGAGATGAAGACCGGCAGAGCTTGTCCAACAAGATGGATGAGAGAGAGAAAGGCCAAAAAGTCCAAAATCTTAGCCAATGTCTTAAATGCTTGGTCCCCTTATCTCCTCATACTTATCCCCTTGTCCAATAATACTTTCCAACAAATATAAGTCCAAAATCAATCCATTTTGATGCAAATAATGCACCCCTCATCCTAGGTTCCGAATTTAGCTCAAATTAAACTTCAATTTCCCAAATCGACGTCCCAATTTGAATGAAGAAAAAGCCCATAGAATTTCTACAAGCCTCCCCTTATCAAATAGCTCGGCTTGCAAGTCCAAATTTCCTTTAATTTGGCCCATCTGAATTTTCCACTAATTTTCCACAGTGTCCGAATCAATTTTCCTTAAAAATCTCGGAATCTTCGAAAATTCTTCGAAGGATAAGTCAACGGTCCTAAAATAGATCGTGACATGTCAGAACTTTCAATTTCTGAAATCAGATTCAAATTCGCGGTTAATTTCAATCTGGCACGCTTTTAGCATGACCTAGTCTATTGGGTAGTTTTTAGGAAATTTTGGTACAATTGACCCGTGATCAATTTATCTCGAGTCACATAGTGCATCTTCGACACATTGGCGACTCTCGGTTGTCGTAAAAATCTCAAGGTTTTAAATACGGACATCAGGTACAAAAATGACAGAAAAATCGGTCTAGTGTCGTTCAACAAGAATTTTACTATTAGGTGGAATCACCCACACACTAATCACATATCTCAATCAAATCGACCTATCTCCGGCCTCTGATCAATTTTTTACGGTGCCGTAATGACCCTTGCAGATCGACACGGTCAAGCAGTCGATTTGTGGTTGAATTCTCAAATCCATTGCATTTAGATTCCTTAATTACTTCTCCAGATAGTCCAGTTATCTCATGAGTGATTAGCTAAGAGAATAGCACTATCAGCACGTCAACAAAAGGCCCGATTTATTTAATCGAAAATAAAAGTTGAAAATTCAGGCTGTCACAATATTTATAGATGATTTTAATGAGTATTTTTTAAATTGTATAAAGCTTATTGAAATCGTATATGATTTGATATGTACTACTCACTGAAAAGTAGTTACTCACCATTTTCTTTCCCAACCTTTTTAGGTTCATTGATTAGTAGTTAGTAGAGCGAGAGTGCTATCGATGGGGTCCTTTGGAAGTGGACTTTAGATATAGTTTGAGATTGCGTCCTTTGGAAGGAAGGACGGCCATATCACCACAATCCTTGTAATTTTCGGGGTGTGACACATAGAACAAGAGCAGCATAGGGAAGCCATCAGCGACGGCCCCAAAGAAGCCAAGACCCATCAAGCACCTGTCCACAACATCTACGGGCGTGAATATGGAGCCTATCGACAACCATCCCTTTGTCTTCTCCTCCTCCTCTTCCGCCACAGTGCTCTGTCTCTCATCTCCCATTCTTGTTATACCAAGTTTCTTTCGAGAACAACCAACGTGGAGACTCAACTCTCAAATATGTCGATTGATTGAGTGACTTAAAATGTTGCTTTGCTCGTCACTTCCTCGAGAATGACGGTGAAAGATGAGATCGGAACCGAAGCTGAAGGGGTTGGTGGTGTCTCTCCTTGGCCAAAAGCAACCATTATTTATAGTATGCTCGTGGAGATGGAAGATTGATTAACTGTATTAATTGATCTCCTGACAGATTCAAAATTTCACTGATCTTGAAATCCGAGGGAAAAGGGTCAGTTGTCGGGTGAAACTCTAGCACATGATGAAATGTGTCGTATGATTGCTTAGATCTTTCTAGGTTGCGTTTATTTTGTGAAAATGAATAATTTAAAAAAATTCCAAAAAAAAAATCACTTGTATCACTCGAAATAATCAGTCAAGGAAAAATTTCTCATTATTAATAAATCTAAAAATTTTCTTAAAAATGAATATATTTTGCGTTCATTCATTTTTATAAGTGATTATTTTTTGAAAAATATATTTCAAATTATTTATTTTCCACAAAACAAATGAAGGGCTCGATGTTACCTTTTTTTACCTTATTGATGGAAACTTGGATAATTCATCCCAACATTAAATTCTCCATAATATTAAAATTTAGAGAAAAAACATATGTTTGTCCTTTTGTAGATTGTGATGACTTTAATATATCTATCTATACATTCTTTTGGACATTATGTGTACGAATGACGAAAGTGAATGTTGGTAAACAAACTAAGAGGTGTTTTATTCCATGTTGAAAAGATATGAGTGCACTAATCCTCTTATTTATTTATTTATTTATTTATTTTTGAATTTATTATTTTTGCTTAACGGTTATTAAGTACTCTTACAATCTTTGAAAGGTTGCATCTATTCGGACACAACTTCTTAACCTTTAGAAGGCTATGTCTGTTCAAGCATAACTTTTTCATGTTTGAAAAGTTGTATCCACTCAAATATATTTATCCAACATTTATTCAATAGTTTTTATAACTTTCAATTTTCCTTTCTAAGATATACATCCAATATTTTCAATTGTTTTTCTTTGAGAGTTCCCTAAGAAATACCGAAATTGTTATATGGTATTCTCATTCAAGACCTTATTGTACCCTAGGGATTTTTGCCAATAACCACTGATAATATTGTAGGGCATATAATTCCTTAAAGAGTGTTATCATACTTCGAAATCCAACTCCAATCTTCTTTCCCGTTGATTTTTCCCCAACAGTGAAATGGAGGCTTCGTCCCCTACAAAGGTGCAAAGGCATCATAAGTACTTAATAGTTCCTTTTGTTTTGCCGCATAAGGGTCAAGTAGTTTAGGCACTTGAAAATAGTAAAAGAAAAGTACTCTGAAAATTGAAAAAGAAGCAAGCATCGCAAGAAAGAAAGCATAATCATAGAGTTTTCGGAGTAAAGTGAAACACTTAAGTGCCACTCCGGCCAAAATCCGGCCAAATGGGTGACGTGATAATTTTCCGGCAAGTTGGACACAAAACGACGCCGTTTTGCATGCGACGTGGCGAGAAAATGCAAAAACGACATTGTTTTGTGTCGATGTGTAAATAATTAATATAAAAATTAATTAAATTAAATTAAAACTTAATTTTATTTAAAATATTCTAAAAAATAAAAACTTAAAATTTAAAAAAAAAAAAAAAAACTCAAAATTTAAAAAAACTTAAAATTTAAAAACTTAAAATTTAAAAAAATTAATATTTAAAAACTTAAAAATAAAAGAACTTAAAATTTAAAAACTTAAAATTTAAAAAAGTAAAATTTAAAAACTTCAAATTTAAAAATTAAAATTTTAAAAATTTAAAATTTAAAAACCTGAAAAATTTAAAAAATTAAATTTTAAAAACTTAAAATTTTAAATTTAAAAAACTTAAAAAATTTAAAAATTTTAAATTAAAAAAAAAACTTAAAATTAAAAAAAAAATTAAAAACCTTAAAATTGAAAAAAAAAAATTAAAACTGCCACCTCAGCCACCCCCTTCAGCCCCACCTTTTGTAAAAATATTTTTTTAAAATTTTAAGTGTTTAAAATTTTAAGTTTTTTAAGTTTTTTAATTTAATTTTTAAAATTTTAAGTTATTTAATTTTAATTTATTTTTATTTTAAGTTTTTAAAATTTTAAATTTTTTAAGTTTTAAGTTTTTTAAATTTTAAGTTTTTTAAATTTTAAGTTTTTTAATTTTAAGTTTTGTAAATTTTAAGTTTTTAAATTTTAAGTTTTTTAAATTTTAAGTTTTTTAAATTTTGAGTTTTTTAAATTTTAAGTTTTTTATTTTTTAGAATATTTTAAATAAAGTTAAGTTTTAATTTAATTTATTATATTAATTATTTACACATCAAACACAAAACGACGTCGTTTTTGCATTTTCTCGCCACGTCGCATGCAAAACGGCGTCGTTTTGTGCCCAACTCGCTGGAGAATTGCCACGTCACCCATTTGGCAGGATTTTCGCCGAAGTGGTACCTAAGTGTTCCATTTAACTTTGAAACTAGCATTTAAGTGTACATTTTCGAAGTTATGGCACTTAAGTGTCCTCCCGTGCCAAGTTATGGCACTCGGGCTGTTCTTCTGCCCATAATCATCGGATGATCCACTGCTCAGTGAGCTCAATCCGTCGCTAAAAATTAAAATGTATATGGACCGTCAAATCTAATGACCTCGTCAAATTTGATTGTGCATGCGTACTAAGCACATACACTATACTTACATGACTTTTTATTTTATCTAATAGAAGAATTTAGATCTTCATAGCACATTTAATAGAAAATCAATGAGTGCCTTAAGAATGATCTTCGATATTTTTTTTGGAACCCGAGCTAAAATTGAGCTTGAGAACAATCTTCGACATTGAATGAAAGAAACAACCTTAGGCTGGAAAGCAAAAAAGAACACATGGATAGGTTTCGGTTTTTTAACTTATCTTAAGAAATAACTTCATGTGCCGACATGATATTACTGGTCAATTACTACTTATATCCCAATCGGACAATAGCAAATGCACGTGTCCACAAAATGGAAACGCATAACTGATGCAGCGACTACCATGATAATATCAAATCTTTCCAGATATACGGGACAGCCACAGTTCAAGGGGAGACCGGAGTTGACTTCAACGCTGGAGATTTTGTGCATCAGCAGCGTCTGCAACGCACGAATCACGACTCAGATGTTCTTCTCTTTCAATCACATTCGTTGTCGTTATCTTATACATTTGTATTTTTCACGTGGATCGACTGTTTCTCGTAGCTCATGTGATCTTGCCTTTGAATCCGATGGGACGAGATTCTAGCCTTTATTTCAATTCCTGCACCTGAATTCTAATGCAGGACCTTCGAGCAGACTATCTGGTTTTTAAATAAAAGTATGCGTGGTTTTAGGTGTAATCTGTCATGAGTAAAATATTGGGGCGATCTCTTTCAGAATCGGAAAATACCTAGAGTCCAAAGCATGTTGTTATTATCATTATAATGATGATACATTACGGAAGGGAAAAGTACCAAAAAAGTCATAAACCCATCAGATTGGCATTAATTAGGTCCCTAAACTTTTTAATTAGACCAATTCAGTCCTAAACCTTTTAATATTGGTATCAATTCAGTTCATTCGACCAATTTTGGCCAGCCAACGCTGACGTGGACATCGGCTGATGGCTAGACGCTAACATGGCAATTTTTCTAATTTTTAATAATTTTTTCGAATTTTTTATTCTTTTTTCTTTTCTTTTTCCTTTTTTTTTTTTATGCCTTCTTCCCGGCGATGGCCGCCGAGCCTCCGGTCGCTCGCCGGCCACCGGGCGAGGGCCGTGAAGCCCTCGCCTACCGTCGGCGAGGGTCGCCGCCCTCGCCCGACCTCTCCTGTGGCCGCCGCAAGGCGACTTCGCCCGAATTTGGGCAAGGCCAGCCCGCCCGCGCCCCGTGCAAGACCGAGCAACCCTCACTAGTCGCCGCCGAGGGTCGCGACCCTCGCTCGACCTCACCTAGGGCCACGGGTGAGGCGACTTAAACCAAATATGGGCGAGGCCAGCCTCGCCCTGGCCTTGCCGCAGGCAAAGGCGACCTCACCCGCGCCTCACCCACGGCCAGCAAGGGCCACGTTTTGGCCTTGCCGACCGCGGCAAGGCTAGCCTCGCCCGATCTAGGCTAAGCCGCCTCGCTCGCGGCCCTAGGCGAGGCCGAGTGAGGGTCACAACCCACGCTGATGGCTAGCGAGGGCCACTCAGCCTCGCCCAAGGCCGCGGGCAAAGCCGCCTTGCCGAGGGCCCTAGGAGAGGCCGGGTGAGGGCCGCGACCCTCGCCGGCGACAGGCGAGGGCCGCAACCCTCACCGACAACAGGCGAGGGCTTCGCGGCCCTCGTCGGCCACCGCCAAGAAGAAGGCAGAAAAAATTAATAAAAAAAAATCATAAAAATCATAAAAATTGCCATGTCAACGTCAGCCGGCCAAAATTGGCCAGATAGCCTGAATTGGTACCAATATTAAAAGATTTAGAACTGAATTGGTCCAATTGAAAAGTTTAGGACTGAATCGATATCAATGCAATAAGTTTAGAACTTTTTTTTGTACTTTTCCCCATTTACGGAACATGCGAGTGGTTGGAAGGATCACAATCATTAATTAGATAGGACTATCACGATCGAAAAGTATGAGCATGCCATCACTAATTAGCTGGCCCAATTGCCTGGAAAATCACTGGTTTGAGTCCAGGTCCCAATTTTGGCCGAAGTCCCTTTTCTTTTTTTCTTTTTTTCTTTTTTTCTTTATCTCATTAGAAAACACCAACTTTGAGTCAGTATTCCAAAATATAAGTCCTGTCAAGTTTTCATCCGCTCATGTTGTTAAGAATTCAATGTGTCATTCCATGTGTATTAGGTGACTCTTGGTTGTCGTCTCCAAAGCCTCTGCCGGAATTCGAATAGTTTTAAACCAAGTAAGAGAAGGAAACATGTGTATTCAGGTTCACATTTTTGGCAATAAAAATCAAAATGGACTGGAGATGACTTACTCGGGCCAAATGAGGCATGAATAAGTGATATGCCCGATCAAGCATGGCCAAAAATTAAGAAAAACAAAATCTTGAACTCGTGATCGACAGCTCCAAAAACAAGGAAAGTTCTATGCAAGTCGCCAAGTATACATAGAATGACACATCATTCTTGATTCATGTTCCTCCCCTAACAATATGTCACGACTCAACACTTAGTGACTTTATTCTATGCCAATTGTCTGAAGTTGCGAACCAAAAAGACTTGGTCACTTTCAGCCTTGCCATGTCTTGCTCAATCGTATTCAGCCCCAATTGACGATCATCGACTCAAGCAATTTCGGGTGTCAACAGGATGGAACCATTTTTGGTAATCTAGCTCTTAAGAAATTGGGCAAACCTATGAGAAACTGCAAGGGAAGCTGAAACGGTACCCGGTTGATACATTTCTTAATCTTTGTCCTCTACAAATTTATGGACAAATAGATAGAATTCATCAAACATGGTGTCACAACCTACCCCTCGACAGAAGGAATAAGTTTAGGGGTATTGCATAAAAGACAAGCCTACAGCCCATGATCAAGCACGAGCTCTTCCAAGCCCATACCTCACACGACATTGGAGTGTTCAAAGAATTTTGTAATAAAGAGTCGCCACTAGGCTAGAAATCAAGTAAGGCGTGAAAGTGTATCTCATTTCTTACGCACCTAGAAAATTTAGGTCAGGAACTTGATTACACTGATTAAGTAATTAGTACCATTTCAATACCTAATCTCATTAATTTCAAGAAGATTTTTGTTAAGTAATTTGAATTAATTTTAGACCTATCCACTAATAAATGAGGTAATTATGCGGACATGCAATCATTAAAATAACAAGCAATAACCAAAGAAGGCATTGAATAAATTGCAAGGAAAAGAAGCATCTAACAACTAAGAGTAATTAGGTGCCATTCCTAACTAAGCTAAAGAGAAGTCCTAGTCAATCAAAGGTATCTTTCTTTAAGAGTAATTGGAACCCTATGGTAGAGCCCTAAAGACTTGTTCAATTGAGTATGGTTTTTATCAAGGATTTTCACACATTTAAAGAAAAAATTACCCAAAAAAACTTCTTTAGTCATTTCCAAGAAATTAAATTTTTTTTGAAAATTTTCTTGATTATTAGGAATTTTTAGGTTTTTTTAAATATTTTTGAATTTTGGAAAAATAATTTCATTTTTTCGAATCTTTTAATTTTCCAAGGATTCTTATGGATTTTTGAATTTTTTAAAATTTTTCTGAATTTTTAATATTTTATGGATTTTTGAATTTTTTAAAATTTTTCTGAATTTTTAATATTTTATGGTTTTCTGAATTTTTTATTATTTAGAATTTTCTGGACTTTTTATATTTTTATATTTTTAATATTAAAAAATTCGGACCGGGTCAAGAGACCCGGCCCTACTAAACCGACCCGGACCCTATCGGTGCGGGTTGGGCTAAAACCGAGCTGGCCTCAAAGCCCACTTAGAAGGGCCCACGCAGATTTTTTACAAAAGGGGCGGCTCCCGTAGCCCACTTAGATTCTAACCCACTTCACTGCGGTTCATACACACCAGCCCATCGACAGCCCCAGCTGACAAACCACAGCCCATTTTCTCTTTTCTTTCATTCTGTTTTCTATTCTTTTTTCTCTCTTTACTTTTGCTTTCTGCTCTTCTTTTTTTCTTTTAATCCTATTTTATTCTTTTCTTCTCCACGCATAGCCTCTTTTCGAAGGCCCCCCTTCTCTACCGCATTTTCACCGAAGTTCACCCAAACCATATGCCTCCTTTGTCGATCATCTACTTCATCGAATCAAAACCGAGCAAACTATGCCCACTTTGGCTAATACCTTACGCCATCAACGTTATGCCAACCACTACCTCATGGACACACCACATCAAATGACAAGCCGATGTACAGAAGCAAGCGTAAATCAAAGAAAATCAACACGAGCTCAGTCAAATATCTTAACGAACACCTAAGGAACATCAACCAAAGAGAGGACACGGGATCAACCGAGACTCCAAATGCACCGAAATATTTAACAACTGATGCGCAAAACCAAAACATGGCATAGCACCACATGAGTGGGTCGCACAAACCGGCCCTCAATGAAGGGAAAAAAAAACGAGACAATAACCAGCACTTCAAGAGCAATACAAAGTTAGAGGAGGTGGTCATGAATCCGACAGAAACATTTTCACAAGCACTTGGCGTGCGCTACCAAAATGAGGGATTTCAAACTCGATGGGGATTCGGACACAGACCTAACTTCCTAACATGCATACTAGATCACATAGTAGGTTTCACGGAGGACCGACGGGACCGAAAACAAAAAAGGCACCTACGCTCGAGGGGAAGACCTACCTGGTTTAGGGAAAGGCTGTGGCGGACGAGGGCTAGTGGACGAACCTCCCAAGATTTTTTTTTTTTGGTCAGTAACGAACCTCCCAAGATGGCCAACCACTTTCTCGAGCTCCCTCTCTTCCTGGCTCACTCTCTCACACCCACTTAGAGGTGTCAAAATGGGTCATTGACCCATTTATGTTTAAATGAGTCATTAATGGGTCAAGTCTATTTCCTAAAACACCCATAATGAGTTTTAATGGGCCAAGACTGATATATATGGGTCTTAAATGGGTCAAAGAGATGACCCATTTAAAACCCATTAAAAATGAACCCATTTATTTTCAGTCAAAACCTCATAATCTCTCTCTTCTTTCTTTAACTTTACAAAATATTTAAAAAAAAAAAAAACCAAAATTATAATTATTTTTTATTTTAATTTTCTTTTCTTTTTTTCCTTTTTTTTTGTTTCTTTCTTCTTCCTCCGATCGCTCGGCACGACGATGGCCAGCGACAGGCATTGGGTGAGCTCGAGCTCGCCCCTCACCGGATCTCGGTGAGGCGAAGGAATCGCCGACGCCAGGCGAGGCTCGAGCCTCACCGATCCGACGAGACTCGAACTTGCGGCGTCGAGCGAGGCTCAAGCCTTGCCGAGATCCGGCGACGAGCGAGCTCGAGCTCACCCGATGCCGGCGAGCCTTCGAGCTCGCCAAATCCGGCAAGGCGAAGGCCTCGTTGACATCCTAGCGAGCCTCGAGCCTCGCCAGATCCGGCGAGGGGCAAGCTCGAGCTCCCCAACGCCGGCGAGCTCGAGCCTCGCCGGATCCGGTGTGGGGCGAGCTCGAGCTCGCCCGACGTTGGCGAGCCTCGAGCCTCGCCAACATCGGCGAGGCGGAGGCTCGAGCCTCGCCGATCCGGCGAGACCCGAGCTTGCCGGATCTAACGAGCCTCGAGCTTACCGATGTCGGCAAGCCAAGCGAGCTTCAGTCGCCTGTGGCCGGCCATAGAAAATTAGATTTTTTAAAATATATTTTTTAAAAATTATAAAAATTGTCCATTAAATTTGCCTTTATAATAAAACTATTTTAACAATACCATTATATATATATAAAACTTTCTTAAGTTTAATTAAATGGGTCGGGTATGGATCGGGTATGGTCAAAAATTTCGTATTACAATAAATGGGTCATAAAGGGGTTAAATTGGTCGATTTGGGTTGGTCCATTTATGACCCGACCCAAATTTGACCCGACCCACCCGTTTAACGGGTATACACCCACTTAAGCTCTCTCCTTTGGACTCTCCCCCGAAGACCGTCTCTCTCTCTCTCTCGATCTCTCTCCTTTTAACGGCTAGCAATCGGCATGCTTGGTTTCTGCCACGCCAGCTGTTGTTGTCGGTCTGCAATGCCCCTGACCAAGATCCTCTTGTTCGCGTACGTTCTTCTCTTTTCTGCAGAACGCATGAGGGAAAGAGGGAGTGGAAGAGAAGGCTAGGCTAGTTTTGGGGAAAATAAAGGGGAAGTGGGCCGGCCCAAGTGAAGAGAAAGAAAAAGGACAAGGATTTGGGCCAACCAAGACCTCAAGCCCGGTTTCGCATCTCTTTTTTTCTTTTTTTTCTTTTTTTTTTTTTTCTTTTGAAAATTTTAATAATTACCATTAATAATGTAAATATTCCTAATGCTAGTATGCGATGAAATTAGTGAAAATTATTCACTTCACTCTCTCTCTCTCTCTCTCTTTAATTAATTAAATTTTTTTAAAAGATCAATTTTTTTATAATTTTTTTATAATTAATACTAGTGATGCTAATACTCCCTATATATATATATATATATATATATATAAAATTATGCAATTTAATGAGAATAAATTTTTATTTAAGGGTTTAAAACTTAATTTATAATTTTCTATGTGATAAAACTCTTAATAAAATGATCAAAATTTAGGTGTTAGCACATAATATCTTTCATAAACCATATTCAAAGCAACCTTTGCATGATTCTTTCGTAACAAGGCTTAACAAATCATTCATAGATAATCGGTTTAACGTATAATCATCACATACTTTTCCATTTCAAATAGACAAAGTAGTAGTAAGTGTTCGATCCATATTTTATGCAATAAAAATGTCATTTTGTACCACATAATATATCTAATTCATATCGCTTAAAATATCATTTTACAAACTCAAAGAAGAGATAACATGGGAAAGCTAAAACCAACCTATGAAAGTTACATGAGCCGACGCACTCATATTTCTATCAATTAATCAAAAAAGGATATCAAAATTCGAGTAATACATTACTCTAACGAATGACTTGAATAAACTAGGCTTATTTATTGATAAAATGACTTCTATGTACTAACAAAGAAATTCAATTATAACGAACATTCATCTCTGCCCGTTATACGTATTGTCTATTATGTGTAACTGCACGCAAAACTTTAGAAATTTGTTCCGATTAAACTATACTTCAGAATTAATTTTTGTCAAATTTTAAAACTTCACAACACCCTAAATTATCCACAACACCCTAAATAATCATTTTCCTATAAATCAGGAGCTTGACAACTCTTCAACCGAACCTCATGGTTCAAAATTTTGACATAACTTCAAATTTATATTAATTTTGAAAATTACTCCGATAAGAATTGGCTTAAATACTTATCAAGCATTGTAATTCGGATTCCTCTTTCGAGGACGAGCCGTTATAATTTTTTTTTCTTTTGCAGCCGCTATCTTCTTTCCTATTACGCTCACTTGCACTATCTATTGAGAAGAAAGGAAAAATGGGTTGGGCTTGGGCTTTATAATGGGTTGTGATTATTGGCCGAATATTACAGAGCAGGTGAAAAACATTGTACCATAATGAAGCATTCTCTTCATGGAATTACAGTAACAAGAATAAACCTGTACTACTGTTCTCTCCTTTGAAGAGTTACAAAGAGCTATTATCTTACTCCTCGTGCCTTAACTACATTTCCCATGGTTTCTTTCCCCTGTTTTAAACACATTCACATCGCGCATTACTCGATGCATTATGATATGCTCGACGCTCTCTGGAGGTTCACGAGCATGTAGTACGCTCCAGCCGGACCCTTAGCCAACAAGGAAGAATGACTCGCCTTCTCCACCACCTTCCCTCTGTCTAGCACAGCAATCATGTCGCACGCTTGTATGGTACTCAACCTATGCGCGATCATTAGCGTGGTTCGTCCAACCATTAAGCGCTCCAGAGCATCCTGCACCACCTCCTCC
The DNA here is from genome assembly GCA_014182715.1 of Eucalyptus cloeziana. Classification (NCBI taxonomy): domain Eukaryota; kingdom Viridiplantae; phylum Streptophyta; class Magnoliopsida; order Myrtales; family Myrtaceae; genus Eucalyptus; species Eucalyptus cloeziana. The sequence continues at coordinate 24,431,152 of CM024642.1, forward strand.
GACTGGCTGTCAAGCGCGCTAGTCGGCTCATCGAGTAACAGCAGTGTCGGGTTTCGAAATATAGCTCTAGCTATGGCGGCTCTCTGCTTTTGCCCTCCGGAGAGCTGGACTCCTTTGTCCCCGCACCACGTGTGGTATCCGTCTTTAAATGCCATTATGAAGTCGTGAGCGTTCGCAGCCCGGGCAGCCTCAACGACTTCCGTTTCACTCATCTCGAGTGATATTCCGTAGACAATATTCTCTCTAATCGTGCCGGCGAATAGAGTCGGTTCCTGACTGACCAATGCAATGTGCTCCCTTAAGGCCCTGAGGTGATATGACCTCACATCTCGTCCATCAATTTTTACCACGCCTCTGATTGGATCGTAGAATCTTTCGATCAAGCTAATGAGGGTCGATTTTCCAGATCCACTTTGTCCGACTAATGCGGTCGATTTCCCCGCTTCGATTTTGAAAGAGAAGTCCTTTAAGACGATGACATCCGGCCTTTCCGGGTATGCAAAATCTACCCTGCAAAACTCTACATGGCCTGTTATTTGTCTCGGTTGGTAACTTTCCATGTCTTCAGGTTCAATTCTGGTCTGCCGGTCCAATATGGCGAACACGGACCTGATCGTGTCTGAGCCCTTGGCAAGGTCTGTTGTTATGCTTCCGGCATCTGCAATCACTCGTCCTATGCTGATCAAGACCAAGAAAGTCTCGAAGAGCTCTTTTGATGTGATTTGCCCTCGCGAAATCAACTTGCCTCCGTACCAGAAATCTAAAGCCCAAGCGCACTTTGTAAAGAATTGCGAGGCAGCTAGTGCAAAACCAGCATACCACGATTGCCGGATGCTCTCTCGTTCCGGGGCTTCCTGGGCTTTCTTGAGCATATTGAGGATGCGCTCTTGGGAAGAAAAGGAAGTGATAGTTCGGTGGTTAGAGACTGCGTCCGCCGCGAGCTTGCTGCTATCGTCTTGAGCCTTCCCGGCCCTCTCAGACATGGCCTTTAGTAGCATTCTTCTCGTGAAGATGCAGACTATAGTAAGGGGTTGCGAAGCTATTACTACGAGGGCGAGTCTCCACGCTATGATCAGACCCATGGTGAAGGCAATTATTATAGCTGAGCATGTCTGCACGATAAGAGCCATTTGGTCACCCACCAAAGATCTCACCTGCACAGAAGCGTCGAAACAGCATTAGCCACTAGCCAGCACTACGAGGCCATCCCGCTAGATGTAACTGTTAATATACCGCATTCGAGCTATCGAGGACTAGAATGAGCGAAGTACGATAAAGAATTGTATTTACCACGTTGGCATCGTTAGCAAATCTAGAGCAAACTGAACCACTGGAGTTCTGATCTTGGTCGAACGATCCAACTTCGAAAGTTAGGATGTTAGAGAGCATTTTCTCTCGGATCCTCTTAGTCAAGTATTCCCCCATGAAAGCGAAATTGTAATGTTGGCTCACATTAACTGAGAGCGAGAACACGGCCAAACCCAGAAAGCAGAATGCATAAATCCTTATCTTTGCTTTAATCTCCTCGTGGTCTTGCAAAAAATAAACCCAGACCATCGAGCCCATGGTGAAAGAACACGCTGGTTGAACTGCGCAGGATAAGATCGCGCTGATGCACCCTGTGATCACTTGTTTCCACTCCGGCATTTTCAATGCTATCAATCTTCGGAAAGATGGAACCGGGATCTTTTGATCATCCAAAACGACCGCTGCCATGGACCTCGCTGAGCTGGAACGACTTGCCTTGGATAGGCTAGGGTGGCTACTAGTACTACATCCATCCATGCTTAATATGGAAGATGTGATTTGAATCTCGGGTTTCTTAACTTGATCTGTCGGTTTCTGTTTCTCTGATTTCTGAAGATTGACCAACGAGGTATAGAGGCAGTCTTCACTCTGGATTAGCTCTTCGTGATTGCCGGTCTCTATCACTTGCCCATTCCAAATGACGGCAATATTATAGGCATGTCGTATAGTAGATAGCCGGTGAGCAATGATGATCGTTGTGCGATCAATGGAAGCTCGATCGAGTGCTTCTTGGACGATTTTCTCTGATTCCGAGTCTAATGCACTCGTTGCTTCATCTAGGAGGAGGATCCTTGGTGCTTTAATGATTGCTCGCGCTATAGCTATTCTCTGCTTCTGCCCTCCTGACAATTGGATGCCCCTATCCCCTACCTGCTCAGACAATGCAACAAAATAGGTAGATGCAAGATCATTCCTATGGAAAACTTTTAGTTCGTCATCGGTACCAGACTCAAGTCAGCAGGCACTTAAGTCATATAAACTACATACATCTAGGGAGAGGGAGAGGAGGGAAGGACCTGTGTATCGTACCCCCGAGGCAACTGGCTGATGAAGTTATGAACATTCGAAGCCTTAGCAGCTTCAATTACCTCCTCCATCTTGGCATCCTCCTTGCCGAAGAGTATATTTTCCTTTATGCTAGTCGCAAAGAGTGTTGGCTCTTGGCTCACTAGTCCCATCTGCGATCTAAGCCATTTAATTTGCAGCTTACTAATGGCAATCCCATCGAGGAGTATATCTCCACTGAGAGGGTGTAGAACCTCTGCAGGAGCCATATCACTGTGGATTTTCCCGAGCCACTGCCACCAACCAGAGCTAGAGTCTTTCGTGATGGGATCGTGAGAGAGAAGTCTCTGAATATGATGTTTTTAGGTCTTGATGGATAAGCAAACTCGACGTGTCTAAATTCAATGTTTCCTTCCAAATTCTGTATGGTGTTCCCTTCCATGTTCTCCGGATCAATCACGGGCACTCTCTTCATCACCTCTGATATACGCTCACCTGCCGAAGATGCTTCTGAGAAGTACTTGAGGTTGGATAAAGCAGAACCCAATGCCCTTAAATCATACAAGATAAGACCAAACAAGTCAGTATCGATTGCTTCTAAAACACGGCAAGAATGCGAGTAAAATTCGGGAGTGTAAAAGAAAGCCGCACACCACTTACATTCCGCCAAAAGTAATGAAAGTGCCGACAGCATAAACCGTTCCGCCTTTATAACCATGGTACATGACCATCCTGCTACCATAATATGCCATGAAAGACCAGATGGCAAACACAATACTGTTGCTTCCAATTGCCAATCCTTTCGCCAGGCCCTGCCTCAGCCCCAGCTTCACGGATCCTTCAAGAACTTTAGAAAACTCGGAAAGCGTTTTGCTCTCACCGACAAAGGCATAAACCGTTCTGATGGAAGAAACCGCTTGTTCTGCTATCGTACCAGCCTTATTATACTCTTCCCTTTTCTTTCTTGCAATTATTATTAGAGTCCTCCCACATATCATGCCCGGGATTATGAGGAGCAGAGCAAAGGGGAACCCAACTATTGCTAGTCTCCACAACATCAGGAATGCCACTATGTAGCTCCCCACGAACAGCGATGCATTGACAAGGAAATTAGGGACCTACAATTTCAGTTTAGAAACATGGCTATTATATATAAAACATGACATAACAGAGATTCAGATTCTGAATTAGTGACCTTCTCACTTAGGACGTCCTGAATCACGAGACTATCACTGGATACACTGGTGACGACCTCGGACGTGCTGATCACATGCATGTCGAACTAGGTCACATCTTGCCTGAGAACAGCTCTCAAGTATCTGGCTCTCATTCTTTGGGCTTGCCTCTCACCAGTCCTGGTCCAACAATACCCTTCTGAATACAATCATCATCACCATCATAGTTAGAACAAGTCCGACAAAATCTCAACTTTTCTTCAATTTCCAATTCCTTGCGTAGATAGAACAAAAAATACCCCAAAAGGGAACGCGAGAAACGGTTTGACGCACCTAGAAAACAAGCAAATAACAATCCACAGGCCATGCACAAGAGAACTAGTGCATTCTGCAGAAACACAACCAGAGTGAGGGAAAGAGATCCATATTTCATTGTTACGAGCTCAGAAAGAGATGGTTGTGTGTACCTTGTTGATCTTGTGACGAAACATTTCAGGATCCAGAGAAGAAGCAGAGCCAATGTCGTTCATAAGCCGGCTGGTGACATAGAGCAAGAGGGGCGTAGAGAAGCCATCAGCGACCGCTCCAAAGAAGCCAAGACCCATCAAGCACTTGTCCACTCCATCTGCATGCATGAATATGGAGCCTATGGACAACCACCCCTTCTTCTTCTCCTCCTCCTCCTCACCCACATTGCTCTGTCTCTCATTTCCCATTTTTGTTTCCCAAGTTTCTTCCAGGAACAACCAACGGAAAGATTCTCAACTCCTGTTGATTAATTGAATGACTTTAAATGTTGCTTTGCCTGTTGCTTCTTCCTAGAATGACGGTGAACGATGAGATCAGAACCGAGGCTAAAGGGGTTGGCGGTGTCTGTTCTTGGCCAAAAGCAACCATTATTTATGATCTGCTCGTGGAGATGGAAGATTGATTGACTGTATTAATGCATGTCCGCGCAGATTCATAATTCAACTGGTCTTATGCCCCATGCCGGTAGTTGGAATGATCGCCAAATATGAGGCTTGGAACAAAAGAATTAGATTTCTCATTATCTTGAAGAAAAAAACTCGGATCTACGCTCCAGAGAGGAGTCCACTCCAGACCTTACCAAGAAATGGGATCACATTATCTTGAAGAAAAAAATTAAATAAACTTAAATTGATGAATCACCGGACAGAATTGGCGACAAAACTGAAAATCCAGTGTGAACATGGATTTACTTTTGTGCCATCTAAAGTAGATCCACCTGTCTATTATTGTAAAATTAACTTGGTTCAGTAAAATGAATTCCGATAGATAACTAATTTTAGTGATAATGAATACAAACAGGAGGACTAATCCTGCTACAGGTCGCAGACGATGCGTTACATTTAGAGAACAAAAAGATGCAAGTATCAAGCTGTATACTTCAGATGATTACTATGAAAAATTGGCCCATTAAACCCAACTCATTTCTCTTTTAAGCCCAAGCCCGAACCCAACCATTTGTCTATTTCCTTTGTTAGCTAGAGCAAGTGGCTGTAAGAGAGAGAGAGAGAGAGACAGGGGAGTCGGTGACAGAAACAGAGGGAAAAAGCTTCCGTGAAGAAGGAAAAGAAGAAAGGAAGAAGAGAGTACACGCATTCACTATCCGGACTCCACAACAAGCCGAATCAATTGCGAATTTCAATGCCGGGTAAGTATTCAAGCTAATTATTCATTTATTTAAAGTAATTTTGAAAGTTGAGGCATAAATTTGGAATTATGTATATCCTATGAAGTTTGAATGAGGAGTTTTTGAGCTGCGATTTTTGCGGAAATGGTAGTCTAGGCACTATGGTCCTTTGGGGTTTGACGAAATTTGATTCTGAAGTACAATTTGATTGGAACAAATTTCAAAACTTTCGCATTTGAGTTATGCATAGCGGACAATTTGCATAGAGGAAGATGGACGTTTTCTATAAATGAGTTTCTTTGATAGCACATAAGTGTTGTTTTATCTACAAATAAGCATAGTTTAGTCGAATTGTTAGTTAGAGTAACATATTACTTAGTTTTGGTACCATTTTCCATTAACTGATAGGAATACAAGTGCGTTAACTCGAGTAACCACCATAGATTAATTTTCGACTTTCTCAGGTGAGTGGTGTTATCTCATCTAAGAATTTTTTATATGATGGTTTAAAATAAGAGATAAGTGCAATAGAAGTCCTAAAACTTGTTACGAAAATGCAATTAAGTCTTAAAACTTACAAAAAGTGCAATCAAGTCATAAAACTTGTCAAATTGATTCAATTAAGTCCTAAAGTTAACATCGTCATATTTACTAACGGAAAATATTGATGTGACATTTTAAATGATTTTTTATTTTCCATGTGGCTTTTTAAAATTATTTTTTATTCAAAATTAGATTTAAAACTAAAAAAGAAAAGCTAAAATTTATTTTAAAAATATGTTAAAAAAAATGGCAGCTCCTTTGCTGCCGCCACCACCCATCACCGGAGAGGTTGGCGACCGTCGCCGGCCTTAGACAAAAGTCATCAACTACCGCCCAACAAGGCTAGGATTCGCCGGCCCCAAGCGAGGGCCGGCAACCCTCGCCAAGTGCGGGCAAGGGAGCCCAGATCTGGGCACGCTGGCCTTCACGGGGGGGCGGTGACCGTCGCCCGCCCTAGGCGAGGCCTGGCAAAGACTCGCTTGGGGCCAACGAGGCTCACCCAAATTTGGGACAACCTTGGGTGAGGCCTTGGGCAAGCAATAGTCATTGGCCCCGTGAAGGTCGGCAACCCTCGCCCTGGTTGGACGGTAGCCGGCAACCTCCACCTAAGGTTGACAACTGTCGCTGGCCCCTCCGACGATAGGCGGCGGCGGTGGCGAAGAAGCTGCCATTCTCTCTCTCTCTCTCTCTCTCTCTCTCTCTCTCTCTCTCTAACAATTTTTTAAAAATAAATTTTAGTCTTTAAATATATATTTTTTAAAATTTTGAATAAAAATAATTTTAAAGAGTCATGTGGAAAATAAAAAATCATTTAAAATGTCACATTAGCATTTTCAGTTAGTAAGTCTGATGATGTTAACTTTAGGAGTCAATTGAACCAATTTGACAAGTTTTAGGACTCGATTGTACTTTTTGCAAGTTTTAGGACTCAATTACATTTTCGTAACAAGTTTTAAGACTTCTATTACACTTATCCCAATAAAGATTTCATATATTATGAGTTATGAATACGTATTCTTGTTGCATAAAATTTGGATCAAGCATTTACCACAATTTGGTAGTTGTATATAGTATGAGAACTATTTGGTAGAAATATATATTTTGTTATATTGTGTTCAAGGAACAAAGTTGAGAAAAATTATATGTATTGGGTTTGCAAAACCATTTAACAAAAAGCTCGACTTTGAGTATGGTTTATAGAATGTTATATATATATATATATATCGATTTGTGAAAGATTTTATGATATGTATTTGATTTGATTTAGTTTGTAAAACCGATTTATAAGATGAGTTTGAAATGATTTGAGAAATGTTTAACGAAAAGTATTTCTAGCAAATGAGTTGAGTTACGAAAGGTCGTGTGATTAATTTGTGAAATGTATTTTGATATACACAATTGTTTATGAATTGGATTTATAGTATTGGAGGATGATTGTTGAGTGCTTAATATCACTGTGAACCTGTTTGAGGGTTGTGGGCATGCGCATATTAACCTATGATATTATTGTGAGCTAAACCACTAACTAATAATAAGTGGAGACCTGACCAAATGAGGATTCTTGATCGCCTTGTCACGAGCATTATGAGTGACCAAGGCTAGATATCTGAGTATGAATTTGGTCAATGGAACGGATCATTGACATGTAATTTGAGATTAGTTGATAGAATGAACAATCGACATGTAGTTAAATAAGATTAATCAACGGAATAAATTATTGATAATTGATTTGTTATCGTGAACTAAAAATATTGTTAATTTATAGCTACTTTTGATATTTTGCGTGTATATTTCTCTACCTTTGGGATTGATAAATGGTGATATCTTGTTTGTACATATATATATAGTGAATGTTTAATTCTCTTAGAAGATATGCATTACTTACTGAGTTGTGGTTGCTCACTCTTATACTTTCCAATATTTTTCAGGTTCTTTACTTAGCGATGAGTAGTATAAAAACGATATCAACGAGGGGCATTTTTTGCAGTTGGATTTTGATAATTTGAGGTTGCGTTCTTCAAATGAAAGAACAGCCATGTCATCCTCCATTCTTGATGGTTTTAGGGTGTGACAATTATAGCAAGTTCTTGTATTAAAAGGAAGATATAGTCAACATTGTGGAATGATGCTCAAGCAGTCACATGCAAGTTGGCTAGAGAGTAGTAAGCTCCTCCAGGACCCTTAGCCAACAAAGAAGAGTGAGTCCCTTTCTCCACCAATTTGCCCTTCTCCAACACTGCAATCACATCACAGTTGTGGATGGTGCTCAACCTATGGGCCACCACCACACTGGTCCTGCCCACCATCAGGCCCTCCAATGCATCCTGCACCATCCTTTCTGATTGCCCATCGAGCGCGCTTGTTGCCTCGTCCAGCAGCAGCACACTTGGGTTCTTCAGTATGGCCCGGGCTATGGCAACGCGTTGCTTCTGGCCGCCGGAGAGTTGCACGCCCTTGTCGCCACACCAAGTGTCGTACCCGTCCTTCAATCCTGAGATAAAGCCATGGGCGTTTGCCACTCTAGCGGCTTCGATGATCTCCATCTCGTCAACTGCAGGAGAAACTCCGAATATGATGTTCTCCTTCACGGTGCCAGCGAATAGTGTCGGCTCTTGGCTGACCAGGGCGATATGCTGTCTCAGAGATCGGAGATGGTATGATCTTATTTCTCGGCCGTCGATCTTGATAGTCCCTCGGAGTGGATCATAGAATCTCTCGATCAGGCTAATGATGGTTGATTTTCCAGACCCGCTCCGACCTACCAAGGCTGTTGACTTCCCCGCCTCAATATCGATGGAGAAGCCCTTTAGGATCATCGCATCGGGCCTAGCTGGATAAGCAAAGTCCACATCACGAACTTCCACATGGCCCGATAACTTTTCAGGTTTGAAGCCTTGTGGGTCGGCAGGCTCGATGTTCGTTTCGCGGTCCAAGACAGCAAAGACAGACTTCATGGCTCCCGAGCCCCTGGCGATGTCAGTGGTCATGCTTCCCGCATCGGCAATGACCTTTCCAGTGGAGAGCAAAATCATGAAAGTCTCGAAAACCTCCTTGTATGTGATGTAGCCCTGCGTAACCAACTTCCCACCGTACCAAAAGTCGAAAGCAAATGTACACTTGACAAGGCTCTGGGATGCACCAAGCCCGACCCCAGCAAACCATGACTGCCTCTTGCTCTCTCTCCGGGGGCCTTCTTGGGCCTTTTTCAGCATCTTCAGGATTTTTTCTTGGGAAGAGAAGGCAGTGATCATTCTGTGACTGGACACTGCTTCAGCAGCTAATTTGCTGCACTCATTTTGTGCTTCAATGGCCTTCTGCGACATACCCTTGAGCAGGGTTTTTCTTCCATAATAGCAGAGAATGATGAGTGGCTCGATGGCTATCATGACAATGGCAAGCCTCCATGCGATCACAAGTCCCATTATGCAGGCTATGGTTACTGCTGAGATGGCTTGTACAAGGAGAGACATTTGGTCACCTACCAATGATCTCACCTGCAAAACATATCGAGAACCAGTCTCGTTACGACAATCATCTTGCTTGACAATAAACAGAGCATATTTAAATGGTAACAATTCTCATTCAGCTTTCCACGAAATGAAAACAGCTCAGATTATGTGATGTACCACATTGGTGTCTTTGGCAAGTCTAGAGCAAACAGCACCACTCGAGTTCTTGTCTTGATCGAACCAACCGACCTCAAAAGTGAGAATCTTCGCCAACATCATCTCACGGATCCTCTTGGTCAAATACTCCCCAACATAGGCGAAATTGTAGTGTTGAGACGTGTTGATCAGCAATGAGATCATGAAGAACCCTGCGAAACACAATGTATACGTCCTTGTCTTCTCCTTAATCTCATCATGATCTGTTAAGAAGAAGACCGATATCATCGACCCCATCATGAATGCAAACACCGGTTGAATGGCACCACCCAAGACAGCGCTAACACATGCCATCGCTACTTGTTTCCATTCTGGGCGACTGAAAGATAATAATCTCCGAAGCAATGAAGTTTGAAATCTTAGGCCTTCTCTTGTGTTCCTTCTCTCTGCTAACATTTGAGCTGATTCCGCATTATTGGCTGAGCCGAAGATGGAGGCTGTAAGATCCCTTGTAGAATCGATCTTAGGAGAGGACGGTGACCTCGTGGATATGACCTGAGCTTCGTCTTGAGTTTTCTTGCTTTCCATTTGTTGAAGATGCACAAGGGAAGAGTATATACCTCCTTTGAATCGGATCAACTCTTGATGCGAGCCACTTTCCATCACCTGGCCATTTTGGACGACGGCAATGACATCGGCGTTTTGGATGGTGGATAGCCGATGAGCAACGATGATGGTGGTTCGCCCAACTGCGACCTTTTCAAGGGCCTCTTGAACGATTCTCTCCGATTCCAAGTCCAAAGCACTAGTTGCCTCATCAAGGAGGAGAATTCGAGGGGATTTGATTATAGCTCTTGCAATGGCAATTCTCTGCTTCTGTCCTCCAGACATTTGAATGCCTCTTTCACCAACCTATCAACATATATTTACGCATATGATCATAACTCAAATACAAAGAAACATAGGTGTAATTAAATACGTTGCAATGAACTCAGAAAAACCGACAGAAAACCCGAATAAAAATTCACCTGCGTATCATATCCCTGAGGCATTTGAGAGATGAAATTATGTGCATTGGAAGCTTTGGCTGCTTCAACTACCTCTTCCATGGCGGCATCTTCCTTACCAAAGAGGATGTTCTCCTTTATGGTGGTGGCAAATAATGTTGGCTCTTGGCTCACCAAGCCCATCTGTGACCTTAGCCACTTGAGCTGCAACTTATCAATGGGGACTCCATCCAGAAGGATTTCTCCATTGAGGGGATCATAAAACCTTTGCAATAAGGAGATGACCGTAGATTTCCCAGACCCGCTGCCGCCCACAAGAGCAATTGACTTTCCCGCCGGTATCGTCAGGCAAAAGTCTTTGAAGATGATGTTGGGCCGCGATGGGTACGCAAACTCTACGTGCTTGAATTCGATTTCCCCGGAAACTTTCTCCAATATCCTCCCTTCCAAGTTGTTGGTATCAATCTTGGGGACTCGATCGATCACCTCTGTGATACGTTCCACTGCGGAGATTGCTTCGGCAAAGTACTTCAAATTCGATAAACCGGTGCCAAATGCTCTGTTTAATAAGGGCACCAGTAAGTTATTCATGACTAGAAAGTGCATCTATTATAGGCTCCACACGCACCTATCATACCATACTTAGTATAATGCGAACATAAAAAACGAAGGACTGTTTCTCATCAGTCCAAAATGTTATTTGGAAAAACAGAAAGGTGGGAATACTCGTTACTCACAATCCTCCGACGGCTAAGCCAGCTCCAACGGCATAAACAGTACCGCCTTCAGCGCCGTGGTACATGACCATCCTGCTACCGTAGTAAGCCATGAAGGCCCAAATCGCATACACAACCCCGTTGCTCCCAATGGCCAGGCCTTTGGCCAAGCCCTGCTTCAACCCCAATCTGACCGACCCTTCAAGCGCTCCGGAGAAATCGCTCATGGTCTTGCTCTCACCAACGAAGGCATAAACCGTTCTGATGGAGGATATGACTTGTTCTGCAATCGTGCCTGCCTTGTTGTACTCTTCCCTAACTCTCCTTGCTAGCCCCATTAGAGTCCTCCCATAGATTAAGCCCGGGATCACGAGGAGCACCACGAAGGGAAAGCTCACTAGGGCCAGTCTCCACTGGAGCAGCAACGCTGCTATGTAGCTCCCAACGAATGTGGATGTGTTCACCACAAAGCCTGGCACCTGAAAATATCCACACACACACACACACACAAAAATTACTAGAGTAATGTCATGGTTATATCTAAATGAAATTTTATCAATTGATCATGCCTTTTCCTTTTCTTAGGACACCGGTAATGGATCGGAAGGGCCTCCTAACCCCTAGGTGCCTAGTGCCAAATTTTGGTAATTTTCTACTATTACACACGTGATGTCACGTGCATGATATCATGCATTTCACCCCTCTTGTATATAAGTCCATGCGTCCGCCACTAGGGCAACTTCTTTGCTCTCCAAATATCGGATTGCGCTCTTGTTTTAAACTTTACTTTTTATGGCGTGGCTGAAAATTAGGTTGCGTATTACCTTAACACTGAGAGCATCCTGAATCACAAGCGTGTCGTTGGAGACACTTGTAACGACCTCGGACGTGCTTGTGACGTTCAAGTCGAAATAGCCCACATCTTGTCTCAGCACCGCTCTCAAGTACATGGATCTCATCCTCGAGGCTTGCCTCTCTCCCGTCCTCGTCCAACAATACCCCTCTGATACACAGACATTGACGTAAAATCTTATCGAGATGAGATGAGATAATGGGTTTGCACGTATTTACCATACGAGTACAATTAAGCAACCGAATACTTTTGTATCTTACTCTTCCCGTCTGATAAAAAACAATAGTGGATGACCAGCATTCGAAAATAAGCACTTTCTAATCTTAAGTGCACTACTAGAGAGAGTAATTGCTTTTGTTTCGAGACCAATCGCGATTGCGAATAGTCGCCACAAATGAAAAGCTTACCTAGAAAAGCAGCGACAAATAGTCCACAAGCCATGTAGACCAGGGATAGTGCGTCCTGTCCACCCACAAACATTGCCAATAGGAAGATCCACGTTATTTCGCAATAATGACATTTGACAGTGCGTTTGGAAGGGCAATTTCCACGTTCATCGTATCGCGGGTCCCCTATTCCGAGAGAAAAAACTTTACCTCGTCGATGACTCGATGGAACTGGTCTTCGCCCAGAGACATTGCGTTGCCTATGTTGTTCATGAGGCGGCTCGTCAGGAGCAGCACGAACGGCGTGGAGATGCCGTCGCCGACCGCCCCGATCAGCCCTAGAGCCATCAGCCACCTGTCGGCGGCATCTGCATGCTTGAAAATGGAGCTTATTGGTCCAGCAATCCTCCTCATCTTTTTCGTTTTGATCACTCCGCTCGTGTCTCTCTCGCGCCCCTTGTCTTCCCTCACCTTCCGATGATGCTTGCTAAGTGACGAGGATGAGTGTGTCTGTTGCATGTATATTTATAGTGGAAGAGAGAAGAAGCCCGTCACTTTCGGAGAATTTTTTTATTTTATTTTTTTGGTCAGAACTTTCGGAGAATTTACTGGGTTGAAAGATGACACAGGTGGTCTTTTTTTAACGTCAACGCTTGTGCAAGAAGTCATCGCACGAGTCCAATTTTGTTGCAGTGCGTCACTAGTGACGCTTAGGGACAATAAACCCCATTTATCGATTAAGTGTTTCAAAGAAGGAGCATAATATTTTTCGGAGCCAAGCATGTCCTTAAAAGACTTGGGTATTCCCTTCATGATGGGGAAGGAAAATATTTGCTTGGGAACTTGAAAGCCATTGGGGGAAGGTAGACTCCCCCTCACTTTTTCAAAAGTGAATACCACCGGATAGGTGAGTATAGTAATCTTTCACACCTAAGGTGAAGTGATAAAACACTTCAGTATGCCTACTAGGGTGACTTGACCCGATGATTATGCAAAATATGCATTTTTTACTGACCAATTATAATTTCTGCAAAGATCTAATAGGTGACTTGATTTCAATAAACAACGTTGTATTGCCCAACTCAAAAGGTTTATTATAAAGAATTCACAAATTTTGACCAAAGAATTCCCCTAAGAAAACTTAAACTAAAGAATTGTAGATTACAATGCTAAACTTTAGAAAGAGGTCATCAGTAATGTACTCTATGTAGAAATTTAAATTAGAATCTTTATCATTAAATTTACTAAAATACTCTTAATTTGATGATTCTCATAGAAAAGCAAAGAACATGGAGACTTTTTCAATTTGAAGGAAAAAAAAAAATAACACTTTGGCTCCGTTCGTTTCACGGAAAATTAGCCATTTCCGAAAAATATTTTGCCAAAAGTCATTTTTCAGGAAAATAACAATATTTTCTTATATTTGGCTAAAACCTGAAAATGTTTCGGAAAATATTTTCCGGTGTTTGGTAAGGAAAATATTTTCTAAGACTTCATCACTTAGGCATACATCACTTACTAATCTATAAATTTATCAAATATGAACTTGCTTTTAAATCTGGGCAAACTTGCTTCATATCTTTGTTTCCTCATTGTCGTCAAACGCTCATCTACTCTAAAAAATGTTCGTATGGATTTTAAAAAGATGCAAAACATGTACAGCCCTAATGAGAATCTTCCAGTTAAGTGGCCTATTCTCCCCCTGCATCTTTTGTATTCTAATAAACAAAAGAAAAAAAGAAGGAAAGCATGTAGAGCTCTTTGCTTGAGCAATGTATAACTACAAGGTAGAGTAAATAAAGAAAATGATAAGCAAGAGTGCAAAACGCGAGCTTAAGATCGACGAGCTCGAGGTTCACCTAGCAACGGCCAACGACTAACCAAGAAAGAAGAAGATAGGAAACCAAAAAAAAAAAAAGGAAATTAAAAATAATTCGAATTAAAAAAGAAAAGGAAAATTTAAAAATAATTCGAATAAAAAAAGAAAAGAAGAATAAGAAAGGGGATGAGGAAATGAGGATTTGTAAAGGTGTGTGATAAGAGAGATCAAGTGTGGAAAACATTTTTTTTTAATTTAGAAGACTTTTTTCCTTTTATGGAAAACATTTTTTCTAAAGAATTCATTTTCCGTGAAATGAACATCAAAAAACCCGGAAAACATTTTTCTGGAAATTATTTTTCATGAAACGAACGGAGCCTTAAGGAAATATTGATAAAGATATTGGATCGATTGATCTATATTATTGTATATTTTTACTCTTTAATCAATCCTACCATGAGTGAAGTCTCGGTAACATCTATTTTGGATCGTTAAAATTTTTAGGGATTTTCAAAAGGGTGGATGGACCTGGGCACAACCATAGGAATCTCAAGCTCAACCTCAATGGACTCAAGCTCAAATGTCGGGGAGCTAGGCTCAAATACCAGGATCTTTAGCCCCGCTTATGTGGGCCCAAGCCTAGGCGTTGAGGACTGAGCATGGGCACCAACCTTGTGAACTTGGGCTCAAGGGTGGGACACTGTTCATGGACATTGAGGTCTTGGGCCCAGCTCTTTAGACTTGAGCCTGGGCTCAATGGATTTGGGCTGGCTCCAATGGACTTAGCCCAGGCATCTAGACCCAGGCCCGCTATCAAGAATTTGAGAATGGGCGTTGGGGTGTTCAAGCACATATATTTTTTTCTAAAAATGATCTAAACACTAGAAAATGAGAAAATATTTTTCTAAAAACGATTTTTCAAAACAAACTAAGACTAAATTTAATTCCAATTGAACTGCAATGACCTCTAAAATTATAATATATAATTTTAAATTAAGAACCTCCGTGTCATTTCTAAATAATATGTTCATTCGAAGAAAATACAGACCCATCGAATAACAATCCAACTAAAGCTTATTTTGACATGACATATGTGGATTGTGAAAAGACCGTGTGATATTTAATACCACTTGACTGTGCAAATGAAGAAAAGAAACGAATATGGCCGCAAAATATGAGGGGACAAGAAAGCTGAAAATCCCATGGAATATATTCTGACTGACCCCACTCCAAACACTGCCACGAGATAAGGGCCACATTATCTGGATAAAATGAAATTAAATAAACTTAAATTCATGCATCACCGGACAGAATTTATAGCGAAATTGAAAATCCGGAGTGAACATGAATTTTACTCTTATGGAATCTATAGTAGATCCAACTATTTATTATTATGATATTAACTTAATTAAGAAAAATGAAATTTGATAGATAATGAATTTTACTGACAAGGAAGAAAAACAGGATGACTAATCCTGCTACAGGTCCCAAACCATGGGTTACATTAAGAGAACAAAAAAATACAAGTATCGAGCTCTGTACTTCAGATGATCATAGCAAGTTATTGTATTAAAAAAAAAAAAAAAAAGATATAATCAACACTATGGACTGAAATTCAAGTAGTCACACAGCGATGTTATTAGGACATTTGCAAGCTAGCTAGAGAGTAGTAAGCTCCTCCAGGACCCTTAGCCAACAAAGAAGAGTGAGTCCCTTTCTCCACCAATTTGCCCTTCTCCAACACTGCAATCACATCACAATTGCGGATGGTGCTCAACCTATGAGCCACCACCACACTAGTCCTGCCCACCATCAAGCCCTCCAGTGCATCTTGCACTGTCCTCTCCGATTGCCCGTCGAGCGCGCTCGTCGCCTCGTCCAGCAATAACACGCTCGGGTCCTTCAGTATGGCCCGAGCAATGGCGATACGCTGCTTTTGGCCGCCAGAGAGTTGCACGCCTCTGTCGCCGCACCAGGTGTTGTACCCGTCCTTTAATCCCGAGATGAAGCCATGTGCGTTTGCTGCTTTGGCGGCTTCGATGATCTCCGTCTCATCGATTGCACGGGAAACACCGTAGATGATGTTCTCCTTCACAGTGCTGGCAAATAGTGCTGGCTCCTGGCTGACCAAGGCTATGTGCTGTCTCAGAGATCGGAGACGGTATGATTTTATTTCTCGGCCGTCAACCTTGATCGTCCCTCGAAGTGGATCGTAGAATCTTTCGATCAGGCCAATGATGGTCGATTTCCCGGACCCGCTTTGACCTACCAACGCTGTCGACTTCCCCGCCTCGATATCGATGGAGAAGTCCCTTAGGATCATTGCATCGGGCCTAGCTGGATAAGCAAAGTCCACATCACGAACTTCCACATGGCCCGACATCTTTTCAGGTTTGAGGCCTCGTGGGTCGTCAGGCTCGATGTTCGTTTCACGGTCCAAGACTGCGAAGACGGACTTCATGGCATCCGAGCCCCTGGCGATGTCGGTCGTCATGCTTCCAGCATCGGCGATGACCTTCCCGGTGGTGACCAAAATCAGGAAAGTCTCAAAAACCTCTTTGAAGGTGATGTAGCCCTGCGATACCAACTTCCCGCCGTACCAAAAGTCGAAAGCCCATGTGCACTTGATAAGGCACTGGGACGCACCAAGCCCGAACCCAGCAAACCATGACTGCCTCTTGTTCTCTCTCAGCGGGCCTTCTTGGGCCTTGCTCAGCATCTTCAGGATTCTTTCTTGGGAAGAGAAGGCAGTGATTATTCTGTGGTTGGACACTGCTTCAGCAGCTAACTTGCTGCACTCATTCTGTGCTTCAATGGCCTTCTGCGACATGCCCTTGAGCAGGGATTTTCTTCCATAAAAGCAGACAATGATGAGCGGCTCGACAGCTATCATGACAATGGCAAGCCTCCACGCAATCACTAGTCCCATTATGCAGGCTATGGTTGCTGCTGAAATGGCTTGTACAAGGAGAGACATTTGGTCGCCTACTAAGGATCTCACCTGCAACAATTATGTTGTTTGATGATAAACAGAGCATATTCAAATGGCAACAATTCTCATGAAGCTTTCCATGAAATGAAAGCAGCTCAAATTATGCGACATACCACATTGGCATCTTTGGCAAGTCTAGAGCAAACGGCGCCACTCGAGTTCTCATCTTGATCGAACCAACCGACCTCAAAAGTCAGAATCTTTGCTAGCATCATCTGGCGGATCCGCTTAGTCAAATACTCCCCAACATAGGCGAAATTATAGTGTTGAGACGTGTTGATCAGCAAGGAGAGCACGAAGAACCCTGCGAAGCACAGTGTGTACGTCCTTGTCTTCTCCTTAATTTCATTATGATCTGTCAGGAAGAAGACCGATATCATCGACCCCATCAAGAAAGCGAACACCGGTTGAATGGCACCACATATGACCGCACTAACACATGCCATGGCTACTTGTTTCCATTCCGGGAGACTGAAAGCTAATAATCTTCGAAGCAATGAAGTTCGGGATGTCTGGCCTTCTCTTGTGTTCCCTTTCTCTGTTGATTCTTGAGTTGATTCTGCAATGTCGGCTGAGCTGAAGATGGAAGCAGTAGGATCGCTTGTAAAGTCGATTTTAGGAGAGTATGGTGACCTTGTGGTTGTGACCTGACCTTCGTCTTGAGTTTTCTTGCTTTCCGTTTGTTGAAGATGCACGAGGGAAGAATATATGCCTTCTTCACGTCGGATCAACTCTTGATGCGAGCCGGTTTCCATCACCTGCCCATTCTGGACAACGGCAATGACGTCGGCATTTTGGATAGTGGAGAGCCGATGAGCAACGATGATGGTGGTTCGTCCGACCGCAACTTTTTCAAGGGCTTCCTGGACGATCCTTTCTGATTCCAAGTCCAAAGCGCTAGTTGCCTCATCAAGGAGGAGAATTCGAGGGGATTTGATTATGGCTCTTGCAATGGCAATTCTCTGCTTCTGTCCTCCAGACATTTGAATGCCTCTTTCACCAACCTATCAACATGTATTTTACGCATACGATCATTATTCGCCATAAAGAGACATAGGTGTAATTGAATACTCCAGACGGACTTAGAAAAAACCGGCAGAAAACCCGAATTCAAAATGCACCTGCGTATCATATCCCTGAGGCAATTGAGAGATGAAATTATGTGCATTGGAAGCTTTGGCTGCTTCAACTACCTCTTCCAATGTGGCATCTTCCTTACCAAAGAGGATGTTCTCCTTTATGGTGGTGGCAAATAAAGTTGGCTCTTGGCTCACCAAGCCCATCTGCGACCTTAGCCACTTGAGCTGCAAATTATCAACGGGAACTCCATCCAGAAGGATTTCTCCATTGAGAGGATCATAATACCTTTGCAGTAAAGAGATGACCGTAGATTTCCCCGACCCGCTGCCACCCACAAGAGCAACCGACTTTCCCGCTGGTATCGTCACGCAGAAGTCTCTGAAGATGAAGTTTTTGGGCCTCGACGGGTATGCAAACTCCACGTGCTTGAATTCAATTTCACCGGAAACTTTCTCGATGATCTCCCCTTCCAAGTTGTCGGTATCAATCTTGGGGACTCGATTGATCAATTCCGTGATACGATCCACTGCAGAGATGGCTTCAGCAAAGTACTTCAAATTCGATAAACCAGCGCCAAATGCTCTATTGGTTAAAGGGCACAAATTAGTAAGTTTTTAATGACTAGAAGTGCATCAATTATTGGCTCCATGCAGCAGACACACCATGCTTATTATAATGCGGAAGATTGAAAAGGAATGAAGGTTCCTCATCAATCAAAAAGTTCCTGGCAGAAAAAGAAAGAAAGTAGAGTGTCGATACTCACAGTCCCCCGACGGCTAAGCCAGCTCCGACGGCATAAACAGTACCGCCCTTTGCGCCGTGGTACATGACCATTCTGCTACCATAGTAAGCCATGAAGGCCCAGATCCCAAACACAACCCCGTTGCTCCCAATGGCCAGGCCTTTGGCCAAGCCCTGCTTCAACCCCAATCTGACCGACCCTTCAAGCGCTCCAGAGAAATCGCTCATGGTCTTGCTCTCGCCCACGAAGGCATAAACTGTTCTGATGAAGGATATGCCCTGTTCTGCAACTGTGCCTGCCTTGTTGTACTCTTCCCCGACTCTTCTTGCTAGTCCCATTAGAGTCCTCCCGTAGATCAAGCCAGGGATTACGAGGAGCACCACGAAGGGAAAGCCCACAAGGGCAAGTCTCCACTGCAGGAGGAACGCTGCTACATAGCTCCCAATGAATGTGGACGTGTTCATCACAAAGTTTGGCACCTGAAAATATCCACACACACAAGTAAAATTACTATAGTAATGTCATGGTTATATCTATATGGAATTTTATCTCTTGATCACTCCTTTTCTTTTCTGAGGACATTGGCAATGAACTGAAGGGGCTCCCGAATTTTGATAATTTTCTACCATAATGTGTATGATTTCATGCAAATAACATGTCAGGTCATTGTAATTTCACCATATAATTATCATGCCGTCAAAAAGAAGTTGCAATGCTTTGAGACTAGGTGTATTTGGATTAACTTTTCTCCAAAGATAGATATCAATTGCCGTCAAATGAACTTTGCTCCGTTTTAACTTTACTTTTCATTGGTGTGGTTAAAAATTGAATCGCTCATTACCTTGTCACTAAGAGCATCTTCAATCACGAGGGTATCGTTGGAAACACTCGTGATGATCTCGGATGTGCTCGTGACATTCAAGTCGAAATAGCCTACGTCCTGCCTTAGCACTGCTTTCAGGTACGTGGATCTCATCCGTGAGGCTTGCCTCTCCCCCGTTCTCGTCCAACAGTACCCCTCTGATAATAAAGAAGACATTGAAAGATGGAAATCTTATGAAGATGAGATCACGAAGCGTGCATACGTATCTTGTGAATTTAATAATTACGTCGAGGTTGCCGCAGATGAAAAAGCTCACCTAGAAAAGCAGCGACGAATAGTGCACAAGCCACGTAGACCAGGGACAATGCATTCTGCAACCGCCCCACAAAAATTGCCAAAAGGGAAACTCCACGTCAACTTTTCTTTACACTTTTTCCTCCAAAATAATAAACAAACACTAATTTGAAAGGCACTTATTGATCTTGTGTCCCTAGCTCGAAAGCAAATACGTTACCTTGTTGATGACATGCGTGAATTGGTCTTTGTCTAGAGATGCCACGTCGCCTATATTGTTCATGAGGCGGCTCGACAGGAACAACACGAACGGGGTGGAGATGCCGTCGCCGACCGCCCCGAGAAACCCCAGGGCCATCAGCCACTTGTCCGCGGCATCTGCGTGCTTGAAAATGGACCTTACAGACCCAAAAAACTTCATCTTCTTCGCCTCCCAATGACGTTTTCAAGTGATGAGGATGAGCTCGTTTGAGAAATACACGGAATGTTACGATAGACCATGCGTATATATATTGGGTTGAGGGAAAGCCCAGGACTTTCGGGGGGAAGTACAAGCACGAGTACGATTCACGCTAAATCAAAGTCCAAATTTAGCACGTATTCCCCAGGGGGCGTCACTGGTGACGCTTAAGGACAAAATTCCACCTTTCATCGTTCAGTGCTTGAAAGACGCCGCTCAATAAATGTGCGGGTCAAACGTAACTTCTGCCCTAACCCGATCTGCGACTTGGATTTTGATTAAAACAGTGTAATTGTCCGATTCAAAAATTTAAGTAAATATGTAAATGGAGATGAAATAATGTTAGGTCCATATTAATCCCTTAGAACGGTGAGCCGGACTAAGAACGGCAAGTGAAATCGATTCATGGAGAGCCTCACACACGAGATGAAATTCAGACCGAAATTAATAAGTAGAGGTTCTATATAAACTCATGATGCCGAGGTTCTTTAATGATGACGTAGGATGAAAGTAGTCTTCCTAATATATTCCCCAGAGGTTGTAAATAGTTCTGTATTTTCTTTGACGAATTTATACCCCAAATAGTTTATTAATAAATAAATAAAAAGAGGTCAAACTGCAGGCCCAGCAGTTCGGAATATACAAGAAGTTTGAGCCTCTCCCCGCTGAGCAAAGCAAATCAAATCAACAATCCATTTAAGATAGTGTAATTGATTAGGAAAGATCGTCCATCATTCTTAATGGACGAGATCGAGCATCCAAATACACAGGCTCCCGCTCACAGCTTGAATGTAGCACTTTCCTTTGCCTAAATTGAAGGTGTTGACATTCAAAGTTGACTGTACTAATACGTGCTAGCTAGAGGGTTGATAAAAGTCAGGACGTGCTCATATCATTGGGATATTAACATATGATTAGCTACCAATGAGTCCAAAGGTTAGGGCTCTATGATCGACAACAAGATAAGAAGCATCCACGTGATCAATTGTTGAAATATGGCGGCAGATATCAGATCACCACTTGAATAAAGCTGGTGGCAAGTTTTGATGAAAATATTTAGAATATTCTAAGAAGTGCCAAGGGAATGCGCAATTGGAAAGCAGTTAACGCTCAAGTACCTAGTCATGGAATTGGTGTCGACAAATCACGAAACATTAAAGCATAATCAAGGCAATTATTAAGGAAATGGGTGAGTTAGTTACTGAGAAAAGGGGATGTGCCTAAGGTTGGAAACGGTTACTAGAAGATAGAAAACTACTTAATGATTATCAAATTTCTCTATGAATATCCCAGTTGTCTAATAGAGCAGCTCTCAAACAATACATCAAATGTCATTACTTTACCTTTATATTATCATACTTTAGTTTCCTTAGTCATAACTTTTAAATTCCCATCGTTGATTAGATTCTGACAAGTATTGATATTATGACGTACTACCATCAATTAAATTCCGGTATTGTATTTCCTATCCAACATCATTGATTGAATTCCTACATTATGTCATTTATTTAAATGCATTGTTGTTGATTGGATTCCAATAGTGCACTAGTATATGTTTTAGCTGTATTGTTGAGTAAATTCTAGCATAGTTCAAACTTGATCCAAGAATTCATGATTTAATCGTCAGGGTTTTACAGTTCTGTTTGAAATTAAAAAATTTATAATATTGCATTTGATATCTTCTATCCGAAATTCTTAGTCTCCTCTAATAAAAGTTGAAAGTAGCTCTCGGTGAAAGATAATCAAAAGGAAAGTCACCTCTGCACAACCCATTAAATTAGAAAACCCAAAATTTAAGGAAACCCGAAAGGAGTCGAACTTTGCATCAATTACACGACCATCTCCTGAAACAATCTTTTTTAGGCGATCGAGTCCATTCTCCGTTAACATTCAAGTCTTTGCATCGTGCGGTGGTAGATCCGGCACGAGAACAGGAGATCACATCGGTAGAAGACCAGCATCGACACTGCAAATTCCCCCTTTTCTTTCTAGGCGACAATCCCGGTCGAGCACAAGCAGAGTCGCATCGTACCAGAATCTCAGTAAAATCTTTCCTCGGACACGACATTATGTGGTCCGTGAAATGACCATGTGATAATAATTGCTACCATTTAATTATGCATAGAAAATAAGATAAAAATTAAATTAAACTATTGTATTGCAGCAAATCATGAGGGAAAAAAACAAAAAATTTGTGTTGACCGTGCGTTGAAAAATCTTCTTCTTCACACGACCAGCCCCAAAAATTTCACCTCCGCCTCGCATCAGAAACCAAGTGCTGCCGGAACGTCGCAATGAAACTTTCGACTCTCTCGTTCAGCTCCTCGTCCGACAGCCCCTCGTAGGCTCCTGCTTGATCGTCCTCCCGTGCCGCATCTTGCTTCTCGGTCCGGCTCCGACCATCTGTTTCCTGGTAAACCGATTCCTCGCGCTCGCCACGTGTTCTTTCGACCACCGGAGACCTGGAGCACCGCCGCGATTTTCTCTTTCTTTGCTGCTTCTTGGACGTCCGTTCCCCGTCATCCTCCGGTTCCGCTTCTTGATTCTTTCGGTGGTGGCCCGGCGTCGTCGAGCTCGAGCGCCTGGAAGTAAAGAGGACGACCAGGAGGATGACGTTGAGGAGCACGAAGACCCACCACACGTGCCAGCATTGCTTCCCCAGGAAAGCGAGGACGGCGCGCTTCAGGCCCAGTACGGCGAGGGCGGTTCCGGCGGTGAAGAGCAGCGTCGGGACGGGGTCGTCGTCGAGCTCGCCGCCGCCGTCGCCGCACTTCGTCGATCTCGCGGTGGCGCACATGAACAATCCCTTCTTGGCTTCTTCCATGGGTACTGCAGAATCGCGCGCAAACTGTATGAATTTCGAGAGTGAAATCTTGAGGCCGTGCAGAAGACGATGCGGTGGGTGGGCGTGATTATATACGGGAGAGCGAATGGTGCGTGCGCTTCGATCATTTGATTGTGTCGAGTTGAGTGAGGGACCAGCGTGGTTTAACCTTTGGAGGCGTGGCTGATGGTGTTGCCGCCGCAGGAGGAGACATCCCGACATGTCGCTACTTTTGCAGGCACAGGCTCCCTAAAGGAGGTGAAAAAAAATGGGTAGAAATTCCTGCTGCTGTTAATGATTTGTCTTGGGAAAAAGATTTGATTTTTAGCTGAACTGTTCAAGGACCTGATTTGAATTCACTAGATCTCGTTATTCAAGCCATGGCGAATTCTTACTCGATGCATGTAAAAGAATCATTTAGCATTCATTTCAAGAAACAAGTCAAATTCAAAGGTCCGGATATTCTTATATTATCATAATGAAATTGGCATAAATAACTCATATTAAAAGTTTATGTATGTTAAATATGATATCGAGGCATGTGCAATTTAGTATCTTGTGACGCCTGTTGTGTAGGTTTAGTGAGAAAAGTTGAAAAAAATTTATAATATAAGCTACACTAGTCACGAGAAAAGTTACAAACTTTGGTAATTTAAACTAATGTCTCATGTCACGTATTAAAACATTACAAGCAGAAGTATAAGGAAAGGACCACATAGCGAGAGTCATATTAAATGAATTGTTAATTAAAGCTTATCATCTTGGTAAGGACGTTCTATGTCCTAATCTCTTATGTGTTTCGATATGGATTACATTGATCTATGTGTCATATATACAAATGTTTTCCATTGATCATCCAATATCCACGTTGCACTCAGATCCTCCCCGTGTGCATAGATTTATCTATTGCCTCAGGATTTTTTTTTTTTTTCCTTTCAATGATTTGGTTAGATCAATAATCAGTGCCACAAATCCTAACAAAATAAGATCGATGAGGTTAGCTGCAACTTGTTCATGTTATGTTATGTTCCTGTGTGGAACCCCTCACGAGAAGTATGTATTGCGAGGAAAGTGTCCACATGCTAGGAATCGGGCATACCATTGTCAATACAATGTCAAGAGCAAACCCCTACTACACACCTAGCCCGATGGGTCCATACCGCGCCTCGTGACAATCAGTGAAATATTCGATGTAGGGGTGCCGGATCGGATTGTCACATTGCGTCCATCGGATGCCGACGGTGCTAGTGATGTCCAGGTCCCATGGACCTGATCGGAAAAGACATCGACCAGCATGCTTCGTCAGGGAAGTGGAAGTCATGAACAAAGCTCTCGTCCTTGTGCCGTCAACCAAAAGCGAAGTCAAATGATGACATCTCTGAGCAGAATGTCTGCCGCAATGTGAAAAAGCAATGCGGTCAATTCGGCAAACGCCCGTCCGATGAAAACCAATGTTTGGCAGAAACCCAAAGGGAAATAGCAACAGGATAAAGGCTCGACATAGCATCCCATGGCTGTCAATGACAGCCTGTCGTGTCTGCTCTTAAGGAAATGGCTACAGGATGATCTATACGCAACCAATGCGAACAAAACTTACAATGCCACAGATCCCACTCGTTTATTCACAGCTCCTAAGGGTGCAAATGATTCCCAAAATAATTTCTGACCGGAAATAACTTTTTCAATTTATATTCGCTGGACAAATTTATAGGTATAAATACACGTTTGATAATAACATAAAATTTCTTTTTTTTTTTAAATAAAAATTCATTTGATAAGCCTTCTTAAATATATCTTTCCTGGATGGCGACAAGAGCAAGCAATGAGAAGTGTTTTTATTTTTGTTTCTATTGTAGAAATAAAAAAACAGAAAATTTTTGTTTCTCATTTTTATTTCAAACCTGTTCTCGAGAACAAAATAAATAAAAAATAGAGAAACCAAATAATTATAATTCGCGCTTTAAAGATAGATACAGGATAACGAGATAACCGGTCCGCCTTGCCTTGCCTTCCCTTGATCTAAACCAAACTTTTCTCCAAGAAGAAACCTCGCTAGCCCAAAAGAATAATGCTTTCATTTGGGTTCACTTTTGCATATTTCTACGGACACAATGAGAGAGAGAGAGAGAGAGAGTATATGTATGACCTCCGGGATAAAGTTAGAAGCTAAAACCATGGAATCTGACTTGGGACCACATGACTATCGCCACATCCAGACTCCATATAGCATTTGACCGGATTGTTTATAAATATGATGGCCTGTAGACTCGAGGCAAGAAAAGTAACAGCAATTTTTTCTCCTCTGAGTACTGTGGCTCGAGCAAAAATAGAGATAAAAACTCCTCAGTACTGTGATACAGAGATTATGTAAATGCTAAGTCCTATCTATTCTGCAGAATCAGCTCAACGCACATGGACTTGACTTTCCCTTCTCAGACTCACTTTGAAGCCTGCCAAGAATGCCATGACTCTTCCCTGCAACACATGAAACTAATATTTAGGTCCCTAAATCTTCCTACATGACCATAACCGTAAATCAATTTACACTTGAGATGGATGAAAAAGCAGATTACCGTAAGCATCTGAAATGTGCCATTGATGAAGCATGATGAGAATTAAGAGGAAGAGTAATAGGATATCAGTCAGCAGTCATGGCATTCCGAACACTCTAGACGTCAACAGCAAATGGCTTAACAACATATTTTGCTGCAACGAAGTAGCACTGGATCACTTCCAGATATCAGCCAGAGTTAAGTCGACTTCCTCTTTTTCTGGGACCACTTAGGCCCATAAATTGCCAAATGCGTCCGGCCAAAGCGTCGATCAGTTATCTGCATATTCAGAATACCACTTCACAAACATAACTTTTCATGAACTTCCATCTCAAACAAAGTGTAGTTGTCAACTTCATGTATATCATGATTTTTGCAACTGTGACGGCAACAAGCACGGGAATGAGAGCTTCCACTATCAACAGCATGGATTTTGGAATGGTGAAAGCAGAAAGCCAGGAATAAGAACTTTCATTGCCAGTTGTGAGCAGTCAGAAAATTCACAGTCTGTCACATTGAATGGTGAGAACAACCAGGACAGGAATGAGGGAGGGGCAGATGGAGCAGTTAGATATGCAGCCTCTATATGCTACACTAATTGTTCACTTTGAATAGCATAACCAGCATTACTCAGACAACAAGATTTGTCTAGCTTGTTAATGTATATTGACATCAGATGTTCTTTAGCTTTCAAGATCTTGTTTAACATGGAATCATGGACTTTCGATTAATGACATTTTAAGGAACATTTGAACCATCTCAGAGTACAGCAAAATCTGTACATTGAAAAGATATTACAGGTAGCAGTTTACCAGATTAGATGAAAGCACAGTGAGTTGGTGACATACAGGGTTTGCAAAGTTCCAAAGTATCGCAAACATATGAACACACGGTTCCAAAATTCGCTATAGGGTTAAAAGAGTTTATTGAGATAGCAGAAGTGCTCTCAAGTATCACTTCAATCGTTAATTTATAAATCCTGATGAAGCACTCATGTCAAGTGCAAACAAGGATGAAATGACCTAGTGAAGTTGTTTTATGCTGTATCAATCACACAATGTGCCGTGGAGATATAAGTGTCTACTTTACCAGAGTTAAATACACCAAAAAGTAATCCCTCGCCACAAAAAAGACAAACTAATATATGAGTTCCATAAGTAAATGTTTCAGTAAGTGTAAAGCGTGGCAAAATGGAAATAAGAATAAGAAACTAACATTCTTCCTAGGATACTATTTGCTTAGAGGCGAAGTACAAAGAGTTGGTTTCCAAAGGAAAGATCTCTATATTAGCAAAAACTGTCGGTGCTTGGCAAAATTTTTCATGGAACTCCATATTCAACGTAGCATTGGAACATTTTCGTTGTTTCCTTTGAGCACATGCAACGAAAGAGAATGAATACCAATAGAGATACAACGTACCTTTACGAGGCATCCACAAGAATCTAGCATGTCTGTTCTTAGAGGATATTCCACCACCTAAAAAGGAAATTGGATAGATGAGATGAAATGAACAAAGTTGATTGTGCAAAGAATAATGTTTATGCCTAAACTCAAGCAAAGTATGAGATAAGAAACTTACAACAAAAGAATCTTCTCCCACTAATGGTGATTTAGAGAGTTGGTCCATCAGTACTTCATAGTCAACTTGCATATAAGGGGGTGTAACGCTTATGTAGTCAAATGAACCATCTTTACCTGGAGAAAATGAGAATCTTCATATACTGGACATAAATGGACAATGAGTGTGATTCCACCCCTTCTAGGCAATTACTCAAGACAAATGCACCAGCCAAACAGTGAGAAAACTACTTCAATGAAAAATGTCACAACTTTCCTATCCTTCATTAAGACAACTTTTTGTAGAACAATTATCAGGATGAGCTTTTCTTCACGCTTATTAATCACCTTTCCTGACGGTCTGAAATAATTGTTAATACATGGTGTGGTTGCAGTGAACTTCACTGCAATTATGGAGGAGATATAAACAAAGATACACCCAGATAGACCCAACTGAAAGCCAAAGCACACGGCCAAAAGCCACCTCTAAGAGACATTAGTTGCCAAAACCTACAGGCCATAAACTTGTTCTCATCAAAGGATCTATACATGGAACACCTATGTGCAAACCAGAATTTATAACTGTAAGAAAGTGAGAAAGCAATGTTGAAAAGCATAAATGAGACCTGCCACAGAGAGAGAGAGAGAGAGAGAGAGAGAGAGAGGGAGTACCAACAAATTGCTCTGCTCTTTCTAAAAAATCTTCCACACGGACCATGTGAATAACTGCAGCATCAAGAAACCCAGTCCATTCTAAATTTGGTCGTAAGACATCCGACACAACCCACGGATCCATCTCAACAAAGTGAACCTGAAATATCACCAGATCAGATAACTAAGATAATAATAATTAATATAATAACTGCAACAACAACAATAACAGTCTGTTGGTCATAAGTACAAATCCGCAGATTCACAATCAAAATCAAACTTGATCACCAACAAACTCAATCCCTACCATAACTTTGCATGTTGTATTACTAGCAAAGCAACTAGAACAATCTTCATACCTGAGAACAACCTCGGCTGATGGCCTCAATTCCAACTGATCCTGTGCCACTGTACAAATCCAACCAACGACCAGGCCTTAATGATGCAGGACTGCCACCGGCCGCCTAACAAAGTTTCAGAAGTTGGGATAAGAGTTCAACATTAAACAATCAAACCAGAGAGAGAGAGGTACCTGTAATATCGAAAAAGTTGCAGCTTTGACCACTTCCATCATAGGGCGCACATCCATTCCCTTTGGCGAGAGCAACTTCTTTCTTCGAGCCGTCCCTCCAAGTACCTGTTGTTTAACAATCATACATTTTCCTTTTATGCGGCAAGACTAGATTCGATGCAGAGCAATTAGGCCTAAAATTTAATCTAAGACCCCTCAAGATCATCTCTGAAAGGATTCGGTTAAGCCCAATTTCATCCAAGTCATCAGAAAGGAGTGAAATTCATGATAATTTGAAGGGAATGCTATGGCAGGCTTGTAAGAAATAACCCAAAAATTCTTCAGTCTCATTTCTCAGATTATTCAGATGACATGGCCTCTCAAAGAATAGATCAATTATGTCAATTTGCCCCCTTCCCCCAATAAATTAAGAAATCCGAAACCTAGCTAAAACAAGCAAAATGGAGGAAACTAAACCTGAAGCAGCTTATGAGTGGTCCGTGGGGGTGCCGAATCCTCTTGCTGAGTTCTTTTGCCTCGTCCTGTGTCTTGCATATCTTTTCTCCTCCTTGCCTGAGCAACATACAAAAATTAAAACATAAAAAAAACCATGCAGAGCCAAATCGATTCAAAGTCAGGTCTCGACATCGTCTCTCCCCAATGCAGGACGAAGGAATCACGCTGAGGCTTTCAGACATTTGCGAAAACAAAATAAACAGCACATAACTACATATTACTATTGATTAATGGCACTAAATGAACATTTGACATTTCCACGCACGCACACACAGACCTTGTTAGGAGAAGGGTCGGACAAGAATTCATCAGGGTCGAGACCATAGCGTTCGAGCAACTCTCTCTTGTCCTCATTCGCCAAGCCACCGCCCGATTCTGACAGACAACATCAGGAAAGAAGAAGGGACGAAACCCAAAGATTGCCATGAGATTCTTGCTATGAAAATTACTCCAGAGACCAGTATACACGCGGAATTACAGTGTAAGAGCGTACTGCGAGCGAGAATGAGGAAGCCAGTTCGTCTAATTGTGAGCCCGGAAGTGAAGCCGAACCGGAGAAGCCGAGGCGGGGGGGAGCACAGGTCGAGGTTGCCGGTGTTAGCTTGAAGCGGGGAATAGATGGGATACGATGAGACCGCCATTTTCTTCGCTTCGAGCGAAGAAGAAGCAAGACCCTCAAGACTCGGCGCTCAGGACCGCATCGACCGTTGAATCTGTCGATTGCTGCTCTTGGGGAATGATGGGTCGATGCTTTCTTGATGGTTGCTCTTGAATCGCGAACGGTTGCTTGTCACCGGCGAGCGGCTCGACTCCGGCGGAAGCTGTCTCGGCGAGCTGAGGGTGGAACCTCGTCTCTCGCCTGCGGATTATCCGTTTTACACGTTCAAGAAAAATATAAAAGAAATCGGAAATAATTCTTGTTAATATCAACTTTCACGTGCGAGATTAATTCAACTCGTGCAAGATTCTTGGTCGAATTTCTTTCTCGCGATCTCTCCGAAGGAACAGCCCGATTGTTACAAGGAAAAAAAAAAATGGGTGTCGGAACTTCACTCATTTTTCGGCCAAAAATTTGCACTTTCATTAAAAAATAATCATGAGAGTGTGTGTGGTTTTGTGCCATGTTAATATTATTTTTTATTTGACGGAAGAAATTTATTTTGCAATTTAATCGCATAAACATGGGGAGCTTATACAATGTCACGCTAAGATTGCGTTTGTTACGAACAAACTTAATTTTCTTTGGAAAGGAGAGTTTGAATTTAGACAGTTTACGTGAAAAGAACAATTTAGCAATTGAATTTTCTAATTTTTTGATGAAAAAGATCATTTTCCATAATTTAAGTATAGTCTTAAGTTGATCAAGAAAATATTTTCCATTGATTCATTTTCTTAACGGAACTAAACAAACCAAAAATAAGAAAAATGTTTTCCACAAAACAATCAGAGTCCATTCTTCAATTTTGTAAAACAGTCAATCTCTTTGCGTTACAATAATAGATTAACAATCACCAGTAATCAGTAGGGGCCAATTTTGATCTTCTCAAGCGAACAATCAATTTCATGTCAAAGCACCACGGTGGACCGAGAGAGAATTGGCAGAGTACTTGTAACTCCATTGTGAATGCACAAGACACGCTACTCCCTCATGCATATGCTGTATAAATTACTCAAAACCTTAATGGCTGTGTGTCTGTACATCTCTATGGAACTTCTACCCTCAACTCTGCAAAAGCGCGACGAGAAAGAAACTCTAGGATGAGCAGGCCCCGCAGCTCTTCCTACAGGATCCGTACACGTCCTTGGAGCCCACCATGTAGAGAGGGTTCTTTTCGCACTCGCCGACCTTTGCCCATGAAGCGCAGTTCTGGTTTTCATCCCTGCATTCCCCGACAGTGACTGAATCCAGCGGCGTGTCGAAGGACCTGACGTGGATCCACTTGGTCGCAGACCACTTCTCACCCTCGATGACGGGGCAGCTCGCGTGCAAGCTAGTATCGTCTGTGGTTGTGTCGGGATGGAGACTGAAGAACAGCAGAGCATCGCCCTTCTTCGGCTTCACTGCAGATAACACAGATAACCACAGTTATGGAAGTTTCTAATGAAATGGAGACAGGATCAGAGCAGAAGAGTGATTTGGTATGAACAGTAAACAAAAGTAACAAAAATTAAGAATAACGCTGCACATATGGACAAATCGAAGTAATTCAATCGCGTGTGCAAGCTAGCTCATCTGGACTCGCAGCCCTCATGATTCATGTATATCTATTCATTTAAATAGTGTTGCTCTGCACAACTACATTGCTTGGAATAGTCGTTAACCCATGTCGTCTTTGCATGTTTTGAAGTTTATTGCTGGGGACCTGCACTACATTCCGTGTACGCACAAGCAGTATTACAGTCCAGTCATGCTTTTAACATTGAATTAGTTGTTTGCACCACTAAAACAATCACCTATGAAGAGAACAACAAAACCGGAAAGTTGATGACACTAGGTGCAAGACTTGCAAATTTAATCCACACACCAGCATAACCTTGTTTGGCACAATCAGACCAGTCATCTTCCTTTGGTTGAGACATTTTGGCCTGTGAAATGGAAAGGAAGAGAAAGACTAAGGTTCAGTAACACCATATGAGAAATAGAAAACCGATGCATCGACAAGAATTGCTTACCTCTGAATTGGGGAACACTGTTTCCCCGCCTCTCTCCACGTTAGACAAGTACATCAAGACAGTGGCTACTCGATGGCCACCGAGCTCTTGATTAGCCTTGTCAATAAAATAATCATAATGAGGCTCATACTTCTCTCCATGCTCATATCTGAGTACTTGAATTGACTCTCCATTTTCTGGTTATATAGCTCAAATTAGCATACAGAAAGACAACGCTACGTCATAGAACAGGAAGAAGTAGCTCATCCATGGAATACAATAGGACCTTACCTTTAGGAAGAAAGGTCCATGCAGCAATCCGAGCCTCGATATTAGCAACAACTTCATCCTTCAATCAAGTATAGAGTCAAGACAATACATAAGTCCTACACCACTCTTTCATAGTTTAATCAAGCTACAAAACTCGCCCCAAACAAAGGCTTCTACGCAAAGTCGTAATACACATCTACAGTTCTGGACTGGAACCCTAAGAAGCAGAATGTTTCCCGAGTACATCCCTACTCAAAGACCCTATCATTCAAAAGCCACGTTCCCAATATTTAATACATATACATGCAAAACCTTTCGAGCAGACTGTCAAAATCAAAGTCAACTAGCAACTCGAATGCTCAACATGCCACTAGATGCGATTAACTAGCAGTTGTCAACAATGTGGTGATCATAGATCTCTCAAGGGACACTGCGAATATTGCAGATAGATTGCAGTAGCAGCTATGAGTGAGGACCTCATTGAGGGAAAGAAAGAAACATCATGCAAACTCAAAAGATGAATCCAGCCACCTGAGCTTTCAGCAGAAACATTCCAGAGCTCGTCCGCACTTCACTCAACATACTCTTTCCCGATTCGTTGTCAGCCACCATGGACTTCTCCAACTTGTCCCTCGCCTGATCCGTCAAAAAACCAATCTTGTCAATCCTATTTCTAACTAATCTCCATCAAGCCCACAAATACAACATTAGAAGGAACAAACGACTAACCAGTTTGATGAGATGATCACACTCATCATCAGATAAAAACCCATTATAGATAAAAGCCCTGCGATGACACAAATTTCGGGGACATCTTAACCAATGGCCTTCCAACTCAGGAATTCACAACACATACACTAGAAGACATTGACTAATTCAAACTATCTCTGATCAAACAATCCAGCGCATTGCCAATTTGAAAGACAATATCAGCAAAACAGAAACACACAGACAGAGACTAGAAAGGCTTGAGCACCTGGGGTTCCAAGACAGTTGAGTGACTCGGGTCGGATCAAAAGCAACAGAAGATGCAGCAGCCTTAGCTCCAAGACCCGATCCGTGCCTGCCAAAATTTCCAGTAACAAGTCACCATCATCTCTGAGTTCAACAATGACGCCCATCTCAGGCAGCGAGCAAGAGTTCGGTAGAGAGAGAATTTCGTTA
This sequence comes from Eucalyptus cloeziana, assembly GCA_014182715.1. Taxonomy (NCBI): domain Eukaryota; kingdom Viridiplantae; phylum Streptophyta; class Magnoliopsida; order Myrtales; family Myrtaceae; genus Eucalyptus; species Eucalyptus cloeziana. Next base: position 24,464,311 of record CM024642.1, read on the forward strand.
CGTTTGCTCCCCAAGCAGCCATCTCGGGACCGGAACAGCAGAACCGCGCAAAGGCAAGAAGAGCAGAAAACAGAGAGAGAAAAGGAGAAAATCCGGAACACCCATTACAACGAAAATCCTGTTTTCGCCAGGAGAAGCTCGTTCTGTGATTTTTATTGCCGAGCAAAAAAAACTCCAAGATACAACCTTTGGAAGGGAGAAAATAAAAAGCGGAAAAAAGAGCTGGGCGTCGGATTCTAAAGAATCGTTTCAGCGCGAATTTGGAGGAGACTGGTCACTGCTCAGGGAGTTTCAGGTAATGGGTTTGTACTTGCGTCCCTTCTTTTCTCTTTTCCCTTTCCACAGAACACGAAGTTTGACGGGCGCCCACAGGATTCTTCCTTGGGTTTTCGCCGGAGTTATTCCTGGGAAAAGACGATGTCGACAACGTCAATGGTTTTGCGGTCGCTCTGCCGTCTTTCTCTTCTCCGGAAGCTTCGGTTCGGCTCGGCTCGGTCACGAGTCAGCAGCGTTTGCGTCCCGGCAGTTGCGGGGACCCAAGCTCGAGTCTTGAGAAGCACTCCGTCACCGTCACGACCGTTTTTTCGACGGTTCCAACGATGGACTCCGACGCCCCCACGTAACCTTTTCCTTTGTCGGAAAATCTGAAGTGGCGAAACCTCTCTCTCTCTCTCCCTCTCGCTCTCTCTCTGTTTTTTTTTAATTAAAGCAGAGATGGATTACTAATGAAAAATATGCGAAGTCATTCAATGGTGTGTTAGGTAGATACTGTAAAAGGTGAGATTTGGGTTTTAATGCTAGATTCTGAGGAGAAAGGTAAGATGTCCATGTGAACTCTTGAGATTAGATGGTCCAAAAGTTATTTATTGTAGAAGAACTCATCATGGAGGAGATTTTTGTCTATATAATGACCATCTCAACAAAATTGCGAAGCCTAAGAAAAATCTAAGTACGAAAAAGAATTTCGTGGTTCGCTTTTGGCACTAGAATTGTGTGGCGATTCTCGGGAATCTATTCCTCAAAAGTCCATGTCAAAAATGGAAAAATTATTTAAAAAGTCTTAAACACATTACACTTTTATGAATTTGGTCTCAAACCTTTTTAATTATGTTGATTGAATCATAAATATGAAGCCACTAACGTGAATATCATGCATCTTACATGACACAAGTGATGTTGACGTGAATAGTTTTTAATAATAATTTTTATTTTATTTTGATTTTTTTCTTTTTTTCTTTTATTTCTCTAGTTAGTTGCCAAGGCTTGGCGACTTGCCAAAGATGAGGGCTAGTGAGGTCGATCTCGCGGACCTCTAGTGAAGCCCTCCCCCATTGGGCAAAGCATTGCTGATGGTCAACAAGGGCAAGCTTCACTAGAGGTAGGGCGAACCTCACTGAGCTATGGTGAGGCCGAGCCATATCCAACAAGGTTAAGCCTCACCAGGGGTGGGCAAAGCTCACTTCTAGCCTCTGACCAATCATTGGTCATTGTCAAGGCAACAATGACTTAGAGGAAGAAGGGAATGAAAAAAGAAAATAACAAATAAATAAATAAATTTAAAAATTGAAAAAATATTATAAAAAATTGTCAATGTCAATGTTGGTCATCCGTGTTAGCGAATTCTAATTAAAATTAGCTGAATAAACTCAATTAACAAAACATGAAATGTTTATATCTTAGTTGCCACAATCAAAATATTTATAACCAAATTGGAAAAATGCAATAGGATTGTGACTTTTTGGATAATTTTCCCTACTTCATGCTGGGTTGGCTGAGCAAATAAACGAGCCTCCTCAAAACAAATAATTAACAAAGGGTTGATATTTTTTGAAACAAAAGGAATCAAACTATTGAGTAACCATATCAAGACCCATTGTCTTTCCCATTCTAATTTATATTCACTACTAATAATACCAGCGTTGCTCTAAAAAGGAGGGTTTATAATTTTTCATCTAATTAATAGCACATGAGTAGGTACTAAATACTCCTGTAGAATCAACGTCATCAAAATTCATTCCCAATTAAGATAACAAATTCGTCAATAATTACTTTGGTTTTAGTTCCTTGAAACGAAAGGAATCAAACCTCCAAGTCACTAGATGAAGACCCACTATCTGCCCATTTTAATTTCTATTTAATACTAATGATACTAGTGTTGTTCCAAATAGGAGGGTTTTTTTTTAACTCGGTGTCTAATTGAGAGCACATGAACAAGTGCCACATGCCCTAATTAACTTACTCCTATAGGATCAAGGTTGGAAATATTCATTCACAACCCCGATAAAAGATATCTCGGATAATTACTATGGTTTTAATATTCCTTGAAGGGAAAGGAATCAAGCCTTTAAATAACCAAACTGAGACTTAATTTCTCTTCCATACTAATAATACTAGTGTTGCTTTAAAAGGAGGTTTTTGATTTGACGTCTAATTGAAAGCATATGAACAAGTACCAAATGCTCAATTTGACTTGCTCCTGTAGAATGAAGGTTGTAAAAATTCATTCACAACTACAATAAAAGATTCCTCGAATAGTTACTTTAGATTCAATATTCCTTGAAACAAAAGGAATCAAAGCTCCAAGTAATTAGATCAAGACCCATTATCTCCCCATTTGTATTTCTATTCAATAATAGTAATACTAGTGTTGCTTTAAGAGGAGGGTTTTTTTAATTCGGTGTCTAATTAATAGCACATAAATAGGTATCAATTACCCAAGTCAACTTACTCCTATAGAATCAAGGTCGTAAATGTTCCATTCACAACCACGATAAAAGATTCCTTGGATAATTACATTGGTTTTAATATTCCGTGAAATGAAAGTAAACAAACCTCTAAATAAACAGACCAAGACCTATTGTCCCTCCAATTTATATTCAATACTAATAATACTAATGTTGCTCTGAAAAGGAGGATTTTCAAATTGGCATCTAATTGACACCATATGAATAGGTACCAAATTGCCAAGTTTACTTACTCTTTTAGAATCAAGGTCGTAAAAATCATTCGCAACCATAATATTCCTTAAAACAAAAGGAATCAAACCTTTGACTAACTAGACCAAGAATCTTTTTCTCCCCAATTTAATTTTTATTCCATACTAATAATACTGGTGTTGCTCTATAAAGGAGGGTTTTTATGTGGCGTCTAATTGATAGCATATGAACATGTACCAAATGCCCAAGTTGTCTTACACTTGTAGAATCAAGGATGTAGAGATTTGGTTTTAATACGCATTGAAACGAAAGGGATCAAACCTCTAGGTAACCAGACCAATACCCATTGTTTCCCTAATTATAATTTTTAGGGAAAATTTCAATTAAGGGCCTGAAGTGGAACCGTTTTCTCAAAAAAGGGCATAAAGTGGACATTTTATCAAATAAGGGTCCGAAGTGACCGATTTAGTTTTGAATAAGGGTTTCAACTTAAAAGCCAGTCAAATTTTATTTGCAGCTAGGGGTATTTTCGTCTAAAGATTTTCTTTTTCTTTTTCTTTTCTTTCTCTTTTCATCTTGGTCACCTCCTTCTTGACAAATGCATCAGACTCCTCACGCACAAGCTTGCACGGGTGCAAAACAATTTAAACAATTTAGGAAAAGAAGAAAACAAAAAGATATTCGAGAAGTTATGCAGTTTTGTAAAACTGCAAATTGCGTGCTTCAGTTCTGCGGCCTCCCCATTAGCAAACTTCAAAGCGCATGCTCTCTACATTATGCAATTTTGCATCCTCACCCAAGAACTCATCGATTTTGGCATAAGCCGGTTTTTAAGTTATTCGCCACCACTCACCTTCTTCGATGACGATAATGAACTTGGGAATCAAGAAATATCCATCAGTGGGTTTTGTTTTTATTCAATTTGCTTGTAAAAACTTATTATGGCAATTAAAGTAATAGTTTCATGCTCTCCCCGCCAATGAAATTGCCTATGCCATGATAACTTTCGCTCGTAGCTTCTTGGGAATGTTTTATTGGGTTCGGGTTGGATTATTCATAACATTCATAGACATAGCTTGCATTGAGGTGGAATATGTGGCTTCTTGAGAGGATCCAATTGTGTCATGCATGTTGGTTATTTTCAAAAGCCGCTGAATCATTCTGACCCGTGATTGAAGATACTTGCCTTTGGTGGCGATTCAAATCAGATATCACTCAATCTAAAAAATGAATGACTCTGGTCTACACATGTTCAAACAAATTTGCCTCTCTAACTCTGAAATATTATTTATACAGATTTGAGAGAGAATAACAAGATGAAAAAAGTGCAAAATCGCTAAGAAATTCCCAAAACCACGTATTTCATTGAACAAATCAATGCACATGAGTATCACAGAAATTCCTCAAAAACCTCTAATAAATTTGGCTTAGGCACTTCAATTTGGCTTCTCTTCGCTAAGATCGATCATAGCCTGCGTGAGCACTGATTTGAATTCAAGCATCGATGATAACGAGGGCAGCAAGCTAATGGCTTACACCTCATCATGCTTCATGCTTGACCACGACCACAAGATATGGGGATCGAATCAAGCTAAGCGTCATATCTTGGTCCACTCATGCTTGATCTAAGGCTTGGATTGACCTCCATCTTTCAACAAAGGTATTGGAATTGCTGTTGAGGGCAATGACAAATGAGGTTGAGGGCGTTGATGGCTAATTCGGCAAGGAAGATAGAGATGGACTTTGGAGAATGTGATCTGAAGAGTGAAAAAGGTGAAGGCACGATGATGATGAAGAAAAGAAAGAGAAGGAGAGAATAAATTAAAAAAAGAAGGAAAAAAAAATCTTTAGACGAAAATATCCCTAGATGCAAATAAGATTTGGTTGGCTTTTAAGTTGAAGCCCTTATTTGAAACTAAGTTGGTCACTTTAGGTCCTTTTTTGATAAAATGTTCATTTTGGATCCTTTTTTGAGAAAAAAGTTCTACTTTAGGCCCTTAATTGAAATTTTCCCTAATTTTTATTAAATATTAATAATATTAATGTTGCTCTAACAAGGAGGGTAGCATCTCATGGATACCACATGAACATGTACCGAATGACCAAGTTGACTTACTCCTATAGAATGAAGATTGTAAAGATTTGTTCACAACCATGATAAGAGATTGCTCGGATACTTACTTTGGTTTTAAAGTAAAAAATCCAATTAATCAGTTGTATATGTTGTTTTATTGCATATGAATTGCAATGAGAAATTATAGATGTTTTGCGTCTAATAAAAATCAAATTATGATAGATTTTGGAAAAGATAATGATGGGTTAAGCTTTTCCCAGCTATTTTTTCATTATTTTAAACATGGATACTTTTCGTTTTGATTATACCGACGAGAACGACAATGCATCTGCGTGCTGCATACATGGCTTTACTCTATCATTCCCCTATGCTTGAAGCAATTAAATAGTTCATTGAGCAGATGATTTCCTAATGGTCAATTTAATCGACCAAGATTTTCTACCAGAGAGAGAGGGACGACTAAACACGTCCGAGGCCTTTATCACTTTTCTTGCCTCCCAAGGCTGCCGCATCGAGACTTGCAGTGCAATGGAAGCGGCACACAAAATCTCACTGTCTTCTCCCGCTATAAAAGGCAGCCATAAGCCTCATGTTTCCTCCGCTCAATCCTCCGTTTCAGAATGAAGTCCTCGGATCTCATCTCGTCTTTCTGTCTCGTCCTGACTGGTCTCCTCTTGTCGCCCGGTAAACGATTCCTTCGACTCACCATATGTTCTCGAACAGCACGCGCAATTGAACTCTTGTCTCCTGTGTTCTTTGTCATTGATCAGCGTTTTGATGCTACGGACATAAGTGATTTGCTGATTCACATTCTGCCTTTCGAGTTTTCACATTTTGGCCTATATGTTTATCGCTGTAAATCCGGTTTGGCTGGTGAAGTTTTTCACTGACGTGTAATGGCATCACGCAGGGAATGCTGCATGGACAGGACAAATCAACTTCTATGTCCACAACAAATGCCCATTTCCCATATGGCCAGCCACGGCTCCCAACACAGGCCAACCGGTGATCGCGGACGGAGGCTTTTACCTCCCGCCGGGATCCATCAATCGCTTCTCGGCCCCGCCGTCGTGGGCCGGGCGGATCTGGGCCCGCACCGGGTGCAGGTTTGGGTCCAACTGGCGTCCGGCCTGCGAGACTGGGGATTGCGATGGGCGGCTCGCCTGCGGTGGCCTCGTCGGGACCCCTCCCGCCACACTGGTCCAGGTCTCGCTCCAGGCGGACAAGGATAAGCCCAGCTTCTATGACGTCAGCCTCGTCGACGGGTACAACATCCCGATCTCGGTAGACTCGAAGCCTGCGTGGCCCAAGTGCGCCATCCCGGGGTGCTCGAAGAACTTGAACGAGGAGTGCCCAGCAGAGCTGCAAGTGGTGAACGGGGAAGGCCAAGTCGTCGCCTGCAAGAGCGCCTGCTTGGCCTTCAACGCCGACAGGTTCTGCTGCCGGAACGAGTACGGGACGCCGGAGAAGTGCAAGCCCAGCGTGTATTCTTGGATCTTCAAGGATGCCTGTCCGTGTTACTACAGCTACGCCTATGACTCGCCACCGCCGTTGGTGACCTGCGCCTCCAAGGATTATGTGATTACCTTCTGTCCAAGCACCTGGGGCGGGGAGCAAGCGCAAGGGGGAACCATACCCACGTCCTAGCCTAATCGTTGGACAATGGATAGCAATGTTGACTATAATACTATGATAATAATAATTAAGGAGTTTTACTCAGTTCGATTTGCTCACCTGCTAAGGCTCAAAATGTCTCGTTGGGAAGGTACATGTGAACATCTTACAATTATAAAAAGAAAAGTATCTTATGATGGACCTTTATAGTGGGAATATGATTCTAGATTTCCATTGCATCCTTTTATTTGAGACAAGTAGTGAGATAAAAAAGTTAAGAGTTCCATGGTAACACGCTGTTTATTGTATTATGTTAGAATTAGCGCTCCATTGTTGCTATCTAAAAGCATTGTCGTTCGTATTTGGGTGCAAATTTCATGGATAGCTAGATCAATCTTTTATAATTTTGTCCGCTTGTTGCCTTCCTTGCAAAAGGAGTCCATGTTTATAGTCCCTCTGATCTTCACCCACCATAACTTTTTTTTTTTTTTTTTGTGCTTTTTCTCGTTTTCAAGAAAATGCTTTTGCGCTAGAGTTTTGTGACGTGCCGGCAAGTGAGTTCTCAACGCAGCCCATGTTCGAGCGAATTTGGGCCCAATCCGTCATGGGTAGTTTGGGCTTCGAACCAGATAAAATGAGAACAGGCCCGGCCCATCAATCCTAACCACGCGGCTGCGGTGGCCGGACGATCTAGGGTTTCCTGCACGACCGCCACCCCCATCAGGTTCGATCTATAAAAGCGAGCTCAAAGAGTCTTCCGCCTTCTCATCTCTCTTCCTCCGCTGGAGCGCAGGCACCCTTTCGAGCCGACGGCTGCTTTGCTTCGCAGCGTCCGTCCACCTTGGTTTGGTTCGATCGCTCTCGCGTTTGAGTTTGCTCGTCTCTTTCTTGGCTTTTTCTTTCTTTCTTTCTTTCGTTTGGTTGTTGTCCAGTCGGGATCTGCTATGCGATCAAGTGATGAGAGAAAACTGCAACAATATGAAGGGCTCAGGCCCCGGGATTCCTAGTATTTAAGTCTCTGATGATTGTCTCGTATCTTCTTCTCCGTTCAAGGTCAAATCTCGCCCTTGCTTTTCTTCTTTCTCGGGTTTTTACTCAGATTTTTCTTTTCTTTTCTGGTTTCGCAGTAGAGATGTGATGAGTAAATCTAAATTTGGTCCGTGTTTCTGATTAAACCGTGACTGATTACCCTTAACCAATGCTCTGATCTCTCTCTCTTGATTGATTGGTTTCTTGATTTCTTTCTTTTTCGTTTTGGTTTTTCTCGTTTTCTCTTTTTGTTGGTTTTGAGTCATCGATGGCTCTATGATTACATGCCCTTTTCCTGGGCGATATACGCTATTCCGATCAAATAACCATGAGCTGAAAATCCAATGTGTTTCTTATGAGAGCCATTTATTTATCAATTTTTTTTTTCAAGAAAAAAAGGTTTTTTTTGTGAAATTATCGGGTAAATCACGATTTTTTCACTTGATTGTTTCACTTCTGCAGTGATGAATTATGTAAAGAGTAATACACATGTCAGACTTCAGAGATTTTCAATCGATGAGAAGATACACTCAACACTCTGAGCAGAAGTATCTTTCTATCCTCTTTTTTTTGCCCTTTTACTTCCCTCCTCTGTTCTTTTAAAATCAGCAATAGGAAAATCTCTTTTCTTTCTTTTTTGCCTTCGTATAATTATCTTAAAATTCTTCTAAATTAGTAAAATAATATCATAGACCAATGTATCAAATATTGTCTAGCTCTGTCAAAATTTTCTTATGGAAATTATTGGGGACCAAATGGAGTGGTGCCCAGAAGAACAAGATAACAATGCAGAGTACTTGTTAAAAATTTGAAGTTTCCTATAGGGAGAAATGCCTTAGCTTGCTTTGCTTCGATTTTGATAAAGCTTAAAGCCTGAAAGGGTGGAAGGAGAACTATCGTGCAACAAGCCCTGCCCTAATATGAAACGTAGATATTTCAAATCCCCATTTACATTTGTAAGGTTTTGGATTCTGTTTGGTGAAAAAAACAATGAGTTTAGATCAAGTAAGCATGGGAGAAGATGGGAAAGCGTTGAAAACAAGAAAAATCTGTCTGAGGTTCTGAAGACTTGATTTCTTGTAATGAAGCAGTGCTAGACAAATAGGCATGGAGATTAGCGAAAAGCCTTTAGCTATATGGAGTCAGATGTTAAAAGAAATTCATTTCCTCAATAGCAAATTTTGGGATGTAGGTATGGCCAAAAAAAAGGAGTTATACGAGGGCTAGTGAATCGTGACGAACTTCAAAGACTGGCTGACTTAATTAATAAGGAGAATAAGACTTAAAAAGGGTGGTTGACTTGATTAACTAGGAGAATAAGATATCGAAAAGGTCATTTGATGAGCACATAACAATTGGAATACTTAAAATTCATTAAGTATGAATTCCAAGAAGGATAGCTCGGTTTTGGACTGGAAGTTAGATCAAGGGACTATTCATTGAGGAGTATATGTATAATCGAATTCCAAAAAAACAGAGCAGGCAATGGTGTCGACTGAGCATCATCTTCCTACTGGACTCCTGGAATATGGACGCGAGCCTCCGGATCAGAGTACTTACGTGGACCTGAATCGATCTGCCCTCTATGCCAAAAATCCCCAGAAACCACAAAGAACATAATCCTTCATATCGCTGGACAAAGAAAGTTTAGTCAGACTCCGGCTTCCAAATCCAGATCTCAACCAAAAGATTGCCAAAATAGAGAAATGGTTGTTGCAATCGAAGAAGCCCAATTTGAACTTTCCATCCCAGGAATTGATCGCCGGTGTCCTGTAAAATTTATGGAAAGCGAGAAACAATCTTGTCTTCTGCCACTGCGAAGGCATCCACCAAAGAAAACTTCAGCAAATGCGAGGTGACTAACCAGCTCTAAATATAAATTTTGATGAATCGTTCGCCGAGGGGGCAATGGCAGGAGCAATAGCAAAGTACTTTGCAAGATTCTTCGGGAAGCTTGGTCGATGGTTTTGCAGGTTGTGTTCGAGTTTCCTCTGCAGTATAAGTATAATGTACACTGAGGCCAAAACCGATTACATGCCTGCTTAAGAAACTGATGGCTTAGGGGTGCATGACAACCTCCGATTTTTGTTCTAGAAATAATTTTTCTATTCCAGATTTGTTTATGTAATAGAAACCGTTTGATAAAATTATTATTATTATTATTTTTAAATAAATTTTAGTTCGTTATTAAACGAATTTCTATTTTTAGAGTATAAATTTTATGTCGTTATGAAACGGTTATTTTCGCTTAGAAACTCTTTTAGAAATAAAAATAGAAAAATTTATTTCTCTTCCAAAAATTAATTTCTGGCTAGAATGGTTATCATTCACCCCCAGAAACACTACGATAGAAGAGCCCCGGGTGGGGACTGTGGGCGCTTTTGAAGATTGCGTCTGGCCCATTTCCGTGAAGCCCAAGTTGTGCACAGCTACCGCGATGCCAATCTGCTGATTGGGTTGCCAAGGCCCAGAGAACTCAAGCCCCCACTTCAACCAGTTTGGGCTATCCTTTATTCAGAGGCCCTTCCGTCTTGTTCCGAAAACGCTGGTGGAAGGTAGGTATTAAAGGAATCGTTTTGAACCAAAAAAAAAAAAAAAAAAATTGGAGTGAGAGGCAATTCGTTCATTGACATATTGATACCTACCATCCGGTGTACATTGATTAAATTGAGGAGGGGAAAAAAAAAAAATTGGAACTCTTGCTCGAAAATTGTTATGCAAGAGCAGTCACGAGGGAGGGAATAAAGGCATATCCAATGTCATTCTCATGTCAACATGATTGGGTCGTAATTGTCATATATCCTTCATATATTTACCTTATTTTGTCTTAATTTTCAATTTCCAAAACTATCCTTCGTAAATAGTACAAGAATGAAATTACTCAACTCTATTAATAACTAGCCTCACTTAATTCATTCTTAAATTTTTTTGAGATATCACTCTATTTACTATTTTTTTTATGTATATATACAACTTTGTATACGTGTCGCAGGTCGACTCTTGACATCGCGATTGTGTGAAATTAAGACACTCTTTGACTTTGGCCGATTCACCACTAATCAAGTCTCTTAAGTTCGGCTATGTAGCACCAACATGGCGACACGAACACGTGACACGACACGACACGACACGCAACACGTCAATTTTCAAAAAGTAGAGAATTTTGGCGTTCCGACATGTTAAATATTAAATAAATATTTTTATTTTTAATTAATTTGATTCAAATTCACAAATAAATAAATAAATAAATAAATAAAGAGTTTACAATGAATTTATACTAATAATATTAATAAATCTTACACTTTATTTTATTTTATTATCCCAAATTTACATTTATTTTTCGAAATCCCCCTCCCCCAAATTTACTTTTATTTTTCGAAAACACCCCCGCCCCCCCAACCTGCGCCCAAACTTCCCTCGTTCCTTTCCCCCCAAATTTTTTTCACTTTCTTTTTCCCTCCCCACCACCTAACAGCCTAATGGGTTGATTCCCCCACCCTCAAATTAATTTTTTATTCTTTCCCTCCCCCATCCATTTCCCCCATTTCACTTTCCCTTCCCCCAAAATGCGTACCCATCAGACTCCCAATTTTTAATTATTTTTGAGTTTCTCATAAACCCTAGCTTCTTTCTTCCTCCTCGCCACTCGCGACCTTTCCTCTTCTCTTCCTCCCTCCTCGCCGCACGCAATGACCCCCTTCCTCGCCACTCGCCGCTCGCTGCTCGCCGCACGACCGCCTTCCTCTCCTCTTCCTCTCGCCTTTGATCCGTCTCTCGCCGTCGCTCGCGGTCTGCTCCCTCTCGGACACGCATGTCGAAACATGTCGGGCAAAGGTTGACCACGTGTCGGAATTTTCCGACACGCGTTGACCGCGTGTCCGAGCGTGTTAACGTGTCCGACACGCTCCGACATGTGTTAGACACGACACGGAAGTACAGACATATCTCGTCACAATTGTTCACTCCTGCACTTATCCCACTCTAGCTCGTAAAGAGAAACTCTAGAGGGAAGTGTGGTCGGACAAAACACTATATTACTAATTATTATGTTAGATATGAGATATTATAAATGATGAAGAGACAATATATACGTATAAGCCTCTTCTTTATCTAATGGAGCATATTTAGTCTCTCCATCTACAATTCACTCCAATTAATTATAATTTCTCTAAAATATAAGTGAAATAATACCCCTAACAATATCCTAGAGCATATATTTATAAACTCTAGCTAGTCATCTTGGCCACATCCTCAGCCTTTCATGCCTCGTAAAAGCCTCCACTCCGTGGCATACCCGCGTGCCGAATACCGTACATGTGAAAACAATGGCATTTCATATTTTTGTGTGATATGCATACTTATCTCTTAATTTGCTGAACTTGTATAAGTTGGCTCATCGCTTATGCGCCTGATATGGTTTCAACCAAAAAAAATATAAAAACCCACCTAAACAAATAAAAGAATTACCAATAATGACCAAGATTTTTCGAGGACATCGCTTTCCGAGATAGCTTTACAGGTTTTCTTACGATGACATCGCATAGACGACGTTAGAAGTTCAATAATACAGCCACCTTATATATTTTTAGGTTCTTTAATTAGGACGATGAGCAATTGCTTTGGGGCAACATGTCCACCCACAAGTTGGCTCCAATAAGTCTTAAACCTATTATACTTTTTATCAATTCAATCATAAATCTTTTAATTTTGTCAATTAAGTTTATTCGGTTAATTTATCTTGAAAAATACTTATGTGGATACCCAATCAACGCCAACTATTTTACATGGCCGAATCGGCAATGATCTTCATGTCGCACATAGAATACGCTTTTTGAATAAAAATTTTTGTTATTTTTGTTTTTGGGGAAAATTGCTCCAAATCAAAACGATGAAAAGCCCGATGATGCTGACCCCAATTTGCTCACCCAACTCTAAAAGTTAGAATAACTTAGCTCATGACTTCATAAATTTGCTCTATGATGCTCGATTATGGCCGAGGCTATCCGACGCTCAATGATGCTTGGGAGGAATTGGGAATTTTCAAGAGCAGCTTGTGAGGGACCTTAATGATGATGACTTGCAGAGCGAGAAAAGGATGAGCTACAGTCGTGCTGTGGTGTAATTCATACTCCCCATCGACATGATAGCACGGGGGGCTATATAATATATATATACTCTTTCTCTTGTAAGTCGAGGGATGTAATTGAGATGTGCGATATACTAATTATAGTGAAATTTTCAGTTGGATGTGAATCGAGATAAAATCTTGCACCTCAAATTCTCTATTTTCACGTTTACTCTCTATTTTCTTTGTGATTATGTGATAAATCCTAACAGGTTGGGCGGTTCGTCGAGACTTGATTTTACACAGACCCAATTTACCAATACCCAGTCGTGACCAGGTTCGACCTCAAGATTCTACAACAAACATGACATGAAGGTGTGCTTCCTTCTAGGCTCTCCCACTTTGTGTTGTACTATGTTTTAGCTCTTATATGTGCAAGTAGAGTTGTGTGAAATCAATCGCAGATGAAATTGTTTTGATAAATTGAGCTTGTGTTATTCTTGATCGTGATACTCTGAATTGAAGCACCGCATATAGGATCATTATCTGAGTAATATTCAACCTGTTGGATAAAATGCCTCAATGAAGCTACTTTGATAAATTGAGCTTGTGTTACTCCTGATTGTGATACTTTAAACTGAAGCATCGCATATAGGCCATTCCATTTGCTTGTGGCAAGCCATTCTTGCATTCCTAAATTTATAAATCACTTCTAATAGGTTAGAGTCGCTTCCTCTCAATAGTTTTCCTTTTTCTTGATGGCCCTACTACTTCAACTGAAGCTCCTTGTAATATTCGGCTTGTACTTGTGTGTCAACTCTCTATCTCTTGTCATCTCTGGTAGTTGTTCTCTTAATCTAATATTATTAGATTTCATTAGTTCATGAATTTTTCTAGTAAAAATGTAAACCAAAATGAAAGTACTTATTGAAAGCTTGTGCCTATGCCTAGACAATGGTATTCGTGAAGTCATTGATCAAATAAAAAAAATTAGTAAAATCGAAACTTTAGAATTGAATTGGCCAAAGTGTAACAAGTTTATGACTTTTTAAACAATTTTCAATACAAACTTGCAGTGAAGCTAGTCAAGCAGCTGAGGCAAAGAAGGTGAAATGATATTATTCTCTCCTTTGCATACATCATGCTCGACAAACACGTGCTCCCATTTAATGAATTTTTGAAGTCAATGTCAGCTTCACACAAAGGATACCTTCAACGCGGCCTTACTTGGACCGGAAGGTATCTCAAGGGGGGACCCCTCAAACAAGAAGCTACCAGTAAAATGCCAACTTTTCAAAGGTCCATGCATTCCTTGAAGCTTCCTTCAAAGACCTCAAGAGTCAATGTCAGAGAACCGAAACCAATCTCCTTTTTTGCGCGTGGTTTCTGTACTACAAGATCAGAGCTTGAGCCTCTTACGGCCCCACCAAGCCCACCGTCCCGACGTTCTCCTTCTGCTCGGCTCTTTCGGAGCGTGAAAGAGTGCAACATTATCACGTTTTGAATTGGATAGGAAGTTGAACTTTAAGGTGCGATACCAATTTCTTTAAAGATTTATTTACGCCACAATATTGCTAATGGTCATCAATAAATATCCTCTAGTATACAACAAAGTCTCATGAGAACACTAACAATTCAAGTATTCTTCCAAAATCTCTTTATGAAACAATTGAAATTATGGTTATAGTTTTGAAAAGAAAACTAAAAAAGATTCAATTTTAGCTGACATATTTATCGGTCTAAAAGAACATATATAACTCTTCGCTAAAAATTGCAAAGTGAATAAAGATATCTCTTCGAAAGAAATTGCAAAGTGAACAAAAATGACAATTTGAGAAAGATTGCAAAATGAACAAATGAAACCCTTCAGGAGAAGTTTGCAATTGAATAAGTATAATTCCAAAGGTTATCTTGAAAATACATATAAAATTCGAAATAATAAAAATAATAAAAAATAATGTTTAAATAAAATTTCTAACTTCATAATTTCCAACCATTTGGGATTCGCCTAGTGGCCACCCTTCCAACGTGGAAGGGAGTTAGGGTCAAATCCCCACCTTCTTAGGGGAGGATGGGGTGGGGACGCGTAAGTTTCAAGAGTGGGTTTCGACTCCCATGCCCTGCAAGAGGTAGGGCAAAAGTCTGAGAGTGAGTGTAGAATAGGAATAGAGTAGGACTGACAAAAAAAAAATTCATAATTTCCAAAAATATTGAATGAACAAATACAAACTTTTGACTAATAAAGGTTAACAAGATAACCATATGAAATAAAATTTAAAGTGAAAACAAAAGGTTTAATGCTAATTAAACTGTAGGCTAAGTGCACCAATAATTGTGCACCCACGAATATTAGAAAAGACTCATACTTATAAAGTGGCCTATGTCCTCCTAACTTTTCTAGGTAGGACAAGAAACAGCATATTTTGTTTATTTTACAAATAAACAACCAACAGATCATGTGTTTATGTATATATGCTCGTACAATTCCATAATAAAAAGGAAAAAGAAAAAGTGGAGAAGAGACTCATTTATTCAGTCCTTTGCTGGTGGTTAGCACTCCTGCGTCCCCCAAATAAACACTGAACCTAGGGAGACTCTCGTGGCTGACCTGATTTTCACGGTCAGCGACAGTCTGTCCATAAACAAGACAAAATACAAAAAGAGTCGTGAGCTGGTGTGGCTCCAAAAAACGAGAAATCTGAGTCACTTTCATATTGCATGCGAGCTCTAGTCATATCATATTATACTGTCGTCACGTGGATAAATAAGAAACTTCTGGGAATTGGTTCTTGATGGCCAAGTATGAATAATATTCAATTTCATAGCTTCTCTCGCTGCGTATTAAACAACAACGAGAGGAGTCTCTGGACTCCATAAACTCATTCACTCCACTAGAACCTCACACAAATTTCATTAGAGGGGAAAACACATGTCTCCTGGAGAGATGTTCACGCACTTCGGATCCGCGATCGGGGGTCTGGCAGTCATATGGGCCATGTTCCAGCAATACATTCCTCCCCAGCTCCGGGAGAACGTGGAGCGGTACACCCACAAGCTGGTTAGCTTTGCCAATCCGTACATTCAGATCGTGTTTCCCGAGTTTGCAGGGGAGAAGCTGAAGAGCAGCGAGGCCTACACGGCCATCCAGAACTACCTGATGGAGAACGCCACCGCGGGGGCCAAGCGGCTCAGGGCGGACTCCATCAAAAATAGTAGCCAGCCTCTCATTCTGAGCATGGACGACCACGAGGAGGTCACTGATGTGTTCAAGGGGGTGAAGGTCCGGTGGTCGTCGAACAAAACCACCCCCAAGAACATGTCCTTTTCCTTTTATCCGAAGACCGAGGACAGGAGGTTTTACCAGCTTACATTTCACCGGCAGCACAGGGAATTGATCACACAATCATATGTCAAGCACATCTTGACCGAAGGGAAGGCGATTTCCATCAAAAACCGGCAACGTAAGCTCTATACGAACAATCCTAGTGATGATTGGCATTCTTACAAGCAAACCAAGTGGAGCCACGTGGTTTTTGAGCACCCCGCGACGTTTGAAACTCTGGCGATGGAGCCGACCAAGAAGCAGGAAATCATGAATGATCTCATAAAGTTCAGCAAAGGGAAAGAGTACTACAACAAAATAGGAAAGGCCTGGAAGCGCGGCTACCTGCTCTATGGTCCACCTGGGACTGGTAAGTCCACCATGATCGCTGCCATGGCTAATTTCTTGAACTATGACGTGTATGATCTCGAGTTGACAACGGTCAAAGACAATACCGAGCTGAGGAAGCTATTGATCGAAACTTCGGGCAAATCTATTATTGTGATTGAGGACATCGATTGCTCGCTTGATCTGACGGGCCAGAGAAAGAAAAAGGAGGAGGAGGAAGATGACGACGGCAAAGAAAAAGACAATCCCATGAAGAAGATGGAGAAAGAAGAGAAGAAAGGTAGCAAGGTGACTCTATCTGGTCTTCTCAACTTCATTGATGGTATCTGGTCAGCTTGTGGGGGAGAGAGAGTCATCATATTCACCACCAACCATGTGGACAAGCTCGACCCTGCTCTCATAAGGAGAGGAAGGATGGATAAGCACATTGAGATGTCATATTGCTCCTTCGAAGCATTCAAGGTTCTTGCAAGGAATTACTTGGATATTGAGGATCACCCTCTACTCCCAACTATTAGCAGGCTGTTCGACGAGACCAAAATGACCCCCGCTGATGTCGCGGAGAACTTGATGCCTAAGTCCGACAACGAAGATGTGGAGACTGGGTTGAGGAACTTGATTGAAGCGCTCAAAGAAGCAAAGGAGCTGGAAGCGAGGAACAGAGCCGAGGAAGAAAAGCGAGCAAAGGCTGAGAAGGAAGAGCAGGAGAAGAAAGAACATGGCGAGAAGGAGGATGTGAAAGAGAGCGGAGTATCTGATAAAGAGGTGAAGGAAAACGGGGTCATCAATGGAGGAGTGGCTGCCAAAGAAGTGAAAGAGAATGGCTTCGCAGCTTAGACGTCGAAGCCTGCTGAGACTGGAAAAACGGAATAATATGCAGATTTCCTCTGCCTCGTATTTTCTGTGTGATGGTCAAAAGGAAAAAAATAAGGTCTTAGTCTGTGATCAAGTGATGAGAGAGAACTGCAACAATATGAAGGTCTCAGTCTCGAGATTTCCAGTAATTTAGGTCTCTGATGATTGCATCTTGTTCTACGTTTAAGCCTTCCTCTGCTTTCTTCCTTTCCCGTTGTTTACTCGATTTTCTTTCCGTTCTTGTTGCGCAGCAGATATGTGATGAGTAATCTCAGTTTTGTTCTTTTCTGTTCAGATTTTTCTTGTCTTTCGTTTCGCAGCAGAAGTGTCTTCCTAAATATTTTTTTGAATAATTTTTCTTTTTTTAACCTCATAAAAAATCAGCTATCCGAATGTTTCATTTTAATATTTCGTCTTTGTATCCAGAAGTAAGCCGAAGAAAATTATTTCATGTACTTTCAATCGGTCAGATTCATGCTACATAAATTAATAGTAAAAAGTAAGTACTTAAATCCCATCAAGTAACTATCCTCGCGCATTTTTGCTTTAGTCAGAAATAACTGTCCATCATCGATTTGGTATCTTTCTTTTGTTATCGTTTTGTACTTTGTCGTCTTGCCTTCTTCCCTTTTTGACTCGGTCCAAGTGGGGTTGCTTTTTTCTTTAAATTGAATTGACTTGTCAAACAAAAGAAGAAAAGTGTACTTCAGCTTTTATATAGGGAAAAGCAGGAAACGAACGGACGGAGAAAAGAGTATGAAGCGAAGATAGAAAGAAGAAAGAAGAAAGAAGAAAGGGAAAGAAAGAAAAGGAAGGGGAACACATGCCACATGGGCCTTATCAAGTCCCATTAATTTCGTTTTGTTATGCTCGGTAAGTGATCGTGCCCTTTGTTCTTTCAATTAGGGAAGTTTTTGGAATTAGGATTCAAATTCAGAATTAAGTTAAATTTGAATTGAGGTTCGATTTAGGAATTGTTAAACTGAGAAATTATAGGATTTTAATAGTTTCGGGTGTTATAAAGCTATAAGATTTTACGAAACTTAATTTGGACTTATAATTTGCTTGAAATGAATAACATGGACCAATAACTTTCAATGCCAATTTTTTTAGTTATCAACCAAATTTTTTACTTTACTTTTGATATTTGAATTTTGGCTCATTGGCCAGTGAGGACATCATAGCCCGGATTTGGGCAAGGATTGGCCAGCTACCTTGCCAACCTAGGGTTAGGAAAAAAATGAAAACAAAAAAATAAAAATAAAAATAAAAAAATTCAGAAAATTTTAAAGAATATGTCTAAAATTTTCAGCCAAAATTAGCAAGCAAAACTAAATTGAAAAATTTTCAAATGGCTTAAGACTAGTTTGGCATAATTAAAATATTTAGAATTTAATTGGCACGAGTGTAAAAAATTAGGATTAAATTGATCAAATTAAATGGTTTAGAATTGAATTGACATAAGTTTAATATGTTTAAGACTTGTTTGGTAATTTTTATTCTAAGTATTCCTTACAAAATCCTAGATTGTAAGACATGCTAGAACATTTTAGCCACCTTCACGACCTTTTGTGCCTTGTAAACCTTCGGCCAATGATAAGCGATGTGCATGATAAAACGACTGGCATTCAATTTGTTGGCCGACATGCATGCTCATCGTTTCAACATCTAAAATATAAAAAAATTACACAAATTGAAAATCTACGTTTAGTGGCCGCAAACCTCCAAGGACATCGCTGTCGGAGATAATGTGTAAAATATGGGTTTGACCCAATCAAAAAAGAAAAAAAGGTAGAAGCTACAGCAGAGAGAGGGATCGGGACTTTTCGGGAGAGAGGGAAAAGAGAAGAGAGAGAGAGAGAGGAAGAAAATAAAGAAAGAAAAAAAAAAGAAAACAGAAAAAAGGGGAAAAGATAAAAGGGAAAGAAAGCCCACGTTCGAGCAGAAAGAAAAGAAGAAGAAGAAGAAGAAGAAAGAAGAAGAAGAGAAAGGGGAAGAAAGGAAAAGGGTTTTGGCACGTGCACGCCACGGATGCCTCACCAAGCCGACTTGACTCCATAACACGGCACCCGGTAAGAGATTAGGCCCCTCGTTTGTCCAATTGAAGTAATTTTTGGGTTTAGGGCTCAAATTCGGAATTGTTGGAAAATCAAGTGGCGAAGTCCGATTTTGGAGTTGTTGAGATGCGTATTTTCATAGGAATGATAATTTAGGGTGTTGTGGAGCCATGAGATTTTACGGATTGTGATTTGAGCTTGTGGTTTGTCCGAAACAAAATTTCAAAGTTTCCCGCGCGCAGTGTATAGTACGCGTCCAGCAGCTTCGGGCCTGTATTTTGTCACATTTTGGCTTGATTTTGAGACGGTGAAGTTGGGATTCTTGTAATATGTGTCAAGGGTTCTCTATTGACTATAAATTCGTTTGGATTGGGGTTCGGAGGAGGAAGTTAGGGCGTGATCAAGTTTTGCGTTTTAACTCCGTGTTGCGTTTTGTTATCGCGTAGAAGTCCTTTTGTTAGAGTTAAGGCATAAGTTAGTAATTTCGTAGTTAAGATAAGAGTTTTATTAGATTTTAACATTATTCCTCGGTTATTTGATAGGGTCGTGAGTTCGATGATACGGGTATCGTTTGTCGTTTGGTTGTAGACGACGAGGTGAGTGGTACTATATCTTATTTGGTTTTATAAAATCATGTCTTGAAATATATAAATATGTATATATATTGAATCGAGAAGAGCATTTTTATTGCATAAAAGTCGGATCGAGCATTTATGACCCTTTGGTTGATTATGAGTGTTTGAAAAGCGTATTATATAAAGTTTGTGGAGAAATATATATGAAATTGCTTTGCGACCGATTGATGGAAAAGTTTATGATGATTTGAGAAATAGATGTGAAATGGATGATGAGCTATGCTGCAAATATTATTTGTTTGATTTAAGATATTGATTTCTGGATTGGATTTCTAGTATTGGAGAATAATCATTTATGCTCAATATGACTGTGAACCCAATGAGGGATTTTTGGGGTACGCATACCAGGTTTAGGATATCTTTCTGGGCCCAGCCATCGGCTTTGTAGGTGGAGACCTTGCCAAGGGCAGAATCTTGGTCGCTTTGTCACAAGGCGTTGTGTCGTGACCATGGTTAGTTATTGAGCAAAAAAAAATTGGTCGATGGATGGACCATCAATGTGTGTTTGATATGGGATGAATCAATGGATAGACCATTGATGTGTTTTTTATGGAGATTATTCAATGGACTTGACCATTGATACTTGACTTTTGATGGTGATTTAAATGAGTTTTCCATATTAGTATAAAGCTTTGATGATATCAAATAACCCTTTTATGATTTGATATGTATTTTATATATTGAGTTGGCATTATGAAGTTTGGTGTTGCTTTGTATACATGCATAGTGGTTGTTCGATCTGCTTAGAAGATATGTACTACTCACTGAGCTGTTGTTGCTCATTCCACTTCTCCTTTAATCTTTTCAGGTTCCTCGATTAGCGGCGAATAGAGCGAGTGCGCCGTCGGTGGGAAACTTTTTGGGGAGTTCTATTTTGGGTATGGCCAAAGGAAGTGGTGCACTTTCCTTGCTAGTGGTTGGATTGTCTGAGTTCTATTTGTATTTTTCTTTTTGGTGGATTATAGAAACTCTGATGTTGCAACCAATCTATTGGTCTATCTGATATGTATATATATGGTTTGATATATATATATATATAAGTTGATATCAGGTTGTTGGTTGTGTTTGAGGCTGCGTCCTTTGTGTGGAAGGACGGCCGTGTCATCCTTATTCTTTGTAGTTTTGGGGTGTGACATCTTTTTGTATCAGAGCCTAAGTTTTGATCTTTTTGGATGTTGTTATGGGACGTTGTGAGGTTGTGTGATAGATTTTATTTTTGCGTTAGTCTTTTAGATTCTAAGGTGTAGTTTTATTCTTGGTTTTAGGTGATCATGCGTTCCGACTCCGAGACTCTTGCCTCGCTTCGTAGGAGCAGCAAAGGCAAACGAGTCGCTACCCCGATGCTAGAGACATGCCTCAAGCTTCTCGAGGTGCGTCGTTGAGAAGGAGACTTGAGGACCGCTTTGATAGGAGTCCTGACTTGCGCGAAGTCAGAGAAGATGATCAAGAGCCAACCCGTTCAACTGAATTTGAACAAGCAATGATCCATTGGTATCGCCAAGCAAAAGAATTAACTGGAGATGGAGCGACCGGCTCGAGGCACTTTTGCTCAATTTAGAAAGGCGAAACCACCCACTTTTGATGGGAAAGCGATCCTCTCACGGGCGAGCGTTGGATTAAAAAGATTGATGGGATCTTTGAAGCTGAAGAGGTTTCCGAGGAGCAGAAAGTTAAATTTGCCACCCAATACCTAGAAGGTGAAGCAGAATTTTGGTGGGATGGAATGAAGCCAAGTCTTGGAGGTAGGGATGTTATTATATCCTGGGAGGACTTTAAAAAGGCGTTCAATGCTCGATTCTTCCCAAAGTCATTCCAGGCAAAGATGAAGGGTGATTTTGTACATATATCTCAGGGTGATTCCACAGTTTTAGAGTATTCAGTCCACTTTAACCAATTGAGTAGATTTGCGGAGCACTTGGTAGCAAATGAGGAAGATAAGGTTGACCATTCCCTAGGAGGGCTCCGACCTGAAATTAATTCTGCACTTGCACCTTTCATGTTAACAACTTATAAGGATGTGCTAGAGCGAGCAATCAAGGTGGAACAAAGCATTCTGAAGCACGGCACACAAGGAGCGCCTCAGCCCAAAAGGTTTAAGCCCACAAATGTACAAGGTAGCCATACTAGTGGTAGTGGAAGGCGAAGAGGTTTCAGTCGGCCAGGACAGTTCAGAAATTCGAGTAATCAGGGCCCCTGCAATACATGTGGAAGTTATCATTGTGGTGAGTGTCATCGGAAAACCGGAGTATGCTTCTTATGTGGGAAAGTGGGACACATGCGGCGAGATTGTCCTACACAAAGGAATCCCCCTATTGACAATAAATCATGTTATCTATGTGGGCGACAAGGGCACCTATCACACCATTGTTCCATGCGGAGGAATACCCCTTTGGTTGGTAGGCCCCAAGAGAACCAACAAAGACAAGGTACAAATGGGAAGGTTTTCGCGATGTCGAAGGAGGATGCGGCAGCATCTAACACAGTTGTTGCAGGTAATATTTTTATTGCCTCACAATGTGCTTATGCGTTATTTGATCCTGGTGCTACGCACTCCTTCATTTCAACTGAATTTACAAAGAAGCTTCATGTGTTGCCTGACCCTCTTGAATGTGAATTGCGTGTTGATACTCCTACTAGCGATTTCTCAGTTGCTCATAATGTGTTCAAGAGATGTGTGATTCAGATTAATAATGTTGAAATGCCTGTGGATTTAGTGGAGTTAAATATTCGAGATTTCGATGTTATTATAGGGATGGATTGGTTATCTACCTATCGTGCTACTGTTGATTGTTTTTCAAAGAAAGTGATATTTAGACTTCCGAATCAACCCGAATTCTCTTTTCGGGAAGTTGTCAAAACACTTTTCCAAGGTTGATCTCGGCCTTGCAAGCGAGGAAACTTTTGAGAAATGGTTGTTGTGGTTATTTAGCTTGTGTAAAAGACATAAGTAAGGCTATAGTGAAGTTGGAAGATGTTCCTGTTGTTAGAGAGTTTCCAAGTGTGTTTCCTGAGGATCTACCAAGCTTGCCTCTTGATAGAGAAATCGAGTTTTGTATTGAATTGATGCCCGGTACAGCACCAATCTCTAAGGCACCATATCGAATGGCACCCACTGAATTGAAAGAATTGAAAACGCAGCTGCTAGAGCTTTTGGATAAAGGTTTCATCAGACCTAGTGTTTCGCCTTGGGGAGCTCCTGTTCTATTTGTGAAAAAGAAGGATGGTAGTATGCGGCTTTGCATAGATTACTGAGAGCTTAACAAGGTAACGGTCAAAAACAAATATCCTTTGCCCCGGATTGATGATTTATTTGATCAACTTCAGGGAGCTCGGGTATTTTCCAAGATCGACCTTTGTTCTGGGTATCATCAGTTGAAGATAAAGATAGATGATGTGCCTAAAACCGCTTTCAGAACAAGGTATGGCCATTATGAATTTCTCGTCATGCCTTTTGGATTAACAAATGCGCCTGCTGCCTTCATGGACTTGATGAACAGAGTGTTCAAGGAATATCTAGACAAATTTATTGTGGTATTCATTGATGACATTTTAGTGTATTCAAAGAGTTTAGAAGAACACGAACAACACTTGGGATTTGTTTTGCAGACTTTGCATGAAAAGAAGTTGAATGCCAAATTTAGTAAGTGTGATTTCTGGCTTGATCATATAGAATTCCTGGGTCATGTGATCTTGAAGGATGGCATATTAGTGGATCCAAAGAAAGCTGAAGCAGTTGTTAAGTGGAACCGTCCAACTAATGTTACAGAAGTGAGAAGTTTTCTTGGGCTAGCCGACTACTATAGGCAATTTGTAGAGGGATTCTCAAAGATTGCTGGTCCACTTACCCGACTAACTCAGAAGAAAGCTAAATTTGAATGGTTAGACCAATGTGAACGCAGTTTTCAAGAGTTGAAGAGACGGCTAGTTTCGGCTCCTATTCTAACTCTACCTTCTGGAAGTGGCGGCTTCGTAATCTACTGTGATGCATCCAAAGAAGGTTTGGGTTGTGTTTTTATGCAAAATAGCAAAGTTATTGCCTATGCTTCTAGACAATTGAAATTACCTGAGAAGAACTACCCCACTCATGATTTGGAGTTAGCGGCGGTTGTATTTGCCTTGAAGATATGGCGGCACTATTTGTATGGTGAAAAATGTGAAGTCTTTACCGATCACAAGAGTCTAAAGTATATCTTTACTCAGAAAGAACTGAACATGAGGCAAAGAAGATAGCTAGAACTTTTGAAGGATTATGACTTGTCCATTAATTACCATCCGGGTAAGGCTAATGTGGTAGCGGATGCTTTGAGTCGTAAATCTTTTGGAAATATGGCAACTTTACTCACTTCTCAGACACCCATTCTTGAAGATATGAGGAAGTTAGACTTGGAGGTATTGGTACATCAGCTTGGTGCTCAGTTAGCTAACCTTCAAGTACAACCTATGTTGATTGACAGAATTAAGGCTAAACAGAATGAAGATCCACAGTTACAAAAATTTAGAGAAGGTGCAGAAGATGGAAGACAAGCAGATTTTAGTTTACACGTAGATGGATCCTTGAGGTTTCGTGGGCGACTGTGTGTTCCTGAGGACTCAAAGCTGAAAAAGGAAATCCTGTAAGAAGCTCACAGCACTAGATTTTCAATTCATCCGGGAAGCACTAAAATGTATAGGGACTTGAGAGAAAATTTTTGGTGGATCAACATGAAAAAGGATATTACAAAATTTGTCAATCAATGTTTAGTTTGCCAGCAAGTGAAAATTGAGCATCAAAAACCAGGTGGATAGTTGCAACCTCTAGAGATACCTAAATGGAAGTGGGAGCATATTGCTATGGACTTTGTAGTCGGTCTATCGAGGACGCCAAGTGGTAAGAATGCTATCTGGATGATTGTTGATCGATTGACTAAGTCTGCTCACTTTTTGTCATATCGATTTGGCCTTTCGATGGAAGATATGGCAAAGCGATATGTTAATGAAATAGTGAAGCTTCATGGAGTTCCAGTAAGCATTGTTTCTAATAGAGATCCTAGGTTCGTATCTAACTTTTGGAAGAGTTTGCAAGGAGCATTGGGCACTAAACTCAACTTGAGTACAGCTTTTCATCCACAAACAGATGGACAGTCAGAGAGAACGATCCAGACATTAGAGGATATGTTGAGATCATGCATCATTGACTTCGGCGGTTCTTGGGATGAACATCTACATTTGGCATAATTTTCTTATAACAACAATTATCACTCCAGCATTAAGATGGCACCCTTTGAAGCTTTATATGGCCGAAAATGCAGAAGTCCTATTTGTTGGGACGACGTTGGTAAGAAAAGACTAACTGGCCCCGAGTTCATTCAACAGTCAGAAGAGAAAGTTAGGTTGGTTCGAGAACGTCTCAGAACGGCTCAAAGTCGTTAGGAAAGTTATGCACATATGAAAAGACGCAAGTTAGAATTTAGTGTGGAGGATCACGTATTCTTAAAAGTTTCTCCTACGAAGGGTGTAATGAGATTCGACACACGTGGGAAGTTAAGTCCAAGATACGTGGGACCATTCTTGATCTTAGAGAAAATTGGTGAAGTCGCTTATAAATTGGCTTTGCCACCGGCGCTATCAGGTGTCCATAACGTGTTCCATGTTTCTTTGTTGCGGAAATATGTGTCAAATCCTAAACATGTGCTAGATTTTACTCCATTGAAATTACGGGAGAACTTGACATATGAGGAGCAACCTATTCGCATTGTCGATAAGAAGGATCAGGTGTTGCGGCGACGAACTATTTCTTATGTGAAAATACAATGGCAAAACCACACCGAGAGAGAGGTTACTTGGGAACTCGAGGAGGAGGCAAGACACAAATACCCTCACTTGTTTCATGATTGAAGTACATGCAAATTTCGAGGACAAAATTTTTTTTTAGGAGGGGAGAATGTAAAATATGGGTTTGACCCAGTCAAAAAAGAAAAAAAGGTAGAAGCTACAGCAGAGAGAGGGATCGAGAGTTTTTGGGAGAGAGGGAAAAGAGAAGAGAGAGAGAGAGAGAGAGAGAGAGAGAGGAAGAAAATAAAGAAAGAAAAAAAAAGAAAATAGAAAAAGGGGAAAAGATAAAAGGGAAAGAAAGCCCACGTTCGAGCAGAAAGAAAAGAAGAAGAAGAAGAAAAGAAGAAGAAGAAGAAGAAGAAAGAAGAAGAAGAGAAAGGGGAAGAAAGGAAAAGGGTTTTGGCACGTGCACGCCACGGATGCCTCGCCAAGCCTACTTGACTCCATAACACGGCACCCGGTAAGAGATTAGGCCCCTCGTTTGTCTAATTGAAGTAATTTTTGGGTTTAGGGCTCAAATTCGGAATTGTTGGAAAATCAAGTGGCAAAGTCCGATTTTGGAGTCGTTGAGCTGCGTATTTTCATAGGAATGATAATTTAGGGTGTTGTGGAGCCATGGGATTTTACGGATCGTGATTTGAGCTTGTGGTTTGTCCGAAACAAAATTTCAAAGTTTCCCGCGTGCAGTGTACAGTACGCGTCCAGCAGCTTCGGGCCTGTATTTTGTCACATTTTGACTTGATTTTGCGTTTTAACTCCGTGTTGCGTTTTGTTAGCGCGTAGAAGTCCTTTTGTTAGAGTTAAGGCATAAGTTAGTAATTTCGTAGTTAAGATAAGAGTTTTATTAGATTTTAACATTATTCCTCGGTTATTTGATAGGGTCGTGAGTTCGATGATACGGGTATCGTTCGTCGTTTGGTTGTAGACAACGAGGTGAGTGGTACTATATCTTCTTTGGTTTTATAAAATCATGTCTTGAAATATATAAATATGTATATATATTGAATCGAGAAGAGCATTTTTATTGCATAAAAGTCGGATCGAGCATTTATGACCCTTTGGTTGATTATGAGTGTTTGAAAAGCGTATTATATAAAGTTTGTGGAGAAATATATATGAAATTGCTTTGCGACCGATTGATGGAAAAGTTTATGATGATTTGAGAAATAGATGTGAAATGGATGATGAGCTATGCTGCAAATATTATTTGTTTGATTTAAGATATTGATTTCTGGATTGGATTTCTGGTATTGGAGAATGATCATTTATGCTCAATATGACTGTGAACCCAATGAGGGGTTTTTGGGGTACGCATACCAGGTTTAGGATATCCTTTTGGGCATAGCCATCGGCTTTGTAGGTGGAGACCTTGCCAAGGGGAGAATCTTGGTTGCCTTGTCATAAGGCGTTGTGTTGTGACCATGGTAAGTTATTGAGCAAAAAAAAAAAAAAAATTGGTCGATGGATAGACCATCGACGTGTGTTTGATATGAGATGAATCAATGGATAGACCATTGATACTTGACTTTTGATGGTGACTTTGTACCATTTTATGATTTGATAAGTATTTTATATATTGAGTTGGCATTATGAAGTTTGGTGTTGCTTTGTATACATGCATAGTGGTTGTTCGATCTGCTTAGAAGATATGTACTACTCACTGAGCTGTTGTTGCTCATTCCACTCCTCCTTTAATCTTTTCAGGTTCCTCGATTAGCGGCGAATAGAGCGAGTGCGCCGTCGGTGGGAAACTTTTTGGGAGTTCTATTTTGGGTATGGCCAAAGGAAGTGGTGCACTTTCCTTGCTAGTGGTTGGATTGTCTGAGTTCTATTTGTATTTTTCTTTTTGATGGATTATAGAAACTTTGATGTTGCAACCAATCTGTTGGTCTATCTGATATGTATATATATAGTTTGATATATATATATATATATATGTATATATAAGTTGATATTAGGTTGTTGGTTGTGTTTGAGGCTGTGTCCTTTGTGTGGAAGGACGGCCGTGTCATCCCTATTCTTTGTAGTTTTGGGGTGTGACATAATGTTTTCAAGTTTTCCTCTAAAAAAAGATGCAATGCTCCCAAAGGAGGCCGGGCTCCACAAAATCTTCTTTCTTAAGCTGCAAATTTTTTATTATCATGACGTCACATAGATGACGTTACGAGTCGATCAATGCAACGACCTTTACTATTTTAGGTTCTTTAATTACAGTGACGACTAATTACTTTGGCAGCCTGTGTGCCAACAAGTCAACTCAGGATTAGGTCGAGACTGCGTGCCACATGTCGAGCGGCAACAAAGCTGGTCGGCACTAACGAAATAGCGACTGTCATATTACAACATCGTCGCCACTGCTGGAAGTTTTCCTGTATTTCCAGAAACAAAGCTACTTAAGCTGCTGAAGCTAAAAGGGTAAAATTAGATTTGTTTCTTTTTTAATAACATCAAGCGCCTAAGAGGCTTCATGCCGCCTAACTTGGATACGAAGGTATCTCAAGTCAGGACACTCGGAGTTCGACTTCCATTAAAATGTTGTGTTTGCTCCGCAAGTGTTCAAAACTTCTATGGTTTGGTGATTGGTGATAGATCACAGGCACCTCACAATCGATTCAAGAACGTGGACCATTTGCCAGTCAATTATAAATTAGAGTTTGAAAGATTTGCACCATTGTGATTGCTCCTCCTCTTCCTAGAGGCTTCGTTTCGGGGGCATCCCGTTGTTTTCTTAAGTTGTCATCTTTCTAGAATGAGATAAGAACCTAGTTTCAGAGCACCTAGCTAATCTCCCGCAGTTTCCAACATTCTATTCTCTCATTGCTCCCCGCTTTTAGAGCGTGAAATAGTACGTAATTCGGTTCCGAAGTTTTGGAAACAAATTCCTAAAAATTGAACCGATACTTGAATGATTGAATACAGAAAAACGAAAGTGGAAAACGTGCCCGGAAAAACATGTAACACTGATCGAAGGCATATTACGGAGACGAACGTACCTTGATTGCCACAGATTAAGTATCGTCGTAGTTTTTGAAGAATCTTTGAAGCTCTGGAGTTCCATTCGTCGAGAGGAGTATACTACTTCAAGGGAGGAAAAGAGAAGAAAACGTATTTCTCTTTAAAGAACGCTTCTATTAAGATATACCCATTTTTATTTTTATTTTGTATATGTTGCAGTTATTTTCACTTAAAAACTAACTGCCCTCTTCTTTTATAGGCCCTTCACATACGGGCCTAGTTTTGGTCCAATATGGGCGAACGGGCTTAATTTGGCCCATCAAATAAAAGACCCATCACGCAGCTTATTTGCCCCATGTCAGCAGATTGTGCATTCATGTGCTCATGTAATTCCATATTGAACAATTGGAGAAGAGATTCATTCGTTCCTTTTAACGGTGGCTAGCAATTCTACCTCCTCCAATTGACCACTGAACCTAAAGAGACTCCCATGGATGATCTCATTCGTCATGTGTCACTAGCTCTGGTCATATAAAGTAGCCACAGGAGGAGTTTTAGGACTAAATACTCAAACTAATTCACTAAACTGGACCTTCCCACAAATTTCAGTTGAAGAAAAAAGAAGACATGTTTCCTGGAGAAATGTTCACACACTTCGAATCTGTGATATGGGGCCTGCTAGTCATATGGGCCATGTTCCAACAATACATCCCTCCCAGCTCCAATAGCATGAGGAGCGGTACGCCCACAAGCTGGTGCGCTTGGTAGGTCCATACGTTCAGATCGTGTTCCCTGAGTTTTTGGGGAAGAAGCTGAAGAGCAGTGAGGCCTACACGGCCATCCAGAACTACCTCATGGAGAACGCCACTGCGAGGGCCAAGCGGCTCAGGGTGGACTCCGTCAAAGATAGTAGCTAGTCTCTCATTTTGAGCATGGACAACCACAAAAAGGTGACTGACGTGTTCAAGGGGGTGGAGGTTTGGTGGTCGTCGGACAAAACCACCCCCAAGAACATGTCCCTTTCCTTTTTTCCAAAGACCAAGGACCGGAGGTTTACCTGTTAGATGCAAATTACACAATCCCAAGATCTCCATAACCAGAATAAGAACATGCATAATTGAGAAGAAAGATTAACGCACCTGTTTTGGGATCCATTGTACTTGAAGCGGAAGCGGAAACACGATGTTCCACGCGCAAGTCATTCTCCTCTATTGCCCTCCATATCATTAGATTAATGAGACGGCCCCCTCACGTTTAGCGTTAGGTAAACGCTCCTTAGGTGAGGATACATGTGAGAATTAGGGTTAGATGAGAGACTTGAACACTATTTATAGAGTTTCCAACCAAGCCCCCTCATTACGGGCTAGGCTCAACTCGGCCCACACTAGCCAGCCTCATATTAGACTAATTAAGAAACTTTCTATCTCACCTTAGACCAATCCCCGTAAAACGGTAAAGGTTAAACGGTAAATTACAATATTAATTAATGTAGTCCACATTAAGAAAACTTTTACATTCTCCCACTTGGACTATATTAATTGAAATTGTACTATATGTGTACACATTGGTCTAGAGATAATTCTTAATAGTCAATCATATCTCATAAAGTCTCAAACACCGAATCATGGCAGTAATTGCATGTATACACACAGAGCCTTCCATGGTCACGAATGTTCTCAACTTTATTGATATGGATTCAATATGGTAGTGTGTCAAATGAACAACATTTCTCATAGAGAGATCTCATTTGTCAATCACCATTCTCTTACCTTAAGCGTCACAAAAACTTATGCCACTAGAGAATGTCCTTATGGTTTCATGAACCCACATATGTCTTGTCCTTACGGTTAACCTTTCTTTATGTATAACAAAACATATGGACAAGGCTAATAATCGAATGCCCCTAGCCTTCACTCAAGGTTTATACAGTACCTTGAGACTTTATCAATATGTATTCAACATAATAACGACACATTCAAAAATACTTTATTGAATGCAAAAGTTGATACATATCAAACTGTTACAAAATGTAACGAACACAGATGAAACATTTATCAGAGTAAAGCCAAAATAGCTCCCACTAAACAACAGCATCTCATGATGCTCCTAGGCCCATGCTAATGACACGTCGCTTAAAATACACATGGGCGTAAACCTTTAGTTAGTGGATCTACAACCATATCATCTGTCGAAATATGTTATATTAAAACGTCACATTTCTGTATCGTTTCCTTTTGATAAAAAATTTTGACCACCATATATTTAGACCCCTTGAGACCTCTGTAGTAAATAAATAATACTACAAATTTATTATCTCAATACAACCATATGGGTCTATCCATAAAGTTAAAACGATTAACTCTTTCATGAGGTTCCAGAGTCTAATAGCCCAAGTAACAACCTAAAAGAATGTTACTAATGTTGCTTACATAGTAGAAGATGATATAGAACTTTATTTTCTGCACTTCCTACTAACATAAATATGTATTCTGTTATTAATCTCATGTCATCGTAACAGCCAGCAAAGTTTACATCTAAATACCCTACTAACTGCAATAATTGAATATATTTGTAAATTAGCATACAATCTCTTGTCTTCTTTAAGTACCTTAAAACCTTCTTAGCAGCAACTCAGTGATCACATTTTGGATTTGACCAATATCTGCCTAGAAGTCCCGTCACAAAGACGATATCTAGTCTAGTGCAAATTCGAGCATACATTATACTTTTAAGTGCACTGACACAAGGTACACCATTTAATTAGATTTTCTCAATATCTAAATAAGGACAATGTGATAGATTCAGTCCATCACCCTTAACAACATGAGCAATTCCTAGCTTGCAATGATGTATATTGAATATTTCCAATATACAATCAGCAAATGTCCTCCAAGAAAATCTAATATAATATGGCAAAAACAATCCTTACAGACTTTAGTACAAAAGATATAAGATGTCTCAAGGTTACAACTTGTAAGCAAAATATCATGTACATAGAGTATGAGAAAAAATAAATTTCCTCCCACTGACCTTGCAGTATATTGAATTACTTTGTTCCCAATTGAACAAAATAACAACACTATGAAACTTTAATAATATTGTATGGAAACTTGTTTAAGACCATGAATTAAGACTTTTAAGTCTATACACAAGTTTACTTGAATCTGCTGCAAAATTCTCCTGTTGCATTTATATAGATTTTGTATCTCTTTGACGCAACTCCATATAAAAAATAAACTATCAATGCCACGTTCACTCTGAAAGAATCTATAAAGAAATAATTATTTCTTCACTAACTATCCACCCCTCTTTCAGAGTAAAAATATTATTTTCTTTTTTTTTTTATGTCATCTAATCACATTCTTAATTAAGAACAAAAAACGACATTTATATAAGTTGTTAAAACAACCATATAATGGATATTATAATCATGCTCTCACAAATAAACGATATAGTCTGATGGTATAACTGATCGTCTTTCCCTAACAAAACTCCTTAATAAAGTTGCAACCACTTCATTCTGCACTTGAGAGGTTTAAGAAATTTCATTATAAACTATATCAAGAATAGTACCTTAAACCTCAATAAGTTTAGTCTATGGTACAGGAGATTCCATAATTATCTGTATAGGTAAAGACAAAAACAAAGTAACCCCCATCATACTATTATCTTTAATAGTCTGAGAGCAGCTATCCTCTACAATTACGTCGATCTTAAGAAATTTTAGAGTATGTGATTCCATAATTCTTGTACCTTCTTTAGGATCATAAAATTGATAGCCCTTTTAACAATTTGGATAAGATACAAAATAATTTCGAGTGGATCTAAATTCCAACGTACTTAATATTGGATTAGATAACCTCACTCCTACATGACACCTCTAAATTTAATATAATTCAATCAATTTACGTCTAGTCCATAACTCAAAAGAAGTTTATGAAACAACTTTGATAAGAACACATTTTGTATGTGAAAAGGTTGCTTTCATAATATCAACCCACAAAAGACCGGATAAATTAATCTTACTAATCATACTCATCACCATGTTCATTATGGTGCTTTATACCTTTTAGCCAAATCTTCTTGTCAGGATTTTCAGGCATAGTAATTAAATTACCACCCCAGAATTTACCAAATATTTGACAAATGACCCTTTAAGTAATTCAGTATTGTCATGCTTGCCAAAATACTTACCGCTACTATTAGGCATGACAACCTTCAAGACTAATTTTAACCAGTTTATTCTTTATCTCGGGCATTTTCCTTAAATAGAAAACTTTTGAAAACAACCTTTTAATCATATACGAGATGTATATGTCATTATGACTTAAACACAATCTCTGTACATATGTCCTAATTTCAATATCAGACAAGATATAATTTCAAGCAACTAAGGCTTTCATCATCTTATAGAAGTGAGGTCCTCTTTTCTAGTGTTCCAGAATGGAACGCTTCATGGACAGTAAGCAAATTCAATTGCTCTTTTCTCAAACAACAAATCATATGTCCACAACTTAAAATTTGAAATAGTAAAAATCTCAATAATAGTGGAGTTATTAATTACAAAAAATGTGATTGAAAAACAAACAATGTATATAATTAGCATCATGTGAGCACTGTGTAACTTGATGTACAAGTACACATTTAGAGAGTTACACGCATAATCATACAATCACCTTTGGGCAGAATACATGATATGCAGTTATATACTCCCCACATGATAGCGGTTATGAGAATATATTCTAACCTTCGTGAATTCATCACCTTTGAGCATATGAACCACTATGATCAATCACTCCTCCACTATAGCATCATGTATCACTCCATGAACTAATACACAATCACCTCCTTTGGGAGTATAACCATGCATTAGACCAGGAGACATCCTAATCATTATACGAGACCGACATTTCTCAAACCCAATCAAGCATGCCACTTTGGCAATCACTACTCAATTGAATCCTTGAAATTTTCTCATACCAGAGATATAAACTTTACTTCTCACATACACCATATACATGTGATTTTAACTTTAGTGATAGGGGCAGCATATCACCAAAATCACATATCATGCTAATTATATTGCTTTATTCATTAATAAAAGATTAATCACATATATATAACCTGAAAGATAGACTTCAATGAGATCGCCAATGACAGCAACATAAGAAACTTCTCATAACATAGAAGTAAGCATCTCTTGTGCACCCCGAATACTGATTACTAGAACAACATAAAAGGAATGCCGATCCAAAGGATCCCTCACAAGTTAACATCAATAGCAATACATGGTACTCTAGATTAACAAGCTTGATAGCTGATCAACTATTGCTCATGAGTTTCATAAGGCAAAACATGACTCCAGGGCCAATAGCTGATTTATTAGCCAATTTTAAGTAACAAATTATCATTACATCAACTAGTGGCCTATAAATTGAGTCAAAACACAGAACCAAATATCTAAATTATAACAATAGATACTATTGCTCTGCGTAAATGCTGTCATACTTCTTAATTATAAAAAATATTCAACTTGATAGACATTAACAAGTGACCAGATGAATTTAGGTACAATATGCACTAACTTAACTGACATGCATTACCCACATTCAGCAGATGTGTTAATTAGTACAATTAGTTTGGTCACGAGTTCTTAAGACATCAATCATAAAAGGTTATCACAAAGAAACAAAAATGCATCAAGATGCAGGTAAATGAGTATACATGATCAATATAAGTTTCATAACCTTTTAGTGTTTCTCATCACCTCAAGACATAGCTCAATTACTATCTCATAATGGTTTTATCTCATTAAGCCAACTTCAGTTCACAATAAAGTTATGTGATAGCATATCAGTAACCCAACACTTGTATGTCGAAAATCACAGAAAAATACAAGAAAAATATGCGAAAATACACTAAAAATACGCATATTTAGGGCTTTGTATGTATTTTCACATCCATAAACTCATCAAACATATAAAATAAACATACCACAAGATAGAGGATGAAGATACGAGTCCAATGTCGCCGACCATGCGTGGATCGAAGCCTCCACGTGCCCGCACGCGCCTCTTGAGTGAGCGGCGCATGGAGCCCACGCGCAGGCGATCTTGGCCGGTCAAAACCGGTCCGACTGGTTCCTGGCTCGACTGTCCGATCCAGCCGCTCAATCCGACTGGTTGACCGGTACGGTCAAAGTTGACCGGGTCGGGTCGGGTCGAGTCGGGTCGGGTCGATCGCCAAAGTTGACCGGTTCGGGTCAACGGTTCCTGGTCAACGGTCGTCGAGTCGGGTCAGGTCAACGGATCGGGTGGTCGGGTCCGGTCGCTGACGTCAGCCTCGGCGCGTGCGATGCACGTGCAAGCCGCACCCCGCGCGTGGGGGCACGTGAGCGTGCGTGGGGCATGTCTCTGACGCCCCAGCGGTGCGTGGGGGCGCGTGAGGGCG
Source organism: Eucalyptus cloeziana (assembly GCA_014182715.1). Lineage (NCBI taxonomy): Eukaryota > Viridiplantae > Streptophyta > Magnoliopsida > Myrtales > Myrtaceae > Eucalyptus > Eucalyptus cloeziana. The sequence goes on from CM024642.1 coordinate 24,499,462, forward strand.
TGTGGGGGCATGTGTGGCCTCCCTCGGCGACGCGCCGCCCACAGATCTTCTCCTCTCATCGAGCCCAGTTTGAATTTGTGATTTAATTTTATTTTTATTGAACAAAAAATCTCGAAAATCACAAATTAGGGCAAAAAACTTATGGTTGCTCTGATACCACATGATGGATGCAAATTACGCAATCCCAAGATATCCATAACCAGAACAAGAACATGCATAATTGAGAAAAAAATTAACGCACCTTTTTTGGGATCCATCGTTCTTGAAGCGGAAGCGGAAACACGATGTTCCACGCACAAGTCCTCCTCTATTGCCTTCCATATCACTGACTTAATGAGGCGGCCCCCTCACGTTTAGCGTTAGGTAAACGCTCCTTAGATGAGTATACATGTGAGAATTAGGGTTAGAGGAAAGATTTGAGCACTATTTATAGAGTTTCTAGCCAGGCCCCCTCATTACGAGCCAAACTCAACTCGGCCCACACTAGTCAGCCCCATATTAGACTAATTAAGAAACCTTATATCTCACCTTAGATCAATCCCCGTAAAACGGTAAACGTTAAACGGTAAATTACAATATCAATTAATATAGTCCACATTAAGAAAACTCTTACATTACCAACTAACGTTTCACCGGAGGCACCGGCAATTGATCACACAATCATATGTCAAGCACATCTTGACCGAAGGGAATGCGATTGACAATAAAAACCGGTAGCGGAAGCTCTATACAAACAATCCTAGCGATAATTGGTATGGATACAAGCGTATCAAGTGGAGCCACGTGGTTTTTGAGCACCCCGCCATGTTTGACACTCTGGCAATGGAGCCGAACAAGAATCAGGAAGTCTTGAATGATCTAAAAATGTTCAGCAAAGGAAAGGACTACTACACCAAAATAGGCAAGGCCTGGAAGCGCGGTTACCTGCTCTACGAAGCCCAATTTGAACTTTCCTTCCCAGGAATTGATCGTCGGTGTCCTCTAAAATTTACGGAAAGCAAGAAACAATTTTGTCTTCTGCCACTGCTAAGGCATCCGCTAAAGAAAACTTAAGCGAATGCGAGGTGACTAACCAGCTCTAAAGATAAATTTTGATGAATCGTTCGCCGAAGCAGCAATAGCAAGTACTTTGCAAGATTCTTCGGGAAGCTTGGTTGATGGTTTTGCCGGTTGTGTTCGAGTTTCCTCTGCAGTATAATTATGATGTACTCTGCAGCCAAAACCGATCTACATGCGTGCTTAAGAAACTGACGACTTAGATCACTCTAATAGGCTTTTCTAGCCCGGGTGGGGACTGTGGGCCCTTTTGTAGATTGCGTCTGGCCCATTTCCATGAAGCCCAAGGTGCATGGCTACCACAATGCCAATCTGCTGATTGGGTTGCCAAGGCCCAGAGAATTCAAGCCCCCACTTCAACCAGTTTGGGCTATCCTTTATTCAGAGGCCCTTCTGTCTTGTTCCGAAAAAGCTGGTCGAAGGTAGGTATAAAAGGAATTGTTTTGAACCAAAAAAAAATTGGAGTGAGAGGTAATTCGTTCATTGATATATTGATACCGATCATTCGGTGTAAATTGATTAAATTGAGGAGGGGGAAAAAAACAAATTGGAACTCTTGCTTCGAAAATTGTTATGCAAGAGCAGTCTCGAGGGAGGGGAAAAAAAGGCCATATCCAATGTCATTCTTATGTCAACATGATTGGGTCGTAATTGTCATATATCTTTCATATATTTACCTTATTTTGTCTTAATTTTCAATTTCCAAAACTATCCTTCATAAATAGTACAAGAATGAAATTACTCATCTCTATTAATAACTAGCCTCACTTAATTCCTTCTCAATTTTTTTTTGAGATATCACTCTATTTACTAATTTTTTTTTTTATGTATATACTATATACATCTTTGTATACATGTCGCAAGTCGACTCTTGACATTGCAATTGTGTGAAATTAAGACACTCTTTGACTTTGACCCACTCACCACTAATCGAGTCTCCTAAGTTCGGCATTTCTCTCGTCAATTGTTTACTCCTGCACTTAGCCCACTCTAGCTCGTCAAGAGAAACTCTAGAGGGAAGTGTGGTTAGACAAAACACTATATTACTGACTGTTATGTTAGATATGAGATGTTATAAATGATAAAGAGACAATTTATATATATATATAAGCCTCATCTTGATCTAACGGTAAATATTTAGTCTCTCCATCTACAATTCACTCCTATTAATTATAAAATTTCTCTAAAATATAAGTGAAAATTCCTATTATACCCCTAACAATATCCTAGAGCATATATGTATATATATACACAAAATCTAGCTAGTCATCTTGGCCACATCCTCAGCCTTTCATGCCTCGTAAAAGCCTCCAATCCGTGGCATACCCGCATGCTGAATACCGTACATGTGAAAACAATGGCATTTCATTTTTTTATTTTTTTGTGTGATATGCATACTTATCTCTTAATTGGCTTAACTTGTATGAGTTCGCTCATCGGTTATGCGCCTGACATGGTTTCCACCAAAAAAAAATATAAAAAGCCATCTAAACAAATAAAAGAATTACCAATAATGACCAATATTTTCGAGGACATGGCTTTCCGAGATAGCTTTACAAATTTTCTTACGATGACATCACATAGACGACGTTAGAAGTTCAATATTACAGCCACCTTATATATTTTTAGGTTCTTTAATTAGGACAATGAGCAATTGCTTTGGGGCAACGTGTCTACCCACAAGTTGGCTTCAAAAAGTCTTAAACCTATTATACTTTTATCAATTCAATCATAATTTTTTCAATTTTGCCAATTGAGTTCATTCGGTTAATTTATCTCGAAAAATACTTATCAATGTCAACCATTTTACATGGCCGAATCGGCAATGATCTTGATGTCGCACATAAAATATGTTTTTTAAATAAAAATTTTGTTATTTTTGTTTTTGGGGAAAATTGCTCCAGGTCAAACCGATGAAAAGCCCGATGACGTTGACCCCAATTTGCTCACCCAACTCTTAAAATTAGAATACCGTAGCTCATGACTTCATAAATTTGCTCTATGATGCTCGATTATGGCTGAGGCTATCCGACGCTCGACGACGCTCTGGAGGAATTGGATTTTCTGCGAGCAACTTGTGAGGGACCTCAATGATGATGACTTGCAAAGAGAGAAGAGGACGAGCTATAGTCATACTGGGTGTGATTCATACTCCTTATCGACATGATGGCATAGATGGCTATATATATACTCTTTCTTTTGTAAATTGAGGGATGTAACTGAAATGTGCCATATACTAATTATAGTGGAATTCTCAGTTGGATGTAGCCTTAGTTTAAAGGTGAATCGGGATAAAATCTTGCATCTCAAATTCCATTTTTTCACTTTTACTCTCTATTTTCTTTGTGATTATGTGGTAAATCCTAATAGGTTGTGCAATTCGTCGAGACTTGATTTGACACAAAGACCCAATTTACTGATACCAAGTCGTGATCGGGTTCGACCTCAAGATTCTACAACAAACACGACATGAAGGTGTGCTTCCTTTTAAACTCTCCCACTTTACATTGTAGTCTGTTTTAGCTCCTATATATGCAAGTAGAGTTGTGTGAAGTCAATCACAAACGAAAATGTTCTGATAAATTGAGCTTGTGTTATTCTTGATTGTGATACTCTGAATTGAAGCACCGCATATAGGATCATTATCCAAGTAACATTCAACTTGTCGGATAAAATGCCTCAATGAAGCTACTTTGATAAATTGAGCTTGTGTTACTCCTGATTGTGATACTCTAAACTGAAGCATCGCATATAGGCAATTCCATTTGTTTGTGGTAAGCCATTGCTACCTCCCTAAATTTATCAATCAATTCTAATAGGTTAGAGTTGCTTCCTCTTAATAGTTTTCTTTTTTCTTGATGGCCCTACTACTTTAATTGGAACTTCAACTGAAGCTCCTTGTGATATTCAACTTGTACTTGTGTATCAACTCTCTATCTCTTGTCATCTCTAGTACTTGTACTCTTAATCTAATATTATTAGATTTGATCAGTTCATGAATTTTTCTAGTAAAAATGTAAACCAAAATGAAAGTACTTATCGAAATTTATGCCTATGCCTAGACAATGGTATTTGTGAAGTCATTGATCAAATAAAAAAATTAGTGAAATCGAAACTTTAGAATTGAATTGGCCAAAGTGTTACGACTTTTTAGACAATTTGAAATACAAACTTGCAGTGAAGCTAGTGAAGCAGCTGAGGCAAAGAAGGTGAAATGATATTATTCTCTCCTTTGCATACATCATGCTCGACAAACACGTGCTCCCGTTCAATGAATTTTGGAAGTCAATGTTAGCTCCAAACAAAGGATACCTTCAACGCGGCCTTACTTGGACCGGAAGGTATCTCAAGGCGGGACCACTCAAACAAGAAGCTACCAGTAAAATGCCAAGTTTTCAATGGTCCATGCATTCCTTGAAGCTTCCTTCCGTGGCCTCTCACTGTTAGAGATAAGACCAGACGCCGCCATGACCTCGGACTCATTGTCAGAGAACCGAAACCAATCTCCTTTTTCGCGCGTGGTTTCTGTATTACAAGATTAGAGCTTGAGCCTCTTACGGCCCCACTAAGCCCACCGTCCCGACGTTCTCCTTCTGCTCGGCTCAGAGCGTGAAAATGTGTCACGTTTTGAATTGGATAGGAAGTTAGACTTTAAGATGTGATATCATTTTCTTTAAAAATTTATTTGTCTCATAATATTACTCATGGTCACCAACAAATATTCTCTAGTATATAACAAAGTCTCATGAAAACATTACATAACAATTCCAGTATTTTTCCAAAATCTATTTTGGAAAAAAAAAAACTAAAAAAGATTCAATTTCAACTGACATATTTATCGGTCTAAAAGAACATAGATAACTCTTCGCCAAAAGTTGCAAAGTAAATAAAAATATTTCTTCGGAAGAAGTTGCAAAGTGAACAAAAGCAACCATTTGAGAAAGATTGCAAAATGAATAAATAAAACCCTTCGGGAAAAGTTTGTAACTGAATAAGTATAATTTTAAAGGTTATCTTGAAAATACATATAAAATTCGAAATAATAAAAAATAATTTCTAAATAAAATTTCTAATTTCATAATTTCCAAAAATATTGAATGAACAAATACAACTTTCAATTGATAAAGGTTAACAAGATAACCATATGAAATAAAATTTAAAGTGAAAACAAAAGGTTTAGTACTAATTAAACTGCAGGCTAAGTGCACCTAATAACCGTGCACCCGCACATATTAGAAAAGACTCATACTTATAAAGTGGCCTATGTCCTCTCTATGTGGGAGAAGAAACTGCATATTTTGTTTATTTGTAAATAAACAACCAACAGATCATGCGTTTATATATATAGGCTCATATAATTCCATATTGAAAAAAAAAAAAAGGGTGGAGAAGAGACTCATTCATTCAGTCCTTTAATGGTGGTCGGCACTTCTGCCTCCTCCAAATAAACACTGAACCTAGGGAGACTCTCGTGGCTGATCTGATTTTCACGATCAGCGATAGTTTGTCCATAAACAAGACAAAAAACGAAAAGAGTCGTGAGGGTCAATGATGAAGTCTCCACCGACCTGCGGAAAATTTTCCTAGTGAGCTGGTGTGGCCCCAAAAACCGAGAAATCTGAATTCCTTTCATATTGCGTGCGAGCTCTAGTCATAAATATTGTCGTCACATAGATAAATAAGAAACTTCTGGGAATTGGTTCTTGATGGCCAAGAATGAAGAATATTCAATTTCATAGCTTCTCTCGCTGTGTATAAAACAGCAACGAGAGGAATTTCTGGACTCCATAAACTCATTCGCTCCACTAGAACTTCACACAAATTTCATTAGAGGGAAAAAAAAATGTCTCCTGGGGAGATGTTCACGCACTTCGGATCCGCGATCGGGGGTCTGGCAGTCATATGGGCCATGTTCAAGCAATACATCCCTCCCCAGCTCCGGGAGCACGTGGAGCGGTACACCCACAAGCTGGTGAGCTTTGTCAATCCGTACATTCAGATCGTGTTCCCCGAGTTTGCGGGGGAGAAGCTGAAGAGCAGCGAGGCCTACACGACCATCCAGAACTACCTGATGGAGAACGCCACCGCAGGGGCCAAGCGGCTCAGGGCGGACTCCATCAAAGATAGTAGCCAGCCTCTCATTCTGAGCATGGACGACCACGAGGAGGTCACTGATGTGTTCAAGGGGGTGAAGGTCCGGTGGTCGTCGAACAAAACCACCCCCAAGAACATGTCCTTTTCCTTTTTTCCGAAGACCGAGGAAAGGAGGTTTTACAAGCTTACATTTCTCCGGCAGCACAGGGAATTGATCACACAATCATATGTCAAGCACATCTTGACCGAAGGGAAGGCGATTGCCGTCAAAAACCGGCAACGTAAGCTCTATACGAACAATCCTGGTGGCAAGTGGAGCCACGTGGTTTTTGAGCACCCCGCGACGTTTGAAACTCTGGCGATGGAGCCGACCAAGAAGCAGGAAATCATGAATGATCTCATGAAGTTCAGCAAAGGGAAAGAGTACTACAACAAAATAGGAAAGGCCTGGAAGCGCGGCTACCTGCTCTATGGTCCACCTGGGACTGGTAAGTCCACCATGATCGTTGCCATGGCTAATTTCTTGAACTATGACGTGTATGATCTCGAGTTGACAGCGGTCAAAGACAATACCGAGCTGAGGAAGCTATTGATCGAAACTTCGGGCAAATCTATTATTGTGATCGAGGACATTGATTGCTCGCTTGATCTGACGGGCCAGAGAAAGAAAAAGGAGGAGGAGGATGACGACGGTGAAGAAAAAGACAATCCCATGAAGAAGATGGAGAAAGAAGAGAAGAAAGGTAGCAAGGTGACTCTATCTGGTCTTCTCAACTTCATTGATGGTATCTGGTCAGCTTGTGGGGGAGAGAGAGTCATCATATTCACCACCAACTATGTGGACAAGCTCGACCCTGCTCTCATAAGGAGAGGAAGGATGGATAAGCACATTGAGATGTCATATTGCTCCTTCGAAGCATTCAAGGTTCTTGCAAGGAATTACTTGGATATTGAGGATCACCCTCTACTCCCAACTATCAGCAGGCTGTTCGACGAGACCAAAATGACCCCCGCTGATGTCGCGGAGAACTTGATGCCTAAGTCCGACAACGAAGATGCGGAGACTGGGTTGAGGAACTTGATTGAAGCGCTCAAAGAAGCAAAGGAGCTGGAAGCGATGAACAAAGCCGAGGAAGAAAAGCGAGCAAAGGCTGAGAAGGAAGAGCAGGAGAAGAAAGAACATGGCGAGAAGGAGGATGTGAAAGAGAGCGGAGTATCTGATAAAGAGGTGAAGGAAAACGGGGTCATCAATGGAGGAGTGGCTGCCAAAGAAGTGAAAGAGAATGGCTTCGCAGCTTAGACGTCGAAGCCTGCTGAGACTGGAAAAACGGAATAATATGTAGATTTCCTCTGCCTAGTATTTTCTGTGTGATGGTCAAAAGGAAAAAAATAAGGTCTTAGTCTGTGATCAAGTGTCGAGAGAGAACTGCAACAATATGAAGGTCTCAGTCTCGAGATTTCCAGTAATTTAGGTCTCTGCTGATTGCATCTTGTTCTACGTTTAAGCCTTCCTCTGCTTTCTTCCTTTCCCGTTGTTTACTCGATTTTCTTTCCGTTCTTGTTGCGCAGCAGATATGTGATGAGTAATCTCAGTTTTGTTCTTTTCTGTTCAGATTTTTCTTGTCTTTCGTTTCGCAGCAGAAGTGTCTTCTGAAATATTCTTTTGAATAATTTTTCTTTTCTTAACATCATAAAAAATCAGCTATCCGAATGTTTCATTTTAATATTTCGTCTTTGTATCCAGAAGTAAGCCGAAGAAAGTTATCTCATGTACTTTCAATCGGTCAGATTCATGCTACATAAATTAATAGCAAAAAGTAAGTACTTAAATCCCATCTACCCTTCTAGAGCCAACTTACTCCTCTCATTAAGTAACTATCCTCGCGCATTTTTGCTTTAGTCAGAAATAACTGTCCATCATCGATTTGGTATCTTTCTTTTGTTATCGTTTTGTACGTGGATATTCGACTTTGTCATATTGCCTCCTCCCCTTTTTGACTTGGTCCAAGTGGGGTTGCTTTTTTCTTTAGATTGAATTGACTTGTCAAACAAAAGAAGAAAAGTGTACTTCAGCTTTTATATAGGGAAAAGCAGGAAACGAACGGACAGAGAAAAGGGTATGAAGCGAAGATAGAAAGAAGAAAGAAGAAGGGGAAAGAAAGAAAAGGAAGAGGAACACATGCCACATGGGCCTTATCAAGTCCGATTAATTTCGTTTTGTTATGCTTGGTAAGTGATTGTGCCTTTCGTTCTTTCAATTAGGGAAGTTTTTGGAATTAGGATTCAAATTTAGAATTAAGTTAAATTTGAATTGAGGTTCGATTTAGGAATTGTTAAACTGAGAAATTATAGGTTTTAATAGTTTTGGGTGTTAAAAAGCTATAAGATTTTACGAAACTTAATTTGGACTTATAATTTGCTTGAAATGAATAACATCGACCAATAACTTTCAATGCCATTTTTTTTTAGTTATCAGCCAAATTTTTTACTTAACTATTGATATTTGAATTTTGGCTCATTGGCCAGCGAGGACATCATAGCCTGGATTTGGGCAAGGATTGGCCAGCTACCTTGCTGGCCTAGGGTTATAAAATAAAAAAATAAAAAAAAAATAAAAAAAATCAGAAAAATTTAAAAAATTGTAAAGAATATGTCTACAATTAGCTAGCAAAACTAAATGAAAAAATTGTCAAATGGCTTAAGACTAGTTTTGCATAATTAAAATATTTAGAATTGAATTAGCATAAGTCTAAAAAATTTTAGGATTAAATTGGTCAAATTAAATGCTTTAGAACTGAATTGACATAAGTGTAATATGTTTAAGGCTTGTTTGGTAATTTTTATTCTAAGTATTCCTTACAAAATCCTAGACTATAAGACATGCCGGAACATTTTAGCCACCTTCACGACCTTTTGTGCCTTGTAAACCTTCAGCCAATGATAAGCGATGTGCATGATAAAACGACTGGCATTCAATTTGTTGGGCGACATGCATGCTCATCGTTTCAACATTTAAAAAATAAAAAATTACACAAATTGAAAATCTACCTTTAGTGGCCGCAAACCTCCAAGGACATCGCCGTCGAAGATAATTTTTTCAAGTTTTCCTCTCAAAAAAGATGCAATGCTCCCAAAGGAGGCTGGGCTCCACAGAATCTTCTTTCTTAAGCTGCAAATTTTTTATTATCGTGACGTCAAATAGATGACGTTACGAGTCGATCAATGCAACGACCTTTACTATTTTAGGTTCTTTAATTACAGTGACGACTAATTACTTTGGCAACATGTGTGCCAACAAGTCAACTCAGGATTAGGTCGAGACTTCGTGCCACATGTAGAGCAGCAACAAAGCTGGTCGGTACTAATGAAATAGCGACTGTCATATTACAACATCGTTGCCACAGCTGAAACTTTTGCTGTATTTCCAGAAACAAAGCTACTTAAGCTGCTGAAGCTAAAAGGGTAAAATCAGATTTGTGTTTTTTTTAATAACATCAAGCGCCTGAGAGGCTTCATGCCGCCTAACTTGGAGTTCGACTTCCATTAAAATGTTGTGTTTGCTCCGCAAGTGTCCAAAACTTCTATGGTTTGGTGATTGGTGATAGATCACAGGCACCTCACAATCGATTCAAGAACGTGGACCATTTGCCAGTCAATTATAAATTAGAGTTTGAAAGATTTGCACCATTGTGATTGCTCCTCCTCTTCCTAGAGGCTTCGTTTTGGGGGCATCCCGTTGTTTTCTTAAGTTGTCATCTTTCTAGTATGAGATAAGAACCTAGTTTCAGAGCACCTAGCTAATCTCCCGTAGTTTCCAACATTCTATTCTCTCATTGCTCCCCGCTTTTAGAGCATGAAATAGTACGTAATTCGGTTCCGAAGTGTTGGAAACAAATTCCTAAAAATTGAACCGATACTTGAATGATTGAATACCGAAAAACGAAAGCGGAAAACGTGCCCGGAAAAACATGTAACACTGATCGAAGGCATATTACGGAGACGGACGTACCTTGATTGCCACAGATTAAGTATCGTCATAGTTTTTGAAGAATCTTTGAAACTCTGGAGTTCCGTTCATCGAGAGGAGTATACTGCTTCAAGGGAGGAAAAGAGAAGAAAACATATTTCTCTCTAAAGAACGCTTCTATTAAGATATACCCATTTTATTTTTATTTTGTATATGTTGCAGTTATTTTCACTTAAAAACTAACTGCCCTCTTCTTTTATAGGCCCTTCACATACGGGCCTAGTTTTGGTCCAATATGGGCGAACGGGCTTAATTTGACCCATCAAATAAAAGACCCATCACGAAGCTTATCTGCCCCATGTCAGTAGATTGTGCATTCATGTGCTCATGTAATTCCATATTGAACAATTGGAGAAGTGATTCATTCGTTCCTTTTAACGGTGGATGGCAATTCTACCTCCTCCAATTGACCACTGAACCTAAAGAGACTCTCATGGATGATCTCATTCGTCATGTGCCACTAGCTTTGGTCATATAAAGCAGCCACAGGAGGAGTTTTAGGACTAAATACTCAAACTAATTCACTAAACTGGACCTTCCCACAAATTTCAGTTAAAGAAAAAAGAAGACATGTTTCATGGAGAAATGTTCACACACTTCAGATCTGTGGTCTAGGGTTTGCTAGTCATATGGGCCATGTTCCAACAATACATCCCTCCCAGCTCCAACAGCATGAGGAGCGGTACGCCCACAAGCTGGTGCGCTTGGTAGGTCCATACGTTCAGATCGTGTTCCCTGAGTTTTCGGGGGAGAAGCTAAAGAGCAGTGAAGCCTACACGACCATCTAGAACTACCTCATGGAGAACGCCACTGCGGGGGCCAAGCGGCTCAGGGTGGACTCCGTCAAAGATAGTAGCCAGTCTCTCATTCTGAGCATGGACAACCACGAAAAGGTGACCGACGTGTTCAAGGGGGTGGAGGTTTGGTGGTCGTCGAACAAAACCACCCCCAAGAACATGTCCCTTTCCTTTTTTCCAAAGACCAAGGACCGAAGGTTTACCTGTTGGATGCAAATTATGCAATCCCAAGATCTCCATAACCAGAACAAGAACATGCATAATTGAGAAGAAATATTAACGCGCCTATTTTGGGATCCATCGTTCTTGAAGCGAAAGCGGAAACACGATGTTCTACGCGCAAGTCATTCTCCTCTGTTGCCCTCTGTATCACCGGATTAATGAGATGGCCCCCTCACGTTTAGTGTTAGGTAAACGCTCCTTAGGTGAGGATACATGTGAGAATTAGGGTTAGAGGAGAGACTTGAATACTATTTATAAAGTTTCTAGCCAGGCCCTCTCATTACAGGCCAGGCTCAACTCGGCCCACACTAGCCAGCCTCATATTAGACTAATTAAGAAACCTTCTATCTCACCTTAGACCAATCCCCGTAAAATGGTAAACGTTAAACGGTAAATTACAATATCAATTAATGTAGTCCACATTAAGAAAACTCTTACATTCTCCCACTTGGACTATATTAATTGAAATCGTATTGTATGTGCGCACATTGGTCTAGAGATAATTCTTAATAGTCAATCATATCTCATAAAGTCTCAAACACCGAATTATGGCAGTAATTGCATGTATACACACAGATCCTTCCATGGTCACGAATATTCTCAACTCTATTGATATGGATTCAATATGGTAGTGTGTTAAATGAACAACATTTCTCATAGAGAGATCTCATTTGTCAGTCACCATTCTCTTACCTTAAGCGTCACAAAAACTTGTGCCACTAGAGAATGTCCTTATAGTTTCATGAACCCACATATGTCTTGTCCTTACGATTAACCTTTCTTTATGTATAACAAGACATATGGACAAGGCTAATAATCGGATGCCCATTGCCTTCACTCAAGGTTTATACAGTACCTTGAGACTTTATCAATATATATTCAACATAATAACAACACATTCAAAAATACTTTATTGAATACAAAAGTTGATACATATCAAACCGTTACAAAATGTAACGAACACAGATAAAATCTTTATCATAGTAAAGCCAAAATAGCTCCCAATAAACAATAGCATCTCATGATGCTGCTAGGCCCATACTAATGACACGTCACTTAAAATACACATGGGCGTAGACCTTTAGTTAGTGGATCTACAACCATATCATCTGTGGAAATATGTTATATTAAAACGTCACTTTTCTGTATCGTTTCATTTTGGTCAAAAATTTTGACCACCATATATTTAGACCCCTTGAGACCTCTGTAGTAAATAAATAATACTACAAATTTGTTATCTCAATACAACCATATGGGTCTATCCATAAAGTTAAAACGATTAACTCTTTCATAAGGTTCCGGAGCCTAATAGCCCAAGTAACAACCTAAAAGAATGTTACTGACGTTGCTTACATAGTAGAAGATGATATAGAACTTTATTTACTGCACTTCCTACTAACATAAATATGTATTCTGTTATTGATCTCATGTCATCATAACAGCCAGCAAAGTTTACATCTAAATACCCTACTAACTGCAATAATTGAATATATCTGTAAATTAGCATATAATCTCTTGTATTCTTTAAGTACCTTAAAACCTTCTTGGCAGCAACCCAGTGATCACGTCTTGGATTTGACCAATATCTGCCTAGAAGTTCCATCACAAAGACGATATTTAGTCTAGTGCAAATTCGAGCATACATTATACTTTTAAGTACACTGACACAAGGTACACATTTTAATTAGATTTTCTTACTATCTAAATGAGGACAATGTGATAGATTCAGTCCATCACCCTTAACAACAGGAGCAATTCCTAGCTTGCAATGATGTATATTGAATATTTCCAATATACAATCGCAAATGTCCTCCGAGAAAATCTAATATAATATGGCAAAAACAATCCTTACAGACCTTAGTACAAAAGATATAAGATGTCTCAATGTCACAACTTGTAAGCACAATATCATGTACATAGAGTATGAGAAAAAATAAATTTCCTCCCACTGACCTTGTAGTATATTGAATTATTTTGCTCCCAATTGAACAAAATAACAACACTATGAAACTTTAATAATATTGTCTGGAAACTTGCTTAAGACCATGAATTAAGACTTTTTAGTCTACACACAAGTTTACTTGAATCTGCTGCAAATTCTCCAGTTGCATTTATATAGATTTTGTATCTCTTTGACGTAACTCCATATAAAAAATAAACTATCAATGCCACGTTCACTCTGAAAGAATCTATAAAGAAATAATTATTTCTTCACTAACTATCCACCCCTCTTTCAGAGTAAAAATATTATCTTCTTTTTTTATGTCATCTAATCACATTCTTAATTAAGAACAAGAAACGACATTTATATAAGTTGCTAAAACAACCGTGTAATGGATATTGTAATCATGCTCTCACAAATAAACGATATAGTCTAATGGTATAACTGATCGTCTTTCCCTAACAAAACTCCTTAATAAAGCTGCAACCACTTCATTCTGCACTTGAGAGATTTAAGAAATTTCATTATAAACTATATCAAGAATAGTACCTTAAACCTCAACAAGTTTAGTCTATGGTATAGGAGATTCCATAATTATTTGTATAGGTAAAGACAAAAATACAGTAACCCCCATCATACTATTATCTTTAATAGTCTAAGCGCAGCTATCCTCTACAATTACGTCGATCTTAAGAAACTTTAGAGTATGTGATTCCATAATTCTTGTACCTTCTTTAGGATCATAAAATTGATAGCCCTTTTAACAATTTAGATAAGATACAAAATAATTTCGAGTGGATCTAAATTCCAACGTACTTAATATTGAATTAGATAACCTCACTCCTATATGACACCTCTAAATTTAATATAATTCAATCAATTTACGTCCAGTCCATAACTTAAAAGAAGTTTATGAAACAACTTTGATAAGAACACATTTTGTATGTGAAAAAGTTGCTTTCATAATATTAGCCCACAAAAGACCAGATAAATTAATCTTACTAATCATACTCATCACCGTGTTCATTATGGTGCTTCATGCCTTTTAGCCAAATCTTCTTGTGAGGATTTTCAGGTATAGTAATTAAATTACCACCCTAGAATTTACCAAGTATTTGACAAATGACCCTTTAAGCAATTCAGTATTGTCATGCTTGCCAAAATACTTACCGCTACTATTAGACCTAACAACCTTCAAGACTAATTTTAACCAGTTTATTCTTTATCTCGGCCATTTTCCTTAAATAGAAAACTTTTGGAAACAACCTTTTAACCATATACGATATGTGTATGTCATTAGGACTTAAACACAAACTTTGTAGATATGTCCTAATCTCAATATTAGACAAAACATAATTTCAAGCAACTAAGGCTTTCATCATCTTATAGCAGTGCAGTCCTCTTTTCTAGTGTTCCAGAATGGAACGCTTCATGGACAGTAAGCAAATTCAATTGCTCTTTTCTCAAGCAACAAATCATATGTCCACAACTTAAAATTTGAAATAGTAAAAACTTCAATAATAGTGGAGTTATTAATTACAGAAAAGGTGATTGAAAAACAAACAATGTATATAATTAGCATCATGTGAGCGCTATGTAACTTGACGTACAAGTACACATCCAGAGAGTTACACGCATAATCATACAATCACCTTTGGGCAGAATACATGATATGCAGTTGTACACTCTCCACATGATGGCGGTTATGAGAATATATTCTAATCTTCGTGAATTCATCACCTTTGGGCATATGAACCACTAGGATCAGTCACTCCTCAACTACATCATCATATATCCCTCCATGAACTAATACACAATCACCTCTTTTGGGAGTATGACTGCGCATTAGACCAGGAGACATCCCAATCATTATACGAGACCGATATTTCTCAAACCCAATCAAGCATGCCACTTTGGCGGTCACTACTTAATTGAATCCTTGAAATTTTCTCATACCAGAAATATAAACTTTACTTCTACATACACCATATACATGTGATTTTAACTTTAGTGATAGGGGCAGTATATCACCAAAATCACATATCATGCTAATTATATTGCTTTATTCATTAATAAAAGATTAATCACATATATATAACCTGAAAGATAGACTCCAATGAGATCACCAATGACAGCAACATAAGAAACTTCTCATAACATAGAAGTAAGCATCTCTTGTGCACCCCGAATACTGATTACCAGAACAACATAAAAGGAATGCCGATCCAAAGGATCCTTCAGAAGTTAACATCAATAGCAATACATGGTACTCCAAATTAACAAGCTTGATAGCTGATCAATTATTGCTCATGAGTTTCATAAGGCAAAACATGACTCCAGGGCCAATAGCTGATTTATTAGCCAATTTTAAGTAACAAATTATCATTACATCAACCGGTGGCCTATAAATTGAGTCAAAACACAGAACCAAATATCTAAATTATAACGGTTACTCTGCGTAAATGCTATCATACTTCTTAATTATAAAAAATATTCAACTTGATAGACATTAACAAGTGACCAGATGAATTTAGGTACAATATGCACTAACTTAACCAACATGCATTACCCACATTTAGCAGATGTGTTAATTAGTACAATTAGTTTGGTCACGAGTTCTTAAGACATCCATCATAAAAGGTTATCACAAAGAAACAAAAATGCATCAAGATGCAGGTAAATGAGTATACATGAGCAATATAAGTTTCATAACCTTTTTGTGTTTCTCATCACCTCAAGACATAGCTCAATTACTATCCCATAATGGTTGTATCTCATAAAGTCAACTTCAGTTCACAATAAAGTTTATGTGATAGCATATCAGTAACCCAACACTTGTATTTCGAAAATCACAGAAAAATACAAGAAAAATACGCGAAAATACACTAAAAATACGCGTATTTAGGGCCTTGTATGTATTTTCACATCCATAAACTCATCAAACATATAAAATAAACATACCACAAGATAGAGGATGAAGATACGAGTCCAACGCTGCCGACCACTCGCGGATCAAAGCCTCCACGTGCCCGCACGCGCCTCCTGAGTGCGCGGCACGTGGAGCCCACGCGCAGGCGATCTTGGCCGGTCAAAATCGGTCCGACCGGCTCCCGGCTCGATCGTCCGATCCAGCCACCCGATCCGACTGGTTGATTGGTCCGGTCAAAGTTGACCGGGTTGGGTCGGGTCAGGTCGGTCGCCAAAGTTGACCGGGTCGGGTCAACGGTTCCTGGTCAACGGTCGTCGGGTCGAGTCGGATCAACGGTCGTCGGGTGGTCAGGTCTTGTCGCTAACGTCATGATGATGTCAACCTCCGCGCGTGCGACACACGCGCGAGCCGCACCCCGCGCGTGGGGGCACGTGTGGCCTCCCCTGACGGCGCGCCGCCCACGGATCGTCTCGTCTCATCGAGCCCAGTTTGAATTTGTGATTTAATTTTATTTTTATTGAACAAAAAATCTCGAAAATCACAAATTATGGCATAAAACTTATGCGTTCGAGTTCTAGGGTTATGGTTGCTCTGATACCACATGATGGATGCAAATTACGCAATTCCAAGATCTCCATAACCAGAGCAAGAACATACATAATTGAGAAGAAAGATTAATGCACCTATTTTGGGATTCATCGTTCTTGAAGCGGAAGCAAAAACACAATGTTCCACGCGCAAGTCCTCCTCTATTGCCCTCCGTATCACTGGCTTAATGAGGCGGCCCTCTCACGTTTAGCGTTAGGTAAACGCTCCTTAGGTGAGTATACATGTGAGAATTAGGGTTAGAGGAGAGATTTGAGCATTATTTATAAAGTTTCCAGCCAGGCTCAACTCGGCCCACACTAGCCAGCTCCATATTAGACTAATTAAGAAATCTTATATCTCACCTTAGACCAATTCCCGTAAAACGGTAAATTACAATATCAATTAATGTAGTCCACATTAAGAAAACTCTTACATTACCAGCTAACGTTTCACCGGAGGCACCAGCAATTGATCACACAATCATATGTCAAGCACATCTTGACCGAAGGGAATGCGGTTGCCAATAAAAACCGGCAGCAGAAGCTCTATACAAACAATCTAGCGATAATTGGTATGGATACAAGCGTATCAAGTGGAACCATGTGGTTTTTGAGCACCCCGCCACATTTGACACTCTGGCAATGGAGCCGAACAAGAAGCAGGAAGTCTTGAATGATCTAAAAATGTTCAGCAAAGGAATGGAGTACTACACCAAAATAGGCAAGGCCTGGAAGCGCGGTTACCTGCTCTACGAAGCCCAATTTGAACTTTCCTTCCCAGGAATTGATCGCCGGTGTCCTCTAAAATTTACGAAAAGCAAGAAACAATTTTGTCTTCTACCACTGCTAAGGCATCCACTAAAGAAAACTTCAGCGAATGCGAGGTGACTAACCAGCTCTAAAGATAAATTTTGATGAATCGTTCGCCGAAGCAGCAATAGCAAGTACTTTGCAAGATTCTTCGGGAAGCTTGGTCGATGGTTTTGCCAGCTGTGTTCGAGTTTCCTCTGCAGTATAATTATGATGTACTCTGAAGCCAAAACCGATCTACATGCGTGCTTAAGAAACTGACAGCTTAGATCACTCTAATAGGCTTTTCTACCCTCGAGTACTTAATAGCCCGGGTGGGGACTGTGGGCCCTTTTGCAGATTGCGTCTGGCCCATTTCTGTGAAGCCCAAGGTGCACGGCTACTGCGATGCCAATCTGCTGATTGGGTTGCCAAGGCCCAGAGAATTCAAGCCCCCACTTCAACCAGTTTGGGCTATCCTTTATTCAGAGGCCCTTCTGTCTTGTTCCGAAAACGCTGGTCGAAGGTAGGTATAAAAGGAATCGTTTTGAACCAAAAAAAAAAATTGGAGTGAGAGGCAATTCGTTCATTGATATATTGATACCGATCATCCGGTGTAAATTGATTAAATTGAGGAGGGGGAAAAAACGAATTGGAACTCTTGCTTCGAAAATTGTTATGCAAGAGCAGTCTTGAGGGAGGGAAAAAAAGGCATATCCAATGTCATTCTCATGTCAACATGATTGGGTCATAATTGTCATATATCTTTCATATATTTACCTTATTTTGTCTTAATTTTCAATTTCCAAAACTATCCTTCATAAATAGTACAAGAATGAAATTATTCATCTCTATTAATAACTAGCCTCACTTAATTCCTTCTCAATTTTTTTTTGAGATATCACTCTATTTACTATTTTTTTTAATGTATATATACATCTTTGTATACATATCACAGGTCGACTGTTGACATCACGATTGTGTGTAATTAAGACACTCTTTGACTTTGACCCATTCACCACTAATCGAGTCTCCTAAGTACAGCTTTTCTCTCGTCAATTGTTCACTCCTGCACTTAGCCCACTCTAGCTCGTCAAGAGAAGCTCTAGAGGGAAGTGTAGTCGGACAAAACATGATGAGATGTTATAAATGATGAAGAGACAATTTATTATATAGATATAAGAGCTTCCTTTTGATCTAAAGGAAGATATTTAGTCTCTCCATCTACAATTCACTCCTATTAATTATAAAATTTCTCTAAAATATAAGTAAAAATTCCCATAATACCCCTAACAATATCCTAGAGCATATATGTATATACACACAAAATCTAGCTAGTCATCTTGGCCACATCCTCAGCCTTTCATGCCTCGTAAAAGCCTACAATCCGTGGCATACCCGCGTGCTGAATACCGTACATGTGAAAACAATGGCATTTCATTTTTTATTTTTTTGTGTGATATGCATACTTATCTCTTAATTGGCTTAACTTGTATAAGTTCGCTCATCGGTTATGCGCCTGATTTTCGAGGACATCGCTTTCCGAGATAGCTTTACAAATTTTCTTACGATGACATCACATAGACGACGTTAGAAGTTCAATAATACAGCCACCTTATATATTTTTAGGTTCTTTAATTAGGACGATGAGCAATTGCTTTGGGGCAACATGTCCACCCACAAGTTGGCTCCAAAAAGTCTTAAACTTATTATATTTTTATCAATTCAATCATAAATTTTTCAATTTTGTCAATTGAGTTCATTCGGTTAATTTATCTCGAAAAATACTTATCAATGCCAACCATTTTACATGACCGAATCGGCAATGATCTTGATGTCGCACATAAAACATGTTTTTTATTTGCCCGATGACGATGACCCCAATTTGCTCACCCAACTCTAAAAATTAGAATACCGTAGCTCATGACTTCATAAATTTGCTCTATGATGCTCGATTATGGCCGAGGCTATCCAACGCTCGATGACGCTATGGAGGAATTGGGAATTTCCACAAGCAGCTTGTGAGGGACCTCAATGGTGATGACTTGCAAAGCGAGAAGAGGATGAGCTATAGTCATACTAGGGTGTGATTCATACTCCTTATCGACATGATGGCACAGACGCCTATATATATATATATATATACTCTTAGGATGTAACTGAGATGTGCGATATACTAATTATAGTGAAATTTTCAGTTGGATGTAACCTTAGTTTAAAGGTGAATCGAGATAAAATCTTGCATCTCAAATTCTCTTTTTTCACGTTTACTCTCTGTTGACACCTAAATTTTGGCGGCCCATTTAGTCATTAGGGGTTAATTTTATCTTTTGAAAATATTATAATTCATTTGCATAACATTAATTTTAGGTGCGTTTATTTTTAATTTACATGTTTTGCATTTTTATTTTTAGGACGGCGGATGGGTCGAATTAATGGTTTCGAGTTTTAAATTAACTGGCCGGACTAAGTCCATGAAAAGTGAAAATTGGCCCGAGCCCGTTTTCTGAAATTGAGATTTGAAATGAAGATTTTTGGAATTTTAGAAAATCGGGTTGTAATCTTATCTTTAAAAATCAGTAGAAAATATTTAGCAGATAAGGAAAATGAAAGGATTTTATGATCAAGAGGTTAAAAGAAAATCTTCGTGCATTTTGAAAAGGGGGTAAAATATTTCACGAAGATTAGATTTTGATTTTTGCTTATAAAAGAGGGGGCTTCTTTTCGGTTTTGAGGAGGGGGATTTTGAAAAAAAACAAAAAAAGAAAAGAAGTGAGAGGAGTTGCGAATGGGTCTTCTCTCGTTTGAGGAAAAAAGAAAAAATTGAAAAGAAAAAGGAGAAAAAGGTCTGACAAGGGAGAAAAGGGGGGGGAAACGTAAAGGAAGAAGCAGAGGGGTTGATTGGACCCCTACTGTTCATCATCTTCCTGGAGTTTTGCTGCCTGCACCTGAAGCCAAACCGTGCGAGACATCTGCAGCCCTTTTTTTTTGTCACTCCCACGAAGCTTCCGCCGCGGCTTGCTCTTGCGACGACGCGCCACCACCGCCCGAGAGCCCGTCACCCCCTGCAGCCGCCCAGCCTCCGCTTTTCGCCGGCGACAGCTCCGCCCGCGACGCCTGCTGTAGCGCCTCCGCCTGAACACCGGCACGTATCTGCTCCGCCCCTGCTCCGACGCCTTGAAGCTCGCAATCCGCACCGCCTCCGCCTTGGCCGTCGCCCCTCCGCTGTGCTTTCGCCTGCCGCCTCTGCCGTCTGCAGCTGAAGCGCACCGCGACGCGCAGCCCCTGTTCGCGACCCAACTCCGACATCCCCTGATCCGTGACGCCCGACGCCAGCCGTGCCGGCGAAGCCGCTTCCCGATCCGTTCAGACCCTCCGCACAGATCTGCTCGAGCACCAGCGGCACTGCCCTCCACCCGCCGCGCCTGCAACTCTCTGTCCGCAACGTCCCTGTTCAGCCCGAGCTGATCGCGCCCGAACGCCGACGACCCAAGCCCCGGCAACCCATCACAGCTGCCCTTGGCTTGGTTGTGCACGTGCCTTGTGTGAAAGCAAGAAGAAAAAAGAAAAAAAAAAGGGGAAAGTCAATTAGGTAGTTTTTATTTTTATTTTTCATTTATTTGCTTTATTTTGTTTATATTTTTTAGTCTAGGTATTTAAATTGTCATATTGGATTTTAATATTCATAAGATATTATAGGCATTATCTATAGAAGTTGTCCCTAAAATTATTGTAATTATTTAATTTGACCCGTAAGACGTCGGGTCATTTTTTTAATTATGTTAATTTTTGGGGTTTGTTTACAATATACTAATTGTTGAATTAATTTAATTATTAATTTGATCCGTAAGATTTCGGATCAAATTTTTAATTATTTTGATTTCTTGTCCGATGTTCGAGCTTAAAAGTAGCGTTAATTTGACCCGTAAGATAACGGGTTATTTTTTTCGTTTATTTTAATCCTTTATTTTGTTGAATATCTTGTTTGTTTAGATTTAATACTTGTTTAAGAAAATCACTAAGAAAAATAAAAAAGATGTTTGAATTAGGATTTCAATTGGTTTTAGAATATTTCTTGTTATTTTACATATCTAAAATATATATTTTATTTTAGATTTTAAAAAATATAAAAAAAAAAAAATGCATTCATTTAGGATATTAGTTTTTGTTTAATTTAAGTTGCATGTTTAATTACGTGGCATTTTTAAATTTCGAACATTGTTAAAAATAAAAATATCATGCATATGTCATATAGAATTAGGGCACACTCCTTACGTCATTGCATATTAAATAAATTGCATGTTAGGTTGAGATAATGTCTTAATTTAAATTAGGATTTAATATGACCTAATCCTTATTTTAAATTAGATAGAATTTCAATCTAGCTAGATCATTTTTGCATTCAAATTTCATGAAAGAAAATACAAAATTTGTCTTTGCATAAGTTAATTACAATTTTTAAGATATATTGCATTTTAAAATAGAAATATCAAATGCACGTCATTTAATTTTATTAAGTTCATTTAATTAGAACTTTCTTGTCATTAGACTAAGTCATTTAATAAATGTCGCGTGACATATAGCTTGCATATTAAATTGCATGAGGTATGTCATTTTAATTTAAATAATTTGGTATGTCATTGCATCGCATTGCATGTCATTATAATTAGATCATTTAAATTGCATTTAATTATTGCATTTCTTCATGTCATATAGTTTAGGTCATGTCGCCATGCCATATTAGATTATTAGCGTGCATCACATGATTTTCATTAAATAAAGTGAAAAAAAAAATTGATTGCTTGTTAATTTGGAATCATATCTAGGATTGTTGATGTGAATTCTGATTTAACATTGCAGATGCTTTCGTTGCTTTAAGATATGTTTTTGCATTATTTAATTGCTTTCTTGATGTGTTAAATTGGTGGTATGCGCACATGTATGATCACCTCACACGTTAGGAAGTTAAATTAAAAATCAATTCAATTGCCAAACATTTTTTGAAAATTAAAAAGAAATGGTACCGAAAGAGCACTAGGATAGTCTAGTGTAATCAAGTCCCCGTACCCAAAATCTCTGGTTCGTAGGAGTAAGATAATTCTCCCGTTATTTTACTTAGGTGTCTAATCGACCTACCCTAAACCGATTAGTGACGACTCCTAGATAATAAGCTTTTGCATGTCAAAATCCTAAGTCGCGATTTGGTATGAGCTTAGGAAAGCCCGAGCTAAGCTTAAAGGCTTAGTAGTCCATATCTAGTTTTAGGTGACAAATCCGAAAAATCGGATCGCGACACTCTCTATTTTCTTTGTGATTATGTGGTAAATCCTAACAGGTTGCACGGTTCGTTGAGACTTGATTTTACACAAAGACCCAATTTATCGATACCCAGTCATGACCAAGTTCGACCTGAAGACTCTACAACAAACATGACATGAAGGTGTGCTTCCTTCTAGGCTCTCCCACTTTGCGTTGTACTATGTTTTAGCTCTTATATGTGCAAGTAGAGTTGTGTGAAATCAATCACAGACGAAATCGTTTTGATAAATTGAGCTTGTGTTATTCTTGATCATGATACTCTGAATTTAAGGACCGCATATAGGATCATTATCTGAGTAATATTCAACCTATTGGATAAAATGCCTCAATGAAGCTACTTTGATAAATTGAGCTTGTGTTACTCCTGATTGTGATACTTTAAACTGAAGCATCGCATATAGGCCATTCCATTTGCTTGTGGCAAGCCATTCTTGCATTCCTAAATTTATAAATCACTTCTAATAGGTTAGCCTCGCTTCCTCTCAATAGTTTTCCTTTTTCTTGATGGCCCTACTACTTTAATTGGAACTTCAACTGAAGCTCCTTGTGATATTCGGCTTGTACTTGTGTGTCAACTCTCTATCTCTTGTCATCTCTGATAGTTGTTCTCTTAATCTAATATTATTAGATTTCATTAATTCATGAATTATTCTAGTAAAAATGTAAACCAAAATGAATGTACTTAGTGAAAGCTTGTGCCTATGCCTAGACAATGGTATTTGTGAAGTCATTGATCAAATAAAAAAGTTAGTGAAATCGAAACTTTAGAATTGAATTGGCCAAAATGTAACAAGTTTACGACTTTTTAGACAATTTTCAACGCAAACTTGCAGTGAAGCTAGTCAAGCAGCTGAGGCAAAGAAAGGTGAAATGATATTATTCTCTCCTTCGCGTACATCATGCTCGACAAACACGTGCTCCCGTTCAATGAATTTTTGAAGTCAATGTTAGCTTCAAACAAAGGATACCTTCAACGCGGCCTTACTTGGACCGGAAGGTATCTCAAGGCGGGACCCCTCAAACAAGAAGCTACCAGTAAAATGCCAACTTTTCAAAGGTCCATGCATTCCTTGAAGCTTCCTTCCGGGGCCTCCCACTGTCAGAGACTGAAACCAATGTCCTGTTTTGCGCGTGGTTTCTGTAGTAGAAGATTAGAGCTTGAGCCTCTTACGGCCCCACTAAGCCCACCGTCCCGACGTTCTCCTTCTGCTCGGCTCTTTCGGAGCGTGAAAGAGTGCAACATTATCACGTTTTGAATTGGATAGGAAGTTGAACTTTAAGGTGTGATACCAGTTTCTTTAAAAATTTATTTACGCCACAATATTGCTAATGGTCATTAACAAATATCCTCTAGTATATAACAAAGTCTCATGAGATCACTAACAATTCAAGTATTTTTCCAAAATCTCTTTATGAAACAATTGAAACTATGGTTGTAGTTTTGAAAAGAAGACTAAAAAAGATTCAATTTTAGCTGACATATTTATCGGTCTAAAAGAACATAGACAACTCTTCGCTAAAAATTGCAAAGTGAATAAAGATATCTCTTCGAAAGAAGTTGCAAAGTGAACAAAAACAACAATTTGAGAAAGATTGTAAAATGAACAAATGAAACCCTTCAGGAAAAGTTTGCAATTGAATAAGTATAATTCCAAAGGTTATCTTGAAAATACATATAAAATTCGAAATAATAAAAATAATAAAAATAATGTTTAAATAAAATTTCTAATTTCATAATTTCCAAAAATATTGAATGAACAAATACAAACTTTTGACTAATAAAGGTTAACGAGATAACCATATGAAATAAAATTTAAAGTGAAAGCAAAAGGTTTAATGCTAATTAAACTGTAGGCTAAGTGCACCAATAATTGTGCACCCGCAAATATTAGAAAAGACTCATACTTATAAAGTGGCCTATGTCCTCCTAACTTTTCTATGTAGGACAAGAAACAGCATATTTTGTTTATTTTACAAATAAACAACCAACAGATCATGTGTTTATGTATATATGCTCGTACAATTCCATAATAAAAAAGAAAAAGAAAAAGTGGAGAAGAGACTCATTTATTCAGTCCTTTGATGGTGGTTAGCCCTCCTGCCTCCCCCAAATAAACACTGAACCTAGGGAGACTCGTGGCTGATCTGATTTTCACGGTCAGCAACAGTCTGTCCATAAACAAGACAAAATACAAAAAACGAGAAATCTGAATCACTTTCATATTGCATCTGCATGCGAGCTCTAGTCATATTATACTGTCGTCACATGGATAAATAAGAAACTTCTGGGAATTGGTTCTTGATGGCCAAGTATGAATAATATTCAATTTCATAGCTTCTCTCGCTGCGTATTAAACAGCAACGAGAGGAGTCTCTGGACTCCATAAACTCATTCACTCCACTAGAACCTCACACAAATTTCATTAGAGGGGAAAACACATGTCTCCTGGAGAGATGTTCACGCACTTCGGATCCGCGATCGGGGGTCTGGCAGTCATATGGGCCATGTTCCAGCAATACATTCCTCCCCAGCTCCGGGAGCACGTGGAGCGGTACACCCACAAGCTGGTTAGCTTTGTCAATCCGTACATTCAGATCGTGTTTCCCGAGTTTGCAGGGGAGAAGCTGAAGAGCAGCGAGGCCTACACGGCCATCCAGAACTACCTGATGGAGAACGCCACCGCGGGGGCCAAGCGGCTCAGGGCGGACTCCATCAAAAATAGTAGCCAGCCTCTCATTCTGAGCATGGACGACCACGAGGAGGTCACTGATGTGTTCAAGGGGGTGAAGGTCCGGTGGTCGTCGAACAAAACCACCCCCAAGAACATGTCCTTTTCCTTTTATCCGAAGACCGAGGACAGGAGGTTTTACAAGCTTACATTTCACCGGCAGCACAGGGAATTGATCACACAATCATATGTCAAGCACATCTTGACCGAAGGGAAGGCGATTGCTGTCAAAAACCGGCAACGTAAGCTCTATACGAACAATCCTGGTGGCAAGTGGAGCCACGTGGTTTTTGAGCACCCCGCGACGTTTGAAACTCTGGCAATGGAGCCGACCAAGAAGCAGGAAATCATGAATGATCTCATAAAGTTCAGCAAAGGGAAAGAGTACTACAACAAAATAGGAAAGGCCTGGAAGCGCGGCTACCTGCTCTATGGTCCACCTGGGACTGGTAAGTCCACCATGATCGTTGCCATGGCTAATTTCTTGAACTATGACGTGTATGATCTCGAGTTGACAGCGGTCAAAGACAATACCGAGCTGAGGAAGCTATTGATCGAAACTTCGGGCAAATCTATTATTGTGATCGAGGACATTGATTGCTCGCTTGATCTGACGGGTCAGAGAAAGAAAAAGGAGGAGGAGGATGACGACGGTAAAGAAAAAGACAATCCCATGAAGAAGATGGAGAAAGAAGAGAAGAAAGGTAGCAAGGTGACTCTATCTGGTCTTCTCAACTTCATTGATGGTATCTGGTCAGCTTGTGGGGGAGAGAGAGTCATCATATTCACCACCAACTATGTGGACAAGCTCGACCCTGCTCTCATAAGGAGAGGAAGGATGGATAAGCACATTGAGATGTCATATTGCTCCTTCGAAGCATTCAAGGTTCTTGCAAGGAATTACTTGGATATTGAGGATCACCCTCTACTCCCAACTATTAGCAGGCTGTTCGACGAGACCAAAATGACCCCCGCTGATGTCGCGGAGAACTTGATGCCTAAGTCCGACAACGAAGATGCGGAGACTGGGTTGAGGAACTTGATTGAAGCGCTCAAAGAAGCAAAGGAGCTGGAAGCGAGGAACAAAGCCGAGGAAGAAAAGCGAGCAAAGGCTGAGAAGGAAGAGCAGGAGAAGAAAGAACATGGCGAGAAGGAGGATGTGAAAGAGAGCGGAGTATCTGATAATGAGGTGAAGGAAAACGGGGTCATCAATGGAGGAGTGGCTGCCAAAGAAGTGAAAGAGAATGGTTTCGCAGCTTAGACGTAGAAGCATGCTGAGACTGGAAAAACGGAATAATATGTAGATTTCCTCTGCCTCGTATTTTCTGTGTGATGGTCAAAAGGAAAAAATTAAGGTCTTAGTCTGTGATCAAGTGATGGGAGAGAACTGCAACAATATGAAGGTCTCAGTCTCGAGATTTCCAGTAATTTAGGTCTCTGATGATCTCCTCTTCTTCTACATTTAAACCTTCCACTGCTTTCCTCCTTTCTCGTTGTTTACTCGATTTTCTTTCCGTTCTTGTTGCGCAGCAGATATGTGATGAGTAATCTCAGTTTTGTTCCTTTTCTGTTCTGATTTTTCTTGTCTTTCGTTTCGCAGCAGAAGTGTCTTCCTAAATATTTTTTTGAATATTTTTTCTTTTCTTAACATCATAAAAAATCAGCTATCCAAAAGTCTCATCTTAATATTTCGTCTTTCTATCCAAAAATAAGTCGAAGAAAATTATTTGATGTACTGTAACCATCAAAAACACCTTGGATGATTGCCATGTTCGTTTTTTTCGTTATTTTTAACCACCCCACCTTCTTTGTTAAGTTTTATAATTTAATTTGAAGCTTAAATACACAAATTCGCTTGCTTCGGAATGGATAACATCAAAAATCAAAATCGAGATTTTTGTGTCAAATCGAACCAAAATTCAAAATGACAAAATGTATTTAACCCCTTATCGAGGAAAATTCACAATTTTCCCCTTCCCTAATTTTCCAATTCCTACAAGGTCCAAAAATTATTTCCGGCCAGAAATTCCTAAATTCACATGTTGTAACTGACACTTTTTTTTTCGTCTTATTTTTGCTTTGTTCCATCGATTCCTTGCGTGTCGGAGGAAAGACGGAGAATTTTCCATGGCCATTGCAGGAACTGTCTAAGTTTTTTTTTTTTTGTCAGTCCTATTCTATTCTTACTCTCAGACTTTTGTCATGCCTCCTTGCAAGGCGTGGGAGTCAAAACCCACTCCTGAAACTATCGTCTCCATCCCAACCCCTCCTGAAAAGATGGGGATTCGAACCTCCCACCTCTCATTTTCATGTTGGAAGGGTGGCTACTAGAGCAAACCCCAGTGGTTAAGTGGAACTAAGTTGGATTACTAAAATTATGAGTCAATATATATCTTAAAAAAGGAAAACAAATTAGGGGTCAACTAGAGATGAGAGCACTTATCACAAAAGCAAAGATAATAAGTGATTCTGTATCTCTTTTTTGGATGGTGGCCACAATTTGACCTGTTTTAAAGGTAATTTCCATGTGGATATTCCACATGTCCTTTTTTATTTTATATCTAAGAAACTAAAAGCCATGTAAGCCAATTCCATTAACTTTAACTAACGGAATGATGAAATTGGTCAATTTTCAAATAGTCAGAGACTAGATTGAACATTTGTTAATAGTTCAGGGACCAAATTGAGCAAATCGAAAGCTCATGGATGAAATTGAACATTAGATGAAAGTTCAGAGACCAAATTGAGCAAATCAAAAGTTTATGGATGAAATTGAACATTAGATGAAAGTTTATGGATCATTTGTGACATTTTCCCTTAAAACTTAAATTACACATTCCAATATGTGTAACCAAATGATATCGGCACCTTTTCTTTTCGATACGTTTGATTAGGGTGATCAATGTTAGAGTAGCTTATAATATGCACGGGAAATAAGTCTCGCAAATCAAGAGGGAAATTGGACGGGTCTAAATGTGATGGCACAGTCTACTTGCTTAGTTGAGTGGGCTCTCCAGTGGACCAAAGAATATAATTTTCGGCCCAACTTTTTTACCGTTGGCATCTGCACATTGCGATTTTGGGTTTGAGTTTGTCTTAAGAAGCCCTGAGCCCTTAACATTTTCATAGATATCGCAAAAAAATTGACTTTTATTTAAGAATGAGAACTGAAACTTTCAAATATTCATTAAGCGAATGTTTGGAATTCAATTTTTTTTACGTTCTCGATAGTCATTGGTATAATCTTGTCCGAAATGTTGTCTCTTCATCGTGTGCATTGCTTGTGTTCATTTGTAGCGTGCGTATCTCCGTATATACATAACTTCGTTCTCAAATTTTCGAGTGTTCTTTCTCATTATATATATTGTGGTTAATTCTGCCAAAATGATACAATATTAATACTTTATGGAGAACAATCTATGCTAAGATCAGTCCCAAATAGGTAGAACTTGAAATCTACCTAGTAGAGCCGGTTTCCCTAGTTTTTGAAACTTGGAATCTACCATGTATACCTTAAAATTTGGATCTTACCATGTCAAAAGATTTCAAGACCAGTTTTAGGATCTACCGTGGATTGATCAGTTTCATTTTTTTTTTCATTTTTATTTAACCAAATGAAAGTGAATATAACAATAAAAAATCTCCGTTTGTCAATAACAAAAATCCATAAAAAAATGAACACCTAAAACAAATTAATAAAAAGTTCAAATCATGTAACTGCGGTTCATCGATTCTCATTTTCTAGTCTAGTTTGGTTCTTATCCATGAATCCTATACTAAATCGCACAATGCCGATTCAACTAATTTTTCAATTGGGAACCAAAATAGTGACCGCAAGACTTGGAATCAAACAAGTTCCTATAATCTGTTCAGTCCATTCTCGATTTTATCTTGGGCTCATTGTCACGCCCCGACCCTCGGGCACGCACCCATCCCTTAACTTGGTCGATTATAAAAGCGATATCCCAGGACTACGTATCGTCGACCCTTTCTTTTTATTGCGCAAGCGGAAGCATATAAAATCCCCAGACAATAAAACATTGGGATAGAACAATAGGATTAAATTTCAAACCTTCACTCTTATATACATTGCAAAACAGTGCACATATATATACAAAGTGAACTATTAAGTCAAATTCACATTAAGCCAGTTAAAAACATAAGGTCTACAAACAGAAGCGGGGTTCTACAATTTACGGGTCCCTATCCTCCTCTTCATCAATCTCCACACTCCAACTGGATCCTTCACAGACTGCACACTGGACTTCGAGACCTTCAACATCCAAGTCTGCTACATCTAGGGACCTGAAATGGTTATTCAATAACCAATGAGACAACGTCTCAGTAAGTTCTACCCCCTAAGACCCGATTAGTAAGCCAATACACTACGGGCTGCCTAAACACGCACAGGTCAGAGGACTTACCTTGGCCTCAAATTCCACCTGCAAATCAGTACAATTTATAATAGGCACCCAATTACTCATAACAAATCGAACTAGTCGATTGCATGTCATAGAGCACACGTGCATTCTTTAAGGCACTAGTTCACCAAAGTGATGCATCAAATCACCGGCCCACGTGTCTCTTCCAAGATCCTCACTTAATTCCATGGGCCCACGTGCATTCTCTCTCAAAGCACTCGTTCACTAAAGTGATGCATCAATTCACCGGCCCACACGCCCTTTTACGATGCTTTGGGCCACGTGCATTCTCTCGCACTCGTTCACCAAAGTGATGCATTAATTCACCGAGCCCACGTGCCCTTTTTACGATGCTTGGGCCACGTGCATTCTCTCTCAGCACTCGTTCACCAAAGTGATGCATCAATTCACCGAGCCCACGCGTGCCCTTTTTAGATGCCACTCTCAAGATCTAGTGGCTTTACGGTCCCACCCGACCCTCTCAAGATTTAGTGGCTTTACGGTCCCACCTGACCCTTTCAACTATGACCAACAATATTGCATCTCGTAAATAAATTCCTCAATTTCATAATATCTTGGCCTAATTTGTTGATATTAAAGATACTCGATAAAATATCGTGTGTGGGTACACAATCGGCCTTAGCCAAAATAGAATAGTTTCCTTTTCTATAAATCCCACCATTTTCTGTAGTCTACCAAAACATTTTTGGCATTGTCAACCAGGCATACTGATTCACCACTCCACCGTCGATATTGACCATCGATACCCAAACATTTCTCATCACATAATTGAAATCAACCATTTAGGAACATGTCCTAAATTCACAATTTAAATCAATTCCATATAAATTAAAGCTCAATTAAATAAACGGACTGCACCACGACAATCAGCACGAAATTCCGGTCGTCGGCCATCTCAGCCTTAATTTCCGAAAAATAATTAATTAAATAAATAAATACTAAAAATCCAATTTAGGTCAGTATTCTTTTGATTGGGCGAAACGGTCGAGAAAATCCCGAGACATTCAATAAATAACATGGCATGCCTACTTGTTAGTGTCTATTTCTAACCACCTAACATGCATAATTAAGTCTCTAATTTAATTTCTCTAAATTAATCTAACCACCTAATTGCAATTAATTAAATCTAACCAACCCCTAAGCATAATTAACAAACTAAGAAAGCATTAGTGAGTAAAACTCACTTGGTAAAAGCGGAGTCCGAAACACCGCGACGGCGGCCGAATTCCGAACTTTCAGCGACGACGGCTGATACTCGGGCCGGGCCCAAGAGCCTCGCAAGCCCACAAAAATTGCTAGGCTTGGGCCTACTTCTTGGGCTGCTTCGCGGGCCTCAAGACTGGGCTGATCGCACTTGTGCTTCAAATTGTTGAGCCGGGCTTGATCTGACTTCGAGATGGGCCGCTGAAAATGGACTGAACTGAGCTGAGTTTTATGGGCTGGCTTGCACGAGGATGGGCTGCCTTCTTATGCAAAGATGGGCTAGGCTTGGAGACGCAAGTTGCTGGGCCTGGCCGCAGACATTGGATGGAGGCCCTCGCTGGAAACGGAGGCAGCGAACTGGGCAAGGATTTGCTGGCATCAAGCTTGCGATCGACTTCGGTGGAGGCGAGAGGAAGTTCGGTGGGCAGGTGATTGCGTGGAGCTGGCAGCGTTGGCTTGAGCCAAATGAAGACTCGAACACGCGGCTTCGCTGGCGTGAGTTGCTGGGACGTTGTTGAAGATTGACTGTTGAAGACACGTGGATGAAGAGCTGCAGCGTGAGACGGCAGGAAGGGCACAAAGATGGAGACGTGCGGCTTGCTCGTGGCTGAATTGGGTGGAAAATTGCGGTCAACAAGATGGGGGAAAGGGATTTCTCCGTTTGACCATGTGGGTGCGTGGCTTGCAGAGGATAAACGGTGGTGGAAGTGGGCGGCTTGATTGAAGAACAAATGAAAGGGAAAATGAAAGGAAACAAAATCGGAAGCAAGAAAGAGAGAGTGGTTCGTTCATTTGAGAGAGAGAGTTCGAGGCAAGAGGGAGAGGGATAGCGACGTGAGGGGTAGTTCACCGTGCTCCACAAGCTTAGAAAGAAGCTTAAAGTCAAGCATAGTCATCCAACCATTAAGGCCTTGTCCCCCCCTAGGCTTGCATAAATATCACCATGTTCCCCTATATTACTTTCTTGTTCAATAAAACCACAAAATAAACCACCAATTATCCAATTTTTGAAGCCAAAGTTGCTGCCCATGCCTTATTCCGAATTCATCAATTTAAGCTTCAATTTCCATCCAAATTCTTCAATTTGAAGTCCAAATTTGATGTAGAAAAAGCCCACATAATTTCTACATGTGCCCCTCATCAAATAGCTCGGCTCAGAAATCCAAATTTCCATCAACTTAGCCCATGTGAATTTCCTTTTTTTTTTTTTTTTTTTTTCCGCAACGTCCGAATCAATTTTCCGTAAAATCTCGAATTCGATGGAATTTCTCCGAAAGACAAGACGACGTCCTATAAATGAAAGTGACGTGCTTCGAATATCCGATTTCCGAAACCGAATTGATTTCGTGGTTAAAATCGACCGAACGTGATTTAGTCCGATCCGACCTATTGAGTAGCTTTTAGGGATTTTACCGCGGTTATATCCCTTAACGGCTTCATGATAGATTGGTTAACTCGTGAGTGATCAGAAACCCGAGAAAAAAAGGGCCCAGTCGGCGCGTCGACGAGATGCCCATTTCATCTATTTGGGACGGTTCGAAATTTTGGGATGTCGCACTCATACTCAGTTATTCGCCCCTAATTTGCATGTAAAAGTTATTAGAATGGCTTTCCGACCATACATGACCCTGGTCATGTGTTAACGCAAACCCGAGTCTACACTCATTTTACACGATGACTAGTATAATACTAGAAAGGGGGACATTATTTAATTATATATATATGGCCACGCGATAATAAACGCTTATTCTTCAGGACTGATTCCAAAAGAGAGTGAACCCAAATATCTTTCACTTTCTTTTTTGGGGAAAAAGCGAGGAAAGAAACATTCGCGCTGTTGCTTGGCGACTTTTCTTAGTATTTTTAAAGTATATATTATATATTCAACTTTGCACGATGTCATAGGTCTGACTTTTGAGATCAAAATCGTGCGATACTTAGACTCTTTTCGACTTGTTATGCTCTTACGAAGGTCATCTAAGCTTAGCCTTCCCCTCGTCAATT
This sequence comes from Eucalyptus cloeziana, assembly GCA_014182715.1. Lineage (NCBI taxonomy): Eukaryota > Viridiplantae > Streptophyta > Magnoliopsida > Myrtales > Myrtaceae > Eucalyptus > Eucalyptus cloeziana. The sequence continues at coordinate 24,532,602 of CM024642.1, forward strand.
GCTTGCTCGCTCGCTCACTTTGCCTATTCTGGGTAATAAAGAGAAACCATCTATTTTTTGTTGTCATTGTGTTGGATATGGAATGTTATAAATGAAAAGAGAGATGACCCTTATATATAAATACACAAATCCTTCAGATTAATTGTATATCTCCCATTGATCTAATGTTGAAAATCCAATCTCTACATACACAATTTATATCCAGTAATTACAAGATTTCTCTAGAATACAAGTAGAATTAATACCCCTAAAAATACTCCAGAGTATCTAAAAAATCCTAGATTCCTAAAAAGCTTCGAGGGACGCCCGATCTTCTTGGCCGCCTTCTCGGTCTTCTGCCTTGTAAACCTGCATTTAGCAACACAAACGCAAGCTTAAAACGGCACAACACAAGACGTTTCCTTCAATTTTCTGGTGATAGGCTTGCTTATAAAATAAAGACTAAAACAAATAAAAAGTTTACCGACAAAGACCAGAAATTTCAAACGACATCGCCATCCGAGATAGCCTTTTCAACCTTTTTTCCGGGAAAAGATGCAAAGCTTCCAAAGGAGGCCGGCCTTACAATTGAGACTTTTTTTTTTTTTATTAACTCCCAACTATGACGTTAGAAGTCAATTTATCCAACCACCGTAGATATTTTTAGGTTCTTTAATTAGGGCATTGAGTAATTTAAATTTAAACTTCAGGATTAGGTCAAGACTTCGTGCCGTATGTGTAGCAACAGAGCGGTACTATACTAATGACATCGCGACCGTTATATAACAGATCGTTGCCACTGCCGAAATTTTTGCTGTTTTTTCTAGAAATAAAGCTACTTAAGCTGCTGAAGCTATAAGGGCAAAATGAGATTTTTTTTTTTTTGTCTCTTTTGATAACCTATGAACTGGTCCGTACTTGACTACCCAAGCAAACAAACGGCTCTCATCCAAATGAATCTCCTACAGAGAGCCAATATTCCTTGAGACGAAAGGATCCAAAACCTCTGAATACCGAAACCAACACCCGTTGTCTTACCACTTGATCATGTCCCATTTCGCTTTCTATTCGGTAGTAACAAACACTAGTGTTGCTCTAAGAGGGTTTTCAATTTCACGTCTAATTGGTACTATATGATTAGGTATCGAATGAGTAGGTTAATCAGGTACATAATAAATTAGTTATATATGATTTCCATAAGTTCTTTGATTGTTTCACTTCTGCTGTGATGAAGTATGAATAAAAAATAATGCACATGTCAGACTTCGGAGAATTACATCATTGAGAAGAAACACTCAAAACTCTCAGCAGAAGCGTCTTCCTAAATAAGTTTGAATGTTTTTTCTTTTTATTTTTTCACCTCCTCTGTTCATAAACAATCAGCAATCAGAAAATCTCTTCTTAATTTTGTCGCCACTAGTCAAAGAAAATTAATTTTCATTACCTTCATTATTGATATTACGGGAAAATATGAAAATATCTTTAATTTTTGTGAAACAAAGTATAGAATAACTATTTGTCATGACCTAAAATTGCCAATCAAAGATGTGCAAGGATTAGTCTGGGCTGTTTAGTAGTATGCCAAATATTGCCTAATTCTACTCTTTTGTTTCCTGTGAAAAGAAGAAGAAAAAGAACATAATTTCGTTTGACAATACTTTTATTTACGGAATAGAAATTTTGTACATTACCAAATATTTTAGAATATTCTCTAAGTAGAAATTATTCTCAAGAATATAATGGTTACCAAACACATTCTCAAGCTCTCTTGTAATCAAGTCAAGTCAAGTCAAAACACTTTCTAAAATGTTGGAGTAGGATTCGTGTTCGAATTGACTAACTAGAGCAGGAAAGAAAACGTGTCGGAACTCTTGCTACCCGAATTTATTAACCGGAGGAGAAAGCAAAAACGAATTGGGACTCTTGCTTAAAAAGTGTTTATACGAGGGCAGCCCTAAGCGAGACAAAATTTAATGGGGAAAATTGTACAAAAAATCTTAAATCTGTTATATTCTTGCCAATTCAATCTTAAATCTTTTAATTTTACTAATTTGGTTATAAATTTTTTCACTTTTTGCCAATTCAATCTAGCCAAATTTGGTCAAAAATTACTAACATGAATAGCCGATGCTAACGTGACACTTTTTTAATAATATTTTGAATTTTTTTATGGGTTTTTAAAACTTTTTTTGCTTCTTTTTTGGGGGGTTTCGAATCTACCTGACAAGGGTTGCCCGGCAAATCCGAAACCCCAAAAAAAAAAAAAAAAAAGCCAATTTAAAAAAAATAAAAAAAGAATATTATTAAAAAGGTGTCACGTCGATCGTTCACTTTAACAATTTTCGATCAAAATTGACTGGATGAATTCAATTGGTAAAAAATGAAAATGTTTAGCACTAAATTGATAAAATGTAAAAATGTTTATTGAAAAGCTTATGACTAAATTGGTAAAAATGTAATAGGTTTATGACTATTTGGACATAATGCATATTTAATGTCGTACTCATGTCAAAATGATATTATAGCATTTTTGTCTCACAGTTGTCATGTATATTTTATATATCTACACCAAGCATCATTCCGTCTTACTCTTCGGAAACCGTCCTTCCTAAGATAACAATAAAAAAAAATGAACAGTTGAATTGTATCAGTCATCTTAGAATCAAATTACTCTACAAGTACCCCTGCTTATTATCCTCCGATCAAAAAATAACTCGCCCTATTTTTTTGGTATCTCTCTGTTTATTGTTTTCTTTTTGCATAAGCAGGTCGACTCTTGATAGTGCAAGAGTGCGACACTCGACCCCTTCTGGCTCGTTCACCTCTTGCTTAAGACGCTTAAGCTTAAGCTTAGCCTGCCCTCTTCACTTGTATTTGAGAAAAAAAAATACTCTATTACGTTTTATTATGTTGGATATAAGGAGTTACCAATTAAGGGAGATGACTCTTACATATACCGATCTCAAATTACAATTGTATGTCTCCCCTTGATCTAACCGCAAAAATCCAGTTTCCTAATACACAGTCCACCTCCATCAATTATAAGATTTCTCTAAGTGAAATGCTCATAATATCCCTAAGAAATTTATAAGTATAATCCAGAAAACCCTACACTTCTGGAAGCTTCAAGGCATGCGGTCATCTTGGCCTCCCCTGTAGGACCTTAAAATTGTTTGGGTGATATGCACGCTTTATCATCTCAACCGAAAGACAAAATTAAACAAATTAAAAGTATACTAATAATATTAGAAATTTCCAAGGAGATCGCTTTCCGACATAGGCTTCGGTATTTTTCAAGTCATTTCTTTGAGAAGAGATGCAATTGGCTCTAAAGGAGGCCGGGCTCACAAGTTAGTCTCCTCTTTTCTTTGCCTCCAATTTTTTAAATCATGACATCACATAGATAACGTCAGAAGGTAATTAATCCAACCACCTCAAATATATTAGGTTCTTTAATTAGGATGCTGAATTATTACTTTCGCAACATGTGTCTAAGAAAGTTTGGCTCAATTTAGGTCAAATGCTTGATGTTGTTGTTTCTGGAGTTTCCAAACTATCTTGCCGCTACTGAAAATTTTGCTGTATTTCCAGAAGTAAAGCTACTCAAGCTTCTGAAGCTGACCGGGTACAATGAGATAATATTTTTTTCTCTTTTAAAAACATCAAGCTGCCTAGCTTGCACCGGAAGGTATCTCTTACCGGGACTCTCTGCGTTCAGGCTTCCAGTAAAACGTTGTGTTCTCTCTGCAAGTGTCTAAAACTTCTGTGGTTTGGCGATTGGTGATAGATAAGAGGCGCCTCTAATCGGTTAAAGAACGTAGACCAATTTGACAGTTCCCGACTTTTTATTTGCTCGTTGCTTGGCACTTTTAAAGCGCGTATAGCACAGAATTCTGTTCCAAAGCTTAACCTGCCTCACTTCGGCAGATCACGAGTGCGTATACTGTTCCGTTGGAAAAATGTAGAGAAGATACTAATTCAGTCCTTGAAATGGTGGTCAGCAATTCTACCTCGGCCAGGCAACCGCTGAACCTAGAGAAACTCTGGTGGCTGATCTCATTTTCAGGATCAGTGACAGTTTGTCCTTCAGTGCGGGCCTGCTGAGCAGTTTCCTAGCGAGTTGTTGTGGCACCAAAAGACAAAAACCTGACCAGTTTCATATCAAATTCCCATCCCATAAGCAAATAAGAAAATTCAGGGAAATGTTTCTTGATGCCCAAGAATGAGTATCCAATCACATAGCTTCTGTCTCCCTATATAAAGCAGCACAGGTGGAGTGTCATGACTACTTATTCAAACTAATTCACTGCACTGGACCTTCCCACAAATTTCATTGGAGTAAGAAGAAAAAAATGTTTTCTGGAGAGATGTTCACAGGCTTCGGATCCGCAATCGGCGGTCTGGTAGTCATATGGGCCATGTTCCAGCAATACATCCCTCCGCAGCTGCGGGACCATGTGGAGCGGTACACCCAAAAGCTGGTGAGCTTGTTCTATCCGTATATTGAGATTGTGTTCCCTGAGTTCGCAGGGGAGCAGCTGAAGCGAAGCAAGGCCTACACGGCCATCCAGAACTACCTCAAGGAGAACGCCACTGCACGGGCCAAGCGGCTCAAGGCGGACGCCATCAAAGATAGTACCCAGTCTCTCATTCTGAGCATGGATGACCACGAGGAGGTCACTGACGTGTTCAAGGGGGTGAAGGTCAGGTGGTCGTCGAACAAAACCACCCCCAAGAACATGTCTATTTCCTTCATGCCGATGACTGAGGACCGGAGGTTTTACCGGCTCACCTTTCACCGGAGGCACCGGGAATTGATCTTAGAATCTTATGTTCAGCACATCTTGACTGAAGGAAAGGTGATTGCCATGAAAAACCGGCAAAGAAAGCTCTATACAAACAATCCTAGCCAGAATTGGTATGGATACAAGCGAACCAAGTGGAACCATGTGGTTTTTGAGCACCCGGGGACGTTTGAGACTCTGGCGATGGAGCCGAACAAGAAGCAGGAAATCATGAATGATCTCAAAAAGTTCAGCGAAGGGAAAGAGTACTACACTAAAATAGGCAAAGCCTGGAAGCGTGGTTACCTGCTCTATGGTCCCCCCGGGACAGGTAAGTCCACCATGATCGCTGCCATGGCTAATTTCTTGAACTACGATGTATATGATCTTGAGTTGACAGCGGTCAAAGACAACACTGAGCTGAAGACGCTAATGATCGAAACTTCAAGCAAGTCTATTATCATGATCGAGGACATTGATTGCTCGCTTGATCTGACGGGCCAAAGAAAGAAAATGGAGAAGGACGACAACGACGACGAAATTGACGATCCCGTGAAGAAAATGGAGAAAGAAGAGAAGAAAGGCAGCAAGGTGACTCTATCTGGTCTTCTCAACTGCATTGATGGCATCTGGTCAGCTTGTGGAGGAGAGCGAATCGTCATATTCACCACCAACCATGTGGACAAGCTCGACCCTGCTCTCATAAGGAGAGGGAGGATGGACAAGCACATAGAAATGTCGTATTGCTGCTTTGAGGCATTCAAAGTTCTTGCAAGGAATTATTTGAACATTGACTATCATCCGCTATTCACTACGATTAGTGGACTGTTTGAGGAGACCAAAATGATCCCTGCCGATGTTGCAGAGAACTTGATGCCTAAGTCCAACAATGAGGATCCAGAGACTGGCTTGAGGAACTTGATAGAAGCGCTCAAAGCGGCAAAGGAGCTGGAAGCGAGGAACAAAGCCGAGGAAGAAGCGCGAGCAAAGGCTGAAAAGGAAGAGCAAGAAAAGAAAGAAAATGGCGTGAAGGAGGAAGTGAAAGAGAGTAGAAAATCTGATAAAGAAGTGAAGGAAAATGGGGTCATCAATGGAGGAGTGGCTGCCAAAGAAGTGAAACAGAATGGCTTCGCAGCGTAGACGTTGAAGAAGCCAGATGATCCTGAAAAATTGTAGTAATATGTAGATTTCTTCTGCCTTGTATTTTGTGTGTGATTTGTACATCTCAAGAAAACTAGAATAGGAAAGATTGGCAAAACGTGTGAAAAATCTAGGAGTGGATGGATTGGTTTCTCCACCGTTGTAAGCTTGAAATTTATTGCATTCGAAATAGGAATTTGCTTTTACCAATTATGTGTATCTAATATTTCATAGAAGCTGGATGTCCAAATTCTTATATAACTAAAATCATTTGAAGAATATACATACTAATTTAAAGAATCTAACATCATTAATAAGTCATATTATATAGTTTACTATGAAATACATAAGATGAAAAATTTTACTCTAGTTGAAGCAAATAAAAGAAACTAGTGGAATTCAAAAAGGAACATGATCCATTGACGGTATTAACAAAAAAAAAAAAAAAAAAAAACCTAAGGTATTTTGTAATTTCTTTTGAATTTTTAGTTAAACTTTGATAACATATTCCAATATGTGTAACCAAATGATGTCGGCACCTTCTCTTTTTCAATACGTTTGATTAGGATGACCATGTTATTATAGCTCGTAATATGTTTGGGAAATTAGTGTCGGAAATCAATAATGAAATTGGACGGATCTAAAATGTGATGGCGTCTTCTATTTGACCAAGGTGAGTGGGCTCTACAGCCGACCAAAGAGTGATGTTTTCGGCCCAACTGTTGGTAACATTGGCCTTGGCACTTTGCGATTTTGGGTTTCAGGAGTTCGTCTTAAGGAGCCTTGGGCCTTTAACCTTTTTATAGATTCCCTAAAACTCGCATTTTGACTTTTATTTATGATAGAGTGCTGAAACTCTTAAAAGCATTTAGATAGGCATTAAATGCGTGTTTGTTTGGGAGAAAATTTCATGATTATGGATGCCAAAGAAATGTTTTCCCCCTTTTCGGGTTAAGGAATTCATTTTTCTAACTTTAAGCATGCAACCACTGGGGGTTCGCCCCAGTGGCCACCCTTCCATCTTGGAAGGGAGATGTTAGAGGTTCAAATCCCCACCTTCTCGGGGGGATTGGCGTGGGGAAGGTTTCATTTCAGGAGTGAGTTTTTTCGGGGCAAAAGTCTGAGAGTGAGTGTTAGAGTAGGATTAGAGTAGGACTGACAAAAAAAAAAAAAACTGTAAGCATGCATATGTTTTTCGACCATAAATAATTTTCCGTTAACTAATCATTTCCAGCAAATCAAACACGTAAAAAAAAGTTCAGAAGGCTAAATTTGCCAAAAATTTCTTCACTCAAACAAACATATCCTAATTGACCGTTTGATATTCAAAATCTTTATGTTCTCAATAGTCCATTGGTATAATCATTGTCCGAAAAGTCATCCATTAATTGCGTGCAATGCTTGTGTTCATTTGTAGCATACTACATTCGTATATTCTTGATCACAACTTCAAGTATTCCTTCTCGCTATAAATAGTGTGATTAGAATTCTGCTAAAGGTAGGAGTAAGTCATAGTTTTAGGGTAAAACCCGAAACCAATATCAGACGGGTGGAGACCAAATAGGAATTTGCATTTGCATATCGAATTGAAATTTACTCAAGAAACGGAAACTGTTGTGGAAAAAAAGTAAAGCAATCTACAATTAAACCAGACTGAGTATAAATAACAGAAAAATGCTTGGGTAACGGCGGTCCCCCTTAAGAAAGAGACGGTGCCTTCCCTGCCAATCAATTTCCCAAACATACTGGTTAAATTGCTTAGCTGGTTTCTTTGAAAATTAGGAAGGAAAATATCCCTTGATGGGATGATAGTGAGATTCCTTATATGATAAAAATGAAATTAAGAAAGTGATTAATGTGAATAAAACCAATAAAATACATATAACAATACAAAATTTATAATTCGTAACTATTCACGCAACCACCAGTTGTATCATTACTGACGAAGGTAACTGTGCCGTCATGCAAGCACCCTACTAAATAACATGGTTATAATTCTGCTAAAGGATACGGCAATAAATGGACTTTAGTTTAATCTATGGGAAATGGCTTTCCGACCAAGTTTGATGACGGGACTTCGCATTAATGCAAAAATTTATTGTTTTGCTGGGCCAACTCTCGTTCTGCACGAGGACGAAATATAATACTGAAAGGAAGGAAATAACTTAATTAATTTTGTGTTGGCCATGCAATAAAAGAAGCTTATTCTTCAGGAAGAATACCAAAAGAGAGTATGAACAGAAACATTTTTGTCTTTCTTTATCGGAAAAAGCAGGGAAGGAAACATCCGATTTGTTGGCTTAGCGGTTGTGCGCGCAGAAAGCTAGGAAGCATGCATTATAAATCACCTCATCAAGCGACATTCTAACACAGACCAAATTCGCAGTTCAGCTCAATATTTGCTCTCAGTTCCTCAAGTCTGTACACACAATTTCCAATCAGTGTTGTCCACCCTTCTTCAAGTTTGCGAACTCGATTTCTTGACCGTTGTAATTGGAATTGAAAACTGTCGGAAAAGCACAGTGCAATTCGGTGCGAGAGCCTCACGTGCGTATCAGAGGTATGAAACGGTGATCCTGATGTAGTTTCTCTCTAATCTAGCACATTAGATGCATCAGGTTGATCTCAGAACCTGAACTAAGTTAGCTAGAATAAACGTGTATATACCGTTCAAAATGAATCAAAGCATGTCTTCAGAAAAATTCTCAGTAAAATGATTAGTGCCAGCAATTCTTGTGACCTTCACCTGCAGAGGATTTGCACGTATGCTATATCCAGATAGCGTCCCTTTTTCTATCTCCAACAATGTTTCGACTAATTCATTGATCTCATTTGCATCCCAAACAGATAGAAACTTCTCAGTGCTGCTGATTATTGCTAGATACTTAAGAAAATTGGGCTTGTCCCCGTCTATGTCCTAAATCACAGATTCAAACTTCACGGACACAACATGTTTACTCAGTATGGATCTGCGATTGGCGGGCTCGTGCTCCTACAGGCGATGCTCCAGCAGTACTTCCCTTCTGTACTCCGTGAACTCTTGGAACGATATTTCTACAAATGGGTGAGCTTCTTCTATCCATACGTCGAGATCTCGTTCCACGAGTTCACAGGCAAATATATGAAGCGCAGCGAGGCCTTCATGGCCATTCAAAACTACCTCACCGAGAATGCCGCTTCCCGGGCCAAGAGGCTCAAAGCAGATTCTGTCAAAGACAACCGGCCCCTCATCCTGAGCATGGATGACTACGAGGAGGTCGATGATGAGTACAACGGAGTGAATATCACGTGGTCCTCGAACAGAATCGTCCCTGCGAGCACGACGTTCTCGTTATATCCCACGACACAGAACCCGAGGTACTACACGCTCACATTCCATCGGCGCCACAGGAAATTGATCACTCAATCCTACATCAACCACGTACTGACCGAAGGAAAGGCGATCGCTAGCAGAAACCGGCAGCTGAAGCTCTACACGAGCGACCCGCAAGACTCCATGTGGATCCATGCGGTTTTCAAGCACCCCGCGACGTTTGAGACCTTGGCCATGCACCCGGACAGGAAGACGGCAATAATGAATGACCTCACGAAATTCACTGAGAGCAAAGAGTACTATGCTAAGATTGGCAAGGCTTGGAAGCGCGGGTATCTGCTTTACGGTCCGCCCGGGACTGGTAAGTCCACCATGATTGCTGCGATGGCTAATTTCTTGAAGTACGACGTGTACGATCTAGAGCTCACGGCGGTTAAAGATAACACGGAACTGAGGAGGCTTCTGATTGAGACCTCAAACAAGTCTATCATTGTGATCGAGGACATCGATTGCTCTCTCAATCTCACGGGCCAGAGGAAGAAGGCAGAGGAGCAGAATAACGACAAGGATGACGATCCTCTAAAGAAAATGACCAGAACAGATAAGGAGAGTAGCAAGGTCACTTTGTCTGGTCTTCTTAACTTCATTGATGGAATTTGGTCTGCTTGTGGTGGGGAAAGAGTCATAGTATTTACGACTAATCACGTCAACAAGCTCGACCCTGCTCTTATACGGAGAGGAAGGATGGACAAGCACATCGAGATGTCGTATTGTTGCTTCGAAGCATTCAAGGTCCTCGCCAAAAATTATCTGAATGTCAAAAACCATCCATTGTTCGAAACAATTAGCCGGCTGTTCAGCGAGACCTACATGACTCCTGCCGATGTTGCGGAAAACTTGATGCCTAAGTCCAACAACAAAGATGTGGAGGCTTGCTTGAGGAACTTGATACAAGCTCTCGAAGCAGCGAAGAAGAAAGCGGCAGAACGAGTACGACTGGAGGCAAAAAGGGAAAAGCAAGAGAAGAGATTGAAGTGGTGGAGAGAAACAAAAAAGAAGGTGGAACATCTGCTAAAGAAGGAAAATTGAGCGAGTTGATCTGCCAAAGATGAATTTTGTATTGGATTACATGCTCTAGTTTCTGTATTGTTGTCTTATATTTCATTACGTAGTCCAGATGAACATTTCTATCCTGTATTTACTTTGAAATTAGTTCACTCACTCCTTTTAACTATTGCAGATCACAGACTTTCTTTGCTTCTTTTACTTATTTACTAATTTTTTGCCGCCGGAAGTTCGGCTAAACAATCGCGAGTCCTTTGATTTCCTCAAACTACATGGTCCTCAGACCAAATTTTCGTTCGGCCTCCTGTCCTTGGTCTTTTTGTTGCATCTGTACTAGAGCAAACATATAATAACGGATTCGAAATTGTAACCAAGCATTGCATTGGTTCTATACCTGATTTATAACTCGAAAGTTTCTCTGGCCCTTTGCTAAAAAATGATTTCTTTTCCATGAGCCGTGGCAGGGGAAGCTAAAGTAAGCGACTCAGAAAGGTCAGGTGGTTTTGTATCTCAAACTACCTACAGGTTTCAAAACTTGCCGACAACTAAATTTCGATTGGTATTGTAATATGATAGTAAGTGATCCACGAATTTTATGAAAGTACCAACAATTATATAGCTTGATACGTGATAGGATGTTATTAATAGTTTTGTAGAAGTACCAACAGTTATTTTACTGTTTCAACTTATCCGTTATTTCTATTTATTACCAATATTTACTTGTTTAGCTTACCAACGTATTAAAGTTATTAACTTTTGTACAAAGTTACTGACTCTCATGTGAGTGCATTTATCAACTCTAATTTGATTGGTTTAGAATTACCATATGTTCCAAAAACTTACCGACATTTATATATAAGAACGTCATATTAAAGTTGCTAATTTTCATAGAAAGTTACCGGTATTAACTTTGAATATTTACTTACTCTTCACGATTCAAATACCATTTAGATTTAATTTTAGTAATTCTTGTTTGATTGAGTTGGCAATGCTTATTAAATTGTTTCGAAATCACCTCCTGTCTTAATAGATTTTCAGCCCTTCATATATTTATTTTTTTGGCGAATGCTGTAAGCATGTTAACGTTACTAGTTCTTATAAAAGAAATTACTAACTATTATTCTAGCCATCTTACCAATTTATATTTGATTGCAACTCAAGTAAGTTGGAACCCAAACAGATGTGTACAGATGTTTACAATTTACTGGATAGTTTTCACTTTTGAAACAATCAAATAAAAATTGGTAAATAACTCAAATAAGAGTTGGTAACTTAAACTTTGAGTATAATTATTGATAAATTATTGCAATATAGTTAGTAGTAGTAAAAGAGAGTCTAAAATATTGGTGAGCTCTCCAAATTAATGTGGTAAATTATTGAACGAATTAATTGTGTTTATTTTCGTCCCGAGAATAGAAACAAAAATATGGGTTTACGAAAATAAAAAATAAACAAGCAATGGGGCCAAAACCAATTAAACTAGATTGAATTATGCATATGGAGTCTGGACACAGTAGGACTAGATTGACTTAAACATTAAGTTATGGGAGGTGGCTTACCGACCAAACTTGACCTGGATTACGCGTTGATGCATATTCATGCTTTAGCTGAGCATCTCATCCCGCACGAGGGCGAGGATAATACTAAAAAGAAGGATACCATTAGGAGAGTGTGAATCGAACTATCTTTATTGGCCGTACCATAACAAAAGCTTATCCTTCTGGATTGATACCAGTAGGAGAGTGTGAATCGAACCATCTTTATCTTTCTTTTTGGGAAAAAGCAGGGAAGGAAATCTTCCAGTTGTTTCCTAGAGTTGGTGCGCACGGAAAGCTAGGAAGTGTGCGTTATACATGCCTCATCGAGTGACAATTCTAACCCAACCATATCCCAATTCAGCTCAGTTCCGCTCTCTGTTCCTCAATTCCAGAGCACAATTTCTAGTCAATATTGTCATCTCTTCTTCGAGTTTGCAAACTCGATTCCTTGGAATCGAAGGATCGTGGGGCAAGCCGCAAAGCATTCCGGGATGAGAGTTTCACGTAGAACTCAATTTACTCTGATTTGAGACGCCGTTATCGTGGATGCTCTAGTTGTTTTGTACTCCAGCATGAGTAAAAATATACATAAAGTTGATTCCAGAACCTGAACATTAAAGTTGGCCATGTTGTTCTTATGCTCCTTCAAAAGAGGCAGGCTACATGTTCGATTCATAGGAGAGATGTTTGCGCTGTAGGGATCTGAGATCGGTGGGCTGGTGCTCCTAGTCCTAGAGACAATCCAGCAATACATCCTTCCGAACTCTGCCGTCTCTTGGAATGACACTTGCACAAGTGGGCAAGCTTCTTCGATCCCTACGTCGAGATCTCGTTCCCCGATTTCACATGCAAAGGCATGTGAAAGCGCAGCGAGGCCTCCGCCGCCATTCAAAACTGCATCGCTGAGAACGTCGCTTCCTGGGCCAAGAGGCTCAAAGCAGATTCCGTCAAAGACAGCCGGTCCCTCATCCGGAGCATGGACGGCTAGGAGAAGGTCACTGACGAATACGAGGGCGTGAAGATCACGTGGTCCTCGAACGGGAGTACCATCCACTGTAGGAACAATTAGCCAGCTGTTCGGTGAGACTAATATGACTCCTGGCGATGCCGCGGAAAACTTGATGCCAAAGTCTGACAACGGAGACATGGAGCCAGAGTTGACCGTACCATCATGTGCCAGTCCGGTGGGTAAGAGATTGAGTTGGCACCCAATGTGGGCTGTACTATCATGTGCCAATCTCGTGAACAAGAAGTTGAGGATCGTACCATCATGCACTGGGCACGGGGGTAAGAAATTCAATACAATTTTGCACCTTGAGGATGTTGACATATGACTAGTCATTGACAAGCCTATGAATAAGAAATTATTAAAATATGTTTCGAGTTTAAGTCTATTGAATGAACTCGACCCAAGTTTATTTGGGCATTAAATCGGTAGGATCTTGCATAATACGGAAATCTCATCCGTATTGGTGTAGTGATCTTGAACGTAATTCATTTCCTTTACGAGCTGCAGTCGGCGAAGAAAGAGACAAATTATATGTGCACGAGTTGGTTTCTACATTGAAGTCAGCAAGGAAAATAAATTTGAGGAGAATTGACCGCGGATTTCCTTTTCACGTTGGACTCGGTTTCATGAAGGGATAACAATAAATTAAACATAACGAAATCTTTTCTTGCGGAAGTCGGTTTGGGAGATTTGTTTATTATTCTAGTCCACGTAAGAGTCGCTTTCAAGAATTTGAAAGTCATCAAGTTCACTATATATATTTGGCAATGCGTGGAGAAGAATGGATGCCGTTGTTGATGCATGCAATCTTGAAGCCCCGTTTCGACGTCGAGTGCTTGGTCGTGGGTTTCTTCGTTGATTTCGTTCATGCAATTACATCCAAGAAAGATTAGTGTTTGTAGTCGTGAAATCTTGTGATATGATTTGTGAATTTTTTTATAAGATTGAAATACTATTTCGCGAGGAGTTTTGAGACTAAACACTACGTGCATTATTAGTGTAATTTGGGCTTGGGAAACACCATGAGTGTTTGAGTGATTCGATCTCCATTATATCGCTTCATATATAGTGAATTTGTCGCCAGTCTCCCCATAAATGTAGGTCTCTATGATCGAACAACGTGAATCTCATGTTTGATATGTATATTTTCTTCTTCTATCTATATTATTATTCGATCTATTGCTTTCCGTAATAGAACTTAGTGATCTACAGTGAAATAAGGGATTCCCGCATGTCCAATTGAGAGAATACCGTGGCGAAGATCAAAATGGCTGCCCAAATAAGATTGGCGGTAAACCTTTGATTAGGGTCTTCAAAATATTTCAAGAGGTGCCAAGGGAGCACGCAATTGAGAAAACGGTTAATACCCAGTCATTAGATTAATGTTGAGAAGCTAGGAAGTATTAAGACACGATCAAAGTAGTTATACGGGAAATGGGCAGTTGGTTATGGAAGGACCATGCCTAAAGATAGATGTGGTTACTAAGAGGTGAACAATTGCTAAGCGGTTACGAAATTTCTCTATAAATACCGTGGACGAGCAACAGGGCAACCTGGACAACATATTGAATGTCTTTACTTTATCTTTACATTATCATATTTTTGTTTATCTGGTTGTAACTTTCATATTCCCATCGTTGATTAGATTCCAGCAAGTATATTTATCTTGGTGCGGGTTCGTCAATTAGATTCTAGTGTTATACTTTTAGTCCAAACGGTGTTATCGATTAAATTCCGACACAATTTAAGTTTGATTTAAAGATTTGAGGTTTAGCCATCAGGTTGTATAATTTTTTTTTTTTTTTTTGGTAATTGGAGATTTTATATTATCATATTTGATATCCTCTGTCTGGAATTGAGCAGAACCTATGTCTCCTTTAAATAAAAGTCGAAAATATCATTTGGTAAAAAAATATTTCATTATGAGAACAAAATCGGTGAAACGCTTGAGGAACTTGATACAAAGAGCTTGAAGCAGCGAAAACGAAAGCCGAGAAAGAAGCACAATTGAAGGCGAAAATGGGAAAGCTAGAAAAGAGATGGAAGTGGTGGAGAGAAGCGAAAAGGAAGGTGGAACACCTGCTAAAGAAGGGAAATTGAGCGGTTTCATGGGAGGAAGGATGAATACCGAAGAAGTTGCTTTATTTTTGCTTTATATTTGATATTAAGTGAAGCAGAATTTGGAAGGATAGGGTCAAATTAGGAGACTGGCACACTAAGAGTGTCAAAACTTGGTATGAAGGATATTTAAGTATCAAAAGTTAGAAAATGTATGCTTAAGTGCCAAAATCGGAGCACAATAAATCAGTTAAGTATCAACGACAAGAAAATCCAATCAAAATACTAAAATGATATTTTTTTTAGCAAGACAAATGCAACATTTTGCATAGTACATGGCTAGATAAGCCGAAAACATCGTTGTTTTGCTTTGGATTTAAATTTTAATATAAATATTAATTAAATTATACTTACAACTAAAATATATATATATATATATATTTAAAAAGAAGGAATAAGAAGAAGTTGCAGGAGGCGTTGGGTGAGGGCTGTGCAAGCCCTCGCCATTCTACAATCTCCTCTCTCTTTTTTAAAAGAAAGATAGTTTTAAATTTGATTTAATTAATATTTATATTAAAATTCAAATAAGACATCATTTTGACTCTTCTTTACATGTCGTTTTGTCTCTTCTTTGCTGACTCAATTCTTCAGTGATTCACATAGACGAGTTATATTATTAAAAAAAAAAAAAAAAAAAATACCACGTAGGATTTCTAGGAACGTTCATAGGATTTGGCACTCGGATGTCTCAATTTTTTTAAAAATGATAGCATTTATATGTATCTTTCGTAACTTTTGACATTTAAATGTCATCTTGTGTCAAGTTTCGACACTTTTGCTATACTTCTATTGTTAAATTAGAGAAATGTTTAAATAGTGCGGAAAAGAGACAAATGTAAAATTTCTAGTTAGCTAACTGTACTGATAGCGTGGAGAATGGACAATTCCTTAGTCACACAATTTGGATGAGAGAGAGGGACAATTGTGTCTTGCTTAGAAACTTCCACATGCTTGTGTTTGAGAAAGGAATTTTTTATGGATATCCTTTGATTGTCCCACTGTATACGGTGGTGCCACTCAAATCGATATATGTTTAATGAAAAGGACATAATTTTATTTATAAGTTTTATTTTTAAAAACAAGGAACCTTCATATGCCTGCTTGTGTAGGAAGAAAGAAGACTAAACAGTCCAAGCATGTGAAAGCGTCGTGCGCCGACTTCATAGAAAATCTATTTTCCTTATTTCAGCTAAACATGCATTTCTCGATGATGATCGTGACGATTGCTTTCTAAGGAAGTCGCTTCCCGTTTTCCAAAGTGACCTTTGACCAATGTCACCCCCATTCACTTTGTCAGGAAAGTCGGGCTCCTCAACAGTTTAGTAATTCAGCGACAGATCACCAAGCATTTAATACTGGTTCTAGGAAAGATTAGGAATTAAATCAAGAATCTGTATCAAGACAGATGAACAAATACTCGTGGATCAGGTGAGGCGTGGATCACACGAGCATTAGTATGAACAAATCACAGAAGACAAGAAACGTCCATATGCCTACTTGTTTAGGAAAAAAAGAGATTAAATGTGCGTTTGTTAACTATTATGTTCCCAATAATAATTTCTGTTCAGAAATGATTTTTTTTATTATATTCCCCGAACGAATTTCTTTACATTCAAAGGTGTTTGGGACATGTTTGGCAACTATCATGTTTCAGAGAAGAATTTCTACTTAAAAATGATTTTTTCTAATTCAATTTTCGAGGCATTTGATAACTGTACAAAGTTTTTATTTCGAGATTAGAAATGCGTTTCTTTTAATCTTTTACATTTCTTTTTTTTCCTTTTCATCTGCTAACGGCTAAATGGAGAAGAAGAAGAAAAAAGGAAAAAAGAAGAGAGAGAAAATTGCATAGTTCTTAAGTTGTTTCCAATGATAAAGAAAAAACCCCTCTTTTAATTTCTAGTTTCTATTTTAAATTTATTTTCGAGAATAAAAAATTAATTAATATTATCAAATGAATTTTTATTTTTTTGTTTCAAAAAATAAATGAATAGAAATAATTACTATTTAGTCGATTGTCAAATATCGTCTAAGTAGTCCAAGCATGTGAAATGACATTTGCATTGACTTGATTGTGTTTGTTCTCTGTCCTCAGAGAGAGAGAGAGAGAGAGACGTGATAAATTTGCCCGTCTTCTTGGCTTTTTCCCGCATTATGTCATGACGTGACATCAACCAATCGGCGTCAAACATTCTTGTGCATCAAGATCGGATTGCCGACTCCTAATTTTTCAAGACTAAAATAATATCTGTCGCTGACTCGATAGGGCGTGGCCTTTTTGTCCTTTGAGAAAGAGACGTGGTGGGATTAGCTGGTCCTGCTGTAAAGAAGAGAAAAGAAATCGGTGAACAGCTGATTTTGGACCACGTGCAACGACTCACGTCAAACCGAGTTGGCTATTCCTTTTCAATGGAAAAATGATACAAATCTTTTTCTTTAACTTTAACTCAATATAAAATTTAATCCATAAATTATATTTTCAGAACTATATTAAACATTTTTATACAGTTTAGGAATTCAAAAGTTCGGAGATTATATTAAAAAATTAAATATTTATAAATCACATTGCATATTGAGCTAAAGTTTAGGGACTATATTTAGTAAATCAAAAGTTTATGGACTAAATTATATATTGAGTCAAAATTCAATAACTGTTTAGGTTATTATTCCATTTTTAACTATCAAAGAGCACTATTTTGATTGTCACCCTGACTTCCTTCAACCGGTTTCAGCCCACGGATAAAACTCAAAGGGAGATAAAGCGTGCAAAGCTTTGACAGTTGAAGCTTGTCTTCTGGTCAATTCCTCTGGAGTGGCTGTTGCTACTGATCAATTTGGCTCTCGGCTCCGTATGATATTTGCCGAAGCGGTTGTTCTCGCCGGTTGAGGAGCATCTGGGCCGTTTTGGACAACATCCCATGTCGTAAGATCCGTTGAATTTAAGTAAAAACTCATGTTACGGTTCTGGTCTAATTGGCACACTGGCATTTTCAGTTTGAGTTCTGTCTTATGGAGCCTCGGGGTCTTCAACTTTCTAATAATAAAGTGACTTTGACATATAGAGCAAAATGACAAGAAAGAAGGAAAATCGAAAGAGAACTCCTCCTTGGTAGCTTTCCGACCAAAGCCAGACCATGGCTTCGTGTTCATACGAATCTATGCTCTAGCTGAGCCTGCCCTGGTTTCTGCACCAAAGACGAGTATAATACCATAAAGAAAAATAATTTTTTAATTGATCTTTTGTTAGCCAGACAATAACACAAGCTTATTCTTTAGAATTGATACCAAAAGACAGTATGAACAGAAACTATATTTGTCTTTCTTTGTTGGAAAAAAAGCAGGGAAGGAGAGTCGTTGCTTAGCAGTGAAGGACATTTATAAAAGCTTGGCGTGCATCTATAAATGTCCTCATCCAGGGACCTTCTGACACAAACCAAATTCGCAGTTCAGCTCAATATTGCCCTCTGTTACTCAACTCCAGTACACAATTTTCTAGTCAATATCGTCCTTATTTCTTCTTCAAGTTTGAGAGCTCGGCTCCTCTGTCGTTGTATGCGGAACTGAAGGATTGAAGGAGGGTGAGTCGCGGCGCATTTTGGTGCGAGTGCTTCCCGTGTATCAGAGGTACGAAGATACGATGCTAATCCAGTTGATCTCTAATCTAGCATGAGTAGATATATATAAAGTTAATTCCAGAACCGGAACACTAAAGCTAGCTCGGTGTTTCAACCCTAGTCGACATGCTACTCCAAAAGAGACGGCTTAAAACTCAAGGCATAGATGCATAGGTGAAAGAAGACAAGAAGCTAAGGGAATATAGGAAGAATCGTGAAAAAGGAAGAGGAACCATTGGGAGAATTTTCTGTATTCTATTCCGTTCTTTTACTGTGTACAAAGCCGTGTGAATGTAGTACAGGAGGTGTACAAAAGAAAGGAAATATATTCAATGAATCAAATCTAATATTTGATTAATCCAATCTAATCCTTGATTGATTTAATGAATCAATCTCAATCCGAAAGGATTTCCTCTAGATCAAGCGTATCTTCCAACAATATGAGCTCTCCAAGATGAATCAAAGCATGTGTCTAGAAAAGTTCGTTCCGGTTTTGTCACTTTTCTGAGGAAGAAAGACAGAACTGTTTCCCAGATCGCTTTCCATTTTTAATATCTCCAACGATGTTTCGGCTTATAAATTGATCTTATATGCTCGTCCCCATTTACTCTCATAACTCGCAGATTCGAGATTCAAAGAAACAAGATGATTGCCCAGTATGGGTCTGCCATCGGCGGGCTCGTGCTCCTACAAGCGATGATCCAGAAATACTTCCCTGCCATGCTCCGCGACCTCCTGGAGCGTTACTTCCACAAATTGGTGAGCTTCTTCGATCCCTACGTCGAGATCTCGTTCCCTGAGTTCACGGGCAAGTATATGGAGCACAGCGAGGCCTTCACCTCCATTCAAAACTACCTCACCGAGAACGCCACTTCCCGGGCCAAGAGGCTCAAGGCAGATTCCGTCAGAGACAACCGGTCCCTCATCCTGAGCATGGCCGATTACGAGGAGGTTGCCGACGAATACAAGGGCGTGAAGATCACTTGGTCCTCGAACAAAATCGTCCCGCCGAGCACGACGATCTCGTTTCATTCCGCGGCGCAGAGCCAGAGGTACTACAAGCTCACGTTCCACCAGCGTCACAGGTATTTGATCACTCAATTTTATATCGACCACGTGCTGACCGAAGGAAAGGCGATCAAAAGCAAAAACCGGAAGCGGAAGCTCTACACGAACGACCCGCAAGACTGCACGTGGATCCCTGCGGTTTTCAAGCACCCCGCGACATTCGAGACCCTGGCTATGCACCCGGACGGGAAGAAGGACATAATGAACGACCTCACGAAATTCACTGAGCGGAAAGAGTACTACGCTAAGATCGGCAAGGCTTGGAAGCGCGGGTATCTGCTTCATGGTCCGCCTGGGACCGGTAAGTCCACCATGATTGCTGCGATGGCTAATTTCTTGAACTACGACGTGTACGACCTAGAGCTGACGGCGGTTAAAGATAACACGGAACTGAGGAGGCTTCTGATGGAGACCTCGAGCAAGGCTATCATAGTGATTGAGGACATTGATTGCTCGCTCGATCTCACGGGCCAGAGGAAGGAGGCAGGGGAAGATGACAAAGACAAGGAGGATGACAAGGATGATAACCCCCTAAAGAAGATGACCAAAAAAGAGCAGAAAAGCAGCAAGGTCACTTTGTCGGGTCTTCTTAACTTCATTGATGGAATTTGGTCTGCTTGTGGTGGGGAAAGAATCATAGTATTTACGACTAATCACCTCGACAAGCTCGACCCTGCTCTTATACGTAGAGGAAGGATGGATAAGCACATCGAGATGTCGTATTGCTGCTTTGAATCATTCAAGGTCCTCGCGAGAAATTATCTGAATATCGAGCACCATCAGCATTTCGAAACAATTAGCCAGCTGTTCGGAGAGACTAAAATGACTCCTGCCGACGTCGCGGAAAACTTGATGCCTAAATCTGACAACGAAGATGTGGAGGCTTGCTTGAGGAAATTGATAGAAGCGCTCGAAGCAGCGAAGAAGAAAGCCGAGAAAGACGCACAGTTGAAGGCAAAAAAGGAAAAGCAAGAGAAGAGATTGAAGTGGTGGAGAGAAGCTAAAAAGAGGTGGAAAATCTGCTGAAGAAGGGAAACTGAGCGGTTTATTGGAGAAGCGAGAGACGATGGAATGGCCATGCAACTCAACTCAGATGGGATCAAATTGAAGTCATTGAACAGATTTTGGAAGAGTAGGATTCAATGTGGAAATATTTAGTAGTCCAGATGAATTTTTCTGCCCTGTTGTTACTCTGTAATAAGTTCACTCCTTTTAGCTAGTGCAGATCATTGGGTTCTATGTTTGCTTCTTCTTCTTCTTCTTCTTCTTGTTTCTTTTTTATTTTTTATGTTTTTAGCCGTCGGAACTTCTGCTAAACAATCGTGACTCCTTTGATTTCCTCTATATAATTGGTCGTTGGACCAAATTTGGTTCGATCTCGTAACGTTGAGTGGGTCAAAAAGGTATGCAAAGAAAAGGAAAAAAGAAAAAGATTGACTACTCAACAAAGGAAGGGAAAAAGGGCTTAGCTTCCTTGGATATATGGACAGACAGCACGCACGTATCAGAATGGAAAGAAGAGCAAGAACAGAGGAAAGGAAGGAGAAAGAAAAAAGAGAAAGGAGAAAGGAACGGGTACTTGTCAACGACGCCTCCTCAGCCCGCATTACGAGATTGTCTTGCTTGGATGGCTAAGTCAGTTGATTTTTGGTATTCTGTGATGAGGAATGCCGATCTCTCTTTTGATATTGTAAGACTCATGAATAGATTTGTTGTATAAAGTTCGATCAAGTGTGTAGTACGAATTGCTTTTTGTGAGATGGTTTGACTTCAAACGTTTTGTGTACTAGCTTGCGAATTTGCTTCAGGGAGATAGCTTCCGAATATATTTAAGAAATTCTTTCATGAGGAGGATTTTGACAAATGAACTGAGTTGCCAAGATTATTTGTTTCGATCTGTGAAACTAATTTGCGATAGAAATTTTATATAGACTTTGTAGAAAGAATTGATTTGTGAAAGATTATATATTTTGGTTTGTGAAATCAATTGTAATACAAATTGATTAAGAATTAAGTTTTACACAATGACGCGAGTCTCATTGAAGCTACTTCTAGGGTATTTGTAATCAAGGGTTAAGTGTTACATAATGACACAATCATGGGAGCTATCTGTATGGCTTTGTACTATTAATATGCGTTAGTCAAGGATTAAGCACTACATGGTAACACAAGTCTGGTTGTAACCAGTTTTAGTGCCTTGTACTATTAACATGTGATGATCAAGAATTAAGTACAACACGATAAGGTAAATTTTATGAGAGCCACCTCGAGAATCTTGAGTTAAAAATTAATCAATTATAGATGAAAGAGCAAGAGGTGTAGAAATGTGATATATGAGAATCTGTTCTCTCTCGATCTTTGAGGTGGATCGATCCTCTTAACTAATTTCTGGACTTAAGGCAATAGTACCATCAGCTACTTATCTCCTATGTCACATGCGCGACTTGCTTTGTACTGTGAAATTCATAGGACCATGCTTCTCTTTGGGGCAGATATAGGACCACGGTTAAGGAAGCACATTAATTGAACTTGTGAGCGATGCTTTGACCACATAATCTCTCTGCACAGTAAAGCGAATCCAAAAGAGATAGTCTCAACCTCAAATTTAGACCAATAAATTCCATAAAAAGCCTATATGGGTTATGGTAAGTTTTAAGTGCCGTTACTTCTTCGGAAAGTGGTCTCATGCATATATTTTTTTTTTTTATGGCCATCTCTTTTACTCAAGCCGCCACCCTCTCGCCGGTTATAGGCATGCTTTTGTTTACTCAATCATTGCTTGTTAACTTGAGTTCAGAAAGTATGGAATGTGGACACTTAACTTAATCGTGCATCTTATTGCACGTATAGTTGGCCGACGACTTATTAATCATCGTTCTAAAAGCAAATGATAATAAAACAAGGAAATAAATTAGACAATCGATTTATGCGATTCAGTCGGTAGGACCTATTCCACGGAGGGAAAAGCAACACATGATTTTATTATAAATTAAGTGATAAAATCGAGATTATAACACTTGAGACACTCAAGCACACAAATTGATCATTAATGTGTAATTTGAGATTTAGAATTTGATGAAATTGTTTAATGGACCTAACCATTTTTGTTTGAATTGTGGTGGTGGATTAAATAAATATTTTTTTATTTGTATAGAACTTTGTTGAAATGAAACAACTCATTTTTAATTTGATATGTATATTATATCTTGGGTTTGAAGTATGAATTTTTGGTAATGATTTATAGATATGCATAGTAGTTCTGCTTAGAAAGGACATTACTCATTGGGTTGTAGTTGCTCGTTACTTTTGTCTTTAATCTTTTCAACGTGACCCGACACTGATGAGCGAGCTATCCCTCTGCGTCACAGACCAGCCACCATCCCAGAGTTGAGTACGCGCTTCAGCCCAAGGGATGACCCGACTTCAAGAACCGAAACTGCCGAGGTAGTCACCGCATCTGGGCCACCTCGAGATCCCGCTGTTGTCACCACCACGCCTACCAGGTCGTCCCTTCTCCGATTAAACTCTTGTAGTATTTTGATTCACTCTATATTTGTCTCATGATCTGGCCTCTGTTTTGCGGCCTTTTCAATGGACTGCCTTAACCGGATCGTCACTAAGTCCATTACCACAAGGGAGATTCATCATTTCCAGCGAGTCACTCGTCAAGCTAGCCCAGTCGTTGTCCAGCTCGTGGCGAGACAAAGAGCGCCGTTCTCCCTGCAGCTCGTCTTCTCGTTTCGCTGCTCAGCCACTGTTTGTTTAGTCGGCACAGGGTCACAGCTTCGAAGTTACCAGACTGCTGAGTTAACTGTCCGGCCGACGTGTCTGGTTCGAGTCATTCGCTGTCTTCGCAGGAAATCACCGTTCCCCATCTTGTCTTGTTTTGACTCTTGGGCCATCAGGAACTTAATCTCAGTCCAAGGAAAACGTGGGGTACTTCTTGTTTTGATGGGTGCTTGACTTGCTTCCCGGACTCATCTCTGTGTTTTCGTCTTGAACTGCTCATCTCTCCTTTCAGGAAGTTGCTCCGAATGTGGTGGGGGACTTCATACTTTGTTTTGGCTGTTTTCGTCTAATTTCTTTCTTCTATCCGTTGGGTTATTCGACCTTGTTCTGTTTTAATTGCTTGCTTATAGCTATATATTTCTAAGTTTATTCGTGTGTCTCAGATAAAAAGCTATGCAGGATGATTATTCTGTTACAAATTAACCATGTACTCCACACTTTAGAAATTGCATATCTCTAGTTTAGTTTAGATCACATCATCCCTTTTAATTTCATGATTACATCGCACCGGATTTACTTGTTGCATATAAAAAATATCGTTCACGGCATGTTACAGGCATTTGTTACACCCTAGATCAGCATATTAGGGGGCATGTTTTGTGAAACCATATGAACTTCATTTAGGAAATTGCATCTTAGACATTTACATATTTAGAGAAAGCCATATTTAGAGTTATGTTCATATTTGGATATGTGAGCAATTTTTTTTTTTTTTTTTCATTTCATTTAGATTCTATCTCTCATCATTAAATTAAGAGATTCATATTTCGGCCATGGGAGTCTTGCCCCGAAGCGTAATAATAGGGTTTTATATTGATGTTGCACAATATGATTCCGGTTGTTATTACATGTGCCTTGAATGTTTATTATTTTTGAGTGATTTATCGTCTACACACTTTTTCATGGACATGAAGTTGCATGTGAGGAAAAGATTGCGTCAAGAGAAAAGGTACCAATAATAGGCGTTAAATAAGACTAGCATAATCAAGTGCCAGACCCCTGAATCTCTGGTTCACGGAAGTAACACGAACCCATGCATTTTACTTGGCTCCTGATTGATTCAAAACATATTAGTGATGGCTCCTAAAGAAAAACCAAATTGCATCATGACTCAAAAAAATTAATGTTGTAATTGGTAGGGCTTGAGAGAATTCACACCAAGTGCATGCGCCGCCTCATGAGAGGGATGATCCACCCACTTGGTAATCCATCAAGCCATCTTCAGGATTTTAGCCCTCGAGAGGGTTGCAACATTGACTTCCATAGCAAATTACCAATGTTAATTTGTGAGATTAGCCAACTCTTCACGAATTCAGTTATCATTTAGTTCTAGTTTTACAAACTCCTATTTCATTGAGTTAGCAATGTTTATCGTTAGACATGTGCTCGGACAGCCGGAACCAGTTGAGATGTTAGAACATAATTGTGATTGTCAAACCACTAATTCTTTATTGATCTGAAATAATGCAGCAAATGTCTAACTTAAAACAGGGAGATAAATCCATGAAGACTACTTAATTTTCTCTATTCACGCCAACCACTCCATCCACTCCATCTACCCCGTTTTCAGCTAAACTTCAACATTTGCAACTGCAACACCGTCCTCCGTCACTTCTTCAGCAGCAACTCCTCCACTGATGTCACCATTTTCCTTCACTTCTTCAGCAGATGTTCCACTTTCTTTCGCTTCCTCTTTCTCACCACCGACTTTCTTCTCTTTCCCTTCCTTGGCCTTGGCCCGCGATTCTTCCTTGGCTTTCTTCCTTGCTTCCTGCTTTGCCTCTTTGAGCGCTTCTATCAAGTTCCTCAAGCAGGCCTCTGCATCTTCGTCATCGGACTTAGGCATCAAGTTCTCCGTGACGTCGGCAGGTGTCATATTGGTCTCCCCGAACAGTGGGCTGATTGTTTCGAACAGAGGGTGATCCTCGATGTCCAAATAATTCTTTGCAAGAATCTTGAACGCCTCGAAGCAGCAATAGGACATCTCTATGCGCTTGTCCATCCTTCCTCTCCTTATAAGAGCAGGGTCGAGCTTGTCCACATGGTTGGTCGTAAATATGATGATTTTTTCTCCCCTACAAGCTGACCAGATACCGTCAATGAAGTTGAGAAGACCGGATAGAGTTACCTTGCTACTTGTTTGCTCTTCCTTGACCAGCTTCTTTGCCGGATTTGCGTTTTCCT
The DNA here is from genome assembly GCA_014182715.1 of Eucalyptus cloeziana. NCBI lineage: Eukaryota > Viridiplantae > Streptophyta > Magnoliopsida > Myrtales > Myrtaceae > Eucalyptus > Eucalyptus cloeziana. The sequence goes on from CM024642.1 coordinate 24,558,203, forward strand.
CGTCATCTTCGTCATCGTCATCCTCCTCCTTTTTCTTTCTCTGGCCTGTCAGATCAAGCGAGCAATCAATGTCCTCGATCATGATTATAGACTTACTCGAAGCTTCGATTAATAGTTTCTTCAGCATGGTGTTGTCTTTGACCGCAGTCAGCTCGAGATCATACACATCGTAGTTCAAGAAATTAGCCATGGCAGCAATCATGGTGGACTTGCCGGTTCCAGGCGGGCCATAGAGCAGATACCCGCGCTTCCAGGGCTTCCCTATCTTGGCGTAGTACTCTTTCCCTTCTCTGAACTTTTTGAGATCATTTATGATCTCCCGCTTCTTGTTCGGGTCCATGGCCAAGGTCTCGAAATTGGCAGGGTGCTCAAACGGTGCGGAGCTCCAGCCCATGCTCGGATTATTTGTGTAGAGGTTTTGCACCCGGTTTCTATGTGCAATCGCCTTTCCTTCCGTCACGACGTGCTTGATATAAGACTCCGTGATCAATTCTCGGTGTCGCCGGTGAAATAGGAGCCGGTAATACCTCCGGTCCTCGTTCATGGGATGGAGCGAAAGGGACGTGCTCCTGGGGACCCTCTTTCTCGATGCCCACCAGACCTTTACCTCCTCGAACATCTCGCTGACCTCCTCGTTGTCGCCCATGCTCAGAATCGGAGATTGGCTATGTTTGACGGTCTCCGCCTTGAGCCTCCTCGACCGCGAAGTGGCGTGTTCCTTGAGGTAGCTCTGGATGGCCATGTAGGTCTCGCTGCGCGCAAGCCGTTCCCCCTCGAGCTCGGAGAACTCGATGAGGACGTACGGATAGAACAAGTTCATCAACTTGTTAACGCCTCGGTCCAGGAGGGCGCGGATCTGGGGAGGGACGTATTGCTGCCACCGGGGAAACATGACGCAGATGAACGCCAGACCGCCGATCGCGGATCCGAAGCTTGCGAACATCTCTCGAGGAACAAACATGTCTAATTTCTCTATGAATTTCGAAGAGGGATAGTACTAGCACAGCAACTCCTGGCGTTGCTTCTTATGCATCGGTTTTCTTGGGCATCAACAACAAATTCCACGTGATTTTTATTAAACTTATGTCCGATGGAAGCAAGTTGCGAATAAAAATGAAGGCGACCCAAAATTTTCTCGTCTTCTTACTGCTGCTGATGCGTCACTGAGCACGGCCGTGGATTCTTCATCGGTCGTTCTACCGAGTAGGACCGTAAGTTTGGACCGGACAGCGACTCGGGGGTGTCGGCATTGTCTGAATTAGATTAAATTAGGTTGCTCTTTTGTCCTGTCGCCAGATGAAAAATTCCATCCAAAGTGCTCAACAGGCATCATCCTATGCATCATCGACGAGGAAACTGCGTCTTCTCAAGACGTCATCTCCTTGATGTCATATCCTGAAAGCACGTGAATGAAGAAAAGTGTGGTGGGATGCTCCAATTTTTCAAGCCGGCCTTCGCTAGCTCGCGTGCCCTTCTTTTGCACGAGAAAAATTCCAAGACGTAACCTCGGAAGGAAAAGGGGATGGCGACTTGCGAGCCTGCACTTTTTTTTTGGTGACCCGGGAACCCCGAACAGCCGGCAGCCGGCGGGAGAAACCCGGGTGACGCGAGCGGAGGACCCGCCACCCCGACGTCACACTTAAGATCCCATGCGGCCAGCGGGATTTGAACTTCTCTCCTCATCGCAAAGGATCAAGGGAGCCTTATCCAACTAGGCCACCGCAAGCGGTGGTGAGCCTGCACTTATTTTCTTTTCGTTATCCGAGAAAAAAGAACCGGAGAGCGCAATCTTTGCAAAAGGCGATGGACTTTATTGCATGAAGCATCGATTAGCTCTTCTTCTTCTAGATTTTATTTTTCAACCGCGTTGCCCTTGGGACCTAAATCTCTTTCATGTAGATTTTTAACATGTGTTCGATTGATTTCCATAAGATAGAGTAGCATGTTCGATGTGAAGATGACGAAATTAGACTTGAAAGTATTATTTACTTAATTAAGATGTGTAGCATGTTGGATGTGAAGATGACGAAATTAGACTTGAAAATTTACTTAATTATACCCATTCCCCAACTATTCCTATAACTAAGGAAATTGGTATCCATTCCAAGCATTCATAGATAAATAAAAATATATTTTGAACTTGCTAAAATTGTCAATGAAAAATAAGGGACGCCATGAAAATTTCAACTCAGTAAGTTTTAGAACTTGAAAAACATGCAAAATGTATTTCGGAACTTATCAGTCACCTTCTACAATCAATACGACCGTACCACCTGATCGTTGAAGAGAAAACAGAAATGATCATTTGGGTATCATGAAGCTGGAATAGGCTGTGTTACCTACTCGAGCGAGAAGCAAAAATCGTGTAGCACACTGAGTTCGCATGAAGAAGCACTTAGTGCACCGGATTTTCATGATGGATAGATCCGAGCGAGTATTTAGTGCACCCGACAGTAGCGCTCCTTATCACCTGTCTAGCCATTATAAATTTTCTAGGGTATTTGTAATCAAGGGTTAAGTGTTACATAATGACACAATCATGGGAGCCATATGTATGGCTTTGTACTATTAATATGCGTTAGTCAAGGATTAAGCATTACATGATAACACAAGTCTGGTTGTAACCATTTTTAGTGCCTTGTACTATTAACATGCGATGATCAAGAATTAAGTACAACACGATAAGGTAAATTTTATGCGAGCCACCTCGAGAATCTTGAGTTAAAAATTAATTATGAAATTGATCATCAATGTGTAATTTGAGATTTAGAATTTGATGAAATTGTTTAATGGACCTAACCATTTTTGTTTGAATTGTGGTGGTGGATTAAATAAATAGTTTTTATTTGTATAGAACTTTGTTGAAATGAAACAACTCATTTTTAATTTGATATGTATATTATATCTTGGGTTTGAAGTATGAGTTTTTGGTATTGATTTATAGATATGCATAGTAGTTCTGCTTAGAAAGGACATTACTCATTGGGTTGTAGTTGCTCGTTACTTTTGTCTTTAATCTTTTCAACGTGACCCGACACTGATGAGCGAGCTATCCCTCTGCGTCACAGACCAGCCACCATCCCAGAGTTGAGTACGCGCTTCAGCCCAAGGGATGACCCGACTTCAAGAACCGAAACTGCCGAGGTAGTCACCGCATCTGGGCCACCTCGAGATCCGCTGTTGTCACCACCACGCCTACCAGGTCGTCCCTTCTCCGATTAAACTCTTGTAGTATTTTGATTCACTCTATATTTGTCTCATGATCTGGCCTCTGTTTTGCGGCCTTTTCAATGGACTGCCTTAACCGGATCATCACTAAGTCCATTACCACAAGGGAGATTCATCATTTCCAGCGAGTCACTCGTCAAGCTAGCCCAGTCGTTGTCCAGCTCATGGCGAGACAAAGAGCGCCGTTCTCCCTGCAGCTCGTCTTCTCGTTTCGCTGCTCAGCCACTGTTTGTTTAGTCGGCACAGGGTCACAGCTTCGAAGTTACCAGACTGCTGAGTTAACTGTCCGGCCGACGTGTCTGGTTTGAGTCATTCGCTGTCTTCGCAGGAAATCACCGTTCCCCATCTTGTCTTGTTTTGACTCTTGGGCCATCAGGAACTTAATCTCAGTCCAAGGAAAACGTGGGGTACTTCTTGTTTTGATGGGTGCTTGACTTGCTTCCCGGACTCATCTCTGTGTTTTCGTCTTGAACTGCTCATCTCTCCTTTCAGGAAGTTGCTCCGAATGTGGTGGGGACTTCATACTTTGTTTGGCTGCTTTTGTCCCGTTTCTTTCTTCTATCCGTTGGCTTTTTCGACCTTCTTCTGTTTTATTTGCTTGCTTATAGCTATATATGTCTAATATTATTCGTATATCATATAAAAAGCTATGCCGGATGATCATTCTGTTACAAATTAACCATGTACTCCACACTTTAGAAATTGCATATCTCTAGTTTAGTTTAGATCACATCATCCCTTTTAATTTCATGATTACATCGCACCGGATTTACTTGTTGCATATAAAAAAATATCGTTCACGGCATGTTACAGGCATTTGTTACACCCTAGATCAGCATATTAGGGGGCATGTTTTGTGAAACCATATGAACTTCATTTAGGAAATTGCATCTTAGACATTTACATATTTAGAGAAAGCCATATTTAGAGTTATGTTCATATTTGGATATGTGAGCAATATATATATATATATATATATATATATATATATATTTTCATTTCATTTAGATTCTATCTCTCATCATTAAATTAAGAGATTCATATTTCGGCCATGGGAGTCTTGCCCCGAAGCGTAATAATAGGGTTTTATATTAATGTTGCACAATATGATTCGGGTTGTTATTACATGTGCCTTGAATGTTTATTATTTTTGAGTGATTTATCGTCTACACACTTTTGCATGGACATGAAGTTGCATGTGAGGAAAAGATTGCGTCAAGAGAAAAGGTACCAATAATAGGCGTTAAATAAGACTAGCATAATCAAGTGCCCAGACCCTGAATCTCGGTTCACGGAAGTAACACGAACCCATGCATTTTACTTGGCTCCTGATTGATTCAAAACATATTAGTGATGGCTCCTAAAGAAAAACCAAATTGCATCATGACTCAAAAAAATTAATGTTGTAATTGGTAGGGCTTGAGAGAATTCACACCAAGTGCATGCGCCGCCTCATGAGAGGGATGATCCACCCACTTGGTAATCCATCAAGCCATCTTCAGGATTTTAGCCCTCGAGAGGGTTGCAACATTGACTTCCATAGCAAATTACCAATGTTAATTTGTGAGATTAGCCAACTCTTCACGAATTCAGTTATCATTTAGTTCTAGTTTTACTAACTCCTATTTGATTGAGTTAGCAATGTTTATCGTTAGACATGTGCTCGGGCAGCCGGAACCAGTTGAGATGTTAGAACATAATTGTGATTGTCAAACCACTAATTCTTTATTGATCTGAAATAATGCAGCAAATGTCTAACTTAAAACAGGGAGATAAATCCATGAAGACTACTTAATTTTCTCTATTCACGCCAACCACTCCATCCACTCCATCTACCCCGTTTTCAGCTAAACTTCAACATTTGCAACTGCAACACCGTCCTCCGTCACTTCTTCAGCAGCAACTCCTCCACTGATGTCACCATTTTCCTTCACTTCTTCAGCAGATGTTCCACTTTTTTTCGCTTCCTCTTTCTCACCACCGACTTTCTTCTCTTTCCCTTCCTTGGCCTTGGCCCGCGATTCTTCCTTGGCTTTCTTCCTTGCTTCCTGCTTTGCCTCTTTGAGCGCTTCTATCAAGTTCCTCAAGCAGGCCTCTGCATCTTCGTCATCGGACTTAGGCATCAAGTTCTCCGTGACGTCGGCAGGTGTCATATTGGTCTCCCCGAACAGTGGGCTGATTGTTTCGAACAGAGGGTGATCCTCGATGTCCAAATAATTCTTTGCAAGAATCTTGAACGCCTCGAAGCAGCAATAGGACATCTCTATGCGCTTGTCCATCCTTCCTCTCCTTATAAGAGCAGGGTCGAGCTTGTCCACATGGTTGGTCGTAAATATGATGATTTTTTCTCCCTACAAGCTGACCAGATACCGTCAATGAAGTTGAGAAGACCGGATAGAGTTACCTTGCTACTTGTTTGCTCTTCCTTGACCAGCTTCTTTGCCGGATTTGCGTTTTCCTCGTCATCTTCGTCATCGTCATCCTCCTCCTTTTTCTTTCTCTGGCCTGTCAGATCAAGCGAGCAATCAATGTCCTCGATCATGATTATAGACTTACTCGAAGCTTCGATTAATAGTTTCTTCAGCATGGTGTTGTCTTTGACCGCAGTCAGCTCGAGATCATACACATCGTAGTTCAAGAAATTAGCCATGGCAGCAATCATGGTGGACTTGCCGGTTCCAGGCGGGCCATAGAGCAGATACCCGCGCTTCCAGGGCTTCCCTATCTTGGCGTAGTACTCTTTCCCTTCTCTGAACTTTTTGAGATCATTTATGATCTCCCGCTTCTTGTTCGGGTCCATGGCCAAGGTCTCGAAATTGGCAGGGTGCTCAAACGGTGCGGAGCTCCAGCCCATGCTCGGATTATTTGTGTAGAGGTTTTGCACCCGGTTTCTATGTGCAATCGCCTTTCCTTCCGTCACGACGTGCTTGATATAAGACTCCGTGATCAATTCTCGGTGTCGCCGGTGAAATAGGAGCCGGTAATACCTCCGGTCCTCGTTCATGGGATGGAGCGAAAGGGACGTGCTCCTGGGGACCCTCTTTCTCGATGCCCACCAGACCTTTACCTCCTCGAACATCTCGCTGACCTCCTCGTTGTCGCCCATGCTCAGAATCGGAGATTGGCTATGTTTGACGGTCTCCGCCTTGAGCCTCCTCGACCGCGAAGTGGCGTGTTCCTTGAGGTAGCTCTGGATGGCCATGTAGGTCTCGCTGCGCGCAAGCCGTTCCCCCTCGAGCTCGGAGAACTCGATGAGGACGTACGGATAGAACAAGTTCATCAACTTGTTAACGCCTCGGTCCAGGAGGGCGCGGATCTGGGGAGGGACGTATTGCTGCCACCGGGGAAACATGACGCAGATGAACGCCAGACCGCCGATCGCGGATCCGAAGCTTGCGAACATCTCTCGAGGAACAAACATGTCTAATTTCTCTATGAATTTCGAAGAGGGATAGTACTAGCACAGCAACTCCTGGCGTTGCTTCTTATGCATCGGTTTTCTTGGGCATCAACAACAAATTCCACGTGATTTTTATTAAACTTATGTCCGATGGAAGCAAGTTGCGAATAAAAAATGAAGGCGACCCAAAATTTTCTCGTCTTCTTACTGCTGCTGATGCGTCACTGAGCACGGCCGTGGATTCTTCATCGGTCGTTCTACCGAGTAGGACCGTAAGTTTGGACCGGACAGCGACTCGGGGGTGTCGGCATTGTCTGAATTAGATTAAATTAGGTTGCTCTTTTGTCCTGTCGCCAGATGAAAAATTCCATCCAAAGTGCTCAACAGGCATCATCCTATGCATCATCGACGAGGAAACTGCGTCTTCTCAAGACGTCATCTCCTTGATGTCATATCCTGAAAGCACGTGAATGAAGAAAAGTGTGGTGGGATGCTCCAATTTTTCAAGCCGGCCTTCGCTAGCTCGCGTGCCCTTCTTTTGCACGAGAAAAATTCCAAGACGTAACCTCGGAAGGAAAAGGGGATGGCGACTTGCGAGCCTGCACTTTTTTTTTGGTGACCCGGGAACCCCCGAACAGCCGGCAGCCGGCGAGGTAAACCCGGGGTGACGCGAGCGGAGGACCCGCCACCCCGACGTCACACTTAAGATCCCATGCGGCCAGCGGGATTTGAACTTCTCTCCTCATCGCAAAGGATCAAGGGAGCCTTATCCAACTAGGCCACCGCAAGCGGTGGTGAGCCTGCACTTATTTTCTTTTCGTTATCCGAGAAAAAAGAACCGGAGAGCGCAATCTTTGCAAAAGGCGATGGACTTTATTGCATGAAGCATCGATTAGCTCTTCTTCTTCTAGATTTTATTTTTCAACCGCGTTGCCCTTGGGACCTAAATCTCTTTCATGTAGATTTTTAACATGTGTTCGATTGATTTCCATAAGATAGAGTAGCATGTTCGATGTGAAGATGACGAAATTAGACTTGAAAGTATTATTTACTTAATTAAGATGTGTAGCATGTTGGATGTGAAGATGACGAAATTAGACTTGAAAATTTACTTAATTATACCCATTCCCCAACTATTCCTATAACTAAGGAAATTGGTATCCATTCCAAGCATTCATAGATAAATAAAAATATATTTTGAACTTGCTAAAATTGTCAATGAAAAATAAGGGACGCCATGAAAATTTCAACTCAGTAAGTTTTAGAACTTGAAAAACATGCAAAATGTATTTCGGAACTTATCAGTCACCTTCTACAATCAATACGACCGTACCACCTGATCGTTGAAGAGAAAACAGAAATGATCATTTGGGTATCATGAAGCTGGAATAGGCTGTGTTACCTACTCGAGCGAGAAGCAAAAATCGTGTAGCACACTGAGTTCGCATGAAGAAGCACTTAGTGCACCGGATTTTCATGATGGATAGATCCGAGCGAGTATTTAGTGCACCCGACAGTAGCGCTCCTTATCACCTGTCTAGCCATTATAAATTTTCTAGGGTATTTGTAATCAAGGGTTAAGTGTTACATAATGACACAATCATGGAGCTATATGTATGGCTTTGTACTATTAATATGCGTTAGTCAAGGATTAAGCATTACATGATAACACAAGTCTGGTTGTAACCATTTTTAGTGCCTTGTACTATTAACATGCGATGATCAAGAATTAAGTACAACACGATAAGGTAAATTTTATGCGAGCCACCTCGAGAATCTTGAGTTAAAAATTAATTATGAAATTGATCATCAATGTGTAATTTGAGATTTAGAATTTGATGAAATTGTTTAATGGACCTAACCATTTTTGTTTGAATTGTGGTGGTGGATTAAATAAATAGTTTTTATTTGTATAGAACTTTGTTGAAATGAAACAACTCATTTTTAATTTGATATGTATATTATATCTTGGGTTTGAAGTATGAGTTTTTGGTATTGATTTATAGATATGCATAGTAGTTCTGCTTAGAAAGGACATTACTCATTGGGTTGTAGTTGCTCGTTACTTTTGTCTTTAATCTTTTCAACGTGACCCGACACTGATGAGCGAGCTATCCCTCTGCGTCACAGACCAGCCACCATCCCAGAGTTGAGTACGCGCTTCAGCCCAAGGGATGACCCGACTTCAAGAACCGAAACTGCCGAGGTAGTCACCGCATCTGGGCCACCTCGAGATCCCGCTGTTGTCACCACCACGCCTACCAGGTCGTCCCTTCTCCGATTAAACTCTTGTAGTATTTTGATTCACTCTATATTTGTCTCATGATCTGGCCTCTGTTTTGCGGCCTTTTCAATGGACTGCCTTAACCGGATCATCACTAAGTCCATTACCACAAGGGAGATTCATCATTTCCAGCGAGTCACTCGTCAAGCTAGCCCAGTCGTTGTCCAGCTCATGGCGAGACAAAGAGCGCCGTTCTCCCTGCAGCTCGTCTTCTCGTTTCGCTGCTCAGCCACTGTTTGTTTAGTCGGCACAGGGTCACAGCTTCGAAGTTACCAGACTGCTGAGTTAACTGTCCGGCCGACGTGTCTGGTTTGAGTCATTCGCTGTCTTCGCAGGAAATCACCGTTCCCCATCTTGTCTTGTTTTGACTCTTGGGCCATCAGGAACTTAATCTCAGTCCAAGGAAAACGTGGGGTACTTCTTGTTTTGATGGGTGCTTGACTTGCTTCCCGGACTCATCTCTGTGTTTTCGTCTTGAACTGCTCATCTCTCCTTTCAGGAAGTTGCTCCGAATGTGGTGGGGGACTTCATACTTTGTTTTGGCTGTTTTCGTCTAATTTCTTTCTTCTATCCGTTGGGTTATTCGACCTTGTTCTGTTTTAATTGCTTGCTTATAGCTATATATTTCTAAGTTTATTCGTGTGTCTCAGATAAAAAGCTATGCAGGATGATTATTCTGTTACAAATTAACCATGTACTCCACACTTTAGAAATTGCATATCTCTAGTTTAGTTTAGATCACATCATCCCTTTTAATTTCATGATTACATCGCACCGGATTTACTTGTTGCATATAAAAAAATATCGTTCACGGCATGTTACAGGCATTTGTTACACCCTAGATCAGCATATTAGGGGGCATGTTTTGTGAAACCATATGAACTTCATTTAGGAAATTGCATCTTAGACATTTACATATTTAGAGAAAGCCATATTTAGAGTTATGTTCATATTTGGATATGTGAGCAATATATATATATATATATATATATATATATATATATATATATATATATATATATTTTCATTTCATTTAGATTCTATCTCTCATCATTAAATTAAGAGATTCATATTTCGGCCATGGGAGTCTTGCCCCGAAGCGTAATAATAGGGTTTTATATTAATGTTGCACAATATGATTCGGGTTGTTATTACATGTGCCTTGAATGTTTATTATTTTTGAGTGATTTATCGTCTACACACTTTTGCATGGACATGAAGTTGCATGTGAGGAAAAGATTGCGTCAAGAGAAAAGGTACCAATAATAGGCGTTAAATAAGACTAGCATAATCAAGTGCCCAGACCCCTGAATCTCTGGTTCACGGAAGTAACACGAACCCATGCATTTTACTTGGCTCCTGATTGATTCAAAACATATTAGTGATGGCTCCTAAAGAAAAACCAAATTGCATCATGACTCAAAAAAAATTAATGTTGTAATTGGTAGGGCTTGAGAGAATTCACACCAAGTGCATGCGCCGCCTCATGAGAGGGATGATCCACCCACTTGGTAATCCATCAAGCCATCTTCAGGATTTTAGCCCTCGAGAGGGTTGCAACATTGACTTCCATAGCAAATTACCAATGTTAATTTGTGAGATTAGCCAACTCTTCACGAATTCAGTTATCATTTAGTTCTAGTTTTACTAACTCCTATTTGATTGAGTTAGCAATGTTTATCGTTAGACATGTGCTCGGACAGCCGGAACCAGTTGAGATGTTAGAACATAATTGTGATTGTCAAACCACTAATTCTTTATTGATCTGAAATAATGCAGCAAATGTCTAACTTAAAACAGGGAGATAAATCCATGAAGACTACTTAATTTTCTCTATTCACGCCAACCACTCCATCCACTCCATCTACCCCGTTTTCAGCTAAACTTCAACATTTGCAACTGCAACACCGTCCTCCGTCACTTCTTCAGCAGCAACTCCTCCACTGATGTCACCATTTTCCTTCACTTCTTCAGCAGATGTTCCACTTTTTTCGCTTCCTCTTTCTCACCACCGACTTTCTTCTCTTTCCCTTCCTTGGCCTTGGCCCGCGATTCTTCCTTGGCTTTCTTCCTTGCTTCCTGCTTTGCCTCTTTGAGCGCTTCTATCAAGTTCCTCAAGCAGGCCTCTGCATCTTCGTCATCGGACTTAGGCATCAAGTTCTCCGTGACGTCGGCAGGTGTCATATTGGTCTCCCCGAACAGTGGGCTGATTGTTTCGAACAGAGGGTGATCCTCGATGTCCAAATAATTCTTTGCAAGAATCTTGAACGCCTCGAAGCAGCAATAGGACATCTCTATGCGCTTGTCCATCCTTCCTCTCCTTATAAGAGCAGGGTCGAGCTTGTCCACATGGTTGGTCGTAAATATGATGATTTTTTCTCCCCTACAAGCTGACCAGATACCGTCAATGAAGTTGAGAAGACCGGATAGAGTTACCTTGCTACTTGTTTGCTCTTCCTTGACCAGCTTCTTTGCCGGATTTGCGTTTTCTTCATCATCTTCGTCATCGTCATCCTCCTCCTTTTTCTTTCTCTGGCCTGTCAGATCAAGCGAGCAATCAATGTCCTCGATCATGATTATAGACTTACTCGAAACTTCGATTAATAGTTTCTTCAGCATGGTGTTGTCTTTGACCGCAGTCAGCTCGAGATCATACACATCGTAGTGCAAGAAATTAGCCATGGCAGCAATCATGGTGGACTTGCCGGTTCCAGGCGGGCCATAGAGCAGATACCCGCGCTTCCAGGGCTTCCCTATCTTGGCGTAGTACTCTTTCCCTTCTCTGAACTTTTGGAGATCATTTATGATCTCCCGCTTCTTGTTCGGGTCCATGGCCAAGGTCTCGAAATTGGCAGGGTGCTCAAACGGTGCGTAGCTCCAGCCCTTGCTCCGATTATTTGTGTAGAGCTTTTGCACCCGGTTTCTATGTGCAATCGCCTTTCCTTCCGTCACGACGTGCTTGATATAAGACTCCGTGATCAATTGTCGGTGTCGCCGGTGAAATAGGAGCCGGTAATACCTCCGGTCCTCGGTCATGGGATGGAGCGAAAGGGAAGTGCTCCTGGGGACCCTCTTTTTCGATGCCCACCAGACCTTTACCCCTCGAACATCTCGCTGACCTCCTCGTTGTCGCCCATGCTCAGAATCGGAGATTGGCTATGTTTGACGGTCTCCGCCTTGAGCCTCCTCGACCGCGAAGTGGCGTGTTCCTTGAGGTAGCTCTGGATGGCCATGTAGGTCTCGCTGCGCGCAAGCCGTTCCCCCTCGAACTCGGAGAACACGATGAGGACGTACGGATAGAACAAGTTCATCAACTTGTTAACGCCTCGGTCCAGGAGGGCGCGGATCTGGGGAGGGACGTATTGCTGCCACCGGGGAAACATGACGCAGATGAACGCCAGACCGCCGATCGCGGATCCGAAGCTTGCGAACATCTCTCGAGGAACAAACATGTCTAATTTCTCTATGAATTTCGAAAAGGGATAGTACTAGCACAGCAACTCCTGGCGTTGCTTCTTATGCATCGGTTTTCTTGGGCATCAACAACAAATTCCACGTGATTTTTATTAAACTTATGTCCGATGGAAGCAAGTTGCGAATAAAAAATGAAGGCGACCCAAAATTTTCTCGTCTTATTACTGCTGCTGATGCGTCACTGAGCACGGCCGTGGATTCTTCATCGGTCGTTCTACCGAGTAGGACCGTAAGTTTGGACCGGACAGCGACTCGGGAGTGTCGGCATTGTCTGAATTAGATTAAATTAGGTTGCTCTTTTGTCCTGTCGCCAGATGAAAAATTCCATCCAAAGTGCTCAACAGGCATCATCCTACTCATCATCGACAAGGAAACTGCGTCTTCTCAAGACGTCATCCCTTGATGTCATATCCTGAAAGCCGTGAATGAAGAAAAGTGTGGTGGGATGCTCCAATTTTTCAAGCCGGCCTTCGCTAGCTCGCGTGCCCTTCTTTTGCACGAGAAAAATTCCAAGACGTAACCTCGGAAGGAAAAGGGGATGGCGACTTGCGAGCCTGCACTTATTTTCTTTTCGTTATCCGAGAAAAAGAACTGGAGAGTACAATCTTTGCAAAAGGCGATGGACTGATTGCATTAAGCATCGATCAGCTCTTCTTCTTCTTTGACTTTTATTAGTTTCGGGATTTGTTCTAGATTTTATTTTTCAACCGCGTTGCCCCTGGGACCTAAATCTCTTTCATGTAGATTTTTAACATGTGTTCGATTGATTTCCATAAGATAGAGTAGCATGTTCGATGTGAAGATGACGAAATTAGACTTGAAAGTATTATTTACTTAATTAAGATGTAGTAGCATGTTGGATGTGAAGATGACGAAATTAGACTTGAAAATTTACTTAATTATACCCATTCCCCAACTATTCCTATAACTAAGGAAATTGGTATCCATTCCAAGCATTCATAAATAAATAAAAATATATTTTGAACTTGCTAAAATTGTCAATGAAAAATAAGGGACGCCATGAAAATTTCAACTCAGTAAGTTTTAGAACTTGAAAAACATGCAAAATGTATTTCGGAACTTATCAGTCACCTTCTACAATCAATACGACCGTACCACCTGATCGTTGAAGAGAAAACAGAAATGATCATTTAGGTATCATGAAGCTGGAATAGGCTGTGTTACCTACTCGAGCAAGAAGCAAAAATCGTGTAGCACACTGAGTTCGCATGAAGAAGCATTTAGTGGACCGGATTTTCATGATGGATAGATCCGAGCGAGTATTTAGTGCACCCGACAGTAGCGCTCCTTATCACCTGTCTAGCCATTATAAATTTTCTGGCGCCTTCAGCTCCTCTTCTCCTCCTCTAAGGCGCGCTCTCTTTCCCTCTTTCGCACAGTCTCTGTTCCATACACCTTCCCTCTGCATCTTTGTCCTCACTCCTCCTCCTCCTTTGGCGTCCACCGCCGTAAAGGAGCCACTCGCCTTTAGCTGGGAGAGCGTCGGTCACGAGGCAGCGAATCTAGCGCCATAGCTCGCCGCCACTCTCACGCGCTCTCTCTCTTTACGGCGTTTTCTCTCTCTCCCTCTGTCTTTGGCGTCAACTTGACTTGTGGCTATTTCCTGCCAAGTCCTGAGAGTGGGTGGCGCGTCCAACCGCAGCAAAGACCGATCCCAAATTCTGTTTGAAGGTAACCTGCGTCGCATTGACACATAAACGATGATGATGATGATGATATGTTTTATGGTATGCTTAGCAATTCGTTTTCGTCTTTGTTCTTGTCAGTGAATGTCTGATTCTGTTTGTGGTCCTGGTGTGGACCACCGTTCTGGTCTCTTTTGGTGTCTACGACAACTTTTAGTAGGGACATAGTTATGGTTATAGGAGTTAGGACATGGTAGTCCGAAAACTATTCTCCGTGAACGTTGTTCAGCAAATTAATACCATCTGGATTGTACTCAGCCATCTTGAAGAAAAACTCACGTTTGTAATTTCATCTTGGGTTCCTTTCGTATATGCAATGAAACAGTCGTTAATTTTTCGACAGTCTCAAACTGAAACACTGCACATGCCCTCGCTTCGCAGGTTGAAATTTCACATTAGAGAGAGGGGATGTTTCCTGAGATGTTTGCGCACTACGGGTCCATGATTGGCGGGCTGATGGTCCTCCGGGCGATGGTCCAGCAGTACTTGCCCGCCCAACTGCGCGACCTTGTGGACCGATATGTCCACAAGTGGATGAGCCTGTTCGACCCCCACATCCAGATCTCGTTCCCCGAGTTCACGGGCCAAAGGATGCGGAGCAGCGAGGGGTACACGGCCATTCAGAACTACCTCACGAAAAATGTCACGTCTGTGGCTAAGAGGCTCAGAGCGGATTCTGTCAAAGATAGCCGATCTCTTGTCCTGAGCATGGATGACTATGAGGAGGTCACCGATGAATACAAGGGCGCAAAGGTTCGGTGGTTCTTGAACAAAGTCTCCTCCCAGAGTTCCTCAGTTTCAATGCATGGGGCGAAAGAGACACCGAGATACTACACACTTACGTTCCATCGGAAAAATAGGGAGTTAATCATGCAATCTTACATCAGGCATGTATTGACTGAAGGGAAGGCGATTGCATCTACAAATCGACAGCGGAAGCTATACACAAATGATCCACTCTACTCCATGTGGAACCATGTTGTTTTTGAGCACCCAGCAACTTTTGAAACGTTGGCTATGGATCTAGACAAGAAGAGAGAAATAATGAACGACCTTATGAAATTCACCCAGAGAAAAGAATATTATGCTAAAATCGGCAAGGCTTGGAAGCGTGGTTATTTGCTCTATGGTCCCCCAGGAACTGGAAAGTCCACCATGGTATCTGCCATGGCTAATTTCTTGAACTATGATGTGTACGATTTGGAGCTCACCGCAGTCAAAAATAACACGGAGCTGAGGAGGCTTCTGATTGAGACTTCAAGCAAGTCGATCATCGTGATCGAGGATATTGATTGCTCTCTTGATCTCACCGGCCAGAGGAAGGAGGGGGGCGATGACGACGGTGGCAAGGATAAGAGCCTAGTGAAGAAGCTGACCCTAAAAGAGAAGAAGAAAAGCAGTGAGGTCACTTTATCTGGTCTTCTTAACTTCATCGACGGAATTTGGTCCGCCTGTGGGGGTGAAAGGATAATTGTATTCACCACCAATCATTTGGACAAGCTCGATCCCGCTCTTATAAGGAGAGGACGGATGGACAAACACATAGAGATGTCATATTGCAGCTATGAAGCATTCAAGGTTCTTGCAAGAAATTATCTGAACATCGACGATCATCCTCTGTATGAAACAATTGGCCTGTTGTTTGACAAGACCAATATGACTCCTGCGGATGTTGCGGAGAACTTGATGCCCAAGTCCGACGATGAGGATGTGGAAGTTTGCTTGAGGAACTTGATACAAGCACTCGAAGCAGTGAAGGAAAAAGCGAAGAAGAAGGCCGAGGAAGAAGCACAGGCCAAAGCTATGAGGGAAAGGCAAGAGAAGAGCCCAAAATGGTGGAGGGAGAGTAAAAAATGGGCGGGTTCTCTACTGAAGAAGAGAAGATGAAGGGTGTCATGTTGGTCGAGCGGATGCTGAAGAACAGAAAGAGAGTGGCCAAGCAAAGTGGACGGGATCGAACTGAAATTAGCTAACAAATTGGAATGGTAGATACGTTCTTTTAGTCTTCTAGTTCTAATTATAAGATTAGGAAAATCGGAACGTCAAGGATAGGCTCAAATGGGAAGGACAGTTTAGCGGTCCTAATGAACTTTTTCATCTTGTTACTTTGCAATTTGGGTTATGCCTTTGTACTCTTGCGGATAATTAAATTTCTGGGTTAGCTTCTTTCTTCGGTTGAAAATTAGGCTCACTATATTAATCTCAGTCCTGCGACTTTCCATTGCTTAAGTAATGCTCGGACCAGATTTTGGTTCATGATCCATTGGTTTCTTTTGTTATGAACAAATGGGTGACAGATTATAAAGCAGTCCTCACCGACTTTGGGGACATAGGAAAGTTTAGGAATTAATCGAGAATCAAAATGGTCAAATGGATATGGGGCACATCGGGAAGGGTGTGGAACGTGCAAGTAATATTATTTTTAAATTGCAGGGCTAATTATCCTCATTTGTTTAGTGGGAAAGAAGGCAAAGCAGTCCAAGCATGTGAAAGCATGCGGACCGACATGATTATGTATGGTCTTTGTCGTATGAGGAAGAGGCGGAGTGGGATTGCTCGTCTTCTTGGCTTCGTCAGCTGCGTGACATCAACCTTTCTGGCGTCATACACTCTTGCGCAACAAGATATGCTTTTCAATCTGCAATTATATATGAATTGTCTGCACTATACCCAGTGAGAAGCTAATACACGGCCCTTGAATTCCGCAATAAAAAGACTTAGTGGGATTGCTTGTCCTGTTGCAGAAACGAGGTAAATAATTGATTTTGGAGCATCTACGACAATGCCCGGTGGACCATTCTGGTTTCGATGGCCCTCTCAATTCATTCTGTCTTGGGAGGTTAGCCATTGCTTTTTTTAGAGTGTCGGCTCGTCTGAACTGAACTGAGAGACTAATAAGCTGCTCCATTTGCGCACATGTATATGCTTTTTCTATTATTTCAGACGCCGGTTTTGTGGATTGCTCGACTTATTTCTAGCATACCAAGCACATGAGTGGATTAAGCTAATCCCATAACCGGGATCATCAACTTTCCCAGAAGAATCCCAAAACTTAAGCCTCAAAACTGTCATCTGTAGATAGCGAGTGTTAGATTGGTTTCGACATTGATTTTGGAAAAACCGCACGGGTTTTGGAGATTTGGGATTTACTTGACAGTTGTGTGAACGCCGCTAGCTAGGAGGACACTTTAAACAATATCAAACCTATCATGTCGAATTCAACATTGTTAGGACGCTTTCACTGATTTGGCAGGACTTCTCTGATTTGAGTAAGGCAGATTGCTCTTGTAAAACTATGATCGGGCTGGAGTCTTCCTGAATCTCTACTTTCTTCAGTACCGTTTTTCTTTCTCGATTCCAAGTGGCCAAAAACGATTCTACCAAAGAGATCGAGTTCCGAGATCGAGCACCGAAATGACGGGAGTAGTTTCGCGTCCAAATCACAGCGGTCATTTTCCGTAAAACAGGGGCTCGACTCCGACCCCCAAGGTCAACATGACAGCGCCTCCTCCTCGAGAACCGTCTACTTTTGAGTCAGCATTAGTGAGAATTTCAAGAGAAATGCTCTCCCGGAAGCACCATAGGAAGCATCCTCCCCTGACGTGGATGCTGAGACATCACTAACGACAAAGAGACAACATGGTGATGGCGGCCGCCCCATAATTTGTGTTTTAGCATGTGCTACTGACATTCACCTAGGCCCTATCTTAACCAATAAGATTTCTACATTCAGACAATGGAGAACGAAATTCTAAATGATGGCGTCAAGAATCTTGCTTCCTCCCCCAATTTTCATATCGTCCTAGAAATTTCATGACAAAAACCCTGCCGCATTTGTTGAAGCCACATCCCTCTCCCTTTATCTTTCTCCACTTCTATAAATACACTACCAGTTCTGTATAATCTCTCTACTCGTGCTTGTGCTCCTAGTGACAGAGAGTTGAGATGAAGATCGATCAGCCGATTATGATGGCGAACTCGGGAGGAGCGGGCAACGCGTTTGCTCACCTGGGGTCGGTGGTCGCGGGCATGATGTTCGCTGGGGCGATCCTGCAGCAGTTCCTGCCGGTTGACCTCCGGGCCTACGTCACGAAGTACTGGCAGCGCTTCTTACGCTACGTGTACCCCTATATACAGATCACCTTCAACGAGTACACGGGGGAGCGGCTCATGCGCGGCGAGGCCTACTCGGCCATCGAGAACTACCTCAGCTCAGCAGCCACCACGCAGGCCAAGCGGCTCAAGGCCGACCTGGTCAAGAACAACCAGTCCCTGGTGGTGAGCATGGACGACCATGAGGAGGTCTCCGACAAGTACAACGGCGTTAAGCTCTGGTGGGCTTCTGGCAAGAAAGAATCGAGGAGGCGGGCATCGTCTTTCCACGCCGATGGGGTCGATGAGAGAGGGTACGAGTTACATTTACTCAATTTTGCTTGGCGATGCATTGTTGGGTGCGTCTCTGTTTTGTCTCTCCTTGAACAATTTGGTTGGTCATATCATGTAGGTTTTACAAGCTGACCTTCCACAAGGCGAACAGGGACCTCATCCTCGGGCCATACCTGACGCATGTCCTGAAACAGGGCAAGGAGATCAGGTTCCAGAACCGGCAGCGGAAGCTCTACACGAACAACAACTGGTACTGGACCCACGTCGTGTTCGAGCACCCGGCCAATTTCAACACCCTTGCCATGGACCCCAGCGAGAAGCAGAAGATCATCGACGACCTCATCACCTTCAGCAAGAACGAGGAGTTCTATGCACGAATCGGCAGGGCCTGGAAGCGTGGGTACCTGCTGTTCGGCCCCCCCGGGACCGGCAAGTCGACGATGATCGCCGCCATGGCGAACCTCCTGAATTACGACATCTACGACCTCGAGCTCACTTCGGTGAAGGACAACACGTCGCTGAGGAGGCTCCTGATCGAGACGTCGAGCAAGTCGATCATCGTGATCGAGGACATTGACTGCTCGCTGGACCTGACGGGCCAGAGGAAGAAGGCGGCAAAAGCGGAGGAGGTGAAGGATGGCGAGGCGAGTAACCAGGCGAAGCGGGCAGAGAAGGATCCGGACGGCGAGAAGGCGAGCAGGGTCACGCTCTCGGGGCTCCTGAACTTCATCGACGGCCTGTGGTCGTCGTGCGGCGGAGAGAGGCTGCTCGTCTTCACGACGAACCACATCGAGAAGCTCGACCCGGCGCTGATAAGGAAGGGCCGGATGGACAAGCACGTGGAGCTGTCGTATTGCCGATTCGAGGCGTTCAAGGTCCTGGCCAAGAACTACCTGCGCATCGACACCCACCGCCTGTTCGACGATATCGGGAAGCTGTTGAACGAGGTCGATCTGACGCCCGCCGACGTGGCCGAGCACCTGATGCCCAAGAGCGCCTCCAACAACGTCGAGGTTTGCTTGGAGAGCCTGGTCGAAGCACTTGAGGAGGCAAAGACGGCGAAGTTGAAGGAAGTGAAGGCGGAAACAAAAGATCTGGTGTTTGTGTCGGGGTCGTCGGAGAGCGACTAAGCAAAACCAGAGTGACGGAGCTGGTTTAGCAAATATGATCTGATTTTCCTTTGCGTTTCCTTTCGGTTTCCCTTGCTTGTCCAAATAAAAAAGAAGAGCTAGGCTTAGCTACCCAGGTTGCGAGCCTTCAAGGCCTTTGGAATGTCGAGGCGGAACTCCCCGTCTAGCGTATGTACTTTTACATTCCTAGTACTGTCGAATCGAATAAAGGGATTAGGGGCTGCGACTATAAAACCAGTCCCACTTCAGCTTGTGAATCGCATCTGTTTCTGCTCGACATCGTTCGGGTATTTTTGGCCGAGGGACGTCATTCAGGGTCCAGCAAGCAAATTGAACCGTAGAAATCGGGTGTATTTTTAGCCTATCTCTCTAAGGATGGCCACCAAAATGAAGAAGATAACCTCAGTTTTTCCAAAGGAAAGAAATATGAGAGAGACGGAGAGGATGGTGAAGATTCGGCCTCTAGGCTAGAAGACACCAGAACAAGTCCAAAAGGCCTCAAGATCCAAAGACAACACTCGAGTAATCTTTGATTATGACAAAAGTGAGAAGAAATCCGAACCAAGTGCGGTTGTGTAAGATGGATAAGGAGTAGGCTCGGGCTTTGGTCTCAATTGCGTGGAACGACACTCGAGTAATCTTGATTTTGATAAAAGTGAGAGGAAAACCGAACCGAATTAAACCGTCTGCGCCGGCCTTGTTCGTGTAGTACAGTTGTGTGAGATGGATAAGGAGTGGGCTCAGGCTTTGGGCTCAATTGGATGTACATCCTTTTTGCTTCTCACTAAACTTTCACGGGCCCCAAGGAGGTCGTTACTTGGGCTAGTTGAAATTCTTCTCTTTCTTTTTTGGTATATAAAGAGGCAATAGCCCAAGCCTCCGATTAGGTTTGTAGAATAGACACATAAATATGTCTGCCGTCACTCTGGGGCCGTTCGTATAAAGATCGTCAAATTGGCATTTGGTGCAGGAAGTAAAGGTCCTGAGCTGGCTTAGAAATATGCCACTTGGCCACGGTTGTAACAAGGCACAATAGAAAATAAAAAGAAAAATAAAAAGAAAAGGTAAGTTCCCCGTTTGGTATGTATGCATTAGTGGTAAGGCTATGCCATAATGTGGATCTAACTTATCAGGAGTTTCACCACGAATGATTGGAACACAAATCATTTTGAATTAAAACAATTAATGACTAAAAGGTTCGATTTAGGGATTGGAGTAATTAATTCGAGTAGAAGGAACTAAAGGTCACCTGTTCAAATCTAGTTAATTGAGTGTGAAAAACTAAAGGTGTAGACTTAACCCATTCATAAGGTTTATATGGTATTTTGTGGGTCTTCATACTTGATCCTCTAGCTTTTTTAAAAGGAGACAAATTGCTTGCGTTGGAAATCAACATTGGGCTCAAACAAATTAGACCGTCAACAATGTTATGCATACTATGGAATGGAACATACAACATTAATTTCCTTCTCTAGTTGACATGCATAATCCACAGAGTCTTACCTTCTACCAGAAGGTAGGGCCAAGAACCGATTTGAGCACAATTGTCTTCCAAATGCACGGGTTTGTCAGAGGCATGCGGAGAAAATTACGCCTTTCTCTGTTGGGCCCCCTTCACCTACATATGAAGAGATCTTGCGCAGCCGTAAGATGGGACCAATTTTTCTAGAGCCACATCAATCATCCTCCTATTCCTAGTAAAGCTTTTAGATTGGTATCTCACATCCCAAAAAAAGAAAAAAGAAAAAAAAACCACCAACAACAACAACAAGAACACTTTATGCTACTTCCATGTCACGTATCAATGGTGCCGGACATGAGTGAAATTACAGCATTCTACGTGAAAACTAGAGTGAAAACTGGAGCAGACCCCTAGATTCTTCTGCTTGAACCGATAACAATCTTTTGGTTAACCTAGCCTCCTCTATCCCTCTCGGGACCAACAAGATGTGGTACAGAAATATTCACCAGATGTCCATCAACTATCCTTTAATCAACAGGCTGTCAGAGACCAGAAGGTTGGAGTATATTTTGTTCTGGAATGTTATTGACCTCGTCTATTCAAGCCTACTTGCATTTAATCTTTGTTTAGACAGGAGACATCTTTGTCTCCGGTTCCACGCAGCAGCCTTCTGTTCACATTGGCAGAATCAATGGTCTTCGTTGACTCGTCGCCATCATACTTACTTTTAATGCATGAATCTTGCGGGGAATAGGAATCTTGATGTATGCCGTCGTTCTCAGTTAAGGTTAAGCATATAGTTGGGGCAGATGGACTCTTAAAATATGGGCCAGTCAGTAATATTTGCCATCTAGTGTCACTAAACCAATGAAGCGCTTGGCTTTCCCGAGTGAATTCAAACTTCAAAGTTCCAATAGTTTCGCCAGCCAGCTAGCACCCTTCTGTCTTTGCTCGAAGCGTTGACCAGGTTGATCCGGAGGAGGCATTATATCAAATCAACTACGACCTAGGCACCTCTCACGAGGAAAGATTTAGTTGCGCATAAAGCACTCCAAACTCATAGAATATTGAAGGGATAAGTACACTGAAAGTTTTAAAACTTATTATGAAAATGCAATTCGTAAAACTTTTTAAATATACAATCAACGGAATGACTTGAATAAGATCAATTTAATAAGTTTTAGGACTTGATTGTACTTTTTGAAGTTTGTAGGACTCAATTACACTTTTGTGAGAAGTTTTACGACTTAATTGCATTTTTTTTGAAAGTTTTAAGATCCAATTACACTTTCTTAACAAATTTTAGAACTTATTTGCACTTTTTAAAAATTTTAAGACTCAATTGTACTTAATCAATTTTAAAACTTTTAATGCACTTATCTTGAAATTGTAAATATTAAATCACGCTTTTATATAGTATCTTAAGCTTTTAAAATAGTTGGCGGCGGTCTCATAAATACTCATTAAGTTCAAATCTTTCCAATCCCTATTTACCTCCCTAAGTTTTATAGTGATTCCATAAAATCTCAAGCGAACAACAAACTAATAAAAAAAAACAAGATATTTGTAAAAGAGTTGTGACTAGCTATCGATGAGCCAAAAAGATCAATCCCCACGATCTCTTGAGAGAACTACACAACATTGATGTCTATGGCTTTTATACATATTAATTATCAATTTTTCCTTGACGGCAGTGACATATCGTTAATATGGATGGAGGTAAACCAATGAGTGATGACGTTAACCAAACTTTATAAAAGAGTAATAATTATGTCAAGACATAACTCTTATACCCATCCAGTAACAGTAAATATCTACATAGTATGGGTCGCATGAGCAACATACCTCTTTATTATAAATGGGTCTATATAGTCCATAATAAAGTCGAATTGAAGAAGATACTAATGTACCAAGGCTAATCCAACCGAATCTAACTAAAACTAGTTAAAATCCAAATATTAATGGAAAGAAAAGCTATAATTTGATTTATAATTCTTATATTGAAACGTCCATCAATTAAAAAGTACTTTCAATTATGAGACGGAAGCTGTTCGCGAAGGAGAGAGTGGACTCGTACCGAAATAATCTGATTCAATGTACACCTGAAACACGTGACTTTCATCGGACTGAATCCTTTTTCTTAACCTAGAAACTCTGTTCATACTAATGAAAAGTCATTCAGCCAATTAGACGACTAAAAAAATCTAGAAGACAAAAGCCATGTATTATAGCTATAAATACAGGTGGCAATTGGCGTAAGATGTCAGTTTTTCGGCTCACATACGTGGTCGACGAAGAAGAAGAACGAAGAAAATGGAGTTTCGGGGGCTCCTGTCGCAGGAGAGATAGCACTTGCACCTGCAATGCATAAAGCAAGTGCCATCCTTCTACGACAAGAACCCCTTCAACTCCTTCATCCATTCATCTCTTTTTTCCATCGCCCTGAAATTTTTATTTTCTTCTGTGATTCAGTTAGTAATCGGCGTATACCAATAGAGGAGTTTTGAGCCGTTGTTGTTGGTTTGGTCCTCGTGGTCATCTCCTTCAAGGAGTCGCTTTGTTCATGGCATTTCTCATCTTGTTTCGCAATGCAACAGTGCAAGCATCTCTCTCCGTAAGTGCCCTCTTCCCCTTGTTCCTTCACTTCCTGCCCGCATTTCGCACGTACGACTGTATCTCATCAGAACCAAAAACTAAAGCTCTCGATGCAGGTCTCTAATTCCCTCTCCATGTTCTTTGCCTTTTGAGAACTTGGATGCGAAAGGGACGATGATGTTTGGCTCTCCTTGACAGGAAAAGGATCATGTCTTATGTATGAGTCCATCAAAATTGTGAGTACAGCTCCAAAGGATCCGATCATTTGAGACTTGAGAGATGCAAGTTGTTAGAGAAGGAGAGAGTGGACTCGTAGCTACATAACCTTATTCAATATACACCTGAAAAACGTGAGTTTCATCGAACTGAGTCTTTTTTCTTCATCTAGAAATACTGTTCATAGTAATGAAAAGTCATTCGACCAATTAAAGTGTTGCAGGACTAAAAAGTCTCCAAGACAAAAACCATGTTTACAGCTATAAATGCAGGAGGCAATCGGCATGAGATGTCTGTTCTTCGGAGCATACACATGGTTGAAGAAGAAGACGAAGAAAGAAAATGGAGTTTGAGGGGCTCTTGTCACAGAAGAGATGGCACCTGCAATGCATAAAGCAAGTGCCATCCTTCTGCGGCAAGATCCCCTTCAACTCCTTCATCCATTCATTCTTTTTCCTATTTTTGCCCCTCTAATTTTCCATCTCCCTGGATTTTTTATTTTTCTTCTGTGATTTAGTTAGTAATCGGAATATAGCGATGGAAGAGTTTTGAGCTGCTGCTGTTGGCTTGGTCGTCGTCGTCTCTGTCAACGAGTCGCTTTGTTCATGGTTCTTCTCATCTTGTTTCGCGATGCAACAGTGTAAGCACCTCTCTCTGTAAGTACTCTCTTCCCCTTGTTTCTGCACTTCCTGTCTGTATTTCGCACGTAAGACCGTATCTCATCAGGACCCAAAACCAAAATTCCATGTTCTTCCCCTTTCCCTCTCCATGTTCTTCGCCTTACCAGAACTCGGATGCGAAAGGGACGATGCTGCTTGGATCTCTTTGACAGGAAAAGGATCATACTTCATGCCGTGCGTCCATCAAAATCTTGAGTACAGCTCTAAAGGATCCAATCATTTGAGACTTCTGAGATCGGGTGAGGAAGAAGGAAATGCTCTCGTTGACCCGTCATCGTCGGGCTGACGACGAAACGGTATTATCGTTTGGTCGCCTTTCTCTTTTATTATTAGCATGTCGTCAATGTCAGTGTCTGCCGTGACGTAAGAGAGAGGCTACGTTTTCATTCCTCGTATTTTGTGGTGCAAAGGTTCTCTCCAGCTAAGCGTTGAGAAGTATGTATTAATTTCCTAGGATGGTTAGCTAGATTAGACCCATCAACAATTATGTTAACAGCCTTTCCTAATATTTATCTAATAATTTACTCAGCACGAGTCCACCTGCACGTGTTCTTTTTTTTCTTTTCCCATTGTTCTAATGTTCCCATTTGTTATTCAATGATTTTTCTTCTCCCCCTAGCACTTGGCACATAAACAAATATATGCAGACGGCAGTATTTAAAATAGCTTTTCCTAATTTCATGTGCCCAGGAGAATTTATCTATTAATTTACTGAGCCCTTGCTCCTCCAACACACAAATTTTTTTAATAGTCTAATGTTCCATTTTGTTCTTCAACGATTATTCTAATTTTCTTTCACACAGCAATTTGCACAAAACAAAACAAGAAAAATTCACCACTAGATTTTTTTTTTTTTTATATTCTAATGTTCCATTTAGTTCTTCAACGGTTATTATAATTTCCTTTCACACTAGCACCTCGCACAAAACAAAACAAGAAAAATTCAACTCTAGATTGCGAGTCATATGTAGTTTTCAGGCAAGGACAGTTTAGCAGCCGGCACTAACCATGCGTGTTTTGAAGTAATTTTCACAATTTTCATGTGAAATCTATATATCTCTGCTCTTAAATTAAATCAGCAGAGCCCAGAAAGCCTGATGCACAATTGAAGTATAAAACAACTTTCGATAGAGGATGGTTGTTTCGGGCCAGTGCAAGACTGAGGAAGTGCCATCTAACTCTTGGAGAAACATTTTGAATATTCGAAGTGAAAGTCCAAGAATAATTCGAGTCGCTGTCGGATGTTCTTGAAGAGCAGGAAGTGAAGGCTCAATCTTGGTGTGCAATGTGAAGGCGTGAAAACCTTGTTTTATTGTCTGACCAAAAAAAAAAAACTTGTTTTATTAAGGTTTTAATATTACTATATGAAATTTAGGCGCCTTTTTGAGGTGTCCAAACTTTATTTTGGCATGGAAAAGCAGGAGAAGTTATTGCTCAGGCCTTCTTTTTCTTTCCCCTCTTTCGGTGAACGAAGTCTTCATGATTGAACAAGTTAATTATGGCTTCGATGTGTACGCATTAGACTCCGTCAAAAACAGAGAATGGACATCCCGTGTCGTATTTTGCAGTGATTGAATATATCCGTCGAATTAGTCATAGAACAGGCATTAGAAACTACGACTATATTTTATTCCGTTTCTAATTAGATCAAGCCGTGCCTACGATTAGAAGGTCACAAAGATGGATATCGCTCATGTTGAAATTAAACTAAAGATAAATATTGGTGGTGTCCACCATTATAACCTATCAGTTGGATACTTCCTCCAATCATGAAGGGAGTGAAACACAATGTCCATGATTAATTTCCTTCTTTTAAGTTCTTATTCCGCATAAGTTCACGGGCGCAAAACACTATCCGTATCCCTATAAACATACTTATATATATACAAATACATTCATATAAAGGGCTATGACATTGGTGATATACAAGTGATGGATATCATCGACACATGCTTTTGGGTCGTTGTTGTGTGTTTAATGAAGCTGCTTTTATGAAATTTTATCAAAATGAGTGCAATATTATATATCCTGCACACATTTTCTACGTCAACTAAGAGGTTGCTTCCTCTTTGGTTTTCTCTATCGCATCGATCAAGAGGCAAATGCAATTTAGGCTTCTGATTGACTGACTTAGTATTTTTCTAGAACCTCTAAGTCTTTGATCCGCCTACGTTGCAATTGCGTGATGAATGCCATACAATTTCAAGGAAGGCTTCAAGAAATTACCAAATTAATGTTTTAGGTGAAAGATAATGTGTATATTTTTATATAGTAATACTAAATGAGAACACGAACCCTTTTATTATCAGAGTTTATGAAGACATTAATTTTAATCCATAACAGTTAACACGAATCCAGAGAAGATAATTGCATCTTCCAAACTTATCCTTACTTGTAAATCTAGGTTCATCTTGAGTACAAGTCCTAATAAGAACTTTAGAGTCATTTCATATCAAGAAATTTCACGAAAATTCCTATGCATTGATAGATAACTTCAGGGAACTTCCTAATCAACTTTTTTTATCAGCCCTCTCAACCAAACTCATATACTACGATCAATTTTATATATTCTTTGAAGTTAAGTAAGAATATTTGGTTCCATCGAAACGAATGAGACAGCGTGTTAACACTTCCCCGAAATGTCACACAAAAGAAAACACAACGAAAGGAAGGGATTCAGCAACATATCTCTACGACGATCTTTCCCTACTTTTACCTTTTTTTGAGTGGTTGCAACCCGATTAGTTGATTGGGCGGTTGTGCAAGTTGATCCTTTCAACACAAGACATGGATCTGATTAAGAAACTTCGTACCAACTTGTAATCCCCATTCCAAACCCTCGTTGGACACGGGGATTAAATGCGACTTCCCCTGAACAGCACGCAAACCCATGCACAGAGAGAGAGAGAGAGAGAGAGAGCTGTGGAAGATAAATATGAAGAGAGAGAGTTGAGGAGAGACAATTGAAGAGCGAAACTTACTTTGAGGTTGGGGGATTCTTGTCGCAAGGAGAGACAGCACTTGTATTGCCTTCTGGTATGCAAGTGCAAGTGCCATCTTTTCCTGCGACAGGATGCCCTAACACTCTCTCTCTCTCCCTCCTTCTCCCCAATAATCACATTCTTTTTTGCGCTTGTGGTGGCTCCCAAGTCCCTACCCTCAATTATCACTAGTGTTCTTTCCTAACCCACTTGGAGTATCAATCCAATGAATCTGATGATTTTTTTGCGGTCCCCTCGATGTCTACAGTTATACTAATAATCTTTTGTTGTTTCTATGCCATGTGAAAGCGAAGGATTTGTGAGACATGAAACACGATGAATTGCGTGCATATAATGCAAGATGTTGGCCGAGTGATAAAATGCTTGATTGAGACGCGAAATTAACAGATGACGACATTTCCCATTCAGTTTAAACTAATTAGGGGATCATGCTGGCCACCTACTAGCGGACTTAGGAGATCGAAAGCATAGAGACATTTTACGAGAATAATTTATATGTGCCCTTTTGTTTTCCTGTTAATACTGTGTTTGTTCCCGTGAGAAGTGAATATTCCATTTCAGAAAAAAGTATTCAATGGAATGATATGGGTGGTCCGTACACATCAGGTCTACCTTTTGGGGGTTTCAGGGAATTCGCACCTTCTCTTTAGTGCTACAGATTTTTGCCCCCATCAACAGAGTTTTAGCTTCTTGTCTTTCCTTCTCTTTTCGTTTGACTAGACAAGATTCTGCCTTATTGTGGGAGAGACAAAATAAACTGAAGTGATTTGCATCATTTATCATGTGACCAGTGACCACAGTACCGTGGAGCATATCTTTTAAGGTAGATAAATTAATGGTGCAGTTAAAAACTTCCCAAATAAAGTATGTTTGGAACTTGCGCTAGCACCATATAAATGCCCTCTCATCTTCCATATAGATTTATATCAAAATGACTATCTTTGATCCCCCTACACCCAAATTCCAAATCCCTTGCTGCATAGTGTCGAGTAGGATAGAATTCATAGTGCACTTTAGTAATAGTAATTGATCGATTACATCACATCATCATTCTTAGGTGGTGTCACCATCATAGTAAAATACTTTTCTCCTACAAACCATAAGTCAAACTCAAAACCATGTGCTTTGGGTCAATGTCGTGTGTTCAACGAAGTTGCTTCAACAAAATTTGCGAAATGAGTGCAATATCGTACCCGCAAGCATTTTCCGTCGATTAGCACGAGCTCGCTTCCTCTTTGCTCTTCTCTTGCGCATCGACTAAGAGACATGTTTTCCTTTTAGCCTTCCGATTGACCGACATAAAAGTATTTTTCCAGAACTTCTAAGTCTTTGACCCACCTACGTTGCAATTTCGCGATGGATGCTATAGGCTTAAAAGGAAGGCTTCAAGAAATTAAAAGGTCAATGTTTCAGGTGGAAGATAGTGTGTTTATGTATATGTAGTGATAGTAAATGTCACGAAAGAATTATAATTTCTTGGATTTTTTACGAGAATTCCGAACTGTTGACGGATAACTTCAGGGAATTTCTCAATCTAACTTTTTTTTTATTAGTCCTCTCAACCAATCACATATACCATGATTAAATTTTCTGTACTCTTGTAGGATACCTTGACGGATGCCCTTTTGAGATTTAAAAATGCCTGTCGGTCTACCGTTGATGAGCAAAGTACAATGAACTGTCGAAGTACTCTTGTTTTTGAGCCTGCTAAAATGGTCTGAGAATCCCACGCTCCTGAACATTGCCTCAAGTATTTCCAATCTACTCTATTATAGGCTTTTGACATATCCACCTCGACTCCCATGAAAAACCTCCCCATTTTGTTTCTTCCTCATAAAATCTATGATTTCCTATGCAAGTACGTAATCGTGTTGGATACTTCTACCCAAAACAAAAGCCGATTGCGAAGGTGAAATAATACGATCAAGAAACACTTTCAATTTATTCGCTAGCAGCTTAGATATGGGTTTTTAACTCATATTACACAGACTTATGGGCAAAATTGAATTAAAAATGTAACATTGTGAGCTTTTGGGAGGAGTACTATGAACGTGGGATTGAGAAGGTGGGGCATCTTACCTCTGTTAAACAAGTGTTGTACAAAATGTACTACCCGAGCTTTCACCACTTCCTAGCATTTTATATAGAATATGGCATGGAATCCATCTAGGTTTGATGAAGTTTTAGTGATTTATACACGATTCACTTTTCTTGGCATGCAAATTATAAGTCCATTAAGAACCAGATGTGACATATAGCCACAAATATCTATGTCACATCCATGCACAGAAAAATATTACTTGAACTTGGTAGATGTAGACCAACGTGATCATAGTCATTGAATGTATGGGCCCCATAGTGAGATCCATATAATCAATGGACGTGATGATGTTAGTTCACATATATTAAATTTATTTAATGACTTATTGTCCACACATCAAGTGTTTTTCCTAGCAACACCTATTCTCTGTCATGATCATTCTCTACTTTTACCTTTGTGTAACTGATTGTAACCCAAAATTAATAAACTGGTTGTTCAAGTCAATCCTTTCAGCACAAGACATGGATCAAATTTAGAAGCATCGTACCAACTAGAATGGCCATTCAAACCCTTGTCGACGGTGATTAAGTTTCTAGTCAATCTACCCCAACAAAGACCTTCTAAAGATTAATGTAACTTCCACTGCAATTTACCAAAAAAAAAAAAAAAAAAAGACCGACTAATCGGCTACACTTGCATGTCACGCAAACACATGGAGAGAGAGAGAGAGAGTTGTGGTCTACAAAAATGAAGAGACAGGGTCAAGGATAGACCCTTTTTTTCTTTTCTTTTTTTGGGTCGTAGGGAGAGACCATTGAAGAGCATAGATTACTTCGAGGACTTCGAGGCTAGGGAAGTCTTGTCGCGAGGAGAGACGGCACATGCATGACTTGTAATTCGGCGTCTTTTCTAGAGACAAGATGCCCTACGGCTCTCTCTCTCTCTCTCTCTCCATTCACATCCTTAATTGTGCTTGTGATGGCTCCCAAGTCCTACTTTCAATTATCACTACTATTCTTATGAAATTTTAATTCATATAGTGCTATCGTTTCTTTTCTATTCTAACCCACTTGAATGCCAAATCATCAACCATGACTTCTTGCAATTCCCTTTGTCTTAGTCAAAAAAATTATTCAATGGATCCTAAATATATCGCCTGAAAGCTAATTTATTCTAAACTTTTTAATTTTGTTAATTTACTCTTAGACCTTTACATGAAATTCCATTATAGTCTTTCCAATCAATTTTTGCAAAATATAACTAACATGGCGATCTAATCATCATCTACTGTCCTACGTGGTATACTTTTAGTGAAATTTAGCCGAAAAGATTATATTAATATTTCACGCAAAAGATTTATGACTAAATTAGAAAATTTAAAAAATTTAGAGGTGAATTGACATTCATACAATAGATTTATAATTAATTGGATGATTTCTCCATATATAGACCTATAGTTAGCAACCGGTCAACGTCATACGGATGATGAAAGAGAATTAATTGATCGATTTGTTTGATTAATATGTCGTTAATTATAATGTCAGTGTCCATCACGACGCAAAAGAGAGATTAGATGTGATTTCGCAGTACTTTGTAGTGGAACGGCTCTTTCCAGCTAGGCCTATCAACAATCTATAAATAAACCTTTTATGGCTAATGCAGACGCATATTTCATGTACCTGGGAGAATTTATCCACTCATTTGCTGAGCACGTGTCCTCCTATCCACATATTTTTGCACCTCAATGATTATTCTGTACACACAGCAGCACTTTCGATGGGAGATGGCTGTTTCAGGCCCGCACAGGACCGACGAATGGAAACGCCATCTTACTCTTGGAGAAACATTTTGAAATATTCAAGCGAACGTCACGGGAATGATTCAAGTCGCTGTTGGTTATCCCCCAAGAGCGGGGCGTGAGAAACTTGTTTTATTGAGGTTTCAATGTAAATTGTTTGAAGTATGTTGTTACTAATTCATACGATCTCTAGATGAACTTTGCATGATTGAATAAGTTAATTATTGCTTTGATGTGTACACACTCGAGCAAGTTAAAAAAAAAAAAAAGGTAATGGAAATTCCACATTATATTTTGCACTTATTGACTGTATCCATTGAGTTAGTCATGGAATGGATGTAAGATAATATGACCATATTTTCTTCCATTTCTAGTTAGAACAACCATTTATCTAATTTGATAGTTATCAAGATGGACATCACCTACATATAAACTAACTTAAATATAAATCTAGGTTGTGTCCATTGTTGTGCCCATCAAATGGATACTTCCCCCAACCATGGAGGGAGTAAAACACACTGTCCACAATTAATTTCTTTCTTTTTAATTGTTATCATGCTAACTATATTCAGTGTAAAACACTAATCCTATACCTATAAATATACAGACTACATATATTTTTCCCTTCTCATGGAGGTCCAACTATACTTACGATCAATAATGTGCAAGTTATGGATATCATTCGCATGTACTTTTGGGTCAATGTCATGTGTTAAATGAAGCTGCTTCTATGAAAATACGTGAAAATGAGTGCAATAATTGTATGATGCACACATTTTCTTGGTGAAGGAGCACGAGGTTGCTTCCCTCTTTGCTTTTGTCTCGCGCATCGACCAAGAAATATATAAATTCCATTTAGCCTTCTGATTGACCAGTTTAAAGATTTTTTCCCCAGTAAATTCGAAGTCTTTGAGCCCCTACGTTGCAATTGCAAGATGGATGCCAAAGAATCGCCAAGAAAGGCATCAAGTAATTCAACATGAGCCCGGCATAAAGCGATGTGGAAGAATTTAAGACCGTGCCTCTACTGTTTTCGGGTTATATGAGGAATCGAAAAATTAAGATAAATGAAAACTCGTCGGATGAGATGTTATTAATGAGTTGCTACGGTTTCAAAGAAGATAAAATGGTAATTTCTGAGGCTTATTCTTACTTGTAGATCTAGGTTTCATCTTGAATACAAGTCCTAATTAGAACTTCAGAAGTGTACTTAGACGGAAACAATTATAGTTTCATGAATTATACGAAAGTTCCCATTTGTCGGTAGGGAACTTCAGGGAACTTCCTAATCAACTTTTTTGTATTAGCCCTCCCGACAATTAACATATACCATGATCAATTTTCTGCGCTCAACTTCCTCCGGGTTGGACACAAGCAAAAATATTTGGTTCTGTCGAATTGAATGGGACAACACTCCAACACTTCTATGAAATGCCACACAAAATAAAAGACGGCGAAAACGAGTGAAGGATTCGACCTCCATCTGCATGCGTGTATCCTTGTAATGTTCACTTAATTAAAAGAAATTATAGCCTAGTAGATATACCAAGTATTCGACAAATTACGGTGAAGTGTTACCGATTACACAATGAAAACTATACAATAAACACGATATACTTTTCTTCATGGGAAAATTCAGATTCCATTAAGAAAGCGTGAGTATAAAACCGCAATCTCTACATTATATGCATGCACTGAAATATATTACATAGCTTTATCAATGTAGGTAGACACGATTATACTCATTAAATATGTAAAATCCACAATGAGACCCATGTGATCAATCGCTATGATGATGTTGGTTTCCATAAACTAAGTCTATGTAATAACTTATTGTCAATGTATTAGGTTATTTCACTAACAGCCTAATTATTACTGCTCTCTAATATATAATTTCTCTACTTTTACCTATTTTCGACTGATTATAACCCAATTAATTAATAAGATGGCTTTCCAAGTCGATTTCTTTCAACAAAGAAGGGATCCAGTTAAGAAACTTGGTAACCGACTATAGTACCCGTCCAAACCCTTGTTGAACACGGCGAGAAAACTTCCAGTCAATCTTCCCCCAACGAAGTTCGTCGAAAGATTGATGCAACTTCCGCTGTAATACAGGAAAAGACCAACGTATTGGATACACTGGCACACCACGCAAACCCAGCCACAGAAGAGAGAGAGAGAGAGAGAGCTGTGGGCTATAAATAAGAAGAGAGAAGGTGAAGGAGAGACCATTGACGAGCTAAACTTGCTTTGAGATTGGGGGGGAGTCTTGTCGCAAGGAGAGACGGCACATGCATTGCCTTTTGGTATTACAAGTCGTGGTGTGCAACTGCCGTCTTTTCCTGCGACAAGATTCTTCTTCTCTCTCTCTCTCTCTCAATTAGCACTTGTGTTCTTATGAGCATTTGATTCATGGATTTGAATTAGTTCCCTTCTTTTCTAAGTCACTCGAGTACTTATTTAGACAGTACGATGAATTTTTGCGGTTTCCTCCACATCTATAGTCTTATACTAATCATCTTTTCTCATTCTTTATGTCAGGTAGTGATGAAGGACTAGTGAAACTTGAAACTCAATGAGCCCCATGTTGCATAGTTCAAGAAGTTGATTGTGCAATTGAGATGCAAGATCAACAAATGACGGCGTGCCTAGTTTAAGCTATTAGGAGCAATGCCAGCTACTCATCGGAGGACCTATAGGTCGAAAGCATAGAAATATTTTACAAGAAGAATTTAATTGTGCCTTTCTTTTTTCCATTTAATATTATGTTTGTTTTCTTGAGAATTGAATATTCTATTTTAGAAAAATATCGTGTTTACTCTCTCTCTCTCTCTATGATATGTACATATATTCTTCTTCTAATAAACATATATGTTTTTTTTTTCTTTTTGCATCATATTAGTGCCATGTATAAAACTTCAACATGAGAGATGATGATAAAGAGCCTTATCCGATGTATGTGGAATGGGATGGGGCAATCTGCCTGTATCCGTGGGAATTAATCGAATTATAAGATTTTGATAATTCATAATTTTGAAAAAGAGAAATCGAAAATGATAGAATTCTAGAGTGCATAAAACTTAGAAGATCAATAACTGTGCTGAACCGTGCTTCTTAAACCTCTCGAATTAGGTTAAAGAACAAGAACTCTCTCTCTCTCTCTCTCTCTCTCTCTCTCTCTCTCTCTCTCTCTCTTAAGTTTCAGTCAAAAGTAAATGGTTCTATTTGGTTAATAAAATTAACACTAATGGCTAAACCAAGCGAAAGCACGTCCATCAAGCTCGGCGACCATTTCGAGTTTTGGCAATTCGTCTCCACATCGAACGCGAACCAAATTAAGATATCATTGCTTTCCCATCATGAAGAATTCCTGGCAATTTATTTAACCTTCGATGGATTTTATTCCTGCATATACTTTTTTGTTTATTTCACGTCATAATTAACTGGTCAATGAATGCATGCTAATATCCCCAAAATTATTCCTACTTGTAAATCTAGTTTAATATTGAATACAAGTCCTAATTAATACTTTAAGAATTGTACGTGGATTGAAAGAAATATAAAATTCATCGATTTTTACGAAAATTCCCATCAATTGAAAGGTAACCTCAGGGAACTTCCTTATCTAACTTTTTTTTTTTATTTGCCCTCTCAACTAAGCACATACACTATGATCAAATTTTTGTACTCTTGCTGTATACCTTTATCTATGTTTGATAAAATGAAGAATATTTTGTTCCATTGAATCGAATGGAACATTTCAACGTTTCTCCAGAATGCTACGTAAAGTGAACGAAAACGAGTCAAGTATCCAGCGGCATAATCACTAATGTTCTTTGTCATGATCTTTCTCTGCTTTTATCCTCCTTTTTTTACCGATTGTAACCCGATTAATTTTTAAGTGGGTTGTACAAGTCGGTCCTTTCAACACAGACAATGATCAAATTAAGAAATTTCGCAAGAACTACAATGCCCATTCCCAACCCTTTTGAACACGGTGATTGAATTTCTAGTCAATCTTCTCTAGCAAAGACCTTCTCAAAGATACATGTAACTTCCCCGGTAATTTACCTAAAACGCCGTCGTATTGGATACACTTGAACATCACGCAAACGCATGCACAGAGAGAGAGAGAGAGAGAGAGAGAGAGAGAGAGAGAGAGAGATGGCTACAAATATGAAAAGAGATAGGGTTGAGGAGAGACCATTGAAGAGCGAAATTTACTTTGAGGTTGGGGGTGTCTTGTCGCAAGGACAGACGGCACATGCATTGCCTTTTGGCATCACAAGTCATGGTGCGCGGGTGCCATCTTTTCCTGCGACAGGGCGCTCTACCATCTCTCTCTCTCTCTCTCTCTCTCTCTCTCTCTCTCTCTCTCTGTCCACTATTCCATCAAGCCAGCGACCATTTCGATTTTTGGCAATTCGTCTTCACATCGAACTCGAACCAAATTAAGATATTTTTACTTTCCCAACATGAAGAATTCTTGGCAATTTCTTTCACCTTAGATGGATTTTATTTATTCATACTTTCCTTTTCCCACGTCATGATTGACTGATTAACGAAGGCTTGCATGCCTCCTTCGAGGGAGGAAGCATCTTTTGTTTCGTGAATTGATTTGATAGAAACAGTGCATTGATTGATCCCAGATTAGCAGTGTCTTTGCTGTCCGTACACATCAAGTCCATCTTTTGGGGGTTAAGAGTGTATACGTACCTTTCTACGAACTACAGATGTTTGCACCATTAGAAGGCTTTCGGATTGTTCTCTCTGTTGGTTGACTAAGCACGGTACCCCTTTCTTGCGGGGTAGGCAAACTTCTCTCTCTCTCTCTCTCTCTGTTGGTTGACTAAGCAAGGTACCCCTTTCTTGCGGGGTAGACAAACTAAAGCGATCTGCATCATTTATTATGTGGCCAGCGGAAATTAGAGAATGCCTTTTAAGATAGTCAAATTAATAGTGAAGTTAATAACTTCCTCAATAAATTATGTGTTAGAATTACTATCAAGTTTCCTCTCGTCTTCCAATAAGATTATGGCTCCAGTATGATTAAATGCACCGCATATACTAACGGTAGTAATTAGTAAGTTATACAATGTCATTACAATCATGTGGCATAACCTTTAGTTAGTCAAACTCAAAATGATGTGCTTCCAGTCATTGTTGTGTGTTAAAACTAAGGTACTTCTACAAAATTCGTGAAACGAGTGTTGGGAAGAGTACGCAAAAAAGTGTTAAATTTATTATATTAATAAAAATTTGGTCATAAACCTTTTAATTTGATCAATCTAATTTAAATTTTTTCACATTGGTACCAATTTAATCCATCCAACCAATTTAGGCTGAAAATTGCTAATATTGATACTGGTCACCCTACGTGACAGGACTCTCGTGACCTAGGCGAGGGCAACCCTTATTGGATCTAGCAAGAGCACGACCCTCACGACCTGGGTGAGGGTGGCCCTCCCTAAATCTAAGGTCGATGAGGGTTGGCCTTGTCGAGTCTTGTGAGGGCTTGACCATCACGGCCTCCAAATCTTGTGACAGTCATCCTCACGGCCTTCAGTGAGGGCTTGACCCTCATCGCTCCCACCAAGTCTTGTGAGGCTAGGGCTCGGTTAGGGCCGCCCTTGTGCCCAAGCAACGAGGGTTAAGCCCTTGCTAGACTCGACAAGAGTGACCCTTACCTAGGTGGCGAGGGCTACTCTCGCCCTGGCCACAAGGGTCATGCCCTTGTCAACCCTCCCCTATGGCCAATTACCGACCATGACTAATTAGGAAAAAAAAAAGGGAAAAATGTAAAAATATTTTTCAAATTGAAAAAAAATTATTAAAAATATCAACGTTAGCTCAGTCATGTCATATAGGACAGCTGAGGTCCACATCAGTAATTTCTAGCCTAAATTGGCTTAATGGACTGAATTTGTGCCAATATAAATATGTTTAGGATTAAATTAGTTCAATTGAAAAGTTTAGAATTAAATTGATACTAATATAATAAGTTTAGGATTTTTATGGTACCTTTCTTGGCGAGTACTATAGGATACCATTCATACATTTTCTCAGTGAATTAGCACAAGGTCACTTCCTCTTTGCTTTTCTCTCACGCATCGACTAAGAAACATTAATTTCCTTTAGCCTTATGATTGACTGGTTTAAAGTATTTTTTCGCAACTTCTAAGTCTTTGATCCCCCTACGTTGCAATTGCGTGATGGATGCCATAGAATTGCAAGGAAGGCATCAAGAAATTTCCAAATTAATGTTTTGGGTGGAGATAGTGTGTATATTTTTATAAATGTGATCATGAACCCTTTGATTGTTAGAGTTAATGAAAGCACTAATTTCAATCCATAACATGAATCCAGAGAAGATAATGACTAATATGTCAAACTTATTCTTACTTGTAAATTTAGGCTAATTTTGAATACAAGTCCTAATTAGTACTTTAAGAATTATAAGTAAAATGAAAGAATTATAAAATTCGTGGATTTTTACGAAAATTCCCATAAGTTGACAGGTAACTTCGGGGAACTTTCAAATCTAACTTTTTTATTAGCCCTCTCATTCAAGCACATATACCACGATTGAATTGTTGTACTCTTGCGGTATGCCTTTGTCTTTTCTTTTTTTTTTGGTGAAATGTAATTAATATATTAAAAAGGAATGACTGAACAAAGAAAAGGAAAAAAGAAATATTTGGTCTCATCGAATTGAATTGGATAGCACTTCAACATTCCTTGGGAATGCCACGTAAAAGTGGGGAAAAAAAAAACGAAAACGAAAACGAGTGAAGGATTCGGCGGCATAATCCCTTTCTTCTCTGTCATGATATTTCTCTACTTTTATCCTCTCTTTTTTGACTGATTGCAACCCAATTAATTGCCAAGCGGGTTGAGCGGGTTTTGCAAGTCGAACCTTTCGACACAGACGGGGATAGAATTAAGAAACTTCGTGAGAACTATAATGCCCATTCCAGACACTCGTTGAACACGGTGATTGAATTTCTAGTCAATCTTCTCTAGAAAAGACCACCTAAAAGAATTCACTAACTTACCCAGTAAGCCACCTTAAACGCCAACGTATTTGATACACTTGCGCATCACGCAAGTACATGCACAGAGAGAGAGAGAGAGACTTGAGGTCTATAAATATGAAGCAAGGGGGTTAAGGAGAGGTCATTGAAAGCGAAACTTACTCTGAGGTTGGGGAGTCTTGTCGCAAGGAGAGACGGCACTCGCATTGCCTTTGGTATTCGATCGATTGCTTTCAAGTCATGGTGGGCGAGGGCCGTCTTTGCTTGCGACCAGATGCCCTACTACCTCTCCCTCTCTCTCTCTCCATAATCACATCCTTATTTTGTGCTGGTGGTGTCTCCTCTAAGCCCTACTCTCGATTATCTCTAGCTTTCCTATCAGCATTTGATTCGTATAATCCCATTAAATCCTTTCTCTCCTAACCCACTCGAATACCAGTTCAATAAGTGTGATTACTTTTCATGGTTCCGTGTATGTCTATATCGAATCCTAATTGTCTTTCCTTGTTTCTTATGCCAGGGGGTGATGAAGGACTTGGGAGACTTGAAACTCGGCGAATCTCCTATACATAGGCCAAAGAGTTGGTCGAATGGTTTAACGCTTATTGGAATACAAGACCAACAAATGACGATGTCTTCGCTCAATTTGAGCTTTAGTCATGCCAGCTAGCCGGCGAAGGACAAAAGCATAGAGATATTTTACAAGAAGAATGTATTGTGCCCTTTTTTCCTTGCTTTTAATACTATGTTTGTCCCTGGAGAAGTGAATATTTCATTTCAAAAAATAAAAAAAAAAAAAAAAAATCTATGTGAATCTTTATTTTATGCCAATTGATACTTCTAGTGTTAATATGCTTTGTTCTAGCTAAGTAGATTTACCAAATTCTCATTGACGGTGAAGTTGGGGGTATTCAAAGATGGAAATTTCAGGAGCCAAATTCCATAAAAATTCAACTTATAAGGGCAACATGAAATTAGTTGTAAATGCGGGGGTGATCTCTGGTATTCTCTCTTAAATATATAGAAAATACATCTTATAATAGTGAATTACCGCATTTCAAGTTGCTCGAAAAGATGAAGCTCTGGAAATGAAGTCAAGTTCAACGAACATACCATTTGGTAAATGAAGACATCAATGCGCAATGGATGGGAGAAAGTGAGATGAAGGTGATTTTCACATACGAATTAGAATATCAATAGTTCATATATAATAAAAAGCAAGTAAGAGTAATCAACGAATCTACATGATTCAACAGTTTATCTATGTCCACAAGCCGAGGACTCATTTCATTATCCAGTCAAAGAAGAATTACATGCGAGAATTAGGTAGAAGCTCTCGCTACATAAATAAGAAGACGCAGAATTATTTCTTAAAGTACTTCCCGAAACAAGAAAACCCTAGACAATCTCACCAAGAACAAAAACTCTCTCTCTCTCTCTCAAAGAGGTTCAACAGTAGGTGGGCTTTCTGTCAAAAGTAAGTAGTTCTTTTTTGGTTAACAATTCCCACTAATGGCCCAACCATAGGAAAGCACGTCCATCGAGCACGGCGACGGCTTCGCTTTTGGCAATTCGTCACCGCATCGAACTCGAACCAAATTAAGATATGATTACTTTCACATCATGAAGATTTCTTGGCGATTTCTTTAACCTTAGGCTGGATTTTTTGCGCACGCATTTTCTTTTTCCCGCGTCATGATGGACTGATCGAGAAAGCTTGCATGCCTCCTTCCGGGAAGCATCGTTTGTTTCGTGAATTGATTTGAATTTCTAGAAACAACGAATTGATTTATTCCAGAGTCGTAGTGTTTTTAATGGCCCGTACCCATCAAGTCCATATCATTTATTATGTGACCACCGGAAATTACAGAATGTCTTTTAAGGAAGTTAAATTAACGGTGAAGTTAATAACTTGCTACCCAGAATAAGTATGTACTGTAATTACTATCAAAGTTCCTCTCTTCGTCCATTAGATTATGGCTCCATCGTTGTGTAACGTCGAGTATGATCACATTCATGTCATATTTCCTGACAGTGATGATTGATTAGTTTCACGGTGTTATAACGGTCATATGGTGTAACTGTCATCATAAAATATTTTTGCTCTCCAAACCGTAAGTTAAACTCAAAATTATGTGCTTTTGGGTCACTTTCGTGTGTTTAACTAACCTACTTCTACAAAATTCTTGAAACGGGTGCTATCATATTATTCCATCTGTCATTTTCTCGGTGAATTAGCGTGAGGTCGCTTCCTCTGGCGCATAGACTAAGAAACATGTATTCCATCTAGCCTTCCGATTGACTGGTTCATATTATTTTTTTGGAACTTCTAAGTCTTCGATCCACCTACGTTGCAATTGCGTGATGGATGCCATAGAATTGCAAGGAAGGCATCAAGAAATTACCAAGTTAATGTTTTAGGTAGAAGATAGTGTGCATATCTTTATATAGTAATACAAAATGAGATCATGAACCCATTATTTATCAGAGTTAATGAAGACATTAATTTCAATCCATAACGCGACTCCAGGGAAGATAATTGCTGTTTCCGAATTCTTTTTTTTTTACTTGTAAATCTAGGTTCATCTTGAATACAAGTCCTAATTATAATTTTAGAAGTGTATATAGACGGAAACATTATAATTTCATGAATTTAAGTGAAACTTCCCATATGTTGACGGGCAACTTCAGGGAACTTCCTAATCAACTTCTTTTCTTAGCCCCCTCAACTTAACACATATACTATGATCAATTTTTGTACTCTTTGTAGTATACCTTGGTCTTTGTTGGATATAAGGAAGAATATTCAAACGAATGGGACAATGCATCAATGCTTCCCCTAAATGCGATGCCAAAGAAAAGACAACGAAAACAAGTAGAGGATTCAGCAACATAATTACTCCTGTCCTCTAAGATGATCTTTCTCGACCTTTACCTTTTTTTGTCTGATTGTAACCCGATTAGTCAATACGGTGGTTCGGCAAGTCGTTCCTTTCAACACACGACATGATCTGATGAAGAAACTTCGAACCGACTGTAATGCCCATTCATACCCAGAAACCCTTGTTGACCACGGTGAGCAAGTTTCTAATCAATCTTCCCTAACAAAGACCGTCCGAAGATTAATGTAACTTCCCCTGTAATTTACGGGAAAGACCAACGTATTGGGGGAGTGGGGGTGTCTTGGAGAGAGAGAGCTGTGGGCTATATTTTAGAAGAGAGAAGGTCAAGAAGACACCATTGAAGAGCGAAACTTGCTTTGAGGTTGGGGGAATCTCGTCGCAAGGAGAGACGGCACTTGCATGCCTTTTGGTGTGACAAGTCATGGTTTGCAAGTGCCGTCGCTTCTGGCGACAAGGTGCCCTACTACCCGCCTGCCCTCCAACCCCCCCTTTCTCTCTCCACAGAGTTACATCCTTATTTGCGCTTGTGGTGGTTCCCAAGTCCTACTCTCAATTAGCATTAGTGTTCTTATGAGGAATCGATTCATATAATCATTTGTTATATCCTTTTTTTCCAACCCATTTGCATACTAAGATCGATGAGTGTGATGACTTTTCGTGGTTCCCTGTATGTCCATAAGTCCTATACTATTTGTCTTTTCTTGTTTCTTATGCTGGGTAGCGATGAAGGACTCGTGAGACTTGAAACCAAGTGGATCCTATAGTTCAAGGAGTTGGTGGAGTGGTTAAATGCTTAATTGGGATATGAAATCAGCTAATGATGGCATCCTCGCTCAATTTAAGGTGCATATTAGCCACTTATTGGCAGATCTAGGAGGTCGAAAGGATAGAAACGTTTTACTTGGAGAATTTAATTGTGACTTTGCGTTTTTTGCTTTTAATACCATGTTCATCCCCTTGAGAAGTGACCATCCCATTTCAAAAAAAAATATATATTTATGTGAATCTTTTATTTTACACCATTTGGTACCTCTAGTGTTATTATTGCTTTCTTCTAGTTAAGTATATAATTAGCCCTCTAAGTTTTGCCGTTTGTGAACCTAATCCTTTAATTTTTTTTGTTTTTGTTTTTGTGCAATCTAACTTTTCTTATTTATTCAATTCGCCTTCAATTATTAACGCCATCAAATGGGCAATGTGATCTAATGTGGGCAATATGTAACAATTATATGATTGTCCATCGACCCAACTCACCAGATATATTTGGGTTCAGCGACCTTGTCTTGCCTAGGTCACTAGTCGCTTATTGATGGATCTAGGAGCTTGAAAGCATAGAAACATTTTACAAGGAGAATTTAATTGTGCCTTTTGCGTTTTTTGCTTTTAATACTATGTTCATTCCCTTGAGAAGTGCACATTCCATTTGAAAAATATATTTATGTGAATCTTTTATTTTACACCGATTGGTACCTCTAGTGTTATTATTGCTTTCTTCCAGTTAAGTATATAATTAGTCCTCTAAATTTTTCCGTTTGTGCAACCTAATCCTTTATTTTTTTTTTTTTTGCGCAATCTAACTTTTTCTTATTTATTCAATTCATCAACAATTATTAACGTCATCAAATGGTCGATGTGATGTGATGTGACCAATATGTAACAATAATATGTTGCCCATCGACCCAACTCACTAGATACATTTGGGTTCAATGACCTTGTCTTGCCTAGGTCACTAGCCACTTATTGGCAAATCTAGGAGGTCAAAAGCATAGAAACATTTTACAAGGAGAATTTAATCGTGCCTTTTGCATTTTTTGCTTTTAATATTATGTTTATTCCCTTGAGAAGTGCACATTCCATTTGAAAAATATATTTATGTGAATTTTTTATTTTACTCTGATTGGTACCTCCAGTGCTTTATTCTAGTTAAGTATATAATTAGTCCTTAAGTTTTGCCGTTTGTGCATCCTAATCCTTTACAAAAATTGCACAATCTAACTTTTCTTATTTATTCAATTCATCTACAATTATTAATGCCATCAAATGGCTGATGTGATGCAATGTGATGCAATGTGTAACACTAATATGTTGTCGATCGATCCAACTCACTCCTTGTCTTGGCAAGGTCACTAGCCACTTACTGGCAGATCTAGGAGGTCGAAAGCATACAAATATTTTACAAGGAGAATTTAGTTGTGCCTTTTGCTTCTTCTTCTTTTTAGCTTTTAATAATATGTTCATTCCCTTGAGAAGTGCACATTCCATTTCAAAAATATATTTATGCAAAACTTTTATTTTACACCGATTGGTACCTCTAGTGTTATTATTGCTTTCTTCTAGTTAAGTATATAATTAGTCCTCTAAGATTTGCCGTTTGCACAACCTAATCCTGTAATTTTTTTTTTAATGCACAATCTAACTTTTCTTATTTATTCAATTCATCTACAATATAAAGTCATCAAATGGCTGGTGTGATGTGATGTGGCCAATATGTAACAATAATATGATTTCCCATCGACCCAACTCACTAGATATATTTGGGTTCGGCGACCTTGTCTTGCCTAAGTCTCTCTCTCGTAAGGTTTGGATACTCTATATTTTCCAAAATAAATAAATAAATAAATCAGTAAAGTTAGAATTCTGTAGTGCATAAGATCGAAGTTCCACATTGCACAAACAACAAAACTTATTATTGGAACTGTACCAAACCGTGCTTTCTCCAAACATGTGGTTTGTCTATGAAACTTCATTACCTAAACATGTTTATCTATAAATCATATCGCCAAACCACAATCAAATTGTGATTGGCAGTGAGCTTGGGGGGTAATCTAAGATGCAAATTTCAGGATCCGAATTGGATACAAACCAAACTTGTAAGGGAAAAATGAGATTAAGTGTAAACGTGGGGATAATTTCCATTTTTCCCTCTAAAATATCGGGAATATGCATTGTAGAACAGTCAATTGCCACATTTCAAGTTGCACAGAAAGATGAAGCTCCGGAAATGAAGTCGAGCTCAGCAACAAAACTCTTCTCGACATGGAAAAAAAAGAAGAAATCAAGAGAGTGAAATTTCGGGGTATTCATCATCTTCATAACCGTGATCATATAGATTCTGAATAGATCATTGGTCACCTATTCTTACTTAGTCTCACATTGGTAAATGAAGATAGTAATACGCAATGTATCTATTGGGTGAAAGCGAGACAAAGTGTGTGATCGCAAAAGATTCATAATTATCGAGAAATAGTATAAATAATAAAACCCAAAGATATAGTGACAAATGAATCTGCTTGATTCGATGGTTTGTCTATGTCCACGAGTCAAGGATTCCTTTGCTTTCTGGTCAAGTGAAATTGAGAATTAAGAACAAATTCTTACTACCTCAAAGCCCACTAATCACACAAGAATAAAGAAGAAGAGAAGAAAGTGTTTCTCAAGCATATTTCAGAAATGAGAAAACACTAAACACCCAAACCAAGAACGAGAACTCTCTCCGCAGCTGCATTGTATTGTGTCATAGCATGACGACGAATCGTAGCGACATTTTGCATCCCTTCTAGCGACATTTGTAGCGTTCAGAGCCTTCTTT
This sequence comes from Eucalyptus cloeziana, assembly GCA_014182715.1. Lineage (NCBI taxonomy): Eukaryota > Viridiplantae > Streptophyta > Magnoliopsida > Myrtales > Myrtaceae > Eucalyptus > Eucalyptus cloeziana. The sequence goes on from CM024642.1 coordinate 24,603,131, forward strand.
AATCTGGTGAGAGAATCAAGCGACTAATTAACGGTATCTCATGGACCAAGCAACCTTCAACTATAATATATAGCTCTGTGCAATTTACTGATACAACCTTGAAAATCTAAATTATTAGATGAATACATGATGCAATATTTAAATACTCTAATACTACCAATCCTAAGTGATTTTATATTTAAATATTCTACCATCCTCAAGTTAAGAGGATAAATTTGGTGTCATATGTATAAATGAGATCGTTTTAAGTGAACGAAAAAATTCCACCACAAAAATTTATATGACCAATGTCAACCGATCTAAAAGTATAAGCCAATAAATATGGTCATGAAGAAGAGCTGTTTAAGTACCCTCGATGCTCCCCCTTTCACATAAAAACCACATGCCTGCAGAGTCTTAAGAATCGAAATTAAAATGAAACGAGGCAAAGAAGAGCTCCAGTAAAGATTTCAATACAGCGATTCCTTCTCTAAGCGACGTAACATTTTCGTGAGGTCACTGCCTACGAATCCAAAAGCATCGCGTGGTAGGTGGGTAGAACGTAACATCACCTAAACCCTTCTCGAGCGCCAATGAGAGCGTGGCCCAAGATCAAAAGAACAATAATAAGGGGAGAAGACGTGATTTTTTTTTTTTGTGGTGGGAATTTGCCTGTTAAGTTGACACGAAACTTCCCACAGATCTCTGAGATGTCATTTCCTTGGCATACGAGGAAAAACCATGCTAAGGTGCAACTTTAATGGGGTCCTAACTTGTTCTTTAGGTCCAAATCTCGTTGAAATAGCTGCACATGAACGTCCTTGCCAGGAAATTCCGAGGCAGATCCCCAGAAGCTGCATCGAGGTGATACGCATTCAACAACAACACCATGAGAAGCTCGAGAAACTAAGAAAATCAATTCACCAACTCCAATCCGTGGTTATTTATTGGGCGCATCAACAGTCTCCAGCTGTAGATCGCTCTTCCAGTTGTAGTGGTAATAATAATAATAATAATAATAATATTCCAGTCAAGTTCACACCCGATTGAAAGTCGAGAAAGACTGGAGAACATACTGCAAAATTTTCTTGACATGGTCTAGTCCAAAGAAATGATGATGAGATGATGATGATGATATAGTTTAGGTGCCAGAGAAACTAATAGTTAATCATGCGATCACCGACATTAAATTCGTGGTCCTTCCCATTTATAAAGTCTTATGATTCTCTTTTCTTAGACCGATTTTTTTTTTATATCTATTTTACTCTAATTTTCAACTCACTTTCAGATATTTTGTTCTATATCTTTATAGAATGTGAGAGTCGAATCCCACATCTGAAACTAAACGTCTCCACACGATAAGATAGGGAATCCCACCTTCTTTCCACGTGGGAAGGATGTTGCCCCAATTGTTTTTAACTTCTTGACCGGTTCGACTTCAGCAAAAAAAAATACTGAAAGACAACGAGAAGGAAAAAGAGAAAAAGGGAAAAAGAGAGGAAAAAACGATAGCAGGCGATTAGGTGACGGCCACTTGACGCTGGCGAGTCGTCTCGGTCTCCTCCCTCTCCCACGAGCCAGCCACTCCCAAGAGACACATCGCTCTCCAGAAGAGAAAGAAATTTCTCGTTCAAATGTATGAACGCAGAACGATGACGGGTCAACCTTGTTGAGCATGTGGATTGCCAGAAAAGATTCTCGTTCCTCACCAAACCGAGACCCGTCAAAGGGTTCGGAGCCGAGTTGCTTCAGCGTAATTGACACTTTGCACATCCACCCTTTTCCACAAGCTCCTCGTCGCGCCCGCCGACACGACCCAGTGCTTCGTTCGATCTTTATAAATATGGAGCCCCCTCGGGTAGCACATCACACTGAAAGTAAGCTACACAAAAAGCTCGCGTGACAACGAGGAAGATCGAATGAAGGGGTCGAGGAAGCCGTGTCGCAGGAGAGACGGCACACGCCGTGCCAGCCCTGTCTGTCTGTCTGTCTCTCTCTCTCTCTCTCTCTCCCGGGAGCTCTCGGCAAGCGCCGTCCTCCTGTGACACGATGCCCTTCGATCCCGGTATCATGCGCAAATCGAAACTCGCCCGCCGTGTTCCTTTACGCCATTTTTCGTAAGAGCTTTCCTTCTCACTGTTTTCGATCCTACTGCAATTTCTTAGCGTTGGAGCCATCCATACATGCTCTGTACGTATCCCCACGTCGAAGCTGCTCGCTAGATACGCAGCACTAATTTTTGGCGATTGCGATGGATTATCAGTACTTGTGTTTTGTCCATGATTGGTCTGGAAGTACTTCCATGTGTGATAGTTTTGAGATCTGACCGTGTCTATTCACGAGATCTATGTAAAGTCCACTCAATCTGTAAGGTTTATCGTCATTTGAATAAATGCAAGCGTCACACATAATCACTAGCTACTTGTGGCAAACAACGATCCATTTCTTGTGGCGTTCGGAAGCAACTACACAGCCCTAACTACACAACGCTCTGAGTTACCTACTCGACTCGTCTCGACTATCGCTTGCTCGCATTGCTTGAGAATAGTCTCGCTTTGAAGAAGCCCGGCCAGACCCAATGTTTTAGGCACTTCTTTTGCATGGATTTCATGGAATGGACGAACTTGGGACAACACTACGGGCTCCTCCTGGACCAATGGGCCTAGAAATATTCCGAAGCCCAAGTCCACCGTTCATTGATCACCTCTCCCGATGTCGAAAGTCGCTTCATTATAGGTGAGACAAGTGGGTGCAATTATGCATTACGTAATGTGTCGATCAAGGCGAAAAGGAGTGCCCGGTCCAAGTCATGTTTCAAGGTAAGTCTTTTATAAATACATGGGATTTCCTCATTTCATTAGTCTTTTTAAGTTTGGGCAGTGTAAAGTAGATAAGACTAATCGCTCTCCTGGGTCTTTTTCATCTTTCATTTTGCTTTAATTGACATTGACCGGTCCAATTCATCAATGGCCACGTTTTTATTATTTTAATTTGGGGGGACCAAGAAAAGCTTAGGAGTCGGTCAACCAAAAAAAAAATCTGATTTAACATTTTCCAACAATATGAAGATTAATGGTGTCTTTATCCCTTGCTTTTTAACATTTTATAAAGCCAATCATCACATAATGATTTTCCTTCAATGATATACTCTTGCAATGAAACCAGTCTATTGTTATTAAAGCAACATATGGATGTACTAATATATGCATTAAATGCTTTAACTTCCATTTAATGAAACTAATTTGATATGGACTTACTCATCTCTTAAGTTTCGAGTAGCTTTTTTAAGGAACCGATGGATTGTAAAGGTTGGGATATGAATTTCATTGTTAATTTTAAGGGTCTATTTGAAGAGAAGGTAATGGCATAGCAAGTTCCTCAAACGATATGTTTTTGTGTTTGAAGTACCGACGTGGCTGTTGAGTAGCCCGCTAAGTGCCTTACTCTAGTGTCATAAATGCCAATTAAAAGTATAAAAACTCTAAATTGCAAAATTTCAGACAACTAGGACCGGCAGAATCTGTCGGCAAAAGCACAAGAGGACCGGCAACATGCAATTGACAAGGGTTGCACAGGCCACGGCCCAACCTTCGGCGCAGGTGGGCGGACGCTGGTCGCGCTCAGGAGAAGAAGGCGGCGGCGGCGGCGACTCAAACACCGTGGCGAGAGAGGTTGGGGAGAGGGGACGACACCCGTCTCAAATCTGTTATGACTCGCGAGGCAGACACGTAGCCAGTAGTGCCTTAAATTGCAAAGATGGCCAGAGCAGCTGTTTCCCACTGAGAACACAAGTCCCGGAGAAACTGCTCTTCTGAGATAAGACAGAGGAAAAACATTTATAATTCATTCACATGAGCAATTAAATAGTAACATACGACTCGAGTGACTTTGACGCTGGCGGTCGGTCCAGGATTTGATATCTTTTGATTTTTTTATTTTTTTTATCCAAGTAAACAATTACTTTAGAGAATGTATTGATGTGGCGGAGATATGGATGCTACGTCAACATTGGATGTTTTAAGAGAGTGACCAAAGCGAACAAACTTCAAGAATTTAATTGCATGAAAATAAGAGGGCGCATGACACAAATTACATAGTTCAAGAATAGTCACTAAACGATTTTGTAGGGGGGGTATATTCTTATTTTGACAATTGTCAAATGGTAATTACTTTTTTAATCGTTTTAGCTAGAAGTTTTTAGGGACATCAATCTTCAATCATTTATTCATGATGTGTGATGTCCAATAGCCGTTTGTACTAATTTAAAGAGCAGCGAAGAAAATCTATACAAGAGAGACGCGGCAAAGAAGCAATCGTGACCGAAAATGAACAAATAAAATCAAAAAGTTCAAAAAATAAGATTTAATATTATAAAAAATTCTAAATTAATATATTTATGATAAATTTATTCCAAACTAATTTTTAATCATAAAAAGTTCTAAACCAGTACATTTATGACAAATTTACCCATAAGCTAATTTTTTTACCACAAAAAAAAATCATAAATTTATACACTTGTGATAAATTTATCCTCCATTAATTTCCGTAAAATTTTATTATCAAATTTTTTAGTTAAATGATATATAGCAATTGACAGGTGTATTAATTTGGATTTTTACGATCTATTTGTTGTATCAATTTTGTGATTTTTTATGGTATTAATTTAATTTAAAAAATGATATATTTGTCATAAATATTGAGTTTGGGCAATGTAAATTTTTCACAAGTATACCGGTTTAGTATTTTTATGATAAAAAAAAATTAACTTGGAGTAAATTTATCACAAATTTAATCAAATTAGGATTTTTAGTAGTTAAAAAATGAGTCTTTAATAAATTTATCACAAATGTATAAATTTTAAATTTTTTATAATATTAACTTAAAAAGAAAAAAACATCAACGATGATGATAAATGGACCTCCGTTGATTCTTCAATTTAATATGACCATGAATCCGTATGCATTCACAGGCAAATAAAGAACATCAAATCTATCGACCAAGTGAAAGTACATCAAATCTAAAAATATAAAATAAAATTTATAATAAAATTAATGTCTAGTCATATGTCAAAACTGGCGGCCCCCTTTCCGAGTAATATTCTCCAAGTTCGGGTGGCCTACCACGGCACCGACATTGTCAGATCAAGATATTGGTAGTTTCATATTTTTTCTTGTTCCCGAAAATTCTTTGAAAAATATTGCTCGATTGGGACCGTGTTCATACTAGACACCATGCCGCCAGATTGCAATTCAGGAGGAGGAGGACGATAGCGAGAAGGCGAGGGAGAGTCAGAGGCCGGTAAGTGGGCTCGGCCCGCAGCAATCTATATGCATCAGCTGGTGCAGTTGGCAAAGGAATATGTTGGACACAAGGGCCTCGCCCTAGGGTGATCATGCTGCTCATGCCGAAGAGGGTTGTGCGCTTTTTGAACGTCTTGTGACTAGTCGGTCAAAAAAACTTCCACATATAACATTTTTAACTTCCAATACCTGAAAAAAAATATGATATTTTATAATATTTTTTATATCTGAATAATATTTTAATTTTCGAAAAGAAAGAAATGGTCGCTTTCTGCTTCTAATTAATCAAAAAATCATAGACAACGATCTTAATTAATCCCAAAATTCTAAACTCGAACTATTGAGTAACATTAAACCGTATACAAAAATAGGCTTAGAAATACCTTGTATCAATGATTAGAAAGTACATTACGCGACAGAACATACCTTATTTTCCACGAAATAAATACACCTATTATAGTGTCGTGAGAGAGATTAAGTGGAAATAATTTTCTTCATGAAAAGAGGGCCTTTCATTCTTGTCTCTTTTAAAGAAGTAACCTAAAAATAATTGCCTTGGTGGTTATTTTTTTTGAATTGTGGACTATGGGCCCCTTTGAGTTATGAGCTAGGTTTGCTCAACATGGGCGGCTCACTAACAATAAAACTCATCATCTCCTACTCATCCATGATAAGCTAAATATAACTCTCTTTTTTCTACAATATTTATATTAATAAATAATCCATGCGATCAGTATACTATGAGAGCTCGTTGCCATACATATATTAGGAATATATAGCAGTTAAAATTGAGCATAATCATTAAGGGCGTGAATGATAACCATTATGTTTCTCTATTTTTCTATTTTTCTATTCCTAGAAACAAGTTTGAAATAGAAATCCATTTGGTAACATAATTTTATTTTATTTTTATTTTTGGAACAAATTTCTACTCCAAAATTAAAATTGGACCAAAAATCAAAAGTTAAAATTTTTAACTTTTCTGTTTTTGGAATAAGAGTGAAAACTGAAAACTCTTCTCATCATTCACTCTTGTCGTCGCTCGCCACCCACTCGACACTCGAGGGACACTAGATGCTCGTCGTCGATCGCCAAACGCCGATTGCCCATTGCTAGTCATGTGGCCGCACATCGCTAGCCGCGTAGCCACTCGCCACCAGTTGCCGAACACCACCCACTTGTCTCTCACTACCGGTCACTTGCCGGACGTCGAACACTGAATGCCTCCCACCACCACTTGGGAGGGAGAAATTTTGTGTCGTTATTAAACGAGTTTCTATTTTAGTAACATAAATTTTATAAGGTTATCAAACGCATATATTTGCTCAGAAATTTGGCTAAAAAATAGAAATAGAAAAATCAATTTATAGCCGGAGATTGATTTTTGGAACATAATAGTTATCATGCGCGTCCTACGAATAGATCTTATAAACTGTACTCTAGATTAATCAATCACATTTATATTCTCTTAATCATAATTGGTCAACATGTGAATACAAAATAGAATGTGACACCAACAACAAATTGATCTTCCTTTTCCCTTAAAACTCTCAATCTCAGTTCAATTTGCTTTTCTATTATATCGAATCAATTCATGGTCATTGCAACATTTTAAGATAGCAAACATTGAATAGAAATGTCGAAAACAAGTAAGAGTCCTAAGAGCACTTGATCGATGAACTTTTATCCTTAAGAGTATCACATGGCTTAAAAGTTAAGATCAAAACTTTTGACAATTCTTATTAGTCATTTAATGCATATGTAATTTGAAATACATATTATGGTATTAACTTATTTCCCATAGAGCATATATCTTTGCATCAAATACCGTACAAATGATAGTTTAGACATACCCAATGTCTAACTTAAGTTCACAAATCTACTCTTTTTAAATAATCCATCAAAACTCATATTTGGCATCAAAGATAAATAAAGTAAAATATGTGAGTTATTTTACTTTCGGACATAATACATTTTATGACATCATCTCAACACTCAATTTAGGCAACATCTTTATTTTAAGTTTGAACTATCAATTATCTTTTAGATAATAAGCTTAAAATTGTATCATCTATATTTATCACATATTAAATAGAGTCAATTACTCATGTGAGTGAGCCAAGTGCGATACGATCCAACCATTTGATAGGTTTACTTATAATTTTAGTGCAAGTGAAATATTAGATGCATTTGTCAACCACCAATTTATTTCGTATAAAATCTCACAGCATGAAAAGTGATGTATAAAGATATTAGCATTCCATTGCAATTGAGGTTAATAAGAAAACATTACTTTTAAAAGCTAAAAACATCAAGACAATGATATGATCATCCACTAAGCCTCACTAAATCAATCAAATAATTTGGACAAGAAAGATTTTATAGGGAAAATATTTCAGATCTTTATTCCAAAACTATACTTGAAACACATGTATAGACGTTTTTACATTTTTTATTCAGCGGTCAAGCGGTGTCTCTACTCGCTTTTCGCGCATCTCTGTGGTCCACTTCCTTGGACGATCTTGAAGAACATTTTCCACATTGGCCCACCTCCTCGGACGATCTTGGCGCACATTACCCACATTGGATTGAAGCATTCAAGATGTGCTCTCGAAGTGCTCCCAGTAGAACTTTAATCATGACCACTATGAGAGAATTAAACCTTTTTGTTATCCAAACAAAAAACCTTTATAGGCAATGCAGAATGCTTTTAACACATTGCTCCATGCTTTCTACATACAATAATGTACCATATGTCAAATTACATAAAGTTACTATCTTTTGTATAAATGGACATCATTAATCCATGTGAACATCCTCTGAATCCTAATCTTGCACGCAAGCCAACATGGTTGGATCCATGTGACATGAGAAGGGTTAGAAACATTGTATTTTTTTATGCCACTTACTTTTGTGATTAATGTACTCTAAAAAATCCTTTGACATTATTTTTATTGGGCTTATTAATTTGGATATAACTCCCAACAACAAGCTAAATTCACTATGTATATATTCTTTTTAGATTTTTAATTTATTAGCACTTAAGGAGACAACATAAGTCAACTTTTTAATTAGTTATTGAACAAGTATCAACCAAAATGTTTAGTGACGTACCTATATATGGATTCATCACAAATGATAATAGTTATTACTATTCAAAAAATTGGATATAGAAATGTTGCACCTTTATGCTAATAACATTTACCAAGTAATGCAAGTCGAAGTTAAATCTTGATTTCTTATTGTTCTATACATCTAATCAGACATTTACACTCAATCCCATTTTAGAACATTACAAATCATAGAAAATAAATTCTAAAATGTCCTCGTGCATATAACCCATAGCACAAGATTATATTACTTTAAAATGAAAAAGAACTTAATATCCCAGAGTTAGGTACGATGAGCATAAGCAAAAGCGTTTTTTTCCTTTTTTTGGGCCTTAAAGTAGTTTTTTTTTTTTTTTTTTTTTTGGTCGGTGCCTTAAAGTAGAATTTGCCAATACGAAATTTGCACGTATACACATATTCAAATTAAAGACGTGATATATAACACATTGGATAATCAGAAAATGGAATTATAACATAGCATAAAAGCGTTAAAAAGCAATCAATAGTAAGAAAATAGAATTTGTTTGACATTTAATCTACGACTAATCTTACTTAGAATTTGTTATTTCACGCATTTTCCTCGCAGGGCTGCCACATGGATTGATACCTGTTCTTCTTGGCGATAAAAGTAGGCTCATTTGAGTTAGAAGCTGTAAGTAGTAGTTCTTTGGGATTAAATACCCCTGTCTGGAAAAAGTGAAATAAACATATTGTTGATAGCACTTTGAGAAGAGAAAGGTAAGTGATCTCCGAAGAAAAAAACATTTTGTTTACATTATATTACAAACAAATAAATTGTAATAATGCTTTTAATTGTGTATACAGTAATAAATCTTTAATACATTCAAATAAGAGTTAATACGATCAAAAATTCCAAACTGATATTTCTATGAGATGTTTACCCAAATCTAATGTTCAACTCATTAAAAATTCCAAATTTGTATCACATAACATATTCATCTCAAACTAATTTTTGTCTAAAAAATCACAAACTGATACCCAATGACATATGTACCAAAAACTAAGTTTGCCCCGTATGTGTATAAATTGTGGAAATCCATGTGTGTTGACAAGTATACATTTTGACAAATGGTAATTTGGGTAAGGATACCGGTTTAATGACACTTGTGCATTTTAATAGTGGAGTAAAATTGGGTAAGGTGTATTAGTGGAGATTCTTCGGTGACACAAAAATTAATTTTGGTAAATGTGTCCAAAGTGCACTTTAGGTTTTTCGTGGTACGAAAGGTAAATGTGTCAATGGGCATGGTTTGGATTAATGGTGGCGAAGTTCAAGATGAAATCATTATATAATGAAATATTTGTACAGCATTTTATATTGTTGCACCATATTATACTTAAATGCAATTTAAATAACTAAATTTTCGAATTCACGCAGCACACGGATCTTTGACCAGTGCTTACAAGAGATTGTGCTAATAAAGGGACAACACAGAGTATAACCTTTACAAGGGACAACGGACTGAAATAACGATGTTCCTTATTTTTCCAACCATCAACATCTCTTATTTTTAATGTGTCGAAAGCGAAGACTTTTCTTGATGAGTTTCGCTTGTCAAAGCAAAATTGGAAGGAAAAAAAATTAAAAATAAGACGAAATGGAAAGAAAGGAAAAGAAAAATCATGAAATTTCGGCCACTAATGAGCTTATCTGACACTCTTTAGGCTGAGTCCTGCGGCTGCATTCTTCAGATCATTGCGCGAGGCGTGTTCGATGGAATGCGTCATGTTCTTGAACGAGAACGACGATTCCGTGCTGCATTTGAGACAAGATCAAGCGCATCAGAACTCGATACATATGAACAGAAGCATAACACTATCGTCGGTCAGTCCCGTGTTTTCGACACTACCTCGACTCCTCCTTATCGATCGTGATCGTGTCAAATGGCACGTCCTCATAGCTGAACACTTCCGCGCCATAATTCATAAGAAGTTCAGGTAATGAAGCCGGGTTCGGCTGAGCCGCCCCAAAGTGACTAGTGTTCTCGGGCTCATAATTATATGGTTGCTGAGATATTACAGATTGTTTAGTACTTTCCTCGTTCACGAAAACGCCCGGGAAAGATTGTCGGGTCGGGACGGCGTCTGCGTGGACGTTCCCCAATTGCAGTTCGGGTGGAGAAGGATAGTGAGAGGGTGAGGCGGAGGCCGAGACTTGGTCCCGGCACATGGCGATCTGCGTGTTGACGTGCTGGAGCTCCTCGGTCACCTGGTGCAGCTGGCAGAGGAGGCGGCGGATGTACCAGCAGCAGCCGTGGACGGGGTACTGCGCGCGCATGTTGGACTCGAAGATGACCGACTGCATCGCCTCCTGCTTGAGGTCCGGCGGGGCCTGCTTGAGGATCTTGGTGATGTTGCTGACGCCGAAGAGGCGGTGCGCGTTCTGGAACATCTTCGGCTGGTCGGCCGGGAAGTAGGGGGCGAGGGGGCACTCCTTGTGGCACTTCCGCCGCTGGAACTTGCAGACCGCGCACGCCTGGCTCGTCCCTCCTTTGATCGTCATGTTTCGTTCCAGCTCTTTCCCATCAGGGAGCGGGAGACGGAGAGAGGGAGGAGGAGAAAAATGGATCTTGAGAGGATTTTCAAGACTGTTGGAGATGGGAAGAGTTCATCAGATATCTTTGCTGGATCGAAACTGTAGATCGTGGGGAGTTTTTTCCACTGAGGACTTGGTAAAAATTTTGAATCCTATTAAAGTGGGGGATTTTTTTTTTAAACTTGGAGTTATCTCCTTCTTGCGCGTGTAGAATTTGCACGTGTTTTAAAATTTCAATTCAAATTTCATTCGGGTAAAAGAACATGGAATGGCATGAGCAATTTGTGCAATTTTTTACGTTAACAGTTTAATAATAACGACCAAAAGCAGTAAAAAAATCAAGAGGGGATGATGTATATTATAATATTTTTCTCGACCGAAATTATGTCCTATTTATCTGAATAAAATAAAACTGAAGATCAGATCAAATAAAGGCATCATTAGTCAATTATTTGTAATTTTTTTTGTCAGCATTTGATTTATAATTTTGAATGTAGCTTATATCGATCTGTGAGCAGTTACCTAATATATCTGGGAGCCGTTATTGAATAAAAACACGCGTCCATCTCTCAGCATTTTGCCGGTTCTTACCTAAGAAAAAAAGGCCTGGTTTTTTGTCTCACTGACAGCAACATGCATTGAATCAAGACATGAAATTCAAGACGAACTAGAGATAATGTTTAATGTAATCATGCGATGATCGAATCCTTGTCGCTGAAACTAGTTGGTCGAGATCTCGCTCCGCGTGTCGGATTAGATCAGTCATCGTCGGTGTCATTTGATGCACTTAACTAATCCTTATGCTCGCAAGCAACTAGAGAAATTGTTTATATAAGATTTGCGGGCGGCGATTATGAATAGGGATAGTGACACAAATATTCCTAAAGTTTTACCCAATATATAATTTGGTTTCTGAATTTTTAATTTGTTTAATATGACTCAAAAACTTTACCCTGGCATTTAATGTGATTCCTGACTTTTAATTTATTCAATGTAGTCCCTAAACTTTTAGTACATGTCCAGTTCAATCCCAAACTATATGGAAATGTTTCGTATTGTCCTTCCATTAATTTAAATTTATGGATAATATTAAATATTTTCATATAGTGTATAAATTAAATTGAACACGTACCAAAAGTCTAAAGATTACATTGAAAAAATTAAGAGTTCAAGAACTATATTGAACAAATTAAAGTTCAGGGACCACATTGCAGATTCAGTTAAAATTAGGAACCATTTGTATCCTTTTTTCCTTACAAATACAACGTGTAAAAGTGTCGACTCAAGTACATTCAACAAGCTAAAGAACTTGTCGGGTGATGCAAGAGTATTCTTTATGCAATCGGCCATGAATTGAAAACTCGTCTACTAATGGAGTGAATTTAGTTACCAAAATTTAAAAGTGTATGAAGTGTTTGCGCTTGGACCTCACTTGTGTAAGTATTTTTTTTTTCCAGGGCTAGCATACCAAATAAAGTCTAAAAAGAAATGCATACAAGCTCATCTGTAGAATTTCAAGCATATTAACGAGGATTTCTCTGAAACTGACTTGCGAAATTAAGGTGGTTGCAGAGTTTGAACATGAAGTAGCTAGTGCGGATACTAAATATTGACATTGATGTTTAAAGGGAACGGAGTGGGGGGATGGGGAAAGGATTGAACGTCGGGACATGTGTATAAAAAAGAAAATGGAAAAAGCCACAAAATCCCAAATTACACTCATTGCAATACATCAACCCTGATAGAATCTCAAATATGTACCTATATAACATATTTATTATCTGTCAATGAACACCATTAAAGATTTACTTTTAGGGATGACGAAAGGCAAACAATATTGACATAGTGTCCTAAGTGACATAAAAATAATGCCCTTTTGGCTAGAAAATCGTCCATCAAAATCTTAACGAATCGTAAATATGTCACATTGGTGAAAATTAGGAGTTTTTGATATCACAATAAAAAGTTTAAGGCAAATGTGCGATAATGGGTATATTTTGGGGCTTTTCTTGTGAAAAAGAAGAAGTCCAAGGTACATTTATCATAATAAAGTTTAATTGTGATTTCTTGTGGCTTTTTCCACACACAAAAAAAAAAAATACATTTCCTCAACAACTTGTCAAACTAAAAGTGGGAGATTAGACTTATCCCGTTCACAAACAATGTCTATCTTAAAAGGAATAAAAAAAAAAAGTAGAAAATGATTGATTTGGAACTCTCGATAACTTATACAACAAGGCGAGTTCCAAGTAAACCGCACCTGGTTCCGCACATTATTCCAAACCTTAACACTTGGGGTATTCATGTAGTACCATATCAATGGAATACACGTGGTAATAACTTATAACGCACCAATCAAAAGGTGCAAATCCTAAAGGCAATGGTAGGGACGGAGTCAAAAAGAAGTCCCCAATGAAAAGCCGTGGGTAGGCCCGAAAGACAAAAACGAGAAAGGGATCGATTTCGACGTTGATTTCGAAACCTCTCTCCCTCTAGAACGTTGCAAGCGCTAGCGGGCATCACACGACACGTCAAGAACAGAGGGTGGTCCAATCCCCAATCCAATGTAAATCTCGGTCCCTCCTAGCCGCACGTACAGCAGGAACGCGTCAATCGACTTGGAATCTTAACTTCAGTCCTGATGCACGTCGGCAGTTGCTCTCCAGACTTACGGAGCCGATCATTGGTCGTCAACTCCGACGTGTCGTCTGCGATTTAGCGCATCGGTGCTCCCAGATTGCGGTCGTCAACGGCTTCTTCTCGTCGGGTCCCCACTCCCCACTCAAGCCCCACTTGCACGTTTTTATTAATGTAAGAAAACGAGATTCCGACGGCGGGCCCTCCTTAGAGGGAAGGAACAAAGAGGAATTAGAAAAGATGAATAAATAAATAAAAAAAAAACAAAGACGCTCTAGGTTAGTACTTAGTAGGGACAGACATTCCTAGAGAGATACGTGAATCCCGGGGTTTATTGGTGAAGCAGCATTGTTTATTGTTGTCAAATTGGCCGATCAATTCTTCGGTTGCGCTCGCTTTTTACCAAACCCATTAAAAAGTGCTAGGCTGTCGAGAAGAATACATTTCGGCCTACTTTAGTTAGGTATAAAGAAATGGGGCATTTGATGGGGCTTTTGAGAAAAGAAAAACTCTAGATTAAAGGAATTTTATTTTTTGACGCGCAAAAAATCGACTTTGGTTTAAATGATGTTTGGAAAAAAAGTAGATCAAGTAAACAAAAATTTCGATATATGTTTTAAATAATTAATTAAGAAGAAAAATTACTTATGACCTAAGAAGTACCGACACTCTGACACATGTCCAACACACTCCGATATGCTCTGACATGCAGTCAACGAGTGTCGGGAAATCTGACACGTGGTCAACTCTTCCCGACACGCAAATTCGAAATTCCAACACGCGATTCTGACACACACGTGGTTAATTTTAATAATTTTCAATATTTAAAGGGTCAAAATATAAATATATGAAAAAATAATGAAAAATAACAAAAAAAAAGAGGGAAAGAAGAAAATTATTACTCTCAAGTTTCTCACTTATAAGTTTTCACATTCCCGTGAGTGACAATGGAATGCCCCTCTTCTCATCAGTGTCGCTTCGACTTGAAGTTGTGATTTTTTTTTTTTTGCTTCTTTCCGCCTCTCACAGGCATCGCCCGTAAGTCATCTCTTTTGGTCAATGTCATTGGCTTGTGAGTTATTTCTCACATTTTCCATGGCGAATTTGGTTATTTCATTTTCTTTGACTGTACTTCGAGAGTTTTTATCATTGATTTTCATTTTTCTTGAATTTTGTTTTGCAGAGGAGCTGCAAGCTAGTCTATATCATAAACTCCAAACTCTGTCTAAAACTATAAGAAATCTCATTAATCTCCGACCGGTGTGCGAAAACAAGAAATGTTCCTTCAAATTTACTCTTTTGTGTTTGCAATTTTTGAATTTTTATTTAATCTTTGTCAAATTAAAACAATGAATGATATTAACAAATGTTGGATTAATATTTTTAGTATAAATTAATTCTATGCTCTTTTATTATTATTTAATTTTTTTATTTATATATAAAAATATATATTTAATTTATAACGTGTCAGACGTGTTAAAATTCTCTATTTTTTTTTTTAAAATGATGTGTCGGTGTGTTGTGTCACGTGTCCGTGTCGGTGCTACATAGCTTATGACCATTAATGATGATTGGAAGTTGGTGTATCAAATCTAGTAGTGGCAACTGTCGACTAAGGTTGTACAACCTTAAGTGACCCCAAGCCAAATTTGGCTAGCCTAGGATTGCGTGACCTCAACCTGTCCTTGCATGGCGCTAGATTTGGCTCACCGGCAACGTGCATGAGGTGGAACATGGTGAGAGCATTTTCAAAATTTCGAAGATTTAGCAAGTGCAAAGTTGGAAAGAAAAAGGCATTAGCATTTCGAAAATGCTAAAACTCAAATCTAGATTTGACTTATTTTGGGAAAGTAAAAGAGGATTTTTACAGGTGCAAATTTGCCAAATGAGGGGACTTTTCCCCAAGGGCCTTTAGAGATTTAAAAGTCATTGGGAAAGCCCGTCCTTAAAATCAAAAAGCCAGACGTGAGTGACAAGCACTAACAATTCTCTTTTGAACTTTACTCCCTATGATAGGTTCGTATTGAGTTATAACTATTTCATAACACTCGCAACATGAAGGCTAGAGATCTCGATATCTCGAGTCCATTGTTCGTCATTATAAGAATCTTATACTTCTTACGAAATGATCAGATCGAGTCACGACTACTTTCTACTTCCTACGACGAAAAGGCTAGAGGTCTCTCCACATTAAACATGGCCTTCCCAATTAGGCAACTCGAGACAGACGGGTTCACTCACGGCTTGAATCTAATTTGCGACCTCGTCGAGGAAGAAAAAGGAAAGAAGAGAAGACGCGATCCTCATACACCATTTATGGACCATAGCAGCACCGAGGGAAACGGATGATTAATCAAAATTATCACTCCGGTTTCGCGGCCCTTTAATTAACGTCACGGATCAAAGGCGGGGGTCCCACACGGATCAAAAGCCAACCGCAACGGACCATAACAATCCAAAAATCTAGCAGCAACTTTCCACGTCCCCCGCTCCCCACCTCTCCTCTCATATATTTTCTTTTTGCATATTCTGGAATCCAAACCCATCCATTCATCGCCCGCTCTCCGGCTCTCTCCAAAAAGCGGTCCCTCCTCTCGAGTCGGCGTCCCTCGTGGCTCCGCCCCTCTCGGCGGCGCTCCGGCGGCGCTCCGGCCGCGGTTTCGGCCCCACTCCCTCGCTCTCTACCGTGCACTGACCGACCGACCGGCTCGAGTACGTGTAGGCGTGCGCGCCGTTCCGCGCTTTGCGTTCCCGCGCCTCTCTCTGTCTCTCTGTTCTCGTCTCTGGCGGCGCGGCTTTCTGATCTCAAGTGTCTCTCGCCGGTTTCTGCAGCGCGGTTCGTCGCTCGGCGCGAGCTCCGAAATGGCGGCGGCGGGGAGCAAGATAACGGTCGGCGTGTGCGTGATGGAGAAGAAGGTGAGACCGAGATTGCTTCGCGTCCTTCGGACGTCGCGAGCTGCCTTTTGCGTTTGCTCATTTCGCGCGCGCGCGCCTTCGTTCGTGTTTTTTTTTGCAGGTGCAGTCGTCGCCTATGAGACAAATCCTGGACAGGTTGGAGGCGTTTGGCGAATTCGAGGTGAGTCGTGCTCGGTGCTCGCTCGGAATCTGCGTTTGTCGCTGTCCGCTTGTTGTGGATTTATGTGGTTAGGCTCCATGCAAATGTCGGTTGCGGAAGTGCCGGAGGATTTTGAATGGAGCAATCGTTTGCGACGTTCGTTTAGCATTGGCCTAGGTCGGTAGATATAATCTATAGGAACCGGCGAACGGTGATTACATCTTTTTTCATGGAGAGTGATCTGTCTACATTATGTCTGATTATGCCTTGTTCTCTTTTCCCTTACGGAATCAGTGAATGATAGACGTTATCGATTTACTTTTTCTTAAGTTCATTATCATGAAGCATCTCTTGTGGCTGCGGATGAGACTGTCTTGTGTGGAATTGGTTAGTGCGTGCTACTTGCAATGTCTCTGAACGTAATCTATGCTTTTCACTGATGCTTCTGCTCTTATTTGTGTTTTTTTAGATTATTATATTTGGGGACAAGGTCATCCTGGAAGAACCTATTGAGAGGTACCTGCTTCATGATAAAATGTGCACTTTCTGCAGTTTAAGTATGCTGCATGTCATGTCACGCAAGATCAATTGGTGACTTGTGTCTCCTCTTGTGATAATTATATTTAAAATTCTACAGTTTTAAGTGTCCCGTATGTCACGACATTCGTCTCGTGTTTCTTCTCTAGTATGCTGAGTGGTCACATTGCTTTTTTGTCCTTTCCATTGCAAGGCTTGGAATTACTGCCGTAGTGTGTGATTGCCAACTACCGAGTTGTAACTCATTTAAAATTTATCTGCATATCTTGCAGCTTAGGAACATGATATAGCTGAGGTCTGTTTCTTAAATGCATGGTTTCTGGGGAAATAAAGAACAGGGGACAAATTTGAGATTGCACACTAAGTTGGACTCTAACCTTTTTCTGGTTAAGTGAAAAGCAATAATTATCAGAGGGAGAATAGGGTATGATTCAGTCTGAGGTTTTCTGGAGACTAAAGGTGACTTTCTTAACAAGTAATCCATTACTTGAGTAGATAATTCTATAACATAGGCACAAACCTTCCTACATGTATTGGATTTGTTCCTGTTTGCAATGGTGATATTCTCTTAATTGTTCTGGTGCACTTAATCCCTACTTTGCTCTGTTGACTCACCCTGAAGCTTACAGGAAAAACTTTCCATGCTACCTTGAAATGAAACTTCATAATGGTTGAACTTATGGAGTTTCAGAATTAATAGGTTTATCATCCCAGATGATTGTTTTAGAGGTCTATGTTGGTTGTACTTTTGGATAATTAAATTTATTCATATAAAGGATTCTCCTGGGGTCCTTATTGGTAGGATCTGGTGCTGTGTCCACTTCCAGTCCTCTATAATGTGGCAGTGCTGGATTGAGTAGAAAATTGTGTCCATCTTTTTTATTACTAGCCATTTTCTGATTCTGATGCAGTACTACCAGTGTTAATAAGATTTTAGAAAACATGCGTGGTCTTCGTATCTCTAATTTATTACTATTTGCATCTTTCAGCTGGCCAATTTGTGATTGTTTGATTGCCTTTTGTTCAACTGGATATCCCCTTGACAAGGCAGAGGCATATGTAGCTTTAAGGATGTAAGGTTTTCTTCTTTTTGATTTTTTTTCCTTTTTTTTTTTTTTTTTCCGTGTTACATATTTCCTGTAGTTGTTTAGTTGAATGTCATCATAGTTTTAACTAGTAAAAGAAAGAACCAGTGGAGTGGAAACTGCCAAAAGCGCATTTTGTCTCAGGTGCTTAGCTGTGAAGTGGAACCTCAAAATGCCTTACGTCATTGCAGGTCCTATTGAAGAGGTCCACATTTTCATCTCTTGGGGATAGGAAGTGGGTCGAACCATTACACTTGCATTTTTGTTAGCTTTGTAGATTAAACTTCCCAAGCCTGATGGATTTCACACATTTTGGATAATGCTTGATAGCAATATTTTCATTGAAGAACACAGTTTAGATCTTCATAATATGTCAATTGGTCGGTAGTTCCATAATTTTTTGCAGTCTCCTGGCCAGCTCTCCAAGTTTTTTACCACCTCAGAGTCTTCTTTTATTCTAGGCAATGGATCTCTTCCAAGCATGCATGGTTTTTTCCTCTGTTGTTGGCATTTATATTTTCTGCTAGTCTTTTTCCCAATTATTGTCTACGGAATTCAATTTTCACAATCATGAGGGCTTAAATTTTGATGACAAGTCTTGGGATGTGTATTGTTATGATTGTTGATGTAGTACTCCTCTAGCGTATGGAAGTCGTTCCTTTCCATGTAATGACCATTTCCATAGCTTGATAATGATCATGTGTGCATGACAAGATGGAGATACAATAAACCTTTTTTTCCCCCATTTGTGACTGCTAAATGGGAACAAAATGGGAACAATCAATTTTGTTCAGTCAGACAGGGTTTTTTAGTTGAGCCTATATTCTGCACATACCTTGTAACAGAATGGGAGGTAAAGATAAATGGGTAATGTACCTGTACCTATGAATTTTGTCAGTTAGTACCCAGTAGAAAGGAACAGAGGATATCAATGGCTGGAAAGTCTGGTTTATTGCTTAAAATCTTAGATGTATTCAGTTTCCATGTGCTTCTATGGACTTTACACCCTAAGATATGTCCTCTTCTTTCCCTCTACATCCTTGAAAGTTTCTCTGTATTCCATGTCAAAGTTCTTGAAATCTTTGTGCAATCAGTGATTTGCAAAAACCCAGAGGAAAATGCTTTTACTATATATTAAAGATATTGCACTTTGCATTCAACATCAATATGATATGGCAATGGTTCCCTAACCAGAGTCTTGTTCTAGGAGCAGTAGGGATATTGATGCCACTGATCTACTTCTTGTAGTTTTACTTATGTTTCTTCTTCTGTTTTTTTTTTCCTGGCCTGTGAAAGGTTAATGATTAGACTAACAGCTAGCTAATTTAGTTTACTTCACCCTGATTTATAAACTATTATCTGCTTTTTGTAGTTAGTGATATCAGATCCATTAGTTTATTCTTTTTTATTTTTTCATGTGATTCAGGCCTTTCTTGGTAAATGAACTAGAACAACAGTACCTTCTTCATGACCGAAGGAAGGTATATGAGGTAAGTGTCATATTAGTTGCAGAGATGAATTTTCATTTTTCTCAAAGAATTCGTAATAGAATATCAAAAGATTTTCATTCCCTTGTACCACTTTTTGCACTTATGTACTCATCCTCTCTAACGAGTTGCTTTGTTGAATCTTAGCATCTCGAAATGTTTGGAATTCCTGTTCCAAGGTACGCTCTTGTGAATAGGGAAGTACCATACCAAGAATTGGATTATTTTGTTGAGGAAGAAGATTTTGTTGAGGTTCATGGAGATCGTTTTTGGAAGCCTTTTGTGGAAAAGCCTATTGATGGTGAGTTGATTAGCCTAAATCAGTTGCACAGTTATCTTCTTGTTTGGGCTGACTAACGAAGTTGCGCAATCTTCAAATCTAGTTGTTTAGTAGATGGTCACATGAAACAAAGAGTTCTTGTCACTCAGTTCTGGTCATATAACAATACTTTACATCCAGCTGACTTTGGGATGATATAATCACTTGTTAAGGGGAATCCTCAACAATGACCTTTTTAGATGACCGGGTTACCTTTCTTACATATTCTAGGAGAGTAGTTTGTCTTGTGTGTTTCCCATGGATAGTCAGCACATGGCTCTTACTCTGAATAATATCCTTTTTACTTATCTCCTCCTCTTAGAAGGATGTATCTTGCCTCAAATTTGGAGAAGATATGGCCACCTGGAGAATTGGTTGTAGTATTGAGGAAGAAAGTTGAAATAGATGAACTTATTTAAAAGTTCGTGCAATTTCTGACTTGAGCTTCTCCTCATGTGAAACTGACAAGGCTGCAACATCGATTTGAACTATATTACGGTTATCACTTTACCTGAGGGGAGAAATTCTTATAATCAGAAGAGAATAGTATGTCCCCTAATTGAGTTGGAATTTTTTTTAACTTTCCCAAACTAAAAGCGATATACTAGAGCATTCTTCCTTAGAACTGGATATGGATTGTGGATCTACATGTTTAACTAGATTTGTATTATTATAACTGAAAAGAAGAGCATCCAAAACGGCACATTTCCCATGTTGCAGCACATCATGCAGATTATGTCATCTAACTTTTTCTTTACTGTCCTGGGGTTCTGTTTTGAAGGTGACAATCACAGCATCATGATATACTATCCAAGTTCAGCTGGTGGGGGGATGAAAGAATTATTTAGGAAGGTGATTTTTAATTTTAATTTTCCAACTTATTTTTGGGCATGATTTGTTCAAGGGCATATGGTTGGCATATACTTTTTTCTTAGTGAAAGTCAATTTTTTCTCAGCTCACTAGGTTTAGAAGCTCGAGTTGAAATGAGATCTTTCTGCATGTATTATTGGTTACTTATGCAGGTGAGACCTTTTGTTGCTTTCTTATGTTGGACTGCACATAGTACATGCTGCCTTTATAATGAAATTTGGGCCTCTCTAGGAAATTGTCTTTTTCTGTTGTCAAAAGATTGGAATGAAGCCTTTTGTATGTGTATTCTTTAGTCATCAGGTGCTATAGTGCTACCAGGACCTGGAGACTCCCTTGTGGATGTAGCCTGTCACTGGTCTATTAGTGTAGAGAGGCATTAGTTTGGAGAGCTGTCATGAGGATGGGCTTGCTGTGGCTTTTCTCAAATATGTCTGGTTAACTTTTTCTTTGTATAGGATTCTGAAAATATACTTCTTATAATCTAGAAATATAAATATAGAGCGGGTTGCTTTTCTTAGGGTGTACTTGTTTCTGCTTAAGCAAAAGCAAAAATGTGTGAAATGCAAGATAGATTAAGCAAAAAGTAAACAGTATAGTCAATCCAGTCATGCAAACATAAAAGTACAGTTCATGCAGTGATATCACTACAATCGGGGATATATGTTTTAAGCAAGGGAAAAAGTAGCATTTGCCCATCATGATTGATGAGGCTTTTGGATGTAACATGTTTTGTGTGCAAATAACTTAGACTTGCTTTTCATGTTCAGTTGCCAAAATTTAGGAAATTACTTGATATTCTCATTTTTTCCCTCCAAAGAATTAATCCTGCAATTCTTATTTCAGATTG
Organism: Eucalyptus cloeziana; assembly: GCA_014182715.1. Taxonomy (NCBI): domain Eukaryota; kingdom Viridiplantae; phylum Streptophyta; class Magnoliopsida; order Myrtales; family Myrtaceae; genus Eucalyptus; species Eucalyptus cloeziana. Next base: position 24,624,915 of record CM024642.1, read on the forward strand.
GCAATAGGTCGAGTGAGTTTCATCCAGAAGTAAGAAGAGTGAGGCGTGAAGGTTCATACATATATGAGGAATTTATGCCCACTGGAGGGACAGATGTGAAGGTCCTATCTCTATTCTTATACGATCATGACTTCTTGCAAAGTCATTGTTGTTGTATAGAGGTTTTCTGAACCATTTGTTGATATTCTGGTGCAGTAACTTTCTTTATGTCTAGATTTTTTCTTTGCTACCTAGTGAATTGGTTGAAGTAGTCCCAAGAATGTCTTTTATTAGGATATTGCTTCTTCTCCTTCGTTGAATTTGTATATGTTAATTCTTGTTGGTTACACATATTGATGGGGACATTTCTTTGAGATCAGAAAAGACTTACAGGCTAGATCAGGATGAGCAACATGAATTGGGAGAATTGCAGGTCAATTAATATACTCATAATCCTGAGAGCACTGAGTTTCTTTACCTCTATACTTGTAACAGTTGAAAGATGGGATTTGTTTGTTTATTATATATGTTTAGTAATAATTGGTGAAGAACAACACCATGAGGAAGTTGAGGGTTCAGTGCCTTATATCATCGATTCATGTCAAATGTCTGTGTCCTTAACAAAACATTATGGTTGGTCACGACAATGACATGTCATCGTGTCTATTTTTTATTTTTATTTTTAGGTTATATAGCTTATGTTTAGTTTAATTTACACATGCTACTTGAAATGCTTGCAATGTATGCATTTCAATTAAAGATCATTAATTTTATTTCCAAAAATGGCTTTTCCAATTTGCATGTCATATGTGCTGAGTCCGTGTAAATTAAAATTTGCACAGGTTTTGCACAAATGCATTTCTGATTCACCTCTTATATCTTGTATGCCATATGCTGGATAACATTCTTGTGATATTGTTTGAAGTTTTCATGATTACTCTGAAAAATTACTACTCTGGGAACTTCAGTTGGGTACTTATCTATTTATAAAGTCCAGGCAGTGACCAGTCACTTAAACAGTCTACCTATGATTGTAGGTGTATACTGTTGGTCCTGAATATGCGCATGCTGAAGCGAGGAAGTCACCAGTTGTAGATGGTGTTGTTATGAGAAATCCTGACGGAAAGGAAGTATGTGATTCCAGTTCCGATATATTTTCCAAGAAATATTTGTAGTTGAACTCTTAAAAATAAGGCTTGGACTGGTCAAAGCAACATTTCTTTGGGGATATTGAGGATAGGGCATCTCTTTATTCTTGTTTCCAGTACAAATTAGCAGCTAGAATTTTACAGTTGTGTAATGTTGTGACTCAGTAGTAGGCAATATATGTTCCCTCTGGGGATGAAGTAAAGTGGCTTTACATGCAATAGTTTAACTCCGTCCCCCTCTCCTCTTGTTTGGCTTTCTATCTTTCTGTTGAAGAATGTAAAAGAATGATTGAGCTATACCTACAGGTGAGGTATCCTGTGCTATTGACTCCTGCTGAGAAGCAAATGGCAAGAGAAGTTTGCATTGCATTCAGGCAAATGGTAAGTCATGTGAACTACCATATTGAATAATGTTGATTGAATTAAAAGACAGATCATATAGTCCTTCAATCATATGACATCCTTTAGGCCGTTTGTTCTATAAATTCTTTTGCTCTTCTTTTGCTCTGTGTAGATCTTCACTGCTTAGACATAATTTAGGCCAGCAGACATTTTTCTTGCCTCGTGTGTCCTTATTCTTTGATACTGTTGGTCCTCCCTTGCTCAATTATGTCATTCTGCAGAGTACTTGCTTTTGTTCCAGGTCTGTGGGTTTGATCTACTGCGCTGTGAGGGACGCTCATATGTTTGTGATGTGAATGGTTGGAGTTTCGTGAAGAACTCCCATAAGTAAGGGCTCTTCCTTTGGTTTTATTTGGCTTGTTTCTCTACTTAATGCAACAATGCCCATTTTATAACAAACTAAACTCATTTTGCCATTTTCTTATCTCTTAAGAAGAATCAGAATCTGCATTTTGCTGTTCATGTTAGTTTTCCTACTATAACAGGAAAAACTGTTGTACATTGTGATCACTCATAGGACTTGTCTACTTAAAGAATACTGCCTGGCAGTACTTGCCCTTCACTCTTGTGGTCCTCTAGACACTGTCAACCTCGGTATATCTATGTTTCTGACACTGCATTTGCCACACACAAACCTCTTTAATCTGCTAAAAACAGAATCTTGACCCCTCTTCTTTTTCTTTGGCAAGATATTATGATGATGCTGCATGTGTTTTGAGAAAGATGTTATTGGAGGCAAAAGCACCTCATCTCTCCTCAACAATTCCGCCAATATTACCATGGAAAGTCAATGAATCTGTGCAGCCTTCTGAGGGACTAACCCGTCAGGGAAGTGGGATTATTGGCACATTTGGGCAGGCTGAGGAGCTGCGTTGTGTGATTGCTGTCATTCGTCAGTAAGTTGTGCTCCACCACTACAATTATTTGGGGTACTAGGCTCCTTTTTCCTATCATATTCATCTGTAAGATGTGCAGCGGTGATAGAACTCCCAAACAGAAAGTAAAGTTGAAAGTTACCGAGGAAAAGCTTCTAAACTTGATGCTCAAATACAATGGAGGAAGGCCTAGATCTGAGGTGATTTTTCCTATTTAATGCTTCTAGTTACAGTTTATCATTTATCGATTTTTTCATTGGAACATTTTTTGGTTCACTTGCTGGTAGACAAAACTCAAAAGTGCTGTCCAATTGCAAGATTTGTTAGATGCAACAAGGATGCTAGTTCCTCGCACCAGGTATTACTTTTAAGGATGGTTCTCATGTTTGGAAGATTCAGTGTGAAAGTTCTTTGTTTTTTCCCTTTTGAGACGGATAATTTCTACACTCATCTCATTCATAAGTGAGGAAAACTACCAACCTCGCATCACAAATGTGGCCTACTGACATATTACTGGACCAAGCATGAAAGTGGGTTCATAGCAGTCCTTTTTCAATGTTGTTGGTTTTGTTCTGGTCCTTACTGACTATGGTGGAAGAATAATTGCAGCTTTGTTTTTTTCCTTTTTCTTTTTTGTGTTGTTGTTGTCGTTGTTGTTTGGGTACTAGCTTTTCTGTTGTCATTCTTTTGGGTCTTTTTGCAAACTCCATTCTATAGCCTCATTCATTTCTCTTTGCCATTATCCATTTATATTGGTAATTGTAAAGTCTTCCATCTCCTTCCCCTGATACTACCAGACAGAAAAGGAAAAAAAAAGATATCTAAAAAGGAATATCTTATGACTTATTGAAATCAAGATCTCTAAAATAAGAGAATATTTGGCCTACAGAATGTGCAAAAAAAAAAAAAAAGAAAAAGAAGCCATGAGCAAGATGTAGTTGACAGTATTTATGCCTCTTTGACATGATGCAATGTCAAAGCTCAATGAACTCTTTCATGCTTCTGTATATTGACTACCAAGTAGTTCTCCTTTTGTTCCATTGAAAGAATAGTGGTTTTCCACTTTATGTGCTCAATTGCGAGATCAAAGTATCAGTTGAAGTTCCAGTAGCTCCTCCAATTACTGCTTCATCATTGTCATGAAATGAGAGGGGAATCCTATTTATTAGGATTAGAAATTCACTTACTAAAATGCTTATAATTGGATTTTATGAACGCTCATCTTTTCTTGAGGAAGTGTAGCTTTCTGGTGATGGACTTAACTATGATTTCCTTTTTACTGATATAAAGAGAGCTGTAAAAATTTCTGCAAGCTACTTAATACAGAGTGCTGTTTTCACAATATTTTACACTAGCAGATGAAAATTGGAGAATGCTTTGGCTTTGTAGTTTTTCAAGTAACAAGAGTACTTATATTGGCTAGACCTGGTCGTGAAAGTGATAGTGAGGCAGAAGACATTGAACATGCTGAGAAGCTTCGTCAAGTTAAAGCCGTATTGGAGGAGGTTGCAAACTTTCTCCTTCCTTTCTGCTTTATGAAATTATCTTCCTGTTTCTTTGCTGAAGTTTAAACTTCATTGTTCTACTTCCATGAGTAAGCAATTCTTGGTAATGTGTACACTTTCAATTACATGTAAACATCTGCTGATCATCATCCAGCACACTGTATATAATCAAATCCATGAGCATGTCATTTCATTCATCTTTGTTGTTTGATTACCCTTCCTCATGATGGTCCATCACTCCATGAAAAGAGTAGGTTCATCCTTCTCAAAGGTTTTTCTCTGTTTTGTTCAGTATGTTTATTTCCTTTGCCGATATCTTTGACAAACTTTTTCATTGTTAATTTTGGTGGTGGTTTGAAATCACCTGAGATGTTGTTCTTCTTCAAAATGACTCGTAGTTTATTCTTATCAATGGATTAACTCAACGTACATCATTATGTTAGAAAGTACAACCCAAAAGTTTAAGCCGATAGGTGGAGGGAGACCCCATGAATATAAATAGCATTTGGACCAATTGTCAAGCGATGCGGGATAATATTTCTACACCCCCTCTCACGTGCAAGCTGATAGGTGGAGGGGGACCGTTAGGACTTGTGGTTGGCTTTGATATTATGTTAGAAAGTCTAACCTAAAAGCTTAAACTGATAGATGGAGGGAGACCATATAAATATAACCTATTGTCAAGCTATGTGGGAAAATATTTTAACCCATTAATAATTAGACCCACCCCCCCCCTCCCAAAAAAAAAAAAAAAAAAAAAAGAAGAAAAATTTCTCTTGGTGCGACTGATACTTGTCCTCAAGAATAACATGGCGTGAAGGGGCCAGATTTTATGTTGGAATGTAGAACCAACTTGTGGGGTTCAGTTCTGAGGAACCTAGAAGCGGGAAGTGAGAAAGCCATACCTAGGTTGACCTTGGTATTGGCCTTTTTTAAGCTTATTAATTAAAGTTTAAAAAAATTAAGACACAAAATCGCTCTTGCTAAGAGTGGTTGCATGTGGCTTTTCAAACTGTTGGCCAAGGGGTTTATTCCCTTCAAGTGCAAAAGTTGAACTGTTTAAGCAAGACATAGTTGGTCCAACCAGGAACCAGCTGATTACATCCTTCCCAGTAGAATCGAAGGTGGGACCTGAGTTCCTAGTGAGTTTTTTTTTTTTTTTTTATTTTGTAACTGGCAATCAGCTTGGATTGGAACTGATCAAGGCCAATTTTTGGCTGGTTGTGGGCTCTCTCGACCAATTTCTACTGGTTATGGGGAATTGGCTGGTCATGGGGTTGATTTGGTCTAGTTGCATGTCCCTGTCATTCAATTCCTAGACCATGTATTGTGAATAAGTAGTCATGTCTTCATTCTCTTTCGAATATCGCCTTTAACTTATTAGATGAGGTGCTTATTATTAGAACATTTAAATAATAAACTACACATTCATCTAACAGTTTAACCTTTTAGAACGTTGACAATGGTCCCACAAAATGTCATATGATATCAGAGCTGGAGGTCCTAAGTTTAAATTGTTCCAGCCCCATTTGCCTTCCCAATTAAATTTTCACACTTAGTATTAGGCAAAAGACCAGACTAAGCGTGAGGGGGAGTGTTAGAATATTTAAATTATAAATCATGCATTCATCTAACAGCTAAAACTTTTAGAACAATTGGCATTGGTCCCACAAATCTCACACTTATTATTCTGTTTTTCTTCACAGGGGGGACACTTCTCTGGTATCTACAGGAAGGTTCAACTAAAACCGCTAAAATGGATTAAAGTTGTGAAAAGTGATGGTGAAGGGGAACAAGAACGACCTGTTGAAGCTCTCATGGTTCTTAAGTATGGGGGAGTTCTCACTCATGCTGGGAGAAAGCAGGTTTCATCTGCTTACTTTGATGCCTTTACTTTTTCGTGTCATTTCTAATTCATTTATCCGTTAATGTCTAAAGAGTTGTACTTAGCTACACCTTGCACTGATATGTGCACTGTCAAATTATAGGTTGCCTCAAACAATCAGGAATGATTTTCTACTTTTTGCAGGCTGAAGAACTTGGTAGATTCTTCCGGAATAACATCTATCCAGGTATTCTTTTCCCTAGGAGTTGTTGCTAATTTATAGATTTTGAGCAAGAAAGTTACCCAAGTAGGAACTTAAATTTTGTTGTACTTCTGCATTGAGTAATCGTCTTCCAGTTGCTATGACATTATTGAACCTCTAAAGATTAAGCAATATCAGTGAATCAGCAGCTTGTTAGGGTTTTCCAAAATTGACAGTTTGGTCCTGTCCTCCCTGCTGCAACATAGCTAATGCACTGTGATAGGTTCTGCACTTTTAAGTATTCTAACTTGTATTTTGGGCCGTGGAAGCTGCTCTTGTTCTGGAACAATATTTTTCCTGCATTGCATCTTATTCAGCAGAGGTTGGGAACCCCCGTTTGGTTGTAAATCCTGGTTGCTTTAGCTTGGCAGTCTGTCGCTCCAACCAAGTAGAATTTGTTGATTGGGTCAATTGTCTTGGCTTAATGCTTTCTTGATATATTTTTATTGATGATTTATGTCAATAAGTTGGTATCATTGAATATATGATTCTTTCTATTATAGTTTAGTTGAAGTACTAATCACAATGTGAGAAACTGATGGCCATCTTTGGGCCATGACATGTTGCAGTGTCCTTATTTATCTGTTGAGAGTATTTGACTGATAGGGGTATATTTGTCTGTTACCTTTATTATTTTATATATGGGGGCAATAAGGTTGATATTGTAATTCTAGCCTTTTGGCTTTATCATAAATAGAAGCATTCAGTTCAGTTTTTGTCTGTTGACATTATCATTATCTGCTTTCTCAGGAGAAGGCACCGGCTTGCTTCGCCTCCATAGTACATACCGTCATGATCTTAAAATCTACAGCTCTGATGAGGGCCGTGTGCAGGTGTGGGCTTCCCTATGTCTAATTGATTTGCTAGAAATGGCTAACATATGCTCTTTTTTCCCCCTTCTGAGAGTTCGTGAATCTAGCTCTATATTGAGATGCTCAGATTTTTCTGTTTCCATCACTTATAATATGCTTGGTAACAGATGTCTGCTGCTGCATTTGCTAAGGGCCTCCTTGATTTGGAAGGTCAATTAACACCTATTTTGGTATGTGAACTGTTGAAGGACTATTTCAAAACTTGTTGCTATTGTGTAGTTAAGTGCTAATTCAGTAATTGTTTGAAGGTTTCACTCGTTAGCAAGGACTCTTCTATGCTGGATGGACTTGATAATGCTAGTATTGAGATGGAAGAAGCTAAGGTTAGAAAATGGATATTTTGTTTTGTTTTGTTTTGTTTTTTTTTTTGGTATGCTTGTAATGAGTTCATGAGAAGTAAGAGGCCACCAAGGCTACATTATGAAGTCATTCATGATGTTCTAGTTTCATACGCTGTATGTTCTAAGCGTCTTTGCTTTCTCAGGCAATGTTGAATGAAATTATTACGGCTGGTGTAAGTAAGTGCAGCTGCAATGGTTCCTCTGAACTTCCCTGGATGGCTGATGGGGTTGGATTGCCTCCGAATGCTTCAGAGCTTCTACCTGAATTGGTAATTGAGCTACTTTTCTAGCTTAATCATATGATCACACATTTTGGTAGAAGCAATTCTTCATAGGCAGCATTATTTGCACTATTTGGGCTACATGCTACTTAATGGAGGTTGACTCTGATTTTTCTGTCATAATATTGTCTTTTGGATTTCATTTGTCATTCACCCTTTATTTTTCATTTGCACTATTTTCAATTTTCATTTTGCGCATTTTTCCTTATTTTTGGTGCAACGAGCTTGTTCTTATGGTGTGTACTTATTTTGCTTGCATTTGCTGCTGATATATTCATAATACAGCCTCTGATTTTGCTGCCATTTTTTTTTCTCAGTTTTGTTATTAATATGTGATTTTCTTATCTTGGTAGTGTAACTATTCAGTGAAAGTACCCAATTATCAGTTATAATTATTTGTTCACTATTATAAGTTATATGTGAATAGGTGAAATTGACGAGGAAGGTTACAGAACAAGTCAAACTACTTGCAAAGGATGAAGATGAGGAACTTTTAGAGACAACTGGATATAATTTGATTCTTCCATATGATCAAGCAAAAGCACTTGGTAAGACCAATATTGATGTCGATCGCATTGCTGCTGGGTTACCCTGTGGTAGTGAGGGCTTTCTCTTGATGTTTGCTCGATGGAGAAAACTTGAAAGAGATTTGTACAATGAACGCAAGGAGTAAGTAATTTCCTATTATAATTTTACTTGTTTATGCTGTTTTTATTTTTCATCTTATTATTTCCATATTGATCTCCTTAATATGAAAGCATTGATCACGTTAGATGATCATTTGGTAATTCTCCTGCACTGTGAGGTGGTAATTCGCTTATACAATTCTTAATTGTTAATGACAGTTTTGTGTTTCATATTAACCTCTCATCTAGGTTGATGAAAGATTACTACATTTTCTCTCCCTGTTGTTTGATGTGGTGTTGAAGCATGATATCAAAAATTCTGGAAGCCCTTTGAATGTTTGAATTTGGATTTAAGAGTCATGGATACTGGAGGGCATTTGCTGATGATATAGATTTATCTGCAGGAGGTTTGACATAACGCAAATTCCTGATGTTTATGACTCATGCAAGTAAGTCATTTTGTTGCCTTAGCATTGCCAATATAATGTTTTAGTCATGGCTATCAGTATATACCACGTACATGAAGCTGACATAGTGCCAGTAGATTTTAGGCTTTGGGTCCTAAGTTTTCTCATTCTTTTTGTGACTCGCTGTCTTATTTTTTTTTTCCTTTTAAGACAGTAGTTTCTCTGCAGAATCTCTCTCTCTCTCTCTCTCTCTCTCTCTCTGCAGATTACATGTGCATTGGAATTGTAGTTATAGCGCAAGACATCTGTTTCTTGGTCATTGTCAAGTGATTGATTTTTGTCCAAATCTTGTACTTGATATCTTTTTTGTCTGGTCTCTTATTTGGTAGCTTCACATAAGCTATTCTGCTTAGCAATAACTTATGTAAACTGATTTTCTCCAGTAGCATTTGCCCTATACTTGATCTATAGCCCTAAAAAGGACTTGTTTATGTAACGAGTCTTTGGTAATTCCTATGGTTACTAATTTTTCATGTCAGGTCATGTTACTTTCTGCCATTTCATTATTGCGATACCTTTACTAATATTGACAATTTTTAATTGGTTTGATCTATAAGTAAATCTTCAGATTAAACTTGATTCTAGCGTGCATGTGAATTGCATATTGTTATGTTTACCATTTATATCTCTGTGTTTCTTCCCCCTCTTTGGTCTTACATAAGTTTTTGTCATCACTTGCCAGATATGATCTTCTACACAATGCACATCTTAATCTCGAGGGATTATATGACCTTTTCAAAGTAGCACAGGTATAGAAACAATAATTCTAAGCAATAGTTTCATACCAGTCTCAAAACAATAAGAGTGCTTTCAGAGATGTTGGTTGCTTTAAAATTTGAATCTAATTTATTGCAATGTATGAGCAATGATGTCTTTTGTAGTCTGTTAAAAATGCTTGTCCATGGATCATTTTCTTCTGCAACCTATGGTTGTGATTTTTCTTAAATTTAAGTAGAAAGGAAGGGGAAGAGAATCTTTTCTTGTAAGAAAGAGCTAGTAATCTCATGGCATGAGAATTTACTTTTTGGGCATGGAAATGGATTCCAGAGGAGAAGCAACTCAAGCATTTCTCTGTTTATTAATGTCTGGTTGAGGTATTGCCTAAAATGCTTTTTTTTTTTTTTTTTTTGTCTCTAAGTTACTTGCAGATGGTGTAATTCCAAATGAGTATGGTATTAATCCAAGGCAGAAGTTGAAGATTGGATCAAAGGTAACATTGTGCTTCATATGACTTCTACATTTTTAATTGTCTATGAATCGCGACAAGAAGGTGATGTTCTTGTGAGCTCATTGCAAGCTGAAAATATTCTCCCTTGGATAGGTTGTGTAATATTCAACCTTTTCACATCTCTTTATATAGTTGAAAATAGTTAGAAATCATGGTTTACATCGATTGTTGAGATGTCACATCTCAACCCAGACAACTTCAAAATTTTGAATTAGCATAAAAATTGTTCTACTGATGTAACATTTGCGCTAGTGAAGTATCAACCCTTTTATCCGTCGAATAGTGTAGATCATTCAAACTACTGATCTTTCTAAAGTCTGAACAATTTCACCAGCAGTAAGGTTGGAATTGAAATTTATAGGAACAACATCGTAAAAATTTGCTGCTCCAAATTATTTATGGATCTTCTTAGTCATATGTCATTTAATGTCCACGTTACTTTTTTCCATGAATTCCTTGTATCATCAATGATATCTTCTAATTGTGGTCATGAGTTAATTTTAATACACAACTGCATTGCATCTTCTTCTGAGATCTCACTTTGTTCAACTTCAGATTGCTCGCCGTTTGTTGGGAAAGATTTTGATTGATCTCAGAAATACTCGTGAAGAGGCAATTTGTATTGCTGGACTAAAGAGCAGACAAGAACAAAGTTCAAAACCAAGCGAGACTGAATGGGATGATCAGGAATGTTGGAACGAAGAATTCAGAAGATGTAGTGCCACTAGTGAGAAGTCAATGGAGCAGGATGATGAGGATGACAGAGAGTCTCAATATCGTTTAGATCCAAAGTATTCCATGTGCTCATTTAAATTGCAATCATATACTAAAGCAGGCAGTCTTATATTTTCCTGAATAATTCTTTTAGGTACGCAAATGTCAAAAGTCCTGAACGTCATGTCCGAACGCGGCTTTACTTCACATCGGTGAGTTCCATGACAATTTCTGATAAACAGTTTGTTCCTATTTTAAGTTTTGTGCATGGGACAGTCCTTAAAAGTGCTGATCTAGGAAGATAATTCCTACTAAACAAGTCTACATCTTTGCTTGTGCTGTAAATGCCATATTTTAGTTCTTTTATATATGAAATTATTTCTAATCACAGTCCTTAGTCTTTCTAATTAATTTTCTTTTCATGTGAATGATGTCTTATATGAATAGTACTGATATTTCTTGTCTGAGCAATATCATTGTAGGGTTACATTATTCTAATATTGCTCAACTTCTTCCTTGAGTCTTTTGTGAACCCATTTTAGACCAACCAAAGATATAATTTGATGTTCTAGACTTTTTGATCTCCTCTTTTATGTCTGGATGCTGGTGTCTTGTGCAAGGTTCTTTTTTAGCATTGTGAACTTGGTTGACAGTGTCATCTTCAGATCAGTAAATCTATAATATGCTTCTGAAATATTCTTTGTCTTGGATGACAGGAATCACATATCCATTCTCTTATGAATGTACTCCGCTACTGTAACCTGGATGAGTCCCTTCAGGGGGAGGATAGCCTAATTTTCCATAATGCCTTGGAGCGCTTGTACAGGACTAAAGAGCTTGATTACATGAGTTATATTGTTCTGAGAATGTTTGAGAACACAGAGGTTGGTCTTTCTCAATCTGTCCGCTCCTTACCGTGTTTTCCCTGAAAGTTGGATCCGGTTTTGTTAAGTATGAAGGAAACTAACCAAACAACTTGTTATCTGGACTAGTCCCAACTCCTTAGTTTTAAATTGTGTATGTCAAGAAGTTTCAAATCTCTCGTCATACAAGATTGGTGGTGAAATTTCTGACTTAAGTAATTGGTTTCTCAAAGCAAAGTCACTGCTATTCAATGTAACAGAAAGCAAGCATCAAAACTCAAGAAGGAAGTACGTGTTTTGGCAATATTATGCATGAACTATCTGAGACAGCATCGTTGCTAATTGATGGACTGGTCAAGCAGTTGTTTTTTTTTTTTGGTAAGGCCGGTCAAGCAGTTGTTAGCGGATAAAGTTCCCTGGAATTTGGTCTAAGAGGAGGATTATTTACCTAAATTTGCAAGCACAAGCATTTCATGGGAGTGAGACTGAAAACTCCGAAACCATGTAATCCTATCTGTAGGGGATCATTTGGTTGTTTCATGATTTCATCCATGCAAATGGTCTAAAAAATGCGCTGTTTTATATTTTAATTGTTCTTTGATATGAGCCGACTCTTGTCTGACTTGTCATTCTCTTGTTAACTCTTCTTTGTGCATTTATCTTTTGCATCTCATATTCTCTTTTCCACGTTAGCAATCTCCATGAACAGCAAAGCATATATTCCGACAGAGCCCAGCCAGGTCTTCACAGCTTAGAGCACAGGTTCTGGCTAAGAACGGTTTAACTTTGGGCAATCAAGTGCTTTGCTTCCATCGAACATTGGTTCACATCTTCCAAATTTTTAACACGAATAACAAAATCTGATAGTTCAGGGTGTAGTGATCTGGTAGTCATACAAGCATGAAATTCTTGCAACCAATCTATCCACTTTGAATATGGAAGATCATCCAAAGTAAACCTGACCTTTGGAAGAGGTTACGTGTCTAGCTTCTGCTTGAAGTACTTTGCTGCTTATCCCTGATACACAGTCAATGTAGGATTTTTAAATTTTCCGGTAGAATTTCTGCAATTCTTTTCGTGATTCGTACATGACAATTTCCTAATCATTCTTCATTATACGTCTGCAAAGTGGTTTGAAAATATAGGTCTATGGCACTAATGTTATAATTCTTGATTTCAGGTCTTGCTTCTGTTGAGCAAGACTACTATTTTGCTTGATCTCTCCGGTGGCTGTGTCTTGCATCAGTTAACTCAAGTTGTTGCATTGGTAAGTTATTAGAATAAACTTGATATCACCTTCACATTGTGCTACAGGTCGCTTTAGAAGATCCAAAACGGTTCCGCATAGAGATGGCGTTTAGCCGAGGTGCAGATTTATCTCCTCTTGAGGTAATGCAACTGAGTAACAAGTGCAAATGGTTTTCTAGTACATTGTTCTAACTCATGTTCATAGGGTGAAGATTGAGGAACAGTAGGATCCCTTTTATTGGGAACATATTTATATCGGATAATGACAAAATGTTTCTGGTCTACAGTACCTTGAAGAGTCCAAATTGTGCATTGACCCTCTATCCCTTGGCCCTTCTGAAGTGCAAGATCTTTCAGCAGTTTCGTCAATATGATAAACTATTATTGCCATGTATCTTGTAATGGATTTTGAGCTACCTCACCAATGATCTTTTAAAACTTTCTGGGAAAAGAAACATTTTTTCTTTTTTTATACTGATAAATTTTCATTGCTATGTAACTATCTACTTCAACCATGCATGTTGACTATACCATTATATAGCCTTTATGGTGAATCATGTCTGAAAGCTCTATGATGTTGTGAAAACAAGACTTGTATGCTATACGTACTGATAGATGCAATTTAATACTGAACATTGATGAATTTGACTTAGTATTGGTATCTATTATATGACATGTGTACTGGAATTGCATGTAGCAGCTGTCATATCGGCAGTCTTCCACTCATGGTGGGGTCTTGCTTTTGCAGAAGAATGACATTGAAGCTACTTCACTGCATCAGGAGCACACGCTGCCAATAATGGGCCCAGAGAGGATGCAAGAAGTGGGATATTATCTGACTTTGGAGAAGATGGAGAGGATGATTCGCCCATTTGCGATGCCTGCTGAAGACTTTCCTCCACCGGCGACGCCTCAGGGTTTCTCAGGCTATTTCTCAAAGAGTGCTGCCGTTCTTGAGCGTCTGGTTAATCTTTGGCCATTCTATAAGCAAGGAATTGTTAATGGAGGTAAGAAGTAGCTTAACCTCCTCCTTTGAGCAGTTTCTTTTCCTGTCACATTCTTTTGTAGTTTCTTGAACAAGCTGGCAAGATCTGCAGCAAATTTTGACATTCTTTGACTCTTACTGAAAGCAACCACAGTTAATTTTTACCTTGTCACTTCACGCGTTATTAACTCTGCTGAGATTCGGCTCGTGATGTATACAGCTTCCCAGGCAACTTATTACCTTTTCGACAAGTGGCCCTCACCCACCCACAGGGTCAACAATATTCAAAGTTTGGTGACTTGCAAAAAATATGTGAATGATTTTCAAAAGCTGAGGTTGTGTTGTTACTTTAAGGGCAGCACTTTAGACTGTCATGTTTACCAAAGTCTTTGTTAGAAAAGCTGTCCGTTAGTGCATATTCGGCAGTTATTTTGCCCTCCTCCCCGTAGGCCAGGCTTCATGCACAAAAACTAGGATCCATCATACAGCATAAGATTTGAGATGTAGGATTAGGATTTGAAGCAAAAATATGAAACTCTGAACTACGTCTATCAACAGTTTCTGTAGAAATACTAGGATGACCAATAATAATATGAAGTATTAGTTTACAATGAGAGCGTAGGTCCTCATTCTGCACACATCTTCACTAGTATCAACTTCTTTTGCAGGAAGCTAGAATTCTCATGATGATGAGCTTGTGACAGTTATGTTATGCTGGAAAACTGGTAACAATATGACCTAGCGATGGTTAAATCTGTGAAGAAGTCTGTGGAACTATACCATCAGTTCTAAGTTAATGGAACGAAAGCAAGGCTTATATACTTAAAAACCCTAACATCAGTCGTAGCCTGGACTTAGGGTTAAGATTAAATCGTGAGATTAAATAACAGAGGCGAAAAATAAGGGCTTGAAAAGACTCGGTATTTTTTACTCTAATATCATGCTACCGTTCCAAAAGTTTAAGGTAATAGATAAGGTGTAATAAATATAATCAAAGACTTTCAACAAAATCCTTTGATGTTGCTTCATGTTAATTTGTGAGTCGGTCTATCCTAGCGTTGTGGCAATTCCAGGGGGTTTTGACGTTCCAGCAATTGATCGGTTGTTTTGAGTACTCACAGTAGACTATCGTCCAGCTACAATAGTCTTGGTTCTTTCCCCAGATTATTCCAGCTATCTTGTTGCGAGGTCCTTGAACAAAATTTCTCAGAGTTTACTTTTCTTGTTGGGTGATGGGAATAAGTGGTCAGTCTTGATTTATTTTGTGTAAAGATTTTTACGACACCATAGGCGCAAACGTTGGTTATCTGCTTAGCACTTTCAAGTCATCTGCAATCACCACTGTTGCTACCATTCTTGACATAAAAACGGTCATTTAAATGCCTTCAGCGATAAAACTGGCAATTCATCCAACGTGACTTTTCTTTTATGAAATTTTAATGTCTACGTGGCTTTCTTATAAAAAAAAGGAAGTCCAGCGTGGATGATGACTTTGCTTAAAACTCATTCTCTCTCTTGTTCTCTCGTCTCTCTATAGTCCAAGAACATAGATCGCTTAAATTGAAACTCAAGGTCTCAAGAAGTAAGGATTCATCTTCAATGGCAACTAAGCCATTCCAAATTAACCCCAAAAGCAGTTTCTATTGCTCTGACTCCACCTTCTATGAAGCAACCAATTCCCCTCCAGCAAACCCCTCCCTCAGTGTCAAGGGTCGATGGTTCCTTAGTCGTGGAATAACCCATGTGGCATCTAGTGAGCAGCGTCTAGTGAGCGGAATTTGCTAGGTCAGCCTTCTTTCTATAGTTGTTCTGGTTAATAATACAGCGAATAGCTCTTTTATATGAGATCGTACCATGCCCATTTTCACTCAAGCGTCTAGTCCATTGAGTGAGATAGCATATCTCTTTAAACTCAACAATTGGTTTCGACTTGACATGACTTTATCAAGAAAGCAGCATCAGCTTCCGATTAATTTGTGCACGGGAGGTCAATCCCATCTTCAGAGCTCCTAAATAATATAATCCTTCTATTCTAAAACTCCTAGCACAAATCGTCTGCACGTCATTCCCATGGATCAGTTTTGTTCATCCCTTCTGCATCATTACTCTTCACTCAATAACCCTAAGGTTCACTCTCAAGGGTTCATAGGTATGGGAAAATCACGGATCGTGATACACTTCCCCACTCAATTTCCGCAACGCCCTCAGCGGGCTATTCCATCGATTTCCTGCGTTTCCTTAACCATCAAGGCCACTCCTTGGGACTTACATAAATAGCAACGCTCGCCTAACAGAACATGTCCCTCCACTCCATTAGTCGCTTCCCCTGATTAAAGCCGTTCGCGAATCTTTAGTCACTTGTGCTCCCCGACAGGTGTGGTACCACAGCCAACTACACTCTTGTGGCAGCACCTTCTTTCACCAACCAAGCTCCTCCTGATCTCTGCAAGCCAACAGAGGGTCCCCCTAATGGAAACATGATCGTAGACCTTCTCTTAAATTTGCCCAATGATCAAGGAACATTATCCCCATTCAATGAGCAATTCAGTTCATTTCTATGCCCCCATTGCCGTCCTAGAAGCTAAACAAACGCCGCACGTTGTCCGAGCCCCACTGGCCCTGGCAATCACTCTTCGCCCTCACAAGACCAGGAAGACCATAGGCTTTTTCCCGAATCACCCACTTACTAGAGGGATTCCTGCTCTGATACCATTTGTCACGGGTCGGTGGTTTCTTGGCTGCGTAATTAACCCATGTAGATCTTGGCGAGTGGAATTCGCTGGGTCAACCTTCTTTCTATAGTTGTTCTAATGAACAATACGGTGAATAGCTCTTTTATACGAGATTGTACCACGCCCAACTTCGCTCGGGCGTTTAGTCCATCGAGTGAAACAGTAGATCTCTTTAGGCTCAATAATTGGTTTCGGTCTGCCATTAACTCATTAGGAAAGTGACATCGGCCCTTTGTGTACGTCTTAATATCGAAGGACCAAGTGTAGTTTGGCCAGTACTAGGTCTCTAACTTGGAACTTTACATGCTGCCGCTTCTCATCAGCCTACTTCTTCACATGTTTAGCAGCCCTATATAGGCACGCCTGTGCCAAGTCCGCATGTTCGTCCCAATCTTTTGTGAACTTGTGTGCGGTGTGAGCAGTTAATGCCCGTTCACAATCTCGAACGGGCTCTGGTTCATGGACTCACTTCGCTGTAAGTTGTATGAGAATTGGGCCATGTCGATCAGCCGCGCCCAATTCACTTGCGTGTTGCTCACATAATGCTAGAGATAAATTTCTAGGAGCGCATTCACCCCCTCTGTCTGATCATCATTTTGGGGATGCAAGCTCGTGGAGAAGTTGAGGTTTGACCCAGTAACTTGAAGAGCTCGGTCTAGAACTGCCGAGTGAATCAAGGATCGTGATCACTCACGATTGTGCATGGTATGCTCCGTACCTGACGACGTGTTTAAGAAATAATTTGGCTACTTCCTTAGCTAGGCAATCCTTTGTAGCTAGCACGAACGTCACATACTTGAATAAACAATCTACGACAACCATGAGGGTCCGACATCCTTCAAACTTTGGCAAGTTCACGATGAAGTCCATGGAGACACTCTCCTATGGACGTTCTGGGATAGGCAACAGTTGAAAGAGCCCCACTAGCGACCGTTGCTTTATCTTGTCTTGTTGGCACACAAGACATGTTCGTATGTAGCCTTTAATATCATCCCACATGTGTGCCAATAATATTGATTTTCGACGAGTGCCATGGTGCGGTGAATTCCCGGATAACTCACCCATTTGGAATCGTAGCACTTGTGCAACACTTCCTGCCTGAGTTTCCCGTGGAGCGATACATAAAGTCATCGTCCTTTGGTGTAGAGGAGGGTGTCCTCACACTAGATTTGCCTCGTTTTGCCCTCCTATGCGTATCGAGAGAGAGCTTAGGCCGTTCGGTTATGCTTGAGCCCTTCCTTGATATGATCAATCCACGGGCAGTTGGGTTGACTCGTCATGCTGGCCAACTCCAACTTTTGACTCATGGCATCAGCCACGGAATTGGACTTTCCGGGCTTATATTCCAGCACATAATTGAACTCGGCCAGGAAATCTTGCCACTGAGCTAACTTTGGGTTGAGCTTATTTTATATTTCAAAGTAGCTCGTGGTGATATTATCAGTCCTTACGACGAATCGAGATCCCAAGAAGTAGTGCCTCCACATACGAAGGCAATGCACCACTACGATCATCTCTTTTTCTTGGACCGTGTATCGCCATTCGGTATCATTCAACTTCTGAGACTCAAAGGCAACCGGGTGCCCATCCTGCATAAGGACACCACCGATAGCAAAATCAAAGGCATTAATTTCTACCTCTTATGGTTTGGCATGGTCAGGTAGCACGAGCACTAGCTCTTTGGTCATGGCCCACTTCAGCCAATCGAATGCCTCTTGACACCGATCCATGCCATTGTTGAATAGGAGCCGCTGACCAAGGTGACAGAACTGAGATCCTTCCTTGATCTCACGAATCATTATTGGTGCTTTATCTGGGGATATTGGAGCCTCATCATGCCACTGGCCCCGTTGTCCAAGCCTCACTTACCCTGGCGATCACTCTCCGCCCTCACAGGACCGGAAAGACCATAGACTTTTTCCCAAATCACCCACCTACTAGAGGGATCCCCACTCTGATACTATTTGTCACGAGTCAGTGATTCCTTGACCGCGGAATAACCCGTGCAACGTTTGGCAAGCAGAATTTGCCAGGTCAACCTTCTTTTTTATAGTTGTTTTAGTTAACAATATGGCGAATAACTCTTTTATACGAGATCATATGATGCCCAGTTTCATTCGAACGTCTAGTTTATCAAATGAGACAACATATCTCTTTAGGCTCAACAACTAATTTTAGTCTGCCATGGTCTCATTAGAAGATTGGCATCAGCTCCCAACCAGTTTGTGCATGGGAGGCTAATCCCGCCTTCGAAGTTCTTAAGTAATATAATCCTTTCATCCTAAAACTCTTAGCACCAACTATCCTAACGCCCCTCTCACAGACCAATTATGTTCATCCTCTCTACATCATCACTCTTCATTTGATAACCCTAAATTTCGCTCCCAAAGATTCACGGGTATGGGAGAATCACAAACCATGACATCAACATCACCCCCTTCATCTCCTCCTACTCCCATCGTGGGTCCACGGCCCTCATTGATGCCTCATCCGACCTTCTCACTCCTATTCACTCCCTTGCCTCCCGCCTTTCCACAATGGGCATCCGCAAGGGCGATGTCGTCCTTCTCCTCTCCCCCTTCTTCATCTCCTTCCTCAAAATTCCACCGTAAAAATTGCAATTCTAATGAGACAAAATCACACAAATATAGTAGCAAACCTCTTTTGCAAGTTTTAGTTACTAATTTTGCCCAAACCCACAGTTGTGAGGGGGTTAGAAGAAATGTGGAATTTCAAGTAGCCAATATTTCTGTGATTCCCCATGATACATATGGACCAATAAGCATATTTTGGGTTGGTAAGGATATGGGATCCTTAATAGATGGAGACTAGAGATTGACATGAGAAACGTAAGTAGACGAGTCTAAGCTTGTCATTTTAGACTATTAATGTTGATTGGACATGCTGACAAACTACGTCAGTTGGTAGATATGTTAGGATATTGCCCCATCGCAGCCGGCGATGGGTGCAATGGGCCTGGAGGCCCTCACTAAATGTTGAGGTTCTTGGCAGTCAGCGAGGCTGCGAAGCCCTCACCCAAGGGTTCTCGCAGCTGTGCCACGTACACCGGTCTTTATTTGATTCTTAAATGCCTTAGATTCTCGTTCAGTAAAAGTCCCATGGGGTATTAATTCGTCGACAACTTCGCTGTAGGTGACGTTCTGACTTCGTTGCGACAGACGACGTAGACATATGCAGCATGTCAAAGAGAGAGGGTTTCCAATCTGCACCTGTAACCTCATCGTGCGGAGAAGTTCCTGATGCTCTTTCCAGTGTTCATCCCACCACGCCCGTTCAAATCCAAAAGTCGACATAGCCCGTCGCTTTCGGGTGAGATCGCGCGATCGGGTGGCCGTCTCCGTCGAGGCCTCTCACTCAAAAAGACAGTTGTGATAGACTTCTTCGTCCTTTTAACATTCTTATTATAAAAATCAGTCGGAAAAGATGGCTGAGAGAAGGTGCGCGGAAAAGCGGTCGGCCTCATTATATAAAATGCCATGGAAAGAAGGCCCATCAGATCCTTGGTTTTGTCCGAAGATGGACACGTATAAAAGAGGCATATTTCAAAACCCTCCGGATGGTTGCAAGGCGTTTATTCAATTCGATAGACGACACTCTAAGATGTCTTTGAGGCTACGATGTTCTGTACTCCGCTGTCTATTGCGTTAATTTAATTGCCCCCATATCCTTATAATCTAACTTATAGAATTGAGTTTCCAAATGAATTGTTCTCGTGTCTCGACATGAGCCGTCAGCTCCATGCCGTGGTGACCCGTGGCCAGTTTCAGGCGCTGTTATCCCCCGTTTCCAAGATGTTTCTTGATTTTTAGTGACTTTTTTAGGAGTCATATGAAGAGGACTGTAGCTACAGTTCGTGTCCTGGCTGCATGTCTTAAAATTCTCGGGCCCCTCGTCGACAATGGTAACTTCAGGTTGGCCAGTGTGACCTCCAGGGAGGAGGTAAAGAGGGTCTGAAAAGAACTCAACGATGTCGGGACGTGGCACTTGTAAGCAACTACCAAGGAGAGAAATAATTTAGAGTATCAATAGAAGATGCGGCTTAAAGTATCAATCGGTAGGATAACATGGATTATAAATGGCAGACAGCACAACCTTTTGCTGCAATTGTCTCCAGAAGTCAAAGTTTATTCTACCCAACCATTCGTACCTCGAGGGTTCTACACAGTCGTATGATGGATTTGAACGAATAAAAAAAAAGGTTGTACTGTTTCGGGTGCATAGGAATGCACGATTCTCGAATAATTGCGAACCTACCAATATTCTAAGGAAAAAATTATTGAAAAATTTTTTTGTAGTTTTACCGATTAAACTTAAACTTAAACCTTTTTAATTATGCTAATTATTTTAAATATTTTTCGTGTTCTACAATTGGCCAAAAGCGAGGTCAAGTCTCGCCCATGGCTAGGCAAGGCTTGATCATGCCAATAGCCAGTGGGGGCAAGCTTCGCTAGAGGCCCACAAGATCAACCTCATTGAGGTTGAAGGAAAAAGTTAAGGAAAAAAAAAAGATAAATAAATAGTTATTTAAAAATATTAAAATATTATTAAAAATTATATATGTTAGTACTGGCCATGGCAACGTAGAAAGACGGATGTTCAATTAGTAATGATTGACTCAATTAATAAAATGCGAAAAAAAATAGAAATTAATTGGTATGATTGAAAAATTCAATTCTTAATTGATAATAGGGTTAAACCGCCCCATTTCATGCGATCCAATCTTGTATGATCATAATCATCGGGATTTGCCTCAGTGACCATCCTTTTAACATGGAAGGAGGAGGTGAGGGATTCGAATCTCCACTTTCTTGGAGGATTAGAGTGGGGACGATTTAGTTTTAAGTGTGAGTTTCGACTCGCATGCCCTGTAAGGCGGAAGCGAGAGTTTAAAAGTGAGAGTTAGAATAGGAGTAGAATTAGTAAAACCGATAAAAAAAAAAAAAAAAATCTTGTAGTCGAGAGTGGCTCTTTGGCCTTCCGTGTTCTCTTAAAGAACTCAAGAGAAACTGCAACCCCAGGACGCCACTGAAATGCACCCCTCAACACGTGCTAGCTTTGCTCCAGAAAGAAAGAGAATTCCTTGACGGTCCTCCTTCTGCCCAGCGAGAAGGGGGCAGTTTCGGCACCGTACCAACTCCAGCCGGGACATAGCCCGATCATGCGCAAAAACTGGGAGCGCTCCTAGCAAAACATCCTCCAAAAGGATGACAATTAATCGGCCAACTGTTGCTCTTCTTAGTGGCAACAAATCGGTTTGACCATTAGCTTCCCTCTCCCTGTCCTTCAGTGGATTTATGTGGATCGCGCGAGCCCGCGGCCACCGCGCCACGTGGTCCACCACACCGCGGAGAAGGAAAAGAGCGACACGCCAAGTGCTTTGTCCGACGCAGACGCCGTACTCGGGCTGCGTTGCGACACGGCGGGAGACTCGTCAAGAGCCTTTTTCTCGTCAGTCGCGTGGGTGGACTCCGGGCGATCCCT
The DNA here is from genome assembly GCA_014182715.1 of Eucalyptus cloeziana. Classification (NCBI taxonomy): domain Eukaryota; kingdom Viridiplantae; phylum Streptophyta; class Magnoliopsida; order Myrtales; family Myrtaceae; genus Eucalyptus; species Eucalyptus cloeziana. Next base: position 24,646,770 of record CM024642.1, read on the forward strand.
CCACGTATCGCGAAAGGTCAAAAGGAGGGAGGTCATCAAAGGGTTATATCCAAGACCATCGACAAAAAGAAAATATAAATTTTTGATGCGTGTCTACCCATGAATTAATCGTGGGTGAGGATAGGGTGAGCCTGGATTTATATAGCTAAACAGAACCGGTCCGAACTAGTCATAGGAGTTACCGATCTAGTTTTAAGATCCCAAAAAAGTTAGATCGGTTCGTGGGTAAAAATTAGGAACCGAAAAATCGGACAAAAACAGGAGATTGCAATTATGGTTCCTTTTACTTTTCATTGTTTATTATATTTTGTGTTTTTTTAGATTGTTGCAATTGAAGGATCAAGATTTTAATTATCGCATCCATTTTCATTTTATTTAAGCTAAAAATGAAACAAAAAAAAAATTGGCAAGGTTTAGGTTCCATGCCCTAGGGTACTACTAGTTTTGATAAAGTAGGTTCCGGGATCTAGATAGAATTGAACTTAAACCTAAAACCGCTCGCCCCTGGGTCAAGGACATATTTAATCTTGCTTTTGAGTTTTACCGAGTTTATCAACTTCCGGGACCCCTACTATTTGGTCCTTGGAGTTTTATTTCGTACAGTCAAGTACTCGAATTTTCTCAATTCGTACAATCAAATCCTTCGGTCGACCGATCTAATTAAACTAGCGAATTAGTCAATGGCAGCGTGCGTAGCTTACTTGACAGAAATGACAAGCGATGCTAACCTGGCATCGTAAGCATCGTACGTGCAGAAGACAAACGGGACATACAAGGAAGAAAGAAACCTTACTTTGACGCCATTAGTTACCATATAGTAGGTGCACGGTGTGCTTGATCACGTAAAATCAAGACAACCAGATGATTTGGTCGTTCAAAAACAAAACTTAAAAGGACTTAAGCTGCACGACATCATAAAGTCGGAAGATTCAATTACACAAAGTAAAAGTTAGACAACTAAATCTGTACTTTAACCTTTAATAATCTCTGACCAAATAAAAAACACCCCTTTAATAATCCAAAGGGTAAAGGAAACTTGTTTGGAAAGAAGAAATGAACGATGGAGAAGGACGGATGACCATTTATCGGTGTATCGTACTGACTTCCATGACTTGGTTGTCACTGGCTGGAGTGATGACAGAGAGACATTAATTGTAGGTGGGCTCCATGAAATTTGGAATAATTTAACCTCGTCACTCCTCTCTCTCTCTCTCTCTCTCTCTCTCTCTCTTATTTTATTTTCTTTTCTTTTATCGACGGCCTTCCACGAAATTCACCAACAATGCGACAAATAAACAGTCCGCCAATAAACTCTACAGATTTTAGGACACCAATCTTTCGCTCGTAAGTAATATCTTCGAAAGTCGAAACTTTTCATGATACTTTTAGGAATTATGTACCTTGATATCGAGAACATAGTATTTTCGTGCAACTATAATTACTTCATCTAGAAAGAGGACACATGAAAATTAAAGTACGAGCTATCTCTTCGAATTCAATTTTTCTTTTCCATATTCGCAAGCAAAATAGATGTACACGCTTCTTTTTGTTCGCAGTAGGTGGTAGGCCGCATTCTTTTAGCTCGTATATCGCCAATTGCAATCTGCCTCACCAAAAGAGTCATGAAACGAGAGTTTAGTTCGATTGTCACATGCAAATTGCCCTTCTCTTGGATATGTATAACTTAGAATAGCCAGACCAGGGAGGACTGAGGACAGCTTTGAGGAGGCGGCAGCTTTGGTCGTGGCTTTTCGGCAATGGAAAGACATAGCGAAAAACTCCACCCTTCTAGGACAAGGCATCGATCAGCAACCTCCAACTCAATCCCCTCTTTGGAATCTTTGCCCGTCTTCTTTCGTACCCCCTTTTTCCCACAGTAAAAAGGTACCAACTTTACATCTTTTCGACTCTACAGATTGTCCTCTCTCTCCTCCTTTTTTTGGTGTTGGGCATCCAAACAGTTGGCAGAAGTGGAGGATTGTTGCCCCAGCTTGAAGGACAATTCAGTCCGAGCACAAATGATTGTCCCAGGTTAGGTAAGGCGTGCCCCTAGCAATGAACGTGAAGCCACCCGAACTAGGTTTTTAATATTTCTGCGAAAAGGCAGGTAGATAACAATTGAAAACTGAGGGGAAAATAAACAAATGAAGACGGGGTGAGAGCAGAGAGCCGAGGAATGTTATAGAAGGGGAGCAGAGTGTACCCGCCAAGTACATGATCTTCCGTTGGAGCTGGTTATCATCATCACTACTTCCATGGTGCAGAAACAGTGCTAGCTTCCCCAAAAAACTCTGCCACCTTTCACTTTCAAATATCAGATAGAGAGAGAGAGAGAGAGAGAGAGAGAGAGAGGCCAGGGACAAGGAGACAGGTACCCCAGTAATCATTAGTTCCAGATATTTCGGTTCTCTGTTGGTCTTTCTTCCGATCCTGCTCTTTCTTAGGGATGAACTTCTATGACTGTTTGAATCTTGTTTCTGAGTGACGGTGTTCTTAATTTGGCAGAGTCCCACAGTCGGTGGGTGAGAGATGGGTGATAAAGATGTGACCTTGGAGGCTGTGCTGAAGGAAGCTGTTGATTTGGTACCAAAACAGCCCCTAAGAATTCATCTTTTGTACCTTCTAAGAATTTTGTGATTTGTGTTGTTTCTTCAGTTCTTGGTTCTGTTTTAATTTTTTTTGCTTCACAGTTCCTTTTGATGTTGTTGGTGAACTTGAGCTCTTTTGGTGGTGCAGGAGAATGTTCCTATTGCAGAGGTTTTTCAGACACTGAGGTGCCAACCAAATGGTCTCACATCGGAGGCTGCTCAAGAAAGGTTGGCCATTTTTGGTCACAACAAGCTTGAAGAGAAAGAGGTAATCATATGATACTACCGTTAATTCTCGGGGTTGGTGATTTTTTAAAGCTCTGATTCTGAGTCATTTTTTTAATTTTTCCAAAAAAAAAAAAACTATGCAGGAGAGTAAATTTCTTAAGTTCTTGGGTTTCATGTGGAATCCACTTTCATGGGTCATGGAAGCTGCTGCTATCATGGCTATTGCCATGGCCAACGGTGGAGTAAGTGCTTCTTCCTTGCTTGCCTCTATTTTTTTTTTCCCTCCATCGAAAATGAAGCTAAATTCATGTTCAGTCTCTGTAATTTCCTAGTTGCTGAAACAAAATAGTGGGTAGAAAAGATTAAGCAGTAGTTCACTGCATCTTATGGCAACACAATGAGAACTTCATGGGTTCTTTTTTTATGTTCTTTGTCACCGTTGAATTTACAAGCCTGAGCTTGGTTTGTCAGTGGTGGCACGAAATTTGATTCATATAGAACCATACCGGGCAGATAGGGGAATAACTTTTGTGAATTGCAGGGAAAACCTCCTGATTGGCAGGACTTTGTGGGGATTATTACTCTGCTCTTTATCAACTCAACCATCAGCTTCATAGAGGAGAATAACGCTGGCAACGCTGCTGCAGCCCTTATGGCCCGTCTGGCACCCAAAGCTAAGGTAGTTACCGGACCAGTCAACGCAACTATGCCCAAAAATTGTTGATTTTTCTTTTTTTAACAATACGTCGGTCTTGTTCTCTTGCTTTACTTGCTTTGTGTGCAATTTGGCTGATCCACCCCTGGTTTCACAAAATCACCTATCCTTTTTTTGCAAAATTTTCGGTCAGGTCCTTCGAGATGGGAAGTGGATTGAGGAGGATGCTTCGATTCTTGTTCCTGGTGATATAATCAGCGTGAAGCTGGGGGACATTTTACCGGCTGATGCTCGCCTCCTCGAAGGTGATCCATTAAAAATCGATCAGGTGCTGAGAACAATTCAGATACTCGTGTTGAGATTTTTATGAAAACATATCTGACTTCTCTGACGCGGGTTTTGCTCTTAAATCTGCAGTCTGCGCTTACAGGGGAATCGCTTCCGGTCACGAAGGGTCCTGGTGACAGTGTTTACTCTGGTTCTACTTGCAAACAAGGAGAAATAGAAGCTGTAGTCATTGCAACAGGTGTTCACACGTTCTTTGGCAAGGCCGCTCATCTCGTTGATTCCACAAACCAAGTAGGACACTTCCAAAAGGTGAGCAGATGTGCACGACAATGCCCCCGTTATTTATAACCACAGCAAAATCAGGAGAGGGAACAGAAAATGAACTGCAGAATGAGAAAAGAGAAAGAAGAGATACTGCTTGAACGCCAAGGAAAGCAATCTTCTTATAATGAAGCATGTGTAGCACCAGCTCATGGCTAGTTCACTAAAGTGGGACCTAGTTGCAAAATTGCACCCAGCATATAGCCCTGGAAATTTGAAGCGACCCCATTAAATTTTACGGGATATTTTTTTCTTCTTCTTCAACATAACTACTACTTGCACTTTGTTGGTGATACTGGAGCTGGAAGTTGGATTAGTTATCTCTTTTGCGGAAAATTCGCTGTTTGGTTTTTTGGCCCTAAATCGGACTTGTACTTTTTGATACATGAAATTCTATATTCGGATTTTTTAAGTTGGCATTGTTTGCAGGTGTTAACTGCCATCGGGAATTTCTGTATATGTTCCATTGCTGTGGGGATGATAGTCGAGATCATCGTGATGTTCCCAATCCAGCACCGAGAATACCGTCCAGGAATTGACAATCTGCTGGTACTTCTTATTGGGGGAATCCCTATAGCCATGCCGACAGTGTTATCAGTAACAATGGCAATTGGGTCTCATCGGCTATCTCAGCAGGTTGGTCTTGATGGACCCTATGCAATGTTTGGTGGTTTCATATTTGAAATAACAGTATCTTCTTATTGCTTATTATCGATAAATCCAGGGAGCTATCACGAAAAGGATGACCGCAATAGAAGAAATGGCAGGGATGGATGTACTTTGCAGTGACAAAACCGGAACTCTGACCCTAAACAAGCTAACAGTTGACAAGAACCTTGTTGAGGTTATTACATAGCTCGATTTTGTGATCTGTTTCTTATTTCCTTTATCTACTTGTCCAGTAACATCTTTCACATGACTCAGGTATTTGCTAAAGGGGTGGATGCAGATACTGTCGTTCTAATGGCAGCAAGAGCATCAAGAATGGAGAACCAAGATGCAATAGATGCTGCTATTGTTGGAACTTTGGCGGATCCAAAGGAGGTATGGTGACTGATAATGCACTGCTTGTTGTACTTATGATGGAAGGTCATTTCAAATAGGAGGGATCTGAAAGGTGCCGCATATTGTTGTTAATGTTTATGATTTTCTTAAATTCTTTCTTTTGCAAAGGCACGTGCTGGCATTCAAGAGGTTCATTTCCTCCCCTTTAATCCTACTGACAAGAGAACAGCTCTGACATATATCGATAGTGAAGGTAAAATGCATCGCGTCAGTAAAGGCGCGCCAGAGCAGGTAAGGATAAAGCAGATTTGTCTTCATTTTGACTGATCTTGAAACACAGATCTGATTTTTCCTTGTGATTACTGTTATAGATTTTGAACCTTGTCCACAACAGATCAGAGATTGAGCGAAGAGTTCACTCTGTGATCGATAAGTTCGCTGAAAGAGGATTGCGATCCCTCGCAGTAGCTTACCAGGTGAAATTTCTGAAAGAGATTGTCATCATTGTTCACTTCTGCTTTACCATAATTCAGATCCTTTCGGTCCTCTTTGCCATTTCTTACTTGACCATCTTCCGTGCAGGAAGTTCCTGAAGGAACAAAAGAGAGCCCAGGAGGACCCTGGCAGTTTATAGGTCTTATGCCATTGTTTGACCCACCGAGGCACGACAGTGCAGAAACGATAAGAAGGGCACTTAATTTGGGGGTTAATGTCAAAATGATAACTGGTGAATACAACTTCTCATATTGCTAATTTTCTACTTGACAGTGTGATGATCGCACTATTGCATAATTATTTATTCGCGATAATGTTAATAAAGAACCCTGTACTCCTTGCTTGTGCCAGGTGTAGGGGGAAGAAGTGTTGCAACTTTCTATATATTGACTGTTTCTTTGACATTCCCCATCAGAATGGTGCTATTTTAAAGGAGATAGTAGCCAATATTAGATCTTAATGGGTTGTGATGCGCCAATACTTCTCTCGTAGTTAGATTGTTATATTTGCAAAAGCTCGCCTCTGGCAATTTTGTCCAGACTATCACTTCGTTTATGATTTTCGCATCCATAATCTACTTCATTTTAGCTTTGTCATAATCTTTCTGCATGCCTTTCTGACCATCTTATAAATTCTTGCCTATTTTGTATGATCTTGTAATAAAGGTGATCAACTGGCAATTGCAAAGGAAACCGGACGTCGTCTGGGTATGGGAACAAACATGTATCCATCATCTGCTCTGTTGGGACAGAACAAGGATGAGTCAATTGCTGCTTTGCCTGTGGATGAACTGATTGAAAAGGCTGATGGTTTTGCCGGTGTTTTTCCTGGTACTTTAATTTCATTGCTGTCTTACTTCCTTCAGCTGTCACGAGTTTTATTGTCTTCTTCTTTTCGACTTATAATAAATATCATCAGATGAATATGCATGGACATTGCACTAGAATTACTTCCACGGAGTCTACTAGCCAGCTAGATGTCAGTGGAGGACCAGATTTTATCTGCACGGCATAATTAGCATGACATCGCCTGCTGCTATTCCTATGTGTTTGACTAATCATATTCTGTTTGTATACAGAGCATAAATATGAGATTGTGAAACGCTTGCAAGCTCGGAAACATATATGTGGAATGACAGGAGATGGAGTTAACGATGCTCCTGCCCTTAAAAAGGCCGACATTGGCATAGCTGTTGCTGACGCAACTGATGCAGCGCGTAGTGCCTCTGACATTGTTCTTACTGAACCAGGCCTTAGTGTTATCATAAGTGCAGTGCTAACTAGTCGCGCAATTTTCCAAAGAATGAAGAATTACACGGTGAGTTGGGTTTTGTTCGAATGTACCTCAAGTTGAGCATTCAAGAGTTTTATCTGGAGGATGAGTCCACAGATACAAGCTACCCTAAAAATCCTGGCAGTCATTGACCCCCAATCTACAATTCACAGATAGCAGCCTAAAGCAGTGTGCTATTGTGTTTAGGCAGCTTTCTTTTTCCCCCCTTTCTTTTGGTCCTTTGCCCTTCTTGTTTTGTGTGCCCAGGCGTTTTCGCTGTCTATATCTCTTTCCATTCAGCATCATGTCGTAATAAAAGGAATGAGTAAATTAATTACAGTATCGTCTTCCATTGTGATATATTCCTTGTTTGACTGGAGTTACCCAATTTTGATTCTGTTACAGATCTACGCAGTTTCCATCACAATCCGTATTGTGGTAAGTTCTGTGTTGCTTGCTTGGAACTAGTTAATTTCTGACAATTCTACAGCTTTGTCGTGTCTTTAACCACCGCCAATAAGAACTTTTGCTGTCTTTATGTAACTGTTATGTCACAATCTGATGTCTCTATTACAGCTTGGTTTCATGTTGCTGGCCCTCATCTGGCATTTCGATTTTCCACCCTTCATGGTGCTGATCATCGCTATCCTCAATGATGGTGCGTCCTATTTTCATTGCATATTTCCAACCGACTGCACGAGGGCAAAGAGTTAATTATGATTTTTGTGGGTTCTTATGCCACAAATGAAGGAGAATATATGCGTCACTGAGTTGAAGCATCAAGTTCTCTCCTTGATGCTGTATCCTCATCGAGCATACTGCAGCACTTCGCCGTTTCTTATCCCAATGCTGTATGTTTCGACAGGTACCATCATGACGATATCCAAGGACAGAGTGAAACCATCACCTCAGCCAGACAGTTGGAAGCTGGCAGAGATCTTCACAACTGGTATTATTCTCGGCGGTTACCTGGCAATGATGACGGTCATTTTCTTCTGGGCGGCATACAAAACGGATTTTTTTCCGGTAAATTTTGCGTTTTTACAGTGAACAATATCGTATAACACGATAGCCCCACAAATAATTGTTCTGATTTTTTTCCAGTAAATTTTGTGTTGTTTGCATGTGTACCTTTCCTTTTGTTTTTTGTTTTTTTTTGGTCGGTTACCGTTTCCTTTTGTTTAAGCAGTGTCTTGTGAGTGACATTTTTTCTTTACTGAGTTCATGAATAATTAATCTTTTTCGCTGCTTTGTAAGTTTGAAAGGAGATGTTTACCCCCTTATTCTAGTCTCTGATTATGGATTTCCTGTCTTTAGCGTGCTTTTGGGGTGGCGAGCCTTCAGCAAAACGATAGAGATGACACTAGAAAGCTCGCCTCTGCAGTATACCTTCAAGTGAGCACGATCAGTCAGGCCCTCATATTCGTAACTCGGGCCAGGAGTTGGTCATTTGTTGAGCGTCCCGGTCTCCTGCTGGTGGCCGCTTTTGTTGTTGCGCAATTGGTAAGATGCCTCGACAGTCCTTTTCAGTGACTGGAGTTTGTCGAGCCAATTCGATTTCTTCTATAACCTTTTCCTTTTCTATGGACGACAGATTGCTACCCTGATGGCTGTTTATGCGAATTGGAGCTTTGCGGCGATAGAAGGGATCGGATGGGGTTGGGCTGGTATCGTCTGGCTTTACAACCTTATATTCTATATACCGCTTGATTTCATCAAATTCTTCACACGATATGCATTGAGCGGAAAGGCTTGGGATCTTGTCATAGAGCAAAGGGTACGGCCAGCTTTCACTCACTCCTGGGTTAGGAACCTAGCATTTGGTGAGCAAGCTGACTCTGGTTGTTTCTCTGCAGATTGCGTTTACGAGGAAAAAGGATTTCGGAAAAGAAGAACGTGAACTAAAGTGGGCACATGCGCAGAGGACACTTCATGGCCTGCATCCGCCTGAGACCAAGATGTTCGGCAGCAGCTATACTGAACTGAACCAGATGGCCGAAGAAGCCAAAAGACGGGCTGAAATTGCCAGGTATGGTATCATTGGCTACACTTTTGCAACTCTTCTCAGCCAAAAGACCAAGTTTCTTTCTGCTGCTTTAGCTTGCACAACTTTGCATCTTAATCTGATATTTTCTTCAATCAAGAGAGGATAATCGAGTCAAGCTACTCCTGTCTGATAGAAGCAGAGCGGAAGCTTCCACTAGAAGATTAGGATAAAGCAACTAAAGCAACTACACCTTGTGTTTTCTCTCACTCGAGTGAAAATGGGAAGTCTGATAATATCTTCAATGCTTGAGAACGTCACTTTTAGTTCTGATGCCGATGCCATCTATCTAACTCGAAAAGAATCAGAACAAAGAGAATCGAAACTGGGCATTGATTCTGATATTGCAAGATCCCATGGAGCATCCTATATACTGTTCGTAACTCGGAGCTACTGTCTTTGGAATACTATGAATCTGTAGCGCTTTAGAGAGGCAAATGCTTTCTGCTTACCAGAGACACTGACCATTTCAACCATGTATCTTGCAGGCTGAGAGAGCTGACGACACTGAAGGGGCACGTCGAGTCGGTGGTTAGACTGAAGGGCCTCGACATCGACACGATCCAACAAGCCTACACTGTCTAGAGAGGGGCCTTGGATTTGCCCAAACCTTGTATAGAAGTGCTTATGCCGGAGTGAGGAGTAGATATATCTTTAGCATGTGCCATATACATAGGAGCTATGCATAATATAATCCGTGGTGCTTTCCCTCGAATTCGTACTGTCTGTATGTTTGAATGTTGATCCAAGAATGACATTTACTGATTACTTTCTCGAGCTGGCTAGAGTCAACCCGATCCGACACGAGCTTCACTCCCTTCAAATGTTTAAGATTAGATAATCAAGTGAAGTTCGACGGCATAATTTTTGCCTTTGGGGGGCCCACTAAAAAAGGAAAAGAAAAGAAAGAAACGAAAGAAAGGTCGACAAGTCAACAAGGAAGCAAAGTGGACGGTCAGCTCATTTTATGCACCGAGAGCTCCTTGGGAGAAAAGAGATAAAGAAGGAAAGAAGAAGGAAAGAAGGAAAAATAAAAGAGGGTGTCGCACAACAAATGTTTTGCCAAACCAATTCAACTTTGCATCTTAAGTTCGGTAAGTGGTTGTGCTTGTGCCATTTGTTCTTAATCGGGGTAGTTTTTGCAATGAAGGCTTAAATTCAAAAATATGTGAAACTCGAGCTGGGAATTCCAAATTTTTGAATTGTGGGACTTTGGAATTTCATGAAAATTGTGGAATATGTCATTGTAGAACCATGGGGTATGATAGTCTCTAATTTGAAGCAACGATTTAGTTGAGCGAAATTTTAGGGTTTCAAGGCTGAGTTTCGCACTACGTTAAGGTTTGAGTAATGGTTTTGGGTGAGCGATTTGTTAGGGTGTAGAAATCATTTTATTAGCGAGGTAGTTTAGCCCTTTCATAGTTGAGGTAGAATTTTATTTGGTTTTAACGTCGATTCTCGTTTAATTTATAGGATTATGAGATCGTCGGCTTATTTAACTATGCGTTGTTTAGTTTGGACATTCTCATGTAAGTGATGCTATCTCTTATTTGAGTTTGTAAACTCATGTCTTCAAAGTTATATAGATTTACTAAAAATCATATTTTGTTGCTTAAAACTAAATTGGGCAATTATTGCAATCTGATATTTGTGAATGCTTTGCCAAATATTTTTGGAAAGTTGTAAATATATATATATATATATATATATATATATATATGTTGAATTGTTAACTTGGTTTATGAAATGGATTCTAAATTAATTTGGGGAACGTATTGTGATTTATATAGAGTTTCTAGATTTGGCTTTGGGGATTATGAAATATATTATTATTGATTGATGTTGATGCTCAATATTGCTGTAAGCTCAATGAGGGACTTATGGATGTGCATGCTAGTTTAAGAGGTCCTAGTGGGTTAGCCACCGGTAACATAAGAAGAGATATTATCAAGAAAGAACTTGGTCGCCTTGTTACGAGGCGTTGTATGTGACTATGGTTAATGTTTGAGCGCGAGATTGGCCAATAGAATGGACTATTGACATGTGATGTGATGTGAGCTAATCAGTGGAATAAACTACCGATGTGTGATTTTGACCAGATTAATAAATAGACTAAACCATTGATATTTGTTTTGATATTATTGTGAAATGAATATTTCTAGTATAAATATGGCTATGTTGGAGCATCTGTATCTTATTATTTTATTATAAATCCATTATATTCTAGATTTGGGTTACATGAGTTATGATTTGATTTTGTAAATATGCATAGTGTGTACTTGATCTACTTAAAAGATATACGCACTATTAAATGGACTATGAATGCTTATTCTATTCATCTTTCGTGTTTTTCAAGTCCCTTGTTAGTGGCCTTAGCACAAGAGTGTTATCATAGGAACTTTTGGGTTTAGTTTAAGACCATGTCTTTTAAGTAAAAGAATGGTCATGTCATATTCATTTTTTGTTAGGATTTAGGGTGTGACAAATGGAGTTTAGTTTGGGAAGCACCAAGATGAACAAACGAAGTCTTTTAGATGCTCAATCTAGACTCCACTTAAACCTAAAATGGAGTAAGGAATTTTGAATGAGAGAATTACCAAAAATGTCATAAACATATTACAATTGTGTCGATTCAATCCTAAATTTTTTGTAATTATACCAACTCAGTCCATTTGATCAATTTTGGCTGGTTGACTAAATGCTGAAATGAATAATTTTTAATAATATTTTGTTTAATTTTCGAATTTTTTTGTTAATTTTTTTTTCTTTTTCCTTTTCTTTTTTCTCTTCTTCTTTCTTGTGCCTCTTTTCCCCCACAGTGGTCAGTGAGGGTTGCAGCCACTCGCTTGGCCTCGCCCAAGTTTGGGCAAAGCAGCCTTGCCCGTGGCCCCTAGGCCGCGCCCAATGGCCGGCAAGCCACCGAGAGAAAGAAGCAAAAGAAGGAAGAAGAGAAAAGGAAAAAGGAAAAAAAAAATTAATATATTAAAAATTGTCTATTAGCAACCTGTCAAAATTGATCGAATGAACTAAATTAAGATAATTGAAAAAAGTTTAGGATTGAATTGATATAATTGTAATGGATTTAGGACTTCTTACGTAATTCTCCCAATTCTGAACTCATGCTCTTTCTTTGCTAAAATTACTGTGTAAATTTCTCCATCTAGGTATTTCGGGGTTTGAACTCGATTCGAGTGTTTATTCGGGCTAACCCGAAACTCGAGAAAAGGTCGAGCCGAGCTCGTGTTGGAACGAGATGCAGCCGGAACAATTCATGAATTTGCTCGACTGGTCCGTTTACGACAAGTTTCTTCAGTTCCAATGGTTTGGGAAACAGAAACGCAGAGATCACAAACCCGCAAACATCAGAAAACCGTAAAAGCATCATTAAAAAAAAATTGTCAATTCCACGAGCAACGAGACGAGAACTCATGCAAAGCGTAGAATCGGACAAGAACTCGAAACATCGATATGATGCCGACGTTAGAATTATTAGCATGAGACAAGTTCAGACGTTACACACCAGATCAAGCATGAAACATTCCCCTAATGCTTCGCAATTCAGGTAAAGCAAACGTTCGCGCGATGGTCGAACTGAAGATACAATAAAAACTCCCTCTCTTGTTTTCCCCATGAAGAAGAAGATTAGCAAAGTAATCGAACTCAACGGGTAGCCACGACAGCCCTGTGCTTCTGGATCTTCCTCTCGAGCTCGTCCTTACTCGCCCCAACAACCCTGTCCACTTCCTTCCCTTTCTTCACCAGCAAGAATGTCGGCATCGCCTGCACTTCGAAGTCCTGCGCCACATCCTGCGAGATTTCGCAAACACAGAAGGGGAGAGAGAGAAAGAGAGAGGAAAAATCAGCTCGAATTCGACGTTGCCCGGCAACAAAAGAGAATCTGAAAATAGAGAGCGGGGGAGAGCGGAGTTCACGTACGGACAATTCATCGACGTCGATTTTAGCGAACTCGACATCGGTGAACTTAGAAGCCATGGCGTTCACGACTGGCTGCATCCTCTTGCAGGGCCCGCACCAGGACGCCGTGAAGTCTATCACCATCTTTTTTCCCCAGATGCAACCCGCAAGCACGTCAGTTTTGAAGAACACCAAACGCTCAGTCGTATTCTGGAAGAAGGAGATCGGAGGTCTAGCCTTACCAATTTGGAGGTCTCCTTGACGGTGTTGAAGTGGAGCATCCACGATGAGGTGGAGTGGAACGCCTGGACACGAGAACGCCCCGGCGGAGAGCCCGACGAAGACTCCAACTGAGAGTCAGTCGAGTCAGCGGTGGCCGGAGCAGCAGCCGGAGCTCTGGGGGCCAGCCCCAAAGCTCTGAGGAGGCGGGAGAGGAAGGAGCCCATGGTTGCTCACAATCTACCAAATTCACAGATAGCAACTTAAGGCAATGTGCTACGATGCTTGAGCAGCTTTCTCTTTTCCCCCGCTTTTTCTATTTCGTCCTTTGCGCTTCTTGTTTTGGATGCCTGCGCGTTTTCGCCGTTTATACCTCTCCTTTCCATTCAGCATCATTCCGTAATAAAAAGGAATGAAGAAAATTAATTATATTATCGCCTTTTCGTCGTGATATATTCCTTGTTGGACTAGACTTGACCCCATTTTGATTCTGTAACACATCTACGCAGTTTTCATCACTATCCGTACTGTAAATTTCTGATGATTCTTCAGCTTTGTCTTTAAAGACTTATGCTGTCTTTATGTAATTGGCATGTCACAAATCTGATGTCTCTTGTCGCAGCTCAGATTCATGTTGCCAGCCCTCATCTACCGTTCGATTTTCCACTCTTCATGGTGCTGATCATGGCTATCCTCAACAATGGTGCATCCTCTTTTTGTTGCGAATTTCCAACCGACCGCATCATGCACAGAGCTGGTTATGACTTTTGCGGGCTCTTATGCCACAAATAAAGGAGAATATAGTCACCGAGTTGAGGCATCAAGTTCTGTCCTCGATTCAATACTGCACAGCAGTTCGCTGTTTCTTATCTCAATGCTGTATGTTTTGACAGGTAGCATCATGACGATCTCAAAGGACAGTTCAACCGTCACCTCAGCCAGACAGTTGGAAGCCGGTGGAGAAATCTTCACAACTGGTGTTATTCTCGGGCAGTTACTTGGCGATGATGACGGTCATTTTCTTCTGGGCGGTGTACGGAATCCGATAAATTGTGTTACTTATGGTAAACAATATCGTACAACATGATAGCCAAAAATGATTGTTCGGATGACTGATTTTGGCCTGCTTGTTTCTTATTCGACAATGGATACATTACACCTTCACAAGCATAGGAACCTGTATCAACATTTCTTGAATTATTTGCTGAGGCCTTAGTCATCCGTTCTCTGTGGTTGAGGCTTCTCTCGAGTATGATAGGGCACAAGAGCTCGCTCATTGTGATAATTTAAACAGTCATAAGCATGGATTTCTTCGCATGAAGTACGCTTTTCCTTTTGTTTAAGCAGCGTCTTATGTGCTATATTTTTTCTTTCCTGAGTTCGTGAATAATCTTTTCACTGCTTTAAAGCTAGAAGGAGATGCTTTCCCCTTGATTCTAGTCTCTGATTATAGATTTCCTGTTTTTAGCGTACTTTTGGGGTCTCTAGCCTTCAGCAAAACGATGAAGATGACACCAGAAAGCTAGCCTCTGCGGTATACCTGCAAGTGAGCACGATCAGTCAGGCCCTCATATTTGTAACTTGGGCCAGGAGTTGGTCATTCGTCGAGCGTCCAGTCTCCTACTGGTGGCTGCTTTTGTTGTTGCGTGATTGGTAAGATGCCTCGATGGTTCGTTTCAGTGACTAGAATTTGTCGAGCCAATTCGATTTCTTCCATGACCTTTTTCCTTCTGCATGGACAACAGATTGCTACCCCGATTGATGTTTATGCAAATTGGAGCTTTGCAGCGATAGAAGGGATCGGATGGGATTGGCCTGGTGTCGTTTGGTTTTACAACCTTATATCCTATGTACCACTCAGTTTCATCAAATTCTTTACACGATATGCATTGAGCGGAAAGGCTTGGGATCTTGTCATAGAGCAAAGGGTATGGCCAGCGTTCACTCGCTCCTGCATTAGGATCGCAGCATTTGGCGAGCAGGCTGCCTATGGTAATTTCTCTCTGCAGATTGCGTTTACGAGGAAAAAGGATCTCGGAAAAGAAATAACGCAAGCGAAAGTGGGCACACGCGCAGAGGATGCTCCATGGCCTACATCCACCTGAGACCAAGATGTTCAGCGAACGCAACATCTACGCTGAACTGGAACAGATGGCCAAAGAAGCAAAAAGGCGGGGTAAAATTGCCAGGTATAGCGTCATCGGCTGCACTTTTCCAACTCTTCTCAGCCAAGGATAGTTTCTTTCCGCTGCTCTAGCTTCCACGATTCTGCATCTTAATCTGATATTTTCTTCAATCAAGAGAGGATAATCCAGTCAAATTACTCCTGTGTGACAGAAGCAGGAGCAGAAACTTCCACTAGAAGACTAAGGATAAAACAACCTATTCTAATGTATAGAAAAACTTTACCTTGGGTTTTCTCTCAATTGGGTTAAAAAGGGCAGTGTCCAGATAATATCTTCATTGCTTGATAAAGTCATTATTAGTTCCGATGATCATGGCCTCGATATAACTCGAAAAGAATCAAAACAAAGAGAATCAGAACTTGGTATTGATTTCCGATATTGCAAGACCCCATGGAGCATCTTATATACTGTTCATAACTTTTGCACTTGGAGCGACTGTCTTCGGAAGACCGTGAATCTGTGGTTCTTGAGAGGCAAATGCTTTCTGTTTTCCAGAGATACTGACCAATCCTTGAGTGATATCTATGAAACTGTGCATGCACGCATTAATGGTATCATAAATTTCAAGATATGAATTTACCAATTCTCTTAGTTTAATTGCTACGATTATAAGATCATCAGCTCGTTTAGCTACACATTGTTTGATTTGAGCATTCCAAAGTAAATGGTGCTATCTCTTCTTTGAATTTGTAAACTCATATGTTGAAGTTATAGAGATTTAATATATTACAAATTATTAAAATCATATTTTGTTACATAAAACTGAATCAGGCATTCACTATAATTTGGTATTTATGAATGCTTTGCCAAATATATTTGGAAAATTGTCGCTATATATATATTCATGAACTTGATTTATGAAATGGCTGTTTGGAAAATGTATTGTGATGTATGAAATAGTTTCTGAATTTGGCTCTGTGGATTATGGAGAGTATCATTGTGGATTGGTGTTAATGCCTTGTATAACTTGAGCATTTGTTTTCAAAATACTATGAATTAGAGGTGAGCTTCCGTACAAGTTCCACCTAAAACCCGAAACCTACCCGTTAGACTAGGTTACTCCTATCGTATCACAGGTTCAAGGTCTACCAGATTCCACCTATATTTTAATTGAACGATTGTAACAAATTAAAATCTTTAGTAACCACTACTTGTTACACAATTCACAGACTATAAAGACGCAAAAAATATTAACATTAATAAAGTAAAAAGTCTCAATTATAAAATGGAAGCTCAAACTATATTGTAGGATCGCGCGAAGACATGAACCTAAAAAAAAAACATTAAAACTTCTTCCAAGTTTTAGATTCTAAGTTACAAGTTTTAGTTTCCAAGTTCGTCCAACTAATAATCTAGAACTACCGTCAAAATAGGTTTCTCATTTTTTGAGAAACCTAAAACCTACTTTGCATGTTTTGGAACCTGGAACCTACAAGTTCCCACTGGTTCAGTTCTCAGGTTCTAGATTCTACCTGAATTGTGCTCACCCTATTATGAATCTATGATATTATCGACTACACTTTTCAAGCTCTTCTCAGCCAAAGGATGGTTTTTTTTTTGCTGCTGTAGCTTGCACAATTTTGCATCTTAATCTGATATTTTCTTCAATCAAGAGAGAGGATAATCGAGTCAAACTACTCCTATCTAATAGAAGCAAGGGGAGAAACTTCCACTAGAAGATTAGGATAGAGCAACTTATTCTCATGTATAGAAAAACTCTAACTTGTGTATTCTCTCACCTGGGTTAAAAAGGGAAGAGTCCTAATAATATCTTCAATGCTTGAGAAAGTCATTGTTAGTTCCGATAATAATGTCCTCGATGTAAATTAAAAAGAATCAGAACTGGGTATGGACTTCTGACATTGCAAGATCCCATGAAGCATCTTACATACTATTCATTACTTTTGCACTCCAAGCGACTGTTCAGAATACTATGAATCTATGTGGTCCTTGAGAGGCACATGCCTTCTGCTTACCAGAGATCTTGACTATTTCTCAAACCTCATTTCTCACAGGCTGAGAGAGCTGACGGCACTGAAGGGGTATGTCGAGTTGGTCGCGAGACTCAAGGGCCTCGACATCGACATGATCCAACAAGCCTACACTGTCTAAAGGGATCTTGGATTTGATTGTACCATGTATAGACGTACTTCTGCTGGAGTGAGGAGTAGATATATCTGTAGCATTTGTTATACACATAGGAACTATGCATAATATAATCCTTGATGCTTCGTCTCAAATTCATAACTGTGTTTGAATGTTGATCCAAGAAACTGACATTTACTGATTACTTTCTCAAGCTGGCAAGAGTCAACCCAATACGATACAAGCTTGACTCTGATTAGATAATCAACTAAAGTTCGATGGAACTCAGTTTAGAAGCACTAAGATTGACAGATGAAGTGTTTTAGATGCTCCACCTAGACTCCACTTAAATTGGAGTGAGCTGTGTAAAGCTTAAATTCTGAGCTCATACTCTTTCTTCGCCGAAATTACCATGTGTGAATTGCTCCATCTAGGCATTTCAGGCATTTCGGGGTTTGAGCTCGATTTGAGTGTTTATTCGAGCTAACTCGAAACTCGAAAAAAGGTCAAGTGGAGCTTGTGTTGGAATTAGATGCAGCTGGAACAATTCATGAATTGCCCAACTGCTCTGTTTCCATCAAGTTTCTTCGGTTCGAATGATTCGGGAAACAAGATCGCAAAGATCACAAACCCCCGAACATCAAACCATAAAGCATCCCAAGAAAATGCCAATTCCACAAGCAGCAAGACGAGAACTTATGAAAAACGTAAATGCAGACAAGAACTCGAAACATATATTGATCCCACGTTAGAATTACCATGAGATGAGTGCAAACGTTATGCACACCAGATCAAACATGAAACATCCCTCTAATGCTTCGCAATTCAGATAAAGCAAACATTTAAACACACAATACAGTCAAATTTTTTCTTTTTCGGTCAAACAATACAGTCGAATTGAACATACAATAAAAACTCTGTTCTTTATTTTTTCCCCATGAAGAAGAAGAGCAAAAGGGATCGAACTCAACTGGAAGCCATGAGAGCCCTGTGCTTCTGGACCTTCTTCTCGAGCTCGTCCTTCTTCGCCCCGACGATCCTGTCGACTACCTTCCCTTTCTTCACCAGCACGAACGTCGGCATCGCCTGCACTTCGAACTCCCGCGCCACGTCCTGCAAGATCTCATCACCATCGCCACAACAAACACAGAAGGAGAGAGCAAAATCAGCTCGAATTCGACATCGCCGGCCAACAATTATGATAAAATAAAAAAATAAATAAAAAATAAAAACCCTAAAAGCAGAGTGAGGAGTCGACGTACGGACAACTCGTCGACGTCGATCTTGGCGAATTCGACGTCGGCGAACTTGGAAGCCATGGCGTTCACGGCCGGCTCCATCATCCGGCAGGGCCCGCACCAGGACGCCGCGAAATCGATCACCATCTTCGCTCCACCCCCAAAGAAATCGCAAACCGCAAGCACAGTCAGTTTCGAAGGACGCCGGACGGCCTCAATCGCATTCCGGGGAAGAAGGAGGAGGAGGAGGAGGAGGAGGAGGAGATCCGAAGGGGGGAGAGGGATTTCAGGGGTCTACAGCCGCCTTACCAATTGGGAGGTATCCTTGACTTTGTTGAAGTGGAGCTGCCACCGCGGGGTGGAGTGGAACGCCTGGATGCGGGAAGGCTCCGACGACGATTCCGGCGATCCGTCGGCGGCCGGAGCTCCGAGGAGGCTGGACAGGTAGGAGCCCATGGTTGGCTTGATTGCTCGCGCTGCCTCGCAGGGTGGGGAGGAATGAGCAGAAAGGGAAGTCGGAGAGGTTATCGGTTTTGGATTATATGGACAGCTGGGATTTAGGCGTTCGTGTTATTAGACAGCATCTTCTTGATTAAATTAGAGGAGAATTTTGACCTAAAGAAAATTAAAGAATAAATGCTAAGAAAATTATTGTAAATATTTCAAACGTCATGATTTAGAAATTAAAGATCCATTCGTTTTCGGAAAATAATTTAGAAAACATTTTAGGATTTTTTTCGGCGTTCGTTTCATGAAAAATGAATTCATTGGAGAAACGTTTTCCATTTAGGAAAAAAAGTTTTCTAAATTAGTGGAAAATGTTTTTCATTTTTAAAAAGTGAAAAACATTTTCCTTACTTGATCTCTCTTATCTCATATCTCTACCAATCTTCACTTCCTCCTCCCATTTCTTCTTCTTCTTTTCTTTTTTATTCAAATTGTTTTTTAATTTTAATTTTCTTTTCTAATTCAAATTATTTTTAACTTCCTTTTTCTTTCCATTTTTCTTTTCTTTGTTTCCCATCATTTTCTTTCTTGACTAGTCACCGGCCGTTGCTAGGCGAATCTTAAGGTTGTCGATCTCAAGCTCGCTCTCGTCGATTTAGCGAGCCTCGAGCTCGACACTTGCACTCGCCAATCTGGTGAGAGGTGAGCCTCGTGCTCGTCAGCGAGCTCAAGGCTCATCGGTGGTCAGTTGCAGGCCGTCGCTGTGGCCAGTGACTAACCAAGAAAGAAAGAGATGGAAAACAAAGAAAAAAAAAAAGAAAAATTAAAGAGAAAAAACTTTAAAATATATATTTAAAAAAATAACTAAAAATACATTTTAAAAAATAACATAAATGAAAAAGAGTATATGGAGGAAAATATTTTCCTTATCGAACAAATGAAAAATATTTTCCTATTCATTTTCAGATTTCATCCGAACAACGAATAATAATTACATTTTCCTAGAAAATATTTTTCAAAAATATCGTATTTTTCGCGAAATGAACGGAACCTAAAAGTTGTTTGACAATGGCGATGACGCATAGGGACGTTTGGCTTTGTCACGGCTTTCTTTTCTTTTCTTTTCTTTTTTGGGTGTCCGGACACTTTTGCCAAAGCATCGTAAGTGTGAATGTTTATTCAAAGGTGGGATCAGAGTATATCTTGTCTTAGTTCAACAAGGCCTCCACTCACCAACCGACCAAATTTTCACCGACTGGCTTGCACATGCTTATTTTGACAACTAAGGTCCGGCTAAAATTGTTCAGATGTGAAAATGGGTGAAAATTGAGCAAAGCCCTTCAAACCAAAAGGGCCCCAAATTGAATTCTGATTGAAGTTAGGACCAGACCCATAAACACGGAAAAAAGAGAGAGAGGAAAAATCACAAATAAAGATATGAAGAGGAGTAAATTTTAGGTTGAAGTGTGTGATGATAAAATTATGGTTGATTTGGATGATAAAATTTGTGTTTATAGGGAATGGGATATCTCCAAAATACCATATAAACTCGCTTTACAACATTCATGAAGTCAGATATCAATAATTACGTCATTAATTATTTCAAGAAAAATGCTTATAAAAATATTACCAATATCCCTTCTCCGTCATGATTGAAAAAAAAATAATAATAATGACCCAAAATCAGTGGGGAGCCGATAAAAAAAAAAAAAAATCAAGGACAAGGAAGAACGGAATAGCGATAGTAAGAAATTGATGAAAGTTATACTCCGAACGTGATGTACAAGCCGTCCCAAATGGTTCTTCACTGGTGTTCTCCCTCTCCCGCTACCTCAAGGTCCCGGTCGCTGGACGGCCAACACCTCCTCGTCCCTTTCACGTCCCTTGTTCCCAGGTCCATCCTAAGCTGGAGGAGCGTCGATTCCATCTAACTTTGAGCCTCGTCTTTTTATAATTTGACAGTTTCGATCGCTATAAGTGTTGTCGTTTCTTTATTTTGGCTTCTTTCATAGCGAGTGACGTTGTTGGGAGAAATTTAGGGAAGAGATGAGAGGGTTAGTCAACTACTCTAGATAAATTTTAGGTAGATTGAAAAAAGTGCAAAGCATCCTTCATTTTTTTCTTTTCTTTTTCTTTTCTTTTTTTTGATTGAGGCGGAACTTGAAAAGTTAATTAAAGCATGTTTAGGGCCTGTTTGTTTTTACTTCTTATTTCTATTTTTAAACAAATTTTGTGTTTTTTTGTTCCCCTGAAACAAAAAAAGAATGTAAACGCGTTTGTTTGCATTTTTATTCCAAACTATTTTTTGTTAAAGGAACACTTTTGGAATAAAAAAGAAAGAAAAACTTTTTTTATTTCAACAAAAATTAAAAACACATTTTCTCTCTCCTCTCTTTTTTTCTTCTTTTTTTTTTTTTTTTCTTTCTCTTTTCTCTTTGGCCGGTCACCGACCTCGGCCATGGCCGGCGACCGGCCAAAGAGGGCCGGGCAACGCCGTCGAGGGCCGGCGACCTTGCCGGGCGTCGCCCCCCGGCAAGGCTCGGCCTCGCCTTGGTCGGGCGAGCTCGGGCTCGCCTAGGTCGGCGAGCTCGAGCTCGCCCGCCCACCGGCGCCGGCCACCTCAAGCCGGCGTCGCTCGGCGATGGCCCGGCGAGGCCGAGCCTCGCCGGCGCGCGAGCTCGGGCTCGCCGGATCCGGGCGAGCCCGAGCTCGCCCAGCCAAGGCGAGGCCGAGCCTCGCCCAACCACGGCGAGGCTCGGCCTCCGGGCCGGCGAGCCTCGCCGTGGCCGGGCGAGGCCGCCGGCCGGTCGCCGGCCATGGCCGAGGCCGGCGACCGGCCAAAAGTAGAAAAAAAAAAAAAAAGAAAAAGAAAGAAAAAAAAAGGAAAAAGAAAATAAAAATATTAAAAAAACTAAAAGAAATAAAAAAAGAATACAAATTTACCAAACGTGTTTCGTTCATTTTTTATTTCCGGAACAAGTTTACCAAACGCGTTTTTTTGTTCAAAAATTGTTCCGAATGTAAACACTTTTTTCTATTTTCGTTCCTCAACAATTTTTAAATGAAGTGTTACCAAACGCACCCTTTAGTAACCATCGTGTTTTTTTTTTTTTTTTTTTCTGTTTTTATGTTTTTTAAAACAAAAAAAAAAAAGAATAGAATTCTGTTTGATAACATTAACTAATTTATCTATTTCTCAAAATAGAAAAAGTAATCAAGGAAAATATTTGAAATATAAACAATAAGTAAAAAAAAATCCGCTTCCTTGTTGAACAGAAATGAAAAAAAAACTATTTTTATATAGAAATTATTTTTAAGAATAAAAATGTTAACAAACACACCGTTACTTACACATCAACTTCTCAGTTTCAATCACTACACGAGGTAGAGCTTGAGCACTTTTTTGTACAATCAAGAGGTTGATTTTTTTTTTTTTTTGCTCGTCAATTTTCATTGTTTGATTCCCATTTCCTCTTTAGTCTTTTGTCATTTGATTTGATTCGATTCGCATTCGACTTTTCATAATATTAGCTCCTGTCTTGTTGCCAGAATAAGCATGTGACTCGCACATGCAAATCGATTGGCATTGCCTGGGCCTACATTTTATCTTTTTTTGAGACAAGATTCATTTTAGATCATAATTTGAGAAAATCGAGTTTTACTTTGAAATTTTCACAAATCGAAAAGAAATATGTTATCATTTGACTTTGGTCTTTGCTTTCCTTCAATATAAACCATGGGCGTTGGAACCAAATCGAAATTTAATGCATTTTCGGTTCGATTTGGATAATAAAAAAATAACCTCCTTTTTTCTAGCTATGGTTATTTCAATTCAATTTGATTAACCAAGCTGAAGTGAAATTTTCAACAAAAACTAAATGCCCAAGTTAAAATCTTTCTTCTTTCTCACCCCTCCTTGAATTTGATTTTAATAAGTAGGGCCAAAAAGGGAGTCCGAAAAATCGAATCGAATTTTCAATTTGTTTTCAATTCAAATCGCGATTCGATTCGATTCAATTGCTCACCTTATCAATCCAGATTATCTGAAATCCCGAACCGTTGACGTCCTTGACGCAAAAGGATCTAACTCAATTTCTATTAAATGCTTCGACCAAAAAGAATGATATTAAATGCTGATCTTTTAATAAAGATATATGATTATTATTTAATAAAAATTAAAATAAGTGCTGAAATTTTTTTGAATGTTAAGTGCCACAGTTTTTAAGTACTGAAAAAAAGAATAAAAAGTTGCCCGCTAACATATCAAAATTAACTATAAATTACGACAAAGAAACCATTTCTACTATTTTAATGACGAAAAACAATAATTTATTTCCAATTCAGTAAAAGGTAATGATAGAAGGACGAATTTTTTTGCTATTGCAACGATAATTAAGAAATTTCACCAAGCGTACATTTTAAGGAAAAGCGAGCCGTTTTTACTTTCTCCTTTTGCCTTTTTTATCCTTTTTCTTTAGCCGATTTTACTTTTCTCTTCATAGTTAAAATGCATTGCGACATTATATAATATGTAAATGAGGGCTACATGGAAGATGTTAAAAAGTGAGACAAAACTTGGTTTAAATGGTTTTTTCTTTATCAAAGTTACATTTCATTCATTTCTATGAAAACACAAGGGAGAAACATTGCAATCCAATTACAGAACAATTTCAAGTTAAGAAAAACCAAATAACTTTAAAACAAAACAAGCTCTAAATAACAAGAGAAATCATCATAATAAGTTTAGAAGTCATCCGCTCATAGAGCTAACATGGCATTTCTTCAAACCAAAATCAACAGCTTTCAATAATTAGCACACATCAATATATCAATTTGTTACTATGGCATGACAAGTCAGCGTTCTTAACACCATTGTCGTTTAAAGAATCAAGGTTGAATGAGTACAGATCGGACACTTGTGAGAGCGAAAACTTCACGAGGCTCATTCGATATTCCTCGAAATTGGACTTATGCACCAATGAAACCTAAGGGAAGTGAAAACCTAAAATCATACATGCAAAAAACCCAAATCTAGACTAGATCGGAATGATAATTTTTGGGCAACAGGAGAGGGAAGCTTCTAGATTTATATTAGATCAAAAGAGAAAAGCTCCACCAAGCGAGAGGAAAGAAAGAAGAGGAGAATATAAACCAAATCAAACAAATAAAAAAAAAAAAGAAGGGAAGGGAGAGACCTATCTCAAACTCTCACGGTGATTGCGTTTGAAGAAGAAATTAGTGTGAAAATGAGAGAGATAGAGAGAGGAGAAAATCTTAAAAGAGAGAGAAGCGCCACTCCATTATTTGGTAAAACTTGGTTTAAATGGTAACCGGTTCAATTATGTTTCAAATGAGCGACGTTAAATCCGTACAAACCTAAGATTCGATTATCAAGCCAAATTCCTAAAAAGAGCATATAATTGTAATTATTTCACTCTCCATAACGAATAAGCTTAAGAATATGTACTACACTCTTATGTTCGGACAAGGGAAAAAACTGCCTAGTCAATGCCACAAACATATGTCTTACAAGCCACACGACAAACGTTATTAACTCAGACGATGGCACAAATCAGACGTTTTCTGCCGCATCAGGCAAATCTCCGGCGCTCTTCGCGGCGGCACTGGCCTTCCTCGCCCCGCCGAACACAAGCTCGACATTGATCTTCTCAACCCTACACCCCTTTCCGTTGCCGCAATCCCTGTGGTCGCAATAGAAGTAGGTGTAGAAAACCACCCCGCTGGTGGCGGCGGCAAGGGCGTGGAAGGCCACGGCCATACAGGTGCCTGTGAGCTGCGAGAAGTGGTAGGCGAAGCCGAACCCAATTGCGGTGGTGAAGACCCAGGCGACGAGCTTGAGCACCGCGCGACGCGGCCCCCTGTCCGTGGGGGGCGACCTATTCAGCTCGGTCAGGCAGTAGTCGAGCAGGAGGTAGGCGAGGTACACGAAGACGATGAAGACGACCATGGGAGTGTCCCCATTGACGGAGGCTCGATAGATGGTGTTGACACTGTTGATGGTAAGGAAAGCGAGGGGGATCGAACAGGGGAGGCCGGAGTGGTCGTCGCCACTGCGGTTACCGGCCTCGGCGTCTGAAGAGGAGACGGGAAGCCTCTGTCGCCTCTGGGCGTTTGTGTGCGCCATTTTTACTTCTCAAGAACACGAGAAATGAGATTTATATGAGTCCTCAGCAGAAGTGACGATATGGGATTGTGATTTGGGATGAGGAGCAATCGGGCTTTTATAGAGGTGTATGGACGAACTCCTTCAAGGGCTTTCCTTGAACTTGCTTCTGCACGGAGATCTCGAGGAAGCGCTCTCCAAGAAGGCTCACAGAGCAGAGCGGAATGTACTCGGTTCTTCTTGGGCAAGGACGAGGAAGCTACCTCTCTTACCTAAAGGGGCCAAAGTCGATGCTCGGAATTTGAAACCAATCGAACCCCCACGTGGGGCCCACGTAGCCCCACCGTGGGACCCGCTATCTCCGGCAGCCCCGGATTTTCGAATAATATGTATACCGCTCTCGAGTAATAAATCCTCTATCTTGGGGCCGACTTGAACATGGTAACATCCGAGTTTGAACATAGTAACATCCGCGCTTCCGGTGCGTGATGATTAAAATTGCGTGGTGCGACGATTTCGTACATACACATATGCAAAAAGGAGAATGTGGTGGCGGGCTCGTCCACCTCGAATTTTCGAATTCAAAGTAAATGTGTCAGATAGTTAAGACTCAAATCAAACATTTCATGCTAAATGAGGGACCATTAGGAAATACTAGCACGAGATGACAAGGGTAGCCGTTTCTCCTCGCACTGTCTATCATTAGAAGAAAAACGGTGAAATTACATGGATCTCGGCATTTACTTTTGATTCTAGTTCTATGAAATTGTTGGGGTTATTTCCAAAAGACGTGTTTGACGCGATCGGCTTTCTCATTCTCTGTTCTGCTATTTCTATGCTTGGATTGATTAGTTTCGACGCAATATTGTCGGGAACGCTGAAAGAGGAAATCCCGAGTCAATACAAAAACTTACCTTGGAGATTGAAGTGGGAATGCAATGGAAATTGCAAGCAAATGTCAGTGCGTCTTCAATGGAGGATCGGGGAAAGAGAGCAGAGCCAGCATGGGCATAGCATACCCGCACGCGCTTGTATTCCTACGGGCGCGAGCATTTCGCCGAATACCACTCGTCCATGGACCGGTTAGATGTGATCACGAGTTTGCTGGACCGCTCGGGCGGGTCGAATTAGACCGGAGGGCCAAATGTGCGAGCCTAGATCAACCACGTCCCTTTCGGGTCGGATTCATCCTCCTCGCCCTGCCCTAAACCAGGTCAACATGGAGAAAACTAAGGGTTCTTTTCACGATGGGTGAACTTGCGCAAGGTGTAGACTCCAACACTGTTTTAAACCTATTGTTGGTGGAATTATGTTTCGTTAGTTATGGGTTACATGTCTTCCTCAAGTCCTATTTGGAGGAATTTTCCTCCGGATCGAGCTAGTCGCCGGCCTCGAGGTAGCATGAATAGGGAGGTCGCCGGAGGGCTTCGATGGAGGTGTGGCGAATCCAGTGGCGGTAGGGAGAGAAGGCCCGGACAACCAGCCATTGACATTCACAGAAAGAGAAAGAGAGAGAGAGGATAGAGACGGGTGGCAGAATTGTTAAGACTTCCGTTCGTTGTGTTTTATTTTCGTGGAGTGTTTGGTTACATGAGGTAAAAGAAGTTTCGATGAAGGACCCATCAGTTGGGCCCTTCTCGTCTGAACAAAGTCCCTTCTATTGATACCCTCCTCGTCTAACAAATTTCCTTCTGCTCACGTAGAAAATTTTGGACCTTTAGATAGTCGAATTGGACGATATCTTCTTTTTGAAGTGGGTGTTATATAATATATTTACAAGGGAAAAATTGTCCAAATTTTTTTAAAATTATTCCACTTTTATCAATTCAATCTTCAACATTTTAATTATGTCAATTGAGTTTTAAATATTTTTATATTTTATCAATTAAGTCCATCTAACAAATCTTGATTAAAAATCTCTAACGCGGATGTTGAGTGTTTTGCGATTGATGTGAAAATTTTTAATAATATTTTTAATAGTATTTTTATTATTTATTTTTCCCTTAGTCCTTTCCTTCTTTACATTTTTTCGTGCTACGACAGGCAACGGTCGCCGGGTCGAGGCACCCAGATCTAGGCGAGGGTGTCACCGCTCTTGCCAATAGCCGACAAGGGCTTCCCTGCATTCACTTAGTGACCGAAAAGCTATGAGAAGTGGAAGGCGAAGCCGAACCCGATTGCAATGGAGAAGATCCGGGGGACGAGCTTGAGCGCCGCGTGCCGTGGCCCCACTTATGCGGGGGCGACCTCTCCAGAGCTCAGTCGGGCAGTAGTTGAGGAGGAGGTAGGCGAGGTACACGGAGACAATGAAGACGAGAAAACGGGGGCGTCGCCGTCGATGGAGGCCCGTAGATGGTGCCGGTGCTGTTAATGGTGAGGAAAGCGAGGGGGGTCGAACAGGGGAGGCCGAAGCGGTCGTTGAGATTATCGATCCCAGCGTCCGGTGAAGAGA
Organism: Eucalyptus cloeziana; assembly: GCA_014182715.1. NCBI lineage: Eukaryota > Viridiplantae > Streptophyta > Magnoliopsida > Myrtales > Myrtaceae > Eucalyptus > Eucalyptus cloeziana. The sequence goes on from CM024642.1 coordinate 24,674,332, forward strand.
CTGGGAAGCTTTGGTCGCCTCCGGGCGTTTGTGGGTGCCATTTTTCTTCTCAAGAACACAAGAAACGGGATTATATAGAGTCAAGCGGAAGTGGCGATGCGGGATTGCGATTCGATACGGTAGCGTTTGGCATTTATACAGGGGTGGACGGAGGAAGTCGGTCAACTAGGGTCGCCGAGGCTTGAGGGCTTTTCCTTGAACTTGCGCTGCTGCAGCGACGGAAAGCGCTCCGAGAAAGCTCCCCCAGTGGGAATTACTCGGCGTCTTTTTGAGCGTCCTTTTTCCGTGGACAAGGACGCGGAAGCTTTCCTAAGCGGGCCAACCTTTGCCGCTCGAAAATTTGACATGCATCGGATCACTTTGTTGAGGAGAGCCGGCGTGTAAGAGCTAAACCCGATCTAGGATTAATATCTCCCCCAAGACTAAATCGATCACCCAATGATAACTAGCAATATATAGTTACCCAAATGACAATGAGACATGTCAATAATAACAAAGATTTTGTGAAAATTATGAGCCATCCAAAAACTCACTTATCACTAAGAATAATAGAATAGACAAAGTATTCGGCTTTGATCACACATTAGAGACTCAATATCAATAATATAACCATATTTCCTTAATAGAAAAGTGGATTAACATAAAGAAAAACCCTAATTGTAATTAGAAAATTTTGAACAAAGTGCTCAACCAATCAAACTTGTCACCTCGGTTTCACGAACAACTTACTTGAATTTGAGCAAATTTCCCTTTGGGACTTCGTGGGGCCGCAAAGTTGCAAGACTCTTTTGCTTTCTTCTCCTCTGTTCTCGGTGCTCTCTCTCGGAGGAGAGCGACACGCTCACTCCCCTTTGGGCGCCACACCACTTTCTTTCTTTCTTCCTCTTGCTTTCCGACCTTCTGACTTGTTTTTCTTTCATTTTAATGTTAGCTGGGGCCCACATTGGTGGACCCAGCCAACACATGTAATTGAGAATGTGATGCCAAATCACTTTCTTTCTTCCTTCTTTCTTCCTTCCTTTCTTTTGCTTTCCGACCTCCTGACTTATCGTTTTTCTTTCATTTAAATGTTAAATGGGGCCCACATAGGTGGACCCAGCCAACACATGTAATTGAGAACATGACTCCACAGCACTTCCTCCCTTTCTTTCTTCCTTCCTTTTGCTTTCAGACCTTCGGACTTACTGTTATTCTTGCAATTTAATGTTGACTGGGGCCCACATAGGTGGACCCAGCCAACACATGTAATTGAGAATGTGACGCCACAGCACTTTCTTTCTTCCTTCCCTCATTTTACTTTTCTAAATTTACTGTAATTGTGTCATAAACTTTTTTTAATTAGTTTAATCATAATCCTTTTATAATTATACCAATTCAGTCCATCTGATCAAAATTGATTGGTCGACGCTGATGTAAATGCTGGCCAGTGACGACCGTCTGATGAATGCTGATGTGATAAATTTTTTAATTTTTTTTTCGAATTTTCGAATTCTTTTTTTTCCCTACCTTCTTCTTCCTCTAGCTGGCGAGGTTAGCCTTGCTGGCCAATGGCGAGGTTTGCTCGTGCCAACCACTAGTGAAGGTGAGTCTCGCACGGCAACAGCAAGGCCGCCATCGCCAGATCTGGTGAGGAGCTTCACTAGCCAGAGGAAGGAGAAGATAGATGGAAAAAAAATTTAAAAAACGAAAAAAATCTAAAAAAAAAAAATCTAAAAAATTATTAAAAAATTTCACGTCGGTGTTTGTCGAACGGCCATTGCCGGCCATTGTCCGCGTTAGCGCCAACTGGCTAAATTTAGCCAGATGGACTAAATTGGCATAATTATAAAAATGTTTAGAATTGAATTAGTATAATTACAATAGATTTATAACTTTTTTGGTATTTCTCCTTTCATTTTAATGTTAACTGAGGCCCACATAGGTGGACCTAGCCAACGCATCTAATTGAGAATTTGACGGCGGGCTCATCCTTCTTGAATCTTCGGATTTAGAGTAGATGAGTCAGATAATTAGGACTTGAATCAAATATTTCATTATTAAACATGAAAAAATTAGGTAACATCGGCACCAAATAATTGTGGTGATCGCCTCTCTTAGTCCATTTTATTGTTAAAAGGAAAGGGTGAAGTACTCGGATCATAGCATTTGCCATGATTCTCGTTCCAAGAAATTGTTGGAGTTATTTCCAAAAGACGGGATTGACGTGATCGGCTTCCCCATTTTCTTTTCTTCTTTTTGTATGTTTGGATTGGTTAGTTTCGACGCAATCTTGTCAGAGACCCGGAATCCGGTTCAATACGAAAGCTCTCTCTTTGGTAATTGCAGCGGAAATGCAGTGGAAATTGCGAGCGAATGTCCAATGCGCCTTCAACGAAGGATTGGGGAAAGAGAGCAGAACCAGCCTAGGGCATAGCATAGCCCCACTTTCCTGTATTCCTACGGGCTCGCATTCGGGGAATACGACTCATCCATGGACCGGTTAAGATGTGATCGTGAGTTTGCTGGACCGCTCGGGTGGGTCTAATTGGTCCAGACCGAAGGGCAAAATGTGCAAGTCCAGATAAATTATGTCCTTTTCAGGGGATCTGGCAAGGGCTGGGAGGCAGCAATATTGAAGCTGCAAGGGACTTTGAGGATGCAAGGACTAAGGGTAGGCTTCAAGTCAGGGACGCTGAGGAGCTCGGGCTTGTTCTTGGACTGAGGGGGCAACCGTGAGGGCGGTGAACAACCTATGGAAGGAGGCCACGACATCAGACCTGCAAGGGACGTCGAGGATGCAGGGGCTAAGGGAGGGCTTGGGGTCGCAGGTGATGACAACGAGGGACTTGGGCTTGTTCTTGGACCCGAGGGTGGCCATGGGGGTGACAAACAACCTCAACGGTGGAGCCATCATTGGAGGGGGATCGAGGAACGAGGCAATGGCAAAGGCGATGGATGAGGCGGATGAGAGAGAGTGCAAAGTTAGGTCGTTAGGAGGGAGAGAGGGGAGAGCAATAAATGCATGAGAATACTTGGAGGGAGAGAGCGAGAAATCGTGAAGTGAGGAGAGAGATAAAAGGGGAGAGAAACTTGCAAGGTAGGCTCGCGAGCAGGGCATTTGTAACACGACCCAAATAAGCCTCACACCTATCATATGATGAGTGGGCTAGTATTTAACTAATATGGCATCATTATGGTACTTAATATTTTCTCATATATAATGACTAGCGTATACTTCAACATCTTCCAACAAAAATTAACTGAATATACTCAATTAATAAAACGTGAAAATGTTTATAAATTAAGTTTGCACAATTAAAATGTTAGGACCTGAATTAATAAAAGTGCAAAGGGTCAAGAATTTTTAGACAATTTTTCCTATCATAAGATAGAATCCTCTATCTTCGTCCTTGTCTTTCAATCTATCATAAACTTAAACCATTAATTACTTCAAATGAGGTAGTTATGAAATTTATAAACTATAGGGATAATCTTTGTCGAGACTTTAAGGATCTCTTTAGCAACGTGCTGAATAGTATATGATTATATTCTTTTATTCCCAAAATCAAAAAAAAAAAAAAAAAAAAAAAGAGAATAGAAATCCGTTTAGTAGTTTTTGGTTCCCAAAAATAGATTTGGAATAGAATTAAGAAGTAGAAAAAAATTGTTCTTTTGCTCTTGAGAATACTCTAGAATCAAGGCAAACCATTTTTTTTCCTCTTTTCGTTTCTCTTTTCATTTTATTTCCTTTTCTCTTCATCTTCCTCATTGCTAGCCATTCCCTGACGACTAGCTAGAGAAGAAGAAGAGGGAAGGGAAAAACAAACAAGAAAATTATAATAAAAAGTATTAAAAAATTAAAAGAAATTTTAATTCACAAAAAAATTTAAGGGTTGTATCAAATGCATTTCTATTCCAAAAATAGAAAATTTGGGCAATTATGAAACGTCTTCAAATGCTCATAAACTCTCTAAAGAATATAATAAAAAAGAATCATTTTTGAGCAAATATTATTTCCAAGAACAGAATAGTTATCAAACGCACCTTAATAGAGGTGCTAAACTAGAAGTGGCCAACTGATGGACTTGAGCCGTGTTGGGCCCTTAGATCAAGCTTAATTCATAACCGAGACTTGCATAGCAAGGAATTCATGCGCAATCTTTTCAAGTCAAGTAGGCATTGTGTTTTATAATTACGGCTACGTATGGCAATATTTCTGTTTCAAGAAATAATTTCTTTTCAAAAATAGTTCTTTTCTATTTCTATTCCCCAGAACAATTTCTGAGCAAAAGAACGCGTTTGGTAATGGCACAAAATTTCTATTTTTAGAATAGAAAAAGAACATAATAAATGCGTTTGGTACGAGCCTAAAAATTTATATTCCAAATTTTAATTTGAAAAAAAAAATAAGAAAAAGGAAGAGATTAGAATAATAGATTATTATATAAAATTGACAAAATCAAAATCTTATTGCATTAATAATACATTTGCTTAGGTGTGAGAATTTTAGTCAAAGATGAACCTATAACATGGGTGGTTGTGTCATAGAGCTTGAGCTATTATCTTATATTTGTGTGTGAGGATCTTTACTCATGTAGTTTATAGCTTGTTGAATTTAGGTAGCGCCTTATTGGAATCAATATTTGCAAACTTAAGTTTTGAACTATAGTTCTCAGTAATATTTTTTTTGTGAATTTTAATGTTGCGCATAGCAAATATTGCGAAAAAAGCACAAGGGATCTTGTCAGCCAAATTATTTATAGTGATTTCCTCGGGACTAAGTTTTTACTCTTTAAAAAAGAATGAAATTCTGGTGCATGCATGGCTTGCGGATTAGTATTCTAATCCCAACATGGATGGCGAGTTGGGGTTGGAAATTTCCAACTATCGGAATGGTGTATGCATGGCATGGCTTTGCTGTTATTACACATTTAGTTCATAGTATGCCCCTAAAGCATCTAGTAAAGACCTCGGTCTCTCACATTTTGAGCCATCGATGCATCCCATCTTGATGCTGGTTTTTACCTCGCTTCTTTCCAAATTACAAAGAATTTTATCTTCGTATTTCACATAAGCTTACAAGGTTTTGTTTGATTTTGATGATGGGAAGCGTTTCTCCTCTCCTCTTTTTCTTTTTTCTTTCTTCTTTCTTGACTAAGATGCAAGCTTCGGATGGTGATTTGTAGGTCTTGAAGTGTCGACTAGACAATAGGTTACAATCTGCTTCCCAAATGTTTGTCCACATTTATAATGCATTTAATGGCATTTGTGCTCATGGAGATAGAATTGGATGACCTTAATATAATTAACATAAATGTATTCATAATAATTTACAAACACATTGCAAAAGTCAGAAATATAAAGTCATGGAATTTCTTGCATATTGTGATCCCTTACTATCATATTTGCAAAATTTTTCCTAATCATGTTTATCTCAGCCACCTCATCAAGTGATGTATCATCTACAACCTCCTCTTGTGTAGGTCCAAATGGATACTCCGAATCTCCATATAGGCCAAAGTTCTTGTCCATATTGTCTTGGTCGCAAATATAATTATGGAGAGTACAATATGCGATTACAATAAATGCTTACTTTTGAATTAAAAATGGAGGCATATGCTTCAAAATGGAGAAACGATTTTTCAATGCCCCAAATGACCTCCCAATGACTTTTTTCAATGAAAAATGTTTATGGTTAAACAATTCTTTTACTATTCCCGACCATCTCCTTTTACCCTTATAATCATTCAAATGATACCGTTCACCTTTAAATGGAGTTAAAAATCCTAGAAGTGATGCATAATTAGAATATACTACATAGTATTTGTCTACAAAAATATATACATAAATTTGTTATGATATGCAATAACTATACAATCATAAAAAAAAATTACTTTATATAGATAAAGCAAATACCTGATGGTGGTCAAAAAAATTGCAGTTGAGGAGTCTCGAGTGTTGTCAAGAGAACCCCACAATCATTGGTAGATCCTTCTCACCCAGTACACACGAAATTAAATTTCATATCAAACGAATAAGCACACATCACATTTTGAGTAGGAGTCGTTTTCCTGCCTTTAAATGGGATCTATTGCGACATAGGGACAAATGCATTAACGTGGGTGGCATTAATAGCACCAATACAGCCGTGTGATTTTATGAAAGTCTAGCGTTACACAAGATTATCGACTACATATATTTAATGGTGTAAAATTGATATAAAAATCATACCTTGAAGTAACGTCTATGGTTAGGATCGATAAGAATCTCATTTGGAACAATATCAAAGGAAGGTGGCCCGATAATCTTTTTTGATAGTTTGAGAAATGCTTTCAACATTATAGTAAAATTCCTATTAATTATTTCTCCTGAACGTTGAAATCTTTCACATAAATCTTCACTGGAGTTTTTGTAATCAACCATAAATAAGAAAATCCCGACTTGTTTATCTACCCTTACATGTCGACTATCTTTCAGCTAGCCTCTTGCCCTCATTAGATCACATAGGTTAAGAAAAACATGCATCTCCAACTTGAACGATTCATATATCCAAACAATCTCTCATATCCATTCGGATCTTGATAATTTACTGTCCCTAATAAGTTCTTTTGTATGCACAAACATGTCTAATGTAACAAGACACAACCTTACTATCACTATGTCAATATCAAACTCATTCAAATATTGTTCAACTACTACTACCTCTCCATTAGACACACTATTTGATCTATCTTCCATAGTACTTATGCCATTACACAAATACAAGAACATCAATATAGATATATGTAAAAAAAAAAGCAACAAAAACCAATAATGTAAGTAATAGAGTAAAAGCAAATTAAATATAAATTTTTCACACAATCCATTGTATCCAAACCACCACACAAAGGCAAAAGTCTCAACATTAATATCTTTAACAATAAAATAACAACCAACAACATTAGTCATATAGTCAAATAAAACCCCATGCAATCCACGGTAAATTTCCCGATATCTACTAAAGACATTGAAGAAGTCCATATCTCCTTTCAGTCAAGGATTTGATGAAAGCCTCCCATCATGTGGCACTAATGCAGGCTCATTCCACTGTTTTGTTGTAAAAATCTTACTCCAACGTAAGCATGTCAATTAGGACATCAATCACAGCAGACATGAAGAATGGGTTTACAGATGGTGATGTGACTTGTGAGGTGACAAAACCACTCACAGATTGACTAGCCCAAGTTTTGATCATCTCTTGTATGACTTTGCAAGTGCTAGCAACATCAAATGAGTGACTTCTCCTCCTCCTCTTACTATTCGGAGTTTTATCTATCCTATGTTTTTCATGAATTGGAATAGTAGTTTTGTCAGGCATAAAAACTCCCTCATCAATATGGTGTTCACTTAAGTCCTCTCGACCACCATCTACATCATCACCACCAGTGTCAAGTTTGTCCAACATCACCAAATCTTCAGCATTTTTTGTTGCATGCTCTCTAGTAGCATATGTATCACCAAATATAATACACAAGTCCAGATATTGAAGAAACCCATTCTTCTTAAATTTTTTCCACTCAATATTATCCTACAATTTTCACAATGATGACATACGTTAGTAACATAATTAAATATCTTGTCATGTACATCTATAGTGATCTCAAAATGACCAAAGGTTAAATCATACCTTGACATTAGGTTCCTATATACTTAGATAATCGATAACAACTGTTTTGTTCACATTATCTTAACCAAATCTGGATTTGAAAGGAACTTCTTAAAACTACCATACTATTTTTTTCAGTTTGTTCACCTTGTTCTTCAACTGTACTTGAGTATATTTGAGTCCCGCTCGTTTATTGAATTCAATTTATATGTTATTCCACCATGCTTTGTTGTAAGTAGAAGGGGTCAAAAAGGTAGAAGATGTGCGATTTCCCTTATTGACCCCTTCTACTAACAAATTGACGTACAAGTTAGTTAAAGGCTTAGTCCACTTTGCGGAGAATGCCTCTTTTTTGGAATGACATTTAACCTTCACTAGCTAAACATCATATGAGTTCAAGAAAATTAAATAGATGGAAAACACTTTATTCATAATATGAATTCATAGCTTGTCCCCAGGATCAGGCTAGGTTCATGAAGCATGCACTCCAAGAGTTACTTCAGCTATCCAAAATAGTTATGTGGTCACCAAAAACGTTACACTGGACATTTAACGGGGCATCGGTTATTGCACTATGTATAGGGAAATACCAAAAGTGCTGAAGAAGACCATAGGGAAAGAACGATGGATTTATAAGTCAATTAAGGATCTTGAGATTAATTACATTTATAAGACTCATATACATACTTAATATAAATGACAAGCCAGCTCAATGTTTGGAACTACTTTTAGGAGTTGCAGAAAATACAAATAGGAGGCAAAAACTAAAAAGAAAGCAAACACTAGAATGAAGTAACTACAATAAAACTCAATGGTTGTCATTATTTTTTTCTCTTCCAATCATTGAGTAACAAGAATTCAGCCTCGCCACTATCACACCAAAGAGAGAGTGCAACATGCTGCTTCCTTTTTTTCTTATCACCATTTTTTAAACTAAACAAAGACACAAATAACAAATCCAGTTATAAGATGATAGTATCTCTAAACCTTGGATATCAATTCAATGCATAAAAAGTTCACTGTAGTAGCTACAAGCATCGAACCAAAATCAATGGATCCAACTCAGAACCATGGACAGCTACTCAATGCATAAAAGTTCCGAATTAGGTAAACCCATTTGATAAAAGCTTTTCATCATATAATATATTTCTATAGAATGTCATAATACACGAGGTAAACCGTTGAAATGTATGTGCACTATCATTTGAGGAATCAAAAAAATGCCCTCACAAAAATAGGACAACAATCTTCATCAAAGCACAAGCCTCTTACGGTCAAGTAGCTAGAAATAAAATATGAGAATCAATTTATTTCTATAAGGGGAACAAAGGGAAAATGGTCATGTACTGAAAACTAGTAGACCATATGAATAATGTATGGTATTAACAATTCAAATGCATGATATGGGAAAAGTCCGGCAGAGCAACAAACTTGGAAAGTCTTGATTATGTGGCTACTTTGAAGAGCTAGAACCAGAAGTATTGGAGAACACGAATCCTAATTTTGCAAGTGTTTTCAGGACAATGACATAAAGAATGTGTTAGCACTAGGTTGCTAGAAAAATAAAATCCGCCAAGGATCACAAGGATTCTACAGATTTGATAGTAGCATTAGTAAAATGATCATGCTTTGCATGTGAATCAATTAGAGATCTAACTTGGATGTCATGTGTGAAGGTTTTTTTGGAACTTGAGGAATATAAACATTCAAATGACATCAAACTTCTATCTGACTAATAGGATAAGTACAAAATAAAGAGATGGAGTTATTTATTACAACTAGGAACCCATATCCATCTTCCCGATTTGCATGAAATTGAAAAGATGTTCACGTTAGCAATCAATGTTCCCATTTAGCGCACTACAATTGTGTCGTCCCAGGCCGTCACTCTAGACCCTCAACTATAATCTTTAATTTCTATTACGTAAGCGAAAGAATATACGCTTTTCATATAAAGAGATTTCACTTAAGAACAATTTCATCATAGTAACATGCTTCCATCCATTATCATAAGCAAGGATTATAAGAGGAAAATGACATCTTGACAATTACATCATGGCAATACACACATCAAGATGACCCAAACAAAACACCTGGGAGAGGCTAAAAAAGTGCCTAACTCCTATATCCGGTAGTTTTCTTCATCCACTACATCCCTTCATACCACATGCGCCTCCTACACCATGCTCAAAACATCACCAACAGATGGGGCCAAACAACCTCCCATTCACATTGAGATATACGGACACAAATCGCATAGGAAAAAGGATTAGGGCATTCATCATCTATCCAAACAGTATAAATATAACAAGTCAAAATAAGGCCAAAAATCTCGATCCTCAAAGTTCTTATACATGACTTCTACTCGTACAAGCGTGCCATAAGTCGCCAAAGGTGTTACATCCATAACTAATGATCTGAGAGGAAAAATAAGGAGTGAGCAACAATGCTCAGTAAAGGATAAAGCACGACATTAAACAACGAGATCCTAGCTTCGCTCTTTAGTGAAAATAGCACAAACATAGTGAATCATCATAACTAGGGACTACATCAAATAGGGCAGCATACGGTACCAATAATATCATGTGAACTAGACAAGCTAAAGTGAGTATGATGCATGAAGACTACACCGCAATGTACATACGAACTCCATTCATGCATCTCATGACACACGGCAACACCATCACACGTACTCATATGCCTTATTGATTAATCTCAATGTGTGAATATTTCATATCCACCCTCGAAACGGATTGAACCCGGGATGCTGGTTGAATCCGTTTGAGTCACTTCCGGGTTGCTGCTCGGACTTCCAGGGGACACTGGCCGTGGGCATCTCCCTCCGAGGCATCTCGGTGTCCAAGGGTCGTTGGCCTTGTGACTTCAACCGAGGCATCCCAAACCTCACTGTTTGGGGCATCCCCACTCCCTAGGGGCATCATTGGGACGCTGCCCAATGGAATATCTCTTAATTTGATTCATTCACACATTTCACCACATCACAATCTTCTATTGAGGTACACTTTTAACACCACATGCACACGCACGCACACGCGCACACGCACACGCACACGCACACGCACACACACCACCTCATAGCATGCTTAGTGTGCTAAGATCATAATGCATCAGCATGCACAAAACAGAATTACCCTTCACACGGCCTTACAAACTTATCATACATGATTCCGCACACACGATAAGCACCACTCATGCACAGCCATCAAACATAGGTTCTCAGCATGCCAAAATCACAAAATATGCATTTTCCAGCAAGCAAGACACCAAAAATAGCAACAAGACCACAATTGGCTCTCACCAACAGAAAACGAGTCCACGCGCACTGTTCTAGGATTAAGTCTAGAAACATAACCAAACAAGTTTAGAAAATTCTCAAATTCAAATTTTGACCCATTTCTTTCTAGAATAGGAGTAGTAAATCGCTCAAACAGTTACCAAAGCTATGTCCGTATCCAGAAATCATGTTTTCCATAACCATCTTGGTTCGAAATTTAAAACTCATCCATTTGCTCTGAAATTTGACTATGTTAAACTTTAAGATGTGCTGAAAAACTTTTGTGATGAAATTATTTTGAAAATAGAACCTCAAGAGTAGATAAAATTCTTTGAACACCCAAAGGTCACGATTCTAGCATAAAACAAGATTCTGACAATCATACAACGAAGCTAAAATCTTGTTCCTTTAAATCCAAAAAATCTTGAATAAAATATATGTCATAAATGAAGATGTTTATAACATTTTTTAAAAAGAAAGCAACCTCAAATTCGTAGCACATTTCAACCCACGAAAATGCAAACACAGGAGGTCCAGTAAAACAGATTTTGAGAAAAATCCAACGTCAACTCCTTTGAGCACGTCTCATGCAAGCATAGTAACCAAAAACCTTTGAGAAACTCACATGCAAGACTTCCCACACATCACAGCATACATGCAAGCTAAATTCATCCAAAGATCTAGCTCCTATAACCCAAAAATTCACTAGATCGAGTTAATCCACCCTTAAGCGTCGAGAGGATGTCGGAGTTTAATCCCTAGCTTATTCCCTTACCTAGTTTAGGACTCAAAAACTGCTTTCTCGAGCTTTCTTGAAGGCTCGCTAATTCTCTGGTCTCTGGTCCTTCGAAGAACAGCTAGGAAACAAGAAGAAAATGAGAGAGGGAGGTGTCAAGCGAGTGAGGGAAAGAAGGCAGAAGAAGAACAAATGAGAAGGGAAAAAAATAAAAGAAAAGTTGGGGGGAAAATGGTGACTTTCTTGGAAATGTTTCCATTGCTGCAACCATGCAACAGAGGAGATTGGCTGGGGAAATTTTAGGGTCATCATGAGGTTTAGGGGCTGAAGTTTCGGCTGGGGGAAGGGGGAGAACCTGAAACTTTGCATGGGGAAGCCAAAACCTAATGCAAGAAAATCCTAGATTTTGTCATTTTCCTCTTGGCTTACATGCCCTAATCAATATTTAATCTAAACAAAATAAAACCAATCCTTCTCCTAGCCCCAAAGAATTCGGCCACCTTCAATACTAGGCACTAATCAAACAACTTTATTCTAAGATCCTCCATTGTTAACATGACCAAAAATTTAATGGAATAACACATATCTTCAAGTCACAATTTCTAATATTCAAGGATCTTGCGTCCACCATTAATTTTCATATACACCACAACATTACTAATTAAGTTACAAGAAAACACCATCGAAAATTTGAAATCATTCAAATTCGCGCAAGACGAACATTGACAAAAAATCTCGGCATTTATGCTCCTTAACCGCGCCTTCTACACATGTCCAACCCACGGGCCTTATTCATGGTCCACCATTCTCTCTTTAGTCCAAACTCAACCCAAAATTAGGCCCACTAGGCCATCACACGCCTAGCCCACACACAAAGCCCATCGGACGATCCACCTATCCCGATTCCTCTTTTGTCAACAAGGACAAGCTCAAGTGAAATTTTAAGGCCGAAATTTCAGGATGTCACAACCATCTTAGATTCACAAGGAGCAACTACTCAATCAATTTGGCCAATCACAACATAAAATCTTCTATGAGACTACAATTCATCAAGAATATTTATGAAACCAAAAACCTATGCTAATAAGGAAGTCCTAGTCAGATTTTCTAATACATGAGAAGTAAGATCTCGAGTCCTTCCCAGTTCCAATATGATTGAACTTCACAAGATGAATATCCACCAATGCAAGAAAATCCTTCTAAATTGACAAATTTTTGAACTAATAATGCAGTAACACATTGAGAGAATCCTTCTAATGAAAAATGCATCTCTTATTAACGTCCTAAAGACGGCTCCACCACAGAACCACATTTTCTCTCTAGAAAATAAACATTTTTCTTTGCTGGTTTTGCACAATAAATCTCGGGAAAGTGGTGATAGTCCAAAGCTATGATTGCTAAAAACCAAGAACCCATATCCATCTTTAGCTAATATAAGGACTATGGAGAGCTATGAATGTTGAAAATAGGGTTAATACCCTAAAAAATCACAAACCGGTATATCTGTGACAAATTTACCAAAAATTATTTTTTTGACCATAAAAAACCCAAACTGGTACACTTGTGACAAATTTATCCCGACTGTCCATAAAAAACCCTAAATTGGTACATTTATAACAAATTTATCCTAAACTAATTTATTCGACCGCAAAAAATCAAAAACTAGTAAATTTGTGATAAATATACTTTCCGCTAAATTGAATTAATACCACAAAAAAATCACAAAAATTGTAAACTGTGACAAGCGGAGCGTAAAATCCCAAATTAGTATACCAGTCAACTGTCATGTGTCATTTAACTTAATAATTTGACAGTAAAATTTAACGAAAACTAACAGAGGGTAAATTTGTCATAAATGTACCAGTTTGGGGTAAATTTGTTAAATGTATACTAGTTTTGGGTTTTAGGAAGTCAAAAAAATAATTTGGGGTAAATTTGTCACAAGCATACCAGTTTGAGATTTTACAGGATATTAACTCTTGAAAATATAAGGATAGTTCCCTGTGCACACTTTCAATTTGCATATACTTACCAATGAAGATTCTCATACACTTAATTTACTTACCTCAACAACAGGTTTTGCTACTACTTCATAAACACATCTTTGGGAGGCAATATCCGTGAAAACTTCTTCGAATGTATATGATTCAGAATTCCAATTATTTTTTCTCAAATTTAACTGCTTCAACTACATGAAAGCACAAAAATTTTAAGTTAGCTCAAAGGTTGTATTGATGTTCCGTACAAAACATTTTCGTGTGTAAGACCGCAGTACATATATTCACTCCCAACTCAAAAAAGCCAGACATCTAGCTTTTTAAATAGAGAAAACCAACCTCAGGCTGCAATTGAATATAATCAGCATAGTTAGCATCCAAGAATAGATCCTTTGAGTTTCTTGGGGTTAGGGTGAGACAAGCATGGGAGAAGCAACGGCGAGAGAGGCGAGCACAAACAGAGGTGACGCGACGGAGGCGACCCGATGGAGGCGACACGATTGTGGAGAGGCGATTGGACAAAGGATTCAACTTCAAAAAGTGAGAATCACAACTAGAATAGGAGGTGACATGACTGGAGGCAATGCAACCGGAGAGAGGTGATCGAAGGCGACGGGATTGGAGAGAGGCGACCCAACCGAAGACGATGTGACAAAGCGAAGCAATTGAAGAGAGGTGACCGGACGTGACGGGACTAGAGGCAATAGAACTAGAGAGAGGCAATCGGAGGCAATGGGACTAGAGGCGACAAGATCGGAGAGAGGTGACCCAACCGAAGGTGACGTTGTTGGAGAAAACTTTCTTATTTATTTTGAAGTTGACAAAATGTTTCCATTAGTCTAGTTTGAAGACTCATAGACTCTATCGTCAAAGTCTGAAGATCTCTAGACTCAAGATTCAAAGTCGACCCTCATTGATAGTTTCCAGATCGACGAAGAGAAAATTTATTCAGATGCAAGAATATTCTTAAGGATTTGATTTGTACAATTGAAGAAGATCTCACAGCTGGAGATAGCACTTCGTGATCTATTATTCTCGTTACAATCAATTTGAATAATTAGATCCAATGATTGACGAAGTATACTCGGAATATTTTACTTATGGAAACCTAGATCTTGATTGTATGAGCGAGCAGGATTGGTGGGCTATCATCACATTCCTTAATAAACTCGAGATCTTTCTAATTGATTCTGTCCAACGGTATGATTGGAAGAACTCCTTTGGAATGTGCCAACGAATATGAAGGCATGGAGGAGTATATAAGGAAGATGCTCAAGTTATTTGAAGGTGTGCGTGATAGAAGAATTCTAAAGTTTGAAGATCCTAGTTCTTTGTTATTTCATTCGCTGAGCTTATACTGTATTCAAAAGAGAGATTAATACTTGTGAGACCCTAAGGAAGTGTAGTAGAGTCTCTACACTGTGGAATCAAGGATGTGAGACTATAATATCTCTTTTGATTCTTAGTGAAATCCAGCCGGTGGGTTGTCTGTGCGGGAGAGTGGACGTAAGCTTGGTCTAAACCGAACCACTATAAACTCTGTGTTCCAAATTCTCTTTCCCTAAACTCTTTACTTTAACTCTATATTTATACATATCTGTTTACTGTCTTCTACATCTTTAGTCTATCTTTATCAAAAGATGAATTAAACTGTTAAGTTTTAGTAAAAATCATTTTAATATCTATTCACCCCTTTCTAGGTGTTCTTACTAACCCTATCGACTCGACCGAAGCAAAGCGACTAGAGGTGACGAGACCAAAGAGGGCGGCGACGGGACCGAAGGCGACAGGCAGAGGCCATAGGACTGTAGGCTACGAGACCGGAGAGAGGCGACCAGAGGTGATGAGATTGGAGAGAGGCGAGCAGACAAAGACAGAGGTGAGTTGAGAAGAGACCTTCGGGCGTGTACTAAAAAAGGACAAGAGAATTTAGGGTTTCTCTAAAACATAAGCTATTTCTTGTTTTCGTTTTTAGAAACAAGAAATAACTTTTTTTTTTTTTACTTCTTATTTCTATTCCAAAACTATTTCTCGGCTATTTTTCTATTTCGAGAAATAAAAATATAAATTAACGTTACCAAATGAATTTCTGTTCTTTTTTTAATTTTGGAAAACAAAAAAACAAAAATCGGGAGAAATAAAAACGTTACCATGTAGGTCCTAAATGGCCCGCCTAAAAGTGTAATTTTAGGTCAACGTGACTTAAGCAAAGCCAAGCCCATTTAGATTGACATGGTCATGATCATGTCTAAACTCAATAGAGGAGGAGAGGACCCTTGTTGTCTACATAGAAGGAAATGTACGATTGAAGTCATGATAATAATGTTCGAAGCGCATACCCAAGACTTCAAAAAAATTGAGATCTCGAAAGATGGGATGGACCATTTATATACACGCACCGGTCGCAGTTGATGTGAACTTGTTGTCCTCGAGACCCAAATCGACAATCATCGTTAGGCGCGTCAATCCAAAGTTACAATTACGATCGTGTTGAATTCCCACGCGAGATCCGCACGATCAGATGGCTTAAGAATGCAATCGACTCCATTCCGGCCGCCGATGAAACGACCGTCGGGGAGCGCGACCAAGTCCCGCACGCTCCGCACTGAAAAGCGGTATCGCCTCGTGCATATAAAATACACAATTGGACTCACTCGCCAGCAAGCTGACCCGCCTATAGCCGTTTCGCCTTGTCCCCCGACGGACTCGCCGCGACCCTTCGGAGGACGTTTTTCGTGCTCGGGGCTCCGAACCGCCGAAGCCTCCCTCCGACCCCCGGCGGCATGGCGTACGGAGGCGCGCCCGGGGCGGCGGGCTCCGCGTCGGCGACGAAGCAGGTGAAGCTGGAGAAGGAGAGCGAGCTGCGAGTCGAGGTCGGCCCCGAGACGCCGCTCCGCGTCCGGCTCGTCTCCGGTACCGCCGAGATCTTCGGCACCGAGATGCCGCCGGAAATCTGGCTCTCCTTCCCTCCCCGCCACAAGTTCGCCGTGAGTCGCCGCCGCCGAAGCTCTCGTGAAATTTCTAATCCCCTTCTCGACTTCTCTTGAAGTAGTTCGCTTCCTAATTGGATTCGCTCGCGCGACGGCGTTGCTTGTAGCGATCAGTGTCTCGGAGATGCCGTCTGTGATTTTTTTTTCTTCGGTCATTTCTTTTGACCTGTCGGAGCGGCGGCGAGGTTTTGGAAAAGCTCTCTATTAAAGTGCAATGGCTTGATTTTGTGATTTTCTCGATGGAACTTTGATTGAGCTATTGCGTTCGGTTACATCTAAACCCTAGCTGCTTCTTCGTTGAGTTTGGCTGAGGCACTTCTGCTGTAAATCTGTCATCAGGTTTTCACTTGGTATGGGGCTACTGTTGAGTTGGATGGCGATACCGAAACTGATTATACCGCCGATGAGGTACTTTTTCGCGCAACGTTCGTTTCTCCTTTTTTTGCCCCTCGTTTTGATATGTTCGCTGACGCATTGGCAAGTAAAAGGATGCCGGTGGCTTTGATTGTGTTTAAGTTGCCAAAAAAGCTATCTTGATTGGTTTTGGTTTCATAATGCTGCTGTTAGACACCGATGGTCAGCTATGTGAATGTGCACGCCATACTTGACGCGCGAAGAAGCCGTGCTAAAGCTTCGGCATCAGATTCTGAAGCCTCTCAGGTTTGTTGTCTATATTGTTGCTGCCAACAAATATTTAATTGGTGGTACTTTTAGCTTGAATGCCATTTTAGTATGAAATTTAATTATCCCACATGCATAATCCACGTAAGTTCCTGCTGTTGACAGTTGAAACTACCTCGTTATCGGGTGACTGACTAATTATTTGGGAGGTATTGTCTGCATGTGTAAGTAATATTGGAAATTTAAAGCCTTCTACAAATTGAAATACACGACTCTTCATATTTGTCTTCACTCTGTTAGATTTAGAATATTCCGTTTATATGAGTGGAAGAGTAAGCAACTCCTATTGTGAAGGTTGAATTTTTCGGGATCATGATGCTTGGGCCATTTTGTTTTGTGCTGCTTCAATATTTTTTGACAATGCAGAGAAGTTGTCAAACACTCAAATGTCCTTAACTTCTTATACTTTTAATGACCTATGGTAGATGATATACAAATTGACAGAGACTATTGGGATTTTATCTTTTTGGTTTGCATACCAGAGAACATGTACGAAACGTTTTATGGGTCAAATTTCTTTAACTTTGAATGGCAAGATTATATGCTGCAGGCAGATGTGTGGATATCATAAGGATGTTGTTGTATATGAAAGGACCTTGTATTTTGACATCTCAATTGGTTTGATAGATAAGCTATATTGTATGATTCATGGCATGCATGTTACGCTTACCATAACTTTAAATTTGAAGATACGTTAACTCAATGTCAATATTCTCTTTAGACTATGTTTTCTTTTGAAAAGTTTCATGGCCCTGATTTCAGGCATTTTGATTTATGCAATTGCAAATGGTGGGGTCTTGGTTTATAGCTTGAGTATTTCTTAAATTTGTGAATGAGCCAGTTTAGAATGCTTTTTTGGGTGATGCAGGGTCCTAGAGTCATAGTCGTGGGACCTACAGATTCTGGAAAGAGTACGTTATCAAGGATGCTTCTTAGCTGGGCAGCCAAACAGGGCTGGAAACCTACTTTTGTTGACTTGGATATTGGTCAAGGATCTATCACTATCCCTGGTAGCATTTCGGCTACCCCGATTGAGTTGCCTATTGATCCAGTTGAAGGGGTTCCTCTTGAGATGCCCCTTGTTTACTTCTTCGGGCATGTAACTCCTAGGTACTAGAGCTTGTTACTTCTCTTAAAAGGATATCATATTACAGCTCATGTGGTTATAAATGTTATTATGCAATCTGAAGCAACTTTTGTGTCGACTCTCAAATGAAACACTATGGGATCATACCTGTTGTTATCTGAAAGGGAAGCTGCAGTAGAAGATTAGATACATGACTAATAATGGAAATTTTGCATGACTTATCTTTGGTTGAGTGTGGTAATCTGTATGTTTGGATTCTTGCATGCCTATAAATTTGCTTGAAAGCTAGTTGGATTCTTAGTTATAACATGTGAGGTTTGGACAGCGTAGTCATATTTCCTGAATGTTGCAAACACAATGACAATTGCATTTAATGTTTATGTGGATCCAGGAGGTATGTTTGAACCATTTTGCTTTCACTGATTTGTTGCTGTAGACTGCTTAATGTTCTCTTTTTCCTCCTTTGTGATTCTATCATGGACTCATGGTTCTGTTGTGAGGAGAGATCTTATCTTCATTTTTGTACAATTTCTTATGTGCTTAATATGGATGTTTTAAATTCCAGCAACAATGTAGAATTGTACAAAGTGCTTGTGAAGGAGCTTTCTCTTACTCTTGAGAGACAGTTCTCAGGAAATGCTGAATCTAGAGCTGCGGGCATGGTGATTAATACAATGGGATGGATAGACGGTGTAGGCTATGAGGCGAGTGATTTATGTTTGGCTCAAAGCTATTTGTGCTGGTTAGAGCCATGTTCTTGTGCTGATACTTTTTTCCTGTTTCTGCAGTTGCTTCAACATGCAATTGATACATTCAAAGCAAATGTAGTGTTGGTTTTGGGTCAGGTTGACAACTATCTTTCTTCTATCCTTGTTTAGTTTTCATCCATCTGTGAATTTCTATGGACATAATGTAGATGAGAAGCAAACCAGAGTCTTCTTCATGCAATCATTTTACTGGAAATTTAGGATTAGAACTTCAGCTTCACCTACTTATGGCAATTTCTTTGTATTCTGTCCGGCAGCTTGTGGACACATATAGTTGACAAAAACTACATAGCTAAAGAACCTCAGTGGCTTCAAGCTTATGCAAAGATTAGCCGTGAACTATTCTACTTCTAGCTGTGTGCATGGCCATAAAAATGTCATTGTCTTGCTGATCATGGTCGCAGAATGTATAGATCTTTAAAGAAGGATTTACTTGGAGATTTAACATGGAGAGAGAGAGGGAGAGAGAGGATGTGGAGCGATGAATGGTTAAGACCCACTCCAAAGTCTATCACTTGAGTACTCTTGTTGGGGGCTTAGTCTTGTGTTTTGGTTCTATTGAAACAAATGGCGTTAGAGCATAGATAATTTCGGTGTGGAGAACATGTATCATATAGAGCATGTCATTGACGGAGTGATGTCTCGGGAGTTCAAGTACGGCAGCAAGCTGGCGGACTATGGCCTCCCTCATCACTGGGGTTGTACATGTGGTATGTCAGCTCATGTTGCAATCGTGGCTGTGTTAGCGTGGTGGATTTGGTGACCTGAAATAAGAGAAAGAATATTGAGCATTGTAGGAGTAAGAGACCTGCCCAAAGGTTACCAATAGATACTCTTTCGGGGATTTGACCCACATTTTTCAGACTAGGTCATTCCATTTGGTATTTTGTTTTCTTGAATCATTTTTTTCCCATGACTTAGGTCATCTAATTTCATTAATTTTTCTCCAAGTGCATTTCTCTCCTCCAGTGCTTTTGAATTTGAGAGCAACATTTTACAGTGATAGTATAACTCTTGAGACGTTTTTCTATACCACCTTGCAGGAGAAACTTTTCAGCATGCTTAAGAAAGATGTACTTAAGGTCAACCCTAATGTGGACGTTGTTAAACTTCAAAGGTCAGGTGGTGTTGTATCCAGGAATCAAAAATATCGTCAGAAGTTTCGGAGCCTTAGGATGAGGGTAAGCAGCAATCTCTCTGGTGTCAAGTTCAATTACTCGAGTTCTGATGCAGATGTAGCCTGTTTACTAGATATGAATCGGAGATGAAATGCCATTAGATTTTGACGAAATCAAGGTTAAAATACTTAAGAGGCATACTATTGGCGAAACAGCATGTAGATAGTAGGAGCTTCCTCCAAAGGAAGTGCTTCATACACCTATTATTGGGTCCTTTCTAATGCAAATCGTGGTGCCTTGCTTTTCAGCTACCAATTTGTGCTTGATAATGGTTTATTTTATGATTCCAGTGAAAGTGTATCATCCTTCGTACTTTTCTTTCATTATTTCTCTATGATGGTGATGGAATTGGTGATAACCTCCAGGAGTATTTCTACGGCCTGACAAATGATCTATCTCCACATGCAAATATAGCAAATTTCAGTGATTTCATCATTTATCGAATTGGTGGTGGTCCACAAGCTCCGCATTCTGCTTTACCTATTGGTGCAAAGCCTGTTGCTGACCCTCTTAGACTAGCCCCTGTGAATGTCAGCAGGGATCTACTCCATGTGGTTCTTGCTGTTTCATTTGCTACAGAACCGGATCAGATTGTTTCAAGGTAACTATCCATTGTCTTGGATGACATTATGCTTCTGAAGAACGCCACTGCTGTAAATTCTGTGGGGTCTAATGTTATCTTCCTTGTGGTGGAGGGGTTTCGAGGAGGATTCTATGTAAGACTGACTGACTTTGGACGTCTTTGGTTGCAGTAACGTTGCTGGATTTATCTACGTGACAGATGTGGACATACAAAGGTCCGAATCTCGTTGTTTCTAGTCCAAGCTATCTTTTTACAAAAGTAGTTCCCTCCCTTCTAATTTGGACTTGTTCGATGTTGCAGGAAGAAAGTCACATACCTTGCGCCATCACCGGGGGATCTCCCAGGCAAATTTCTTGTAATGGGAACCTTGACATGGCTTGAGACATGAGTATGGGTAGAAGGTTGTAAAAACCTTAGGTCAATTCAGACCCCTGCTCGACGTGAGCGATGAAGTTTTTCGCCACATAGTCTTGAGTCTGAGGATTTATAGTCATGTAGCGCTTATACGCTTAACATATACTCAGCTCCGAGCTATTACCCTGTTTCCGGTGTACATCAATCTTGTTATTTGTCGGTAGGAGTTCGAATTACAGTTGTTATTATTAGGTGTGCAAACATATCAAGGCTCGGAATTATAGTGGTGCGAACACATCATGGCGAGGGCAAATTAGTTATATCTTGAGCTGTAAAAATATTTTATTCTTTTCTTATGGATTGCAAAGGGATACGCATGCATGTCGGTGAACAAAAACTGAAAGGAAAATAAGTCAAGACTTCAATTTCAGGCTAGGAGATGACGGGTTGATCTTCAAAGTAGAATGGAAATAAGAAAATAAAAAAATTTGATGTTCAAACTACTTTTCGAGTTTGTTTTTATCCTAAAAAAAGACGGTAAAATAGACTACTGATCATCTTGACAGCTGGCAAAATAGGCTCGAGAATGAAGGGATTAGAAATCCTAGTTCGGGCTGACTTTTATCTCATCAAAAGAAATAATTCCTCGATCTCTATTAGCGGACGCACATTGCATGCCGAGACCGATAAGGACTCTAATTGAACACAATCCGAAGAAAACTAGATTAACAGGGCTGGTGCCTATATATTTACATTAAGTGTTGGAGCCATGGACGAATAATTTTAATCATCTTCGTTGACTCACAACGTGATGGAGATGATGGCACCACCCGCCATCGCCAGAATTCTACTTTGCTTCTTCGTTTTGGCTCGAGTTTGCGTATCCACCGGTTCTCAGCCCTCAGTCGATGACGGCCAGAGTTTCTTTGATGTCATCGAGTACGGTGCCGTGGGGGATGGCCGGACTGATGATACCAAGGTACATTGGATCGATTCTCCTGGTATGTATATCCTCGCTAGAACATAATGCAAAATATTCTTGGTTGCTCTTAGGCATTCAAGAAGGCTTGGACCGATGCATGCAAATCCAGTGCGAGTGTGCCGATCATGCACGTTCCTCAGAACAAGACGTGCTTGCTCCAACCTTTGGTGTTGCGGGGTCCTTGCAATTCCCAAAACCTCACTATTCAGGTACTTGAAGAAAAAATTATCATCATCAGTTGGCCGACTGAGTCCATAACTTCTACAAAAAATTGGTTTCGTGAACTGGTGTTCCTACATGCATCAAATCGAAAAAAGATTCACATTATTTGTCTACATCAAAATTACATAAGATCGCTTGAATCAATCTAAGTAAATTGTTCGCAATTCGTAAGTTTTTGTGAGATCATAATGAATACTCTAAAAAAGTCAAATAATTACATGAATGTGTAATTTAATATTAATTTGTTTTGATGCACTCTTACATGAGTAAGTTGGATTTTTGCCTTCAAAATCGAAGTGTGATCATATGTAATAGGTAAGGGAAAACGTGAGTCCATCAAAATCTGAATTAGAACTTCCTATTTAAGAAATTAATTTTAGCGTGACAATGGATGGTTCTTAAAATTCAAATTACCGATGAGTAATGTTCTAGTACTATCGACACGATCCACAACAATTTATTTGCCCTTTCGTTTCCAGATTGACGGTACGCTGGTGGCATCGGGCGATCCATCGGCATGGAAGTGCGACAAGAAAGATTGTCGGCATTGGATAATGATCAGTGACGTGGACGGCCTCTCTGTCCTTGGATCTGGCGCCATCAACGGCAACGGCTCCGAGTGGTGGGACCACTCTCTCTGTCGCCACCACCACGTTGTAAGATCGAACCTTAACTTTTTTAATTACTTATTATTACTATTATTATTATACCTCTAAGTTTATTAAGTTTTTTTTTTATTCTCCTCTTTGCAGGGCTGCGGCAAGAAACCAACAGTGAGCAAACACATATCTCGACCCCCTAAATTAATGTCACATTCTAAATAATTCACATAAAAAAAATTAAATCTCATTATCTTTTTGTGTATTTTCTTTTTCTTTTTTCAGGGGCTTGTAATAGACAAATGCAACGAGGTCCGCTTGAGCGAATTGACGTTCAAGGACAGCCCGCAGATGCACATCGCGATCGAGGGGTCGACACATGTGACCGCCACCAACCTCACCATCACGTCCCCCGGACACAGTCCCAACACCGACGGCATTCACATCCAAGGGTCACAGCACGTCCTGGTCCGAGATTGTCGCATTGGAACAGGCACGCCATCCGTCGATTCCGTGCTCAATTTCTCAGTCCTTTCGCTTATGTTTTTCGGACGAGAATCGATCCGCGTCGGTGTTGAATTCATGCAGGTGACGATTGCATATCGATCGGGAAGGACTCGGCCCATCTCGACATCAGCGGGATCTCCTGCGGCCCGGGTCACGGCGTGAGGTAACGTAGGATTGGAGTAGAAGAAGCTAGGAAAACTAGGCTAAAAGGTTATCAAGTTTTAGACTTTCGTGCATTTCTGAAGTGGGTTTTTGCTTTTGTTTGGCATGGGCTGCAGCATTGGAAGTCTAGGCAAGCATGGATCGCGCGAGACCGTCGAGGACGTGCACGTCAGGGACGTTCACTTCGTGGGTACTTCTAATGGAGTTAGAATAAAGACGTGGCAGGTGATTTGGTCTTATAATATGTAGGAAATCACTGGAAACTTTGGGATGGCTCGGCGAGATTTATCACGTTCGACAATGTTATGCAGGGAGGCAAAGGATACGCGAGGGACATTGTATTCGAGCGCGTTACGGTCAGCAATTCATCCCATCCCATCATCATCGACCAGTTCTATTGCGACCACGAGCATTGCAAGAATCAGGTAAGCGGGTCATCGACGGACTCCGTTCTTATTGTTCGCTTTCTGAGTATATAATGTGGACATGAATGAGCATAAGAACAAATATGTGTGTTCTGTGTTCTGCAGACATCAGCAGTACAAATAAGCAATGTGACGTATTCGCAAGTGAATGGGACGTCACATGCGAAAGCGGCGGTGGAGTTGGCGTGCAGCGAGACGCATCCCTGCAGAGATATATTGATGAAGGACGTTACTTTGAATCTGACAGTTAAAGGGAAAGAGACAACCTCATACTGCTCTAACGTTAGGGGGCGCAGGAACAGCAACATCTTCCCCAACATCTCTTGCTTGGAAGAAGATGAAGATCTTTAGTACCTTTTGCATTTTGCATTGTCTCGACTCAGGTTTCGTGAGGCGAGATAGGGTCATGTCGGAGATAATATCGAGGTTCGATGTACAAATATAACCTGATAGGTGAAGACATTTTCGTTTATCCATCACCAGCGGATAAAACTATGTCCATGCGCTGTGATAGATCAGGCCATTTGTGAGAAATGTTTTCATCGCCGGCAGTAGATAGAATAGATACTCATTCAATCATGATTTTAAGTTTTTTCATCCGATTGACTTGACATATGATATCTATTTGGAATAGGAATGGGAATCCATTGTTTGCGTTACGCATTTTGTTATCTGAAATGTGCCGTATGTTCTTCTACTTGTGAGCTATTTGAATTTGCAAAATTATAGTCTTTTCAATTACATCAGAGGCATGTCTCCGTGAGATTGTATTCTGTTTTTTTCTGTGCAATCTGGAAAACATTCAATTATCTTACATGTAGACGATAAATGTACTTAAGTTCAAGAAATTAGATCTTGATCCACAAATAACACCAAGAAAAAAAAAAAAAAAAACATGTTGCTCCATAGGAATTCTAAGATGATATATTGGTAATTCCTGTTGTTCCTTGCTACATGTATTGAGTTCATGTGCATGTAACGAGTATGAACTCTTAAGAAGACCTGGTGAATCTCGAACCTACACTAGTCGGATTTACATGAACTTGGTCCACGATAACAAATTTTCTTTTCACTTCCAGATTCGATTTTTTTTTCCCTCTTTTTACGTTCCTATATGCATCCTAATCTATGCTATATCTTATACAGAAGAATTTAAAACTGCTTGAATCATCAATGCTGTTAAATTAGTTCCGAGACTCCCTTGATCTGCATCAGCTAAACTTGCTGCATAGCTTTCCTTTGTTGCTGAACAATACTCTGGCAATTCTACAGAGATAGCACGAGATAGTAAACTAATGATATTGGCATGGCAATGAGCATTCCAAAGATCACCCTGTCAAAAGAGGAGAAAAAAAAAGATCATTCCCGAGTAATAGCCAAAACAACGTCTTGAGTACATAGGTAAGGAAGATATTTAACTAATTAACTACCCTGTGCTTAAGACTTCTGGATGTACATTGTACTCTTTGGCGAAAACAAAGGGAACAATTCCTTGGGGTAGAGCCGCCTGCACTGCACGTTCACCAATTAGCCATCTCTTTAATCCGTTGGGCGAGGAAACATTCTCCAAAATATTAGCGTGACAATTACCAAATGATAAGTTACCTGCACAATTGCCACTTTCAGTATGGTTTCCCTGAGTCCGATGGCAAAGGAGGAGATGGCCATTAGGCCTGGCCCGACGATAAACTTGGCGGCCATGGCCACCGCAGCCAACCGAGCACCACAAGCGACTATTCGAGTCTGTGATGCCATGAAAAGGCCTATTGAGTGAAGCAATATGCAAGAAGAGTCAGAAGAATATTTTCTTTCAGCAAGCAGAAGCACTAATCGCTAAAAGTAGTACCTAAGCTGAACATGGCCATTCCGAGTCCTCCCTCTGAGAGTATTAGTATTGAGCTACTAACAATTGCTGGCAATTCAACCCCCATCTGGAAGGAACACTCAAGACTCTGAGTGCTAACAACGATTGCCCGACAAAATAAATAAAAACGAAAACAACAGTTGGGATTCTTATGGGAACAAGCTTATGCAGGTTCACCTGAAGTGGATGCTTGCCCAGATCACGCCCATTATAGTTGCATACGTATTGGGGTTTCTCAGGAGATTCTTCCCCACTTTGAGAAAAATGAGCAAAGTCTCATACTTTCTTCCGTTTCTCAACTTCAACTCATCTCCTCCATCTTTCGTTTCATCCTCCTCTGTGTTCGCCGTGACCCCTTCAACCAGAAAAGCAGACTCCTTAATAGTAGCAAACTTGATAAAGAGATATGTCACTCTAAAAAGAAAAAGGAATGCTATAACATGATCAAAGA
The DNA here is from genome assembly GCA_014182715.1 of Eucalyptus cloeziana. NCBI lineage: Eukaryota > Viridiplantae > Streptophyta > Magnoliopsida > Myrtales > Myrtaceae > Eucalyptus > Eucalyptus cloeziana. Next base: position 24,700,836 of record CM024642.1, read on the forward strand.
AGAATAAACTGATTAGGTTAGGCCCCACTTGGCTGAAGCTGGCAATCTCACGCTACTTTTCTTTTCTCAAATCTAATTGTCTTGAAAAAAAGCAAATTGTGAATGCTTCAACCTGTGGCTTCTGATGAGGGTGTAACTGAGGCTGCCTTGGTTGCATTGAGCTCAAACAAGAACAGCAACAGATTGTACCAGAGTATGCTTTGTAAGAAGACTATCTGAGAAATGAGTGAAGCTGCCTCATCTCCATACATGGCCCTCAAGAGCGGAATACCCAGGATTAGGGTGTTTGGCAGCGTGGACAGAGAGACGCCGGTTATGATCCACCTCAACCCTCCCCCAGAGCGGAACTTCGCCACCCCTCCCACTATCAAAATCGCAAGGATCTTCTGTGCGAAATCCGCTAGGACAAGCCTGAGGTTCATCTTGTATGGATTGGTGGATGAGATCACTTGGAATGACAGAAGCGGTATGGAAAATTTCGCCACGAACTTATTTATTCCGGCACATTGGTCTGGCGTAAAGAGCTTCCCAAACCGAATCGATATAAATGCTAGAAACATCGCGGCGTATAAAGGGACGGTAGCTGCCACACAATGGTAGACATTGGTCAAGGAAATCATCGTAACCGGCACCTGAGGAAGGAGTTTCCGGAGAAAATGATATTGTGACTGTTCAAATCGCTGAAAAGCAGAAGGGCTTATGTGCTGTCTCGGTTGGTTTGTACAAATCTTGAAAGTTTGATGTTGGAATGTCTTTATAGAAGCTTCAGTTGAAGCTTTCTATATAAACTGCCTTCTCCCTAAAAACCAGAACGACCTTACTTTAAAAATACCAAACAATTTGGTAAGAATGAAACATACCCCAATGCGTTTAGGATGTTTCACTTTGCCCTTTTACTACTGTTGGAAGCAGCTTTTTCCTAATGAAAGGTGGGGGGGTCTATTTGTCACGACAACGTGTAAAATACTGACAACTAATTCGGTTTTTGCTTGTTAATCCGTCCTTTAGATGAAGATTTCCACTAGGCTGACCCAACTCCAAACCCTTGACCAGTAGGCTTTAATCTATCTATAGATTATTAGATCAATCTCTAGTTTTCGCATTTTTTGACTAAAGTATCTTTATATTCCTCTATTTTATTCAGGAAGGGGAACCAGCAATATATTATAGTCAGGTCGGTACAGAATAAATCCGTTTTAGTTATAGCTATAGGCCTTTTGGATGAGTGACCCTTTTTCTCCTTTTGAAACTTAGCAAATGAACTTAAAGAAGAGCGATTCGAGATCGCCTTTTTGAAGGGAGGTGGTGAGTCTCTCTGGGTACCCGGGGGGAGGAGGAGGAATAAAGAAGTGAATTGCTAGAGAAGTAATGGAAGTACCGAGGGATGCAATAAAACCATGGTAAGGAAGAATTTTTCCTAAATTTAGTCAAAAGTTGGGGAATAAGTGTGCAGAGGAATTTGCTTTAAAAATGTGACTTCTTTCCATTACGCAGAGACGTGTCTCTTTCGGTCATGGCGCATCCTGTCCTCACATAAAAACGGAGAGGGAGCTCTTCGGGACATCAATCCCGACATACCCGCTCACGAAAGCGTCCGAATCGCCACGTGCTCGACCCGATGTTCGTCGCGCCGAGTGCTGAAAGTGGAGGAGACACTCGAGATGTTTTAAATCCTAAAGCGATCCAATTGGCGAGGAGGGCATACATGCGTCCACCGTCCGACAATTTGATGCAAAGACAAGGCATGATTTCCTAGAATTTGTTCTGTTAAGGCTGTAACCTAACAGGATGTTTTATTCCTTGGCCAAATATATTCATTCACCCGCACCTGCGCTGCTTCCATCATTACCTGATGCGTCGGATACCCGCCATGGACGGAACCAAGAGATTGCCACAATAAATGGTAAATAATCACGACTCGAAGACGTTCGGTCGGGTCCTTAGAAGACCCCAGACCCGTTTGTAAAAACAAACAAGGAAGAGGGACACTTCATTGATATACAATCTGTGTAAAAAAAGGCTCGTGCCTGAGATTAAGATTAATGAATAAGCCATATGTGGCAACCCTTGAGCACCCAATGATCGTTCGGCAGAATTACTGGCTACCAGTGCTGCATAAACATTACAACATACGGATCTCATTTCCAGTAGAAATTCACTATAGAAGGCTATGGCGGAACACATCCATCCTAACAGCTGGTACAATTTGTTCATCGCACAAGGGCTACAAGCTACATGTGAAAAGAAATGCTAGCATCGTGAACTCGTGAGTGCTCGAGTTTTCCCTCATCAGTCTGAATCTACATTCATAGCTTGAGAAGTATTCTTATAACCGCTTAACTGTTCTTGGTAACGTTTTTTATCTTCCTCGGCTTTTGCTGTATATGGCGCTTTCTCTGCCGCTGCAAATTTAAGAAAAGCATAGAATCATAAAGTGTTGTCAAATCAAGATCACTGTCAGAGCAATTGCGACGTATAAGAAGCAGTAATAACACATACCTGACAAACCCCTCCACTTGTCTGCAATTTCTCTTGATACATCCCCAAAGGAAAGACCCGGATTAGTTCTCTTCATTTTCTGCAACATCAACTATGTTAGTCGCAAATTCTGATAGAGAGAGAGAGAGAGAGAGAGAGAGAATCTATAAGGAGGTTAAGCATTTCCCGAATCACTAAGCAAAACATGGAAATAAGATGAAACAGCCACCGAAGCATTGTCTGTCCACCTTGCACTGTCCCAATTTTGCAAACAGATTATCACTACTTTTCTGGATGAAATAGGGCAAGCCATTCACATTAGCATTCCCTCCTCGTAGGCCATAACCAAATAGTCATACAAACTGTCCCAAAAGTAGTGAATGACAACATAATCTAAGGCATGAAACAAACCTCGCTTTCCGTCTGCAAGAAAAAGTTATAACCAGACATAGCCTTTTTTGGTGCATTGGGGTCTTTCTTCTTCTGTTTCTTCTTCTTTGACCCATCTTCATCTACAGCTTTTGCTTTCTTCTTGCTCGATGATGCTTTGACTTCTTTTCGAGATTCCTTTTTCCCATACTTCTGAAATTAAAAAAAAGGTCAATAGAAATACAACTACATGATCTCCATAACTATAACATCTTACAGACAAAAAGTCTTGCCTCCTTCTCCTTCTCATCTCCACTTTCACTGGCATCGGACTCTTCGTCTCCAGAATCATCAGTAGGAGATCCTCCATCATCCTTATCAATGACAAAATCTTCATCCTGCGTCAAGTACAATATCAAGAAATTTTAACGTCTAATGAAAACAATATTTGTAGGAACTTGGACACAACAGAATCACATCAAGATCCACATCCATCAGCATATGGAAAAGAAGTTCCAACCAAACGAAAGATATTTCCGTAGCATTTAACTGAATCTCAATATAATTTAGGCAGAAATATGCAGCCAAGAAGGAATGTGGGAAACTACAGATATTCTCCTATGAGCTTAACATCCCAATCAGGGTCAAATCCACGCCAAAAAAGAAAAAGTACACCCACCTCTTCATCACTTTCATCTACACCAGCTTCGTTCCTGATGCGCTCAAGATGGGGATCGACAGCATCATCGTCATCCACATCAAGAACGCCTGGTACTCCATCAGCAGCCTGCTCTCCCAAGTTCATGATCTTCAACCCCTTCCCGCTGCATGTTTAAGAGAATCAAGATACAAACTAATCCAGAAAAGGCTCTATAGAATGAAAAAGATGTTCATATCCACACCTGATGAAGTTAAAAAGATTATGGTACTCATTCCTCTGGATATTCCGAAAGAGATGTTCTTGTTCAGTTTTCAATCTCACTAAAAGATCAAAATAGTGCATATTCGAGCCCCCAGCAGCATGCCTCTCAAATTCCACGTAGTCAATCTATGAAGAAAGAAAAGTGAAAGAATCAGAAGGAAAGTAGATCCACAAGAGTAATACTTACATCAATGGCGATTGTGGCACCATGAATTCAATCAAAATAATGCACAAAATTCATTGAAGCACACCTCCTCATGAAGGATCAGGGTAGGAGGCTTGGGTAAAAAGAAGAAGCTTTTCTCGAGTGGGTACAGGACTCCATCTTCAGCTTTCAGTGATGATTTAACTGCATAACCATCTTGAGAACTACGAAATTTTCCTGGTTTCGTGACTTTGGCACCGGATAAACCCCGCAAGATGGTGGTGAACACTTCATGAATGAGTCCCTATGAAATGGACCGTATACATGATAAAGAATTGGAAGATAATGCCAAAAGATATAAAAAAAATGTCATATAACCTGATCTCCAAATTAATGAGCTATTACCTTATAAGATGGTTCCAGCTTGTCCTTGTACTTGGTGTTAAATAAATCATCATTCATAGACACTGTGCTTTGAACCACAAAGTCGGTTTCAAACTGTGAACATCAGCAATAAACCCACTTCATTTGCATGAAAACTAACAACAAGCAAGCTGCTGATAAATTCAAATATTAAGTACCTGCATCACAATGTGTGGATACAAAGTTTGCCCTTTGCGAATTGGTGGATCAAGAGTGATGACAACAAATGTATGTGGTTGGTTAGACTGAACCCAAAAAAGAAAATTCTGTATAAGTTCCAAGTTATATAATATTACCATATCAATCCATTGTTTCTTGGACAGGAACATGGTGAAGAACGATAAGCATATATTGCTTTTAAATAAATTAATTATTGTGCAACCATGTTATCAAAAAAATTATTCATTACAAGACTGTAAAAACTGTTGCAAAATCAGCACATTTGCTCTACATACCTTTGGCAGCAAAAATAAGCGAACAACACTGCTGTACTGAATTTTAAAGTCATTTGCCTGTCCTTGAAGTCGCAAGAATGACAGATGAAGTTCCACACTGTAGCGACCCCTGTAAATTTAAAATCTCCATTAGCCAAATGTTTAAAGTTACAAAAAACAAGCCAGCATATGGCATGTGTCAGTATCATGTTCAAGAAGAGATTTTAAAATTGTGTTGTTTGAGATGGGCTGTCTACCTTGGAGTAAGAATGGCAATTCCCTCAAATGTAACAACAGCATCTTCACCTCCAGCCCCAACATCTGCCACTGACATGATTCTGTCACGGAAAACCTAACACAACAAGGCAGCAAATCATGATGAAAGTCAACTGCTTAATAGTAATGAAGGTCATTAAGCTTCATATGCTCTTCCATAAATCAGGAATAAACTAACCTGAGCAGGAGGACGATTTTCATCACCAACGAATTGGGTGTTGGAGTTAGGCACATGAAATGTAATTTCCATCACAGAATCTTTCTGTAGTTTGAAGACACATTGTCACAGTTAAATAAAGCTCAAATAGGAGTGCAATTCAAACAGTAAAATTAGTAAGCGGAACCTCATTAGCCCCAGTTGTATCATCTACATGAAACTCCAAAATAACATCATTCTTTCCTTGAAGCTGTGTTTGCGAGACATCTGCCAGAGATACCTCAAATGCTTGTTTTGAGCCCACAAGAAATGTCAGCATATTACCTGCAAATGGCCAGTGACATCATATTGGTCATTCATTGATCAAAAAGAAAATTCTTGTCTTAGATACAGTAGATAAATCAACTTGTGGGAAACTCTTGCAAAGTAGCATCGAAACCTCAAAGGTGCACTGAATACAAGATGACACATCAAATTGCCTCAGATGACACAGCTGGGTTTAAAGAAATAAAACCAAATCATAATTAACTCACCCCAGCAGTTTTGCATTAATGTCATGATAAAGACAATTAGCAGAAATTTTTAAACATCATGATCCGCATTATTTAGCTACATTTCTCTGTATCATTCAGTTCTTTACAAAGCTTCAGCCTTTATTAAACAAAAAGGCAAAGGTGAAAAGACAGTGCGGCAAAAAAAGGAAACCAGAGTTCCCCATCAAATAAAACATTGCCATCAACAATGGGAATCTAAAAAAGGAGGAGAAACAAAGGTTAGAGGATGCCCATTTGCAAGATAATATCAACAAGATATTACACTCCTTTATTAATATGTTTCCTCAAAAAAATTCTCAGTTTAGGATAGCATCATTTACATCATGGAGTCTTCACTATTGATGTTTATCAACAATATATATACCCCCAGAAGACAATCTTAGAGGTCCTAAGGTAGGCTTAAGCGAGAAAACCATAGGACTGTGTATGCCATATTGTCTATCCCCTCATTGATAAGAGAAACTGACAAAGTTGGAACTTTGCTTAATCATGTTAATTGTTGAGACATCTCAACATTGCAATTTGACGTAAGTTAGAGCCTATTATACAAAAAGAGGAGATGCTGATCATTCGTAAATGAAAAATTGTCTTCAATAAAAGCAAATCAATGATATAAAAATAAACAACGAAGCCATAGCAACTCTATCAAGTGTGGAACATCATAAAAAATTCTCTGAAATGGGAAATGAGGAAATCACTGACCACTCAAATCAACTTCTCCCCAATTCCGACCACTCACAGAAAGCTGTTTCTCCTCCGGAGTTAACCCGCAGGTATTTTGGAAAAAGTTGGTCAAACTAATAACATCCTGCAAAAGGAATTCTCAATTATGCCAGTTCATTTCCATAAGCGTAGGTGAACAATCTCAAAGAGAAGAAATACAGTGATACCGGGTCTCGGAATCCAGTGAACTTATAATGTAAACCGTCTTTGGTTCGGACACCTAATTGATTTGTCCTCGGCACCTTCATCCAGGTCACCCCGACAATGTCAGATTTATCAACTTCAACTGCTTTGCCGCCTCCTTGTCTCCTCCATGAAATCCCTCCCGAGAAAATCTTTATCTGTCCAGGGTTCTGAAATGCAGATCAAAACCTCAATAAACGACCTAGGGTTTCACTATTGGGCTAAAATCTTAAATAAATAAAAAAAAGCTTTCGCTCCGCCAAAAAATCGATCCCGCTCTTCTTAGAACGAGGCAAAGAATTTGCAGACAACATCGGAAACGAGGACACGACAAGAATTCAACGCGACCGCAAGGCAAGGGACCAGACTAGGGTTTTTCCACAGGAGCGGACGGGCCAACAACACACGAAAGCGAGACGCTTTCTACCAAAATCCTCCGAGCCAGCGGAACGCCAACCACGGCCAACCAAAACTGAACTCGACCAGACCATCTTTAAACGAAAAAAAGAAAAAAAAAATCGAAAAAAAAAACGCTCTCATCAATCAGTCTATCACGGGCAGCGATGGACAGCGGCAACAATCCCCAGGAGTCGTAGCCGTGCTCTCGTTCACGGCCACCAAGTGCAGCCGCGGCGCAAAGCGCTACTCTCCTCGATTCGGACGAGCTAGGGTTTCGCACGATCGCATCGCGACCGAACGAAGAGGAGCCACCACACCACACCCGAAGCCCGAAAATCGCCGCGCCAAGGAAAGGAGCGGGAGGAGGCGTCGAACGGAGGGCGACGAGGAGGGGGGAATAGGCGGGGAAGGGAACTTACGGAGCCGCCGCGGCCGCCGAGGGAGATGTTGTTGAAGAGGTGGCCGTCCGTCATCGCGTCGCCGCCGCTCGATCTCGAAGCTCCGGTGGTGGGAGAGGACGAAGTGCGAGAGAAGGCAGAAAAGAACGGGGAGAGAGGGGGCTTTTATACGGTGAGGGAGATGGAGAGGGGACTACGCGCACGTCAGGCAGTGGCGCCAATTGCGGGGAAGGGTCGAGGGTGGCCTCACTTATCAAAGTTTATGTAACCAAACCCTAAAATTTATTCTTGTTTTTCAATTGTCAAGTTAAATGGAGTTAATATGATTTGATTAAATCGACTTGACAAATTTTATGAATCAATTTCACTTTTTGAAGATTTTGGAACTGTATTGCGCTTTTGTAATATGTTTTATGAGTTCTGGTGCACAAAAATACTAGAAAATTCCTTTAAAAAGGCATTTATTTCTCAAAATTATTGCCATCGTTGAATCTCTGGTAGATTAATTGGGCGTTAAGGTGACCGGAGAATCTTTGGGTTGGTATCTCCTCATTTTCTTATTTATTCTCTAATAGAGCAAAAATTCAAGCTTTAATTTCAAGGGACTCATTTCTCGAAGTTGGGCATTCATCTTACTTCGGTGAGTTTGAATTATAATATAATATTTATCTCATCATTTCGACTCAAGATCATCTGAAATAGCGCTCGTTTCTTGAAGTTGCTCCCGTACTTAAACTTTAGTTCAAAATATCCTTGAAGTTGATAACTTTCGACCCAATAACTCCTGAGCTCATCATCATTGAAAGTCGTGGCCTGCGAGCAAACATGTGCACATTCCTTGCCTTTCCCAGGGGCAATTTTGTCCCCAAAAACACCACGACCCTAAAAATCGTGATTGTAATTAAAAACTTATCCTATGCTACGGTCCACGACATTCTCATTACAGCTCTCCTCGCACACTTGTAGTAGTCCTCCATCTCAATTTTTCAGTCTAAATATACATGATGAGTAAACGATTATTATTGTTTGACCTTACGCTCTTTTTCTTAAAATGTCTTATTTAATTCTATTCAAGTGGCCATGTTTATCAAATTTTAGCAATTTTCTATTTTCTAATGTTATTATTGATATATTTTTTTTTCTATTATCGGTATTGAGATACTTTAGTTTTTCTCATTTTCTATATCTTTTCATTTTTCACAGCAAGTAACGGTAAAAAAGAAACTCTTATCCCTTTGAATCACACGTTTTGTTTAAAAATTGTTCCGGAACAGAAACACTTTTTTCTATTTCATTCCGGAACAATTTTTGAACAAAAAAAAGGAGTTAGTAAAAACTTGTTCGGAAATAAAAATGAACGTAAAACAAGTTTGGTAAATTTGTATTTTTTATTTTAATTTTTTAATATTTTTATTTTTATTTTCTTTATTTTCTTTCTTTTTCTTTTTCTTTTTTTCTTCTTTTGGCCGGTCGCTCGGCGAGGCCGAGCATCGCCCGGTGGTCGGGCGAGCTCGGGCTTGCCGAACGGGCGAGCTCGCCGGGCGACGCCGGCTGGGAGGTGGCCCGGCGAGGTCGAGCCTCGCCGGTGGCCGGGTGAGCTCGAGCTCGCCCAGCCAAGGCGAGGCCGAGCCTCACCAGGGGCCGGCGACGCTCCGGCAAGGTCGCCGGCCCTCAACGGCGTCGCCGACCCTTGACGGCCGGTCGCCGGCCATGGCCGAGGCCGGCGACCGGCCAAAGAAAAAAGAAAGAAAAAAGAAGAAGAAAAAATGAGAAGTGTTTCTGAATTTTGTTCCAGAAACAAGAAATAATTTTTTTTTTTTTTGTTTTTCATTAGGATGTGTTTTCGGAACAAAAAAAGAACAAAAACGCACACAAACGCATTTGCATTCCTTTTTTTTTAAGGGAAAAAAAGTTATTTAAAAACAGCAAAAACGGTAAAATGAAAACAAAAACTCTTATCCCTTCGAATCACGTCAATCACGTTGATGAAAAAATGGAGAGTTTATGGTATAACTAAATGAAAGTTCGTGAAATGACTTGAAAATATTGAAAGTTGGACAGCAAACATGTACCACCCATGATTTAAGAGATTCTGTGTAATTTTCCTCTTCATTAAACTTGATTCCATGGTTGGACATGATTCGAATTCGATGAAATCCAAGTTAGCAGGCGGAATTTTGCTTCTCTGCAAGTTGCAATTGGGCTCCAACCTGTTTCTAATGGGCTTGAAGCCTTTCTAGACAACAACTTTTATATTTCTTTTTCAACACAAAAATTAATATCAAATTTTGTATATTAAATTACAAGAACATCTGAGGATGATTTAAATGCCAATGCTTGTAAAAATTACGTTGAATTCACGTTAAAAAAGAAAAGAAAAGAAAAGGAGTTAAAACTCAAACCGAACGCTCTAATGCTTTACCTGTTACGACCATGGAGATTATAAAAGGCCCACAATTGCTAAATCGATTCACACGTAAAGTCAATAAAAGATGCCATCATATCAAGTTACTCAATGAGACTAGAAACTTCGATTATTCATGAAATTTGAGATCTTGTTTGGAAGGTAGATTAATACAATTGAAATGGAATTAAAGGGAACCGAAGCAAAACTAATTGGATATTATATAATTTTTCAATTACTACGATGTTATAATATGAAGTATGGTAGAAATTTACTACAGTAGTAAGCAAGCTAATCATTTCCTCCAGATCTTGCAAAACGAATGGACTAAACAAAGGGGGAGGAGAGAGAGATCTCATCCCCCCAATTGCCTCATTGAATAATTGTCATGCCATAGACAATGCTTCATCTATAAAATACTTTCTTTTAAACTCCAACGTATATTTTTTTTTTAATTCCTAGATTCTCCATTATTAATGAGAATTTGGTAGTAAAGCATTTCTCATTCCCAATATTTGATCATCATCTTATCCTAAAGAATTACTTGCAAAGTTCTAAACTTATTACAATTATGCCAATAGAGTCCTAAATATTTTTTGTTACCAATTGAATCATAAACATTTTGTATTTGTGATAATTCAATCCATTCGACCAAATTCGGCCATATAATAGGTTTGGCATTTTTGGATAATTTCCCAAACTCTATTATTATCGAGTAAGTTCATTACTTGTCGATAATATCTAAAAGTTGGTCATTTTTTAGTATCATCGTATGCCCCATTTAAAACAATTGAATAATTCATCAACATTCGCTTCTTTTAAATTAGATAATCAAGCATCATCATGTACCCCTTGTTGTCGGCAAATTCGATTTTTTTTTATATTTTTTTTTTATATGTTGGTTGGTTTCATCACCTGATTCATTTTTTCCCATTAAAGCCAAGTTTTGTGGAAAGTTTTCATTGGGCCCTTTATCTCTATAGTTGCTCATTCTTAGACACTATCGTTACAAATTGAAATAAATCAACAAAATCTTGGCCTTTGAATCTTTCTCTAAAATTAAATTTCAGCCAATGAAAACCAAATTCATGAACTCTTTTTCCTAAAAGTGAAGTAAGACATCTATTTCTAGCCTTTTTAAATTGAGCAACAAACTAATCGACCGATTCATTACTATATTGATAGAATCGACCATATTAACAATCAATACCTCAGATATTGTTCTATAGAATTAAGAATGAAATTGTCTTTCCTTCTCAACCCAATTTCTAGTAGAATTTGGTGGTAAGTCAATATACTAAATGAAAGTAGTTACCGACAAAAACAAAGAAAATTGCCTACGTATTAAATAATCGTTTGTCCATACTGCCCAACATTCGGTTATAAATCAACCAATGATTCAATGATCGATTCTTCATCTTCGTTGGTAAAAAGGGCGAAGCCAAGGATTTTGAAGCTTCTTGGAAAAGGCTTAATATCAACCCATTCAGGATGTGGTTTTCTACAAACATGTATGATAACATCATTGAACATTTTCGACAAAGTTTACTAGGTTCAATTGTGGATTTGGTTGACCAATTTCCCCCTAGGCGATGATGCCCATCTTGCTTGATTATGTACGTTAATAGGCATGTTTGGCCAAATAGTGATATTCATAGGGCAGTACCATTGGGGCCACTGGCCTTATATTTTGAACATATAGCAATTGATCGGCTTATCGACCAATGAGCCATTATTGCTACCAATTTGGTTGTTTTGACCAACACTGTTACTTAGTATCAATAGATGGAGAGGGATTATGAACGTGCCATGTTACCATTGGATTGAGCAGCTGTGGTTGATTGGACAATCCTAGCCTCGAGAGAATATCATTCATAGTATTATGACAATTGGTTTATTGCCATATCGTTTTGCTGCTCTTGGAATAATTTCTTTCAGCGGTGAATTCTGTTGTTCACCAAACTACTATTATCGACTAAGTCTGTAACTTATCAATTATAACAAAAAAGTGGGTCATTTTTTGATGTCAACAAATATACATACATACATACATACATACAAACTTGACCATGGTCGTGTCCCCCGATGACCCGAACTAAAGCCCAAGGCGTTCTTATTCGACCAACAGCACAGGTGCTGAATAACAATGCACTGTGTCGAACCGATCTTAGCGGCAGGAAAGTTGCCATTTCCTGAACTGGCCTGTTCATGACAACGTCATGCTGTTATTCAATGGCGTTGTAATGGTTCTCATAGCCTCTGCAGATGATTTTTCCTGGAGCTGGGTTTATCATAATGATCATAATGATCTCTCTCTCTCTCTCTCTCTCTCTCTCTCTGCTGGAGATTGTCATTGCTTTTTCTTTGCAATATACCAAGAGCATAATTCTCGAATTTGGGTCGATGGATCCAAGAGCAAAGACTGCGGGATGATTCTTGGTGAAATCGTCAGCTGCTTAACTTGGGGACTTAGGAGACATCGCCAATAAATTCAGAGCTTCCTGAAGACAAGAACACGCTTTCATCAACTCGGATACAGCATGACAAGGATCTTCGAAACCTCGCAAACATCGAACCCGCACAGAAGGTAGTGATAACTAACCCATTATTTCTAGACGTTGATTCCTATGAAAGAACCAAGAAACTATTAGGACTTCACATATTAAAGTTGTTTAGAAAGTGAAAACTAACCCGTCATTACTAGACGTTGAGTCCTATGTAAGAACTAGGAAACTGCTAGGACTTTACACTGTAAGTTAAAGTTGCTTAGAAGACTCGTGGCACATGCGGCGAGTCATCTTGGACCTCATCGACCGGAACAAATTGCAGTAAATACATTTTGCGGAGTCTTCGCATCCCTAATGTCCCAAAAGAAGTAGCTTTTTTAGGTGAGATTGCTTCTCTTTCGATTGAACATTCTAGTGTTCGACATCTTGTTCCAAAAGCCGTGGTTCCTCTGCTTTCGTAGGCTTTCCTTTCGCTTTCCCTGTTCATATCCTTTAGACCTTCACTGGATATGGAAAATTATATTTATGAACCAACCTAATATATGAGTCCAGGTCCAGGTCCAACAGTCGTGCGTGCATCGGTGCGTACAGTCCTGATTTTTCACAAAAGCATTTGACAGTCCATGCTAGAATTTACAAAAAGCAACAAGCTGACAAAAATCTACAGTATATACACTGGAGGTAAAAGGACTTTGCATAACAATTTTGGTTAACATCACAGGGCTCTTGGGCAACCGATCTGCAGCATAAAGCCAGGCACAAAACAATGACGCCTTGGTTCTTAGGGCTTTGTGCTATAAGACAGGGTAGGGACACTAAATCTTGTCTCACATTACTTCGTAATCATCTTTGGACTTGTTTTCACCTTGAAAAACAGTTGAAACACCACAGACAAATCGTAATAACACCAAAAAAACCGCTGCATATATAAGCTTCCATGCCCACATGGACGCCTTCAGGTCAAGCAGCCAAGGAAAGCTCAAAAGCAACCGCAACAAGGAAAGAATCACAGAGCAACAAGAGAAACGATGGAAATGTTGGCCACAGTAAAGAAGGAAGAGAACATGGGAAGGCGCCACATGTGCGCGAATGATGGCGTAGCGCCCGTTGCCAGATGCATCAAAAGACGTCGCAGAGAACCGTTCATGGTCAACCTCGGCCTTAATGCTGACCAAAGTCAACCGCACCAATTAGGCGATCAAGTATCTGCTGCCACCGCTACCACCCCGAAGAGAAGTTCAAGATTTCGCGGTGTTAGCAGGTTTGAATAAACTCAGTTATTTGAATTTGTGTTTTCTTTTTTAAGTAGATTGTGCTAAGTTGAGTGGAAATGGAAATACAAATGACAGGCACAGATGGACTGGTCGGTATGAAGCCCATCTGTGGGACAAGCTCTCTTGGAATGTAACGCAAAAGAAGAAAGGGAAGCAAGGTATGTCTAATTTTTCTCTCCTTTCTTTTTTCCTTTCTCAAATTGAATTAATCATCTTGATCATTACCTTTTCTCAACCCAATAACGTGTTCTTGTTTTATTGAATTCGCATGGCCGTCGGATTCCACTGTAATGTTGTTGGGGTTGAACAGTTTATCTAGGTGAGTTCAAGCTATCTCGACAGAAATTATTCTATTCCATTGTGGTTCTTCGCAGGTGACAAAAAGAGACTAAACTTTTTCCACTCTCTTATCAATCTCTCAGGAGCTTATGATGAAGAAGAAGCAGCAGCAAGAGCATATGATATGGCTGCACTCAAGTATTGGGGAACATCGACCATCACCAATTTTCCGGTACACGACATGCTTCTATTTCAGCTCAAGATGCTAGATTCTTCTTTCAGGAATATGCATATCATCTAACATCGAGATACCTTTGGCAGATATCAGATTATGAGAAGGAGATCGAGATTATGCAAACAGTAACAAAAGAGGAATACTTGGCCTCTTTAAGAAGGTAAGTGTCGACACGAGTTTGGATTACACATGAAGGATACTATCGTGTTGCATTCTTTGCCTAGTTGACATCCTGTTGATTTTCTTTTTCGGCAGAAAGAGCAGTGGCTTCTCAAGAGGCGTATCCAAGTATAGAGGAGTTGCAAGGTAAATTATAAACAACGACAAAGAAATCATTTCAAAGAGATAATAGTGACGGGAACAGATTTGCTAAAGCTACAAATGATAATAAAATGTGCAGACATCATCACAACGGTAAATGGGAAGCAAGAATTGGGAGAGTCTTCGGAAACAAGTATCTCTACCTCGGCACTTACAGTAAGTTAAACTTTAGCCAATCTTATTGCTTGCATAGGTTAAGGTAGCAAGAAAATAGAAATTTTCTTCAGTTGGAGCTTTCTTCAGATAGAACCTAAAATCCAGCCGTTATTGAGAAGGACAATGTGTAAACACAAACTTGAATTCTCTCTCAAGTGTAATATATTAATTGTGAAGGTACTCAAGAGGAAGCAGCCCGTGCCTATGACATTGCTGCAATTGAATATAGGGGGATCAATGCTGTGACCAATTTTGACTTGAGTACTTACATCAGATGGTTGAAGCCTGGAACAAACGGTTCATCAGTCATCTTACCGGAACAACATATCTTCACAGATTCTTCAATGGCACTCTCAGCAACCAACTACATCCCCGTAGAGGAGACTAAATCCTCATTCTTCCTGGCCAATCCTTTCACTGAAGACTACTTAAACAATATCCCTCAAAAGCAAGATACATTCGAAAGTAAAGTACCCATTAGCTCGTGCAGTAAGTCTTCTTCTTCACCAACAGCGCTAGGCCTACTCCTCCGGTCTTCAGTATTCAGAGAATTGGTTGAGAAGAACACAACTGTCTCCGAGGACGACACAGATGGCGAAGAGGAAAAAACCCAACCTCCACTGGGAAGTGACGATGAATTCACAGGGATCTTCTGCGACGGAATAGGGGACGTCCCCTTCATCTGCTCTTCAGACAGGGATGATGAGCAGCTACAAGAAAGAGAGCTTCATTCATTCTGTGAAACTCTAAGGCTGCGCATGATAAAATTTCTTGGCTAGGGAAGAGTTTTTTTTCAGAAATAGTTCTTTTCTATTTCTGTTCCGGGGAACAATTTCTGAGCAAAAAAACCTGTTTGGTAACTGCAAAAATTTCTATTTCGGAACAAAAAAAGAATAGAAACCGTTGTTTGGTAACTGCACAAAATTTCTATTCCAAATTTTAATTTTTTTAAAAAAATTAAAAATAAGAAAAGGAATAGATTAGATATTACATAAAATTGACAAGATCAAAATATTATTAGAATAATAATACATTTACTTAGGGGTAAGAATTCTAGTCGAAGATGAAGTTGTATTGTAATGGAACGTGAACTATTATCTTATATATGTGTGTGAGTATCTTCACTCACGTAGTTTATAGCCTATTGAATTTAGGTAGTGTTTTGAACTATAATTCTCAAGAATATATTATCTTTTGCGAATTTCGGTAGTGTTTTGAACTATAATTCTCAAGAATATATTATCTTTTTGCGAATTTTGTTGTTTGGTATAGCAAATATTACGGAAAAAGCACATTGGATATTGTTAGCCAAATTAATTTGTAGTGATTTCCTTGGAACTAAGTTTTTACTCTTTAAAAAAAATTGTAATTCTAGTGCATGCGTGGCTTGGGGATTTTAGTCTTCTAATCTTGACATGGATGTCGGGTTGGGGTTGGAAATTTCCAACTATTGGAATGGTTCATGCATGGCGTTGCTTTACTATCATTATGTATTTAGTTCATAATATGCTCCTAAAACACTTAGTAAAGACCTCGGTCTCTTGTATTTTGAGCCGTCGATGCATCCCATCTTGATGCTACTTTTTACC
Source organism: Eucalyptus cloeziana (assembly GCA_014182715.1). Taxonomy (NCBI): domain Eukaryota; kingdom Viridiplantae; phylum Streptophyta; class Magnoliopsida; order Myrtales; family Myrtaceae; genus Eucalyptus; species Eucalyptus cloeziana. The sequence goes on from CM024642.1 coordinate 24,717,062, forward strand.
TTGCTTCTTCTGAATTACAAACTATTTCATTTTCGTGTTTCACATAAGCTTATAAGGTTTTGGCTAATTTTGATGAAGGGAGGTGTTTTTCCTCTCCTCTGTTTGTCCACATTTATGATATATTCAATGACATTTGTGCTCGCGGAGATAGAATTTGCAAAGACAATGCTTTGAATGGTCGACTTAGCGCGACTCGCATCACAAGCTCAGCTTGGTCCTCCACATGTCTCCAATGACCATCTTAGGCTGCGGATTATCTGGCCCTCGATCCCGCTGCCCCGATGTGAAGTACAACCAGCCATCCCAAAAGCCCGCGATTGCGGTTTTGACGCGGTAAGGAAGCTTCCCGATCACTGTCCATTTCTGCCACAAAACATCACAGTCCACAAATGTTATCACCATTCAGTGCAGAAGCAATAGGACGTTATAGAAACAGGCGAGCAAGGCCGCCGTGCAGGTCCATTTTACCTAGAGAAACTACTAAAGAGAAATTGAACAATGGCCACATAAATTTCCACAGAAATTGCATCTAAGCATGTTTCTATTCAATTATGGTAACAAGTCTACATACCTCATGCCTGCGTGAGCATTTGAAAATGGGTGACCCAGGTTTGGCCATAAAATCACCCTCCTGCCCGCCAATAACATATAGTTTATCATCCACTACGACACAGCCCCGCAAAAACCAAATTACTGATCGATCAATTAATCACCTGAAATAGAGAAGAGAAAGCCCCTGTTCTTAAGTTATAGCTCACATTATTCAACCTAAATGAGCAATCTCCGGACGTGAATTGCGATTACGGATAGATTGCTCCCATACCTGTGTGGTCCTCCGCGAGGAATGGGCACTTCGTTCGCCACTCCTTCTCCAAGACTTTGCCATCCTTTCTTTGCTATACTCCGGTGCTCCAACGCGGGCGTATGGCGATTCTCTTTGCCTCCACCCATCACGTGAAGTCTGCCTCTCCATAATTGCGTAGCGGGAGCATACCTGAAGGACGTGAAAATTACCTACCATCACTTAAGATCAAGCCAACCTTATGGTGGCTAAACAGATTGGCGTCGTGTTTCACGCCTAATCGTGAACTTATATACCTTGGGGCCGGCAATGGGGGCATTTTATCCCATTTCTTCGTCTTCGTGTCGAGGATAAAAGTATGAGCCACCGGCCCTCTGCATTGTGGACCGTATTGGCCCGAGACAATGTAGACGTATCTTCCATCAGTTGCCATTCCTAAATGTGAATTCGCCTTATCTTTCGGCGTGTCGAACCTCCCTCCCCTTGTATTGCTAGTAAAGTTGAACACATCCACATGAGAATGCACCTGGAAATGCAAGCGTGAAAGTAGCGGAATCCGGTCAGCCAGTTGCACGCATATCGCAAACTCTAAAAATGGTAGCTGCATTTAGGAGCCAGAGATCTAATAGCAGCATGTGTCTGTGGCCAAAAACAAAAAAAAGCATAGGTACGAAATACTTTGCGGAGAAAAAAGTTGAGGACATTGGTTATTACATGGTCGAGAGTGCGGTATCCTGAAAAGACGTACAAGATTGTCGATCCGGATCGCAGCGCGCCGTCCGAGCACGAGGCACCGTGCCGGCGGCATCTCTTCCCATTTCATGTCCGGAGCGGGTAAATCGGCATAAGTAGCCGATAAAAATCTATCCGGTCCCCGATCACGCTTTTCTTTAGCATCCGGTCCCCGATCACGCTTTTCTTTAGCGTCTGATCCCTGACCACGATCTTCTCGAGCACGTACCTCCTGCAACTGGAATTTTGCCCAGACAAAATCACAATTCACATGCTTCACTCGATAACATAAACACGGCAATTCGACCGAGGCATTGAATGACCAGGAAAGGGGTGAAACCGTATCCGGGCTGATCTAGATTCGATTTTCGATCATCTCGGAATGCAGAGCGCATAAATGTTCGTTCTTGATTATGCAAAACAAGGTGGCAATGGAGCTACTTCGGTTGGCATTTTTATCTCCCTATACTCGTTCTCTAAAACGGCGAATGCACCATTCTACTCGGAATAATCAAATTAATTTCTGAGCTCATTATTCATATATCAAAAGATCAAAGCGAGAATCGCTGCATCGGAGCGGGATCGCTATCAGGCTGGTCAATGGCTATTCCACTGAGACAAACTGAAAAACAAGAGGGAAAAGCGAATGTACTTTTTCTGCTGGCTAAGACAGGCGCCAAGGAATAAAAAGAAGCCGAGCACAGAACCCACGTTCACAAGAATGCGGCAAAAGCAGAGGTACCTGATCACCGGACTCCTTGCGGGATCCGAGGTCGGGAAGACGATGATTCCGGACTTCTCGAGAGCCAGGTTGGAGTTGGAAGCGAGCGACGTAAAGGCGGAGGTAGCCGAAGGAGGGGAGGAGGAGGAGGAGGAGGAGGAAGAAGAAGAGTAGGCCCACCGGAAGTCCACGAACATGGGCGGCCCCGAGGAGAGTCATGCATGTCCCCGGCCAAAGACGATCCAATGCGTCGACGAAGCGGCGTGCTTGTGGGCGGGGGCGACGGGATGGGCGGCGACGGGAGGTGATTTCTCTCGGGCAGAGGTCACGGGCTTCAGAAGAGGTGAGCTACAGCGGCTACGGGACCAGCGGCGACCTCACCAACGGCGGCGACTGGATCGGCGACGAAGGACCGGCGACGACGGGACGGGCGGCGACGGGAGGTTTCAGAAATCGGACAGAGGTTGTGTAGGAAGGAAGAGCCGAGCCGAGAAGGAGCGTGAGTTGAGGGGGAGAAAGAGGAATTAGGTTTTTGTTCCTCATTTTTATTCCCGGAAGAGAAGTGATTTTTTTTTGTTTCTCATTTCTCTTCCCAAACCATTTCGAGCTAGGTTTTTATTCAGGAACAGAAAAATTATGTGGCGTTAACAAACAGGTTTCTGTTCTTTTTCTGTTCCCGGGAACAAAAGAACAGAAATTTTGGGGAAGAGAAATGTTATCATGCAGGGCCTAAGAAACCCATCAAAAGGATGAGTTTTGATAGTCAGCCAACAAGTAGATACGTTTTTGTTTGTGGCTTGGATGTGATGTAAAGAAGTTTCTCACCAAAATGGGATGTTAAGAATTTCCTGTCAATATTGAATAATAGATTCCCATATCTAGGGATCTGTAGAAATAAATCAGGATCCATCTTGCATTAATAGTCCGAGAGCCAAGCATAGTCATGATTTTCTTTCAAGGTGCTTGAACATACGGTTAGAGGTGTCAAAATGAGTCATTGACCCATTTATAGACCCATTTATGTTTAAATGGGTCATTAATGGGTCAAGCCTTACTTCCTAAAACATTCATAATGAGTTTTAATGGGTCAAAACTGAGATATATAAGTCTTAAATGGGTAAGCTCTCCGAGCCCATTTATTATCAACCTATTTATTTTCACTCAAAACCTCACAACCTTTCTTTTCTCTCTTTAACTTTGCAATTTTTTTGTTTTTTTTTATAAAAACCGAAATTATAATTTTTTTTTTATTATAATTTCCTTTTCTTTTTTTTTTTTTTTTTTTTTTTTTTTTTTCCTTTCTTCTTCCTCCGGTCGCCGGCACGGTGATGGCCGGCGACCGCCTAGGCGAGTCTCAAGCTCGCCGGCGTCGGGCGAGCTTGAGCTCACCCCTCACCGGATCCGGCGAGGCGGAGGCCTTGGCCGACGCCCGGCGAGGGGCAAGCTCGAGCTCGCTCGACGCCCGACAAGCCTCAAGCTCGCCGCCAGATCCTAGCAAGGGGCAAGCTCGGGCTCGCCCGATGCCGGGCAAGCCTCGAGGCTCGCCAAATCTAGCGAGGCGAAGGCCTTGCCAACGTCTAACGAGGCTCGAGTCTCGCCGATTTGGCAAGACTCAATCTCGTTGGATCCGGTGAGCCTCGAGCTCGCCGACGTCGGCAAGCGGGCGCAAGCTCAAGGCTCACCTAAGGCGGGTGCCGGCCGTCATTGTGGCCGACGACCGGCCAAAGAAAAAGAAAAAAAGAAAAAAGAAAAAGTATATTTTAAAAATAAAAATAAAAATAATTAAAAATTTTATTTTTAAAAAATAAAAAAATTAAAATTTATTTTCAAAAATAAAAAAATAATTAAAATTATATTTTTTAAAATAATTATTTTAAAAATTATAAAAATTGTCTATTAAATTTATGTTATATAAAACTATTTTAGCAATACTATTTTTAAAATATATATATATATATATAAGAAATAAGCTTGGAAGTATTTTAGTAATATAATCTTAAAAAAAAAAAAAAACATAGGAATAAGTTTTTCTAAATTTGGTTAAATATGGATATGGGTTGGGTCAGGTCAGGTCGGGTATTGATCAGAAAATTTACATTAGACTTAAATGAGTCGTAAATGGGTTAATGGGTCAATTTGGGTCGACTCATTAATGACCCGACCCAAACCCGACCTGACCCACCCATTTGACACCTCTACATACGGTGTAGCCATTTGATTAACCAGAAACATTTGTTCTATCCATACGAATTGAAATTTAAAACATGTGGAATATTAAATCCTTATGGTAAGTGGTGTCAAATACTCCACGAGGACAAGAGGTCGGATTGCAGATCTTGGTAATTTTGTGTGGCTACTGTAGGTGTCAAATACATCAACGGGCATAGAAGGACAGATTACGTCACTATCTGATGTGGTGGGGAAATACTGAATTCGTAAGTTCACTTTTCTTTATTTGTGAAAGAAAATATCATCCCCAGTGTGTCTACCAAAGATCCATCATGTAAAAACCATCAGGGAATCAGCGGTCAAGATATAAATGAAGAAAAGGACGTGCAACTGATTACACAAGAATGCAGGAAAAGATAACACGATAGTTCACTATATTTTCATGACAGAAAAAGATACATGACAGTTGACTATGAAATTCCCAAGGGAGCATTCCACGTGTAGGTATCTATATACAGGATTACGACATCACCACTTCAGGCATCATCATCCAAATAGGAATTTGGTTGCCAAAAACATACATAAAGGTTCACTATGTTTTCATTACAATGGTAGCATTCCACATATAGATATCTATGTTCACGGTCACCACATAACTCCTCAGGCATCATCATCCGAATAAGAATTTGGCTGCCAAAATTTTGATGTGCCCTCATCCTCATATTGTGAAACCGGGTGGTCTGCAAATGTGAAGTCCCTCAAGCGCACAAGTCCATTTTCAAGGCCAGAAGCAGCAGTAACGATTCGGCAACCATCTACAGCAATGGCCGAACATCCAAAGGTGCCACCCACTTCTTCTGGGCTACAACAAATCAAGGAGTTCGCTTGATTACCAGAGTCAGCTTCCCAAACATTAACATAATTATCTTTTTGGCTTCCTGTAACTATCTTGTATGAATCCATATGCAAATGCTCCACAGGACCCGAATGTCCATCAAGCTCAGCTATCGCCACCGATTTACTGTGGCCCTGGTTCTTTCTGACATCCCAAAGCATTGCCCTACAACATCACAAACAGCTTGCTTTCAGAGCACTAGAACCATCAAGTTGAAAACAAACTTTAAATAGAAAAGTTTTCCATATGAGGGGTATTTTTTTAACTTCTTTGCCATAATTGTCTTTGACAGTTCATTCCCAGTTTACTACTGAGTTTCAGGAATAAACTGTCAGGTTCGTTAACTGCAGCTTATGGCCCAGCCCTGGCAAAACAACCCCACCCTAACCGAAAAACCTCCCCCCCACAAAAAAATAAAAATAATAAATAATAAATAAAAGAGCCTGGGCCATTAAATTAGGGGACCATCAGAATAGCTCCAACTACTGTTGCAGATATTATATTCAACTATGGCATGGGAACGCGCATGTTTGTCGAAAACTTTTTTCTTGTTCATTGTTTCCTAATCCATTTCACCAAAAAAAAATGAGCTCAGAGTACCCGCGCAACTCATTGGAAGACAATGTTGAAGAAAACAAGACATTTTTCCAGTAGGTGCAATCAATGGTGCATGCTTTGTTTACTCTTGATGAAAGTACAGTCTATCCAACAACCTAAAAGTATTGCACCTGTGTTCAATCTAACTGGTCTGAGGATGTCCAGTTGTTTTAGCTTCCCAAATCCCATAAATAGATATGCAGCTTATCATCAAAATAAACATATGAAGATTGCTTAATATTTGCAAGTTATTGGATCAAAGGAAACAACTGCTAAAGCGAAGTGCTCTGGATAAATTACAACATTATCCCTCAGTGTGGATGATTCTACACCATACAAGTAAAGTGCAGCTCATTAAAAAAATCTATTACCGCAAGAAAAAAACTAACCTCCCAGTCTCACCCGTACAGATTAACGACTTTGAAGGAATAATTTCAAATGAATACAAGCCTGTTTGGGAAGTTCCTGCAGTGCTAACTATTTGCATTGTCCTTAAGTCTATAATGGCAACACGATAACCAGCAGCCACATAGAGCAGTGATTCATGGCACTTCATGTCTACAGGCGCACCAGAAACAGAAGCCATTCCAACACAGCATGATGAACGAACAGCAGATGATGCATTTGCATCCCAAACTCTTATCTAACAAAAAATTCAACATCATCTATCAGGTTAAGAAAAAACAGTATCCCAAAAGAAACAATGTTCCTGGAAAACAAGACAATGGCAATAAATTCATTCAAAGGAAAAAAGTCCACACTAACATCAAGAAATTCAGATTATTCTAAAGGTTCCCACTTTTCACCAGAAGACATGCTAAAGGCTTATGGAGCCTTTAGCCTATTCGCATGATGTTGCTTGTTCTGATCTATAAGCTCCTCAATGAGAAGAGTCCCTCAGTGGAATTCTCTCTCTTAATTTACATGTCAAGAGCTTATCCACTGATGGCGCTTGATGGAAGTTGCTCAGGGATCCAAGCAATTGTGAGAAATTAGTGAGGATAAATGAGAAAAAAGTTCAGAACACAGTGAAAGTGCCCATACTTTAATGAAGCGGAGTAAGTTCCTTTCATTAACATCATGATCATCTAATGACATGCAAAGACCAATTTATTGAATTTATGTTCATCTACAGAATAGACACCTAGACTCTACAAGAGATAAGATAGAAGTACCTTAGAATCACTTGAAATAGACACCAAAAGAGAAGTCCTGTGCCTGTAAGGAAAATACAGACATGTGGTCATATCAGCATGCCTGGTGCAAGGACTTCACACCATTGAGAAATAAAACACGACCAAATGACAATTTGAAAAAAAAAGTATATCGAGAAACTTAGGAACTTGATAAGGAGCTTGTGAGTCACTAATGCAACTGATAGTTGACATTGACAAAGCAGATAGTAACCGTGAGTTAACTACTCATATATATATATATATTTAAGGTATGAACGCTATTAATAAAATTTAACTTCCATATCTCGTGAGAATCACCATGGCATGAACTGAATCCTAATGAGCAAGCCAACAAACTGGCAATATGATACTAGATTTTCCAAAATAAGAGGCTTCTGACAGTTGCACGGAATGATTAAAGCGAAAGGGATTCACTGGATGTGAGTATTCAAGAAAAGATGTGACAGACATTACATTAGTGTATTTGATGCCTTTGAATAAGATGGGAGGTTCTCAACTTGATGTAGTTTGGACAAGTGAATGATGAATTTTTGAAGCTCCTGTGAGAAAATGAGACTCTCTAATCCGGATGTAGGTTAAAGGGCAAAGAAAAAGCTAAAAATTTGTGGATAAGGCCTTTAAGACTATCTTAAGTACCTAGATTGTCACGTGTCACTAAAGATTAGTAGTGCACGCCTTAGAGAATGCATGTGCCCAACATTTGTTGAAGTGAGGCTTTGTCTTACTTATTATGCCTAGGCAAAATTAGCTTACAAATAAAAACCAAGAACATGATGGGCTAACGTTTACTTTGAAGTTATGTCCTGATATGAGACAATCACAGAAAAAGAAGACAAAGTGATAGCCACTAATTTACCAACTTCAGCGAATTAAAAAATGGGCCTTTTATATCATACTTAGAGATCATTTGAAAACAGAATGTACAAGCCAAGGACCAACTTTCCTTAAACCTTCTCAAAAGCACCAACATAGATGAGATGCCACAGTAGAGTTCTTCGAGAAACAGACATACCCAGCAACTGAAATAAACTTGACTGGCTTCTCATGCCCGTAAAATGTGGTCTTTAAAGCTTGTTGTCCACGTTTCCCACTTGAAAGGGACCAAAGCCGAACAGTGCCATCGTCACCTCCACTTGCCAATACTCTACCCTTCCCTTCACCTATTAATTTATTTGACAGGGATAAAACTGGGCCACTGTGACCTCTAAAACACCGTTGGCATGCACCCTGAGAAAGGAAGCATTAGAATTACAGACTATACATAGATTTTAGGGATAAAGCAGCCAATAGTCCCTGATTTTTTTATTTTTTTTTGGGGGGGTTGGTTCATTTGGGTACTTTATGTCTTTTTTGTTTGAGTTAACACTTCCTTTAAATATATGGACAGCATGCTGGTGTGGAAGACCATGTCAACCATATACATCCACGTCAATGCCAACTCATCTTGCTCCTCCTAACTATTTGCTGACAGGGACCCAAAAACAAAAACTGAAAAAAAGAAAAAGAAAAAAGAGGAACCAGAAGTCAGAGAGAGAGAACTCCCTTGTGGAAGAGACAAAGATGGAGATGCAAGCTGGGTGGTGGTGGTGGTGATGGCACAGCCCAGCCACCAGTGAACGTTCAGTGACCTTTTCCATTGTCTAGGACCGTTGCTGTGAGTGGCGGCACTGCAGCTGCCATCGGCTGGCAAGAGTGCGTGCGTGAAAGTTTTCCCTCCTCCTCTATATTGGCTATTCTTTATCTTTTTCCTTTTCAGATTTTGTCTTTTGAAATCTTGAAAAATATATACTTTTTGTATCGTATTATCTAAAATTCATACTATCCATATGAGATGCCATGTGAGATGCCAGCGTGACAATTAACAGCAACTAAATGGCCACATCAATGGTTCTGTTTATTTTTACAACGGAAGGACTAATTTGAAACAGAAAGTATATCGTTCAAGGACCCAATTGGCCACAAAAGAGTTGAGAGACCAGATGAAACAAATTGAAAAAGTTTGGGACTACTAGTGCCTTCACTCCTAATATTAAGTTAATACAGGTCTTAACTAACGAATCAAAATGGTTAAAAGTCAACAAATTATCTTCTTCTAAATGTAAAGCCAAATAGGAGAACAGAATGCTTAAGCTTCTCACTACCTTAAAGTCCTTAACAGAAATAACATTTATAGCTGCATTTCTACACAGGTTTATTTCTCATTCAAATATGTTTCAGGAAAGTGCTACTCAATCCAGTACCTTCCACCATAGCCGAATGGAACGATCACAGCTTGATGTCACCAGTGCACTTTCCTGACTCTCCATCTCACCTCGGGACGAAGAAATTACACTAAGGGGAAAAAGTCTGCAAATCAAAGGATTCATAATTACAATAATAAGATATAAATTTTCTCACAGAAATTAGCTATCGAAACGTTCGTTGACATCTAGAAACAAAAGATCTACCCAAAAGAAAGAAAGAAAAAGCTCAATTTGATTAGTGTGGAGAACTTTAAGAAGTAGACACCCCCATTTCCTACTAGTTATTGAACTGACTAATACACAATAAGCCACATTTTGTAATTCGCATTTGAAAAATTATACTAACAGAATGCACTAAGTTGAGAGAGGTGCCTCTAGGTGTCAACCTGATCAAGACCCTGACTTAGGTTTTATTTTCCTTTTAGAGTAGCGCCAGTTCCAATAACTAAGCCCAGTGACCCAATGATCTAGGACACAGAATTTTAGGCAGTAAAACGATTGCGGAATTTCAGGCAGTAAAAGGAGTAGTGTAGAGAGAGAATGCTCGTATAGACATGTAGACATGTAGACATCCAAGAAAAGATGGAACTACAACTTATGGAGGAAATGTTAGTATAGCTCCAATTGGTCCACAGAAACTCATTTGAGGTTAAATCAGTACACATGAGACAATCACCTTTATTTGCTCTGGTAAGAATATGTGGCCTTTAGATGGAGAAATAGGGTAAAAGGAGTAAGGAAGACATGGGAAGACACTTTAAGAGAAGACTTTCATCATGGAGGACTTGATACTAAACAAATTAATGGCACAACAAGATCCATGCAGCCAGCCTCATTGAGGGGAGTAGCCTTGTTTGTTGGCATTTTCGTTGCATAGGACCAATATTTCCCATTGAGGGGTAAACAACGAGTTTTTGAGTATTTAACCCCCAAATCTCTCCCCACCCCCCCCAAAAAAAAAAAAAAAAAACAGAATAAGATTCAATCATTTGCTCGTCAAAAGAAAGTTCATTCAAATGAGACATTATTAAGATGTACCCAGTGAGATGAGAACTTATAGTACAAAACTGTAACTACACATAGACAGTCAACATCACTCTGTCATCCTCATTTTAAATCCCATTTGTCTTTAACGTAGTTTCGTCCAGAAATATATCGTAACTGAAATTGACAGTATGGCATCACACTACAAAATATGTAGCAGCATGTAGCATGAATCATTAACCAACCAATGTCCAGCTTCATGATCTACTCTGGACAACAGCTAAAAGTAAATCCAAGCTACAAATCTCACCTCATACAAGTAACTTTTGCATTGTGATCATTTAGTGCAATAACAGATTCCCATTGACTGAGAGAGACATTGAACTTCATAATTCCTAAAGTTGAACCCTGAATGCAACACCATGCACAACAAGTGTTACAAGTTTATTTTGCTCAAATATGACACTTAATACATGAAAATAATTTCTACAACAACTAATTCATAATCTTTTAAGACTGTTTCTTCATAACGAGTAGGTTGGCAACTTAGACGATACTTTGACTAATGTTAAAGAATCTAAAACTAGGACACAAGTATGGAAGAAGGCACTACTCAAACGGAAGCAAGCTGCGAAATCAACATAAAAAGCAAAAGGAACTGATGCATCATACCAGAGCTAGAACCACGTTGTTCTTCTCCAATAAGATAGAATTGCATGTAGGCTCTGTCAAGTAGTCCATAACCAAGGGATCAACAAATTTAAACTGCTGCAGCACAGAAAGTCTGTCCAAATATGCTCTCCTAACCCCTGTTGCAAAGCTGGCGGACGCTTGTCGAGGCCACTTCTCCCTATCAAATCAGTTTTAAGCATCACTCAGTAAATCAATTTTCATTGGACAGTGGCCGGCAAACAAATATATACTGACTTAGTCAACTAGGAATACTAACAAAAGAAGTCTCCTTTCGAGATCTTCAGTCATTAAATTCAAGCTCCGACGACATCACAACATACGATTCTTCCATACCGATTCAATACATATCGCATCATCGACGTTGATTCTATCCTTCCATTTTCTTAGGCTGCAAGCTAAGTGGTAACTGATGAGACAGTGGCAATCCTCGAACTTCTGTTCTGTCATTTCCGCAGACACGATTCTCCTATGCGAAGCTTTCCCGCCACGACTACGTCGCAGCACAAACATCTTCAACTGTGCACTGTACTTCCTCCCCTTAACATTGTGTTTTCTAGGAATTTACGCGATTTCAATACGTGCACAGCCGATTCGTCACGCACACAAACGGACTCGCATCTCTAGTCTCGCGAAGGACGCCGTCACTACTGACCTATACAGGCGGTGCCAGACTGAATCGGAGTAAGCGACGAGCCTGAGGAACCTGCAGGACATCGCCATGTTCGACACCTCCTGCAGCGTCAAGTAATCCGCGCAGCGGGCCAGCGCGTCGACGTCCACGTCGGTGATCGCCGTCGCCGTCGACGGAGGCGGGTCCATCTTTAGCTCCGCCTGAAAACCCTAGCGCGCGCGGTTGTTGCCTTGTTCGTGGTGATTCCGACCGATGGTCCGACGACAGGCGAAAACGATTCTCGAAGCTCCGGAGCTCACGGCAGTGCTTTTAAAAAAAAAAAAAAAAAGAATTCAAGAAATATTCTCGTTTCACTCAAATAAAAATCTGAGATAATAATTATTTTATATAAGAATCCGAAAAATCCTTATTTTTTAAATAATAATTTAAAATAAACCTTATTTAAAATAATGACCTAAAATACATATATCAATTTTAAAGAAAACCGAACTAAGGATAATTTCATCTTTTATAAATTTTTTTTTTAAAAAAAAAAACATGTAGGAGGATGTTGTGGCTGCCACTCCATTGTCAGTGAGGCAACGACGAAGGTTGATAGGATCGTCAAGCACCTAGGGGAGGGCTAGCAACTTGGTCGACTAGAGGCCAGAGAGGGTGATGACCCTCTCTCAAATCTAGGTGAGGGTTGCCTGCCCTCCCCCGGTTTGGGCGAGGGTCGTTGGCCATCGTGCAGGCCCGGCGGCCCAAATCCAGCGCCACCGACCTCCGGGGACATTGGGCGGAGGCTTTCTCTGGTTGAACGAAGTGACATATAACGAACAGCTTCGAAGATGGGCTTGCTGAAATGGGCTTTGGTATTGAAGCCGAATTTCTGCAACATCATTCTTGCAAAGTGGCCGGCAGCCCCTTCGTCATAAATTTCACGGTAAGCAAAATGGTGATTCAATTAGAACTTGAACCGGCTTTTTTAATGGAGGTTAGACACGTTTAAGAACTCAAGAAGGTCTTGGTCGAAAACCCAATTCCAAAGTCTAGGTCTTTAGAATTTTCGTTTTCATGTACATGGGTCGTCTACACGTTCAAGAGAATTCTTGGCCTTTCGGCCATTTCCATGATGCCTGATCTTTAGCCAAGGTGAAGGAAAATAAATTGCCCCATTTTCACTCTTTGACGACCAGCAAACCTTCAACTAAACAGAAACGATCCTTCAAATATGTAGTAAATGTGCTTATTCATGCCGACAACAACGCATTATTATTCAACGCGCATTCCAATTTTCATAAAAAGAAAAGAGATAAACCGACATCTTGTAATTGCTTCTCATTCCTAACCAATTGATCCTTGGATAAGCTTTTAGCCTACCTAGTATTAAGAAAAGTTCGACACGACTTAAATTGCACTAGCCGTCTACTTCATATCCGCAACCACGTTCACCGATTTGCAGCATCATGGCCGTTGCTCTTCTTGTCGGCTTGACGATGTTTCTGTTGATCCACCTTCCCACCATGCTTCTCGATTTTTTTTCTCGGAGCTGCCCATAGTATGCAGAAAAATAAACGGATGTCCTGTGAAAACTGCCTCTCAATTCTATAGCATAGTATGGAAAAAGAGTTTAACACGACTTAATAAGTTGCAGAAGCCATACATTTGTATATGCTGAGTCGCTTTCACCAAATTGCAGCTGCATTTAGTCAGTCTAACTCCTTACTGGACAAGCACTCAATGGCCCTAACTCATCGCTTAGTTCCGATGAAGCTTCTGTGGGTCCACCTTCCAACCATGATCTATTATTATCACGGAGCTGAGCTAATGAGATCTCATGGAACGGCTTCGCCGATGGTGACTTCCGAGCTAGAAAAGCTCCCGAGACTTGCTTCATAGTTGGTCGAGACTTTGGATTAGTACTCAAGCAAGCAAGCGCCAGAGAAACTATCAGAACAATACTTCTTGCAATGGAGTTATTTCTTGGAAAAGGCAACCGCGGGTCTAAGATTTTATGTAGCACGATATCTTCTCCACAGGATGTCAATAACATCAATAAAATATCTCCAGGATGCTCACCCATTATTGTTTCCATTGCTACCACTCCAAAACTATAAACGTCACACTTCTCATTGACGCCCAAAGTATATGCGAACTCTGAAAAAAAAAAAAAAAAAAAAAAAACAAAAGGCATCGTAGGTTCTGATGATCAAGGCTTGCAAAAAATATAAATAAAATAAATACGGGTGGTTGAGCCAAGGTGAGCGGGGTGGGTCCCCATGGAAACCTATTGGGTAATAAATTAATAATACATAAGTCATTGACGCGCATGGATGATGAAACTTCAGCCAGTCGTAAATGGTTGCTTACCTGGTGCAATGTATCCATAGGTGCCAGCGATATTTGTAGTGAGGTTAGACGAGGAATCAAGATTGAGAAGTCTTGCAGTGCCGAAATCTGATACAAAAGCCTGCATTTTGTTATTGAGTAAGATATTGTTGCTAGATATGTCTCGATGAACCATTGGCCGAGCACAGTCATGATGCATGTAAGACAAAGCATGTGCCATATCTTGGACGAGATCGACTCTTTTGGACCAATCTAACTCCATCGCTTCAACATTATCTCTCAAAGCACGAAATAGGCTCCCCTTTTCCATGTACTCATAAATCAAGAACATGCATTGCCTATGTAGGCAGAAACCATGGAGCTTGATTATACTTCTATGTCTTACTTCTATTAAGTGTTTCATTTCGTTCTGAAAGCTCTTGTTGGAGGACAGGTCCTTTGCTTCAAAGCTGTGAAGTTTCTTCAGTGCCACGACTTTTCCATTGGGCACTTGTGCTCTATAGACACTACCATAACCACCGGTCCCAATGCAATATTTGATGTCAAAGTCCTCCGTCGAATTGATTATGTCTTCATATGCAATCCTCCCTTCATAGTTCCATATTGACAAGAAATCTCCATTTTTTTGTATAGTCTCTGATTGCTTGCTCTTTGTACCACCTCGAAATAGGAAACACGATCCAAGAACTGTACAGGAAATGAATATTGTAGCCAGCGGAACGAACATTGTCATGTGATGAAAATGCTAGACCTTCTTCTATTGGCTTTGTTGCCCATAAAAGAGGTGTTAGGAAAAGCAGCTCTAAGATTATCTAGAATTGGGCCCTTGAGATGATTGTATGATAAGTTAAGGTAAACTAAGAGAGTATTGTTTTTAAATGTGGGAATTGAGCTAGAAAGAGAATTGTTGTGAAGATCGAGATGGCTTAACCTATCCAAATTATTCTCAAGTTCAACAGGATTTTCCCAATCAAGTCATTCAAGCTCAAATCTAGAATCTCGAGATTTCTTAAATCTCCTATTTTCGATGGGATGGAACCACCAAATCTATTTTCCCGTAAATTTAGCACGCTCAACTGCTCCAAATTGCCTATTTCCGACGGAATAGGTCCATTGAGTTCATTTTGTTGCAAAAGGAGATAATTCAAGCCCATCAAATTCCCTATTTCCAGAGGAATAGATCCACCAAACTTGTTTTCTTGCAAATAGAGATGAGTCAAGCCTATCAAGTTCCCTATTTCCCGGGGAATAGATCCACCAAACTTGTTTTGTTGCAAATAGAGATGAGTCAAGTTTATCAAGTTCCCTATTTCCGAGGAATATATCCACCAAACTTGTTTTCTTGCAAATAGAGATCAGTCAAGTTCATCAATTTCCCGATAGCCAATGGAATGGGACCCGTTAAATTGTTGCAACTCAAATCAAGATAATTCATTTCTCCGAGGTTCGAAAGTTCAATAGGGATTTTCCCAACCAAGTTGTTTGAGCTCAAATCTAGCCATTTGAGATTTTTTAAATATCCTATTTCCCATGGAATGGTGCTAACAAATCTATTTTCCGATATATTCAACATGATCAAGCTTTCTAAATTGCCTATTTTCAACGGAATAGATCCATTGAGTTTGTTTTTTTGCAAATAGAGATGGGTCAAACTTGTCAAATTTCCTATAGATGACGGAATTGGACCAATGAAGTTGTTGCAACTTAAATCAACATCTTCTGCTTTTGTGAGGTTCCCAAGTTCTAGAGGGATAGAACCACCTAATTTGTTTGAGTTAAATCTGAGGGATCGTAAATCGTGCAGGCGACCAACAATCGGAGGGACTTCACCTCTGATTTGATTTTGACTCATATCAAGAATTTGAAGCCCCGTGAGGTTTACGAGACAGGGAGGCAACTCGCCAGTGAGAGAATTGTAGGATAAGTCAAGGTGAGTTAGTCTCGACAGAGTACACATTTGAAGGGGGAATTTGCCGGCCAATCCGTTGCAAAAGATTTGAAGAAAAGTGAGGTTCAGAAGTAGAGAGAAGTTCATGTTGCTGAAATTACCTCCTATTTGGTACTCAGTTTTCAAGTGAATCTCGTCGACGCTCCCGAAGGCGTCACAAGATACCCCGGGCCACTCGCAATGAGGTAAGGAAGTGTTGCCAGTGACGGAGGGAGGCCACCACCCGCTGTGGAGAAGTGCACTTGCCTCAGACTTCATAAAAGGTGCTGGTGCTGCAACAGTTGGATTGTAGCAGGAGAAAGCTATAGTGATCAGTATAAACAAGGACATATTGCAGATTACTAGGCTCATCATGGGGTGGCCTCTTTCTTCTGCTGTAGTAAGTGAAACTGGGTCTTGTTTAGTCGCTTGTTATACTGCACTTATAAAGTAAAGCAAGAAGACACTGTACTGACGCGTAAAAGCAAACGCGACTTTTACGATTGACGCGTTTTAACTTGATAATGATTTGTCCGATTCATGCGTCCAAAGAAGAGTGATTTGTACGGTTCCTCCCATTTTCTTTTGAGATGATCGAGTTGCCATCAACTCGTAGGGCTGTAAAAGGTAAACTAAAAACAATAAATTAAATTAATTTCTGAATCAATACAAAATTTATTTGTTTCGCGAATAATGAATGATATAAAAAATATTATCCTAAAAAATGATCACATGTATCGCTTATAAAAATAAATAAAAAAAAATATAACTATTGTTCATGAAAATGTTTAGACTATGATTTCTTGATAATTTGCTAATAAATCGTCAATCCTTTGATAAATTACTAATTTTTATTTGTAGTTTACAAATTATCATATTTTCTTGTCTTTCACTGATTTTTATTTGTCTTTCTTATAGCTCCCCTAAATGACTTACCAACTTTTTCTCGATTGAATTGTCAGGATTAATAACTCGCATTTGAGTTACTGTAATGTTTGTTTGTTTTTTTTTTTTATCAACTTTTATTATAATTTGGTGGCTTTTCTTTGTTTGCTTCGCAAATTCTTTAAATTTATCAACACTTATATGAATTACCAACATTTATTCTGTGCACTAGTTATTTCTCCTAATATTTGTCAACTAGTTTTGGTTTATCAAGTATGATTTGAGTTGCTTGCCAACATTTATTGAGTTTCTTTCTTTAGACTAACTGATTTTTCCATTGAATTACTAACTTTTATTTGCGTTGCTTACCAACTTGTTAACTTTATCAATTCTTTTAAATTTTATCGATAAGTTACCTATAAAAAAGTCATTTACCAAAAGAGGTTTTTTTTTTTTTTTTTTATAGCTACAGCACTTACTGAAATTTACCTACTCAAAAAAAAAAAAAAAATCGGTGATGACTACCAATATAGATAAAATCTCTAGTCCGATGTTAAGACATCATTTGAATCTTGTGCCATAACTTTTTAAATGATCATTTAAGTCTTGTAATTTTTAAAAGTAGGTCATTTAAGTTAGATCACTGATTTTTTTGTCAGAAATTCCTAAATGACATCACCTTCCAGCCAGCCACCTTTGTTGATTTGTAATGCTACAATGTTTCAAACAAATAAAAATCGCTGTTGTAACTTAAGCGATGTCTTTTTAAAAATCATGACACTAATTTCCTGGCTAGCAGAATATTTTGCTTGTAAGAATCTTTAATTTCGCTCTTTTATGATTCAATTAGAATGTAAATTAGCATGCATGTATGAATGGAACTTGTGTATCCATCAAGAAGTCAAGGTCCTTGACGAGTATGCAGTTCAAGTGTGAAGAATTCGAGGTCTTTTGGGTTTCACGTGTTTTGAATTCTGGATCAGTATGCGTTGCAATTGTTCATGGAAAGTGATGGTCTTCGTCGATTTTTTATTTGTGATGGTCGGCCCTAGAAATTTCTAACTCATCAATAATACCAACACGCGGTTTGACAATTTCAAGCCGATTATATTGACCATATTTACTCCAGTCTCACTGGAAAGACGAAAAAGGAAACGACAATTTCCTTCATAAACTGACTCCTATGACATGGTATGAACAATGTTTGACACAAGACTCAAACCGTAGATGCCATATGATCTTTTATCCTCAACCACCCTCACCAAGTTGCAGCATCGTTTTACCAATATACCTCGTCACTGTTGTTGGGACAAATAGAAAATGACCCCTCTACACATCCTTCAGGCTTGACGAAGTTTTTGTTGATCCACCTTCCAACCATGATCTGTTATAACCTCAAAGATAAACCAAGAACGTGCATTGCTCGTGCAAGTGGAAGTCATGGAATGATTATCTGCTAGATCTTATTCCATAGGGGTCGTCAACTTGTGCAAATCCTCGTTGCCGAAAAAAGTGTTTGCGGTAATAGTACCCGTGAGACTATCTTATCGGATTGGGCCCTTGAGATGATTGTATGATAAGTCAAGGTGGTCTAAGTTTGGAAGCTCTATAAATGAGGGAATTGAGTCTAAAAGAGAATTATTGCGAGGGTCGAGATGGCTTGACCTGACCAAACTCTTAAATTCAACGAGGATTTTTCCAAAGAAGTTGTTCAAGCTTGAATCTTGAAAAAGTAAGATTGTTCACATCTCCTATTTCCAAATGGGATGGCACAGTCGAATCTATTCTTCCGTAAATTCAGAGCGATCAAGCTTGCTGTATTTCCCAGACTTGATTGGAGGAGGCAAGTGAATAATTTTGAATTTAGGCTCATATAGGTTAAGTTCTCCAAATTGCCCATTTCCATTGGAATAGATCCATTCAGCTTGTCTACATGCAAATAGAGGGTTCTCGTGTTCTTCAGATTCCCTATTTCTGGAGAATAAGATCCACTGAATTTGTTTTCTTGCATGTAGACATATTTCAAGCTTTCCTAATGACATCGGTGTTTAAAGAGGTAATCACTGGCAGAAACATCAGAGTTAAAGAAGCCACAAAATCGACTCATGCCAAATAAATCGCAACCTTGGTCCAACCCATCGTTACTCTATCTCAGCCGCTCAAACTAACGTGGAATGCTCTCCAAATCTGTCACTTGAGCAAACTAAATGACGGTTATTTGCTCGTTAATAATTGCTACTTGGATAAACCTTTAGCCTAGCTAGTATCAAAAGAGTTTGACATGACTTAAATTGCACAATTCGCATACTTCATATCCTCAACCATGTTCTCCAATGTGCAGCATCATTTTATCAATCTCCTCTTCACTTGTTGGAGTTCATTTGCTAATCACACGTCACAAGTCATTGAGAAAGGTCCTCCTCCGGATGGAACACGGCGGATGCAATTTCTCTTTCATTTACTTTTTCTCTGGCATTTTGTCTTGTTCTTAGAAAGACTTCTAGACGATTCAAAGTCTTCTTGCACTGACAAAGCGTTATGAGTCATTACGTGGTCACGTGGCGTTGGGCCCAGTGGTTTTAGTGCGGATGCAAGCCAAACTTGCATGAATCATATGCACAAGATCCCAATGAATTTCAATTGTTAGATGATGTTAGTCTTATATAGCTTGGATTCAAGTTCGGGCCAACCATGTCCGAAGCGAGCATGAAAATGAAAAGGTCTCCTCACAGGTTAGTATAAGGTACTATTCTATGTTTAATTTTAGCAGTGTAACACATGTTACTTTTGTTTGTTCTTGATAGAGGGGGACTTCGCATATATATAACTTTAGGAGAAAAATTGGATCTGCAATAGGATTAACTAATTCACAAGCAAAGAATAACATAAAGGAGTGAGTCTTAAGCTGAAGTGCTCTAAGAATCTTACATCCTAAAGAAGTTTCAGCCCATCCATTGAGAAATTATGCTCTCGTTCAAAAATCAATAATTTTCAACAATTCAATTAGAACTCAAATCACCAATAGACATACGGCTCTATCGGTAAAGGGATTTGGGGATGGAGCCAAAGAGTGCCAGGTCTGGGATTTGATCTCCATGATCATCGCATTTTTTGTATGGCAACTGTACCCATTCATCATGAAGTCAAGGTCTTTGGGGAGAGCATGCAATTCGAGTGTCAGCAGAAGTCAAGGTCTTCGTGGTTTTGTGGGTTGATTTTGGGACCATGGGAACTGCGACACGTGAAAGGTCTTTCGGGGTTTCGTATGTTGATTTTCTGGACCACTACGCGTTAAATTGTTCTTGAGAAGTGACGGTCTTCATGGACTTGTTGCTGATGTTTGGCCTTGAAAATAGGAGCCATATCCACCTTCCACGGAGCGAAAAATAATGGTAATTAGACTTACTCTATGAGTTTAATTGAATAGAATCAATTCAAGTTATAGGAATTGTGTATGGGTACTGGTGTTTATTGGGACTGGTGTGGGTCTTGTTATTTCTTGACGCATTGTTTATCGATCACGCATTTCAATTTTATTGAGGAGAAGAAAAATAAATGGATGTCCTATACAAACCCCTTCTCAATTCAAGGAAAATTATCAAAATAGTCCTAAATTTATTGCAATTTTTTCAATTCAATCATAAACCCTTTTTTGGAGGCCAATTTAGTCCTAAATATTTTGCCATTGTATTAATTCAGTTTATCCAGTCAAATTTTGGCCAGCGATGCTAACGTAGACGCTGGCTAGTGCCAACCATCTGGTCGACACTGATGTATCATTTTTTTTTAATTTTTTTCTCTCTTTTTCTCTCTCTCTCCCCACCCCTCCTTCCTTCTTCCCCAACTAGGCAAGGCTAGACCTCGGTGACCGGCTAGAGATAGGTGAGGCTTGACCTCATCGGCCAATGACAAGGCTCACTCTTGCCAGATCTGGCAAGGCTCAACCTCGCCCAAGCGACGATGTTGTTCGACCTCACCATGGTTGTGTGAGGCCGAGCTCATCTGCAATGGCAAGGCCTTGCCCACCTAAAGTGAGGCTGCCCTCGCTATGGATCTAGTGAGGGCCTTGCCAAGTGACGGCAACCTCGCCATTGGTCGTGGATTTGGCGAGAGCCTCGCCATCACTGGGCAAGGCCCTCGCAAGATCCATGGTGAGGGTGGCCTCACCTTATCGTCGCAAGTTGAGCTTAGCCTCGCCTAGCCATGACAAGGCCAAGCAACATTGTCGCTGGGCAAGGCTCACCCACACTAATGGCCAACGAGGGCAAGCCTCACCATTGGCCGACGGGGTCGAGCCTCACTGGCCAATGCCTTTGGCTAATCGCCGAGGTCCAACGACTAACTAGAGAAAGAATGAAGGAGGAGAGAAAGAGAAAAAATAAAAAAATATTTAATATTTAATATTTAATATTTAAAAAATGACACATCAGCATTGACCGACGCCGACCGATATCCACATCAATTGGCGCCAAACGACGTCCATGTCAGTGTTGGTCGACCAAATTTGGCCATATAGATTGAATTGACACAATTACAAAAGGTTTGGGACTGAATTGGTAATAAATAAATAAATATAGGAATGAATTGGAAAAATTGCAATCAGGTTTAAGATTGTTTTGATAATTTTCCATCTCAATTATATAGAAAAAAGTTTAACATGACTTAATAATTTGCAGGCACCATACACTTATATATCCTGAATCACTTCCACCAAATTGCAGCTTCATTTTATCAATCTAACTCTTCAATGGAACAAAAACTTAATGACCCTTACTCATCGCCTAGTCCTGATGAAGCTTCTGTAGGTCCACCTTCCAACCATGATCTGTTATTATTTTGGAGCTGAGCCAATGAGATCTCATGGAAGGATTTCGCCAATGGTAACTTCCGAGCTAGAAAAGCTTCCGAGACTTGCTTCATAGTTGGTCGAGACTTTGGATTAGCACTCAAGCAAGCAAGCGCCAAAGAAACTATCAGAACAATACTTCTTGCAACAGAGTTCTCTCTTGGAAAAGGCAACCGTGGATCTAAGATTTTATGTAGCATGATATCTTCTCCAGAGGATGTCAGCAAGGTAGAAACAATATCTCCTGGGTGCTCCCCTATCATCGTTTCCATTGCTACAACTCCAAAACTATATACGTCGCATTTCTCATTAACAATCAATGTATACGCAAGCTCTGGAAAAAAAAGATTACAGTAGTCAGGGCTTCAAACGAGACGACTATACCCTTAAACCCCACCGCCCCATCGCTGCCCCGCAAGGGCAACTTTTCCCTCCCCATCCTTACCTCACATGACTATGTGCAGCACCCCATCCCGCTCCTTTTGCCCCTCCAATTTTTCTTTAAAAACAAGTAATTTATTTTCCATAACAAAACGTTTGATAGGAATGAATGATTTAGTAATACCAATGTAGATGTAACACAAAATCTAAAGATCTTGACTATTCCCATAAACTTTTACTTCGATTTGACATAAAAATATAGTTTAGGAGACATCTTTTTTTCTAAAATAAGTAACCAAGGAATACTAATAATATTACGATAAAAAATAAATATTCATTATCCAAAAAATCTTCAAAATATATAAAAATAGATAAAATGAATACGGGAGTAGGAGCCACGACGATCTGGGTGGTTCCACAGGGACAATTTCCCATCCCTCATCGCGGCACAACCAATTCCTAGCTATTGTTGGCTAGCACACTATAAGTCTACAAGTCATTGACATGCATGGATAGTGAAACTTCAACAATGCCGTTTAACTCAACCGGAAGGGGTACACTTTCTAACTTGTGCCTCTAGTAGTAACTTTCAGGGTTAAAATAAAAAAAGAAAGAAAAGCTTATGAAGTATGAAGGATTGCTCACCAGGTGCAATATAGCCATAGGTGCCAGCGATATTTGCAGTGAAGTTCGATGATGAATCATGATCCAGAAGTCTTACGGTGCCAAAATCTGACATAAAAGCCTGCATTTTGCTGTTAAGTAAGATGTTGTTGCTAGATATGTCTCGATGAATCATTGGCCAAGCGCAATCATGATGCATGTAAGACAAAGCATGTGCCATATCCTGGACAAGATCGACTCTTTTGGACCAATCCAATTCCACTACTTCAACGTCATCTCTCAAAACACAAAACAGACTCCCATTTTCCATGAATTCGTAAATCAAGAACATGCATCGCCTATGTAAGCAAAAACCATGGAGCTTGATAATGCTTCTATGCCTTATTTTTGTCAAGTGTTTCACTTCATTCCGAAAGCTCTTGTCGAAGGACGGATCCTCTGCTTCAAGACGGTGAAGTTTCTTCAATGCAACAACTTTCCCATTAGGCAGTCGTGCTCTATAGACACTACCATAGCCGCCAGTCCCAATGCAATATTTGAGATCGAAGTCCTCTGTTGCATTAATTATGTCTTCATATGCAATCTTCCCGTCATAATTCCATATTGATAAGAAATTTCCATTTTTCTCTAGAGTCTCAGGTTGCACGGTCTTTATTGGCATGCTCTTTGTCGCACGTTTAAATAGGAAGCAAGATCCGATGACTATACAGAAAATGAATATTGCAGCCAGCAGAATGAACACCGTCATGTGAAGAATTACACTAGACCGTCTTCTGTGGGTTTGGGTTTCGTCAAAGTAGTACAAATCTTCATTGCCGATAAAAGTGGTATCAGGAAAGGCAGCCACGAGATTTTTGGAATTGGGCCGTTGAGATGATTGTACGATAAGTTAAGGCGATATAAGAAAGAATTGCTATTAAGTGCGGGAATCAAGCCTAAGAGAGAATTGTTGTGAAGGTCCAGCTGGCTTAACCTGTCTCAAACTATTAAGTTCAACAGGAATTTTCCCGACAAAGTTGTTTGAGCTCAAATCTAGAATTTCGAGACACCATAAATTTCCTATTTCCGATGGGATGGCACCATCAAATCTATTTTCGCTCAAATTCAGCTTGGTCAAGTACTCCAAATTGCCTATTGCCGAGGGAATAGAGCCACCGAATTTGTTTACTTGCAAAGAGAGATAAGTCAAATAAGTCGAATTCCAAATAAATGACGGAAGGGGACCGGTGAAGAGGTTGGAACTTAAATCAACAACAGACATTTCTATGAGTCTCCCAAGTTTGAGAGGGATTTTCCCGACCAAGTTGTTCGAGCTCAAGTTTAGAAACGCGAGATTCCTTAAATCCCTATTTCCAGAGGAATAAATCCACCAAATTTATTTTCTTGCAAATAGAGACGGTTCAAGTTCGTCAAATTCCCTATAAAGGATGGAATGGGACCAGTGAAGTTGTTGCAACTTAAATCAACAACATTAATTTTTGTGAGGTTCCCAAGTTCTAGAGGGATAGAACCACCTAAGTCATTTGAGCTACATACGAGGACTAGTAAATTGTGCAAGCGACCAATAGTCAAAGGGACTACACCGCTGAGTGCATTGAACCCAAGATCCAAGTCGGTCAATCTCTTGATTTCCCAACTCAGGAGGGATAGAGCCATTGATTTGATTATGATTGATATAAAGAACTTCAAGGCTGGTAAGGTTTTGGACACAAGGAGGCAACTTGCCAGCGAGAGAATTGTGGGACAAGTCAAGGTGAATAAGCCTCGACAGAGTACATATTTGAAGGGGGATAACGCCGGCCAGTCCGGTGTTCCTGAGTTGAAGATAAGTGAGGCTCGGAAGTAGAGAGAAGTTCATGTTGCTGAGATTACCTCCTATTCGGTATTTATTTGTCAAGTCAATCCCGTTGACGCTCCCAGAGGCGTCGCACCATACCCCAGGCCACACGCAGTAAGGTAAGGTATTGTTGCCGGTGACGGAGGAAGGCCACCACCTGCTGTCGCGAAGCGCACTTGCCTCTGATTGTTTAAAAGGTGGCTGTGCTGCAGCAATCGAATTGTAGCAGGAGAAAGCTACAATGATCAGTACAACTAAGGACATGTTGTAGATTATGCTCATCATTTTGCAGCTCTAGTCACTTGCTATTGGCATATTCTTTGGACTAGGGCATTTATAAAGTGTAAGGGAGATACTGTACCGATGCATCAAAGGAAATGCGATTTCCACAATTCATGTGTTATCTTTTTATTGACTTGACACTTACTGTAACTCTTTTACTCTTTTCTCCCTTGCTTTCTTCTTTTGAGATGATGGAGTTTGCCATCAACTTGTAGGGCTGTAAAAGGGGAACTAATTACTAAAAATTGAATTAGGTTACGAAGCAATCCAAGTTTCCGCACCCCCCAAACCAAAAACTATGTATCAGATATCATCTCTACTTTTTACGTCCTTGTAGAGTTACAATACTTCATCAAGGACTTCTGTTATTTTGAACCAAAAAAAAAAAAAAAAATCTTTTTCCATGCTCATAAATTCCCGAAAGAGTTGGTAAGTGCCCAAATATTAATGATAAAAGGATCTTCATTGAGTATGATTTTATGCAACATAAAATCAGCAATAGTAATATTATAACTTCTTAAGAAATCATTTAAGTGTTATAACTTTTAGCTCACTTAAGTTACATTGGTGATTTTTTTTTACTAGAAATTCCTATGTGGTACTGATTCCTAGCAAATCAATTGGATGATTTAATATTAAATTAATACCACAATGAATTTTCAAGTTAAAAAAACTGTTATTGTAATTTTAGATGTTCAGCTTTTAAAAGTTACGCCCCTAATTTTTGAGCAAACAAAATATTATGCTCTTGCAAATCTCTAAATTATGTAGTTTTGTGATTTAATCAGAATTTAAACAAGCATACCGGCCAAAAGAAAAGGATTTAAACCATGTAATGATGGATCTTATGCACATCCATCAAGCAGTCAAGATCTTTGAGGTTTTACATGTGTTGACTTTGGACTAGTGCGTGGTCCATGGTTCATGGGGAGTCAAGGTCTTTATGACACTTTTACCGGGTGATGTTTGGCTCTAAAAATTTCTAACCCATCGTAAGGGAAAGGTCATAGACCAATTTGCCAGTCTTTTCTTCTTTTGCACATCCATGTAGGGATGGATCTTGTCCATATCCATCAAGAAGTCAAGATCTTTTGAGGTTTTACGTGTGTTGACTTTGGACCATGGACCAATGCGTGGTCCATGGTTCATGGTAAGTCAAGGTCTTTATGACACTTTTACTGGGTGATGTTTGGCTCTAAAAATTTCTAACCCATCGTAGGGGAAAGGTCATAGACCAATTTGCCAGTATTTTCTTCTTTTGCACATCCATCAAGAAGTTAAGATCTTTTGGGTTTTACATGTGTTGACTTCGGATAAGTGCGTGGTCCATGGTTCATGGATCAATTTCTCAGCCTTTTCTTCTTTTGACTAACAAGCCTTCAACTTAGAAAGAGAAAGATCCTTACAATTCCAATCACACTATTAATATCAAAGCGTGTTATGCATCAATGATAGTGACCCTATTGGAATCATTTCTCATAGCACATAGTAGACTTCCTCTTCCATCATGTACTCATAAACTAAGAACACACATCGCTTGTGTAAGCAAAAACCATGAAGCTTCATCATGCTTCCATATGGTACTTCCGTCAATTGTTTCACTTTATTTCGAAAGCTCTTCGCAAAAGATGGGTCCTCTGCTTCAAGACTGAATTTTCTCAAATGTCATGATTTTCCTTGGGCAATCATGCCATATAGACACTACTGTAACATCCATTCATTATGCAATATAAGATGTTGAACTCTTCCATTGAATTGATTATGTCTACATATGCAATTCTCCCATCATAATTCCTTATCAACAAGAAATCTCCATGTTTCTTTGATGCCTATGATTGCATGCTTTTGTTGTACATTGAAATACAAGGCAAGGCCTAAGAACTAGATGGGAAATTAGATAAGTGAGATTATCCGAACATATCCATTAAAAAATGTCCAAAGTTCAAAGAAAGCCACAAGTTTATGAACAAGATCTAAATTTTTTTCTGGTGGACCATAGAAAATTCTTCAGCCTCACTCAAAGGTTAACTTCCAGTTAGTTAAGAGTCCATTTATGTTTCTGAAATTGATTATTATTGCTTCGAGGACACCGTTGTTGTTGAGTAATTGAACTTCTGTTGTTCCTTCTAATCATCCATTAATCCATTCATAACCCCATATTAATTATTTTGTTTAATGTCCCACAAGACTGCTGAGCAATTGCAAGCAACTGCCACGAAAGAGACTATCTGTAGAAATTGTATGGTAAGTGGAACAAGGTGATTCAAGTCAAAAACAGCTTTCGACATACTTTGCCTAAGTTTGACTTTGACGGGCACACGTAACACATTGTGTGAAACCAATTTGAGGACTTGCATCAATTATTGAGAAAATAAAGACGACGACCGTAATGAATTTTTTAATAGGAAAATGAGAAAAGATTCAACGACCTGGATACTTCAAATCACTCATGAATTAATTACACTTGTGTCTTTGTTAGACTGGCAGGAGTTTCTATCAAAAAGTACCTTGAACTATGGAATTCATCCATGGTACTAATTTCTTCTTCTGTATCGAGAATGTACCTAGTCAATTTAGCTGTTAAGAAGACCATGAAGATTCTGTTGGAGCTGCGCAATGAGATTGCATGGAAGGGCTCGACCATTGGTATTTTTTGAGCCAAAATAGCTCCGAAAACTTGTTTCTTTCTCGGTCATGACTTTGGGTCTGCACTTAAGCAAGCAAGACCAAGAGAAATCGCTTGAACAATGTTTTTGGCGACAGAACTCTGTCTCGGAATAGGCAAGGACTGGTCTAACATGTTGAGTAACATGATATCTTCTCCTTCTGAGGCCGATAGCACCAAGATGAACTCTGCCGGATGCTTGCCCATTATTGTTTCCATCGCCACAACTCCAAAGCTATATACGTAAAATTTCTCATTAACTACCAAACCGTAAGCGAGCTCTGTGAAAAAGTAAGAGAATCACAAAGTTGTGCAGTCATATCTTGGAGTTAGGACCTGGACAGCAGAGATGATTTTGAAACTAGTTATCAATCAACGTCTTATGTTACAAATGAGAGACACTTGGATGTTAATCAAAGCCTTCAACGTGTATCATCATTGAAATCTTGCTCTTAATGATCCATAGCATAGGAGCTTGTTTACTAGCTGTACAGTGACTGCGTGTAATAAACATATCTTTTATTGAATCAAAGGTTTAATGAAGTCGGAGGGAAGAGAGATCTAGCAGCAAGGGCGTTACCGACCCGATCCGTTGTATCGAAAACCGCTACATTAAGGCACATTCTCAGAATAGGTACTATCGAATTAGGTGGTCAATGATATGATCACCATTTTCATCACATTAGAACCATACATGAGATAATTATGTGATGTCTGTTTTTTCATCGATAAGGTCAAAACGATTCTACAGTTTACACGAGAAAGCATGTATCCTCTATTTATTACTCCGCCTTATAATCTGATACAGTAGCAGCACGAGCTCAAAGCTAATCAACACATTCAAGACTTATTATCAGTACATTTATCAGCAGAAACAAAATGACGAATCAAAATGGATAAAGGTCAACAAATTATCTTCTTTTTAATTTAGAGCCAAATAAGAGAACAAATTGCTTAAGCTTCTCATTACCTTAAAGCCCTCAACAGAAACAAAATTTACAGATGTCATTCTACACAGGCTTATCTCTCATTCAAACAGATTTTAGGAAGTGCTAGTTAATATCGTACCTTCCACCATAGCCGAATGGAATGATCACAGCTTGATGTCACCAGAGCACTTTCCTTTCTCTCTGTCTCACATTGGGATGAAGAAATTACACTAAGGGGGAAAAGTCTGCTCATCAATGGATTCATATTTTAAAGAATAAGATATAAATTTTCTCACAGAAGATTAGACATCAGAATGCTTGTTGACATTTAGAAACCAAAGATGTGCTTGAACTACCCAAGTAAATAAATAAAAAAGAAAGCAAAACGACAATGTCGCTTTTAGATGGAGAAACAGGGTAAAACAAAAAGGGAAGGCGTGGAAAGATACTCCGAGGAAGACTTTCATCATGGAGGATTTGATACTAAATATGTTAATGACACAACATGATCCGTGCAACCAGACCCCTTGAGGAGGAGAAGCCTTGTTTATTGGCAATTTCGTTGCATAAAAGCAATATTTCGCATTGACGCGTGAACTGCAACTCTTTGAGTATTTAGCCTTAAAATCATTTTAAAAGCACGAAGAAAAACAGAATAAGAGTCAACCAATTCTTCTTCAAGAGAACTTTTAGGTTATAGTGCAAAACTATGACTGCACATAGAGAGTCAATATCACTATATTATACTCATTTTCAACCCTGTTTGTCTCTAACGTAATTTTGTTCAAATATTTAACATCTGAAATTGACAGTATGGCATCATACTAAAAAATATGCAGCAGCATGTAGCATGCATCATTAAGTAAACCGATGTCCAGTTTCATAATCTACTCTAGAAAACAGCAGAAAGTAAATCCATCCTGCTTGTCTCACCTCATACAAGTAACTTCTGCTTAGTGTTCGTTCACAAAAATTCTATCGAACTTAAGAATTTGTAAGTTTGAACCCTGAATGCAACATCATGTGTAGCAAGTGTTACAAGCTTATTTTGCCCAAGACTGAACCCGGATACATAAAATTAGCTTCTGTGACAACTAATTTCATAAACTTTTAAGACTTTCTTCATAATGAGTAGGTTGGCAATACTGGACGACGCTTTGACTAATGTCGCAGAAGTTAAAAGGTACAATCATTAAATAAGGTGTTACTCAATTGGAAGTAAGCTTCGAGATCAACATATAAGCACAAAGAACAGGACTATCACACCTGAGCAAGAACCACGTGGTTCTTATCCCATAAGATGTCATTACGTGGAGCCCGTGTATATTTGTAAATCGCCGAGGGATCAACAGATTTAAACCGCTTCGATGCCGAAAGTCTGTCCACATATGCGCTTCTAACCGGGAAAAGTGTCAAAAAAAAAAAAAAAAAAAGTCTTCAAACCTTTTGTAGTTATGCCAATTTAATCCTAAACCTTTTATTAGTGCCAATTTAGTCATAAACATTTTGATTTTGTACCAATTCAATCCTTCTAGCTAATTTTGATCGAATTTCACTAACTAGACACCGATTAGCTAATGTGGCATAGCCGGTACTCACATTAATAACTTTTAATAATATTTTAATTTTTTGTATTTTTTTTCCTTTTCCTTTTTTTTTTTTTTTTTTTTTCTTCTTTTCTTTTTCCTTCCTTCGACCAATTGCTAGACTTTGACGACTAGCCAAAGGCAACAGCTGGCAAGGTCAACGTCATTAGAAAGGTCGAGGTCAACCTTGTCAACCTCTAGTGAGCCTCACGACCACTAGTAAGGCTCAAGCCCTTGCTAGAGGCCATGAGGGCTGCTCGCACTAGGTGGCACGGTTCACCCTCATTGGATCTAGGGAGGGTCAAGCCTCATTGGCCGCCCAGGCCACAAGGGCGAGCCTCGCCCTGTAAAAGATGGGTTTGACCCACTCAAAAAGAAAAAGAAAATAAAGCAAGAAATAAAAAGAAAACAGAAAAAAAAAAAAAAAAAAAAAAAAAGGGGGAGAGATAAAAGAGAAAGCAAGCCCACGTTCGGGCAGAGAGAAAAGAAGGAGAAGAAAAGAAGAAGAAGAAGAAGAAGAAGAAGAGAAAGGAGAAGAAAGGAAAGGGTTTTTGGCACGTGCACGCCACGGATGCCTCGCCAAGCCGACTCGACTCCATAACACGGCACCCGGTAAGAGATTAAGCCCCTCGTTCGTCCAATTGAAGTTATTTTTGGGTTTAGGGCTCAAATTCGAAATTGTTGGAAAATCAAGTGGCGAAGTCCGATTTTGGAGTCGTTGAGCCGTGTATTTTGTAGGAATGACAGTTTAGGGTGTTGTGAAGCCATGGGATTTTACGGATCGTGATTTGAGCTTGTGGTTTGTCCGGAACAAAATTTCAAAGTTTCCCGCACGCAGTGAACAGTAGCGTCCAGCAGCTTCGGGCCTATATTTTGTCACATTTCGGCTTGATTTTGAGACGGTGAAGTTGGGATTCTAGTAATATGTATCAAGGGCTCTCTATTGACTATAAATTTGTTTGGATCGGGGTTCGGAGGAGGAAGTTAGGGCGTAATCAAGTTTTGCGTTTAACTCCGTGTTGCGTTTTGTTAGTGCGTAGAAGTCCTTTTATTAGAGTTAAGGCATAAGTTAGTAATTTTGTAGTTAAGATAAGAGTTTTTTTTAGATTTTAACATTATTCCTCGGTTATTTGATAGGGCCTTGAGTTCGACAATATGAGTATCGTTCGTCGTTTGGTCTTAGACGACGAGGTGAGTGGTACTATATCTTCTTTGGTTTTATAAAATCATGTCTTGAAATATATATATATATATATATATATATATATATATATATATATATTGAATCAAGAAAAGCATTTTTATTGCATAAAAGTCGGATCGAGCATTTACTATCCTTTGGTTGATTATGAGTATTTGGAAAGCGTATTATATAAAGTTTGTGGAGAAATATATATGAAATTGCTTTGCGACCGATTGATAGAAAGGTTTATGATGATTTGAGAAATGGATGATGGGCTATACTTCAAAGGTTATTTGCTTGATTTACGATATTGATTTATTGATTGAATTTCTAGTATTGGATGATGGTTATTTATGCTCAATATGATTTGAACCCAATGAGGGGTTTTTGAGGTATGCATACCAGGTTTAGGATATCCTTGCGGGCCCAGCCATCGGCTTTGTAGGTGGAGACCTTGCCAAGGGAAAAGCTTGGTCGCCTTGTCACAAGGAGTTGTGTCATGACCATGGTAGAATATTGAGCAATAGATTAATCAATGGATGGACCATTGATATGTGATATTTGATGAAGAGATTATTCAATGGACTTGACCATTGATACTTGACTTTTGATGATGATTTAAATGAGTTTTCTATATTAGTATAAAGCCTTGATGATATCAAATAAGTCTTTTATGGTTCAATATGTATTTTATATATTGAATTGGCGTTATGAAGTTTGGTATTGCTTTGTATACATGCATAGTGGTTGTTCGATCTGCTTAGAAGATATGTACTACTCACCGAGCTGTTGTTGCTCATTCCACTCCTCCTTTAATCTTTTCGGTTCCTTGGTTAGTGGCGAATAGAGCGAGTGCGCCGTCGGTGGGAAACATTTTGGGGAGTTCTATTTTGGGTATGGCCTAAGGAAGTGGTGCACTTTCCTTGCTAGTGTTTGGTTTGTCTCGAGTTCTATTTGTATATTTCTTTTGGTGGATTATAGAAACTCGATGTTGCAACCAATCTGTTGGTCTATCGATATGTATATATATGGTTTGATATATATATAAGTTGATATCAGGTTGTTGGTTGTGTTTAAGGCTGCGTCCTTTGTGTGGAAGGACGGCCGTGTCATCCCTATTCTTTGTAGTTTTGGGGTGTGACACGCCCAGCCTCTGGCAAGGCCACCCTCACAGCCTGGGCAGCCTCAAGCTAGCCTCACCTATAGCCGACGAGGCTTGACTCTCATCAAATCCGACGAGGGTGAGCTTCGCCGCCCAGCACAAGCAACCCTCATTGCCTCTGGCAAGGGCTCGAGCCTTGCCAGTGGCTGTGAGGCTTGCCAGAGGCCGATGAGGTCCCAACACGAGCAACCCTCATTAGTGAGGGCTCAAGCCTCACCAGTGGCTGTGAGGCTCGCCAAAGGCCGGTGAGGTCCCAACACGAGCAACCCTCATTAGCGAGGGCTTGAGCCTCACCAGTGGCTGTGAGGCTCGCCAGAGGCCGGTGAGGTCCCAACACGAGCAACCCTCATTAGCGAGGGCTCGAGCCTCACCAATGGCCGTGAGGCTCGCCAAAGGCCGGCGAGGTCACCCTTCACGGCCGTCGCCCTTTGGCAACCGGGCTGGAGGAAAAAGGAAAATGAAAAAATAAAATAAAATAAAATATATTATTAAAAGTACGGCCACACCAAAGGCTGGCGAGGTCACCCTTCACCGGCCGTCACCCTTTGGCAACTGGCTGGAGGAAAAAGGAAAATGAAAAAACAAAATATATTATTAAAAGTTATTCACGTCAACGCGATCGTGTCACGTCAACTAACCAGCGCCCAGTCGGCAAAATCCGGCTAAAATTAGCTGGGAATAAATGAATTGGTACAAAGTGAAAAATGTTTAGAACTAAATTGGCACCAAGTAAAAAAGATTTATGATGAAATTAGCACTAATAAAATGTTTATAAATAAATTGGCACAAATACAAAAGATTTTGGACTTTTTTGACACTTTTCCAGCTTCTAACTCCTGTCACAAAGCTGGCAAGCACATGCCAAAGCCACCTCTCCATATCCTTCGGTAAGTAAATCAATTTTCCTCATAGATAGGTCGGCAAACGAACATTTAACGACTTAGTCAAGTAGGAATACTAAGAAAAGAGAAGTCTCCTCTCAAGATCTTCAGTCATTAAATACAAACTCCAACAACTATAAGCGCCGACCTCTGACCCCACTTGCTAAAGATATTGTCCAGAGCACGCATAGCTTTAAAATGCGTCATTGATAGTTAAGACTGGTGCCACTCCTTAAATGACACATTCAACAGGTGATGTGGGATTCAATTCATTCCTGCCCCCATTGCCATCCTCACGAGGCGTGCTCCTAGCGCATCCCTCTCGCAGGACCAAGTTGTTAAAATGATGGAACGGCGCGCTTCCTCCATACCAATTCAGTACAGATTGCATCATCGATATTCATTCTATCCTTCCATTATCTTAGGCCGCAAAGCTAAGTGGTAACTGAAGAGACAGTGGCAAACCTTGAACTTTGTCATTCACACAGACGCAGATTCTCCTATACGAAGCATTCACGCTACTACTACTACATCGCAACACCTACACTTTCTCCCCCGATGACTCTGCTTTTCGATGAATTTACACGATTCTAATTCACGCACGGTCGATTCATCGCATGCAAAAACCGGAATCGCATCTCAATCTCGCCGACAGACACCCTCGCACTGACCTGTACAGGCGGCGCCAGACGGGATCGGAGTAAGCGACGCGCTTGACGAACTTGCAGGGCATCGCCATGTTCAAGTAATCCGCACAGTGGGCCAGCGCGTTGATGTCCACGTCGGTGATCGACATTGCTGTCGTCGTCGTCCTCGGAGAACAGCCGCATCCCTTCGACGGATAAAGGTCCATTTTCGGCTCCACTGGAAAACTCCTGGCGCGCACGACGGTCCGCCGACAGGAGAAAATGATTCTCGATGCTTTGGGAGCTTGTCGCGTATATCTTTCCTCCGAAAGGTTTCCTCTCGTCTAATACAATCAGTCAGTTGAAAATATTTTTTTGTAAATTTATTAATTTTACATGTTCAGACACCGAAAAGTTGAAAAATAATTTTCTAAAAACAATTTTTCTATAAACGAATGGACTCTTTTACTTTACACCTTTTTTTTTCGGTGAAACTACTAAATATTACAATTCGCCTCGATTGCGGATCAAACCGGTTTTCCTTCTCCCCACCCCCTCCCCACCCCCACTTCTTGCCCGAGGAAGAATGTTCCTTCAGTCTATTAACTCTCCAACTTAATGTTCGATATGGTACATGAGAATTTAATAACTATAAGACTAGACTCGGCTAGACTCTAACCACAAACATTGTATCGTTTCAGTTCAATTCAGCTCCTACTAAAAGATCCTAGAAACACACAACATATTAAACAAAACCAGCTGCAACTCAAGCATTGCCTAGATCTTCTCTCAAGACACAGAGCTAATCCTAGTTGTATAGCTTGTAAAAAATATTAGTTAAAAGGTTGCATTTCCTCTATACCCTTTTGCGGATACTATAATCTAAGGATATCTTGGAATGTTTCCCTTCCGAAAGGATGACAAGCAAAAATTGAATAGGGGATCTGTAAACTCAGAGAAAAGGAAACAATCACTAGCGGCACGAGCAAATAACTAATCAACACATTCGAGACTTATTACCAGTTCATCTATCTACAAGGTTCTATCCTCTAAAATGACAATGATAAATGATCTGTCTTTTAGATAAGCAGCAGTAGTTATTGCTCCCTTCCAAGCTCTGCAGCTCAAAATCATGGATAGGAAGTGACACAGAAAGAAATTTACAGAAGAACACACTAGAGCCCCAATAACACTTTATGAACTGCTTCCCGAACAAATTAAAATATGAACACAACACTGTCATGAACCCTTGACTTCTGGTTCTGAGCCACACATTCAGATACCCACATCAGATTTCTTATCTCCTGCTCCCTCAACCTCATATATGCGAAGAACACGCCATAATGGAACTGCAGTAAAAGGAAAAAACCAGAGGAAAAACAAGTAAATGCAACATAGGCAAAATGTCAAACAACGTAATCCCTTTAACTACAATTAGATGTCAATCAACCAATGCAGAAATGCAAACCTGCTGCTCGAAGGCCAGGCACAGCCTTTTCACTTCCTCTTCATAAAATGCCTTGTCCAGCATCTGGCTCTCCCATAAGATAACTTGGAGAAAATGGACTGATATGGAGGATATTTCTCCATGACACCGCGAACCTGCAAATTTACACCACAAAAGACAATTTCAATTGCAGTGACCACATGCCCATATAACACATAGCAACCACTTACATCTTATTTTGCTTACCACTAGGGGAAAAAGTCACCAAAAAACCTATACTATGCCCGCTATGACACGTTTACCCCATACTTCTTCCTATGACACCAAAAACCCTAAACTTGTATCCATATGACACAATTCCCTAAGTACCAAGTTTTGGGTTATTGGAGTTGCAAAAAAAATAATTTTGAGGTAAATGCGTTGCTTGTGTATAAGTTTGGAGATTTCGGTGTCAAAAAAAAAAAATCTTGGGAGTAAATGTGTCACAAGGGTACAAGTTTGGGATTTTTTGTGTAAAAAAAAATTCAAGGTAAATGCGTCACAGTGGGCATAGTTTAGGATTTTTGGTGGCTTTTTCCCTACCAATAGCATGTTGTCATAAGAGAAAGGGCCAGAATATCCATTGGTTGGTTACTAGAAACTCGCTAGTTTAGCAGGAACTTCCTTGTGACAGACAACAATGCTGAAATCACGTTACATAGACAAGTAGAGGACTCTATAATGTTGATGAATGCCAATATAATCCATTTTTGAAGCAAAGCAGATGAGTGATCGACTTAATATAACAAATCCTGGTTAAACTAAAATAGAGCAAATCACCAAATGTACAGTCCTATGTGACAAGGGCACCCATCAGGGGAAGATGGTTATCTACTTCCAGATCCTACCGGTCCCTTTTTATAGTAGAATGATAATATAGCTCATCTACAGGAAATGGACTCCCATAATATATAACGCTGATGATGTCTGAAAGCTCAAATTACCTGATCAATATCCTCACAAACAGCAAGCTCTTCATGGCCGTAAGGATACCTATCACCAGTTGGAAATCGCAAAGAATTACTTACCGCTGTAACATGCATAGAAATAATGCAGCCACTACAA
Organism: Eucalyptus cloeziana; assembly: GCA_014182715.1. Lineage (NCBI taxonomy): Eukaryota > Viridiplantae > Streptophyta > Magnoliopsida > Myrtales > Myrtaceae > Eucalyptus > Eucalyptus cloeziana. The sequence continues at coordinate 24,753,421 of CM024642.1, forward strand.
CAAATTGTGTACAGATATCTTACAGTAAACCAAAATTAGAGTATAACTTCTTCCGATCATCCCTGGTGAGCTCAGTGCCGATACTGCAGTCAAAATACATTAATACCATCATGAAATTGCTTGAGATTTAAGTCATCAAGAGAAATTAAAGGAAATGGTAAAATTGAGACCACTCCTTAACCATTTATCACCTGTTTATTGTGATGTTTACAGCCCTTCTGTCAGCCTCGAATGCAAGCAGATCAGACATGATCTCTGCAGTGGCACCTCCAAGTTTCTATTTAGGAATTACACATGTAAGCAGTCATAAACTTAGAAAAGAAAACAATCACATGTTAATTGTAACATGACTGGGAAAACAACATATCTCTTCCAAGAAGGGAGCTATTTGCACCTGACAAAACCTGTAAAAGTCCTCGAGGTAGGCCTTGTAAAGAGTGTTTCTCATGATCTCAATGTTCATGTCATCCAAGTCCTACAGACGAAAAATAACATGCAACCTCTGAGATTAACCAATCCAAAGGTGGATATGCAGCTGATAAGTTGAGAAACCATTATATAAGACATTTAAGCATATAAACAGAAACAATTTTGACCAGTGATGTTATTAATTTTTTAGTAGTTCTTCAACAGTCCAACAACCAGCATCAATCTAAGCACCAGGCATGACTTGCCCTTTCACAGGGAGGTTGGTCAAGGTGAAGCCAACTAAAATCTGAAGTTCCTAGGAGTGCGAAATCATTGTCAATCCATTTAAAAGCTCCAGGATTTAAAATATGCTGCAACCAAGGTACTATACCTAACATGCACCATATATGAACGATGATACATTGATGACCTAGAGGAAAAAACTGATGGACATGTTGCCAAAAGACTGGGTGAAATAAAAAGAGTGAGATGATATTGAAAGTAGTACCTACTCTACATGTTTAATTTATGCGGGACACTTCCAATCAATATAAAGCCTTCAGCCTTTTCTTTTTCCCATAAAACCTCAGACTTTAAGAGCAACTGATACAAATTTCTACATTGGTACTTTAGAACAATTAAAATAAGATTTAATCCACTACCAGTAAAGCATTGTTTGAGTTACCATGAGAAAATAGATCATAAATGAAAGTCAGATGCAAATAAAGAAGCGAAAGGAAAACAAATGGCTAAGTCAAACCATCGGTACCTCTGACGTGATGCACTCAGAGAAATATGGGGCCAGAGGTGTGTCAACAAGAACCAATCTGTAAAGTTCTCGCATATTTTGAGCGACTGCCAGAGTTGCAATGCTGCATGAGGCCAATTAAGTACAACAAAGACTTAGAAGCCAAAAAAGAAGGTAAAATGGGGCTGAATAAAGTACAACAACAACCCAGAAAAAGTACAAGAACCTACTGTAGCTTGAAAATAATTGTGATTTGGCTCACTCATTACCCAGTCCATGTCTACAAGGTTAGCGGGTTACCTACTTACAGGGCAGGAATTTATTTACCTAAGGCGTGTTTCCTCATCATCAAAAAGGGGAAAAACTAGAGTGATTAGCAAACGGAAGTTGTGAGGGGGACAAAATTACCTGTCAAACATACCCAATGGGTGGCATTTCTCCAGCAGCTCTTGAACATCTCTTTCATGCAAGGTTCCAGTAACAATCAAAACAACATTGTCTATCATGTGACCATACCTACAATAAATAGAGGAACAAAGGCACCAAAATGCCGTGCTGATTATTTTTCCTTTATTTAAACTTTTAAAAATCATATTCTCTCTCCTTCCACAATAATCATTCAACCAACCCAATGCTAATGAAGGAATTAACATCCAACTGTAGATGCGGGCAATGAAATTCTGTACCACTAGAAGTGGCATAATTCTGGAATATGAGATGATAAAACAGAATTTTAGCTGGTACAATCATAACTCAATCACAGTCACAGGGTACCAATTATGACAGCAACATAATAGAAATAAAAATCACTTCAATCAGGAGCTCCCTGGCAAACATTAGCTACCTCTAGGACTACTACAACATACTTGTAATGCCACTTGGTATTTGCTTCAGCTTTCCAGTGATATTAATTGATTTCCACTGCAAGTTACAAAACTACACCATCTGCTCTGAAATGCGTGTCCACTTGCGAATAAGATAATTTTCAAGTGTCCATCGCATAAATCTGAAGTTTACATGTACCTAAATCACTAAAATATGCAAAAAGCAACGGAAAAGTTTGTTGTGTAGGGAAGAAAAAGGCTTGACAATTAAAGTTCAACAGAAATAGAAGCCATGAAGCGTACATCCATGTAATTAAGTGTCAATTATAAACTTCTAAACTTCAACTGAGCCAAGCTTGAAAAGTGAACGCCAAAATGAGACTGAAGAATTAAACCACAAGCAGTCTATTTGATTATTCCTTGACATAACAAGAAATGTGAACTGCCAGGACACAGGACTATGTTGCCGTGCAGCAAGAGGGGGATATCTTACGTAATATACTCCAAGAAAGTTGACAATGGTTCTGTGGCTTGACAAAGCATCTGCTTGTATTCATCAACCAGTTTAAGGGTGCACTTCTCCACAATAGTTGTCGTATGCAATGGTGAAGGTTCTGAGAGACAAGACAACGAAGGTTATAACTTGTGACTTAGTTAGCATGCATACAACAATAATATCAACATCAATAACACCCGAGTCTTGTCCCGCTAAGTGAGATCCTCTTGGGCCATCGCACTCTATATTAAAATGGGAACGAAGTAGGAAGTAACCCGGCGGTCCTTTTCTAACCCCTTGTCGCGCAGAAGGACCAAACATTATCAAGGTTGTGACTTCTGACGAGAACAGCTATTCATACCACACCGTCCCACAGTCTACAAAACTTATAATTTACAACCTTCAGATCCACATTTGGCCACTGAATTAAATAAATGCCGAACTCTCAACTGCATGCATGTTTCCTCTCCATATTTAATCTTAATTAATAGGTAACATGTGTCAAGCAGTACGGCCAATTCATGAGCTCCTCCACGGAAAAGGGAAGCTCCTACTCCCTCAGCTATCAGATTACTGCACATCCCAATTACTGCTAGAGAAAGCCGCCGCAAAACCAAGAGATCACGCATACAGTTGCAATGCAACGAAGAGCGATGCAATTAGCTCTTAGCCAAATCACAACTGAAAAAAAAAAATTTTAAAAAAATCTTGCAACCGATGTAGGATAAACGCAATCATGTGCTGATTAGCGCGCACATGAACTCCAGACAACCGGAAAACGAGCTCAATTGATCGAAAACGAGCAACAACTCAACCAAAGTACCAAGCTAACATCCCTTAATAACAGCGATCACCGTGCTAAACACTCCCGATGCCAAAGAATCCCGATTCAAGCGCGCGATCCGAGCGACCGACCGCAATTCGGCGCCTCGATAACGTCATCCCACTCTCTCGATGCAATCCTCGATAATCTCCGACCTCCGAACCAATCCACGGGAGGAAGGAAAAGGGGGACGTTACCGTTCTGGAGGTAAGGGCCGTACTCGGTGGCGGAGAGGTGCATCTTGATGTCGTCCAGGGTCTCGCACTGGCAGAGGTTGTTGTAGTCGGCGGCGGTGAGGAGGCTCGCCCGGTGGCCCCTCACGATCGCCTCCAGGTAGCCGCCGTGGATGTTGAACGTCAAGGCCTCGAACCCGTACATCTTCGCCGGGATCGAATCGGGTCGGAGCCGGCGCGTCGGGGGGATCCGGCTGAGATCGGGACGGCTGTGCGGCAGCGGCAGCGGCAGCGACAGCGAGGGAACGAATCGATGGCGAACGCGGAACGGACGGAGGCCTCTCCTTCCACGGACACGGGCCCTCGCGATGCAGATCTCGTTAGGGAGAGGAGAGGAGAGAGAGAGAGAGAGAAATTTCGCGAGGTGAGGGACAAGGGGAAGGGGAGGGTCAGTTCTGGTAATTCCAACACCCCTCCCTCGCGTGCCGACTGTGCTTTTCCGAAATTGCCCTCCCTTTTTGCTTGGTTTCACGGTTGGGAGTACTCGGACTGGTGCTGTTTGTTGGTGGATTGGGCCAGGCTCTGGCACAACCCGTGCGGCCCGGTGTGCCTTGGGGCCCGTTTTGGGCCCAACCCGGCCTAGAAAACTATTCTCTGAGCCCGTCCATTGTTTTTTAAACGCTAAGAAAACCTCTCTATTTTTTTTCTGTGTATGAAGAAGGTTCGGGTTGGACTTAAATCCGGTCGGTTCAAGGTAAGATAAGACATGAGCATAAAGTTAGGGACTAATTTGGTCAAGCTCACCCGAACTAACTTTCTCATGATCCAACCTACAAGACCCAAAAAAACAAGGGGGCATATTGGCCCGTTTGGACCTTTGATTGGGTTCAGTGGTGCTATCGCCCACGTATGGGGATCTCGATCTATGTCTAGAGATGCTCGATTTTGATAATCTCGTCCCATTGAACTTTTCAGTGGGGCAAACCATGTCACTTGGTTGATTGATGCATTAGTTTATCGATTACCTCTTCAAATTTCATATCAATCATTCCTTTGAATTATGAATTTGCGATAGCTAATATCATGATTGATATCAAGGGACATGACGGCATGGAAGATGGGATATACGTGATGCGATTCCCCCGCGAGAGCACTATAGTCCCAATATATAAATCAATTAATAATTGTCGAGTGAAATTGGGAAGATGTTGGATGACCATTTTTTGTTCCTGCTCTGTGGTTATAAATTGAGAAATCACGAGATCAAAAGTGAAATATGAGTTTTCTAAAATTAGCTCGTGTCGGATGGATGAGCCAAGCTCGAGTAGCAATCAAGCACAGTGAAGAGCAATCTAGGGGAAAAGAAAACAAAAATGACAAATTTGATAACCACGGTCGAGTAACTTTACACTTGTCCCATTCTCCATCTTCTGGAAGCGGCAATGTCCCCCCTACCCGACCTAGGGGAGACTAGATACAATCCCCAAATTTTGAGAGCGAACATCATGGGAGAGATCCTCTGCATCTCCGAAATGGTCAGACATGCTTTGAAAGACGAGAAGATATTCCTGCTGCTGCTTCTGCGCGACAAAAGCAACTCCATGACGGCACTCTCATCCGTCCCTATCACCTCCTCCATTTAGAGAGAGAGAGAGAGAGAGAGAGAGGGACGTACCAAGTGGAGGACCCGGTGGACTCTGAGTGAACGTGGCATTTAGATCTTGTGAACCTCAAATGAGATCCACCCGACTCGAAAGCTATGCACGAATGGGTGCGTTTTACTGTTTGGAGCTTTTTGCAAGCAGCTTCGGGCTCCAGATGCCTTGAGTAAAAAATTCTAGGGTTTGGCAACACAGTCTTAAAGCCTTCGATCTAAAGTTTTCGTTTTGAAAATGTTTAAAGCTCCGAGCTACTCTCACTCGGTTTTGAAATTTCATAATGCGACTTGGAGGGCTGATGAAGGTCTTTTTTTCTCCTTTTTTTTCCAACTTTACTCTCGCTATATTATCTAAATGTGCTCTCATTTGGACAGAAGAGCTCAAGACAAGCTTAGATTCAATTGGCATCGCTCGTTGTTGGCAATTGTTTGCTTGGGATTGCGTGAGCTTGGCCCTTGGCTTGGGGTTGCGTGACAAGGTTCGCATCAAGGCAATGCAACAAGAGGACTGAGGAGGTGGCGAAGGCAGTAGTTTGCGGACAAGCATATAGGGAAATGTCGAAGCTTTGGGAATGTAAGATTGTGAGGCCAAGCATACATCTCCACCCACATTTGGGAAATGTCATAGCTTTGAATAGAATTATCTCGCATCAAAATCCTTTTTTTTAAATGCAAAATCATTCTTCCAAAGCTCACTCTAATGCTTTTAAAAACTATTACAAATTTTGTCAATTCAGTCATAAATTTTTTTAATTATGTTGATTGAACTTTAAACATTTTAATGCTATGTCAATTGAGTCCATTTGATCAGTTTTTGTTAGATATTGCTAATGTTGATACCAAACATCTTACGCAACTAGTGTTGATGTGAGCAATTGTTAATAATATTTTAATATTTTTTGAATATTTTATTTATTTATTCTCTTCTTTTTTTTTTTTTTTCTTACTATTTTCTTTTTTTCTTTTTTTGTTGCTATTTCTTTTTCCCTCCATCACCCGTTGCCAACCTGCCTCAAGCAAAGCCACCCTCACCAACCTTGGGTAAGGGATGCCTAGGCTTAGGCTAAATAGGGCCAATCTCACCTTCACCCATCAACAAGGCTTGACGATAAATGGCTAGTGAAGGGAAAAAAAAAAAAGTAAAGAAGGAAAATAGATTAAAAAAAGGAAAAATAAAATAATTAATAAATAAATAAATTTGGAAAAAATAATTTATTAAAAAATGTCTTTAGTAGTGCTTGACTATGCCACATAAGATAGCTAGCATTCACGTTAATAATTTCCGGCCAAAATTGGTTAAATAAACTCATTTGATAAAATGTGAAATTATTTATGACTAAATTGACACAATTTAAAATATTTAAATTGAATTGATAAAAATGTAATAAGTTTAAGACTTTTTAGACAATTTTCTTTAAAAACCGCAAGTCTAAGAGAGAAGGATGTGCGTCACTAGCTTGACAAAAAAGAAAGAGATATATAAATTAGGAATCTCAATTTTGAGTATGCTCATGAATTCACATGCATTACTACTATATTGTCTTCTTTTTTTTTTTTTTTAAAGAGAGTACATTTATTTTTCTTTTCTTATTCGAGTTAATGAATTGCATAGGGTTGATGAAATGGTCAAGCTTTCAATCTAGTGAAATAAATTCATGTTCTTATCATAGCACCCCCTTTCAAATTAACCTTGGGCCTTGTGTGCCTGTCATCTTGAAGGAGGAGTCTCGTTTAATGCATATATAATTGGAATAGTTTGCTTTAATCCATTGATCGGTCAAGTCGAAAATTCAAATTCCCCATATTGTTAAAAAAATGTTATTGAGGGCTCCAGGCTCCCGATCTCTTATGACATAGCTAAATGGATAAAGAAATAGAAGGCATCAAACTTAAGACTACACGACAGCAGCAATGGTTACAAGGTTCTTCTATTCTTAATCCATTTTTGCCCATTTTGGGTAAATGGGTTATTATCGATTTCTGTGCCGTAAATAATTACAAGTTAAAAAGTATATTCATCTCAGGTCAAAATCTCTATTGGAAATAGATAGTATACTTTCGAATGGTAAGTGGTCAGATAGCCAAAAGTAGCTAACTTTTTTGGCGAGGGAATATAATCTTCATCGATCACATCCATATTCGCTTTAAATGCAAAAGAGAGTAATTGAAAGCAACACATGATTGGTGTCATCGGTATCCATTAATGGAGTTGTTTAGGAGCTAATTTTGCTGCTTAAGCTACCCCTTTTTTTGGTCAGATCTTAAGCTATCTTATTTAGTTTCATTTCGGGGTTTGTGTATTCTTTTTTTTTTTTTGCTTCGTGCTTTTCCCAACTAGGGCACGGTGACGGCCTGTGGAATCTCCTAAAGAGGAGGACGAGAATCTGTGCCTTTGAATAAAGGGGGATGAAATGCCGCCAAGAAAAAGAGAGAATGGAAAGATGTAGAAGGCATCAAAGAATATGACGAAAAAGGAGAAGGAACATTTCAAAAGCATTCAAAGTCAATAAAATGGAGATAAGGCTCAAGACCTAATCACAATTAAGGTCGTGATTAAGTTAAACTGTTGTGGACCGAATCTAATAATATTCACTCTCGAAGAAAGGAAATAGGAGAAAAAATTGAAAAATGTAAAAAAAAAAAAAAAAAGAGGCTTTCGTTTGGTCTCTCCATTCATGTTTTTTATTCAAATTTCTCTCTCTTTGTAAGCTTAAATTTCCTATTAATTTCCATTCAGTTGAGAAAAATCGATTATGCGAAATAATAATGTGTTATCGATTATGATAATACTTAGAATCTCACTCCCTAGTACTTTTCTAGGTTCATTACATCTGAAGTTTCTTTTTTTAATTAATGTCCCCGATTAAAAAATAGTAATTAGATCAATAAATACCCAAGGTGCGCAAGATTCCCGGCTCTATGAACTAGCAGAGGTCTCCAATGCACTCCACATATTATTATTCCCATAAGTCGGGGTTGAATCGCCCACGGGCAGAGCTGACCTCTCACAATAATAAAACAAATAAAAACAATATTCTCACCCCACATTTAATTGCAAACATTATTTTAATTTCCCATGAATCCCGATATTTTCTCTTTATTAATTCGAAACATTCGCTTCGGTTTTGATTCACCGAACTTGTCCATAAAGTTCTAGGACACTCCTCGTGAAATGTTTTTCTAAAATAACTGTACCTACACTCGTTTTTACCTAAAAAATCACGTGAGATTGACTTTTTTTAACTGTCTTGACATTTTCGTAAAAAGACAAAAAAAAAAAAACAAATTATCTAGAAAAAAAACTCATGAAATATGTTGGAAAATTTAAAATGTTAGAAAATTTAAGTTTTTAGGAAAGTCGATAATTGTACTATAAAGTTTCACATTGTATTAGAGCCTTTATAGACCGAGGAAGTGCCATTAAGTATATTACAAGGCGATGATCACGGCAACCTTATGTCGGCTGCATCGGTGCGTCAAAATCATCATTATCGAGTATTGTATACGCTATCTTCAGTTGTTTGTTTCGCCAAATTGACATTATCGTCAGACTCGTCATCCTCAAAAGAGTTGAATCCTGAAATTTCTTCGCCGCCAAGAATGCGGGAATTACGCCTCGATATCTGTATATTAAGAAGACTTCATATACCTCACGAAAAATAAAAAAAGTCAATGAAAATAAGCTGCGAAACTGAAAGGAAAAAAAAAGTAGCAAGTTAAGTGAAATTAAGAGAACTTGGGATTTAAGAGAGAGAGAGAGAGAAATTAAAAAGGAAAAAGAATGAAAAGGAAAAAGAGGGAGGAGGGAGACTAGACCGGGAAGAAAAATCCGCTGTTTAGGAAACGGCCCACTGGAATGGCAAACATGGCAGCCCCTGGTTTTCCCTCTCCTCCCAACAAAACCAACCTTCTCCTCCTTCGTGCTGCTCCATCTAACCTCAGCCGTTCCTCGCCCTTTATATTCGGGACGACGACGACGGCGACGACGATCGCGATCCTGTCCCTTCGTACCCCACCATCCCCCCGCTCCCCTTTCATCGCCCCCCTGCCCACCGACGAGCGATGCGAGGTTTCAAGAATCCCCCGCGGCTAACCGACTGAGGAACGTTGCGCCCGTCTAACCGTCCCCTGTCTCCCCTGCCCTTTTGGCTGTTCGTTCTCCTGTTCGCTCTCCTGTGCTAAAGACAGGATCTTCTCGCGTTTTTCGCAGTACCCAGGTTGCCGTTCCGGGTAAAGGTACGATCTTTGGCAGTAGCGCAGGTCTGATTGGGGAAGTCTTTCTTTAGGTCGTTTGTTCTGTGGAAGTGAGCGGGAACCCGGCGCGGTTTCTTGCGCATTTCGGTGCCTTGAGTGCCTTTGGGTTGGGATTTCAGGTGGTGGCATTGGGATTTGTTGGGGGGAGGTTTTGGGTTGTTGATGGGGATTACGACCGCGGTGGCTGATAGAAAAGGTAAGGAGTGCCGCGAATTGTCGAGGGACAATAGCGTGAAGACGAACGGCAAGTCGAGGAAGGGCCGTCGACGCCAGAAGAGGATGTTGCCGATACAGCGGCTGTACGATACTTGTAAGGAAGTTTTCGCGGAAAGCGGGACCAATATCATACCGTCTCCTGAGAATGTCGAGAGGCTAAAGGTGGTTTTAGGTATGTTTCTATGCGTGTAATGCACGATTTTGCTTTGTGCCCATGAAACCGTATGATGTGGTAATTTTGTGTCGTGATGGAGGATCATTGGATTGTCCCTTTGAGTTGTTTAGAAATAGAGATAGATTGGTTTTGTGCGGTGTGTTCTGATTGAAATAAAGAAATGTAATGTGCGTGTAGGTTAATTTACTGTCTACAAGTGCGTTTGCCTGAAGATCTCTGAGTGTTTTCTTGGAATGGTTTGGGTTACTTTCGGCTCGCCGATTGGTGGAAAACTTGATTGTGCTGGTGATGATATCTACATTTGTCCTGGCTCTTATATCATTTGGTGGAAAGCTTCGCATTACCAGCACAGAATGCTTTCATTAAGTCCAAATTTCTGTCGAGTAGACCTTGTTGTTGTAGACCTTGTTGTTGTGAGCATTCTTAATTAACAAGTTAACAAATAGAGACTTAAGCAAAGGGTTGGATCAAGGCTGGTGTTCAGGATTATAAACTGACTAATTATACTCCTGACCATGAACCCGAAGATACTGATGTCGTGGCAGCATTCCAAGTAACTCTTCAACCTGGAGTTCAGCCTGAGGAATCAGGGGCTTGTTTAGGTGCTTTGGAAATGGCATCTTTTGTATTGTTTAGGTCAAGAAAAGGGCTTCTTTAGTTTCCCTTCATGGTCTCAACATGATCGACATGGCTTGTTGTTTGAAGCCTTAAGCAGCCAAGTTTTCTAGTAATCAAATACTTATTCTTAAATCAAGTTCAGTGGTTTTTTTTTTTTTTTTTTTTTGGCCATATTAAATCAGGTTCAGTTTACTCATTCGTTATTAGGCTATTGGCAAGTTCAATGTTTTGTTTGAGGTTAGCTGGGATGTGAGATGAGCCAGAATCAAGAGGTTTGGCCAACAAAAAGAAAAAAATTAATAACAGGCGAGAGTGGGGTGACCATCAAATGGTGGTTTGGTCGAAGTACGGTCACAACTCTCAAAGGACATGGTCTTAAAGTAATTTTTTATCCTGGTATATCTGGTCCCAAGTTTTTAAGGTTTTTCATCTGTTCCATGAGATTAACATAAAGTATTTTTCTGGAAAGTGGGAAGCACTGGAGCAGGAGGTGAAATCTTTATGCTTGGATGATTTGATTACTTGTAATTGCTTGCAAATATTTTTATGGTGTTTCTGCCGAAAGTGCAGTTGATACAGTGGTAGACTTGAAATAACACGGACACTGATTCTAAAATACTGATGCCACCAGCCTTTTCACTTATTGATCATGTGCTGACCTTTACAGATGGAATTAAACCTGGAGATCTTGGTCTGACTGCTGATATGCCATACTTCCAGTCATCTGTCACTCAGCGACACCCAGCAATTACATATCTGCATCTCTGTGAATGTGATAAATTTTCGGTATCTAACAACTCTTTCCCTTTTTGTTTTCCTTGTGGGCATTGAAATCAATGGTTAACAAAGGATTGGAATCCTGTTGTGTTGACCAACAATGGTTTTTTTGGATCTTACAGATGGGAATCTTTTGTTTACCACCTTCGGGCGTCATTTCTCTACACGATCACCCAGGAATGACGGTTTTCAGCAAGCTTCTTTTCGGGACCATGCACATTAAATCATATGACTGGGCAGTTCATGACCCAAATACATCTGCGGCAAATTCATCACCCAGTATGCTTCTTTCCTAGTTTTATAGAGCAAGCTGATTTCGCCCAAACTGTTTCAAATACTAATATTCATTAGCAGACATCAATTAAATCATATATGACTTTTTGCATTTACTCTGACATCCCACTTTCTGGCAAATAATAAATTGTTAGATTCGTCCCTGTTACAGGATGTTAAATTTGAGTAAATCTTGGGACTACGCATGGATGAAATCTGATGCCTGCAAATGTTTGTACCAAGTTGATTAGAATGAGTTGCTCTGGAGAGCTTAGATCTTTGAAATTGGGCATCCTTATCCAAGTTTTTGACATGATGTTATCTAAAATTCCCAGGTGTCCTGACCATTACTAGTAACTCGGGTTACTGAGAAGCTTTCCTTAAGAACTAAATATTGCAATTTACTATGTGATGTATAGCATGCATCGGATCAAGTAACTTAAAAATGTCTTGGCATATTCGTTTCTTCCGCAGCTGTGCCTCCTGGGGTGCGCCTAGCAAAGGTGAAGGTTGATTCCAACTTCACTGCACCCTGCAACACGTCCATACTTTACCCATCAGAAGGAGGCAACATGCATTGCTTCACGGCGGTAACGGCCTGTGCTGTTCTTGACGTACTGGGTCCACCATACTCTGACCCAGACGGCCGACACTGCAACTACTACTGTGACTACCCATTCTCCAAATTCTCAGGTCTGTCAATTATAAGTTATGAAACCGGAAGTTTGCTCTTCATCAAGATGTTTTTGTTTTGTTGTTTCACATGTGGTTGCGCTCAATGTTTTCCTTCTGCAATCGCAGTTGCTGGGGTTTCAGTGCCGGAAGAGGAGAGAGATAAGTATGCATGGCTTGAAGAGAGGGAAAAACCCACGGAACTGGCCGTGGTGGGAGCACGGTACACAGGCCCGATGTTTGTGGAGCGTTGATGATCTTTGCAGAGATTTCCCCCATTACATTCTTCTACATGCCTATTCTCTGTGAATGCTTCCGATTTTAGATAGCAGTTCAGACTTTTGTTTTCTTTTCCTATGGAGCTCTTTCTCTCTTCTCGGGGTATATGAACGAGGCACTTGGTGCCTTCCTCCTTCCTTCTTTATGGTTTCCTTTTTCTTCTCGTTACACAGCATTAATGTACATAAAAACACGAGAACTGAAGAGAGATAACCTTCTTCCTGCAGAGCAGAGAGGGAATAGTATGAATTTGTCTTGAGAATGTCAAGACAGCCTTCTTCCTGCAGAGCAGAGAGGGAATAGTATGAATTTGTCTTGAGAATGTCAAGACTGCAAATTTGTTCTCTCTGCGTGTGGGATATCGAATGTTGGGTAAATCTCATGGATTACAATCTCTTGAACGGGAAAATCAAAGAGTTCTCATCTCTTGTTTTCAATTGGAGAATTTGTCTCGAAACAACCCGGAGAGCAGAACGAATGTATTTCTTGAAAGACCTTCAAAACTTAGCGTGTGATTTGTATTGCGTGTCCGTCGCAGCAACACTCATTTTCTTCTCTATGCAGAGATTTTGGAATGGATGACTATTCTCCCTTCACCATCCAGATGTAAGTTTTGAGGCATCGGGTACGCCTTCGCCCCACGTGGTTGAATTCGAGAAGGCGTAATTGAATTCGATGTTTTCTTCTCGTTACTCAAGATCGCCTTATGAAATGCCTAGGGAAAGTGTCACGCGTGTTTTAGTCAAATTGTGATAGAGTACGATAGCTAGAGACTCGACGATTTCAGTTATTAAAATCCAGTTGATCAAACCCATAATTTATTCCATGTGGTTGTGCAATTGGAAGAGTTATGACTCCTCGACGTAACGACGACAGCATCCGAGCATGGTGCTTGCGGTAGCACCGTCCCCACCATCTTCTTCCACCGTGTTTATGTTAGAAATGTTTGACATTTCACGCTGCCGTGTTATTATTTGCTTCTTGATTTTGTTTCGTATCTAGCATGGATTAATCATCTTTATAAAATGACCAAAAAAAAAAAAAATCCTTTTAAAAAAAGTCATTAATGTCTTCTAAATGAATGTGAGGACGACACTAAGCGTTCATTCTATCTTAACTTGATAATTTCTTTTATATTATAAAGTAGGGGAATTTCCTTGAACTATATATTCACCAAACTAAAAAGAGCTGAAATTTTCTTTGCCGTTTATTTCTTTACCAAATCAATTAGACAACCGATTGAAGCTTCAATTGAAGGAAGAAGTTTCAAATCCTAACCCCCTTTTAATTTAGTATTGAGGAGACATCGTCGGTTATCGATTCGTCGCCTTTAAACAGTGGTTGGTCGACCTTGTTGAATCCGTCGTGCTAGAGCACGACTCTGGCATCATTAAATATATGATTGAGAAAGGATTAGGAGACCCGATGTGGTGAGTGTGATGTTCATTCAGCTGTCAATTAGAACTATTCCAACTGGGTTTTGAGCTCTCGAATCCTCTGGGAAGAACCATTAAACAACGTCGTTGGCGTCATGGAGGTGAGCTGATCGAAGCTTTTATTAATAAGGATGACCAAGTTTGGCTCCAAGTCTTTGAAATTTGTAGGGTTGAATTGCTCAGAAGCCTCGGTCAACATCAATGTCGACACCCTTTTGTAAAAGAGACAGCAGCCATGGTCGTGGGGCGTGTTGGCTCTCTCAGAGTGATCTCATCTCCTTCATTGTCCCGAAAAAAAGGGAACGTAGTTTTAATTTTTCAACGGCACTAATCAAAGATTCCTGAAGAAAAATAGGGGAGATTAGGCGGTAATGTCGCGAGTAACGCCAAATGATATCGGTCCCCTTCATCAATCGGAAGCAAACAAGTGTTCGATTATGTGATTAATGTGTGACGAGATAAGTCGATCGCTTTTTATTTAAAATGATTGTACTCATATCTTATAAAGAGACGCAACTTTGTCTGTTTAAATTTGGAAATGAATCTTGGTCGTAATTGACTTAAATTAACATGACGTGAAATATGAGCTGCATAACGTTTTTCTCCTTGCTACGGCATGCGCTAATTCTGTTTTCACATAAATGGTTGAGGCTCGAAGGGGAAAAATATATATGAGTACAGGATGATTGTTTATACAAAAATATAGAAAGCACAAGCTCAAATGGCAATTTTTCTTTTTTTTGGCAGAATCCTTCTTAATAAATTTCTTATAACGATTCGAAGAGTATTTCATATATCGGTTATGTCATGCGTTATAATTAAGAGTTGATAGAATACCAAATTCAAAATCATTTTGTACCATTCACCATAATATTTAATCATCGTACTAAACCGCGATCAATTGGCCTTTCTTCTCCATGTTAGCGATATAATCCGATACCGAAAAAGTCTCTCGCATGCAAAGACTAAGGCCTTGCACAGATGAAGTAATTCTGTCAGCAGAGTCCAGTGGCCCTCCTAGTCCTAGCTAATCTCCCAAAACACAAGCTGACCTTTCGTTTAGCATAAATGCTAGCATGCATGCCCACATGAGGGCTGATTGATTTGTCTTCTCGAGGAAGGACCAAGATGCAGAGCCCAAATCAGGTCAATGAAGTAGGACAGCGATTGGTCTCGAGTTTCAAACCCCGCGTACAACGAGCGTATTGACCGGAAAACTTAACGACGCAGCACCGGGGTTGCTTCCTTTCAAACTTTATAATATTCTCCAGAAACCGAACGCCCACCGTCCAACGGGACTTACTGGATCACCTACTCAGCCCCGGTTTGACCATCCGCCCCATGTGACGTCTCCCTCCCTCTGAGCAGCGCGATTCAATGCAGCAAGACACCGTCAATGACAAATCTTATTATCAAAATAGTCACGCATCATGTTGCTGCTTTCAACTCTCTCTCTCTCTCTCTCTCTCTCTCTCTCTAAAGCTCCTGTCTGTCTCGAACGGCGAAGCGTTGAAGTTGAACGTGTGCTGTTTTCTTCGCCTTGTACTAAATTCTCGCGGTGAGAAATGGTATTAAAATGGAGGAGGAGCGTGAGACGGAGTTGTTGACATTGTCTGTGCTTTCCTGCGTAAGGTGATGTGTGATCCAGATAAGCATTTGCGAGTTCATTTTCTCGTCTGGACAAATGGGGTTTAAAGTCAACTTACGGCCAAGTTGCTTGGCTTGCTTGCTAGGGTTTTCTCGAGTTATAAGAAGAAGGCGTCGTTGGAGGGAGGGAGAGAGAGAACACCAGATAAAGAGATGTTGAAGCTTGTTGAGAAGGATCCACCATATCCCCTTCAAATGCGCATGTTCGACATACTTCAACAAGAAGCTCGAGAAATATCCTCTTCGAACTCTTCCAATGAAGAGGCCGACGAAAAACCTCAGCTCGTGTCTCTTTGCCTCGGAAGGAGCCAACATATGAAAGACAAGAAGGAAACGGGCGAGTCCGGCGATCCTACACAAGACATCAAGACCAGCCTCACTCTGGGGTTGGATTTCAAGGGTGAATTCTCGTCAAAGCTCGCACCAGATCTTCATCGCAAGAGCCGGTTGGAATTGGACAATCCGGATGAAGAAGAAGGGAAAGAAACTTGTCTGTCGAGGATTCGGAAGACGACTTGTGATGGTGAAGATAACGAGGTTTCACAGCAAGAGCAAGTGAAGAGAGCTAGGGTTTGCGTGAGGGCCAGATGCGACACACCCACGGTTAGTACTCCTTTTTTCATGTGCATCCTCTTTTGTTGAACTCAAAGGCATATGCACCTGTATGTCGGAGTCACCAACTTCCAGCTAATGGTCTTAGCGATGCGTGTCTGCGTGCAATATTTGGGCAGATGAACGATGGATGTCAATGGAGAAAATACGGACAAAAGATTTCCAAAGGGAACCCTTGTCCCCGAGCATATTACCGTTGTACGGTTGTCCCGGCATGCCCCGTCAGAAAACAGGTGAATATTCATGTTCAACCAGTGTTATTGCTTGTGGCTGTTAGCAAATGTCTTGAATGCTCTTTCTTTTTGTTCATAACTCTATGGTGTTGAGGGATAATGTTCTTGAGGGTCGTAGCCTGTCTAAAACATGTCCAATTATGTTGTGAAACGCTCTTTGACTGTAAACTATGTAGCTTACAGTACTTTGAATAGAAAATGTCAAAATAGTTCAGGAATATTAGGTTTCATACATTTCTTTTTGGTCGGTAGGTTTCATACATTGAAGCACTATGACAAGCTTGGCTCAAAGAAGGCTAACGTTGAAGCATTTGCCATCAGTTATATTGAAGTAATCCAATTAAAGAATCTATTGCACTCTCGAATTAAGAGCATAATTGATTACTCTTTCAGTCTCCAATGGAATTATAAATTTATAAGGTGTTAAGCACTTAGTATGGATACGCTAAGTTCTCGGATTCTAATTATAACATCGCCGGTATATAATTACAAGGGTCACCCTTGCCAAGTTGTGGGTGGAGCTTTATTGAAGCATGTAGGAAACTGGACATGGCGAATTTCTTGCATCCTTGAAAATTAGTCGAGCTAAAAAAATTCAGATATCCCTCATTATGAAATAGGAAAAAGGAAGTAACACTCTTTCTCGACTTGCCTGAGCTTCTCGTCGGTTTCATTTTTTCAGGTCCAAAGATGTCCTGAAGACATGTCCATATTGACCACCACCTACGAGGGCACTCACAGCCACCCGCTTCCCGTTTCAGCCAGGGCCATGGCTTCCACCACCTCGGCTGCGGCTTCCATGCTCCTGTCTTCTTCTTCAACCTCCAACTCCGATCAGTCCAGCCTCTCTGGTTCCACGTTCCACACAGGCCCGAGCTTCAGCACGTTCGACAGTTATTCAAGAAGCAGGCCCATCTTCCTCCACCCAAACCCTGCCTCGGCTCTGAACCCAACAATCACTCTAGACCTCACTGACGATGCGCCACCATCCGCTTCGATTATGAGCCACTTCAAGGCCAAGTCCAACATTGGGCCGACATCTTTATTGGGCTACGATTACACGAGCGGCCGTCCCATGTTGTTGCCTGGTTATGTCAGGGCCCAAGCTGGCCCATTTGGCCAAGAGAAGCAACCCCAGCAAGAGCAGATAAATCACGGCACCACCGGGGACAAGGACCAACAAATTTATTCTCAACAGTCCCTGACGGAGACCCTGACCAAGATGCTCACGTCGGACCCGAGTTTCCAGTCGATTGTGGCGGCGGCCATTTCGTCCATGGTTGGAGGCGATAAGGCACCCACCGGCCAAGGCGGGACAGGAAGATTTGGCCCAGCCGGACTATGAAACATCGACGATGTTCTCTGTTTTCTCCTAGGTGACAAGCTCGGACGAGACTCCACAACAAAAACACCCTTCACTGGGGATAACAAAAATGCTAGTATGCACAAATTTTTCAGTTCCGCAGATGTTGATGACTTCCAATAATCATGAAGGCCTAGAACAGAACTAGTTAAATTCTCACTCCGACTGCCTGCAATTCTAGTTTTCTCGTGGAGATAGGGAAATGGATATTGCATTGCCCAGTGGTACTTCGTTCACATTGATGTCGTATATTAAGGCACGGCAGCACCAAAAATCGAATGATAACCTACTAATATCAAAGATCAAAAAAGACGCAAGCCGAAATGGAGTGCAGAAGCACAAACATGGATGGCGTGTGCTTGTCTAGCGGTGAAAAGAACGTGTGCAGTTCATCCAATCCGTCAATATTCTTTGCTCTTTGTTCGACTGAAATGAGGTCGAATTCACGGATCCTGTCGCTGCGCTTGCTGCTGCAGAGGGTTGGGGACTTGGAGTAGAGTGATTTTTGTGATCCCGGGTGTCGGACAACGGCATTTCAAAAAGCTTGTTGTCCATGTTTATTTGGAATCTTCTCTTTCTGTTGACTTTATTTATGGTTCAAAAGAGTCACGTAACAAAAAGAAAAATGTCAAGAGCTTGCGCGCATGGGCTTGGGTCGAACCAAGTGTAAAGTAAGATTTCGCCGGTCCCTTTGCGCAAGAAACATGCACGAGGCGCGGTCTAATGTTTTTTCATATAATCAGATCAAGATCTTATCTAGAAAAGCCTACTTCAAAGTATATTACATAGTTTCCTGCTTTCGACCATCCTTCATCGTTCTATGAATCCATGAAGCACTCTCCTCCTCACGCTCTCTACCGGTTTCACACTTCCCCGTTTTTCTTGCTATATCCGAATAGTGCGGTGCACACTCAATCGAAAGGTCTATTTATATCTTCGATATACCTATTATCAAACTATAATTAAGAAGTCTGTTTGAAATTGCGTCCTTCCAGTGAAACAACGTTCGTGTCATTCTCCCATTTTTATTGATTTCGGGGTGTGACAGTCTGTCAAGCAAATGGACCCGAATTAATGTCCATAAATGTTCTTTACGAGCCACTTTTTACGCGTTGGTAAATACATGAGCAAGGCGGGTATTCAACACAAAGTAAGAAAGGGGTGGCCAATTCCAAGGGACCTGATGACTAGAGAAAGCCTGCTGTCACCTTTTGTAATGAACAATAAGAAGCTAATCTCTAGTCCGTCTTGGAGTCCTATGTTCGGGTTATTTTTCCATATGAAGAACTGTGTTTTAGAAGTCGCACGACGTCACAATGCTTCATATAATCTCAAGTTTAGAGGAGAGAGAGAGAGAGAGTTGCTGTAATGAATAATCTCGTTTCTGCATAATTTCAACGTGCTATTTCAATGGACTGTTGTATCCTGAAAAATAGTAGCAAAACACTTTGTGCACTTATGAATGGCATAATCTTACTCTTGAGAACCGTGCCTACACACATTGTAATTTTTATTTGTGATTCGTGAGAAATTTTCTCATGACATAGTCGACGAACAGCGTGCAAGCACTTTTCTCAAGAGAAATTTCCGCACTTTAGAGAGTGCATAAGGTGGGATGTGCAAGTATTTTGTGAACTAAATATACATGCACATATATATGATAAACCAGTAGTTTGGTATACAAGATTATGTGTGCACGCACATATATCTTGTGAACTAAGTATACACGTGAGGTCGATTTATATCATGGATATACCTATTATCAAAAGTATATATATTTCCATCATATACATACATATGTATACACGCACATATATCTGAGAAACCAGTAGTTTGATTATAATATCAGAGTTTATATACTCCATTAAAATGAATACACGCATATCCAACTGACATTAAACCCAACAAACTCATATCAGTCATATATAACTCAGAAATATACAACTAAGTTCATCAAGTAACACATTAATGGTATAATCTATTGACTAATATTGGGTTCAAATATCTAACCATGATCACACTTAACGCCTTGTAAAAATGTCAACCGAGATTTCCTCTTTGGTGAGCTCTTCACAGGATTTCCTCTTTGGTGAGCTCTTCACCTGTGAATCGCTCATCTAGAGTTAGCTTATCATCTGTAGATGGATGGGCAATCCAAGATCTTATTGAAATTTCAAACTCTCAATAGGCTTGCGAAGCTTTCTATGTCAACAAGCGTGCCAAACAAAACGGAGGAGAAATGCAACTGGTAATAAACTATCAGCCTCAAAACGTAGAGCTTGCACACAGAACTTAATTTTGCTACTACTGAAATATTGCTTCAAATCAACTCTCTATGTTATTCCACAGCTCAAAAATTGGATCACGCACTTTAAATTTCACATAAATTCAAATATATGACATAACTCCAAAAATTTCTCTGATTATATGAACTCAGGGCTCGAATCTTTAGTAGGCACTGATAAACATAGTAAATCTGGCCCGCTAGGCATCCCAAATGAATTTTTCATTATCTTTTTCTCCTCTTTTCTTCGTTTTTCCCCCTTTTCTTTAACCTCCCGACACTCTCCCTTTTATATAACTCTCAACGCGTCTTTCTATTTCTGCGGCGGTGGGTTTTCCTCTCTTTGTCCTTTTTTTAAACCCTTTGACTCTTTGACCAGTCAAATGGCCAAACGCGCCTCGAGCAAATGGTGCCGCCAGCTCTTGGTTTGGTCAAAGTCAAAAGTCCGATTTGTCGTGCAAACATCGGTATCGAGAAAATCAATAAAGCCCTTTTCAATTTGGACAAGAGCAAATCTCATCAAAGCTCACTAGCTACTTCCTTCCGTGCGGTTTCCTGGTGGACATTTCTGAGTAAGATTTTGGCTTTGTCGACGATCACAGTCGGAACGGCAGCAAGAGCTGGTCGCATACTCTTTACTCATATGGCTTGCTCTGCTGCAGTTATATTCTCCCCAACGACGAGATAACCTATTTTATCACTCCAAGAAGAATAAGCAAAAGTCTATTCGTATTCAAGAATCTCCAAGCCAAACCCAAGTTCATGGGATCCTTTGTTTGGAACTTAATAGCCATACTAATCATGTGGGCTACTTCAGCTTTTCCAAACTCTTCTTGTAGTCCGACATCAGAAGCGAGTGCCCTTCTTCGCAGCGGGTGGTGGTCCGATGATGTGACTGGCAACGGTAGCTTGTCTCCATGCACATGGCCTGGCATCTCGTGTGACGCCCACGGTAGCGTCGACGGAATTGTCCGGTGGGATTTTTACTATGAGACGGAATTCAAGCTCGGCAGCATGGATTTCTCCCTCCTCCCAAACCTGGCCTCCTTGGTACTCCCTCTTTGGGGGCTTACTGGTCGTATACCCCTCCAAATATGCACGCTCTCGAGGCTCGCCCGCCTCGACTTGTCAGACAATTCCCTCTCCGGTGAGTTGCCTCCTTGTCTCGGGAACCTCACCATGCTCGAAGAACTTGACCTTCAAGGTAATCAGCTCCGTGGTCCGATCCCTCCGGAGCTCGGGACTCTAAAGAGGCTGGTCCGGTTGTTTCTCGGGTACAATAACCTGGACGGCACAATCCCTTCGTCTATAGGCAACTTGAGCAACTTGACATACCTGTATTTGCAAGGAAACCGATTTTTGAGTGGATCGGTTCTGTTAGAAATAGGAAAATTAAAGAGTCTCACTCATTTGGATTTGAGCTTGAACAATTTTAGTGGAGAAATTCCCATCAAGTTTGGTCGTATGACCGCGTTGATTTATCTCGATCTCCACAACAATTCTATTTCCGGCACAATCCCTAGATCTCTTATGGAGCATTTTTACTATACATTCATCAACTTGTCATACAATCTGTTCACGGCCCGATTTCTGATCGCTTTGTCACAGCTCTTTCACGCGATGCATTTCTTGGCAACAAAGGCCTGTACATTGTGAAGGATCGTCCTCCTTTAAGGAGTGATCGGACTAAGATTGTGCTTGTTTTGGCTATATTCCCTGTGTTCTTTGCGGTTCTCGGTTCTTGCTTCTTCTTAAGACGTCGAATGAAGAGGGACGAGACAAAGGAGATCCAGAAAAAGACGGAGATTTCATGTCCTTATGGAATTACGATGGGAAGATTGCATACGAAGATATAGTCAAAGCAGCAGAAGACTTCGACATCAAGTATTGCGTTGGGACCGGTGGTTATGGTAGCGTCTATAGAGCAGAATTGCCCAATGGGAAGATTGTGGCCTTGAAGAAACTTCATCGTTTTGAAGCGGAGGACCCATCTTTCGTCAAGAGCTTTAGAAACGAAGTGAAGCGCTTAACAAGCGTGCGACACCGAAGCATAATTAGGCTATATGGTTTTTGCTTGCACCAGCGATGCATGTTCTTGATTTATGAATACATGGGGAGGGGGAGCTTATTTTATACATTGAGAAATGACATCGAAGCCGATGGAACTAGATTGGCCCAAAAGAGTGAATGTCATCTGGGATGTTGCGCACGCCTTGTCTTACTTGCACCATGATTGTGCCCAGCCGATTGTTCATCGAGATGTATCTACCAACAACATATTACTCAACGATGAAATGCAGGCTTTCGTGTCCGATTTTGGCACAGCGAGACTCCTGGATCCAGACTCTTCATCCAATTTCACCGCAAATATTGTTGGGACGCGTGGATACATAGCACCAGGTGAGCAATCTTCAATTGATTTTACTGAAAACAGAAGTGTTATAAGGATAATCAACATCGTTGCAGCCCCCTCATGCATTCCAGAACTTGTTTAGTTGGCCTTTTTATACTGATATGCAGCAACTTTTATAGCTTTCTTTCATGCTTGATTTCAATACAGAAAAATTTGGACATTCCTGCTGCGTAGACCTCGGCTTATTCATCTAACAACCCAAGCAAATTCTAAACAGGTTGCTTGGGTCAAAATTTTATGGGAAAGTTTTCTTATTTCCTACCTTTGATCCAACAAATTTATGTTTATCACACGCAGCCACTGTACACGTAGTGAACAAGTTCCCATGCTATGGATCATTAAGAGCAAGATTTAAATGACGATACACGTTAGAAGGCTTTGACTAACATCTAGGTGTCCCTTCTTTGTTACAGAAGACGTTGATTGATAACTAGTTTCAAAATCATCTCCGCTGTCCAGATTCTAACTCCAAGATATGACTGCACAACTTTGTGATTTTCTTTTTCACAGAGCTCGCTTACAGTTTGGTGGTTAACGAGAAATCTGACGTATATAGCTTCGGAGTCGTGGCAATGGAAACAATAATGGGCAAGCATCCAGCAGAGATCATATCGGTGCTATCGACCTCAAAAGGAGAAGAAATCATGTTACTCGACATGTTAGACCAGCGCTTGCCTATTCCGAAAAAGAGTTCTGTCGCAAAAAACATTGTTCAAGCGATGTCTCTGGCTCTTGCTTGCTTAAGTGCAGACCCAAAGTCAAGACCGACGATGAAACAAGTTTCTGGAGCTATTTTGGCTCAAAAATACCAATAGTCGAGCCCTTCCATGCAGTCTCATTGGCACAGCTTCGACAGAATCTATTCCGCACATGAACATTTTCATGGTCTTCTTAACAGCTAAATTGGCTAGGTACATTCTTGACAGAAGAAGAAAATAGTACCTTGGATGAATTTCATAGTTCTGGGCATTTTTTGATAGAAACTCCTTCCAGTCTGACAGGGACACAAGTGTAATTAATTCATGAGTGATTTGAAGTACCCAAATTGTTGATTTTTTTCTCATTTTACTATAAAAAAATTCATTATGGTCGTCGTCTTTATTTACTCAATAATTGATGCAAGTCCTCAAATTGACCATACAATTTCCACAGATGGTCTCTTTCATGGCAGTTCCTTGCAATTTCTCAACAGTCTTGTTGTGGGACATTAAACAAAAGAATTAAAATGGGGTTATGAATGGAGTAATGGATGATTAGAAGGAACAACAGAAGTTCAAGTACTCAACAATAGAAGTGTCCTTGAAGCAATAATAATCAATTTCATAAACATAAATGGACTCTTAAAATAATTGGGAGTTAACCTTTGAGTGAGGCCGTGATATCCTCAAATTTGACCCTTCTTGAGCTATACAGCTAAATGGATCGTTATTGTGCTGGCTCTCTTCCACAATTTCCTCACCCTTGTGACCAAAATAAAGGCAGATGCTCTTCTTCATAGTGGGTGGTGGCCTAACTCCATTATGGTCTATAATAACTGAAATTTTTTTTTGGTCAGTTATAATAATCGAGAGTTAACCTTTGAGGAGGACTGGAGAATTTTATATGGTCCATGAGAAAATTTTAGATCTTTTTCATCCGAAATTGTGGCTCTTGTTGAACTGGACATTTTTTAATGTATATGTTTGGATAATCTCACTTATCTATAACACTCGTTTCTCATCTAGCTTTTAGGCCTTGCTTCTTATTTCGACTACAACGAATAGCATGCAATTAGAGACAACAAAGAAAAATGGAAATTTCTTGTCGATAGGGAATTATGATGGGAGAATTGGATGTGAAGACATCATTAATGCAACAGAAGACTGCGACATCAAAATTGCATGATGAGTGGATGTTATAATAGTATTTATAGAGCGCAATTGTCCAATGAGAAAATCATGGCATTGGAGAAACTTCGCCGTCTTGAAGTAGAGGACACATCCTTTTTACAAGAGCTTCAGAAATGAAGTGAAACAATTGATGAAAGTACAATTTAGAAGCATAATTAAGCTCCATGGTTTTTTTTACACAAGTGCCATGTGTTAAGGGTGTATGATTACATGATGGAAGGGGAAGTCTAATTTGTGTTTTGAGAAATGATTCCAAAAGGGTCACACTATCGTTTGCTGTTTGGGATGCACAACCCACTTTGGTATTATTTTCGTGCAGTTTGATTGGAATGATGAGGATCTCTCTATCTAAGTTGAAGGCTTGTTAGTCAAAGAAGAAGAGCCAGAAAAATTTGGTCTACGACCTTTCCCTTACGATGGATTAGAAATTTTTAGGGTCAAAGATCACAAGTAGAAGTGTCATAAAGACCATGACTTTCCATGAACCATTGATTACGTATTGATCCAAAAATCAACACACATGACCCAAAAGACTTTGACTTCTTGATGGATGTGCACAAGTTCCGCCCATACGTGCAAGCTGGTTTAAATCCTTTTCTTTTGGCAGGTATGCTCGTTTAAATTGTAAATGAATCATAAAACTGCTAAATTTAGAGATTGCATAAGTGGAATATTTTGCTTGTCAGAAAATTTGTGCTATGACTCTGAAAAACTGATTGCCTAAATTACATCGACTTTTTTCCTTACTTGAAAAATCCATTGTGGCATATCATATATTGTGGCTCATCGGAAAGCGTTATTGAGAAATTACTTCTTATGGGTAAAATTCATAATTCCTTTATGATATTGAGAGATTATTTCGTAAAGAATTGCAAAGAGTAAACATTATGTGAGCATCATAATTAGGACTGAGAAATACTAAGAGTGTTTGAGTGACTCAAGAGCGGTTATAATGTCTTTTAATCAATTGATCCATGGTGAAATCTTGCCAAGCTCTCCCACGGACGTTAGACATCTTGACCAAATCACATAAATTTTATGTCCAATTTATTTTTTTGCTCTGTCTATTTACCGTTTGATCACTTATTTCCGCGACACTAAGCTTGCTCTGCCCAATCTCATAGTAGAAAACAATGGATTATTGATGGAGTGGAAGCGGAAAGAGTTGAGATATACCAAGCGAATTGAGCGATAAACCAACAATTCTCCACATTTCAGGACAAGAACATATGAGTTGTTGAGTGGGACATCCGCCACTTTAAACTTGGGCGATGACCTTTCCACAATGTGATGGCGGAAGACTCGAGCACTCAAAATTCACAAAATCAGACAGGTAGAAGACAAGATCCATTTTACTTTTCGAGTGGGCGCATGACCCATCACGTCCTCCGCAACGATGTGGCCACGTTGGTGCTCAGCGTTATTCTCACGAAACATCTGTTACAATTCGTCTAGTTTCATACGAAATTTCTGTGCTCGGTGCTATCTCCTGATCTCCCTCCTCAACCTAAATTTCTGCGTCCGCCAAATGAAGTCAAAAAAGGCATCCACTTTTGTCTTTGGCCGTGCGTCTCCTGCGGTGCCGTGATGTGGTCCGTGTCGATCCGACGACTTCTCCGACTCCGACTCCGACTCTTGAGTGCGCGCGTGCACGACGAAGACCTTCAACTGTTGAAGGCGTGCCTGTTTTTACACGCACTAGGCTAGGCTGCATCAAAATCCAAAGTGGAAATCATTAACTCCTATCTTCTATTGTGGAGTTTTAAGCTACCCGCTATCTGAATTTGTCGTCTCTCTGCAATAGGATCTCGAGCTACTAGACCGGTTTGATCCAACGCAACCATGTTCTAGTCGCGCCGTGACACACGGCTCTCTCGAGTAAACTGATTAATACTAGTGGCGGTGATAAAATTCACTGACATTTGTTGGGTTGTCGGAGAATTGGGAACCGGAAATCCAAATGAAGAGAGCTAATTAGGTATCATTGTCTTCTCCCTACTTCATAGGAGTTCGAATTGAAAAGAAAGAGCGTGCAGCAGAGTCTTCATAAATTTCTGAGCACATCGCATGGACATGCTTTGGAATAGATCAGGAACTTTCTTCAGATTGAAGTAATCAAGCGAATTGAGGTGTAATGCCATGAATGAGGAGTGAATTAAGGATGAAAGTCGGCGTGTTGAATAATCCGAATAATGTTTTGGAGGTAAAATCTAGTTTTTGTGGCTTTTGCTCAAGAAAAATGATGTGCTTATATGGTTATTCACCCAAGACCTACCAATTTTATAAAAATTTGACATTTTAATATATGATAATAGTTTGAATTATTCCGATTATGTGTAATATCATCATCAATAGTACAGCACAGAAAAAACTAAGCTTAAACTCCTTGACTTGCCCCTTTCCTCCATCTTTGGTCAATTTAACAAGCTCGAGCGTTCTTGAGCCCAATCCCGCCTCTTGGCTTGGACTGTGCCATTCCATTGGAAATGGGAAATTTGACTAATCACAATTATCTATATTTGAGCTCGAACGGCTTCCATGGAGAATTTGCTATTAAATTTGAAAAGTCTAATAAAGTTCGGTAAGGCAAACCTTTCCCTTACGATGGGTTAGAAATTTTTTAGGGCTAAACATCACCAGTAAAAGTGTCATGAAGACCATGACTTCCCATGAACTATTGACCACGCATTGATCCAAAAGTCAACACACATGAAACCTGAAAACATCTTGACTTCTTGATGGATGTGCACTAGTTGCATCCTTACATGGTTTGAATCCTTTTCTTTGGCGGGTATGTTTGTTTAAATTCTAATTGAATCACAAAACTGCAAAATTCAAAGATTTCCATGTTTGCTAAAAAATTAGTGGCATAACTTTTAAAAACCGAACACCTAAAATTACATTGATGATTTTCCTTACTTGAAAATCCATTGTGGCATTAATTTATTATTAAATCATCCAATGTGATTTGTCAAGAATAAATGCCACATAGGAATTTCCAATTAAAAAAAATATATGTAACTTAAGTGATCTCATTTTAAAAATTATGACACTTAAATGATTACTTAAAATAAAAAACCCTTCAACTTTTTGACTCTTTGACCAGTCAAATGGTCAAACGCACCTCGAGCAAATGGGACCATTGTTTGCACGGCAAATCGGACTTTGCCACCGACCAAAAAAAAAAAAAATCGGACTTTGCCGTGCAAACATCGGTATCGAGAAAATCAATAAAGCCCTTTTCAATTCGGACAAGAGCAAATCTCATCAAAGCTCACTAGCTACTTCCTTCCGTGCGGTTTCCTGGTGGACATTTCTGAGTAAGATTTTGGCTTTGTCGACGATCACAGTCGGAACGGCAGCAAGAGCTGGTCGCATACTCTTTACTCATATGGCTTGCTCTGCTGCAGTTATATTCTCCCCAACGACGAGATAACGTCTTTTATCACTCCAAGAAGAATAAGCAAAAGTCTATTCGTATTCAAGAATCTCCAAGCCAAACCCAAGTTCATGGGATCCTTTGTTTGGAACCTAATAGCCATACTAATCATGTGGGCTACTTCAGCTTTTCCAAACTCTTCTTGTAGTCCGACATCAGAAGCGAGTGCCCTTCTTCGCAGCGGGTGGTGGTCCGATGATGTGACTGGCAACGGTAGCTTGTCTCCATGCACATGGCCTGGCATCTCGTGTGACGCCCACGGTAGCGTCGACGGAATTGTCCGGTGGGATTTTTACTATGAGACGGAATTCAAGCTCGGCAGCATGGATTTCTCCCTCCTCCCAAACCTGGCCTCCTTGGTACTCCCTCTTTGGGGGCTTACTGGTCGTATACCCTCCAAATATGCACGCTCTCGAGGCTCGCCCGCCTCGACTTGTCTGACAATTCCCTCTCCGGTGAGTTGCCTCCTTGTCTCGGGAACCTCACCATGCTCGAAGAACTTGACCTTCAAGGTAATCAGCTCCGCGGTCCGATCCCTCCGGAGCTCGGGACTCTAAAGAGGCTGGTCCGGTTGTCTCTCGGGTACAATAACCTGAACGGCACAATCCCTTCGTCTATAGGCAACTTGAGCAACTTGACAATCCTGTATTTGCGAGAAAACCAATTTTTGAGTGGATCGGTTCCGTCAGAAATAGGAAACTTAAAGAGTCTCGCTTATCTGGTTTTGGGCTTGAACAATTTCAGCGGAGAAATTCCCATCGAGTTTGGTCATTTGACCGCGTTGTATCATCTCGATCTCCACAACAATTCTCTTTCCGGCACAATCCCTCCGTCTATAGGCAACTTGAGCAACTTGACATACCTAAATTTGCAAGGAAACCGATTTTTGAGTGGATCGGTTCCGTCAGAAATAGGAAACTTAAAGAGTCTGGCTTATCTGGTTTTGGGCTTGAACAATTTCAGCGGAGAAATTCCCATCGAGTTTGGTCATTTGACCACGTTGTATCATCTCGATCTCCACAACAATTCTCTTTCCGGCACAATCCCTCCGTCTATAGGCAACTTGAGCAACTTGACATACCTGAATTTGCAAGGAAACCGATTTTTGAGTGGATCGGTTCCGTCAGAAATAGGAAACTTAAAGAGTCTCGCTTATCTGGTTTTGGGCTTGAACAATTTCAGCGGAGAAATTCCCATCGAGTTTGGTCATTTGACCGCGTTGTATCATCTCGATCTCCACAACAATTCTCTTTCCGGCACAATCCCTCCGTCTATAGGCAACTTGAGCAACTTGACATACCTGAATTTGCAAGGAAACCGATTTTTGAGTGGATCGGTTCCGTCAGAAATAGGAAACTTAAAGAGTCTCGCTTATCTGGATTTGAGCTTGAACAATTTCAGCGGAGAAATTCCCATCGAGTTTGGTCGTTTGACCGCGTTGATTGATCTCGATCTCCACAACAATTCTCTTTCCGGCACAATCCCTGGATCTCTTATCGAGTATTTGCACTTACAATACATCAACTTGTCGTACAATCGGTTCACGAGCCCGATTTCTAATCGCCTTGTCACAGCTTATTCGCGCGATGCATTTCTTGGCTGCAAAGTCCTCAACAAAGGCCTGTACATTGTGAAGGATCGTCCTCCTTTAAGGAGTGATCGGACTAAGATTGTGCTTGTTTTGGCTATATTCCCTGTGTTCTTTGCGGTTCTCGGTTCTTGCTTCTTCTTAAGACGTCGAATGAAGAGGGACGAGACAAAGGAGATGCTAGAAAAAGACGGAGATTTCATGTCCCTATGGAATTACGATGGGAAGATTGCATACGAAGATATAGTCAAAGCAACAGAAGACTTCGACATCAAGTATTGCATTGGGACCGGTGGTTATGGTAGCGTCTATAGAGCAGAATTGCCCAATGGGAAGATTGTGGCCTTGAAGAAACTTCATCGTTTCGAAGCGGAGGACCCATCTTTCGACAAGAGCTTTAGAAATGAAGTGAAGCACTTAACAAGCGTGCGACACCGAAGCATAATTAGGCTATATGGTTTTTGCTTGCACCAGCGATGCATGTTCTTGATTTATGAATACATGGGGAGGGGGAGCTTATTTTATACATTGAGAAATGACATCGAAGCGATGGAACTAGATTGGCCCAAAAGAGTGAATGTCATCTGGGATGTTGCGCACGCCTTGTCTTACTTGCACCATGATTGTGCCCAGCCGATTGTTCATCGAGATGTATCTACCAACAACATATTACTCAACGATGAAATGCAGGCTTTCGTGTCCGATTTTGGCACAGCGAGACTCCTGGATCCAGACTCTTCATCCAATTTCACCGCAAATATTGTTGGGACGCGTGGATACATAGCACCAGGTGAGCAATCTTCAATTGATTTTACTGAAAACAGAAGTGTTATAAGGATAATCAACATCGTTGCAGCCCCCTCATGCATTCCAGAACTTGTTTAGTTGGCCTTTTTATACTGATATGCAGCAACTTTTATAGCTTTCTTTCATGCTTGATTTCAATACAGAAAAATTTGGACATTCCTGCTGCGTAGACCTCGGCTTATTCATCTAACAACCCAAGCAAATTCTAAACAGGTTGCTTGGGTCAAAATTTTATGGGAAAGTTTTCTTATTTCCTACCTTTGATCCAACAAAATTTATGTTTATCACACGCAGCCACTGTACACGTAGTGAACAAGTTCCCTTGCTATGGATCATTAAGAGCAACATTTAAATGGCGATACACGTTAGAAGGCTTTGACTAACATCTAGGTGTCCCTTATTTGTTACAGAAGACGTTGATTGATAACTAGTTTCAAAATCATCTCCGCTGTCCGGATTCTAACTCCAAGATATGACCGCACAACTTTGTGATTTTCTTTTTCACAGAGCTCGCTTACAGTTTGGTGGTTAACGAGAAATCTGACGTATATAGCTTCGGAGTCGTGGCAATGGAAACAATAATGGGCAAGCATCCAGCAGAGATCATATCGGTGCTATCGACCTCAAAAGGAGAAGAAATCATGTTACTCGACATGTTAGACCAGCGCTTGCCTATTCCGAAAAAAGAGTTCTGTCGCAAAAACATTGTTCAAGCGATGTCTCTGGCTCTTGCTTGCTTAAGTGCAGACCCAAAGTCAAGACCGACGATGAAACAAGTTTCTGGAGCTATTTTGGCTCAAAAAATACCAATAGTCGAGCCCTTCCATGCAGTCTCATTGGCACAGCTTCGACAGAATCTATTCCGCACATGAACATTTTCATGGTCTTCTTAACAGCTAAATTGGCTAGGTACATTCTTGACAGAAGAAGAAAATAGTACCTTGGATGAATTTCATAGTTCTGGGCATTTTTTGATTGAAACTCCTTCCAGTCTGACAGAGACACAAGTGTAATGAATTCATGAGTGATTTGAAGTACCCAAATTGTTGAATTTTTTGTCATTTTCCTATCAAAAAATTCATTATGGTCATCGTCTTTATTTACTCAATAATTGATGCAAGTCCTCAAATTGGTTGAACGCATGTTACCTGTGGCTGCCAAAGTCGAACTTAGGCAAAGTATGTCAGAAGCTGTTTTTGACTTGAGTGGTCTTGTTCCACTGACCATACAATTTCCACAGATGGTCTCTTTCATGGCAGTTCCTTGCAATTTCTCAGCAGTATTGTTGTGAGACATTAAACAAAAGAATTAAAATGGGGTTATGAATGGAGTTATGGATGATTAGAAGGAACAACAGAAGTTCAAGTACTCAACAACAGCAGTATCCTCGAAGCAATAATAATCAATTTCATAAACATAAATGGACTGTTAAAATAATTGGGATTAACCTTTGAGTGAGGCTGTGATATCCTCAAATTTGACCCTTCTCGAGCTATACGGCTAAATGGATCGTTATTGTGCTGGCTCTCTTCCACAATTTCCTCACCCTTGCGACCAAAATAAAGGCAGATGCTCTTCTTCATAGTGGGTGGTGGCCTAACTCCATTATGAGCAACACTTCCTAGTCACATTGCATGTGGCCTGGCATTTCGTGCAATGATTCTGGAAGCATCGTCGAATTAAACATACTGCCACAATACTACTACCATTGGTTCCCACGTCATTAGAACAAAATGAATTTCTCTCTGCTTCCGAATCTCGCCTCTCTTGGGCTGCCTAATAATGGCCTTGCCGGGGTCATTCCCCTTCAAATATGTGCTCCCAAAGCTCAGACACCTCAACTTGTCCTACAATTACCTAACCGGTGAGTTACCTCTTTGTCTTCAAAATCTCACAATGTTAGAAGTTATTGACATTCATAGTAATCACATCAATAGTCCTATCCCTCCCGAAGTGGGAAACCTAAAGAGGTTAATCCACTTGGATCTCAATTCCAATTCGCTTCATGGCAAGATCCCTCCGACTCTTGGTCTCTTGTCCAATTTACAACTCCTCAATCTTAGCCATAATGACTTAGATGGCTTCATCCCACTCAAAATAGGGAACCGTGTGAACTTGTACAACGTTGACTTAGCAGACAACTCCTTTGTTGGTCCCATTCCTTCATCTCTAGCAAAATTGAGGAGCTTGACGCATCTCGATTTGGGAGGAAACTCCTTTAATGAATCCATTCCTCTAAAAATACAGAACTCGACAAACTTGGCATATCTAAGTATGGAAGAGAACAAATTCAGTGGATCTATCCCGCCAAAAATAGGTAAATTGAAGAGCTTGATTGAGTTGAGGCTTAGCTCAAACTCCCTCGCTTGTCCCATTCCTTTATCTCTGGCCCATTTAACCAACTTGATTGTTTTAGATTTACATAGGAATGGATTTAATTGTGCCATTCCATCAAAATAGGAGATCTATATAGTCTCACTCATCTAGATTTGAGCTTTAACAACTTCTCTGGAAAAATGCCTCTTCAACTTTGGAGTTTGGTCAAGTTAAGCCATCTCAATCTTCAGAACAATTCTCTTCACGGTTCAATTCCAGATTTTAATAAGCTTACCAACTTAGATTACATTGACTTGTCGAACAATCATTTCACGAGAAAAATTCCACATAATTTATCCATTCGCAGTGGAGCTTTCTACAGCATTAATGGTTTGGAAAAGATTGATGGCTCCAGAAGAATGTCTAGTGTTAAGCTCACAACGGTGATTACCATGTGTAAGGTTGTGGATATGACTGTGATTGCACAACTTATGGGTATATTATTGATATTTCTTGGGTCTTGCTTCATATCTCAATGTAGAACGAAGAGTATGCAATTATAGATAGTAAAAAAAAATGGAAATTTCTTGTCGATATGGAATTATGATGGGAGAATTGCATATGAAGACATAATCAATGCAACAAAAGACTTTGACATCAAATATTGCATCGGGACTGGCGGTTATGGTAGTGTCTATAGAGCACACTTGCCCAATAGGAAGATAGTGGCATTGAAAAAACTTCACCGTCTAGAAGTAGAGGACCCATATTTTGACCAGAGCTTCCGAAATGAAGTGAAACACTTGAAGAAGTACAGCATAGAAGCATAATTAAGCTCAGCGGTTTCTGCTTACACAAGCAATGCATGTTCTTGGTTTATGAGTACATGGAAAGGGGGAGCCTATTTTGTGCTTTGAGAAATGAAATCGAAGCAGTGGAACTAGATTGGTCTAAAAGAATTAATGTTGTTTGGGATATGGCACATGCCTTGTCCTATATGCACCATGATTGTGCCCAGCCAATTGTTCATCGCGACACATCTAGCAACAATATTTTGCTTGACAACAAATTGCAAGCTTTCCTATCAGACTTCAGCATGGCAAGACTCGTAAAACCTAATTTCTCATCTAATCTCACTGCAAATATTATAGGCACTCGTGGATATATAGCACCAGGTGAGCAACAATCCTCACACTTTTCTAGAGTGTTTTTACTAGAGGTACATGGCTAGATTTGATATATTTTATCTCTTGTGGTGAACAACACCTTTGGTGCTTCATCGTGCTTATAAATTTGTCGGTTGATAGTGCTTCGCTAAATAGACATTTTGAGCATCATCAAATTTAACAACTTTATGTTCTTTTTTTTAGAGCTCGCTTCTACTTTGGTTGTCGATGAGAAATGAGACATATACAGTTTTGGGGTGGTAGCAATGGAAACAATAATGGGTGAGCACCCGGGTGAAATAATCTTAATGCTGTCGACACTCATCAGAATAGAAACTATGCTACATCAAATATTAGACTCGCGCTTGCCAATCCGAAGAGAAAATTCCGTCGCAAGAAATATCGTTTTGGTAGTTTCTCTGGCACTTGCTTGCTTAAGAAATGATCCAAAGTCACGACCCACAATGAAACAAGTTTCAAAAGCTGTTCTAGCTCCAAAACTTGCGTTGGCCCAGCCATTCCATTCAATCTCACTTGCGCAGCTCCAAGAAAATAATCAATGAGTATGGTGGGATGGTGGATCATTGGAAACTTCGTCGAGCCCCAAAAAAGAGCAAGGACCATGAAGTACTTGTCCCAATACTAGCAAATAAATTCTAACAAGTGAAGAGTTGATTGATACAATGATGCTGCGAATTGGCGAACGGGTTGAGTAATATCAAGTATACTGCTTCTGCAATTTTAAGTCACGTCTAACTTTTTCCATACTAGCTAGGCTAGAATTTACCTAAGAAACAATTACTAAGAAGTGAAGAAGCATTTTCTAGGACAGTTGTTTATTTTTCATCATTTTAGTAAGATCGGAATGTATGATAAGTGATAATGTGTTGTTGTCGCCATGAATATGTGGCTAAATAAGGATATTCCCTACGTATTATTCCGGATCGTTTCGGTTTCGTTGAGGCTTGCTAGTCAATTAAAGACCGCAAATTGACCAACGTTTCCTTTTCGATGGCTAAAGGTCCGACATCACGAAAACAACAAAAGACGACTGTTACTCTAGACGAATCGTGTCGATTCGTCCAGCAATCAATACATGTCCGAAGACCTTGACTTGTTGACTTTTGAGGTGCCTGCTGGACAAAGACCTTGACTTACTGAATTTGCCCAACTTCCATATGTAAGCTCACTAATTGAATCATCATTATTTAATCGTGAAGTTTACATGGAGGGCTTGCCAATTCGCAATCACGATGTAGCAGAATCAGAGTTCATCCACTATGAAGACAATATCGATCGTATAAATTGATTTATGTCTTGAAGTTTTGTGACAATGAACGCAGCCTTTAAATTAATCAGAATCGATGAACACAAAAACAGACGAGGAAACCCATCAACAGAACACCACCCCCCCCCCAAAAAAAAAAAACTTAAAAATCATAAAATTACTGTTCCTTCCGCCTAAAATCTCGTAAGCTGCACTTTCTGTATATCTTAAGTACAGTTCCAATGCAAGAGAGTTCCTGATGCTAAATTATGATTCTCCCTAAATGATCATTATCGGGTTCGACCCATGCGAAACGTGATGCAAAGTTCTTGATACGTCGGGTACGCGTGTTCTTAATTTATGAGAATATGGAAAGTGGGAGTCTATTTCGTTTTTTGAGAAATGATGTTGAAGCGGGGCAGAACTTGATCGGTACCGAAGAGTCAATATCGTCCAGGATATGGCCCAGATCTTGTCCTGTTACCTGCACCTTGCTGCACCCGACCAATTTGGTCGTCCGAAGAAATCCAACGACATCTTAAAAGATATGGGTGGGGTGGAAAAAATTGTAAATTGGTTTTGGGGCCACCAAAATCGAACTTAAGCAAAGTATATCGGAAGCTGTTTTTGACTCGAGTTTTCTTGCTCCAGAGACCATACAATTTCAGCAGATAGTTTTTTTTTATTGCAGTTCCTTGCAATTTCTCAGCAGTCTTTTTGTCTTTAAAAGAAATAATTAAAATGGGGTTTATGAATGGATTAATGGATGATAAGAAGGACAGCAGATATTCAATTTCTCAACAACAACAACAACAACAACAATGTCCTCGAAGCAATAATAATCAGTTTCAGAAACATAAAAGGTCGCCTAAAATAACTGAGAGTTAACCTTTGAGGAGGACTGGAGAATTTTATATGGTCCATGAGAAAATTTTAGATCTTTTTCATCTGAAATTGGGGCTCTCGTTGAACTAGACATTTTTTAATGTATTTGGATAATCTCACTTATCTATAACACTCATTTCTCATCTAGTTCTTAGGCCTTGCTTCTTATTTCGACTACCACGAATAGCATGCAATTAGAGATAACAAAGAAAAATGGAAATTTCTTGTCGATAAGGAATTATGATTGGAGAATTGCATGTGAAGACATAATTAATGCAACAGAAGACCGTGACATCAAAATTGCATAATGAGTGGATGTTACAATAGTGTCTATAGAGCACGGTTGTTGGAGAAACTTCACCGTCTTGAAGTAGAGGACACATCCTTTTTACAAGAGCTTCCGAAATGAAGTGAAACAATTTATGAAAGTACAATTTAGAAGCATAATTAGGGTCCGTTCGTTTCGCAGAAAATGAGCCATTTCCGGAAAATATTTTGCCAAAAGTCATTTTCCGGGAAAATGACAATATTTTCCGGTGTTCGGCTAAAACCTGAAAATGTTTTGAAAAACATTTTCCAGTGTTCGGTAAGGAAAATATTTTCCGCTCCCCAAATTGGCGAGCGTGAACATCAAGCTCAAGGCTCGCTAGATTGACGAGCACGAGTTTGAGATGGACGAGCTTGAGGTTCACTTGGTCTAACAACTAGCCAAGAAAGAAGAAGATGAGAAAAAAAAAAAGGAAATTAAAAATAATTCGAATTAAGAAAAGAAAAAGAAAATTAAAAAATAATTTGAATGAAAAAAAAGAAAAGAAGAAAAATAAAGGGGAGGAGGAAGTCAAGATTTGTAGAGGTGTGAGATAAGAGAGATCAAGTGAGGAAAATGTTTTCCATTGATGGAAAACATTTTCCTCAAGGAATTCATTTTCCGTGAAACGAACGCCGGAAAATACGGAAAACGTTTTCCCGGAAATTATTTTCCATGAAACGAATGGACCCTTAAGCTCCATGGTTTCTACTTACACAAGTGCCATGTATTTAGGGTGTATGATTACATGATGGAAGGGGAAGTCTAATTTGTGTTTTGAGAAATGATTCCAATAGGGTCACACTATCGTTTGCTGTTTGGGATGCGCAACCCACTTTGGTGTTATTTTCGTGCCGTTTGATTGGAATGACAAGGAAATCTCTTTCTAAGTTGAAGGCTTGTCAGTCAAAAGAAAAAAGAGGCTGAAAAAATTGGTCTACGACCTTTCCCTTACGATGGGTTAGAAATTTTTAGGGTCAAAGATCACTAGTAAAAGTGTCATAAAGACCATGACTTTTCATGAACCATTGATTACGTATTGATCCAAAAATCAACACACATGACCCAAAAGACTTTGACTTCTTGATGGATGTGCACAAGTTCCACCCATACGTGCAAGCTAGTTTAAATCCTTTTCTTTTGGTTGGTATGCTAGTTTAAATTGTAAATGAATTATAAAACTACTAAATTTAGAGATTGCATAAGTGGAATATTTTGCTTGTCAGAAAATTTGTGGTATGACTCTAAAAAACTGATCACCTAAATTACGTCGACTTTTTTCCATACTTGAAAATCCATTGTGGCATATCATATATCGTGGCTCATTGGAAAGCGTTATTGAGAGATTACTTCTTGTGGATAAAATTCATTAATTCCTTTACGATATTGAGAGATTATTTCATAGAGAATTGTGAAGAGTAAACATTATGTGAGTTGTTGGGCATAATTAGGACTAAGAAATACTGAAAGTGTTTGAGTGACTCAAGAGAGGTTATAATGTCTGTTTTATCGATTGATCCATGGTGAAATATTGCCATGCTCTCCCGCGGACATCAGACATCTTGACTGAATGACATAAATTTTATGTCCAATTTATTTCTTTACTCTGTCTATTTTACTGTTTGATCACTTATTTCCATGACACTAAGCTTGCTCTGCCCAATCTCATACAAGAAAACAATGGATTGTTGATGGAGTGGAAGCGGAAAGAGTTGAGATATACCAAGCGAATTGAGCGATAAACCAACAATTCTCCACATTTCAGGACAAGAACATATGAGTTGTTGAGTGGGACATCCGCCACTTTAAACTTGTGCGATGACCTTACCACAATGTGATGGCGGAAGACTCGAGCACTCAAAATTCACAAAATCAGACAGGTAGAAGACAAGATCCATTTTACTTTTCGAGTGGGCGCATGACCCATCACGTCCTCCCCAACGATGTGGCCACGTTGGTGCTCAGCGTTATTCTCACGAAACATCTGTTACAATTCGTCTAGTTTCATACGAAATTTATGTGCTCGGTGCCATCTCCTGATCTCCCTCCTCAAGCTAAATTTCTGCGTCCGCCAAATGAAGTCAAAAAAGGCATCCACTTTTGTCTTTGGCCGTGCGTCTCCTGCGGTGCGGTGATGTGGTCCGTGTCGATCCGACGACTTCTCCAACTCCGACTCTTGAGTGCGCGCGTGCATGAC
This sequence comes from Eucalyptus cloeziana, assembly GCA_014182715.1. NCBI lineage: Eukaryota > Viridiplantae > Streptophyta > Magnoliopsida > Myrtales > Myrtaceae > Eucalyptus > Eucalyptus cloeziana. The sequence continues at coordinate 24,791,663 of CM024642.1, forward strand.
GAAGACCTTCAACTGTTGAACGCGCGCCTGTTTTTACACGCACCAGGCTAGGCTGCATCAAAATCCAAAGTGGAAATAATTAACTCCTATCTTCTATTGTCGAGTTTTAAGCTACCCGCTATCTGAATTTGTTGTCTCTCTGCAATAGGATCTTGAGCTACTAGACCGGTTTGATCCAACGCAACCATGTTCTAGTCGCGCCGTGACACATGGCTCTCTCGAGTAAACCGATTAATACTAGTGGCGGTGATAAAATTCACTGATGTTTGTTGGGTTGTTGGAGAATTGGGAACCGGAAATCCAAATGAAGAGAGCTAATTCGGTATCATTGTCTTCTCCCTACTTCATAGTGTGAGAAAAATCCTCTTAAGGTATTTTGAAGTCGATAAAACATTTCCATCGCCCTAGTCTGAAGATTTGCAGACTCTACCGACAAAGTTTGAAGATCAAAAGTCTGAAGACCTCCAGACTCAAGATTCAAAATCTACTCTCATAGATAGTTTCCAGACCGACAAAGTTAAAACTTCCATTCTAAATTTATATAGTATGGTTTTGACTCCAACGGTTAAGGAATATCTCTCGATTGGAATTAGCACTACAAGATCTTATATTCGTATTCGAATAATCTAGATTCTCTAGATTCGCAACTTATATTTGGAAGGTTCTACTTATGGAAACCAAGATCCTGATTGTATGGGCGAGCAGGATTGATGGGCTATCAACACTTGCCTTAAAGAGCTCGAGATCTCTCTAAATTGATTCTGTCCAACGAGTTGATTGGAAGAACTTTTTTGGAATGTGCCAACGGTAATGAAGGCATGAATAAGTATTTAAGGAAGACGCTCAAGTTGTTGAAGGGTGCCAAATAGAAGAATTCCAAAGTCTGAATCTCCTTGTTATTTTGTGATCCTATTCTTCGAGCTATACTTGTAATCAAAAGAGAGACTAAAGTGTGGTGAAACCTTGAGGAAGTGTAATAGAGACTCTACACTGTGGAATCAAAGGCGTGAGATTATAAATTCTCTTTTTGATTCTTAGTGAAATCCATCCAGAGGGCTGTCCGTGCGGGAGAGTGGACGTAGGCTTGGTCTAAGCCGAACCACTATAAATCTGGAGTCTTGATTCTCTATCCCTAATCTTTTTACTTTACATTGCTTTCACTTGCAGCGATTATTATTTTCAAATCCTTAATCCTTCATCAAATAAATTGTCTATACATTTTGTTAATTTTATAAAAATCATCTTAGTCACCTATTCACCCCCCTCTAGGTGCTCTTACTAGTTCTAACAATTGGTATCAGAGATCGTGTACTCGTTTATTAGAAATGTTTTTACTTCTGAGTTAAAGATCTATAGCTAGTATGTTGCCTACAGGGTTGGTTGAAGGTCAAAGCAACACCAGACCTCCATACTTTGATGGAAAAGACTACAACATATGGAAAAATAAGATGAAAGCATTCCTAAGATCAAAAGATCCCTTGTAATGGGAAGTAGTAGACAAAGGAATCATTCCTGCTGCTGCATTAGAATCAAAGAGAGGAAAAGAAGTTGCTGCTCTTATTAAGATGACTCAAGAAGAAATAACCAAGAGACAGACTCTTGACGCTAAAGTCATTTATTCCTTATATTGTGTTTTATCCCCTACTGAGTATAACAGAATATCTTCTTGTGATACAGCAAAAGAAGTCTGGGATAGGCTTCACATTACCTATGAAGGGACTGATCGAGTGAAAGAAACAAGGATCAATATTCTTTTGGGACAATATGAAGTTTTCAAGATGAGATCAGGAGAATCAATAATTGACATGTTTAGTCGTTTTACTGAAATTGTGAATGGTCTTGAATATCATAGACATCCAATCTCAGGATATATGAAGGTCAACAAACTTCTACGTGGACTCTCTAAAGACTGGAATTACATAAAGACTTCAATAAGGGAGACACAGAGGATTGCACCACTCTCTGTAGACGAACTGGTTGGAACTCTTCAGTCTTACGAAGTAGAGCACACCAACGAAGAAGAAGATTCAAAAGGTAAGAAATCTATTGCCTTAAAGTCTAATGATTATTCTGATGTTATAGACTCTGAAGAAGATCTAGATGATGAAGAACTAGCACTCATGATAAAGAGATTCAGAAAGCTGAACAGAAAGGGAAGAAAATTCAATTGGAAGAAACAAAACTCACAAAGGTTTCAAAACAAATCAACAGAGGAAGATGATTCTAACAAAGAAGTGACTTGCTTTGAATGCAAGAAAAAGGACACATCGACCCAACTGTCCTCTCGTTAAGGAAAAGGAAAGGAAAGACCGAGAAATACGAAAGACACTCAAAGCAGAGACTTGGAGTGATACTGAATGTGAAGAAAGTGATGATGATTATGTCAATATCTGTTTGATGGCAAAATCTGATTCAGACTCAGACCTTGAGACAGATACAGACTCGGATAGTGAGCTTAAGGTTAGTAATCTAAAAATTCCTGTCAAAGTTTCGAAGTATATTGATGAACTTTGTCTTAGTCTAAAAACCTCTCTTAAGAGGATCTCCGAATTAAAAAGGTAGAATTCTACATTGAAGCAATAGGAAAACTTTGGAAAGAAAAGTTTGAAAAGTTGGAAAAGAACTTTGCTATCTTGAAAGAAAACTCAGACTCTGTTTCCAAAGAAAATAATCATTTGAAAAATGATATTTCTAAAATATCAAAAAGATTTTCAAATGGTTCTGAAAAATAGGATAAGATTCTTTCGATACAAAGACCCTACTTTGATAAGTTAGGTCTCGGTATGACTTCTGAAACAATTCCACTAATTGATTTCCCAAAGGTAAAGAAAAGAATTAAACAAAGACCAACAAAAGTTGTTTATAAAAATCATTTCCAGAAAGTCTTTGTAAAACATGTTAGCCGAAATGCTCTGAAATATTCAAAGTGTCAAAGCTCAGAATATTTTGAGAAAGAATGTCCTTTCGTTTGGAGACCTGTTAAAAGAAATTGGGCAAAGACTGTTTATTGCTCTAACTCTTCTGGACCCAAAATGATGTGGGTACTAAAGAAAGCTTGAATTCTTTTTAATTGCAGGTCACTATCAAAAGGGAGATTAAATGGTATCTAGATAGTGGCTGCTCAAGACATATGATAGGAGACTTAGGTTGCTTCATAAAACTTGTTCAGATAGAAGGAGGAAAAGTTTTTTTTGGTGCTAACAACAAAGGAAGAATTACTGGTCGTGGAACAGTAAAGATTGGAAGTCTATCAATCAAGAATGTCTCCTTAGTGGAAGGATTAAATTACAATTTGCTTAGCATAAGCCAATCGTGCGATACTGGATTCAAGATCAATTTCCAGGAAGGAACGTACTCAAGAATCAGTAAAGACTTTATTCAATCTTTTACTGGACGTAGACATGGAAATATCTATCTTCTGGATGTGAATCAAGAAAGATCACAGTGCTTAATATCGGTACAAGATGAAGCTAATCTATGGCACATAAAGCTTGGCCATACTAATATGAAGCAAATTTCCAAGATCTCTTCCAAGAAACTTGTTCGAGAATTACCTCTTCTCAATTACCTAAAATCTGATCTATGCACATCATGCGTACTGGGTAAACATGTTTAAAACTCTTTTAAACCAATAAATAAAGTTTCCACTAATCGTGTACTGCAGCTTCTGCATATGGATTTATTTGGACCTACAAGAACACAAAGCATTGGTGGAAAAAGGTTATGCCTAGTAATAGTGGATGATTATTCACGATTTACTTGGGTCTACTTTCTTGCAAGTAAGTCTGAGACTTTCTCTCACTTTTCAAAATTTGCTAAGAATGTGCAGAATGAGAAAGGTCACATTATTTCAAGCATTCGTACAAACCATGGAGGTGAGTTTGAAAATCAAGACTTTACTAAATTCTATGATGAATTTGGTTTTCAGTATAAATTCTCCTCTCCATATACACCAGAACAGAATGGGGTTGTGGAAATGAAGAATAGGTCTTTACAAAAAATGGCAATGACTCTTTTAATTGAAAGTAATATTTCTTCAAGGTTTTGGGCTGAAGCTATTTCGACTGCTTGCTATATTATTAACAGAGTATTTTTAAGGGCAATTATTGAGAAAACTCCTTATGAAATTTTTAAAAGAAAGAAACCAATTGTTTCTTATTTTCAAGTATTTGGTTGTAAATGCTTTATTTTGAAGAATGCAAATGATCGAGTTGGTGAGTTTGAAGAAAAATCAGATGAATGATTCTTTCTTGGTTACTCAACTGCAAGCAAAACCTACAGAGTTTTCAACAAGAAGACTCAAATCGTGGAAGAATCAATGAATGTCAAATTTCAAGACTCTCCACAAATTCAGCAAATTCAGACTGAAGAATCAGAATCTACTCCAGACTTTACTAAGTCTACCTCCCTCGAAGCAGTTCAAGATTCAAAAGCAGTACAACATGTTGTTGATGAAGAATCAAATCAAGAAAAAGATCAACAACCTATCAGACTATCCAGTAACTTGAAGCATAAGTTCAGTCATCCCAAAGAACTCATTATTGGAAACGTTAATGAGGGAATTAGTACAAGATCCAAAAGGTGAGAAGAGTCTAGTGCTGTGGCGCTGATTTCTGAAATAGAACCCAAAAATATATAAGAAGCTTTAGCTGATGAAAGCTGGATTGAAGCAATGCAAGAAGAGCTCAGACAATTCAGCATCAACGATGTTTGGGAATTAACTCATAAACCAAAAGGTAAATCTGTTATTGAAGCTAAATGGGTTTTCGGGAACAAAGTCGATGAAAAAGGCAAAGTGACAAGAAATAAAGCAAGACTCGTGGCTAAAGGATACACACAAGAAGAAGTGATAGACTATGATAAGACTTACGCTCCTATAGCAAGGTTAGAAGCAATCATATTATTACTTGCTTTTGCATGCTATAATAATTTCAAATTATTCCAAATGGACGTCAAAAGCGCATTCCTGAATGGATTTATCCAAGAAGAAGTCTATGTGGAACAACCTCCTAGATTTGAAGACTCAAATAAACCAGACTTAGTCTTCAAACTAAAGAAAGCTTTATATGGATTAAAATAAGCTCCTCGAGCATGGTATGAAAGGTTAAGTAACTTTTTAATTCAAAGTGGTTTTACTAACGGAAATGTAGATACTACTTTATTTATTAAAAAAGAAGGTAAAAGCTTTTTACTTGTTCAAATTTATGTCGATGATATTATATTTGGATCATCTAATGAGACTTTGTGCAAGAAATTTTCTAAGTCTATGCAGGATGAATTCGAGATGAGTATGATGGGTGAACTATCCTTCTTCCTTGGTCTACAAGTGAAACAATTGAAAGAACGAATCTTTATTCATCAAGAAAAATATGCAAAAGAACTTGTTAAAAAGTTCGGTCTGGAGAATTGCAAAAAGACTGACATACCTATGTCAAGCTCTTTGAAGATAGACAAAGATGAAGTAGGGAAGAAAGTCGACCAAAAATTATACAGGAATATCATTGGTTCACTTCTTTATCTTACTGCATCTAGACCTGACATATTATTTAGTGTTTGTATATGTGCTAGGTTTCAATCGGATCATAAGGAATCTCATCTAAGTGCTGCTAAACGTATTATTAAATATGTTGCAACTACTGCTAAGATTGGTTTATGGTATCTCAAAGAATGAGACTTTACTCTTCTTGGTTATTCAAACGCAGATCTTGCAGGTTGTAGAGTTGAAAGAAAGAGCACTTCTGGCACTTGTCAATTACTTGGTAACAGGGCAGTATCTTGGTTTTCAAGGAAGCAAAGCACAGTAGCTCTTTCAACAACTGAAACAGAATACGTAGCCCTTGGAAGTTGCTGTTCTCAAATACTTTGGATAAAACAACAACTACGAGACTTTGGAATCGAAGACTCTTATACTGAGATCAAATGTGACAATACCAATGCAATCAATCTTGCAAAGAATCCTATTCTTCACTCAAGAGCAAAACATATTGAGATTCGACATCATTTTATAAGAGATCATGTTTAGAATAAAGAAGTCTTGATACAGTTTATCAACTCAAAGAATCAACTGGCAGACATCTTTACGAAACCGCTTGAGAAAAGTTTATTTGAGTCTATTCGTTTAAGACTCAACATTTTATCTCCCGAAGACTATTGAAGTTCGACTCGGGATCTAAGTCCGAAAAGTATCGACTTAAAAGTTCAGACTTAGAAGACCAAACGTCACGATCATAAGTTATTTCAATTACAGTTCATTTATTCGTTTAAACTGATATCTCGAAAAGGTAAGATCGTTTATTAATCTCTAATCGATATTATTAAGGCAGTTATTTTCAAAAAAGGGGTGGTTATCGATTTGTTTAAAAAAGGGCAGTTATTTTGAAAAGGCATTTTCATTTTTTCCTTTTGTGACGCTTCGATACCCCGTATCGATTGCCTTTTATATTCTCTCTCTTCCTCTTCTCACTTTACCCACAAACCTAGAACACAAATTTTCACTCTCTGAGATTTTCATTCGCAAGTTTTCACCATTTTCCTTCGCAAGTTCATCTCTTCAAGTTTTCACATTTCTTGCGATACAAGTGTGAAAGTTCTTTCAAAGACAGTGACAATGTCGTACCAAAGGAAATCTTCTAGAATAGCAAGCAGGGGACCACAAGGCTCGAGTGAGGGGCCTACGCACTTTGATCTTACTGAAGAAAGAGACTCTCCAAATGGACAGATGCACCAACATTCTTAATAGCGCACTTCTTCCATTAGATCTCATGTTCGTAACCCTCAACGTGTAGAGGAAGACATCATTGAGGATGCTGAACCAGTAAGATCTCTTAAGCTAGCTTTTGTATATAGGCTTTACTCTGCTTTGAAAGATGGAGGTTCAGCGATGACGTTTATTGATGAGTTCTTGAAAGAAAAGGGCTATAAAAATGAGACACATTTTCTGACCGTGATGGAACGATTAGGTGTTGTTCCTGCTGGAACAACAGCAAAGACCTTTGCTAACTTCCCAAGTGATCCGCGATTTGGTGGTGTCACTCAGCCTGAGGTGAAGGATGATGATGAGAAAATGTTTATGCATTTTAAGCCAAGAATGGGTGTGGCTGCACATCTTCGGGGACAGCAAGAAGAATTGTTTCAATCGGAGGAACATAAGCAGTTGTATGGTAAATTGCTGAAGCGTGGGGTGATAAACCCACAAACTGTGGATTTTGATTTTCTGGATCTGTTGAGCATCAATTTAAGGGAGAAGTTTGAAAAACTTCAACTTCATCAATTCTGTACTGAGAGCGAGGTTGCTCATTCTGAACTGACGGCTTATTTCTACTCTAACTTGAGTTTTCTTGATGCAAACAGTTTTTCGTTTAGTGTGAGGGATAAAGAGTATGTGGTTAACACAGATACTCTGGCTAACATCATTGGTGTGGAAAGAGGAGCTTTATAATCAATTTTTGTATCTGTTAGCCATGCAACATTGGAGCTTGCAATGGATAGAATCGCAGAAGGACGTCTCTCTTATTCAAGGATGAATGCATCAAACATTCTGCTTCACAAAATTGTAATCAACTGTCTCAGACCCAAGTCGACATTGAAGACAGATGTATCCAATTCTGAAGCAAAGTTGATGTATGCCATCAAGATCGGCTATAACTTTTCCTTGCCCCATACCATCATGTTCCGCATGTATCGGTCTATGGCGAAAGACAATGGCAAACTCCCTTATGCTACTCTCATCACTCGTTTGTTCAAACACATGAACATCCAGCCTCCCAACATTCTGTGTGTGAAGACTATTGATCAAATGGTCATCGAGCTGAGGATGATTACGAAAATGCGTCTGAAAGAACTTAGCAAAAAGCTTGAGCAGTTCAAGGAGAAGACCCCTGTCAAGACCAGACAAGACTCATCTGCTGGAAAGAGGAAAGGAAAAGATCCTATGCCTGGTCCTACCAAGAGAAGGAGGGCAATCATCTTGCAGGATGAAGATGATGAGGATGACATTCCTATCTCTGCATTTGTTACACCACGTGCATTCCGAGTCACAGGAACTTAACAACAAGTTGGAGAAGAAAGCGAGAAAGGAAACCGGAGAAGGAATCCTTGCAGACAGAAGAAAAAGAAGAAGAAGAAGAAGAAGAAGAAGAAGAAGAAACAACCAGAACAGACTCACAGCAACAGCCAGAAGAACAACATGACAAAGAAGATCGTGCAGATTCTCCAGCAGAAAAGGAGGATCAAAAACAGCTTGACACTAAAGAGGTTTCTCAGCAAGAAGAATACTTCTCTCCTCTAGAAGGCATTGAAACTGGGGGAGATGTTCCAAGAGAAAGTGCTCCTCTTCTTTTAACCTATACAAGTGCAAGTGTTAGTCGATCATCTACTGGTGCAGAGGATGTTCATGCTCTCTTTTTCCTGAGGAAGAGGCAACATCTCCACATGATGATCTTCCTGCTGATATTCGCTCCATTGGCTTAACTCCACAATCAGATCATGTTGGTGCAAGCACACAAACTGACAATTCAGGCGATTTTGGAAGGCTGCTTGAAATCATTTTGGAGCTCAAAGGCCAGATATATGCTTTAGGATGTGAATTTCAGACGATGCAGAATGAGAATCGTGCCATGTTCATCTCCATACAGGATCAGATTAAGAATATTCAATTTCAGATTCAGGCCACTGCCAAAGGCACTGCTCTCACTCAACTGCAGGAGGATTTGAGGAAACTGGAGGAAACTGTCAAGTCAATGGAAGACTTTCAACTTGTTCACATTTCTCGCGCACCCTAACTTTTTCACCTTTTTATGCTGACAAAAAGGGGGAGAAGTTTTTGCAGATTTTTATTCCAACCTATCAACTTTCATCTTTTGAACATACTTTGGTTTTTAATATTTTGATGTGGATGTGTTTGACTTTATCTTTGGTTTGGTTTTGAGCTTTGGATTACTTGCTTATTATTGCAGTACTTTAAGCTATTAAGTTAGATAAAGATAGTTGATTAATATCTGTACAAGACTAACTTGTTTTCTGTGGATGCAGATCTGTGTATAGGACAACTTTCACTATCTTTATACTAATCTTTTATAAGATATCGTTGCTAGCTTAAATGTTGTATTGCAGGGCAATATTATTCAAATCTGCAGGAAAGTTTTGTCACCATCAAAAAGGGGGAGATTGTGAGAAAAATCCTCTTAAGGTATTTTAAAGTCAATAAAACATTTCCATCAGTCTAGTCTAAAGACTTGCAGACTCTACTGACAAAGTCTGAAGATGAAAAGTCTGAAGACCTCCAGACTCAAGATTCAAAGTCTCCTCTCATGAATAGTTTCCAGACCGACAAAATTAAAACTTCTATTTTAAATTTATATAGTATGGTTTTGACTCCAACGATTAAGGAATATCTCTCGACTGGAATTAGCACTACAAAATCTTATATTCGTATTCGAATAATCTAGATTCTCTAGATCCGCAACTTATATTTGGAAGGTTCTACTTATGGAAACCAAGATCCTGATTGTATGGGCGAGCAGGATTGATGGGCTATCAACACTTGCCTTAAAGAGCTTGAGATCTCTCTAAATTGATTATGTCCAACGGGTTGATTGGAAAAACTTCTTTGGAAAGTGCCAATGGTAGTGAAGGCATGAAGAAGTATTTAAGGGAGATGCTCAAGTTGTTGAAGGGTGCCAGACAGAAGAATTCCAAAGTCTGAATCTTCTTGTTATTTTGTGATCCTATTCTTCGAGCTATACTTGTAATCAAAAGAGAGACTAAAGTGTGGTGAAACCTTGAGGAAGTGTAGTAGAGACTCTACACTGTGGAATCAAGGGCGTGAGATTGTAAATTCTCTTTTTGATTCTTAGTGAAATCTAGCCAGAGGGTTGTCCGTGCGGGAGAGTGGACATAGGCTTGGTCTAAGCTGAACCACTATCAATCTGGAGTCTTGATTCTCTATCTCTAATCCTTTTACTTTACATTGCTTTCACTTGCAACGATTATTGTTTTCAAATCCTTGATCCTTCATCAAATAAATTGTCTATACATTTTGTTAATTTTATAAAAATCGTCTTAGTCACCTATTCACCTCCCTTTAGGTGCTCTTACTAGTTCTAACACATAGGAGTTTGAATTGAAAAGAAAGAGTGTGCAGCACAGTCTTCATAAATTTCTAAGCACATCGCAAGGACATGCTTTGGAATAGATCAGGAACTTTCTTCAGATTGAAGTAATCAAGCGAATTGAGGTGTAATGCCATGAATGAGGAGTGAATTAAGGATGAAAGTCGGCGTGTCGAATAATCCGAATAATGTTTTGGAGGTAAAATCTAGTTTTTGTGGCTTTTGCTCAAGAAAAACGATGTGCTTATATGGTTATTCACCCAAGACCTAACAATTTTATAAAAATTCGACATTTTAATAAATGATAATAGTTTGAATTATTCCGATTCTATGTAATATCATCATCAATAGTACAGCACAGAAAAAACTAAGCTTAAACTCCTTGACTTGCCCCATTCCTCCATCTTTGGTCAATTTAACAAGCTCGAGCGTTCTTGAGTCCAATCCCGCCTCTTGGCTTGGACTGCACCATTCCATTGGAAATAGGAAATTTGACTAATCACAATTATCTAGATTTGAGCTCGAACGGCTTCCATGGAGAATTTGCTTTTAAATTTGAAAAGTTTAATAAAGTTCGGTAAGGTAGACCTTTCCCTTACGATGGGTTAGAAATTTTTTAGGGCTAAACATCACCAGTAAAAGTGTCATGAAGACCATGACTTCCCATGAACTATTGACCACGCATTGATCCAAAAGTCAACACACATGAAACCCGAAAAGATCTTGACTTCTTGATGGATGTGCACTAGTTGCATCCTTACATGGTTTGAATCCTTTTCTTTGGCCGGGTATGTTTGTTTAAATTCTAATTGAATCACAAAACTGCAAAATTCAAAGATTTCCATGTTTGCTAAAAAATTAGTGGCATAACTTTTAAAAACCGAACACCTAAAATTACATCGATGATTTTCCTTACTTGAAAATGCATTGTGGCATTAATTTATTATTAAATCATCCAATGTGATTTGTCAAGAATAAATCCCACATAGGAATTTCCAATTAAAAAAAATATATATGTAACTTAAGTGATCTAATTTTAAAAATTATGACACTTAAATGATTACTTAAAATTAAAAACCCTTCAACTTTTTGACTCTTTGACCAGTCAAATGGTCAAACGCGCCTCGAGCAAATGGGACCATTGTTTGCACGGCAAATCGGACTTTGCCACCGACCAAAAAAAAAAAAAAAAAAATCGGACTTTGCCGTGCAAACATCGGTCTCGAGAAAATCAATAAAGCCCTTTACAATCGGACAAGAGCAAATCTCATCAAATCTCACTAGCTACTTCCTTCCGTGCGATTTCCTGGTGGACATTTCTGCGTAAGATTTTGGCTTTGTCGACGATCACTGTCGGAACGGCAGCAAGAGCTGGTCGCATACTCTTTACTCATATGGCTTGCTCTGCTGCAGTTATATTCTCCCCAACGACGAGATAACGTCTATTATCACTCCAAGAAGAATAGGCAAAAGTCTATTCGTATTCAAGAATCTCCAAGCCAAACCCAAGTTCATTGGATCCTCTGTTTGGAACCTAATAGGCATACTAATCATGTGGGCTACTTCAGCTTTTCCAAACTCTTCTTGTACTCCGACATCGGAAGCTAGTGCCCTTCTTCGCAGCGGGTGGTGGCCCGATCATGTGACTGGCAACGGTAGCTTGCCTCCGTGCGCATGGCCTAGCATCTGGTGTGACGCCCACGGCAGCGTCAGAATTATCCAGTGCAATACTCACAATTGGACGGATTTCGAGCTCGGCAGCATGGATTTCTCCCTCCTCCCAAACCTGGCCTCCTTGGTACTCCCTTCTTTGGCGCTTACTGGTCGTATACCCCTCCAAATATGCGCGCTCTCTAGGCTCGCCCGCCTCGACTTGTATTACAATTCCCTCTCCGGTGAGTTGCCTCCTTGTCTCGGGAACCTCACCATGCTCGAAGAACTTGACCTTCAAGGTAATCAGCTCTGCGGTCCGATCCCTCCGGAGCTCGGGACTCTAAAGAGGCTGGTCTGGTTGTCTCTCGGGTACAATAACCTGAACGGCACAATCCCTTCGTCTATAGGCAACTTGAGCAACTTGACATACCTGGATTTGGGAGGAAACAAATTTTTGAGTGGATCGGTTCCGTCAGAAATAGGAAACTTAAAGAGTCTCGCTTATCTGGATTTGAGCTTGAACAATTTCAGCGAAGAAATTCCCGTCGAGTTTGGTCGTTTGACCGCGTTGACTGATCTCTATCACTACAACAATTCTCTTTCCGGCACAATCCCTCCGTCTATAGGCAACTTGAGCAACTTGACAAACCTGTATTTGGGAGGAAACCAATTTTTGAGTGGATCGGTTCCGTCAGAAATAGGAAACTTAAAGAGTCTCGCTTATCTGGATTTGAGCTCGAACAATTTCAGCGGAGAAATTCCCGTCGAGTTTGGTCGTTTGACCGCGTTGATTGATCTCGATCTCCACAACAATTCTCTTTCCGGCACAATCCCTCCGTCTATAGGCAACTTGAGCAACTTGACAGACCTGTATTTGCAAGGAAACCAATTTTTGAGTGGATCGGTTCCGTCAGAAATAGGAAACTTAAAGAGTCTCGCTTATCTGGATTTGAGCTTGAACAATTTCAGCGGAGAAATTCCCGTCGAGTTTGGTCATTTGACCGCGTTGATTGATCTCGATCTCCACAACAATTCTCTTTCTGGCACAATCCCTAGATCTCTTATCGAGCATTTGCACTTACGATACATCAACTTGTCGTACAATCTGTTCACGGGCCCGATTTCTAATCGCCTTGTCACAGCTTATTCGCGCGATGCATTTCTTGGTATCAAAGTCCTCAACAAAGGCCTGTACATTGTGAAGGATCGTCCTCCTTTAAGGAGTGATCAGACTAAGATTGTGCTTGTTTTGGCTATATTCCCTGTGTTCTTTGCGGTTCTCGGTTCTTGCTTCTTCTTAAAACATCGAATGAAGAGGGATGAGACAAAGGAGATGCCAGAAAAAGACGGAGATTTCATGTCCATATGGAATTACGATGGGAAGATTGCATACGAAGATATAGTCAAAGCAACAGAAGACTTCGACATCAAGTATTGCATTGGGACTGGTGGTTATGGTAGTGTCTATAGAGCAGAATTGCCCAATGGGAAGATTGTGGCCTTGAAGAAACTTCATCGTTTCGAAGCGGAGGACCCATCTTTCGACAAGAGCTTTAGAAATGAAGTGAAGCACTTAACAAGCGTGCGACACCAAAGCATAATTTGGCTACATGGTTTTTGCTTGCACCAGCGATGCATGTTCTTGATTTATGAATACATAGGGAGGGGGAGCTTATTTTATACATTGAGAAATGACATCCAAGCGATGGAACTAGATTGGCCCAAAAGAGTGAATGTCATCTGGGATGTTGCGCACGCCTTGTCTTACTTGCACCATGATTGTGCCCAGCCGATTGTTCATCGAGATGTATCTACCAACAACATATTACTCAACGATGAAATGCAGGCTTTCGTGTCCGATTTTGGCACAGCGAGACTCCTGGATCCAGACTCTTCATCCAATTTCACCGCAAATATTGTTGGGACGCATGGATTCATAGCACCAGGTGAGCAATCTTCAATTGATTTTACTGAAAAAAGAAGTGTTATAAGGGTAATCGACATCGTTGCAGCCCCCTCATGCATTCCAGAACTTGTTTAGTTGGCCTTTTTATACTGATATGCAGCAACTTTTATAGCTTTCTTTCATGCTTAATTTCAGTACAGAAAGATTTGGACATTCCTGCTGCGTAGACCTTGGCTTATTCATCTAACAACCCAAGCAATTTCTAAACAGGTTGCTTGGGTCAAAATTTTATGGGAAAGTTTTCTTATTTCCTACCTTTGATCCAACAAAATTTATGTTTATCACACGCAGCCACTGTACACGTAGTGAACAAGTTCCCTTGCTATGGATCATTAAGAGCAACATTTAAATGACGATACACGTTAGAAGGCTTTGACTAACATCTAGGTGTCCCTTATTTGTTACAGAAGACGTTGATTGATAACTAGTTTCAAAATCATCTCCGCTGTCCGGATTCTAACTCCAAGATATGACCGCACAACTTTGTGATTTTCTTTTCACAGAGCTCGCTTACAGTTTGGTGGTTAACGAGAAATCTGACGTATATAGCTTCGGAGTCGTGGCAATGGAAACAATAATGGGCAAGCATCCAGCAGAGATCATATCGGTGCTATCAACCTCAAAAGGAGAAGAAATCATGTTACTCGACATGTTAGACCAGCGCTTGCCTATTCCGAAAAAGAGTTCTGTCGCAAAAAACATTGTTCAAGCGATGTCTCTGGCTCTTGCTTGCTTAAGTGCAGACCCAAAGTCAAGACCGACGATGAAACAAGTTTCTGGAGCTATTTTGGCTCAAAAATACCAATAGTCGAGCCCTTCCATGCAGTCTCATTGGCACAGCTTCGACAGAATCTATTCCGCACATGAACATTTTCATGGTCTTCTTAACAGCTAAATTGGCTAGGTACATTCTTGACACAGAAGAAGAAAATAGTACCTTGGATGAATTTCATAGTTCTGGGCATTTTTTGATAGAAACTCCTTCCAGTCTGACAGAGACAGAAGTGTAATTAATTCATGAGTGATTTGAAGTACCCAAATTGTTGAATGTTTTCTCGTTTTCCTATCAAAAAATTCATTATGGTCATCGTCTTTATTTACTCAATAATTGATGCAAGTCATCAAATTGGTTGAACGCATGTTACGTGTGGCTGCCAAAGTCGAACTCAGGCAAAGTATGTCGGAAGTTGTTTTTGACTTGAGTCGTCTTGTTCCACTGACCATACAATTTCCACAGATGGTCTCTTTCATGGCAGTTCCTTGCAATTTCTCAGCAGTCTTGTTGTGGGACATTAAACAAAAGAATGGAGTGATGGATGATTAGAAGGGACAACAGAAGTTCAAGTACTCAACAACAACAGTGTGCTCAAAGCAATAATAATCAATTTCAGAAACATAAATGGACTCTTAAAATAATTGGGAGTTAACCTTTGAGTGAGGCCGTGATATCCTCAAATTTGACCCTTCTCGAGCTATACAGCTAAACGGATCGTTATTGTGCTGGCTCTCTTCCACAATTTCCTCACCCTTGCGACCAAAATAGAGGCAGATGCTCTTCTTCGTAGTGGGTGGTGGCCTAATTCCATTATGGTCTATAATAACTGGGAGTTTTTGTTTTTTGGTCGGTTATAATAACTGAGAGTT
This sequence comes from Eucalyptus cloeziana, assembly GCA_014182715.1. Classification (NCBI taxonomy): domain Eukaryota; kingdom Viridiplantae; phylum Streptophyta; class Magnoliopsida; order Myrtales; family Myrtaceae; genus Eucalyptus; species Eucalyptus cloeziana. The sequence continues at coordinate 24,807,035 of CM024642.1, forward strand.
AACCTTTGAGGAGGACTAGAGAATTTTATATGGTCCATGAGAAAATTTTAGATCTTTTTCATCCGAAATTGTGGCTCTTGTTGAACTGGACATTTTTTAATGTATATGTTTGGATAATCTCACTTATCTATAACACTCGTTTCTCATCTAGTTTTTAAGCCTTGCTTCTTATTTCGACTACAACGAATAGCATGCAATCAGAGACAACAAAGAAAAATGGAAATTTCTTGTCGATAAGGAATTATGATGGGAGAATTGGATGTGAAGACATAATTAATGCAACAGACATCAAAATTGCATGATGAGTGGATGTTACAATAGTATCTATAGAGCGCGATCGTCCAATGAGAAAATCGTGGCATTGGAGAAACTTCACCGTCTTGAAGTAGGTGACACATCCTTTTTAACAGAGCTTCCAAAATGAAGTGAAACAATTGATGAAAGTACAATTTAGAAACATAATTAAGCTCCATGGTTTTTATCGTTTGATCACTTATTTCCGTGACACTAGGCTTGCTCTGCCCAATCTCATAATAGAAAACAATGGATTGTTGATGGAGTGGAAGCGGAAAGAGTTGAGATATACCAAGCGAACTGAGTGATAAACCAACAATTCTCCACATTTCAGGACAAGAACATATGAGTTGTTGAGTGGGACATCCGCCACTTTAAACTTGCGCGATGACCTTTCCACAATGTGATGGCGGAAGACTCGAGCACTCAAAATTCACAAAATCAGACAGGTAGAAGACAAGATCCATTTTACTTTTCGAGTGGGCGCATGACCCATCACGTCCTCCGCAACGATGTGGCCACGTTGGTGCTCAGCGTTACTTTCACGAAACATCTGTTACAATTCGTCTAGTTTCATACGAAATTTCTGTGCTCGGTGCCATCTCCTGATCTCCCTCCTCAAGCTAAATTTCTGCGTCCGCCAAATGAAGTCAAAAAAGGCATCCACTTTTGTCTTTGGCCGTGCGTCTCCTGCGGTGCGGTGATGTGGTCCGTGTCGATCCGACGACTTTTCCGACTCCGACTCTTGAGTGCGCGCGTGCACGACGAAGACCTTCAAGTGTTGAACGCGCGCCTGTTTTTACACGCACTAGGCTAGGCTGCATCAAAATCCAAAGTGGAAATCATTAACTCCTATCTTCTATTGTCGAGTTTTAAGCCACCCGCTATCTGAATTTGTCGTCTCTCTGCAATAGGATCTCGAGCTACTAGACCGGTTTGATCCAACGCAACCATGTTCTAGTCGCGCCGTGACACATGGCTCTCTCTCGTAAACCGATTAATACTAGTAGCGGTGATGAATTCACTGACGTTTGTTGGGTTGTCGGAGAATTGGGAACCGGAAATCCAAATGAAGAGAGCTAATTAGGTATCATTGTCTTCTCCCTACTTCATAGGAGTTCGAATTGAAAAGAAAGAGCGTGCAGCACAGCCTTCATAAATTTCTGAGCACATCGCGTGGACATGCTTTGGAATAGATCAGGAACTTTCTTCAGATTGAAGTAATCAAGCGAATTGAGGTGTAATGCCATGAATGAGGAGTGAATTAAGGATGAAAGTCGGCGTGTCGATCCCTGTCTATGGCCAGTGTTCATGTAGTGTCATGTTAAGGGGGAACTCTTAAATTGATTGGCTGAAATATAATCCATGTAATTTATAGGTAATCCGGCCCCAAGTCACATAACTCTATTTAATTAGATAGTTCAAGCCATGCCAATCCAATCCGTCCAATCCAGACATTACACGAATAATCCGAATAATGTTTTGGAGGTAAAATCTAGTTTTTGTGGCTTTTGCTCAAGAAAAATGATGTGCTTATATGGTTATTCACCCAAGACCTACCAATTTTATAAAAATTCGACATTTTAATATATGATAATACTTTGAATTATTCCGATTATGTGTAATATCATCATCAATAGTACAGCACAGAAAAAACTAAGCTTAAACTCCTTGACTTGCCCCCATCCCTCCATCTTTGGTCAATTTAGGCCTGTTTGTTTGTGTTTCTTTTTTTTTGTTAGGAACACTTTTTCTGTTTTTTTGTTCCGGAACAAAAAAACAACTGTAAACGCGTTTGGTTGCGTTTTTGTTCCAAATCTGTTCTTTTGTTCCCGAGAACAAAAAAAAAAGAAACAAGAAACAAAAAAAGTTGTTTCTTGTTTAACAAAACGGAAACACTTCTCTTTTCTTTTCTTTTCTTCTTTTTTTTTCTTCTTCTTCTTCTTCTTCTTCTTCTTTTCTTCTTCTTCTTGCTTTGGCCGGTCGCCGGCCTCGGCCATGGCCGGCGGCGGTCGACGAGGGCCGACGAGGGCCGGCGGCCTCGCCTAGCCACGGCGAGGCTCGCCGGCCCGGCGAGGCCGAGCCTCGCCGTGGTTGGGCGAGGCTCGGCCTCGCCTGGCCGGGCGAGCTCGAGCTCGCCCAGATCCGGCGAGGCCGAGCTCGCCCACCGGCGAGGCTCGGCCTCGCCTGGCCACCGCCGGCCGACCGGCGGTGGATCGGGCGAGCCCCGAGCTCGCCCGGCCACCGGCGAGGCTCGGCCTCGCCGGCCACCGCAAGCGACGCCGACCTGGCGGTGGCCCGGCGAGGCCGAGCCTCGCCGTGGCGGGCGAGCTCGGCTCGCCGGATCCGGGCGAGCCCGAGCTCGCCCGGCCAAGGCGAGGCCGAGCCTCGCCCAACCACGGCGAGGCTCGGCCTCGCGGGCCGGCGAGCCTCGCCGTGGCCGGGCGAGGCCGCCGGCCCTAAATCGGCCGGTCGCCGACGACCGGCCGGCCATGGCCGAGGCGGCGACCGGCCAAAGCAAGAAAAAAAGAAAAAAGAAAAAGAAAGAAAAAAATGAAAAATAAAAAATAAACATTAAAAAATTAAAAGAAATAAAAAGGAACAAAAACAACCAAACATGTTTTTGTTCTTTTTTTATTTCAGAACAAGTTTACCAAACGCGCATTTTTGTTCAAGTTTGTTCCCAGGAACAGAAATAATTTTTTCTATTTCTGTTCCCCTGGAACACAAAAAGAATTAAACACAAACAAACGCACCCTTAACAAGCTCGAGCGTTCTTGAGCCCAATCCCGCCTCTTGGCTTGGACTGCGCCATTCCATTGAAAATAGGAAATTTGACTAATCACAATTATCTAGATTTGAGCTCGAACGGCTTCCACGGAGAATTTGCTTTTAAATTTGAAAAGTTTAATAAAGTTCGGTAAGGTAGACCTTTCCCTTACGATGGGTTAGAAATTTTTAGGGCTAAACATCACCGGTAAAAGTGTCATGAAGACCATGACTTCCCATGAACTATTGACCACGCATTGATCCAAAAGTCAACACACATGAAACCCGAAAAGATCTTGACTTCTTGATGGATGTGCACTAGTTGCATCCTTACATGGTTTAAATCCTTTTCTTTGGCTGGGCATGTTTGTTTAAATTCTAATTGAATCACAAAACTACAAAATTTAGAGATTTCCATGTTTGCTAAAAAATTAGTGGCATAACTTACATCGATGATTTTCCTTACTCGAAAATCCATTGTGGTATTAATTTATTATTAAATCATCCAATGTGATTTGCCAAGAATAAATGCCACATAGGAATTTCCAATTAAAAAAATATGTAACTCAAGTGATCTAATTTTAAAAATTATGACACTTAAGTGATTGCTTAAAAAGTTATAACATTATTAGTGTCTTTATACTATCCAATTTTATCAAGTAGTCACGACACTTGACTCAAGATTTTATCCATATTAGTAGCTATCGCTAATTTTATTTTGCATGGCCTCCTACTGATACAGTGTGAATTTGTAGATTGAACTTGAAGTAGTTCATGGGATATAAGAGCTAATTTTGTTTACATTGAGCAATCAAAAAAGTTAATTAGCTCATGGAATAAGGGTGATTAACTTGCCACCGCAACCCCGAAAATCTTGACAGGTAGTCCAAAATAAGTTATAAGGCTTTTGTTTTACAATACAAAGTATTTGGACCATTTGACTCAAACAAATGTAACGAATGCATACAATTTACCTGGTCACATGTATGTAATAAGGCACCATCCACATAATGGTGGACAAGATTCTTCTAAATGGGAGACGTTGCGACGGAAATTGTGGTATGTAAATTAAATGTTTAATCACTTAGCCAATAATTCAAGGATTTAAAACAAAATGTTATGATTAACACGAAAGTTATGTTCAAATTATTTTGATCACGGAGTCCTATTTCAAACAATCATTCTTTATATCATATGCGAAGTCGTTACACCCCTCTTTGGATACCAAACTAAAGTATGCATATGTTACACAGCAAGATTCAAACACAGAAAAGTGTAATGTGAAGTGAGAATTGGATTGGCACAAAAACCACGGAGCCCCCACATGATAATCTCTTGTACTTATGTTGAATTGCTGTCCACTTTTATATTTCACAACAAACTTAGGCTCTTCACTTCCCAAGCAAAAGAAGAGATCCTCTCTCTCTCAAGCATGAAGATATTTTATATGATTCATTTGAATCTTGTAAGTAAACCCGTGGGCTTGCATGTTCATCGGCCGGTGACTGCAGCTACATGGATCGTTATCGCGCTGGCTCTTTTCCACAACTTCCCTACCTTTGCCACCAAAACAAAGGCAGGTGCTCTGCTTCGCAGTGGGTGGTGGTCTCATCGCATTACAAGCAATACTTCCTTGTCATATTGCATGTGGCTTGGCATTTCATGTGACGATTCTGGAAGCATTGTTGGAATAAACCTACCACAACAAGACAACTCCTTCATTAATTTGAGTAACATGAATTACTCTCTGCTCCTGAATGTCACCACTTTTTGGCTACCACATAATCAGCTCTTCGGTATCATTCCCCTTCAATTATGTGCACTACCAAAGCTTAGATACCTCAACTTGTCCAACAATTATCTAATAGGTGAGTTACCTCTTTGTCTCCAAAACCTCACCATGTTAGAAGTTATTGACATTCATAATAATCAAATCGATAGTCCTATCCCTTCCGAATTGGGAAATTTTAAGAGGTTGATCCACTTGGATCTCAGTTCCAATCGGCTTCATGGCACAATCCCTCCGACTCTAGCGAATTTGAGGAAATTGACTCATCTTTATTTGGAAGGTAACATCTTCAATGGATCTATTCCTTCAGAAATAGGGAATTTGACAAGCCTGGCATATTTGAGTATGGAAGGAAATGAATTCAATGGATATATCCCGTCAAAAATAGGTAATTTGAAGAGCTTGACTGAGTTAAGGCTGCACTCAAACTCCTTCACTTGCCCAATCCCTCCATCTTTGGCCAATTTAAAAAGTTTGATTGTTCTAGATTTACATGATAATCGTTTCAACTGTTCCATTCCATTGGATATAGGAGATTTGAAGAGTCTCACTCTTCTAGATTTGAGCTCAAACTTCTTCACTTGCCCCATCCCTCCATCTTTGGCCAATTTACAAAGTTTGATCGTTCTAGATTTACATGATAATCATTTCAACTGTGCCATTCCATGGGATATAGGAGATTTGAAGAGTCTCACTCTTCTAAATTTGAGCTCAAACTACTTCACTTGCCCCATCCCTCCATCTTTGGCCCATTTAACCAATTTGACAATTCTAGATTTACATGAAAATCGATTTGACTGTGCCATATTTGATATAGGAGATCTGAAGAGCCTCACTCTTCTAGATTTGAGCTCAAACAACTTCACTTGCCCCAGCCCTCCATCTTTGGCCCATTTAACTAGTTTGACGATTCTAGATTTACATGAAAATCGATTCGACTGTGCCATTCCATTGGATATAGGAGATTTGAAAAGTCTCACTCTTCTAGATTTGAGCTCAAACTACTTCTCTTGCTATATCCTTTCATCTTTAGCCCATTTAACCAGCTTGACAGTTCTAGATTTACATGAGAACAAATTTGACTGCACCATTCCATTGGAAATAAAAGATCTAAAGAGTCTCACTCATTTAGATTTGAGCTTTAACTACTTTTTCGGAAAAATTCCTCATGAATTTGAGAGTTTGGCCATGTTAAGCTTTCTCAATCTTCGGAACAACTCTCTTCATGGTTCAATTCCCAATTTTAAAAAGCTTTTTAACTTAAGTTACATCGACTTGTCAAACAATCATCTCACAGGAAAAATTCCGGATACTCTGGCCAATGTTAATTTTGGAGCTTTCAAAGGCAATGAAGGATTGGGAAAGATTGATGGTTCTAGAACAATGTCTAGGGTTGCACTTATGATGGTACTTATACCACTTATGGCTATACCATTCGTTTCATTTTTAGTTCTTGGGTCTTGCTTTATATTTCGACATACAATGAAGAGCATTGAATTAGAGACAGTAAACAAAAATGGAGATTTCTTGTCAATATGGAATTATGATGGGAGAATAGCATATGAAGACATAATCAATGCAACAGAAGACTTTGACATCAAATATTGCATCGGGACTGGCGGTTACGGTAGTGTTTACAGAGCACAATTGCCTAATGAGAAAATTGTTGCATTGAAGAAACTTCACCGTCTTGAAGCAGAGGACCCATCTTTTGACAAGAGCTTCCGAAATGAAGTGAAACACTTGACAGAAGTGCGGCATAGAAGCATAATTAAGCTCCATGGTTTCTGCTTACACAAGCGATGCATGTTCTTGGTTTATGAGTACATGGAAAGAGGGAGTTTGTTCTGTGCCTTGAGAGATGATGTGGAAGCGGTGGAATTGATTTGGTCTAAAAGAATCAATATTGTCTGGGACATGGCATATGCCTTGTCGTACCTGCACCATGATTGTGCTCGACCAATTGTTCATCGAGACATATCTAGCAACAACATTTTGCTTGACAACAAAATGCAAGCTTTCCTTTCAGATTTTGGCACGGCAAGACTTCTTGAACCTAATTTCTCATCTAATCTCACAGCAAATATTGTGGGCACTCGTGGATATATAGCACCAGGTGAGCAACAATCCTCCACTCTTTTCTAGAATCTTATTACCAGAGGCATATCATGCTTACACCCATGTGGTAAACAGCACGATTAATGCTCCATCATGCTTATAATTTTATCATTTGACAGTGTATTAGCTAACATTGAGAACTTAGTTACAAGCTTCATTTAATTTATGAACTTCCTTTTCTGTTTGTCAGAGCTCGCTTACACTTTAGTTGTCAATGAAAAATGCGACATATACAGCTTTGGAGTGGTAGCAATGGAAACAATAATGGGGAGCATCCGAGTAAGATCATTTTAATACTGTCAACACTTTTCAAAGAAGATATTATGTTACATCAAATATTAGACCCACGCTTGTCGATCCCTAGAGAGAATTCCATCGCAAGAAGTATCGTTCTGATAGTTTTTCTAGCACTTGCTTGCTTAAGGAATGATCCAAAGTCGCGACCCACAATGAAACAAGTCTCTGAAGCTTTTCTAGCTCCAAAACCAGAGCTGTCCAAGCCCTTCAATTCAATCTCACTTGCGCAGCTCCAAGAAAATAGTCAAGGAGTGTGGTGAGAAGGTGGATCACAGAAACTTCGTCAAGCCTTCAGGAAGAGAGAGGACCGTGAAGTACTTGTCCCAACATCAGCAAATAAAATTCCTACAAGTGAAGACTCGATTGATAAAATGATGCAGCAAATTGGTGAACGTGGGTGAGGACATGAAGTATGCGGCTTGTACAATTTTAAGTCATGTCAAACCTTTTTTATACTAGCTAGGCTAAAATCTTCCTCGGTAGCAATTACTAAGGAGTGAGAAGCATTTATCTGGCAGTCATTTATTTTCGTCCTTTTAGTAAGATCAGAATGCATGATAAGTGATAATTGTTGTAACCGTGAATGTTTGGCTTGTTAAGGACATTCACTACGTATTTGCAAGATCATTTTCTTCAGTTGAAGACGGAAAATTTCGAAATTGACGTTTCCTTCACATTGGCTAAAGATCAGACATCACATAAACGACAGAAGACCAAGACTTCTCTTGAGTGTGTAGACGACCCATGTACATGAAAATGAAACTCGTTGGCCTTAGAGACTTTGGAATTTTGTACTCGACCAAGACCTTGCCTTCTTGAACGTGTCCTACTTCCAAGCATAATCCAATTTAAATCCTGATTAAATCACTATTAATCAACCATGAAATTTACGACAAAGGGGCTAACGGCCACTTCACAATAATGATGTCGCAGAAATTCAGCTTCTCTGATTATTGGAAATGTAGACCTTTCCTTCGTAACAGAAACAAATAATCATATTGTAAATCCATTCCTACAAACTAATTATTTCTCCATATATATGTAATTGCAAAGTATTCTAGTACTGTCCTTAATGAGTGCCACTTGGATTTGTAATTAAAAAGATGTTGTTCATTGTTCTCGCAATGAGAAGTTTTCTCACACTCTTCATTCATCTTGCTTCCAACTATAAATCCTTCCAACTAGAATCCTTCCATTTCCTAAGTGCTCGCCCCATTCAATGCCATTAGTTGTGATGAGTTTTGATGTTGAAAATCAGGAAGGTAACTCTTCCTACTAAGTATTTCTTTAAAGATTATTATTATTTTCTTTCAAAATTGCAATAGTTATCGATTACGTAGGAAATATCCCTGTGTATATAACAATGACAAAGAGGAATTTTCAACTATTGCCAAATCCAGTTGTATTATACATTATAGATAATAAGAATGGAGAATTTCTTTTTCTTTGGTCCAAAAGAAGACAATTCATTTGAAACAGGATACATAACATTGACTAGCCATCCAGTTTTTTTTTTTTTTTTTGCACTTACTAACTCTTTTAAAATTCTACTAATATGGAAAAGTTCCGTCTTTTTTTTTTTTTAGTACGACATAGTAGAATTGTACCTAGAGTAGCATTGCAATTCTGCAAGGACGTAAAATGTAGAGAAATAATATTTGACACATATTAAACTTTCTGCATACTATGCCATAGGAGTGAGAAGCAGTTTATATAGGAAATCCCTTTATTTTTCGTCTTTCCAATAAGATTAAAATGCATGATCAATAACCAATGTATCAAGATAATGAGACCCGCGCTTGACCCTATTCAAAACACGAGTACCCCATACACATTTTCTGTAATGTAAATGGTTCTATAAAGGATGGGTATAGTTCATAATTTCAAGGCCGAACATCACCAAAAAGTCCATAAAGACCATATCTTCTCATGAACCATGTAACGCGTAGTGGTCCAGAAAATCAGGAAACCCCAAAAGACCCGGTACATGTCTGTCATCATCTTAGTTCTGATGGTCCCAAAATCAACGCGTTAAATGACAAAGACCTCAACTCCTCTTGACACTTTAACTGCATCCTGTCCACATAGGACCTTGACTTCTTGATAGCGAGCAGTTCAATCTCTCGATGGAGGGGCCGAAGCTTCGCTATGATGTGCTGATTCTGCAGAACACTTCAGCTTGAGACTCACTCCATTGTGTTAGCCTTCGCTTGTGAATCGTTCGTTTTACTGCAGATCCAATTTTTCTCAGATTTTGTAATAAGGAAAATGACCCTAGCCCAACTGGGAAAGATTTTCCAGCCAAGTTAAAAACTCCAATATCAAAGCCCATTCTAGCAAAGCCCATGTTCTAAGCTGTTCTTTGAATATTTACTTATTTCACCCAAAGAAAGCCTCAATTTCAGCTCCTCCTCCTCGGTTCATAGTTTTTTTTTTTTTGGTAATAATTATTTAAGAAACCCCACTTTAAGTAAGTAAATTGCAAATCCATGAAATATATCGCCAATCTCATGGTCCTGTTAAGACGTGAGCCAAAATCTGAACAGGTAGTATCTACATGGAAATGTTTTCCATTTTGGATATGGGGAGCCAAAACCATTAAAGTTGCGAATGATAACTATTTTAGTCATAAATTAACTTCTGAAAAAGAAATAAAATTTTCTACTTCTATTCTTAGATGAGTTTCTAAGTAAAAGTACGCATTTGATAATGAAACAAAAGTTCTTTCTCCCAAGCGGTAGCCAGGGAGTCACGGTGGCATATAGCGAACAGCAGCCGATGGCGACGAATGGGTGACCGGCTAGTAGCAAAGACAAACAATGAGAAGAGTTTTATTTCTTATTTCTATTCTAGAAATAGAAAAGTAAAAAAAAAATTGTATTTCTAATTTCTATCCTAAACTTATTTCTAGGGTAAATATCTAAATAGAAAAATGAAATAATTTTAGCAAACGGATTTATGTTCCAGAAATAAGTCTGGAATAGAAAAATAATTTTGGAACAGAAATAAAATGATTATTATGCGCACCCTAACCCAACCTCGATTTTATTACAGTCCACTCATTATTTTTCCACATTAATGTAAAATAAAGAAAAAATTTGCTTGCATTCAATTTTTTTTTTTTCAAACTTTTATAGGTTTATTGCTGGTGTAAAATATAATTTATACATTCATTTTTGAATGATTGACAAGTAGAAGAATTCAATTACAAAATCAATTCCAAAAATAAACGTCACTCATCCAATGATGAGTGTAAAAGATTATCTAAACTAATTATAAACCTAATAATGAGCTTTGTTTTATAACGACAAACTTAATTCCTTTGTCGATCGTTTTCTGCCGACATTTCCTTTTTACATTTTGAATGCTGTTTATTTGCTTACATCAGTCAATGGCATATGCGATTTGTCTCTATGGCTTTCGGATAAATACACATTCAACTCTGTCTACTTTGAAGCAAGATTTGAGTCATCCATATTGCATATGATGAATGTGGAAAAGAAAAAAACGTTGAAATTTCCTTCATTCATTGAGTTGATAATTTGATTTGATACTTGTAATGATTTGATTTAAGTTTCAAGTTTACGGATCATCAACATCATTAATTTTGATCGGTTTCTTGAATTCTTTTGCATGACGTTACATATTATATAGTTCCCGAATTATACAGCCCATCTGCGTAATAGTTCATATAAAAGTTGAAACGACACTGCTTTAAGCCAAATTTAATATGAAAAGGCCTTCTTTTTCCTAGAACGGAACTGATCGAGGAAATAATCACAAATTACACTTACACCTACCTAGAACTTAATCTTGAGTTGCTTGTCTTTTATTTTTTTACTCCTCCCGTGACTTTACTTCTGTTTCTGTCCCAGTCATGTTGACAATATCAATAGTAAGTGAAGACCAAGTCTTTCATCATTTTGATCAAGAATCATTATCCTATCGGTGAATATAGCAAAAATTGAGAATATGAGTTGAATTTTAATTTGAAAAAGTCCGCAAGGAAATTTAGTAATTACAATGTAGGTGGAAAAAAGAGTTATTGGAAGTCCGACAAGGAGAAAAAGAGACAATGACAATACAAAATATCAAGACTTTTATATGGTACTCACTTTGGTGCCAATTATCTATTTTTCTTATAGATAAAAATGCATTTCTCACCTGGTATCTTTGGAAAGGTTAGGTTTTTCTTTTTCCTTTTTCTTCTTTTTACTTGGCTGGGTCGGGGAAAAGCTAGGTTATTGCTCAAGTTGTCTGTACTTTTTGTGGCTATATATACAAGTTAAAAACTCTTCCAGGAAGAAGGACATGTGCGTGAATTTTATGGAGGATTGTGGGGAACTGTGGAGTTTTGACGGAAGGTCACGTGCATGGATGTTCAAGACAATGGAACCATATGTTTCTTCTCTGTCCCCATAAATCTTTATATTTCCTCCAAACAGTGAAACAATTATCTAGATACGACCCATCATTGTTCGAGTTGATCATGATTACGGATGATAATGGATTTCAACTTGTCTAGACTCAAAGCATCATATATCCACTTAGCTATAATAATCAATGGTAGTATATTTCATATAAACCTCACAGATGATTCTGTCAATAGGACGACCTAGGTATGAAAGCAATGATCATGATCAGAACATTTGGCACTGTCGTTTTTAGGAACGTGTGCTCTATAATCTACCGTCCAACTTTTTACCTTGTATTTTACTATGTTTATTTAAAAATGAGAACTGGATTATTTTCATTGTTAATCCCCCCGACACGATCAGGAACACGGCCACTCTTTTGATCCTCATCACAGGAAGCTTCTTCAAAGCATTTCCGCTAGGCCTGTTTCCAGATTTAATTAAACTATTCATGATTCCAAAGCATCAAATAGCCTTTCAAATCTGAAAGCTCTGACAAGAGATCCATTTTTTATTTTTTTTTTAATTTCAAGGCCCATGCTACTTGCCAGAGCAGGAACCCACTACCGGCACATGTACCACCAAAGAGTCCACACATATTGTGAATTTATTAGGGTTTGCAATTTTTATTCATAGTACAACCAACAAATGCATCATAATTTAGAGGAATATGGAAGACAAGTGGATCTTTCTGAGATTATCAACTCCTGACAATTAATCTTGTTTCCTTCCACCAGCTGAAACTGAACCAGTGTAAATTCAATTCTATACACTCAAAAAATGACCAACGTGTATTGAAAATTTTTAACAATGACATATAATTAGCAGGAAACATCAGATGCATTAATATTCTTAGGATCTTCTCAAGCTGAATCGAGAATAATATCTGCACAATGGGACTGGTTTTGTTTGTTTTTTCCCTTACCCTTTTGCTTAAAATGTGCATTGGTCAATTGAAATGTTGCTGTTCAGTCCATGGCCAAAAGCCATGCTGGTCTTCCATCCCATTGTTGAACATGTTACAGAAGCTTTCCTCTTGAATATTTTGGGGGTCAATCTTAAAGCATTGCAGATCTGATCTGGTTGAACCATGGAGTGGTTGAGCCGTGACCGAGGGCCTCATCGATGAGGTGAAGTGGCGCTTGTTGCTGAACTGTGAAGATGATACAGGGCTGTTCATTACTGATGTTCTTGAAATATCTAAGTTGATATCGGAACTGTTCTCGCTCCCATTGCTCCAATACGACCTCTCAATTTCCTTCTTGAGGTTGCTGGGTGCTTCATTTGTGTCTCTTCCTTTGAGAACCAAGAGCTGCACAATTGGTTTTACACTTAAAAAGTTAGTTAGAAGTATATTGTATTTGCAGATGCCACAATAATCAAAGAAAAGCAACTGGAGTTGCCGTGAGAAGTTATCAACTAGCAAGAAAATTGCATTGAACTCAACTATTGGGATATCTTCAGATAGAAATAATCTCCTCTAGCATTCAACTAATAAAGTAGGATTTCTATCACAAATAGGGAAATTAATACGAGTTCTGAGTCTTCTGTATCTAGCATTAATTAGCAATTTTTACATGTTATGTACAACATTGATTGCCTTTAAAGTAACTCGTTTTACTAATGTCATCTAAAATAAAAATTCATGAAATAATTGTCTCATGTCACTGAGTGATCTACAAAGAGATTATCCGAGAGGACAAAATGGAAAGGCAAAGTTTTTTTTAGTATGTTCAGTTCTCTGCATTATTCCTAAATTGCAGAATGATAGAGACTAGAGATGTAGTGAGTACTAGTCTCAAAGATTATCGTTTTTCTGGTTCTCTTCTGATAAAAAAGAAAAACCAAAACAGACATACTCAAGCGGCAATACAGACAACACATGAAAACTAAAAGTAATTGATTAATCACATCTCTCTTTTTACCTCGGCGTGAAGCTTCTCATTCTGGGCATGAAGAGCATCATTGTCAGCCTTCAGGACCTCGAACTGCTTCTTCAACACCTCGTAGTCCCTCTCCAGCTGCTTGGTCTTCCAGCGAGCCCGCCGGTTCTGGAACCAGATGGCGATCTGCCTCGGCTGGAGGCCGAGCGCCCTCGCGAGCTGGATCTTCCTCTCGGGCTCGAGCTTGTTCCCGATCTCGAAGCTCTTCTCGAGCGCCTTCACTTGCTCCAAGCTCAGCCTCTTCTTCCTCTCCCCCAGAAGCAGCTGCGACCCATCATCCGACAGGTCGTCGTCGTCGCCGCCCCCGCAGGATCTCTGGTTGTGGTCGGCCCCTGAGAAGGACATGGACCTCTTCATCAAGAAAGGCACATTGTTGACAACGTCGCCGTTGCTGTGGTTCAGCGGGATGATTGAAGGGAGCGGATCCTCTTGGTGGTGATGGTGGTGGGCTTGGAACATGAAACTAGCTGCTGAGGATGCCGATGGTGGTGGGAAGGCCATGTGTTGGTGTGTGTCTGTGTGCGCGCGCTTCTTGGGTGGTGGGGTTTGGGAGAAATGTCATGAGAGATCGGTGGAGTTTTGGATCTTGTTTCTTCCAGGGCATTTAATAGGAAACATCTATATTGTATTTTTCAACGAATATTTTATGTATTGATGAGGGTGTGTGGGCGACACTCACTTTCATGAAGAGAGAGAGAGAGAGAAGAGGAGCTTGTGAAGGGGATGGGGGCGGTGGTCTGTGCGGAGAGAGGGAGGACTGTGCGAGTGACAGCGATTCTGAGGTTGATGACAAGGTGAAGGAGAGGTTGTGTTCATATTCTACTGGGTGGGGCTCCTCGGACCCATCCCTCCGACATCAGTTCCATCTTCTTTTCCTTGTCTTCCTTTTATCGATTTTGCAGTTGTTAGGTAATAGAAAGGAAGATCGATTCCTATCCCTACAGTCCACTCACCCAAATTCACAAATTGAAAATAAGCATACTTGAATCTTCAAAATATGTAGTCATGAACGTCGATAACAGGAAAGATAGTGTAGATACTTGCTCTTTTAATTTTGATTTGACTTCATTCTCAAAATCTAATCTACCAAGCATTTTCTTTTACAAATCTTATATCCCTTCACGGGAAATATCTCCATTATGGCAATTCCACATCAAATGCTTTTGATATTTGAAATCGTACCCAAAAGTTATGTGTACAGAATTACAGGGTAACTCTTTATTCATTTCGAAGCAAATTGGGGAAACGGAAAATTGTCACTCAATTTATGCATGTAGATCTTCAAATTGAACAAAGTAAGAAGACCATACACGCTGCCCATTTTAACTACTCGAATTAAATTTTCTTTTGCTTCCTGATCCAGCCAGACATACCACAGTAACCCTGTACAAAACGCACGAGATGACATCACAGAAGTTTCTAAACATCATCTTACACACATTAAATAAATATTCCTCTTTATATGTAGTGCAATCAAAGTTCTACTCAGCCCATGCGTGACGAGGAAATTTGACATCATGCATGAAAGTCGCGGAACCCGAGGACAGGCCACCGCATTGATAATGGACGATCACAATGGATGTCTTTTTAGCCATTCTATGAAGATTCATCTATCGTGGACCTTGCACTTTTATATTCATTTTTTTAGTTTTTTTATTGGTGCGAGTCTGGCAAGTGCTGGAGCAGTTCGATTACATATATAGTATATGTCGCAACGTACTGCTGTATTAATTTATGTTGTAGGAGGGTTTTTCCATGTACTATTCTATTAGTGTGAAAACGGGGAAGGAAAAAGAAAAAGGAAAGACAATAACACTGTAACCTCATCCTGTGACATCCGTTGGTGGAGTCGTTGTTAACTTGCATCTTCCTGGGATGCAGGCAAGCTTGGCCAATCCGATGCTTAATGATTGCTATTATGGTGCGATTGTGCGATCTGAAACAGTTAGGGTTTTTTCCCAACTAATATTTTCTGAACTGAATCTAGTGCAGAATCCACGCACATTGTGTCCAGGTCATCCCATACAAATGTACTACAACAGATGTGGTGGATTAGAACACCGTGAGGTCCGAACTTTCTCATTAGCGTTTCATTTCATGGAATATATAATGCGGAAGTGCGACAGTGACAAAACGAAAGTGCTTTCATATCCAAACTAGTAGATCTACTCGTATATACATGTCATGCCTATTCTTCTTTTTGTTTCTATGACAAAGGAAATATCCCACTAATTAACATTGTGGATCAAATAAGAAGTAGTTGAAACCCATATGGATATTTTAGATATAGAGTTTATTATACTTATTAGTATGGAAAATCATACTTATGTAGCGAATTACACATGAGTCCATTCCTTAATTACGGAAATATTAAAAGAAAATTACTTGGTTAGAACGTAAAAAGGTTCAGCCACGTTTGTGTTTATTAAATATCTAGTTATGAAAAGGCTCTCCCTATTGAACCTTTAACCCAATTCTTTTTTTGACAAAAACCTTTAACCCAATTCGAGACAGTGACTATAGCAGAAACATTGTACGGGACATGTAATCTCTTGGTTGTCCATTGGATGGATGGAGAAAGAGAGAGACCACTTTTGCTTTATTTATCATTGTTTTTCATCTTTCACTTTTTCATTGCAAGTACTTGTAAGGGAGTTGATGGAGAAATATCTTGTATATTTGTGCAGCACTGAGGAGGCATAAGGAATTGATGGACCCTACTGAAAATTTCCCTCTGGCCTAGCAACAAAAGCTGCCCACATGCACTTTTCTCTCTCTCTCTCTCTCTCTCTCTCCCCCCTTGAAAATAGGGTTGGATCCATGTTATATTCCTTGTTGCTTATCATTATCTTATTATTATTGTAATTGTTAATCGGGTGCTCTCTGAATCTTCTCCGATCTCCACATGCACTTCCATGTGCCCCCTCTCTCTCTCTCTCTCTCTCTCTCCGCAAGTTGTGATCTTGTTCAAGAGGTTGCATCTGATTTTCTCCCCCAATTAAGTAGACTTTCTTAATCGAATGTTGAGTAGTTATACACTACATACAATTAATTATTCCTTGACTTCCGATTTGTCTACGTTTGAAGGGGACCACAAAAGTTGGAGTTTTATGTCAAGAGGGTATCATGCTCGAGATCATTAGCGATCTTATTTCGTAAGGAAAATAGATATGAGATGTTTTCCTGTAGGAATATGGAAGTTTTCTCTAATTTTAAAAGATTTGTAATATATACACCGCTAGTGTAAGTTTTTTTCACTCCCACTGATATGTCAATGACTAGCTAGCTAGTTGTCGATATGTAGTAATTTGTATGGAGGCCGTCACTAGCAATTTTTTTTTCCCCAATAGGACCATAGGATGCTTGACTTTGCATCTCAATCATGATATTTAATGGTTAGAGTGTTTGGGACTCTCTGGCCAAATGTTGTAAACTTTCCATTTAGATTTTCATGCACCGTGAAAGATTAGCAAAAAGGACATGCTGTAATGTCTGCGACATATATAGTTATCAATGTTCACATGATTGGAATAGGCCGTCTAGATAGAGTGGCAGGTAGGTAGCTGCCACAAAGCCAATGCCTAGGTGTAGCTGGTAGACTTTGTACATGTTCCTCAAATTGGGAAGAAGGAAAAGAAAAGAGCGATTGAAGGTGGAAAAACAGAGAAAGTTTGTAGTGGTGAGGGTCATGCATCTTTCTTGTCTGTTGTCATGATGAAATTATCTTCTTTTTGTCAACAAGAATTCTCGAATATGTGGCGGACCACCATGTTGGAATGGCCATTTTCCCCGCTTTTGGACGGTGCGATGAAGCTTTTCGATGCAGACCTAATCATGGGGTGTCGTCGCAGACTCGCAAGGGGATGGAAGGCCGGGTTGGACGGGCCTATACAATGACATTTTGGTATCAAGCCTTGTCCTGCAGAGTTCGAGCCAAGCCCATCCAATCCGAAATGTACTGTATACCCTTTGACTCGACGGGTCATGGATCGGCTTTAGTAACAATTTAGGCCGAATCCGAGAGCACAGGTCGATGATAAACTCTAATTTAAATCCCTGCCTGAAATATGTACCCAGGCCATCAGGCCCAAGAGCCCAATCTTGAAAGGGGTACGCATCAAAGTTGTGTTGAGTTCTAGATTCATGTGGATCTGAAGCCCAGAAATAGGCTAGCAGCATCAAGCTCTCATCATTCTCTCTGCTCCTTTTCTTTATGTTTTTGTTGCATTATTGTTCTTTGGACTGTTTCTTCAATGAAAGGTCCTGATTCTTAACCCGCCGACCCATATTCGTGTGATCCATCTTCTGCGAGTTGGTGGTGGCCACGAACATGAACCTTCTGCTTCAGGAGAGAACCAGAATTCTAAAGAAAAGCCGCCAACTCAAAGCGGCGATCCTAGTCCGAATCTTGACCCGTGCCAACGTTTGCTGTCGCAGATGTAAATTGAGTAAATCTTGCTGTGGTTCCTGTACAAGTCTCGAATCGTTTTTTATTTTTCTTCCAGTAGAAGAAACTCTCAACTCGGTCAAGTCGGTTCATTAAAATTCAGGATTTTAGGGTAGCCTTGAGAGACGATCCGATGCATTTACTTCATGTCAAGACTGTATTTGCCGACTTTTGACAATTTCATGAGCAAAAGCGTATAAATGAAGCTACACTTCTTTAAACAAGTAGCATAATGTGGGCGGTGACAAGCTACATTTTCCTTCTTTAAACAAGTAGAACCTCTTTAATATTAAAAAAAAATTTTTGGCTTTGTCTCTTCCTCGATTTCTCCTAATCCTATCGCCATTTCGATTCCTCCCCGAGCGTCGATGCCGCCGTCGCTACTCCTCCGCCGCCGCTGTTCGCCCCCTGCGTCGGCCGCCACCCGCCATAGCCGCGGCGTTCTATGTTGCATGCCTAAACCCGATGGGCGTTGAGAATAATTTGACACTGACAGACCAATGATATCATACCATCTAACAAGACGTTAACTAATGGGTGGCGCAGATCAATTATTTTAAAGGTGACCGAACTGAAGTTGATAGACAGGATAACCATGAAACAGACGGGGAGAGTAACGTGGACAAGTTTGGCTCTTTAATCCTCGCCGTGAACTGGTAAGAACAATAATCATTGAAAGATCAGCAAAAATATTTTTTGGGGGAGTGCTTATTCATCCTCTCTGTTTCTACTCCATCTCCTACTTTAGGTTTGAAATTTGTAAGGGGGCGAAAGAAGTTGGTGCTTCTTCTCAATGATTTAAGGCTCTGAAAACATTCTGAAGTCCTATCTCGGATGCTTGTTGCTTTCTCCTCGAGTAGGGGAAACTCTTATCAGTTTATGTTTTTCTCTTCGGCTCTGTAACGTCAGTTCGCATTGATGGGCTGTGGAAACTCCAAGTCGAGGCGTTGCCATCACTGCGGGGTTCCATATTCGTCGCCGGTGCCCTTGACTAGAAGCTACTCCACGCGAATCCACCACCCACCACGAAACAAAAGAGACGGTTGCCATGTTGTTGCTCTCACGTCCTCCACGCTAGGCTCTCTCGATCTCGATATCTCTCACGTAGACGTTCAAGAGTTCAATGAGAAATTCTTTGCCAAGGGCGGTGATTTCAGGCCCCGTGGCGAATACGGCAACACTGGAAAAGTAGGGGATGAATTTCCGGCGGCACTAGTCGAGGAGGCCAAGACTTGGTCTGATATGATCGAGGAGAAAATACCAAAGGTACTTCCTAAAACTCCAGTTAGGACTCCTCCTGGAGAACCAGAGACGATCAACACATGGGAGTTAATGAAGGGCCTCGAAGATGTTAGTCCTTTTCAGTCGCCTAATTACTTCAAGAGTTTCTCTTTCAATGCCCCGATCCATCAATCGGTGCTGCCTGGTCATCCTGCAACATCGAGATTCGAAGACACCTGCTCAGAAGGAGCCAATTGTTGCTCTCAATCAAGCGCCTCAGAGGTTGTCTCTGATGAAGAAGCCACATCCAACTTCAAGAAGTCCCTTGAAAAGCTCTCACCTACTCATCCATTCCATGTACATCCATCAAACGATCAAAATGGATCTTTAATAGCATGCAATGGCAAGCCACTGGATGTAACAGAAGCTGACCGGGAGAATTTCGTATTAGCAGATGACGGTAAGTCTTTTCTGCGTAGGAAAGAGATGGCGATCATCTACTTTACAAGCCTTCGAGGTGTGAGGAAGACCTATGAAGACTCTTGCGATGTGCGGATGATACTAAAAGCAGTCGGTGTCCGGGTCGATGAGCGAGATGTGTCACTGCATTCTGGGTTTAAGGAAGAACTGAAGGAGCTTTTGGGAGGCTGGTTTGGCGGGGCAGGATTGCCGAGGGTGTTTGTCGGTAGCAAGTGCATTGGTGGGGCTGAGGAAATCCGGAGATTGCACGAGGAAGGACAGCTCGAGAAAGTATTGGAGAACTGTGAAAAGGTCGATGATCGCCGTCTCATCGGCGGTGGCGGCGATGGGATTGTGAGACCTGTGGGGACATAAGGTTCGTGCCCTGCAAGACGTGCTTTGGGAGTTGTAAGGTACACTGCGACTGCGATGAAGACGATTACAGCACGGAAGAAGAAGGCGAAGGCGATTACTTCGGGTTTCGGCAGTGCCCGGATTGTAATGAGAATGGCCTCATCCGGTGTCCGATTTGTTGTTATTGATCTTTGAAGTGGCAAAGATCAGTCTTTTTTGCTTACATTGGTTTCTGCATTTTGCTGAGTTATCTTTTGTGAGTTGCTTTTGTTTGTGTATAGTCTGTTGTTATTTGGCTTGAATGACATGAGAACAACCTCTTTTATTTACAAGAGCATGAGAACAACCTTAGTAAAGCCGAGGATTCAACTTTTCCACTTTCATGTCGGTAAATTTCTGGTAGAATTTGTGAATGTCAAAATTTTCCTAAAAAAGAATTATTGATCACCTGATTTGATGATAACTTAATTATGATCATTTATTGATAATTTTATGAAATTACTAGCATTTTTTGAATAGTTTACAAATTACCAAAAATTTTTTTTATCTTTTTCCAACTTTTTTTGTCATCCTTACCAATGCCTTAAATTTATCGGTTCTCGTATAAAATTTATAGATAATATTTTGAGTAACTTAACAACTTTTTATCTTATTAAAGTATCTACAGTTTTTTTGTTACCAATCCTCATGCAAGTTACTTATCAACATTCATTTGTTTTTATTTTAAAATTTTCAACTTTCGTTTGTTTTTCTTATCAATACTGTAAATTTATCAACTCTAACATGAATTTACGAACATTTTATCCATATGGTTCACCAATTATACCGCAAGATCACTGCATCCTTTCTTCTTTTTTTGGTACCCGAGAACCACCGTACAGCCGACAGCCGGCGACGTAAAGCCAAGAGAGCACTAGTGCAGGAACCCATCACCCACGGCACCCCACCTAAGTCGCGCAACATGACAAGGAGGGGAATCAAACCCTGGCCTTTCGTGTGCCCAATGTGCGCCCTAACTAACTTGCCCACCACAGGGTGGGTAAGATCACTCATCTTCCTTCATTGAATAACTAGGAAAACATTGCTTGATGCGTACGTGTAAGATGTTCACATGATCCAGGTTAAATTCGAAATGACATCATCGAAGATACAAATTAACCTCAGTAAGAGATGCGACAAATTATGCAGTTTCCTAGCAGATTGTGATGCCGTATTTCCTCCATCTACATCAGAGAAGCTTCCATTGAACACTGGCTTCCCTAATTTCCACCAGAGGGTAAATTCTAGGTTGCTCTTGGACTATATTCCTTTTTACACTTCACGAGAAGATCCTTCTACCTCGGTAAAGAATGAATGATGGGCACCAGCAAGTGGAAGCATTTTCATTCGTTAATTTAATCGAGAAAGTCTTTCGTGGTGCAGAGCACATCTGCAGGATCGAGCTTGGACCCGGCAAAATACTTTACGAGTTCAACATGCCTAGGAAGGAAGAAAAAAAAAAGCAGAGTTAGGAAGAATGAAATCAAGGATATGTTATTAAAGTCATGTTAGATACGACACTGTTGAGAAGTATAGACCGTTCCTTATACGAAATTGAAGGTTGCGGACCAACCTTGATCCGAATCGATGTGGTTGACTCTTCGAGAAACAGGACGGCCAACTGATTACCCTGGAGGTCATGGTCCAGTGAATCGAGTCGGCCCTCGGGTCTCAGGTTCGGTTTCTGAGATGCTAGAGTTCGAGCGATGGGGATGATGAGGACTCGGGTTAGTGATTTTTAAGAAGTATAAATCATTTTCAGAAATTTCTATGTAAATTTTCATTGTCCATGAATGTATGGCATGTTCAATCAATTTTCTAAAAAGAAACAAGTCATATAGCATTGCCAAAAGAATGTTGATTGCAACGTATATCATTGCCTGGCAGCAATAAGTGAAAGAAACAAGTTATGATAAACAAGAATTTTTAACATTAAAAGAATGTTGATTACAATGTATATCATTGCAATATGATTGGTCAATTACACCACGTAAGCCATATAGCATCACCAAAATATGAAACACTTCTCTGCTTGCCTGCCGAACAATCGAATACCATGTCCACCTTGGATTTAGAGGAAAAAACGAAGGGGACAAACCACGAGCAGTTAACCGATACATGCCCTCATAATCGGACATGGAACCGTATGAAATCTTCATTAGGTTTTGGTCGCAGGCAGAGAAGAAACTTAGGTGAGAGATGTATGAGATTCTGCAGCTGAACTGCTTTTCTTTCATCGACTTCCTGAACCAACCTGTCGTCGACCATCGCTGCCTCAAATGAATTTTTAATTTCTATTAGGTCGTGGTTCGTGGCCCATCATGTCTGTTGATTCTTTCCAAGCCAAGAAAGAAGTCAGAGGGTACGAAACTTTTCTTAAGCAACGTGTCGTGTGCATTTTCATACGTTGTGGTGAACCCATTGGGTACCCATACTCATCTGTAGAGCTTCTTGAATTTCCATTTTTTAAAAGGATGACTTTTTCCAAAATGCAGATACACGTCTTTTGCATCACATTCGCAGCATATTTAGACTATATCGATCCACCGGAGATAGATGTCATAGTTTGAAATTTGTTCAGGAGATTTTTCTTTTAATGCTCCAGATTATTCATTGTCCTAGTCAAACTTAAAAGATGACATCTGTCAGGTATGATCCGTGGACTATTCCATTAGCGTAGATGTAAATTACAATGTTATTATAATTTGGCATGGATTTATGAAATTTGATTTCGAAATTATGGTAGGGTAGGAGTTGAATTTACATCTTGTATTTATCTTCCTTTCCTTTTCTATTCCTTTCTTTCGCTTTTCCCCTTTTCTCTTCCCCTCCCCCTGCGTTACTATTCCATCGTCACCATCTTGTCTCCAACACATCGCTATTTCCCACATCCCCTTCCCCGCGTTACCATGCCATAGTCACCATCTTATCTCCAATAGGTCGCCCTCCCCACAGGGTCTCTCTGTCTCTGTGTGTGTCCTAGCCTCAGAATCCTAGCCGGCGGCCTTAGATTCGAGGCGGCTGGGGTTTCCATTTCGCGAGAGAGAGAGAGGCCCGGCGGTAACTATTGATGTGTGATCAGGTCCAATGGCAGCGGCGCAGCAGGAAGTCGAGGCTAACACAACACGGCGGAAAGGGGGAGAGAGAGAGGGGGGCGCAATTCTTCCTCAATCAAAATGGAATTAATTGGACCGCGTCCAGCTATTTCCTAATGTGGAGGAGACCAATTAAGTGGAAAGAAGCCCCATATTTGGCAAGGAAACACGCCAATCAACATAGGAAGCGAAAGTGACTCGAGCTTAGGAGGGCGGAAGCCCATGGAAGCACAAAGACAAGAAGGGCCTACCTAGCTTCTAGCTATAATTCCTCTCTCAATATGGACCTCCCTTAATCCGTGGTGAGAGGGAAAGATGCAATCTTTGCTTTTAGCTGGCTGGATTCTGATCCTAGATTTCCATGAGATTCATAGCATCCAATTTCCGACCCCTTTGACAGCAACCGGCCCTTGATTGCGCAACTTGTTTCAATAATACATGAGAAAAGCAAATATCAGACCATCTAAAGCCCACGAGTCAACTTCACCAGGTCCATTATAGTCCATTTCAATCACAAACGCGTAATGACACAGTCGACATGATTCTGACAGAACGGAAAAGCTCGGGTCGGTTCTGCGGCCGTTGGGTGGGCGCACATTGTACGTTCGGTTCATCAGAAGGAAAATTCCCCGTGTTACTATCGCCGCAACACGTGAGATCGGACAACTGATCAATCAGTACTCGTCGTGCGGTGTTAGATACAAAAGTAGATTTACAAACTCGATTTAGAACAAAGTACTCAGGACACTAAAGTTAACATGGATAAAAGAAAAGAGGCGGGTCGCATTTAGGTATCCAATGTGACTCTACAACTCTCATTTTGTAAATCTATTATGCATTCTTATATCGATGTAGATTCAGATGCTGTTTATCAGGTTGCCGATGCGTGACGCAGCTTACATTGGCTTAAAATCTCTTTTGCTTATTGTAGAGAGCTCCCACCTTACTTATAAAAGATAATAAGTCCATGATTTCTATTGCGCAACAAATCAAGTCGCCAATGATTACAAAACTATGGGGCTCATTGGCTGACGCTATAGCACCCACCTGACCCCTTGTGACCGACAGAACTTCAGCATTTTAAATACGAGGGCATTGACAGATTGACCGTTGCTTTGTGCAATGTCAAATTCTAACAAAAGTTTAGGTAAGAATAAGATGGTAAGTCTCTTATCATCGTACTAGGATTCCATGATGCTAGCGCGTGTAGTAGAGTGATTTTTACTTTTCAACTTTTCTTACTTTCGTTCTGACCTTATTTTAGCAATCGATGTTTGACTTTATCTCAAATTTAAACAGTTTAGGTCCTTTCTTTAGATGAGACAACGAGGACTACAACAACACAGTTATTTCGTTAAAATTACTGTGTTTTCACCTCATTCTAATATCATGCACATGTCAACTTATAAGGTCAGTTGGAATTTTTTGTAAATACTCTTCTTCATTCTTTAAAGCATGAAGTAACTTTAAGGAAAAATGAATAAGTACATTATTACTAGATAAAAGTTTCTTCAAACTGACCTTTGACTTTTCAAATTAAAGATGCATCGTCGCGTACGTTACCTTGTTAGTTTATAAGGAATACTCTAATCAAAATAATCGAGAATCCTTCCGTAATTTCTTAATCTTGGTCTGTGCACGGGCAACGGATTCGAAAAGGCATGACTTCTTGGTTCTCTAGAAGATAAGAATGATTCACCAGTTCGGAATGACAAGTTTTTTGCATTGAATCTAACTTCTTCTTTTTTGGCGGTCTACGACAAATGAAAAATGAATTCTTTATCCCTCCTTCCATTTCAAAATCGGAACAGTCCCGAGGAAAATTCATGCATCACGTTGCTCACTGATCGGGAATTTTCAAAGTCTCAAATGTCCATGAAAAGCAACATTTCAACGGACGATCCCACAAGCACTTTGGCTTATGCATCCACAATCTACATCAAGCATACTATTATAGAGGGTCTTGAGCGGGTGCGTGCAAGTGCTTTTTTTTATATATACTCGACGCCTAATTACACTGCACTTAACGTCCGTACAGGAGAGACGATATCTAGTGACATGCTAGCCCTTGTTTTAATTCTAGTGATATTATAAAATCACCCAAAGGAAGGGGGAAAATTTTAAGGAAAAACAGAAGCTAGATGGAGGCAGAACACAAGATGGTTCATTACACGAAGGGCTCTATACGATAACATCGATCACGAGTGTTTATATTAAGCTCCTAATGATGGCGGCCTCGGGACTATCGGGATCGATGGTGGACAAGAGCTGAGAGAGTCGCTCGCTGAGGTTGTCCACCTCCTGGTGCAAGTTCTTTATGTAGTTGCAGGTCTCCTGCAACACCTTCGACGCCGGTACCTGCGGAGAAAGAAACGATCGACGCATCTAGACATCAGCGCATGTGCATCTGTCAAATCAAAAATCAAACTTTCACATGGATCGACGACGTTTTCCAAATAATATATTTGACGTGGTACGAGGTCAAGCGTTTGAATGTTTAGACTGACTCGTTAGCCTCCTCGTGAGATTAAATTCTGGTGCCACACACTGACTATTTTGACCAAATATCCAAGGGGATTAATGATAAGATTGAATGATCATCTAGTTCTCTGTCTAATCTTAGGGAAGTGTGGAAGCATGTCTTATGTTAGCAAATATCTTCGTTCGGACATTAACGTAGATATATGTTTTATCTCATTGTAGACCTCCAATATCTTGGCTATGGGATTGAAAAGGTGTCGATCTTGTGTCCCTTCCAAATGCCTTAAGAGTCCTGATAAAATTAGTAGTTCCAACTCTTGGGTTGATGTTTATACCCACCAAAGAGCTAACACGTTATGTCCATAAAAGTAAATTATCATACAATAGATCACCGGAATTATTTACTAATATCCAGACAGACGATACCTAACACACATTTATATGGACCGCCGAGCGCACATGCATGCTTCACAAGTATATGTACACGCTCAAATAGGACGGTGCCGACAGTGTTGGAGAACCTCCTTTAAGTAGGATATACAATTGAAGTCACACATCAAAAGTGCAAGTTTAAATGCCAACGCCAAACACGCTTTGCGCATACAAGTAACGAAATACCGATAACGACATACGTGGTTAGAAAAAATGATATATAAAGAGACCTCAGCTTTTTCATTGTTTCCGGGTTATAGAATGATATGATACATATGACCACTCACCTGCAGAGCTCAACTTTTGGGCAGAGTTCTAAATCTGCGCTGAGTAATTAGCTTAATAAAGCTTATGAACTTCGGGGCATGAGACTGAGTAGGACCACGAGCACTAATGTAACCTATTCTGGGATTCTGGGTCTTTGAAGGACCGGGTTCTGTAACTATATGCATCGACCAAGCTAGCCAGTTAGGAAGTTACCCCACCCCTTTTCCAATTCGCTCGCTAGAGATGGAGAGAGCTTTTGTGTACCTTATCAGAGCGCCGACGATCGCCGATCTCAGGAAGATGTTGGCGCAACTTGGACACCAGATCAATGATCTGGTCATCGCTGATCCTTGAAGAACTCGACTGCCTTGACCTTCTGCTGGACATTGTGGCTGAGTCGTTTAGATATATTTATGACAATGTGGACAGCCTATTATATATCCCCCGGGAGAGTGGAGTCTCTTATGGAAGCGAGGAAGATATGCTTCAGGAGAAGGAAGGAGGGAGGAAGGTGAAGTGAATACCGCTGCTGGCTACAACAAACTACAAAGGTACCGTGATAGAAATTTGTAGAAAGTGACCAGAGAGTTATAAAGAACGAGGACCTTGCCTCACACGCAGAGAGAGAGAGAGAGAGAGAGAGAGGGGGGGAGACAGAGAGAGAGAGGGAGGGAGGGAGAGAGGGAGAGTACAATAGAGAAAGACAGCGATGTTTGCTATGAAGAAGACAACTGCATTGAAGAAAGGAGCAGACTAGACTTCCGCTGACACGAGAGAGAGAGAGAGAGAGAGAGAGAGAGAGAGAGAGAGAGAGGAAATGAAGCTTCTCCTTTTTAAGGGGTGTTCCCAAGTTGGGGATGGAGCACAGGTGGGAATAGAGAAAGATGTTTGTTCTTGAGCAAACACAGTGGGCCTGCGTGTGTTCGCCTCATAATGCACAACGCCATGTGATCATCTTTGGCGAGGGGACTCTGATCTTCTATACAATTCCTTTGGTGAGCTTGCAAATCTCCTCAGCAGATCAGCTTGTGCCACTCCACCAAGTCCTTAAAAAAAACATTTTGATGTGGCAGCAATTCATAAGATTTAAACCCTATTGTCTATAATTTAATATGAGAGTGGGGCATGTGCTAGACTCATGAAAACTAAATCGAATTTCCCTTTTTTTTTTGTCATGACAATTGGTTCTGTCTATTATGTCAATATATAGTTGAATTCGATTTAGTTTTATGTATAAATCATAACAAGTCACTATGAAAGTATGTTTGTGCAGACTAATTGCCTTAGGTTTCTTCTAGAGTCGTGAATTTCTGCATGGTGAACCCATGAATATTCTCCATGCGTATCCCATTACATCACTGACTAATTCAGTAATTCTAAGGAAAATTTATTTTGCATCTCACGTAAAGAAGCAGATCCTATCACTTTCCAACAAGATACCATTATATTTAATTTAGTTGTGAAAAGAGTGGAGAGGGACGACTGGGACGACTTCCTTCTCTAAACGTCACCATTAAGATCTTCCGCTCGTTAAAAAAATATTCATTAGAGCCATGACTACTCGATGCACTCGTTAGTTATATCAGTCCATCAACGCTGTCTCACCGACACGTCAAAAGCAAGAAATTCTCTCGGTGTGATATATTAAATGCGCAAGACATAAGTCGATCAGAGATTCGCTCATGGCATAACTTAAATTTGAAATTTCATGAAAGACGATGTGGCTCATTTATCTTTTAGCCCGGACACTCAATATGTGGTAACCCTATGTCTTATTTAATTTGAAGTTATGACTTGTGTGGATAAAATAATTTCTCCATTGGAAGATTCCATCAACAAGAGACCTGTTTTAACTTTTGCTGAGAGAGCAAGTATCAAGGAAAACTATTTATTAACCATCTCTCTCCTCCCCTGTCCCTCTTTCTCTCAATTTTTTTCTTTTTCCGCTGTAGGGAAGTCGCTCTCATCATATAGTTCTTTTCCTTTCAATGTTTGGGACATGACTGCGTGAGTGTTGCACAATGTCAATGCCCAAGTCACATGCCATTTCCCTGGTACACACGACACGACACGTGTCATGTCATCAACTATAGTACACTAATTTATGGAAGTGGTTTTTAATTCGAGAGTGCATGAGATAGATATGAAAATTTATATTCCAGGCCCTTTGTTTTTGGGGTTCAAGCAGAGTCACGTGTTGGTGGAGAAAAAAACTAGAGGGCCTTCTCATAGGACCCCCCTCGTTGTATGACTAGCTTTTAGTACAACCACCTTAAGTTTGTGCACCAACCAACAAATGCCATCACGACATGGTCATTCTGGGCATCTAATGTGATGTTTTATGTTCTCTCCTCAATTATTCAGATGCTTCTAGGGGTGGAAAAGGAAAAGAAAAAACCAATGGAGGTAGAAGCATTCTCTCGATTTAGCGAGTTGAATCGATCCTACCGGAGGTGAATCATTAGTGGTGATGGCCAAAAATGGCCAACAATGATTAACCAACAACGGTCTTTCAATTTGGTCCAAATGAGTTATTGACGCCACAGTTATCGCCGACGATGACTGTGTGGAGTGGGGCCATTGGCGAAAAGTGCCATTAGCCAATGAGTCACGGACACTAGAACTCAAATAGTGGTCTTGATAAGAAAAGATTTGCAACACCCCAAATCACGGGGTTTTAGAAATTCGTGTGGAATGTTGCATACATTTAGTCGTCAAATTTGCAATCCCCCCCGACTCGCGCAGTTCTTCAGTATTGAAACTAAAGATCCAATCAAGCTTTTCGTTTGATGGGACTCGATGACACGCTAATGATCCAAGTTTGTCTTGATAAAATCCGATTCTCTTGAACCAACTTTCAAGGTGCCTAGATCTTCTTCTTTATCGAAAGGTGGCACTCGTTCATACGTGAAAGCAACAGCGGACAAGGCCTGCCAATGGATCTACACGCCCGGTGTCCATACGCGAACGTGGAATTGACATTACATGATGTGCTGTTACGTATAGGCAACATTATTGATGGGTTAGAATCTTCTGTCTTCGAGTCGAGGCAGTGTGCCTTCACTTTCCCTGAATTTCTTGCCAAGACATTAGGATCAACCATGATGTTAAAACATCAGCTGGAGAGATTGAGGCACGAGAGATCGCGCTTTCCCCCGCAGGACAGAAGTTGATTTAGGCGGGCCCATGCATTTATATTTTTCTGGTTCTGTCGTCGGAATTTAAGTGATTGGTGTTGTTGCTGCTGCTGCTTCCCCATTTGAAAAGGCTCACCATCTTCCTTTAAAAGCCAGTCTTTTCGCTTTCTTTTCCTTCGCTTTCGTGTTTCGGGCGGAGGAGGCATCGGCCAGACCAAATTAATCAAACACTGCTTATGAAATAACTACGTCGACAGTAAACCCTTTTAATTTATTATTTTCGGTGTTGATGGGTATTGGTTTTAGACTCCGTTTATTTCGTGAAAAATGAACGATTATATTTCCTTATAAATGATTATATTTCAAAAATATATATATGAATGAAAAAATTTATATAATTATAACAATGAAAATATTTTTCATAAATATTTTATATAATGAATCATAAAAATATTTAAATATAATTTGGATGAAACGAGCGGAGCCCAATTGGTGTTTAAAGCTAATTTCCCATGATCGTTCATTTGCTATTTATCCATGCCGTACCAGATAACTCAAGGGACATTCTTCGTCTTTGTAACTAAGGGGTGAAGTTTTTTAGGCTAACAATAGAACCTCAAGGGGGTGAATAAGTTAATTGAAAACTTTGGAAAGCTTTCGCTAAATATAACTGGTTATACTTTGACAGTTGCAGAAACAAATTGATAATACCCCATCAAACATATATAGATAATAATGAGTAGACAGAAGATCACACAAGTAGATATATATTGGTTCGCCAGATAAGGACAACATAAATATCATGACTTTTGTACGACACTCGCTTAAATGACATAACTTTTTTTTTCAACCGTTTGACTGTCATATGTCATAACTTTTAATTAATTATTTGAGTGCATTTTCACTCAAATGCTGCTTTTTTTTTCAACGCTTGACTGTCATAACTTTTTTTTAAAACTTTTATTTGAATGTCATAACTTTTAATTAATTATTTGAGTGCATTTTCACTCAGATGCTGAAAATTTGACGTGGCATGGCACTTGTAGTGAACATTATAAAAAAAAAAAAAAAAAATTGTAGCAGTTAAGTAATTAATTGAAAAGTTATGTAACACTCAAGTAATCAGAAAAAAAGTTACGATACTCAGGTGATCTTAAAAAAAAAAAATTATGATACTTAAGTGACCACCATAGAAAAGTTTATGGTGTCTTTTTCCTGCTAGTTCAGTTTATAACTAACTCTGTGTCCACTTTTTAAACTAACGGCCTCAATATGAACTAGGAGGAAATTGTTCAATCAATGCCAAATCTATCATATGGATGCCGAGATTTCAATATAGTCATTATGGCCAATTTTCGTAGGAAAATTGCTTATATGATGATGTGCCACGTAGTACGGCTAGTAATGACTAAACTGTCATGTTAGCGATCTTCAGCGAAAATTAACTAAAATGGCCAAATTGGAATTTCGCACAAAGGCTTAGAACTATGTTAACAAAATTGAAAAATTAAAGATTGAATTGACATCCGTACAATAGGTGTAAAATTGATTCATAATTTTCTCCACTAGCTAGAATCCACTAATAATCTCAAAAGAGTTACAATACATCAAGTACCATTTCTATCGCGCAATAGAACACAATATCAAAACGCAACTACTGCTATATGACTTGTATACTTCTCTTATCAATGGATTACAAAACAACAAAAACTCTACAACGTAGAGAATACCAAACAGATGATGCCACAGTTTGGTCACAACAGAAAGAAGATGACAACAACTAGGCTTTCTGAATTTTTTGGCAAACCCCTTCCAGTTGCTTTGATCCTCTTTGCATAGATGTTCCTTCTACAACCTATCCGTTGGAGATCCTTCCAAAGAGTTAAGAGCAGCTGGCAATTGATAGGAGTTTATTGCTGAGGTTCAGGCTGCCCATATGGTCTACTCCTGTTGGCAAAAGCAAGGTTTCCCAAAATGAAATCTACTGCTATTGTTGTTGGAAGTTTGTTTGTAAAACAAACAAAGTGCATTTCTCTTTGTCTCACATAGGAAAAATGGGAAGAAATGGGTCAATTTATAAGTGTGAGGTTTCCTTTGTATATCAAAATGAATGATTAGGTGTGAGCTAGACCTCACCAATACTCGCGTGCAAGTGCGCAAATAATTGCGTGATTTTGGCGCTAATCCCTTTGTTATTTTATTTTTATTTCGTACGATTATCTTATTAACTTTAATCAATTCAAAGGTTGTTTTGTTTATTGTGAATTTTCCGAAATTAATAATTAATAAATAATAATTTCGAAATTTTATTTATTGAATAATTATTTTTTTTTTTTATTTCGAAATTTTTGTTTGTGTCTTTTCAAGACAACCTTTAAATAAGATACGTTCAGTTTGCAACCTTTCCCGAAGGGTTGCATTTGTTTGGTTTTTTTAACTTCTTACGGATGGACGCTTCTGTTCATTTGAGCAATTTCGAAAGAATGTGTTTGTTCATTTTCGCAACTTTTTCACGAAGAGTTGTCTACGTTTTAAGACTGTTTTATATATACTTGTCAGATTGAAGAAGAATAAGTGTGATCATTTTTCATCTTTTCGAGTTTTCTTTCTAAAAACTCCAACCATCTTTTCAATTGTTTTATAGGGAGATCCTAGAAAAATACTAGAATTGCTATCTAGTATTCTCATATTGAGACTTTGTTGTATCATGGAGGATATTTGCCGGTGACCATTAGCAACTTTGTAGAGC
This sequence comes from Eucalyptus cloeziana, assembly GCA_014182715.1. NCBI lineage: Eukaryota > Viridiplantae > Streptophyta > Magnoliopsida > Myrtales > Myrtaceae > Eucalyptus > Eucalyptus cloeziana. Next base: position 24,839,341 of record CM024642.1, read on the forward strand.
AAATAAATCCTTAAATAAAGTGATATCACGCTTCAAAGTCCGACTCGAGTACTCTAAAGATCCGTCTTCATTGTTTTACTCTATTTGAAACAGTATCCTCACAACAATTGTTACATCAGCTGTTCCTCTAACTATTTGACCAAAACTAGTAGAGCTTGTTACTCATCTCCAATCTTCTTCCCATGGATTCCGAGCCTTGTCAACGGTTATTTTCTCCTGTTTAACTATCATCTTGAGATGAATGATTGACCAGCACCTTCCAGGACTTGATAGTGGCACGATTTATTGTTCCCTATCATTTGAAGATAGCATGTGCCTCCATCAACAATCCACTGGTGTTGTCCAGGGTATTCCTTCCAAAACGACTTGTGATATATTACCCACTTGTCTTCCTGAGCATATCAATGCCACAAGACTTTATTTAGATGTTCACCTGATTATGGTAGTTTCAAGTCCTTGTAAACACTTTGTGTCCACCTCCTTGTAAACATCTTTTTCCACTGTAACTAAGGAGACCACTGATATTACCACAGTCTTCTTGTTATCATCATCACTTGATCATAAAGAACACCTGCATTTATCAAGTAAATGTAAAAATAAATATAGTTTTAGAATCATCAAAATACCATAGGAAAGTTTTCTCAATAGAATCGAAGTCAAGTTACTCATGAATAGCTCGAGCTTGGTTAAATAATTGCTCAAGATTGGCTTGCCTAATTTCAAACGGTACTCGAGCTCGAGTTCCTTAACTATCTTGTTAATTTCAAGGTCAAGTTCATCAATACCCAGCTCGACGAGTTCGCGAGTCTAATCGATGTTAAACAAGTTTCTGTTCTTTTTCCAATAATTTTTAACGACTGTAAACAAACACAAAATTTTCCTAAAAGATTACAACAGTATTCAAGTACTTAAGCTCGAGCTCGAGCTCCAATTCATTTACAAATTGATTGTGATCAAGATGAGCTGAGTTCAAGTATTTCGACTTTTCTAGTCATGTCAAAACTCGAGCAAAAAGTCAATTACCGATTGAAATCCTTATCCGAGTCAATTCGATCTTGAACTCGACATTACGTGGACCCCACTCGACTCCGTCTGTAATCGTAACTTGTCCCAAGTAACTTAAATTTCGAAAGAGCAGGTACGTGAAAAAAAAAAAAAAAAGAAAAAAGAAAAATCATGTCCGCGTTTATGACACCCTGTCAAGTGCGCTAAGGACAAAGCAAATGTGATAAGCTCGATCAAGGGCCGTCCACGAGCAACCCTTTTGGATTCCATCTTCCTTAATTAAACACCTTAATCCAAAAATTCTCTGTGTTTCTTGCTCGAGACACAGGCCTGAAAGCTTTCGATTGAACCTCCGACAACCCAACCATCTCTGATTTGCTGGAATCATTGTCTAAACACGAAAGCAAAGCTATAGTCCTGCCCCCGCACAAGTCAAAATGATGCTTGCTTTGGTCGTAAGTGGCGAGGCTAAGAGCGTGGTTAATTAGGCTTTGCCGACATGTACTTTATGGTGTCTAATCACATGCATTAACCAATATATCCTCTGCAGGGCCACATGTGTTCTCCACCAGCACGCACCTGCAACCCCGACCTTTCTTTTTTATTTTATTTTTTGCTTAATTTGATCATGCATTTAATTGTATGGATAATCATGATTCCGGACACGGGCAATAAATATTTATTATTTTCCTCGAGCGAGCATTGCTTTTGACTGTCGTTTTCCAATGTTCAACACATGTGGGTGACAACATTCATGTCTTTTGATGGTCCTTTTTTGGGAAAAAGGCCGAGTGATACTTAATACCTCTAAGCACAATTAATTAAGTTTTGAACGCTCAATGGTCCGAAACTTCCATAACTTAGATTCAACTCTTCCTTATTATGGAAAATACCGGAAAGATCATGGTTGGATTAATTGATGTTGTTGACGGCATGCATAAAAAGTCTGATACCTTCATTTAGAAAGATCACAAAGAAAAGCGCAAGTCCAAACCCATCAACATATCCAGTTAGACGCACATATACTCAAAAACTTAAGTCAATGAGTTATGGATTACTTGGCATATATTAACTCGCACGTATATTTGTTCTCGAGTGAGCTTTGCTTTTGACTGTCGTTTTCCAAAGTTCAACACATGTGGGCGACAACATTCATGTCTTTTGATAATACTTTTTTGGGAAAAGGCCTGCTTGATACTCAATGTCTCTAAGCATAATTAATTAAACTTTAAACACCCCATGGTCTGAAAGTTCCACGGTTTAGATTCTCTTCCTCGTTACACAAAATACCAAGAAAGATCGTAGTTAGATTAATTGATATTATTGAGAGCGTGCAGAAAAACCCCAATACCTTTAGGAAGATCGCTAAGAGGAAACCTAAATTCGAACCCATCAACATATCTAGTTAAGTCTACTTTCACTTAAAATTTTAAGTCAATGAGTTATGGATTACGTAAAATATATTAACTCACACGTGTATCTTAACAATCTCCTAATATTAGATCTACTCCCTAAATCTCCAAGGTCCACTTTCATCCCCAATCTCTCTACAAACTAAATCATGAAGGTTGCCACCAAAATTGCGCTACTACACCACATCATCAACCTTCACTCTAGGTCTTTTTCGCCAAACCAAACCACAAAGGCTGGCTCGAAACCACACCAGTCATAAGATTTCTTTTTCTTTTTCTATGACTTGTAGGTCAGCTAGGATTTATATTAACTCACATGTGTATCTTAACAATCTCCTCCTATTAAATTTACTCCTTAAATTTCACAACCTCCATCCCTAGTCTCTTTCCAAACCGAATCATGAAAGTTGTCAATGGGATACCATTGCTACACTACAATAACGTCCATCCCCGATCTCTCTCTAGACCAAACCATGAAGGCTGTCACTAGGACTGCGTTGTTACGCCACGACAACCCCCACATTCACTCCAAGTCTTTTCCACTAGACCGAATCACGAAGGTTGCCCAAAAACTGTTTTGCTTACAAAATTCCTTCCTCGAAATATTCTACACCAATCAACCATCAGCCGTAATAGCATTTGTTTGGAGCACGTAGTGGAAACCCAACACCTACATATGAAAAGATAACCACCAGATGGAGCTCAAGTCCAAACCCATCGATATACATAGTTGGATTCACCTTCATTACAAAACTTAAACATGATGAGTTATTAATTCAATTAAAATATATTAGCTACTACGCATCACATCAAGGCCCTAATGTGAGACTTTTTCCAACACGACTCACACGTGTATCATAACAAATATCTTGAAGGGTAACATGGTGTCAATATAGACGTCCCTGTGATACTTTATCTCCAAGAACAAGTTACACCAAAATCCGGAATAAACTTAGGATGCGACTGCAAGGAGGCATTTCTCCATGCGCTTCGACTTTCTGGAATTTGCTATGAGAAATCATAATCGCATTAGATCCTTTTATTTTCCTTCTTTCTAGTAAAGTTGAGGTATTGACGGGCAGTTGGGAAGTGATTGCCTCTTCATCATGGTGGCAGCCCCTGGGGCATGCGACACTAGATAATTGCAGAATTAGACTGAGGCTGAACTTTTGCGGGTGATTCCAGTGGAAAGCGTCGACATGCAGAGATCATATATATTTGTATCTGGAAAATACAATCTTCTCCCGTTAGGGAAAAGATTAAAATGTAGGAAAAGTCAATTCCCTTTCGATACAAAAGTCAATGAAGAACCAACTTTTGACTTTTTTAAAAGTTCATTTGGAAAAATTTGTGCAAATCTTCGATTAAATATCGCAACGGCAAAGTTTCTTTCTTACCCTAAGGAAAAAAATTTGAAAGAGATTTTTGGCTTATGCATGTTTTGAACTTTGCGGGTGATTTGTCGTGAAGACAAATCTCCCATTGAAAAGAAATATATTCATTTGGAAATAATTTTACATTTTGAAATAATTTTACATGCATGTTTACTATTCTTCGATTAAAATCACAACGGCAAAGTTTCTTTCTTACCCCGACACAAAAGGAAAAAATTTGAAAGAGATAACTTTTCAAACACCCGAGTTTGATTGCCACATGTTTTGACCGAAGAAAAGAAGAAGAGGACTTGATTATTACATGCCAATCAAAGCCATAAGCCAAGACTTGAAAACAGGCTCGAAATTAAGCCCGACTTATCAGGAGCAAAGAGGATCCTTCATGCTTCCAAGGCTATGGGGTGACTACATGGAGAAAAACATTATGGAAAAGGCCAAAACTTGTGTCCTACTCTTTAATCGATTGAAAATGGGCAAAGAGGGTCAAAGGTTTTCGAGCTTCGACACGAAATGGGACGGTCAAAAAAGGAAGGATCCGATGTTCTGTTCCGATAGTCCTCAAGGGGCTCGCTTCAGGTGCATGCGGGGCCTTGTCCGAATGATGAATATTATCAAGCTTCGAATGTCAAAACTCATGAAGTCTATTTCGCTGCCGACGCTCTCTCTCTCTCTCTCTCTCTCTCGATGCCGAATTACGAGGCACGAAATGGGTTCGAGTCCGCTTCGTCAATCGTCATGATGCCCAATCTCAAAGTTCTAACGTACTCTCGCGCATGTTTCTCGTGCTCTGCGATGACAAAGGTTCGCGCCCATGCTCTCGAATCGATGGCGGACGAGCCTTCCGCCTCACGTGAGCGCCTAATTTGACTGGAGATGCGAGACCTTCTCCCCATGTTTCTGGAATGTGTCGCCTGAAGTCCAAAAGTACCATGATGATGATCGAATTTTTTTTCTTCCTTTTCGGTTCGTTGAATGAGTGAAGTGGCGTGATGATTATCGTTGCAAACATTAATGGCGATTTGCGTGCCGGTCTGCTCGCACGGGCCCGTAAGTTTCGATGAGCTTTTCTCGAGTTAGGTTGATAAGTACGAAAGTCGGGCTGAAGCAACCATGATTCTTCACTATTTAATTCAATTCCTCGAAGGAAGATAGATTCTCATGGGACGTGCCGAGGTCCTTGCGCCATTCAAATTTGAATCGTTCTTCGGTTGTTCACTTTCACACATCAAATGAGGTTTTTTTCTCATCTATGGTTAGAGAATCAATGATGATTCTTTGAAGATGTCGCTTCCACTTTTTGTCAAGAGCCACGGTCCATAATAGCAGCTCAAAGAGGCTTTCCCCTTCGAACCTAATGAAGAGTGCAATCGTAAGCGATGTGTCAATGCACATCTCATGTGACTCATGTAATTAAAAACAAATTATACGAGACTTTATTTTATTTGCAACGATAAATACATGGACCATAGAGGGACTTTTTTTTCGAGTTATATTACAATGTTGGAGCCTATTTAATCTAAGGCCCAAATTCCTTTTTCTTACATCATATCTATAGCATGCTGCAAATATTCAATCCGAGGATAACTGAAGTACCTTCTTCTTTTTTTAAATCATAATAGTAACAATAATAAGAGGAGCAATTTCTGGTACCGACTTCTACCGAATATATTTACATAAATCTCATGACATCATACATGCTACCTTCGCATAAACAACTTAAAATACTTGTGAGCCCAAAAATAAATAAAAAAAGGGGATCGATATATTTGTTCGCCTATAATCACATGGCACGTCAATTGGTTAAAAAGGATCCGCCACCACTTCCTTAGCGTACATACGTAGCACGTCAAATGCCAAAACCTGGTCATGTCTTCGAGGACTTCGTGAGATTGAGATGCGAGCATCGGCTCTTGCTCAGGAAAGAAGGAAAGTAACAAGAGGAGACGAGTCGGGGGGCCAATAGAGACAGGACTCTGGTACGATAAAAAGGGCCCGGTTTTCAACCATGACGCCGATAGCCCAGTTGGTGTGTCGTGGCGGAAATGCCTACTAGACCCGATCATGGACCCGGAATCCCTCTCGGATGGGCCATCGGCCGGGCCGGCCGGGGTCTGATGATTATGGGCCCCGCGTGGGGCTACTGGGCTTGGCTCAGAGATGAGAGGGCCGACCGTCTTTCTCGCGGGCCAAGCATGCACGTTGCGCCAACGCTGAAAGCCCTATCATCAGTGCGGATTTGACCGGGCCGCCCGTACTCCGATTTGGCGACGTAATTTTATTTTTATTTTTTTGCTAAAAGATTTTCTATTATTGAATCCCCTAAATTCTATACGGTTCTTTTTTTTTTTGTTTTTCTTTTTTGGGTGGTCAGCTAAAAATTGCTTCCCTCTCTCTTAACGGATCCTAATCGATTTCCGATACACGAGGAACAGCCAGAGGAAAAGGAGATCGGCTGGATTCGAAAGTTCATCATGTACACAACGTTCTCATGACCTTCTTCACTGTACATCGCCATCGTCATCTCTCTTTTCCCTCCTTCTTCTTTTTTCGATCTTCTCGTCTCTCAGCACCTCTCAAGCCTATACACTCAGGGCTACCAGAAGACGATCCACTCAGCAGTCTCCCGCTCCTACGTCAGCGAACCGGAGTGAAACTTCATGACTCCTAGCTATCCTCGTTGTTCTAGCTCTCCTCACCATCTTCTCTCTCCTCGTAACTGCACCAGCACCTGCGAATCAGGAAGCGAAAGTACCGGAAATATCAGGAACGGAAAGAATTCTAGCTAGAGTAGAGCTCAGCTTCGTCACAGAGCGTCCTTCCTCCTTTCTGCTTTCCACGATTTCTCGGAAGATTTCAAAAAAAGGAAAACTAAAGATCGACGAAACGAACCTCGTTTTGTTCAGCTTAAAGACTGGATCGGGTTGACCTTGCCGCTCAGAGGGGAGCACGGCAAGATCGGCCGCGAGAAGACCACGACGTCCGCGCGCGACACCGCCACTGCCACGGCCGCGCCGCCGCCGCTGCTGCTGCTGCTGACGACCTTGTCCTTGGCGCTGAGGCCCTCGCCGATATCTTCGCCGAGGTGCAGATCCTCCTCTCTGACCCTCAGCACCTGGCTGTGCAAGCGCGCCAGCTCCTTCTCCGCCCTCCGCATCCACTTCCCCGCCAAAGACCGCGGCGACTCCACCTCCACCGGCGATCCCCCGTTCTCCGCGTCCGTCGCGACCTCCTCCGCCCCCAACGGCCTCCGCGGGTCGACCGACCGGTCGCAGCCCCTCGCCCCCGCCCCGGCGAAGGCGAGCTCCGCCGCCGCCGGCGCCGGTCCCCGCTGCTGCGGAGGCAGCGCCTTCTTCTTCTTCTCCGCGTCGAAGCTGGGGATCCGACTGTCTCTCACCGTCATCTCGGGGCGTTTCGGAAGCACGGAAGCGAAAACGATCTGCAGCTGCGTTCGAAATCTTGCCGAAACGCCGCGAGCTGAGAATTTTAGCTAAAGTCGCGATGAAACGAACGAACGATGGTGATGACCGAAGCGGTATTTATACTCGCGGGAGCGGCAGGGAGGGAAAAAGAGAGAGAGAGAGAGAGAGGAGCGAAACGGTGCGGATCGGGGGGGTTGCGTTTCGGAGTAGTAATTGCGGGGGGGAGCTTGAGTTACGTGGTGGGAAGGAACGGCTCGGCCGTGCACACGTGGCGGGGAAGAGAGAGAAAGGGACGCTCCTCGGCACGTGTTGACCGAGATATGATAGAGAGAGAGACACACAGAGAGATGCAATCATGTGGTGAAAAAATTATGATTGGCTGTTTCCGTTTCGCGGGGCAACGACGAGCTCTTGGATCGCCACGGATCGCGCCACGTCACCGAATCCGCCACCGCCACGTCACCGCGGTTCGGATGGGGCCCGCCCCGACCGAGATTTTTTCGTACGTTTGTGCCCGACGATGAATGATTGATTTGTTTATTTAAGGGGAGCACTTAATCGGAACGGGGGGGCTCCTCGATTTTGAAAAAGTTCAAAACACACGCGGGAGCCGGCCACCGGTTCGTGCTTCACGTGTTGCCCTTTCGGGGGCCACGTGGCTCGTGATCCGCACGTTAAGAACGCGGGATTGGGTCGAGGGTTCGGGGGTGCCGTCGGAGGAGGGAACAAGTGTCGGGGCGAAAGCGACGGTCCGTGTGCGCTGTCGAACGGGAGTGGCGACGACGGAGACGGAGACGGAGACGAAGACCCGGAAGCCTTTTTTCCTTTTTTTCGCCTGGGGTTTTTGGGCCTTTGCGAAGTGAGGAATGAACGGGGATCGGGAGCGGTGGGGGGGCCGCTCGTGAACCGAGGGGTGGAGCGTCGGCCGAGAGGGGGAGCCTTTGTCAGGCTTTTGGGACCGATGACCGGTCGCTCGATAACGGTGATCTCGTGGGGGATGCTGATTGCTGACGTCGCTGGTGGCACGAGCGACTCGCTCTCCGTCTGGACGGACCATCTCCCTGCATTTTTTTCTTTTTCCTTTTTCTGGCCGCTTCTTCGACGATGGTCCCCCTCCCGTTTCGCGCGAGCCCATGTGATCGAGGACAATCGATTTCGAAGTGGGTAGATTCTAGATGAAAAGGGCTTTCTTCTGGTCGTTTCCCAATTTCAAGATATAGAAAATCGAATTTCAAGAAGTGTGTCCAACTCTAAGTAATATAACAGCATATCATCCGAGTGATCCGTGGCGCACTAATTGAAGATATTTGATAGATTCAAAATCGAGAATCGGATCCAAATGAGTTCTACTTTTTTGGTCAGTAAATGAGTTCTACTTAACAAGGCTAGTTTTTGCATAGAATCGACGACGATGTTCATTATATAAAATCACAAACGAAGCTGATCAAGTCAGATTTCCCAATTCTTTATCTAGCTCGTTGCAAGAAAGGCAGATATATTTCATTGGGAATCCCTTGGAATTCCACTTCAATTGCATTAATAATAGGGGCGAGCATGATTTTAGGATAGAATCGGAAACTTAAGAACTAGACTTATGAGAATCGGTGCGATTCTAGGCTCTATGATTTGCAGCGTCAATTTTAGTTTCCAAAAATTGAGAGACATATTCCAACAAGTAAATTCTTGATAGAACCGAGAATTTAGAATCTAAAATAAGCTTTGTGTTTATCTTATTCTATGTGTTCAGACGATCCTACTATATTCCATAGCGGGCAATGATAAGTGTGTAATTTAAAACTGCTAATTCGAGTTTTCATTTTCAATGATATCCATAATTGAAACTTTTATTTTAATAATATCTCATAATTTTTGTGTGTCTAATTATAACTTGTAATAAATGGATCATAACAAATGATGGTTATTAGAGGTAGTGATTCAATACAATCATTCATTTAAGAGTATATGTGAAATCTGAATAGATTTTAAAATCTGTGATAAAATAAAGTTCTAGATTTTTGAATATGTAGTGAGTAGATTTCGAGTTCAAAAAAAATTAGAAACCTGTTTTGATGAGCAAATTTCAAGTTTCAGGTGAAACTTGAACGAAACCTGGTATCGCTCAACTTTAATTAACAGCTCAAATGCAACGGAACAACAATGACAACCAGGAGCCTAAGGTTCTAGGGGACCACCTTCTAACTCCATAATTAAGACCCCGTGACACTATAAACTTGGGAACCCCAACCGAAAGGATTAACTCAAATCTAGAAGAAGTCATGGTTAGGCAGAGCATCTTATTACAAGGTGCGCGATCGGGTTCTAGCAGCAGTTATTTGTCTAAGCCAGCGGTCCACGCATAGCTTTCTCGAATTTTCCTCAAAAAATGCACCAAAATTGTTAGGCACCGGCATTTGATGCCGTGCAAAGCCCAAAAGCATCACGTAACAAGGAGACGGGAGACGAACATGAGGCTCGGCCTCGCCCAAACGAAAAAGCATCGGTCCCGAAGTTACAGATTTTCAAGCTCAAGGCATGTGACGCTACTCAGGTGTTTTGCAGGCAAAAAGGACCCGAAGATCACGAGGTATGTGCCCCGCTGGCTTGATAGGGACTCGCCCATCTCCGTGAATCCATCCACATTTCCCACTTGTCATCGGCGACTAGAGGTGACCGGCTCTTGATCCGGTCCATTTCCAAGGTGGAACCAGAAACCAGACCGAAATGACCATTTCCCAATATTCAGAATCGGGGATTAGATCCAATGGTCCTAGGACCAAGAACTGGACCCAACTATCAGTCCGGTCCAATTCCGATCCGATCCAATCGAACTGGTCACTTATTTTTTCTCACTACTTGAAACCGGACCTAAACAATGTTTAGTTAACATTTTACTTTTTTTTTTGAAGAAATATAAAATAAAAAAGCATAATTAGTCGATTCGGTCCAGTTTCCCCTTTTGGTTCTCTCTTGGAACCAGGAACTGAACCAACACTCCCAAAAACCAGACCAAACCAGTATATTTGATCCAATCCGGGCACTTTTTGATTCGGGTGGTCTATTTTGCACACCCCCGTCGGCTACGAGACATGAGGCGCTTTCAAACTTCATGCAATCGAATGGTTAAAGAGCACGTCAGTGGGTTGAATCCGAGCAGGCTTCCGAGTCAATTAAAAAAAAGAGCTCCCACCGAATATTCGGTGCAAGATGGATACGATTGCAAGCGATCCGTTTGGAACGAGGCATAACGAGAACGATCCGAGTCAGTGCAGCGCTAACGAAAGTTACACAAAAAGGCCCTTTATCTTCTCCACCACTACTTCTAAAGCAAATCGTGTCGAGGATTATAATATCGAGCCAATCAGTGGAAGCACTACCGTTCACCACCACTCGTTATGAGACAGGACGGTGTCGATAACACAGCACGAAGGCCAGAACACCTGTACGATTCAGCGACACCTCATCCGCACGCCACATAATAGTTGCTGCATCACTTAATCGTTAGGCAGGTACATCAGCCTAAACCCACCGGATTAGAATCGACTGCCAACCCTGTCTTCCCGGCCAAATGTTCGGAGCAGCCAAAAACCAGAGACGCGTGGCAATAAACACTTACCCGAACAGGTTGAAGGCCCCCAGGGAGAAAAAGAACTCTAATTCTTTGCCAAATCAGAGGACGAAACATTGTGAACATTACCAAAGAGACCCTAATCCGAATTGATGGAGAAAAACAAAACTGCAGAACATGTAGGAAGATCTACCGGAACAAAGTATAAAAGACCACTGTCTCAGGTCAAAAAGCCAGATTCCTGATGGACGCAAAAAGGTCGGGTAAGAAAGGAGATGCTCATAGTTGCAGTTACAGAAACGGGAACTAGCCTAAGGTTCAATCTTCCTCCTCTTCGTCTCCATCTCCACCGGATGCCTTCTTTGCAGCTGCCTTCGTGTTCTTTCTCTTCACTCTTCCTGGGCGCCCACCTCCGAACGGGCTCGTTAGGGAGAAATCAATATGCTTCTGGGAATCGACCCTTACCATGAAAGATGGAATGTTGACCACCTGCCTCCCGACCCTTTCAAATGAAACAAATCATTATTGATTGAAACCTCTAAGTTACTAACATCTGATATTAAACCACACAAGCCCCTTACGTAAACCCAGGCCAACAATGCAAGCAGCATGCCGAGTCTGATCCATTCTAAGCTACTGATATTAAACCACACAAGCCCCTTACATAAACCCAGGCCAACAAAGCAAGTAGCATGCCGAGTCTGATCCATTCTAAGCTACTGATATATACCTCAATAACAGTTGCATCTCCAGTATGCATTTAGAAATCAATGTCGATATCAATTCAAATAGGGAATTCCAACCATTGAGGCACACGAAAATTACGGCATCCTGGAATACATCGTGCTGATGAAACATGATAAGAATTGAGAGAAAATATATGACACCTTGAAGTCGATTCAAGATTTAAATTAGAGTAAGCATTCTCCTCAACGCTTTCTATTTTGTAATTAGGCAGCACTCACAGAAGCAGCAAGAGCCAATGGTAATGAGATGCACCTTGCTCAATATACTGATTCACAGGCAAACCAAATGTCCCAGATACAGATAGAACATCTCATCAAATAGCCAATGCTCAGCTATCAAAATGGGAATTTTTACATGGCACTCGGCTCAAAGCATATGTTAATGCACTCATAGACATCTAACCATTATGCCCAAACAAGTGAAAAAGGAAAGCTAGGAAAAAATAAGCTAGTTATAGACTGAAATGAACAAGAGGTAACAAATACCTTATGTGCCTCTGTCTTATAAGCACACGGGCATGATGAATTGACTTAGCCATTCCAGACTTGAAGACAAGCGTCTGAAGCCGGCGCTCGAGGAAGTTCTCCACAGTGAGAGCGAGAACATAATCGAGCTTGTTCTGGCTCTCATCCAGAAGCCCATACCGGTTCATCCTGCGCAGTAGCGCCTCGCCTTCAAAAATCCTGCGTGGGTTTTTCTCATCGAGTGTGAGAAGCATTCTCGCATTGTTACGGATTCGGCTCAATACGTACTGCACCCTCCACAGCTCCCTCTTACACCGGAGACCATACTCTCCAACGAGCTTCAGCTCTGCATCAAGCCGCTCCTTCTCATAGGGGCGCCGCGGCTTCTTGAAGGTCTTCCCATCTAAAACAGACCCAAACCCAGAGGAAACATTTGAGTACTGTAAAACATGGAGGAAACAAACAGTCCAAAGTAACAATTGCCCAAGAACAGGACACGCAAAACAAACAAAACCCACAAGAGACATAACGCAATCAAGACCTTACTATTGCAAGATCATGGCCATAAAGGCCACATAAAATCATCTTATCTACGCTACGCAGGTCAATAAATCCCAAAATCCGAAATCAAAACTCGATTTGCTTCGTCGGATTAGCTACTTGTAAAACAGGGCTCTTCATAGATGCCAAGCAAACACCACCATTGCACTAGTACAGTATTTAAGATGCACGTCCTCTTCTAATGGGCGGAAAAGGCGCGCAGAAGCCGCTCGATCGACTTAGCCAGACGCGAGAACCGCCGGAAATTGCAGCGACAATGCGCTCGGGAACGGAGGTAAACGGAAGGCGGGGAAGCGTAGAGGACTTACAGTTCCGGTAGAAGCTGACGTGCACCATGGCTCTGCGTCGGCTGGCCGCTCGGTTGCTTACCCCTCAGAGAGATGGACGACGAGACGGAAGCTTTCGTCGTTTCGATTTATACCACAAGGATGCCGAAACCCTAATAGCCTCAGTGGGCCAAGGATATGGGCTTTTGCGTGCTCGGCCTCGTTGTTGGGTTCGGTCTAGGCCCAAAAATTTTCGTCCTAATTTTCTTATTGCCCGTAGACTTTGTTGCAATGAGTACTCTCCAGTCTTATAGAGATTCGCACTTTTTTTTTTCTTCCCACGAGTAGGTGAACATGATTTAATATTCAAAGTGAGTAAATGATACTATAAATCGGGTAGTTCCTAAACTTTGACTAGATGTACAATGCCATTTTTAAATTTTTTAATTCGTTCACTGTGATTATCAAATTATTATTAAATTTTCGATAGACGTTTGATCTAATCTCTTGATCTATCAAATTAATCATTCAGTATTATTCATATATTCACGTAATAACACTATTGCCTAAATTTTAGGATATCTTGTTCCAATCCATTTCCTAAATGAACAAAAAGCAAGTAAACAAGAAATCTTTTTGTTACGTTTTTACCTCTTTGGTCTTTATAGATATTGCCACGGGTTCACTCAATTTATTTTTGCTTAGTATCTGTATAATAGTGAAAATAGAAACTCATTTAAAGTTACATCGAGTTAATATTCCTTTTATTTTTTTTAAAAAAGTGTTTTCATAAGGATGTCATGAAACGGTTTTAATTTATCAATGGATATTTGTACTTATAATAATTTAAATATCATTCCTTATATTTTAGATGGATAAATTTTTCAAGCTTTCGTGTTACGTGCTTTCGTAACTAAATTCAATTAAATCCATAAATAAGGAAATTAAAATAGGAGAAGTATCAATAGGATACAACTCCAAACAAGATTCTACCTATATTATTATGCATATCATAAGTTAAAATATAATTACATAGAATTATCGTAATATTTATAAACAAAATAGTAATCAAAAGGTGGCACATTTTTGTTGATTTAAGAAAAAGCATTGAAATAAAATCCATCCAATAGTATAACTATAGGATCCCACGACGAGTATCGAAAGGTTTATTTGAGTTTTTTACGAAAAATTCAGGTAAAAGATTGAACAAATTGAAGATGGAGGAACTAAATTGAAAATAAAGAGTGATTTTTTGCAAAAGTTTCGCAAAAAAATCGAACACTTCTCCTCGTCGACTCGTTCTTGCAAGCAGTTTCCAGTCCACTGGAAGAAGCTCCGACGACCTTTGTCGTCTTGTCTCGTCATATCCAATCCCACTCCCGCCGCAAAAATCCCCGCCGTCGTCTTCCTCCTCGGTCTCTCCGAGCGAAGAGAGAGGGAAAGAGAGAATGCAGAACGCGATGGTATCGGCAACTCCGAACTCGCGGCCGCCTCTCTTGCAGCCCGCCGCCATCAAGGCCTTCCTGGGTCGCCGCCAGCTCTTCTTCGACGGCGTCTCCTCCGCCTGCTCTCCGCCGTCTCGGGCCCGGAGCGACGGCCCCGCAGACGGCGACGCGCCGCCGCGCCCTCCGGCTCCTCAGAGGTAAAGATTTTCCTCCCTCTTTTCGACCCTTCACGTGGGGCGGAGACAAGGAAATGCATTCGGGTCGGGCGGAGGCCATGCGGTTCCGAACTGTTTGGATGAACGAGCGAATTAGCTTCGGGGGTCATATCAAAGCCGACAATTCCACTGTCGCCTTTCCCATTCCTCGTCCTATTCTCTGTGAAGAGAAAAAATTTAATCTTTTTGTTGTTCTGAATGCTGGGCAGAACGGTAGATCCTTTTGAGGATTTGGGTGAACTGGTGCAGAAGAAATTTTCGTTCACTACGCGGCGAATGCTGTTCGCTAGTGTGTTCATGTACTCGTGGTATCATCCTTCAAGGTATTTATCAGGTTGGAGCTGTTCTGCTTTTTTCCCCCATTCTCCATCGACTCTTTTGACTGCATTCCTTTCGTAGCCATAATGTCAATCATGTTTCGTTCGAATTTAACTTGAAATTTCGAGAAAATGATTATCTGCAATGTGGCTCCAGAAGAGAGCTAATGTATTCGCTGTGGCACTGTTGGAGATCTCTCTTGGCCACTATGCCAATTCGTTGTAACACTCAAGCCATCGGTTGAAAAATGCTTGCCTGACACAAATCTGTATAGAGGTCGCTTAAAGGAGTGAAAACGAAGTTGGTTTTAATAACCTTGTTACCCTTGTCAAGACATGCATTGAAGTTGGCATGTCTACTGATATTTGCAAGAAATGGGAGAAAAGCAGTATCGGAGCGCAATTAATTCTGCTCTTACTTTCTGTGTGTGTTATAGAGAGAGAGAGAGAGAGAGAGAGAGAGTTGCCGAAGTTTAGTTGCCATTTACCTATAGAAAAAAAATAAAATTGGCCAGTGAATCCTGCTAGTTCTATCTATAAACTTTGCCTCAAATTGATTTGATTGATTAACAGTGGCACTTTTGGATTAAGAATCGCCATCCTTTTAGTAATTGTACGCGGAAATCTCTTGATTATGCTTCTGAGTTTTGACCATAAATATGCAATGCATGTGTAGCAAACGCTTTAGGGGATCCATCGGTGACACTTGAAGAAGTAACCCCTCCTGTTTTTCCTTCCCAGTCACTCTTCCCAGCTGAGGTGACTACCTTTTGCCCCCTACTTATAGTTTTTACCGGTTATTCATGATAGTCACTCTTTTCTTGTGATTTGTGAGGGGTAATTGATAGTCATTGAATTGACAGGAAAGAATTGCCAATCTCTTTGAGAAAAACACCTTTTCCGTTGTCAACATTTTTGATGTAACATTGCGCCCACAGCTTAACATAACTGGTGCTGTTGAGGTATTACAGCTGCTTTCTTGTGATTTGTGTTTGTCTTCGATTATTTACCTTCCTATGTTCTGCTTTATCTATAGGCTTCTGTTGGCTTATTTATTGCCAGATTCTGGAAGGAAATGGTTCAGGAGTCGTCTGGGATGAACAGGGACATATTGTTACTAACTATCATGGTAAGGGCTTAAGGTCACTTGCTTGATGCCATCCAGCAGATCATACTGGACATTTCATTGTTACGAAGCTATTGTTTTACCTAAGTTGAGTGACTACATTTATCATCCATATTTAAGGACCATCCATTTGACTGCAAAATCATGACTGCAACCTATCTATTAGAGTGCTTCCTGTTCGAAATCTTTTAAGTGTCTTTGCTTTAACCCCAGTATGTCATAAGCACTAAAGTTAATTGAAAGGAAGCCGTTCGACAGGATATCTCTCTCTCTCTTTCTCTCTCTCTCTCCAAACTGAATCTATCAGTTTAGGCTCTTTAGGCAGTATATTGACATGTTCAAATTTCGCCAGTTATTGGCAGTGCACTTTCAAGAAATGCAAAACTTGGCCAAGTTGTAGCACGTGTTAACATTCTAGCATCAGAAGGGTGAGCTTTTGGTCCTTGCTTAAACTAGCAAGTGAAATTATTTCCAGCATTTGAATCCATCTCCAGACGGGGGTCATATCTTTAATGTAATTATCTTTTGTCAACTGATCCTTTGAAGGGTCCAGAAGAACTTTGAGGGCCAGCTGATTGGTGCCGATCGTGCTAAAGATCTTGCTGTCTTGAAGGTGAGTTGACGAATAGATGACGAAAATCAGAAGGTTGCTGTTAACTTATTGTTTGTTGGATTTGCATTGCTAGTAGAATGTATAGTGTGACATTCTTGGATTGACTAGTGAACCAGCAAAACTGACATGGTTTCTAGCCTTGTGGCCTTGTAGAATGTTGCATTGATAGGGCATTGAACAATTCACCATGTAAAAATGCTATTCAGGAGACAACATAACTTACTTGATTATTGTTCTTCCAATCTATATAGAGATGCAGTTGAGTTATCAAAGGTTACGAGATCAAGTGATGGGGTTCTGTAGTATTTTAAGCTGCTTAGCTTCACTGCCTTCTTACTGCTTTATTGTTTGACAAGGGTGACAATGCACAAACACAGAAAGTGACCACGTTATTGCAATAGGTCCAAACAAATTGTTTTTGGTGTTACCGTGTGTAGTTTCATTTCCTTTAATCAGATACCACCAAATCTATCTCATGGACAAGCACAGATACTAGTACACAAGTTGAGTTTCCATTTTATGCGCTAAAGCAAGCTGGTCTCCCATATGTGTTTACTTTGTTAGGTTAAATTTTCACGTGTTGTTGGACTGGGACATGAGTCATCCAATTATTATATGTTTCTTCCCAGGTAGAAGCCTCTAAAGATCTATTGAAGCCTGTCAAAGTCGGGCAATCAAATTCTTTGAAAGTGGGGCAGCAATGTTTAGCAATAGGAAATCCGTTTGGGTTTGATCACACACTTACAGTTGGCATTATAAGTGGACTTAACCGAGAAATATTTAGTCAAACTGGAGTAACAATAGGTGGGGGGATTCAGACAGATGCGGCCATTAATCCCGGGAACAGGTGAGTTTGGTGTACTCTCTAGGCTCTTACTCATAGCATTTTCATCATCCGAGGGTTACAAGCTTGTTTGCAATGTCAAGTTCCCCCCTTTACTTGGAACTACAAAAGCTAATGAAAGCAATTCTCCAATCTTGTGTTAAAATGAGATAAATAAGTATAGATCGTATTGTGTCTGGTCTCTCATTCCTTATTCTGGTATTTCTGTTTTTCACAGTGGAGGTCCTCTTCTGGATGCCAAAGGAAATTTAATAGGGATTAATACTGCTATATTTACTCAGACAGGTAATTATCCGTTAGTCAAACATATTAGTATGTCGAAAGGTTTCCTCATTTTTCATTGGCTTTCTCATTGCTACACATTGATCCTTGACAGTCTTAATCATGTATCTGTTTCAATTGTCATGTTGATCTTAGGTCTCCTTTTGGTATCACAGGGACATCGGCAGGCGTAGGTTTTGCCATTCCATCATCTACTGTCCTCAAGATTGTGCCACAGTTGATTAAATTTGGCAAAGTAAGGTTTATTGACATCTTGCTATTGCTTTTATATTTTAATGTAAACCAACAGCCTTGAATGGTTCAAGTCGTGGCCCAATACCACAGACTTAAAAGCATGAAAAGGTCTCGTCAACCTTCTCCTGGTAGTGACAGAGCTAATAACTGGTTTGGCGCATTTGTTTCCTTAATTTCAGGCTGTCCGAGCTGGACTAAATGTAGATATTGCTCCTGAACTAGTTGCTAATCAACTGAATGTTCGTAGTGGAGCTCTCATACTGCAGGTGATATTCTGGGATACTGTCTGGAAAGTTCCAAATTCATATCATCTCCAATTTCCAGTTGTTTTCCCGGTAATTCATTTGGCTATGTTACTTGATGAATGGTTCTGTAGGTTCCTGTGAATAGTGTTGCTGCGAAAGCGGGGTTACTACCCACGACTAGGGGCTTTGCTGGTAATATAGTACTTGGCGACATCATTGTAGCAGTTGACAGCAAACCTGTGAGCCTCTTCTCCTTTCTTTGTAAATTCATGAGCATTAACCGTCCAGGAGTTCTCCCTATCTTATGTGACGAAATTAAGATGTCATACGACCTCATTTGTTGGTCTTTGTCAGAGAATTCCTCCTGAATCGTGATTAGATTTAATTTAATAATTTGGTAATAAGAGGAAAACTTCTTGCTCAGGTTAAAAGCAAAGCAGAGTTGGAGAAGGTGTTGGATGACTACAGCGTAGGGGATAAGGTAATGCTAAAGATTCAGAGAGCCAGCGAGTATTTGGAGCTGCCTATACCTTTGGAGGAAAAGAGTTCTTGACAAAATTACTCTTCATCAGGTTTGTCGTAGATTTATTAGTATTATACCTTTTTGTCCTGACAGAGGAGAGGTTTTGTCCCAGCACATGATGGGAATCGTGCACTGATAAATGCATATCTGGAATGAAAGGTCATTGTGAGAAAATTTCTAACGTGCCCATGTCATGGTTTATATGATGCAAAGGAAGGTGATTTCATAGGTAGGGTCTAGCGCTCGTTAGTTCTTTCGTTCTTCCTCTCCTGTGCCATTTTGTTTTGTTGCAGAGACCTCTACTACATCCAATTTAGATTTCGATTTACATGATTTGGTTCAATACATACTTTAGTGGCAAACTACCACATTCGTTTTGGTAAGCTCATGAGAAGACATGGAGATAATTGCAGAAAGGCAATCCCGACTATAGTAGATGGCACCTATTAGAGTTTGTCCTTTTGATGAAGCTCTACTCATGGTTTGATGATACGGCGTAACTTGAGACTCGAAGTGTAGGCAGGTAGTGACATTAGCAGAGGAAAATTAGTGAGTGCAAGTTGAACCACTCCTTGAGAACGAAACACGAGCTAGAATAGAATCGGCAACTTTCATGAGTCGTTGAGAGTAGGACTAAAGCTTACACAGAGGATCAGTAGCGGCATGAGAGACAAACAAGAAGGAACAGAGACGTTTCATTTACGGACGTCATGCAAATGAAGATTGGACAAATATGGAAGATTTACATTCATGGAGAAAATCTGGGTCATCAAAATTTCATGCATGTTTTCGCTTTCATACCATGTCATGCATTACTCTAAACTGTTCTCAAGAAAGCGCCACCCCACTAGACAACTTTAAATGCATTCCATCTTATTCCTGGGTCAGAAACCTGAATGATTGAATGACAAAACCTGAGTCCAATGGGGTAGACGCGACATCGTAGGTCATGGGTGGTGAAACCACATGTACTCAGACCGTGAGTTGACCTAAGTCCACGCGAAGACGCAGTAGTTTGCTATTGATTAATAGGCAGCTGGTGACTGTTTTCCGTATGAACACGATCTTCTGGAAGTGGGAACTTCATGTTAACATCGCATTCAACTCGTCCACGTCAAAGGAAACCGTGTTCCGGGCATTTCGGTGCCTTTTGTTAATGAGGAGTTCACAAGACTCATCACGTTCAAGGCATGTGCACGCCTCTGTATGGAAGCCGACGTTTGTTCTATTAAGACGTGCGTTTATGTCCCTGTGGCCATTTGTCCGGAGACAAAGCAAAGCGCGTCGTAATACGATGGAAGTGCATCGAGAGAGTGTGTGAACGGGTGGGAAGATGCGAACCTATGGCTTGAGATGCTTGTGTTTGTCTGTCTGGATAAGGTTTCGTTGCTGTTCAGCTGACGACTGTTTCGGTTTTGTTTGCACGTAGCAATTGTTTGATATGACCATTTGTTCTGCGCAATTACCACCGAACTGCAGTAATAGATGTTAGACACGCAAGAAGATAGCCAAAAGCTGTGTATATTTGCATCTGTTTTTTTCTCCTCTTTTTTCAAATAATCAGGTCTATGGTCATACCACGAGACTCATGCAATATTTTTTGACGGCCCTAGCTATCAATCCGATGGAAATGCTCGTCATCAATGTAATGGTTTAGAGGCATCGAATCATCCATTTAACCTGGCTAAAGTATACACATGTAGCACGATAAGGCTTTACTGATACAAGTTCAATTCTTCTTATAACTGAGTTCGAACGACTTCATAACTTGAGTAACTTACTCGAAACACGTATCCTCAGCGTCAATAAGATATGTTATGTGATCGTATCGGTTTTGTTCATTTAAAAGTGGAGTTACCGTTCGCAAAATGTCTCATCACCTTCCATCGATTAGTATGGTGGTTCTAGCAAAAGAACTGAGCGACGAGATTGTCATGCGTCTAGTCCAATTGCGTGTTTGCTCTGACAGATCTCTCGACAGCATTTTCTTATTTTCTTCTTTTGGGGTCCCCGTTAATTACGTGTGGAAAATATAGTTTGAAACGAGGTGACATTGTAATCCCATCACGAACGCCTCCAAGATCCCCACCGATTTGGTTATATATTCATTGGTTAGATTATAACGCGATGATGGCACGTCCAATCAAGCGATAGGTAAATTCCACTTGAGCGAGAGGGCCCTCATTCTAGGTCTCCAGCAATGCAGGCCAACCAAAGAAGACTCAACACCTAATATGAAATGAGTTAAATTTTCTTTGGAGGGCTGCAAAAATTTTTAAATGGGTTTCATGTGGTGAAGAATTTGTTATTCTTTAGACAATAGAAATCCCAATGCGTTCATAAGCCTTTATGGGTCCTTTTCCCTTCGCTTCTAGGTCTCTATACTGGGACCAGGAATCATAAACATCTCGATCAATCTGACAGGTGCTTGATCTTGCAGCCATTTTCTGTTTGTACACATCCCGTTTGTCATATATCTAGGTGTTCATATATCATATACGTCGTGTTCGCATGCGAATGACACGTATACGTAGCATAGGATGTTGTACTTCTTTGTGTTCCAATTCCGAAGCAGGATAAGGTCTGGCGTCGTTCTAGCGAAGCTCTATTATAAACTAGTTGATATAGCTCGATATCTTAATCGCATTAGGGGCAAAAGGAAAGCATCACACGAAATCTGTTGTCGTCCGATGTCCTTTCAAATGAACCCTAACGTATGATCAGGTGAGTACAACCTCTTTGCTGTAGTACGAGCATGCTTAATAACTCGATAATCGTATTAAAAAGGGTCGTGATTAGATAAGGCTTTCACCCCCCAGTTTCCGATAATCCACACAGGGGTACGGCATGAAACACGCATAATCGATCCATTATTCATCGCAGGAAAGCAATTCAATCTAAGATCAGTGACTTTTCACGAACCATTTGTTGTTTGTATGTGAAAAGTTTAACATGGAAAGGCAACCACGATCGACTTATTGAGTCATAACACTATTTATTCACTCTAAGATGGATACACGGAACTCTCTTTCGTTGGCTTAAAACGGTTCTTATTGCTACCTAATAAGATATCAATTTGAATAAGTGACTTATTGCAGAAGCAATCGCGGTTTAATAATAAGGACAATTAAAGCCCTAACAAGTCCAAACTTGCGGTTGCTTTCAAAGAGATTAACCTCAGGTCTCGCAGTGTGTGTGTGTGTGTTCGTTCCATGAAGTGATTGAGTAAATTGAAAGCATGATGTAGAAATCTATGGGGTAATCAATGGTTTCACCACAATATTATTGTTAAACATCGACGTTAAGTCGACCGCGCTACTTGTTTAGCGAACGGGTCAACATTATTTTACCCTTAGTTTCACACGAGAATTAAATTTTTCATTCAAACTTGTGATCTTGGCTCGATGGTTTAAAACTGGTATTATGAAAAGACTAGGCATTAATTGAAGTCGTCGTGCTTAGAATAACTAGGAGCATTTGGAGAAAGTACATATAGTCACAAACTTAGGTTTTATGATTAATAATTTTCTGCTCCAAGATTATTTATTTCTTGATCAATATTTAAGTATTTAACGAAGCGGATAGCCTATCTTCATGAGTCGCCAATTGTAGCAGTTGAGCACTCCTAAGAGAAGAGATACTATTTACTTTGTTCTTGGGGCTCTAGTCCAGACAATGTACACAGAATTTCAAGCTCCACTAAATTAATTAGGAGGGGAAAACCGATTTTTTTTAAAAAAATTATATTTCAAACCCACGATCGAATTTTTCTCAGGGAGTACGGAAGAGAGTTTGGCATTAAGCCCTGTGGATTTGCAAATTCTGGGGGGACATTACTCTGTGGAAGAGGTCAACCTTACACTCAGAAAGAGGACACAAAGCTTCAATTCGAAGCTATTGACTCATTTCCCAACTTGGGTTGCACGCATGGATGGTGGTTACTGCAGAGTCCGATGTGGAGCGGAAACAGACAGAAAATTTGTGTTAAACAAGGTTGCCCTAACATCAATTTTTTTATTTTTTTATTTTTTTTGGGGGGAAGTTTCACTGAATTTGGTGTTCCCAGTCGGCCATTTTTACTCGAGAACTGTTTTCTATGGCTTATCATCTGTTTGTCCCTATAGCAGCATGGTTTAGCAGGCTCAGAAAGAAATACATTGATATCTTGCAGTTGGACTAGATTCAACTTATCAAGTATCAAGTTATTGCGCATATTAAGCCTCCCGGGGAATGTCCTATCGTATTTACTATCATGCAATGAGTGTTTTTCATCAGCCCGTTCATTAAATGAATTTAAACGATATCCTTTCGAAAATGTTATCGAGTTAGTCTAACTTACAGAGCAAAAGTGACGTAACAGGCCGTTCATAATAAGCCTACTAAATAGTTAGGATACTTAGGTGATTTAAAGAACCCGGCTCTTGAACGAGTTACAAATATGAGGGAGAGCAAAAATACACAAAAAAAAAAAAAAAGACTGCATGAGCTAGAAAGATCGTATGTTCTGGTAATTGATAGGGTTTGTGATAGAAGAATGACCTAATCAAGAGGTTGATCTATCGAATAGCTTTACCTAATGCAATTCTAATAACATAAATATCTTAATAACGCTATTTTAGTCAACTTTATCCATCTCATATCGATGACTTTAGCATTTGTGAGATCATGTAGTCACAATTGTTGGAAGGATCAAATTGCACAAACTAAACTGGGTTTTAAGGATGTAATTGCACACAAAGCCATAAGCGAGCTCGACGGTGGCCCGAACCAGTTGTTAACCATACTTGATCAAGAAATATTTTGATTTTCAAAGCACTGATTACACATGTCACGAAAAGATTGATACACTAAAAATGACAAGTTTATCTTGTCTAAGTATTTTACAAGTGTTTCTAAAGCACTCATTAACCAAATCCACCGAAAACGCAAGCTAGGCCATCATGACCTAGCAATCACCCACAATATTGTCAAATTTAAATTTGAAAATCACTAACCATATACGACACGCTCGTAGGATATCCTCTAAGATGATAATGAGTGGCGTTACTCAAATATACGAAATGAAGATTTTAGAGCCTATATATATATATGCACAAACACTAGGCTTCTTGGGCTAGGTCTGTTGCCTCTAAAGCACTTCTCTACTAATATTTGTCATAATCCTTTTGTCCCGAGCTGCGAGCAACTTCCACTACAAGGCCTTTACAAAGTTGTCTACGAGTTCCTTACCTTAACTGCAACACCGTAAACTTATCCCCTAGTACTCCACGAACCTCTTGAATCGACTTGTTCTGATGTCACTCTCCTAAGGATGGACCATCCACAAAAAAAGAGTGTGCATTCTAGGAATTGCAAAGGGAATATTGATCTTCAAAAGATAAACAATGTCGTTGGCCAAACAAGACCAAAAATTAATACAAATATTGTTGGTGTGAACATAGGCAACAATTTCACTTGATTGTCGATGCAGGTGCCGACAGAATTTTGTTTTTAAATTGCAGTCAATGTGGCAGTATATATCCTTCTCCCGTCGTTCACGTTTATGAAGGAAAAATGAACATAAAAGATCAGACAATTTTATTCACGTGAAGCATGTAATTTTTAGGTGTTTATATAACAAATAATATATAATATACATTTTAGGGTTTACAGGTGAAGTAATAAATGTGCAAGTAGTTCAACCAAATTAAGGTCCTTTTTTTCTAGCTAGGGTTTGGTGAACAGCCTACGTATTTACCCATTGAGCAGTTCCAAGCGAAATTGTTTGCCTAACACTGTTTCTGTCTTGGCCATTGGAGAAACAAGAATGCTCTAGCTTCATTATCTGAGAATTATACTTACAAAATGATTAAACCTCCTAGTATGTAAAACAAACGATACGAAAAGACAATACAAGAGATGAAACACGAAACATCTCGATCTCGATATTTCTCTGAAGTTTCAAACCCTCCGAAAAAAAGCAAGTACATGTGACAAAGAAGTCATGTTATGGTAAAGCTCCAACGCCCCTACTAAACCTATTGCTTCACGCTGGGGCGAATGTAATTAATGGGATAATTAAGAGGTTAAATTAGTCAAAGTCTCAAGGGTGCAACTTGATTAGAGGGAGGCGGTCCAAGTTAAAACTTGGCCAAGTAGCCATGTACTGAAAAAGAGGTCATGGGGGGCGTGTCCTTTCAAAGGGTCAAAAACTTTGATTTTGATTACATGAGGGGTGGCCCCACTGGGGATAATCAAGCTGAATCAATTATTAACTTCTTTTGTTAGATGGAAAATGATGAATTGTTTAAGAAATCCCAAAACGTCCACTGTCAGAGGCGGGGTCACGTGTTCATATCTGGCATTTTACAGAATATGACGAGGAATAGAAGGTTTAAGAAGAATGGAATAGAAATTTGGGATCAGGCGGACACCCAATAATCATATCTTTTGCCAGAATATTCTAATGGAAATCTCGTCTTTGATTAATTTATTTATCTTTGGCTCTCTGTAGTGCGTGTGTTGGGAGTTGATCCTGCCGACGTATAGCTAAACAAGAAACTGTTCAAGAATGAATAGTTTAATGGAGCATGGAAAGCCATTGCATTGGCATTATGCATTGTCATCTAGTTCCCTGATTTGAAGATAAACTTGGCATGAATCCAGCCCCATGAGAGAGAGAGAGAGAGAGAGAGATAGAGAGAGAGAGAGAGAGAGAGCAGAAAAGCTTGGCGATACAACAGTATGAACAGGATTCTGAGTTCGTTTTTTCTTTTTTTCTCCCTTTTTCCGACACTCCCCATTTTTGTAGTCATCCAAGATCCTTAATTTGGATTTAAACACCACGAGAGATGGTGGGGGTGGGTTCAAGATAATCTTATTTCTTGACCTGTGTTGAGAGCTTAAAGCTTGAGCTGCTGCTCCTCCAACCGAGTCATCGTTATCCTCACTCCTACACGGTCTCCCACTGAAAATCTCCCCCTCAAGAATCGCCTCAACCTCCGGAAGCAAGGACCCTTTTCGATTGAGAGGGCATATAATATGTCTTGAGCGCTCCGAAGGGTGTCGTTTTTGAGTTCTTTACACGCGAGTGATAGAGACAGAGACTTGTCAGTTGTTGCTAGCGGAGTTCAGCTAGTTTCAGCTCAGAGCAGCTTCTGGGTTTCTTCTGGTCTCTCGGAGGCTGCAAGATCAGATTTTTTTTAGTGTTCGAAGGGGAGAGAGAAATGGAGGACAAGAGTGATGTAGAGAAGGTTGATGATGTGATGTTGCCGGGGTTCAGGTTTCATCCCACCGACGAAGAGCTCGTTGGGTTCTATCTCAAGAGGAAGATTCAGCAGAGGTCACTCCCCATTGAGCTCATCAAGCAAGTTGACATCTACAAATATGATCCTTGGGATCTTCCAAGTAAGAACAGAAAAAAGTTAACTGTCTCACTTCTTATGAAATTGCTTCATGGCCTGAAAGTCTCCTCTCTTTTTGTTGTTTCTTCAGTGCGTGTGTAATTTTCACAATGGTAGTGAAGTGCATGCATGGCATGAAGAAAGAGACCATGTCTTTCGTGGTCTTTGGTTTCAATTTGATGTTTTTTTAATCTGTCAGACATCATTTGAAGCTCACCCTGTCTATTTCTTGAAGTGACTACGTTTATTATATTGCCCTTATCACATCATATATGTCAGAATAAGTGTTCACACACCAGAAGCGATCTTGCTATTTTTGGCAGCTTCTTTTGGCATGTTTTCGAACTAAAACAGAAGTTCAACATCAAGATTGCCACTGTTCGCCCTACCAAGCCATACTTATCCTTAAATCGTTTGTCATACTTTATATTCTCCCAGATATCTTTTTCCACATTTCGGGATGAACTTTTTTTGCTGAACCACCCGTTAATACCAAATAATTTGAAGCTTTTAGACACTTTATTCAGGTTGGTTCTCCTCTAGTAGTTAAGCTTAAGCAGTGTTTTTTCCCCGTCTCGTCAATTTTCTTGAAGCAGAATTGGCAACTACCGGGGAGAAAGAGTGGTACTTCTACTGCCCTAGAGACCGCAAATATAGGAACAGCGCGCGCCCGAACAGAGTTACTGGATCCGGGTTCTGGAAGGCGACCGGGACTGACCGGCCTATCTACTCCTCAGATGGTACCAAGTGCATTGGCCTCAAGAAGTCCCTTGTGTTCTACAGAGGTCGAGCAGCCAAAGGCATGAAAACTGACTGGATGATGCACGAGTTCCGCCTCCCTTCCATCGCTGACTCGGCTCCTCCCAAGAAGTTCTTGGACAAGAACATCGCTCCAAATGTATTATACACCAAAAAGAAATCACAATTTCATTGTCCTTACTTTTAAATTAAAACTAAAATACTAACAAGTAATTTGAACATATATTGAAACTGCAGGACTCATGGGCTATCTGCAGGATATTAAAGAAAACCAATTCAATGGCACAGAGAGCTCTATCGCACTCCTGGGTCACTCAGCTACCCGAACCTATTGGGTCTGATCTGCTAGGCCATGGTGCACAGTACTCTCAGTTCAGCTCAGAGAATATTTCCTGCACCACAGAGATTGGATCAGCCATCCACCATCCAAATTCTGCTTGCTTCAATTCCATGGACGTCCAATCCTACAGGCCCATGCCATACCCCCCGGTCTCTAAAGCCTCAACCCTCACCATCTCAAACAGCGACCTCCCGAGCGCCTTCGTCTTTTCACCCCTTGATATGCCGCCAGGACCCACCAAGTGCACAGCCGACACATCCCCTATGCTCATGTGCCCTGCCTTGATGGGTGGGGAGGTCAACAAGGCCTCTGAGAGCATAAGCTTCGAAGGGTCGCATCAATTCAGTGGCTTCTCAATTGGTCTGCCCCACGAGATGCAAGGAAACATTGGTGGCGAAGAGGAGGCAGCCGGACTGAAGAAGAATCCTGGTATAGTCCATGCGAATAATCAGTGGCCAGCGACCACACGATCTATGGGCTTTCCCTTCAGCTTGCCTTCTAACATGCCCTGGGACTCGCCTCCATGTCCTAGTGAGATGTCCACTGCTTTCTCAACAAACAAATGCTACAATTGATCGATCAGGGGAGCGTCATAAGTAGAGGCACTGCTTTTTTTTTTTGTTTTTGGGGCAAATACTTTGGAGCTTATCTCAGGAAAAATTATCATCCATCTATGCTGTTTTATGTACAGTATCTTAGGCTCCTATTACACTTGTTAGTGACATTATATTCCAAGTAATGCGTTTTTAAGTCTTCTTCTCTTTGTCATCTCCGTATTACACTTTGCTCAGTTTCAGATGACAAGCAACTTTAGAACAGAAGCAAACCGTGAAGAACCAGAAACAGAGTATTAAGGCAAGAAAACTGTCAGAAACTCGCGCATTCAGACTCCTCTTTTGAGTATTCAGAGTAGACATTAAGATATCGACTTTTCTAGGTCCAGAGCTAAAAGTTAATAAATAGATATATAAGTTCATGCATGTGTTGTTGAGAGATCGAATAAAAGATGAAATTAAGAGAACCTTAGCACACTGACGTTAGCATGGTCCTTCATCAGTGTTACCTAACTTACTGGGAAAAGAGAGGAAGTGAAATTTGAGGCAGAGGGCGTGACATTTGAGTCTCATGCCTGTAAATTCATTTAATACAAAGGCATTGAGGAAGTTCCAGTAATGGCCACACCGAGAGTACTTATGAGAACGAGCAGCGTGCATCGCCGAAGTTTATCAGAAAAAGTTCATCACTCATCAAGGGACTGCTCAGCTGTGCGACAGGCACGAGGGGCAAGAGCATGACCAGAACTGGATAAGTTCGTTATGGAGAAGAAGAGCATGGTCAGATCAAACGGCCGAGGAAATCGACAAGCAATGTGTCTTGGCTTTGCAGCATCAACCTTGGACTTTGTGCTGCTATTGACTGACAATACAATTCTCTGGCTGAGGTTACAATGCTACATGCTGCTGGATACAAACTGAGTCTAAACTTCATCACTGGATTAGAGGAGACTAATATACTCCACCACCAAAAAAATCGAATCTATAAAAGCTGTTGATATTAGTCGAGCTACTTGTACTCAAATTCGAGCGCAAAGGTTTCCTGGTCGAGCTCAATACGCACCAAGTGACTTCAACCGTGTATGATTATTGTCTTAGATACGTCGGTCCTTTTTGGAAGCTGAAAGCCTTGGCATGAATCATGACTAAACTGTTCCGTCTAACAACTCTAGGAGCATAGTCATTTTTCACTCGACCTCATCCAAATGCCAGATAGTTCACCTTTCCAACAGAACAAGGCCGACTTTGAAGGACCTGCTTTTGACAGGAGAGGATTATTGCCTTTTTTTTTTCTCCTTTTGGGGTTAAACTCAATTTGAGAAGACGAGGTCCAAAAAGCACGCCGCTTTTGACCAATATTTTCCTCTCAATAGAATGAATTTCCTTTCTAATTTCCCTTTACAGAAGCTGTACATGGGGTAAAAATTTTCTCAAGAAGACTGTTCTAACTTATGCCCAACTAATCAGAGATCTAGCTACAAAAGTGTAACAAATTGCTATGCTGCTATATACATCAACATGGGAAAAGTGAAAACGAGGGCTCTATGTGTAGTTTCCGGTGAACAAACACGATCTTGCTCAACTTGCTGCTACACCAAGTTAATTGGTCAGACGTTAATCTTGACATGTTCAACACCCTCCTCACTAGCTTCATGTCCACTTGAGAAAAAAAGCACAGGACTTGGTCTGAGGTCTCTTCTTGATGCTTTTGAAACTTTCGCAACACGCAGTTTCCACCCCTCAAGAGCTCTTTCAGTTTCTTCTCTTTCTGAGTTCAGTAAATTCCAGATTAGAAAACAGTACTGCTGTTGGATGAGATTGGAGGGCAAAAACCAAGAATCTATAGGACTGCAATAATGCACAAATGCCTAACCTTTTGAAGCATTGCTTGGATTTGTGTTAACAGTTCCAAATCTGCAGGATTCTGAAGTTCCGGTTGGCTCCTCTTTCGATTCTTTTGAGCAGAAGCGCTCGAGTCTTTGTCTGCTCGGATAAATCGCCAAAATAATCTTATAGACTCTTCTAAGATCTCTACCAGCTCATCGCTATTGATGGCGTAGTCACCTTTCCCTTTTAATCTCGCCATCCTTTTGTTTTTCAAACTGTCCTCTGCATTTCAAAATTAACTTCTAGTAAGTATTATTTCCCTGTGATGAGAAACCAACTATTTCAAACAAAATTATCTTCAAAATGGATCAATAATAACAAAAGTAGCTATTGCTGACCTCTAATTACAGGGACCTGCAGGAGATTGCGCTGAAGGCATCGAGTCTTGACATAATATTGCACCCTCGGGCCTTCATATTGTTCGTTCTCCAGAAATCTCTGCATGAGCACTTGTAACTGTTGAAATTCTCCTGCCACTTCGTTGTATCGACGCACATTATACTGGTCCGAATCCCATAGCTCTAGAGCCCTCACATATTGCCAGTGAAGAAATTCCCAAGAGAGGCACAATTGCCCAACATACACTATCTCCAAATCGCCATGCAGTTCTCTAATGAACTTCACCGTCGGGTCATTTTCAGATTTCTTCTCCTTGCACAACTTAAAGCTCTGTGACAGAAGGGAAGCGATTGCCGGGCCCGTAGAACTGTGGCTCGAGAGCGACTTAAGCGGGTCCTTCGACCGTAGAAAACCTGCAGGATGCCAAACAAGTAGGTTCTCAAGTCTGACCCATTGATCAACTATGAGTGCGTCAAACAACAAAGAAGACCAGACAGTTGAATGGGCTGATGACTAAAAAATCGTCCTAGGAAAATGTAAGTCGGACTTTTGAACGGTTGTGGCCGTAAAAGTCATTCATGCGACACGGGAACTTTTAGGAACCGTTGAATTTTGCGAGTTAATTTAAGGAGCAGAGGAGAAAGCGGTTCCCCGTGAGATGGTCCAAAGCAGAGAACTTTCGGGTAGCTTTAATTGCAACAGAGCAGACTGATGTGCAACTTTAACTAACCATAATTCTTTTATGCGAAAAAAAAAAAAAGAACAGAAAAGATCCAGGGTACATGAAATGGTGCGTCCTACTCATACGTCTCTAAAGTAAAGCTTTTGCATCAAAAGCTCATACGAAAAATCATTAGGTTCGGGCAAAAGGATCGAAGATCCACTGGCATTGACAGAAAGGCCACCCGATCTGATGGGCCAATGAGTGCTCTCTTATACTAATGTATGCATGTGCAGGGGTTCCTAACAAATGCAAAATAAAACATCGATTCTTTTCTCATCGTACCTACATAGCGTGACTACATAACGTGATCGTCATCATAATGTCTGTGATCCGAAAGGTGTCGTGCTTTTCCCAGTGCCCCGGCTAATCAGATCGGGTGGGCTCCTTCCCAATACTTTAACTTATATTAGACTTCTGAAAGTTGGTTGGGAGGGTAATTCATGCCAATCAATTGAGAATGGACTGAATCGGTGGCATGGTTTTGCCCCCATTATTATGGCCACACACTTTCTCAGAATCAACCCCAGCTATGATAATTTCTGAAAATACTGGATTTTTTTTATTTTTTATTTTTTATTTTACCTAGAGAAGAATGAAATCTCAAGATGGTTACTACTATTGAAGAGCTAGCAGACTGACCTAGTGCGTACATCTTCTGGTAATTCAAGATGTCGAACTTGCGCATGCGCTCGCGGTAGCTCCGGTAAATCTTGTGGAGCTCGCCCATCTTCTCTTCGCGCTGGAACCTGTCGTCGATCTTCCACGGCTTCAAGTCGTCCGTGATTTTGGGGGACTCGCAGTCTTCGAGGATCGTGGGCAGGCCCGTGGCTCTCACCTTCTTCAGCTCCATCCTGAGCTGCTCGACCAAGTCCTGATGCTCCCACAAGAGGTCGC
Organism: Eucalyptus cloeziana; assembly: GCA_014182715.1. Classification (NCBI taxonomy): domain Eukaryota; kingdom Viridiplantae; phylum Streptophyta; class Magnoliopsida; order Myrtales; family Myrtaceae; genus Eucalyptus; species Eucalyptus cloeziana. The sequence continues at coordinate 24,870,897 of CM024642.1, forward strand.
AATTCGAGCCCTCGCCGTCCAATTCGGAGTGGTCCGCTGAACCGGGTTTGTCGTAGCTCTTATCCTCTGCGCCCTCTTTGCCTTCGAACTCTTCAAGCTTGGAGCTTTCGCAGTCCTTGTCATGTGATCGTTTCTCGGACTTTTCGAGCTCTTCCTCGTCCTCATCATCGGCGTCGCTGTCGGCAACGTTCCCATATCGATGCTCATGAACCTCATCGAGATCTCTCTCTGAAAAGAAATCATCGCTGTTGGAATCCAATAAGCGGCTCATGACCGAGAAATCATGGCTCGAGCTCATGGAGTCAGAGTCCGTGTCCGAAAAAAGCAAGTCTCTCTCTAAAAGGGACTGGAATTTCTCATAAGCATCTTTATCATCAATCAAATTGCTCTTGAGCTCCTTTAGTACCTCTTCCTGCGAAAAAAAGCCCTCCTTGATCCATGCTCTGTCTTCCGTGTTGAAATTCTCTCGTGCAAGATCAGATTTTTCTTCATGAACAAATTCTGGTTCCTCTATCTCTTTGATAGCGCCCTCTCTGGACGAAAACTCGAACGCACAATTGAATTTGTCAGAAAAAGGATCTATTCCGGAATCAATACTCGAGTCCTCCACAGGGGAACTCAAATCCTCTGTCTCCTCTCTGAAATTCTCCTCGGAAAGCGATTCATCCAGGAGATTCTTTCCCCGGAAAGTGGAATTGGCGCCACTTGCACCGTCCTTAGCGAATTCTTCAAAAGTCGGAAACTTGAATGACAAGAACTTTGGTGGGCTTTCTTGAGTGATTTTATCAAGCGACGAACCCTCGCATTCGGCAACATCATCCGCTGCTTCCTCCGTCCCTGAACTAATCGGGCCGTTATCTTCCGGAACATGAGAGGCGGCAGCAATCGATCCTCCGGGATCGGGATTTTCATTCAATTTCTCGTGAGGGATCCCGCGTTCTTTGTGTCTAACAAATAACAACGAACAAACAAAAAACAGAGTTAAACTGACTAGGCCCAGAATCGAAAACCAAAGGGAAACCATAAAACTCACAACTCTGTTACCTCAAGAACCTGTTGACAACCCAGAACAGAGTACCGAACAGGGACGTGAAGTAGACCCAGAAAGACCCAGCAAACAGAACCAGATTCCGGTACACACCCCCGTTTCGATGACCCATCCTCACCAAATCAAACGGGTTGTTGAGAAGAACCCTCCTTGGCGAGCCCATCAATTTAAACCCATCACCCCGATCTCTTTATTCAGCTCGAAGCAAAAAGCAGAGCACGATTGAGAGCGAGGGCAGTGTTCAACGGAACTCTCGATGACAGGCGCTGAAAAATCCTCACAGGCGGAATGGGACCTCCCACCCGGCGACAGAGAGAACCGACCCTCACCGGGGAGGAATTCAACGCCGTGCATGCAGAGTATCCGATTCACCAGAGGTTGAGAGTCCACCTAATCCAGATGGGAGAGGCTGCGAAGGCAAAGGGGCAGAAAAGAACGTGTCAGCGGCTTTCTGGGACTCGCGCCAGTTCTTGGTCGGGTTGCTTAGAGAGATCCCATGGGATCCTCAGCGCCGTCCTGTTGGAAGCGCACGGAGAGGAGAGATTTTCATCAGTTGAGAGGTCGGCTTTCGCCCCTAGAGAGAGAGAGAGGTGTGGTTAAAATGGAAAGTTTACGTCTTTGATTTTCGTATCGGGTTTTGATGGCAGGGGAGGGAGAGGGGGAGCAGATTGTAGGTCGAGCGGGCGGATCGCCATTATTAGAACGAAGAATGTTTCAAGAAGACGACCAGGGAAAGTTAAAAAAACCCAACGAACCGTGAGGCGGGGGCTAGCCCTAGTCGGTCAATTTAATGGTAACACGCGTAAGGAAACTGAATTATATTTCCTCTTTTTTTTTTTTCCTTCAATTTTTTGGGTAGACGTCTAGAACTTCAATTAGGATCGAGACATTTATAATTGCGTACTGTTCATATCAAACAATTTATTTTATGAGATTACTTATTGAATATGATTCATTCATATATGACCAACGACTTTATATGCATACCAATTTAATATATCGATATTAGCATGAATAGCATTACCCAATAAGTAAATTTACCAATTGCATTTACGAATCGAGGAAAAGGTAGGACATGACGTGATGGGTGTCCGTTTATTTTATTTTATTTTTCTTCTTTCTTTGGCTTAAGCATAAGGGGTAAGGTGAGATTTCTTCTTTCTTTGGCTTGAACGAAATATCGGTTTATTACTTGGATGATCATATGTGTTTGAGTTATTACACATAGGATGTTCATGTGACTTCGAGACATTAGGTGAAATGATCTCGCATCAAAGGCATTACCTAGATTTTGACGTGTACTAATCCCGAAAGGGCTATTTATTACGAATGTCATCACATGCGTAATTAACTACATGTGACGGTGGATGATGTCCATGTTTGAAATTGACATTTGCTAGCAAAATAGTCTTTAATAGTTATCTAAAACTTTATTTAGGATCAAGACATTTATAACTACGTACTATTCATTTCAACAACTTATTTATGAGATTACTTACCTAGTTGGAATATTGAATATGATTTATCCATCTGTAGCCCACGGCTTTTTATGCATACCAATTTAATATATCGATCTTAGCATAAATAACATTACCCATATTAGTAAATTTGCAAATCGGGAAAAAGAAAAAGCATGATGCGATGAGTATCCGTTTCTTTTCTTTTTCTTCTTTCTTTGGCTTGAGCATTAGTGGTAAGGTGAGATTTCTTCTTTCTTTGGCTTGAACAGAATATTGGTTTATAGATTAAGAAGATAATGTGTGTTTGCACAAGATATCCGTGTGATTTCAATACATCTCATGCCGAAGGCATTACTCAAATTTCAACCCACATGTCAATCCCGAAAGGGCTATTTATGACAAACATCATCACATGCAAAATTAACTACACGTGAAGGTGGATGATATCCATGGTTGTAACTCAGACAAGTAAGTGAAGTTTCCTCCGGCCCCGATCGGACCATTGAAGGAAAAACATGGCCCATGTATTTTATTTTATTTTTAATTTTTTGTATTTTGCCTATATAAGGTGAATTTTTTCCGATTATAAAGAAAAGAAAAAAGAAAAGAAGAGAAGGGAATTGGCGTGAAGTCCACGAGGGAACAAAGACTTTGTTTTCAGACCCATGCCGACATGTTTGAAACAGACGATGACATGGTTTTCCGACCAGCTAAGGCTTGTAGCCCCATGAGAAACGAAACTTCCATGCGAAGTAGTCTCATGCGAATTAGGGCCTTCACTTCCATACCTTTGCTTTTATTCTCCAAACGCGTTGTGGATGAATGGAGGACATTATTAACTTCACCTACGGAGCAAAAAAAAAAAGATAAAGTTGACAGGTGAAATAAAGCAGACCCTAAATTTAATAGTACGACAAGAATCCTACGTGTATCCGCGTCCTCTGGGTGAAAGGAAAGATTTGACTTTTTGGAAGAACTGGGATTGGTCGCCAGAAAACTATGTATGAATTCCGCCTCGCAATCCCCAACTATTTTCACGCTTTACCGTCTTTCCATGTGAAAAAGAAGTTTCTTTCATTTTACCCCTTCCACCACGGACGGCGGGCTTTCATTTTACCTCCTCCAACATTCCCCTCGTCGTTTCCTCTATCTCTTTCGTATCCAGCCGAAGTAATTCGCTCGTTCCGCACACACGTTGTTTGTCGCGTTTTTTCTCATCTGTCCTAGTCTCGAACGATCAGACGAGACAAGTACGATACGATTCTTTTGTCGAAAGGGACCAGTCTTCCTTACAATAATCGAGTTGCGCCGTGACCACCTATCGTTCATAGGGCATTCAAAAATGCAGGCACCGGCGTTAGATATAGAGTACAGACGAGAGAGAGAATGGAGACAAACATCTTTCAAGCAATCACCTAATTTCCATTCTTATTCTTGCGGGCGATTCCTTAATGATCACTCCATGCTTGCATGAACCTTCTCCCCAACCTCCATTTTCCCCGGTAAAAACTATGCCCCGTCTGCAAATTGAGCATTTATAATAACCAGGAATGGCCAGAAAGATGGACAAGTTCATCCATATAAGTGCAACATGGCCCTATAACATGCGAGACAGCTAGCAGTTTATCACGCACCCGTAAGCTAATTAGATCTTCCAAAGCCCGACGATGCGTAGGAAAGAATACGCACACGGCTTATTATTCTATATCTATTCGGTGCAACATCATACATCATTGTCGTATGCTGATCAGGATCTTTTAACTCTTTGGTGGGACTTTGGGGACGCACTCGTTTGACTCGAGTCCTCATGATTTTAGGTATTGTGCAATATGTCTCGTGCATTGAAGCACCTAATGATGTGTGTATCAAAGCTTTCATTCACCCTAATCATTCTTCCTTCACAAGTCACCAGTGGAAAATTTACCGATTCAATCCTAAACTTATTGTGCCGATATCAGTTCAATCATAAACTTCTTGATTTTGCCCAATGTAGCTCCAAACCTTGGCCAGAAAGATGTAGCGATCCACAAAGTCGTCCACGTCGGCGAGTCACCTAGAACGGTTGGCACCACGTGAGCGATTCCTAGCGGCAATTGGTCATAAAGACTACTTCGGAATTTCATGCGTAGGTTTATGACTATATTAATAAAAATTGTGAAGTTTAGATCTAAATTGACGTCCGTATGATAAGTTTATAATTTTTTAAGCACTTTTTTCGATCATTGACATCATCATGAAGAGAACAGTGCATGTATCTTCGAGAAGACTCTGTTTGCACATTCGTATAAGTTTTATTTTCATGTGGAGTAATGATTAGGATGGAGGCGATGTTGATGGGTCTTCATACCAGGATTCCTAGCGGAGATGTACCCATTCGAGTTTGGCTAAAATTATTGGTTAAAGTGTAGAAAATGGCGAATTATAAAAGCACTTTAATCAACCCTAATCGCACTTCATTGACTTAGGTTAAACCCAAGGACGGATTCGATTTTCTAGTTTGACAAGTTCCCTTCATCCTATGGAGGTTCAATTCTTCTTTTGTTTTACTTTTATTCTGAGTCATCATCATACGATCTGTCGTCTCTTCATTTTGCACTCATAAAAACGAGAAAAACAACTCTTTTGCTTTGTCACTAATAGAATAGCTTAGATTTTTGTAAAAATTATGAAAGAATTCATATGTAAATCTACGTGACCGCATCTTTGTGCTGTTAAAGATTTAGTTGCTTAATATTAAACAAAAAAGGCCGAAATGCCTGCAAGATCTGACTGAAAAAGCGAATGCAACAAGTAAAAATCATTCCAAATAAACCCTCATGCTAAGTTTGTTCGTATAGATAAGATAAGTTTTATAGTGGAATAATCGGTAGATTAACCGCCGATGTGAAAAAATTTTCTTCGAACTCACATTAGATGATTGATATGTGTTCTTGAAGATAATAATGTAGGCAAACCCTTTTTGCATGCCAATCAAACTGTTATAATATTTAAATAATAAACCACGCCTTCATCTAACAACTTAAACTTTTAGAACAGTTGGCAGTGGTCCCACAAAATCTTTCATGGTATCAGAGCTAGGAAGTCTTGAGTTCGAATTTTCCAAGCCCCTATTTGCGGTCCCACAAAATCTTACACAAACAACTATCAATTGTGGGTATATTAGTACACTAGAAGCAGACCAAATAAAAAAAAAAAATCCAATATTCTATTACATAACTTAGTAAATACACAAATAATAATAGATATAAAACATACCCTTACTTTTGTGTATCCAAATCACACACAATTACTATCTAATATACAACCTATATATCATAAAAAAGTTTACACTAACATAGAATCGATGATATCTACCATATTTAAATGATAATGCGAATTGAAAATTAAACACGCCATGCAACCAACACGGAGATTGCTTATACAACCTCTTACACAGCTATTCATGGTTATAATTTTTCTGAAAAGTGTCATTAAAGCACTTGTGAAATTGCTAAACGAAGAAAGTCTTTATCGTGAAGGCGTTACATAGGCCCTATTTGGTTCAACCTTTCAAATGGGCTTTCGGACTCTAAAGTCCATTGGCTAAATGCAAACGCGTTTGGTTCAATTTTTTTGGCGACTTTGGCAAGATGCAATTGCATCTCCAAGTGGCTCTAAGGGCCTTTAGCCCAAAGTAGGTCTAAAGATACTTTGGGAAGTTGCATTTTCGAATGCAAGTTTGGGGTTACTGTTCATCTTCTCCGGAAAAGCCGATCGGAGGCCGACGACCGTTGGCCAAGGGGTCGCGCGCACCGGCGACCGTCCGGGGGCCAGATCCGGCCATCCGGCAATCCGATGGCCGAACTTCAAAAAAATATATAAACATATTTTTGTTTTTTAATTTAATAAAAGTCAATTACAAATGTAAATTTTACCAAACGATATTTGCATTTCGGAAAACCCCATTCATCCAAAGGTATTTGAAAATGCATTTCCCAAAAAGCTGAACCAAACAGGCCATAGATGACTGTAATATTTTTGAAATTAGACCCTTTCTAGAATGCCTCGAGAAATTCATCAGTGGACTAGTCAACGGCCAATTCGTGCAGAAAAAACACCTAAAAATATGAGTGCGGGCGAGTTCAGCATGCGTGTGAATTTGTGTAGGAGGAAAGAGCAACATTGAAAAGACAGGCGACGTCGGGTTCTAAATGCGAGGGCAGTCGTGCATTACGTGCGAATGGGGATAAATAAAACCGTCTTTTCTTCAAAAAAAAAAAAGAAGAACAGAAAAGGGAAAAAAAACATATTAATTTAATAAATAAATTTAGATTAAAGCCGGAATTCCACGGGTGGAAATTGGAAGATTCGGCTGATGAAGCACCCAGAAAAAGGGCCATCCCTTTTGGGTGTATTCCACGGGTGGAAATCGTCAGATATCTCCAACGTCTACGTTCACACGACGATCGATCACGACAGAGGTTGAGAAAATGATCTTGTTTTTGTTTTCAAATTATTTGTGTTATTATGTTATTATTAGAAGTCCATATCGGAGTCCATCCTCCCAGCGCCCGGCAAAAATTCAATATCTTTCATGTGAGAACATCAGCAAAAGTAAACTCAACTTCGAATAGATGAATATATCTAATTAGACTTACTGTTTACTCAAAATTTAAGTTACCGAGTTATGAATTAATTGGGAGCTATTAAAATTGTTCTAAATCACATCAATTTATTGATATGAAATTCTTTTAACATATTTTATATGAGCATCTTAACAAATGTTATGATCAATATACCAAAAGTGCATCCCAAAAAAAGGGTGATTATTATCACGACCACTAGCCAGACACACCATTAGGATTTGCTCTTGATGGGGAAACCATAGGTGACAAAATGTACTGCACAAAAAGCTTTTACTCCACGGAGTGCTTTGGCGCTTCACTCCAAAACATCAATGAAAGTCCCAACTTTTTAATATGTCCGTACTTCCACTGAGCAGCTCCATGTTGAGGCACAGTGTAAGGGCATGATGGTCGTTATTTTAGGCTGCGCATGACAAAATTTCTGAAACAGAAATTGATTTCGCCGTAAATCAATTTCTCAATTTCTACTAGGACAAGTTTCGAAGAAAGAAACCCGTTTGATAACGACTCAAAATTTCTATTTTAAAACAAAAATCCATTTGATAACAGAATAAAATTTATATTTCTAGGAATAGAAATTGATTAGATAATAACATAGGAAATCCTCAAATACAAAATAATAGTCGAAATAATACTAAAACAACATAGGAAATTCTCAAATACAAAATAATAATCGAAATAATACTAATACATTACAAAAGTTAAAAATACAATTTCATGGAATTTCCGGCATATTATTATCCCTTGCCATTTTATTGGCAATGGTTTTCCTAAGCGCATTTATTTGATTTCCCTCCTTTGTCAATGTATCATTTGCAAGCTCATCTTACATAGGTTTAGACAAGTACTGCGGAAGCATGAATATGGGTGCCATCAATGGTGCCTATACAATTTTATCATTTTATCAAAGATTAGTATTATACAAGATTATCAACAAAATAAAATTGATGGTGTAAATGAATATATGAGAATTCTACCTTTGAAGTAACATTTATGTTTAGGAACCAATCGGGAGAATGTCGGTTTATTTTGATTCTCGAATTAAATCAGTCTAGTTGCTCATCCCTAATTTCTTTATTGTTGCTCAATGAACCTTTAATGGCCATTGCATAGCGAAGAGAGAGATTCTCTTGAATCTCTTGCCTTCGAATTAAAATTCAAGATTGTGTAACAATTTAATTATTTTGATTTTACAAGAATTTTGAATCTGTAAAGAAACGAATTAAATTTCTAGGCACGTTTTTTATTCATCTATTACGTAAAAAAATTTTCTTCAACTGGCCATACGCGTACCTTTTCTAGGAGGAAAGAGCCCCATTGTTTTTAAGTAAGCATTTGAAAAATTTGGTCGTTTTTTAAAATTGGGGACCCATTCAATTGCCTTTCATCCTAAAGAGGAAGTTATCAAAAAAAAATTTGAAAAAAAAATGAAAAAAAAAAAAAAACACGAGCAAAATAAGAAAAAGAAAATTAACAATAATTTGTGAAGTTGTGGTTATAAGTGAATTAAGTTAGCAAGAAAGCGCAAGATTCTTTTATATGGTTTGATTTCAGCTTCTGATTTCTATTTCAAAAACTGAGAAGTTAAAAATTTCAGCTTCTGATTTCCTCAATTTTTCTATTTCTGGAATAGAAATCTGTTTTAGAAATAGAGAAATCAAATTGCGTTACCAAACGAATTTCTATTCCAAACCTGTTCCGGGGAACAGAAAAACAGAGAAATCGAGAAATAGAAATTTTGTCATGCGCACCCTTACTCCGATAAAAGAGCAGGATGTTCGGAATGGAGTGCAGCAGTATTCACTACCATTATCTCTTCGAAACTGGATAAATAACATGCGGATGAATTCAGTGATACGGCTATCTCGAAGTACACATATTATCCATTCGACAATGAATGTGCAAAAAAAAAAAAAAAAGAGGAAGAAGATATTTACACGAGCAAGAGATCCAATAAAAATTCATAAGAAAGCTCGCATTGTATATAGCATAGATTAGCCAACAAATAAATAATTGGTAGTGTTTACACACAAAAAAAAAAAAAAATCAAGTTATTAACATAGGCAAGCACGTGACAAATATGTGAATTTGGGTAATCATGATATCATCATACATGTGACATTATTATTGACGACCTTATTGATGTTAGCTGTCAATGTTGGCACACATTGATGTTACATGTTGATGGGTAAATACCAATCAGTTATCGATACATAGTAACAAAGGACTAGTGACCATCAACGATGTGTGTCGGTGACGCGTACAATTCGTTATACACAGAAGGAGCGTTGAGGTGCAATTCGAGGTACAATTCGACGTTCAGGGCTGCCGGAGGACAAAGTGATTAAAACGATGTGACGGCTTACAAGCGTTGGCATAAGGAGTATAATGGCCATGAATGCAAGCTGTACTAGGCAGTTAAGATTGTGGAGCAACTTACGTGAACATTTCGAGAGAAAAACCGCTTGAGAACCAAATTATGAGATCATGAGAATGCGGGCACAAGATTTTTGGAATGAAAGAACAAAAGAAAGATCACTCGGGGGTACGATCATTGGGCGGTTTTCACACTATCGTTCAAAAACAAGGTCAAGAGATCGTGAAGGCATAGATGCAAGACTTCCGTGAAGAAAGGAACATAGAGGCAATCGATGGAAACAACTTGTGAAGAGTGCAAATGCTAAAAACCGCTAAGGAGCATTTCCTACACTACCATTATAAATACCATTAATCATTCGGTGAGAGCACCCCACACAAATTAAACAAAATTTAACATATTTTGGTATCTTTACTTTTTCTACATTGTACCTTTATTTTCCCAAAATCACGTTGTCGATTATACTTCTACAGGTTTCTTTGTCTTGGCATATTCAAATTTTTTCGTCGATTAAATTATGGCAGAGTTTGTTTATGTTTGCTTCGCTCGTAATAGTCATACTTTTCAAGTCTCATCGCTGATTAAATTCTGGCTTAACTTGTGTTTGTATAATTTGGTTAGAAGTAATTCTACTGATTTTTTCATATGGTTGGATATCTTTTGTCCGGAGTCAACACAAAACCATTTCCTCTAATAAAATCAAAGAACGACTTTCAATTAAAGGTATTTTGTCACAAGAAAAACTCCGATGAATAAGACAGGCAGGGACTTTAAATTAATTACATTAGCATGCTTTTCCAATTAAATACAATAGAACGAAAGTAACCCATTTAGCAAATTACTCACTGATAAAATAATAGATTTCATCGCACCTCCACGAGAGAACTACAGGAAGGCAGAAGATTCTGTTGATTCCTTCCCTTGATTTTTCATAATAAGAACACCCGACAACGCAATGAAAACGAAGTGCACCCAATTAAATGTACTGTCTTCCAACTCAGTTCTTGTCTGTTGAAAGATCTCATGAAACTCCATCGAGAGTGATGCGAACTCCATATCTTACTCGCATGCTCAATATCATATTGATCCCCGAAATTACCTACGAAATGTTCACGCTGTAGGACGAAATTTGACATTGGAATTTAACAATTGTCGATATGAGTAGACAGGGAATTAGAGGATTTGGATAGATACGGCCGTCCACTCAAAACCGTCTGGGCTAGTCTAAAGTATTGCGCCAATGAAAGCTTGAATTATCTTTTTGGAGTTAAATATTTGTCTCGAGCTTGATCCGATCCATGCCTCTATCGGTCGCATATCAATCCTGGCGTGCCTACCCTTTAATTTATATATAGTGTTATTCTTTTATATATGGGGCTGAGGAAATTACGGACGACAATTAAGTTAGACTAAAATCCTAAAAAGGTCCAATCATTTTCTTTTTTATAACCCGGGGAAAGGGCATAAAAACCTGACTACTTAAAACTAGTGAAATACCCTACAAGCTCTACAAATCAATTAAGTGACCCATGCTAGTAGCCCTAAATTCAAGCATTTTGATTTTTAAGAAAAGTTCATGTATCATGAAATCAACATTGGTCGCATCACGTCAACCAAACATAAGGGTATTCCTTCTAGAATTCTTTGAAGAAAGAAATGGGGAATGGCCGCATTGCTAGCACTCAATTTTGACTAAAGAAGAAGAAGAAGCTGACTTGTACTAGGAGGCATTTATGACTGGTCTTTGGCTCGATGCAACGCTTGCTTTGACATTTGCTCCGGGCATACATGTGACATTACTTCGCAAGAATATTTGATTGCTACGACGGATGTTTACATTTATAATACTTAGAACAATTAGGTTCTTATTGGAAAAGCAAATATATTGGAAAGGTAGCCGTGATCTGCTTTTATTTAGGCTTTTTATTTAGGCCGTTTACTTAGGAAGTTTTGTATGCATATCTTTTTATTGTGTGGTCCTTATTTTTTTGGTAGTTTAGCCTAATTAGGAGTTTGTTTGATACCTGTATCTTATTGTATATATGTTACGTTTCTGTGGTAATGAAGGACAGAATTCTCATTCCAAAATTCCTCAGTTCTTTTACATGGTATCAAAGCCATGGCTGATGGAAAAAAATGGTGAGGAGAGTTCTAGAACGAACAAGAAAACCTCTAGCTCTTACACACTAAATTCGAATGACAACCCGGGTAACCTAATTACCCAAGTTCAATTGAAGGGCGAGAATTATGAAGAATGGGCATGAGCTATGCAAACTGCATTACGAGCCAAGAAGAAATATGGTATTTTTTATGGATCTATAAAGCAACCAGCAGATGATTCGCTGGAACTTGAAAATTGGTGGACGGTTAATTCCATGTTGGTTTCTTGGGTGTTTAATACCATTGAACCAACACTTCACTCGACTATCTCTCACATGGAGAATGTGAAAGATCTGTGGGAGGTATCAAACGGAGATTCTCAATTGGGAATGATCCATGGATGCAACAACTGAGATCGGATTTGGCCAATTGTAGGCAGGATGGTCAACCCATCGTGTCCTATTTCGGTAAACTCAAAATCTTGTGGGATGAAATAAATAACTATGATCAAATACCGGTGTGTGTTTGTACAGGTTGCAGATGCAATTTTACCATTGAATTGGAAAGAAAGCGTGAAGAAGAGAGAGTTCATCAGTTTTTTATGAGCTTAGATGAAGAAGGATATGGAATAGTGCACGCTAATATTTTGAGCACCGAACCTTTGCCTAATCTGAATCGCGTCTATGCTATAGTTGTTCAGCAAGAGCGAGTGCAAACCATGACACAAACCAAGATGAAAGAAGCAATCCCATGAGTTTTGCAATCCGAGTAGGTGGTCAAAATTCAAAGGGGATAAAGATAAAATCTCGTTTTGTTCTAATTGCAACCGAGAGGGACATGATGCTAAAAGTTTTTTCCAACTGATAGGATATCTAAAATGGTGGGGTAATAGACTACGCGGGCTAGACAAGGTAGTGGTCAAAAGCATAATAATAGAGGTGAACGTAACAAGGGAGGAGGTACTCGTGCCGATGTCTCACAGGCAACTCGAGTTGTGGTGGGCGAGGAGTTGTGATGGATTCGGATCAAAATGGTCTTGGTGGATTGAATGATGAGCAGTGGACAACTTTACTGAAAATGTTAATTTCTCATCAAAATGGTGCCCATGAGAGGCTGACACGTAAACAGAGTATTTTGTTGGAGAAAACTCATTTACTGTTTTGAAGATTGACAAAACATTTCCATAGTCCACTATGAAGACTTCTAGACTGAAGTGTCAAAGTCTGAAGATTGTCAAACTTTAAGTTCAAAGTCTGCCCTCACTGATAGATTCCAGACTGAATGTTATTGAAGAATGAAGACTTATCCAGATGAGGGATTATCTTCAAGGTTTCGATTCAAAAGGTTTATGGATGACCTTAAGGCTAGATATAGCACCTACTTGATTGATTATCTTTATTGGAATCAATTCCAATTTGAAGATCTTTTGAAAAGTGAAATAAACTTAGAAGGTTCTACTTATGGAAACCAAGATCTTGATTGTATAAGTGAACAGGATTGACAAACTGTTATCACAGCTCATCTAATGACTTGAGATCATCTTGATTGATTCTATCCAATCGGTAGATTGAAAAATTCCTTTGGAAAGTGTCAACGGTTGTGAAAGCATGAAGGAGTGTATAAGGAGGACTCACTAGTTGTTCGAGAGTGTGCTTGAGAGAAAATTTTCAAAGTTTGAAACTTTCTAGTTCCTTACTATTTCATTCGCTAAGCTCAAAGTTGTAAACAAAATAGAGAAGTTCTTGTGAGACTTTGTGAGAGACTAGTAGAGACTCTTCATAGTGAAGTCAAGATCACACTATTGTAAAATCTCTTTTGATTCCTAATGAAATCCAGCCAGTCAGCTGTCAGCACGGAAAAGTGAACGTAGGCTTAATCTAAGCCGAACCACTATAAACCTTGTGTTTTATTCTCTTCCCTCATCTCCTTTATTTTGTAGCTTTGTCTAATTGCTAAAGTTTGAATTCATTATTTTCTAGAAACACTTATTACTTCTAAATCTTGCAAGAATTTTTGTCTACACCTATTCACCCTCCTCTAGGTGTTATTACTAACCCTTTCATATTTTTCCTTGGATTATTGACACGGGAGCTTCCCACCATATGACAAGAACGTTAGGATTTTTGAGAGAATTGCGTGACATTGTGCCATGCTCAGTCGAGTTACCTGATGGAGAAAAGACCATGGCAGTGAAAGAGGGAACTGTGTTGCTTGGAGGAGATTTTAAATTGCGATGAGTTCTTTTTGTGCCCAATTTGAAATACAATCTGATTTCTCTATCACAACTTCTTAATGATTCAAATTTGGTTATCCAACTCACTAACAAAATATGTGCTATACAGGACCTAAATTCAAGGAACCTGATTGGAGCGGGTGAGCAATGCGAGGCGCTTTACTTTCTCAAGGGAGTGACTTCGGTACATGCTTGCACGGTGGCTGATATGGGATCCTTTGAGCTTTGGCATAAAAGAATGGGTCATCCTTCTTCTAAGGTGGTGGAGTTAATTCAAAAGCTGGCAAAATGGTTAGGAAAACCAATAAAACTTGTGAGGTTTGTTTTAGAGCAAAACAAACAAGAGTAGATCTTCTTTTCTAGTGACAATAAAGCAAAAGATTGTTTTGAATTTATACGTTGTGATTTGTGGGGACCTTATAGAGTTCCAGCTTCATGTGGAACAATTTATTTCTTGACAATTGTTGATGATTACTCTTGTGCTATGTGGATATATTTGCTGAATGGAAAAAATGAAGTGGCTTGTGTTCTTAGGAAGTTTATTGCGATGGTTAGATGCCAATTTGAGAAAAATATGAAAATCGTCAAAAGTGATAACGGAAGTGAATTTTTGTGTTTGAAAGAATATTTTGATAAACATGGGATATTGCATCAGACTTCTTGTGTTGGAACACCTCAACAAAATGGCTGAGTGGAAAGAAAGCATCACCATATCCTTAATGTTGCAAGAGCTTTGCATTTCCAAGCAAATTTACCCATAGAATTTTGGGGAGAATGTGTACTCGCAATTGGGCATTTGATTAACAGGACTCCATCTATATTATCAAATGGTAAAACCCCATATGAGATTATCTTTGGCCAACCTCCTTCTTACAAATATATTCGGATTTTTGGTTGTTTGTGCTATGCACAAAATCAGAATCGGGATAAAGATAAATTTGCTAGTAGAAGTCGTCGGTGTGTTTTTGTTGGTTATCCGTTGGGAAAGAAGGGGTGGAGATTGTATGATTTAGAAGCTGGTGAATACTTTGTATCAAGAGATATAGTTTTTGCTGAAACAGAATTTCCATATGATAATGAGAAAACAGTAAGTGATAAACTCATTAAAAATAGAGTTATGGAGTTGGGTGATGAAGCTGATGATTTAAAAAGTGACTTGAGAGAGGAGCACGCCGAAAGTGTAGATAGAGAAAATGAGGTGAATCATGAAATGGAGGAATTGATCCACACAAACAATGAGGATGTGGAAAGAAGTGAAGTCATCGAAGAGCAGCTAGGCAGGGGACAAAGGGTCAAGCAACCGTCTATTTGTTTGAAAGATTATGTGACAAACGCCATCAAAATAAGCCCCTCGACATGTTCATCTATCCGATCTGATTCCTCACGTATGACTTATTCTATAGCATGTTATGTGAGTTATGAAAAATTTTCTAAGCAACACCGGTGTTTCTTAGCAGCAATTACTGCAAGACATGAACCAAACTATTATGCATAAGCAATTAAAGATGAACGGTGGAGAGAGGCCATGAGTAAAGAAATATAGGCTTTAGAAGATAATGGCACATGGACAGTCGAAAATTTGCCGCCTAGGAAGAAAGCAATTGGGAGCAAGTGGGTTTATAAAATTAAGTACAATTCTAATGGAAGCATTGAACGATACAAGGCGCGGTTGGTGAAACTAGGAAATAATCAAGTTGAAGGCATAGATTATCAGGAGACTTTTGCTCCTACGGCAAAAGTGTGCATTGTACGCACCTTTCTTGCCATTGCGGCTACAAAGAATTGGGAACTTCATCAGATGAACATTCAAAATGCTTTCTTATATGGCGATTTAGAGGAAGAGGTTTACGTGAAGACGTCGCCTAGATTTGCCTCTCAATCATTAGGGAAGGTATGTAGACTTCAGAAATCTCTATACGATTTACAGCAAGCACCTAGATGTTGGTTTACGAAATTGGCTTCATCTTTGAAAGCTTATGGATTTCAGCAATCATATTCAGATTACTCCTTGTTCACTTTTCGAGTTGGAACTGCTCAATTGAATGTGCTTATTTATGTTGATGATCTCATTATCTCTGGTAATGATATTTCCGCTATGCAAAAGTTCAAGAACTATCTGAGTCATTGTTTTCATATGAAAGACTTGGGGATTGAAGTGGCGAGAAACTCATATGGCATTTTCTTGTGTCAATGTAAGTATGTGTTGGATATGATTTCTGAGGTCGGATTGCTGGGTTCCAAACCGGCTAAAACTCCTCTTGAACAAAATCACAAGCTAGCCCTTACTGAGACCGATGATGTAGACAACCCTGCTCAGTATAGGCGCCTAGTGGGTCAACTTATTTATTTAACAATAACTCGACCCGAATTGTCTTACTGTGTGCATATTCTTGTATAGTTCATGCAACGGCCAAAGAAAGCTCATTGGGAGGCAGCTATGAGAGTTTTGCATTATTTGAAAGGAAATCCGAGTCAAGGTATTATGTTGCGTGCCAATTGTAACCTCAAATTGTCTGCTTACTGCGATTCCGACTAGGCTAGTTGTCTTTTGACGAGACGATCTTTGACTGGTTACTTTGTTCTTTTGGGAGAATCACCTATCTCGTGGAAGACTAAGAAGCAACAAACAGTGTCTCGCTCATCCGCTAAAGCTAAATACAGGTCTATGAGTATTACAGTTTGTGAACTTAAGTAGTTGAAATGATTATTGGATTCTCTTGGTGTGGCACATTCTCAACCTATGCGCCTGTATTGCGACAGTCTAGCAGCTTTATATATAGTCGCCAATCCTGTTTATCATGAGCATACCAAGCATATGGAAGTGGATTGTCATTTTATTCGTAATGAGATACTTAATGGTAACATTCAAACAAATTGCGTACGTAGTTCAATGCAGCCGGCTGATATCTTCACGAAGGCATTGGGAAATGATCAATTTAACTTTCTTCTTCACAAGTTGGGCATTTGAGATCTCCATGCTCCAACTTGAGGGGGTATTGGAAAAGCAAATATATTGGAAAGGCAACTGTGATATGATTTTATTTAGGCCGTTTACTTAGGAAGTTGTGTATGCATATCTTTTTATTGTGTGGTCCTTATTTTTTTTGTAGTTTAGCCTAATTAGGAGTTTGTTTGATAGTTGCATCTTCTTGTATATATGTTACGTTTCTGTGGCAATGAAGGACAGAATTCTCATTCCAAAATTCGTTCTTGGCAGCTTGGCAGCTATATTAACCCTCGCATGCAGATTTCAAGCAAGATTTTCCTAGGACTGCAAGTTTATCAGGTCCAGGGCTTGGAATTTGGCCGATGCGAACGATGGATTTTCTCACTTGCGATGGGCTCGAGAGGCTTAGGAACTAGACGTTGGTTTTTGGGCTGGGCTTGTAGTCGGTTCTTGAACGGCTTAAGATACGACACTCTTTCTTCTTTCTTTTGTGGGGAGGGTTGCTGAATGATGGTCGAGTCGAGTCGTGACCAGCTTGCATGCAAATCCCAAGAATACGATGATGGAACAGATCATGAAACCGGGTTTCACGTCAGGCAAGATTAAGCAGAGACAACCGCTAATGACATCGTTTCAATGAACCCCACAAGGCTCTCTCTTTTGCAGGAGTTCAGGGGCCACCTGAATCGAGATTTAACACCCCCGCCCCCCCCTTCACAAATTAATGAGCTGGTCCATTAACCTGAAGGCATAAAGAAAAGCTATGTATAATATACATATACACACACAACGCGTCTAATTGGATTTCCACACATCTTTTCTGCGCAAGTTGTTCGACTGGCAAAGCAGATTGTTACCTACTAATCAATCATTAATTTGCTTGAAGAGGGTTTCGCTTTACATGAGGAACAATAATTCTGTCTTCTGTGACAGGGATGAAATCACCGGGCGGTCGGACTTTGGATGACCCAAAGCCTTCCCCAACGACCTTCATTCTTCTAGGGCTTACCCACTAAAGAGAAAACATCAACTCTACAAAGATCTTTGGTCAATGATCTCCTCTGCACATGGTGTGTGCTATAAAACCCCCCTGGTACCTCTATCTTTTAAGCCCAAGCTAGGGCTATCTCAATCTCTTTCTACACGCGGTAGGTAAGGAGATGAAGAGGGTTCGAGTTGTGGTCGTAAAAGGGTCGTCGGCGAGCTCACGAAGGAGAGGAGAGACAATAAGGTACGGGGAGTGCGAGAAGAACCAAGCGGAATCGATTGGAGGTCACGCGGTGGATGGTTGCCGGGAGTTCATGGCTCGCGGTGAGGAAGGCACCGCCGCCGCCCTCATTTGCGCGGCCTGTGGCTGCCACCGGAGCTTCCACAAAAGGATAGTGATGACCGAGAATCAATAGAGACCGACAACAACGATCGAGATCTTGAGTCATCACATTTATTCAAATGGGGTGAGCGCAAAAAGAAGACACTGCTAAATGAAATTAGGTTTTGGTGCATCATCACTTGATGAAGGCTTAATTCGTTTCTTATGATCAAAACTCTAGGGGATTGATCATCTTGGATTGGAGAGGATGTGGATGAATGAGGTTATGCTTTTTCTTTTCTTGGCTTTTCATTTCGGGCTTGCTTTCATGCTTTGGGGTGTTGGCCTCTGATTGGAATTTTGTTTGTATGACGACAGAAATGGAATGGTTATACCAGAAAAACTGTTTGATGATCTTTTCGAACATAGAGAAATATGGATGTCGAAGTTAGAATTTCGTTTTCCGCATGAATTTGCTGTCTAGGGCATGATGGGTCATTTCTCATAAACCAATTGTCAAGTAAAGATGATGATGTTCTTCTTCAACTGGGGTTGTGGGTTCAATCAACAGAATATGACTCATGTAAGAAGTTGTATAGTACAAACTATAGGCTTAAATTATTATCATCCGATTTATATATCCTACAAAAATCTTGTTATTTATAGGTGAGAGGGGAGGGATAAAGGATATCATCATTGATGAATCTAAACTTAGGTGCTAAGATATCGATATGTGGAAGCGAACTATGCAATTGAAAAGGAATATCCAATCAACACGACGATGAATCTCTACATTCATCCTTTGGTACCAACACTGGCATGCGTCTGTTAGAGGTCTACACTGTGCAACTTGAAAAAATCAGTATGGTTGTGAATGTTATAAGGTCGGTATTATTATATATGGAGGACGAGTAAGTGTTAGGATGCTTATCAAGTCATATTTATTTAGACCTATCAAATTGGTGGGTCGTATCAAGTTTGAGTCCAATCGAAAATGGTCTGACTAAAATAGATTCATTTAATCAATTTGACCTATTTACATATAATGCAAATCTAGTGACTCATACCTTACTAGACCAATACTCAATTGTCCTGACCCAACCCATCTTTTTAGAACACTTCCATATTTAACTCAATTTAGGAAAAAAAATTCCCCAAACGAAGGTGAGAGTGCAGAGTAAGTGAATGCAAGATCAAATGAGGGGAGGGGAGAGAGAGAGAGAGAGAGAGAGATAAACTCGTTTATAATTTATTTAACACCCATACTATATTCAAACTAATTTGTAACCCATTTACTGAATATAACCAACTCATATAATAACTCGGCCCATCATATATGGATTAAAAAATGGATTTATGACCCATTTTGATAGGTCTATATCTATCCTAATAGCACTGTATACTTGATAAAATTATGTTTATACACATCTATTATCAACTACACCTATACCTTTTATACCTAATGCTCACCCGAATATACACCCTTATTTGCGAATTGAGCTATTATAAGGGTTGGATTTGAGGGAGGAGTTTTATGAACATGAATGAATTCGGCTGATCTTTATGATATAGCGATACACAAGAAACATACACCCCATCCTTTGATTAACTTTTGTTTTTATTTTGAAACTTGGATGATTGGTTAAAGAAAATATTATAGTCCTTAGATGTATTTCCAAGAGAATTAGGCCCACTACTGGAATAAGAAATAATTTACATACTTGTCATTGGATTGTTGACATACAAAAGAATTTGATTGCATGACTAATTTCAAACATACATGTCAACCATCGAATGATGAGTGTATATGGTTCTTTCAACACTGGCGGCGAACCTAACAATGATTCAAAGAATATGGAGTAAACAAACCTGTTAATGTACAAATCTTCAGGTTTTCCTAAGAAAAGGCCACACAATATTTTCCGGACAAGACAATTAATTTACACGCCTTGATTTACGATACTCCTAATTTATGTATCTAAAATCAATGTGTTTTTAGGAGGAACTGCTTCACCTCAGTTGCTACCATAAGATTTGAACTATTAATTCTCTATATTAATACAAAACCGTGGACATCTAGAAAAGAATTTTTCTTCTTTATATATATATTTATATATATATATATTGTAGATTTACGGAGTTACTAGATATAAAAAATTATTTGCAAAACAATTACTGTTCACCTCGTCTATCAATAACATATTGCTATACTTACCGCCAGTTCAGTGAATTATCAATCCTTTTTGTGAATTTGCAACTTTTCAACTTTTATCTTTTACTAATTTTTCTTTGTCTTTCTTACCAATGTTTTGTATTTATTATCTCTTATATAAACTTATAACATTTATTTAAGTGACGCACCAAATTAACCCCGGTTGAATTACCAATTAGCTCTACGTAGTCAACATTTTTTTTGTCTTCTTTACAAGCACCTTGAATATATTTGTCCTTACACGACTTTACTAACCCTTTTTTATGTGAATAGCTAGTTTTGCTTCCAACAAATTACCAACAAATTTTGGTTAACAAGCTCTCATTTAAATCACCCATCGATGTTTATTTGATTTTTATTAACAACTAACCGACTTTTCTGTAAATCATCAACTTTAATTTGCATTACTTACCAGCCAATTGAAATTACCTACTGCATTGTAGAAATATAATCTAGCCTGGCAACAGGCATGTGAGGCAAATCTGAATACTTCAATTCGCATACAATATATCATGTAGATGCAGCTGAGGGTGCTAGGACCACTTTCATCAAGAGAGAGAGATATAGAGAGGCAGCATATGAGTTCATTGTAGAATTTGCGAAGACCAATTTCTATAAATGGCATGATTGTCTGTGGGCAATTTCAACCTCTTTGAAGGGACTGCACTCAAAACTTTGGCGATTTCGAGGGCGAACTAGAGGGTAGAGATTCAACGTCGATGCCTCCTACAATGCTCAAAGTTGTGTTTAGCATGATTAACCACTAGTCACGTCGGCTGCTTTGAAGGCCCAGTGGACCAGATGAATAATGCGCTCGGTGGTTAGAATGGGAAACCTCCTCATTAGCGCTCTTAGGAAAAGGTGATTAAAAAGCATAGGGCATACTTCCTTTGCTGGCTTGGGAGGTCAAATTCCCAAAACAGGAATGGAAAGTGCTATAAATAGACTGACCTTGACAAGAAAGCAGAGAAGAACATGCATCATTTATCAGGTCATTTTATGAGGAAGAGGTTGATATTAAGGATACGGTGTGAGTTCTTGATGCATGCTTAATTAGGGGTGAGCAATTTTATGATCAATCCAAGTTCAATCTGGAACCTATCCTGTCGGAACCGGTTCCCTAATTTTTGGAATTTAGAATATACCTTTTAATCTGAAATCTCCCCTATCAAACGATTCTAGGGTCTACTCAGGAAAATATCAATTTTCTTCTTCTTTTTTGCCTCATTTTTAGTTAAGTAAAATGAACACAATAACAAAAATCATCATTTGCCAATAGCAACAATCCTTAAAAACACTAAGCTTCATTAATACTTACATATAAGTGTGTGTGTGGGGGAGGGTGATGAGACTTTCTTGTCTACTTTGCTAGTGTGTAAATGAAGCAAGATGAGCTTTAGATGTGTTGACTGAATTCATTTTCAGCGATAAATATGGCTTGCACGATATATTGATTATTTCCGATCACGATGACTACTCAAGTGATGTCACAACAGACACTAGAAATAATGCTGCTCTATAATCACTTATGAGGCAATTTAGATGCAAGGGTTAATGGCTTCAAACAAAAATCTATCATATTTTGAGCTAATCTCGAATGGTGAATGCCTTCTATCATTTTTTATACTCAAATTATGTCCATAACATTACCATAGATCCTCACCAATCCTGAATTAACATAAGTCTAGTGTTTGGTTTGATTTTTATATAGGAATTGAGAACTGAACTGCATAGTATCAATTTCACTTTTTTTGAAATAAGCAATTGTGAAAATTTAAGATCAAATCAGTTATAGAAAATCGGTTTAATTTGGGTCTCAATTTTACCTTGAATCCGTACGTGCTTAGCTAAGGCTGATTTTAGGAGGTACAATATGACTTTAGCAGGATAAGAATCATGAGTTTGACCAAATTAGATCGAAACCCTTAATTGCTTTTGAGTTTTGACAAGTTACTGAGCCCTTTTTTTCCACTCATTTAGCCGCCCAACATGGCTATGATGGCAGTTCTTGGGATGTACTATCAAAGACGGGAGAGGAAGAGAGAGAGGGAGAGAGGGGGTTATGTCATCTGACATCTATGAAATGTCTCTGGGATGTTGATTGTGGGAAGAAATTGGAAAAGCAGCATTGACAAGATGATCTAAACATAGGGCTTGAGTGAACTATCCCTAGGTTGAAACATGTTGGCCAATGGCCATTAATATTGGCTATCGCCTATTGAAGACCTTGTCGGTGCCAACTCTACTGCTTCCATCTTTTCTCATGCGAGGCGAAAGTTTAGGGGACTTGACTCGTTTTTTCGTGGAATGGAATTGGTCAGGTTCCTCGGTCTCGCGTTCGTGATCAGATTGACCAGATTATCCAACTGTATTATTCTCGTCAGCCCTCGGAATTCGAGTTTGCTTTTACCATTCTTAATTATATACCTACCTTTATCGGCTATCACGTTCTAAACGTTGATCAAACCCATGGTCAAAGTGTCTGACTTAGCAAGCTGGGATCGTACCCATCGCATGGTGGTACAAGTCGCGTATCGAAAACCCTAAATTTTGGAAGTTGTGAACAGTTGATCGACCCAAAGAAGATGAGATTGGAACCGCTTTTTCCATGACTGGTGCTGTGATTTTATTAAAGGATCGGATAAGAGATCCATGAATGCGTGAATGGACCGAGGCCCATGATGTTCGTAGAGGTGGGCTTGGACCTGTTCGTCATCGCTGTGTTGTGACGGAAAGATCCGCTAAATCACGTCCAGGCCCGCCACGAGGGAAGAAAGTAAAAGCTTAGACTTCGATGACTAACGAAACTATAGTTATGTTATTGACGTAGGCATGCTGGCGTTCAAGAAAGTATACTAAAGAGTTCCAATAGTTGTCGAACCCTCGGCCGCCCCGACTCGTGACCCATTGTCCCAACCCGAGTACCCGGGGCATGCAACCCCAAAACCCTAAGGACTCGCATAGCACACGACCAACCCTAGACCCGGGACTCGGCATCATATAGGGGCCCCAAGGACCTCGGCCTCGGAGTCCAGATCCCATCCTTTCAAACACAATGCCTGAAAACAGGACATGAGCACTCCAACCCGGTCAATCTTTTTTTTATATTTTTTCTGTGTATTTTCTTCGTTTTTTCACGGGTGCAAGTTTGTTCTCGTTTTTTATTTGGAAAATGCTACATAAATTAACCCCAATTCATACCAAACCGATCGAGTGAAGTGATGAGCTTTTCACCAGTGCAAAAACATAGATCATCTTCTCAAATGCTTAATTGAAACTCATCACATCACTAAACACGCGAACTTTCAAAATTCATAATCAAACGTCACCCACTACTTAACCCCGCATTCCTGTCCTATGGTCACCTAGATCGTTAATTTTCTCCCAATAATACCAAGTTAGAATCAATCGGTCATCAATCCACAACGACACGACGGTACATGCGGATGGCATCACGTGAAATCCGGAATATCCCATGTGAGCTCTGAGAACATTGGCATTTACAAAACAAACACAACCAGGAAACCAGTTTTAGGTAAGAAATCAGTGTAACTTTTGAGGTTAGGTCCAGCAACATTACCTGGAACAGGACACGACCAGTAGCGACCAGGCTCGTGCCAGGGGGGCTATTCACGTGGCTCGTGTTGACTATTATAGCCAATTTCCATCGCTACCACCACTCGTCTCTCCCACAGAATGGATTTCCCTTTTTTTTTTCCTTTTTAAAAATTTTTTTTTCTTAATTAATTTATTTTTTGGCGTGTTGAATTGAAAAACTTGAATGGTGTACATGATTCAATAGACTCACACGAACTAACCCTCTTCCCTCGTCACGTTCAATTTAATGCCCCCACATCGGGAAACATTTAATTTCGATCGTAATGGGGGACCAATGATCCATGACAGACTACATCTTTGTACATTTCGCATGAATTGTATCATACCATTTTTGTTTTTTCTTTTTTTTTTTAATTTTCTGAATTTCACCCGCCATCCATAAAGTCGATACCTTAGACTTTCAGGTCACCGAACGTCCAATCCTGATTAAGCGCGTCATGAAAAGCATTGAAGAAGATTTTATTCACTGAACGATCGATCAAAGCAGTTTGAGCATAATCAAAAGATGAGGCGAAAAATGCGTATTATACGCGAATAATAAGAACAGACATCTAGTGGGGACGACCGCATATTCTGCCCCAATTGCATTCCAACTCGCCCCCGTTCAATTTGCTCGGTGAAATGAAGAAAACAAATTTATATTTTTTGGGAGGGCGCGCACGACGAGTCGATTGATCAGGGATCGCGAGATCTATGCACGAAGATAGAGTTTGGACCACATTACCATATGCTCGAAAAAACTTTATTCCCTCCGCCTTGAATAATTGCGTGGTCCTCCCCCCGGCTTTAATCGGTAGGAATTTTCGTATTGAAGGGAGTGCGAGCTTTTTCTAGCGAGGAACAAAAGAGAAATTTGTTGCAATTCAATTCGATCGGGGCTTGCGAAGATATTTATTGGCCTCCACGTTCTTAACCATATGCTTTCTGATGTGATAATAATTTTGGTGACGTCATTATTCTCTCGTGATCTGGTGAGAAGAAGGTCCACAAGAGAGAATAACAACATGTGCAGAGTTATAATTCACCCTCGATTAATGATTTGTTCCATTTTTCGAAACTAAAACTAATGGTAATGACAATGATACTATTAATGGGTCTTTTTTTTTTTTCCTCCAAATTTAGAGATGTCAGTAAGTACAATCCTTTAACACAACTTGGACCCAGCATATAATTATTTGTATAATAAAAAAATGGGATGATTCTCTACAAAAAAAAAAAAAAAAAAAAAAAAAAAAATCAACTCTAGGTGTAATCCTCGTTCTTTCGAATTTTTTTATCTAAAAATAAAAATAATAAACTTTCACTTTAATTCATGTCAAAAAATCACTACTAGTTTTTCAAGATTATTAACATCAGGGAATTATCGTAGTTCCATACAAAGATGAAAATGTTGATGAAGATGCAGGTTTTAACAATGAACCTCTACCTGCCGTAATGCGACAATTTTACAGAAATTAGTGATGATGTGGGCAAATCTGTGATTGGAGTGAAAACTTGTGGCTTTTTCAAAAAAGAAAGAAAGAATCTAGACAAAATTAAGATATGACTTAAAGTCAGGTCTTTTCCTTTTTGATGGGGAATTAAGCCTAAAAAAATAGTATGGACCATGCGGAACGAAAGTTAAAGGAAAAGGCCAAGAAGTTACGCGAAATTAACACCAGATTTGTCATTACGTTATACGACCGAATCAATCGGTCAAATCGCATTAATAATACACCTAGATGTTCCGGTCAACGCTCTCGGCTTCAAAAAGCAGAGTGTCGGGAGATGGTGTTGGCATTTTTTTTCCTAAAAAAGATGACAAATGAGACGCGATTAGCGCATAATCTCTTGTCAAACTTTGAATAAAACCCTAAAATAATTCGGGAGCCGAAAATGGAAACTGCCCGAGGGGAAAAAAAAACCAAGTGGACCGAGTCCGAGACGACTGTAGAATCCATAAAGGGAAGTCTGGGTCCTGCGCTTTCGCTCTTCACGTGTTGGAGCTTTCCCAAAACGTTAGGGCTCGTAATCACCCCACTTTGGTAATTACGGTTCAATTCTAGGCCCACTCGATTAGTGATTTTTCTTTCCATTCTCGTTTTGAGTCTCGATCAATACAATTAAAT
This sequence comes from Eucalyptus cloeziana, assembly GCA_014182715.1. NCBI lineage: Eukaryota > Viridiplantae > Streptophyta > Magnoliopsida > Myrtales > Myrtaceae > Eucalyptus > Eucalyptus cloeziana. Next base: position 24,896,934 of record CM024642.1, read on the forward strand.
CTCAAATCGGTACTTTTGATCGAAATTTACCCTCTGTTAACATCCCATTAAAAAAATTTATGTGTTAATAGACACGATGTCGTTCTAATCAATCTTGCAGCTGTCCACCACATGTGCCAACACTCTGTGCTGTACTAATGAGAGGTCAATTTTTGGTCACGGATGTCGATTTAGGGATTTTTGTGAGTTGAAAACCAGTTTTGGATACTTTGTGTCATAGGTTGCTATATATGGAATTTTTTGTTAAAACGTAAATCAATTTGAGATTAATGGTGTCATGAATATATTGGTTTAAAACTTTCTTTATTCTTTATTTTTTATATTTTTTATTTTTGTTGTGAATTTGGAGTATTATGGACAAAGTGTATACATCAAAGAAGCGGGGCTCTCAATAATGACACCATAGCTGGATTTGCGAATTTGGTGAAAAAGGAATCCTATGAGACAAAGTAGTGATGTGTGTGAAGTAGGCTTCCCATATACTGCAATTCGAAATGGTGACTTTTCACATCCCACCATTATTTGCCTTGGTTAAACTAGCAAAATAAAATAAAAATAAAAATAAATAGAAAAAAGTTGGGCAGATCATTAGCACCACTCATGTTACGTGTCTGAAAGAAATTTTTGGTCTTGTCTGGCAACCTTCACATGGGCAGCCCCGCCGTACTATGTTATGAACTTTGCGTTCGTGCTGTGTTCCATCAAGATCTCAATTCGTAAAATTCCTAAAAAAAATCCCCATTTTTTACAGTGTTGATTAGGCCAAAATTAATAAAAAGTGTCGAATGAAATAGTTGATTTGACGTATAATTCAATGGGAAATTTAGTATCTACCCAAAAAAGGGGTTTTTTTTTTTTTTTTTTTTTTAAAGTCAAATGCCGCTAAATTTGATTGAGGGAAGATGTAGGTAGCTAATTATCCCCAAAAAGCGAAGACTTTTTGGGACCCCTGATCGAGATCACTATCTAATTGACTCCCGACCACAAAATCGACCAATCACGGCTCCAAATCCACGAAATAAGAGAGACCCAAGATTTACATTTTCTCAAAATAAAATTAAACTCCCGCGAAAAAAGAAACCCAAAAATGAAAAAAAAAAAAAATTCGTTTTTGAATCGTTGTAAATTGGCCCATCTTGGTGTGTCATATCATAATGCTTCGAGAAGTGAGTGACACTGTGGTGCAGAGAATACGGATGCGAAGTGGGATTGGTTGCACCCGTGCACGCACAAACGCTCAAAATAATTAATTTGACTTTTCTAATTATTTTCGGGTTTCCGAGAAAAATTATTATTTCTTTGGACAATGTCATGGTAATAATGCATGAAAGTTAGTTCCTACCTATAGCTTAGCCCCTCCAAAATAGGCTCAGTGTCTCTCTCTATAGCCAAAACAGGTACAGGTCCAGTTGTCGTAGTATGTTCTTTGCTCGCTTTTGGTGGGAGTTTGGCGTGAGCCAGAGCTTGACCATACTTTTATTCACATAAAAAAAGAGAAGCTTGACCATACTTAGAAAAAAAAAAAAACAATTGAATTAGAAAGAAGTAATCGCAAAAATTTAAACTAGCAAATCGACAAAGCTCGGACGTCAAGATCCGATTGCCACCAACACTTTCGATTCATCAAAAATTCTCAACAGTGCTCGTGAGGGGGACACGAGCCCAAGTGTCCTGTGCAAGAGAGTTGAAAAGATGGCTTCTTGAAGATAACTTCAGATTAGAAAGGGAGCTTTAACCACCCTCTCGAGCAAATAACCCACAACCGCTAATCGTGATTTGATAGTGCGCCCTCCATCTTAATCTTTGTCTGTTTGTTGGGCACGCGTGAGGGCCAATTAGATAATAAGTCGTATACATTGCGGTGATTAGACTGGCCGACATATATTTTGATGTAACGCTTCGGTTATTTTAGAGATTTCGAATCATTAGAGAAATTGATAACGCTTTTCGGGATAACCCTTTCTTACCTCGATTCCAATTTTCTCCTTTTTTCCCTTCCTTACCCAAATGGCATGATTTGATGTACCACTTCAGCTATATTGATTTTGAATCGCTGGAGAAATTGATGGTGTTGCTTGTCTAACTCGAGGATAGCAAACATGAAAAAAAGACAAAAACAAAGTTTGCTTGAGATCAGGTATATCATAATTTGCACTTTACAAAATTACCCGGAACACCAACTGATCGTCGGGAGGGACTCGACCGATACTTTAATTTGATGTAAAAACCGAAACTACCAAACGTATCTTCTTCTTCTTCTTTTTCACCGATACCAAACGTATCTTCAAAAGCAAAAGTTTTCTGAGCGCCAGGACCCTCATTTCATTATGCTGTCAAGGATTTACGGTATCGCATTTTGGTTCAGACAAAATATATTTTCCCTGAAAACATAGAGAGAGTTGTTGGGCAGGACTGGGATGGATGGACAGTGTTGTACACGTCCATGGAAAGGAGCCGATACGCACCGGACCCTCTCCCCCGCTCCCCTTCTCTCTCTCCCTAAAAAGTCTTTCGTCACAGTAAACCTGCAACGGCATTTAACATCGGTGGCAGGCTCGGGCCATTTTCTTATTTATTTCAGTACAACCACTCCCTCCTCCTCATTCTCCACGCTCATCATTTCTTCCCCGTCGGCAAATCCCAAAATCCCAAACCAGCACGAATTCATCACCAAAAAACCCTAAAAGAAAACGTTCCTGTCCGTCTCATAATCACCAAAAGATCGAACGCTAGGATGGCCTCTCTCGCGCGATTTCCCCAGGCGAGAAACCGATTATCCCGTGGAGTTCTCCATTATGATTATTGATAATAATAATATTGGTGTACAGGATCCGACCGAACAACGGAAAAAGTCGGGGAAAATCTCACGACCCTCTGCACAGAATCCCTAGCTAGCGCTGTAATTATTAGGGCCCTCCCTCGCGGGTCATGTCAAGTCCATATCTAAACCTCAGCTCCCGCAGCGTTCCAAGGGGCGCGATAACCCCCCTTCGTTCCCCAAAATCTCTACCCAAATCCCATGCCTCTTCCTCGTCTGTCATGGCTTAAGACCCGGATTCAAAATCCTCAAATCCCCCACCCCCACCCCCACCAAACTCCAAGAAACGCTACTGCTCATGTCGGAGCAGAAGGCAAAAAACCCGAGGCGAGGTGCACGGAATTCCTTAATTGAAAACCCACTTTCGCCTTCATCATCATCGTGCAATTATTAATGATTAAGTTGAGGTGGTTCTCTCTCTCTCTCTCTCTCTCTCTCTCCCTCCATCCCTCTCCCCATCCTTGCTTCTTCCCTTAAAAGGTAAGTGAAAATCATGGAGCAAAGAACAGAGAAACGTGCCCACGAGCCTCAACCACCCTGCGAGCAAAGATTTAATCGGTTTCGCCTTCGCATCGCTGCTTAATTCTTTAAGCTAGGGCTAAAGCTAGGGCTTGCTTCTAAACCCATTATAAAAACTTAAGCTTTACGTGCAAATCGGAATGATTAGGGTTTGGTTCCACTTGGGTTTCTTTTCTTTATTTCGATATATCCTTCCTTTTGGGGTATTTAATTAAAGACCACCAACTTCATTCAACCACCGATATCGGACCAGATTCTTTTCCCGAAATGGAGAACTGAAGACGAGAAAAAGAGATCCCCTTTCTCTTTTCATCGCTTAATAATGAGGATAAGAGCTTAAACCCATTTCTTTAAGATGGAAAGAGAACACGGCGATGCTTTGAAAGCTGCTTCGAGTGGATTAGAATATGATTATGCGACCGCCCCCAAATCCCACTGCCGAACCACGCATACGTACCTATGCTTTTTGCTCCTGTCTTTCGGACAAAGATCAGACGAGAAGGAAAAGGCAACCTTATATTCTAATCTAATCTTCAAATCTTTCATCTCTATCTCTTTCTCTTACTTATCTCACCATGGAAATCCTCCCCTCAGTCGCTGAAAATTTAATATTATCCCCTCTTCCAGTCTCGAGTCGTCTTTCACTGGCATAGCTTCTCATTATCAGCGTACTACTTAATGACACCCACGACGCAAACATTCCCCCGCACAGGGGTTGAATTTCGCCCAAAGAATCTTGTGGAGCGGACATGATATAGATATGAAGAGACAGAGAGAGAGAGAGCGAGATCAACGCGAATATAAATCGAGATAAAGGGGCTGAATTTAGAAAGCAAAAATAAATTCCCTTTGGATCGAATTTAGTTTTTTCTCCAGGTTATCCTCAGCAAGGCGATTCCATTAATCAGGAAGAAGATAAAAAGAAAGGGAAAATTTAGAAAGAAAAAGAGAGAGAAGAAACAAAAGAAGCAACTGATTAATAACCCCAAGTTCTTACTCTAACTCTCTAAGCATACTTATTATCTTGCTAAAAAGAAGGAAGGATGAGGATCAGGATGAAGATGAGATGTGACAGCTTCCCCCGGGGAGGGAGGAGGGGGGATCGGGATTCATGAAGAAGAAGATGACCCATTAGTGCCCACATGAGCTCCGCTGTCGTGGTGGTTGTAATGACCCGACGACGCCCCGTGGTTCTCGCTGCTGAATCCGCCAATTACGACGTTGTCGTTATCGTCGTCGTCGTTGTTGCTCATGCCGTTGTGGTGGCTGCCGTTGTTGTTGTCGTTGCTCAAACCGTTGTGATTATTATGGGTACCGGCGACGGTGTTGTTACCGAGGCCGAGGCTGTTGACGTTGCTGTTGCCGTTGCCGCCGCCGCCGCCGCCGCCGCCATTGGCGTCCCTCCTGCCGAAGGTGTTCTTGTTGTTGTGCATCCATACCTTGAACACGGTCCGATCGACGCCGACCTCGGCGCAGAACTTCTGGACCAGCTCCTCGTCCCGCTTCTGCATCTTCCACCCGACTCGATCGGCGAATTCATGCATCCTCTCCTTCTGGTGCTGGCTGAATTTCGTCCGGAACCGCTTCCGCGAGCCCGAGTGGTGGCTGTTCGGGCTCACCATCGTGGCCGCGGAGGACGGCGGGGTCCCTGGGGCGCCGCGGTGTTCTCGGGCGTGGCGGGGATGCCGGTGGAGAGCGCGAGCAGCATGTGCGGCGCGGACGGGTAGTAGGAGGACGAGATCGGCGGCGGGGAGGCGGAGCTGGGGCTGCGCTGCCGGTGGTGGCGGTGGTGTTGGAGGTGGTGCGGGGCTGGGGCGGCGGGGGCGGGTGGTGGCGGTGGTGGGGCTGGTACTCGATGACGGCGGAGGCGGTGGGGGCGGGGTCGTCGGGCTCGCGGCGGTGGAAGTTGCGGTGGCAGCCGCAGGCCGCGCACTTGAGGGAGGTGGGGTCGGCGGGGTTGGCGGCCGGGGAGGGCATGAACTCGCCGCAGCCGTCGAGGGAGTGGCCGCCCAGGCTGGCGGCGTGGTTCTTGAGGCATTCCTTGTAGGTGACGGAGGCGGCCGTGGCGGCGGGGGCGCAGAGGTGGTGCGGGGAGTGGCGCTTGAGGACGCCGTTAGTGAAGGAGAGGGGCTTGGGCGGGGGCTGGATCCGGGTCGGGGTCTCGGTCTCCGGCTCCGGGGACTTGGTGCTGGCGGTGTTGGCGGATGTGTTGGTCGGGGTCATGTCCATGGCTCTAACATCTAGGGTTTCCAAAACACATATATCTAGTCTAAGGCAAGAAAGAGCAGGAAGGAAGCTTAGGCTTAGGGAAAATGAAGAAGATGATAAGGATGATGATGGAGGAGGATCAAAGCCAGGGTTTGAACAGAACCCGTCTCTCCATGCACTAAAAAGCTTCAGAATTTAGCACAGACAGAGACAGAGAGAGATCAAGAAGCATAATTTAACTTCTCTTGCAGTCTTGGGGTTTTAGCAGAGACAGAAGAGAGAAGAAGAAGAAGATGATGGTGGAAGATGGAAGATGGAAGATGATGATGAGGGGTTGCTGTGAGAACTGTTGATAATAAAAAAGATCTGGAGAGGTTTTTGTGGTTGTGCTTCATAACCCCGCTTCGGACCCCTTTTTTAACCCGAGGTTTCTAATCCATGGTTAAGTCTCACCCTTCTCCCCAGCCCGGCCGGCCCCACCTGGGGTTAGATGTTGTGTAATAAATATGCTCCTCTCCCTCCCCCTCCCTCCTTTGCCTTTTCCCTCTTTCTCTGACTTCTACTCCCGCCACTCCCGCTATTGCTATCGCCAAGCCGTCACCCAAAAAAGAGACTCGACAAAGCGTCGTCCTCGGGTCATTAGGGTCTTTTCATCCCCCTCTCCTCCTCCGCCCCTTCCCCGACGGCACTAGACCGGTAGCGAGAGCGAGAGCGAGAGCCGTCCTCTCGACTCCGGGTCGGGGCGGGATGATGATGAGGAGGTCCCGAGTTCATTCCCGAGTTGACTCGGGGGAGGGGGAATAATAAATGACAATCCCCCACTGAGGTTGGAAAAAAAAGACCGGAGTTAAAGAGGGAAAAAAAAGTACCTTAAAGCGGGAGGTGGTGTGGTGTGGCGTGGTGGCGGGGCCCAGCGATTCTGTCCCGGGGGAGGGAAGGGACTGTAGTGCGAACCCACCTTTTTATCTTTCCTCCCTCCGTCCCTCCTCGTGTCGTCCTTCTCCGCTCGCTTGGGTTGGGGGTGGGGGTGGGGACCCTCCTTCCCTTGACCCGACCGTCGTCTCTCCGTTAGGGGTGCCTCCCGTCCGATAACGTCGACCGTGCTGACTTGACTTTGGAATCATAGAAGTAGGAGTTGAAACGATGGGGGATTTCGCGACTCGAGAGGACATCGGCGGTGAGTCGTGGTCTCGATGCGAACGAACCCCTGTTCCATACGGACCGTCCTCGTGCTTCTTTTTTTTTACCGGTGTAAAGCGTTCGAGGAATTCCCCAACGGCTTCGGCACTTTGCGGCTTGCTTTTGTCCGCCTTGACTGGGTTTAAAGTCGCCGTAGATTTGATATGTGTGCTGATTGATTGTTCGCGTGAAAATATCGGTGAGACCAACTCCCCCCCACGTAATTCAATCGATTGTCGCGTGAGATGACATATAAAATGGTACGTGATTCAAAGCCTAATGTTCACGTGGAAATTTACACAGGAAGATACACCGATGGGTTCTGACTCGCCAGGCATCTTTTATCAATCGAAATTGCAGCACGTGCTTCTCGTACCGTCTTACGCGACCAAGCTAAAGGTTATACCTTGCCACCGAGAATGGAAATGTGCACGTCGACTCGATTATGAAGATCTTACTCGTCTTCCATAAAGTCACGGGATCGAGAAATTGAACATGCATTAGACGACGAACTTCTACCTAGCTTATACTGCAGATATTCGCTACCTCGTTCAGGGAAAAAAAAAAAAACTGTCCAATGCGCAGCACGTCGCCAGCTCACAGTGACGAGCCGGCCAACCTCCGACCCCATTTCCTCCTCCCTAATTTTTCAACCGGTGCACATAACAACAGCCGGAAAAAGAGAAGCCGACAAACGACCGTGACATTATCCGAAAGAGTCAAATTTCGACCCATAGAAATCCGGGAGAGGTTAAGGGTCGTTTACAACATTTCCAAGTAGTTAAGGGGTATTTTTGTCGGCTAGAGAGGATTCCCCGGCACGCCCATCAAACCGGATTTTCCCCCATCCCCGCGAGGACTGCTCCGGAACGACGTCGCTCTCGCCGCGACAAAACGACCTCATTAAAAGCCTCTGACGCGAGAGACCCCGCGACAGCTCACGAGGCCGTATTCCCCGAAATGCCCCTCCCCCCGGGGTTTCGTGTCGCACGTAATCATGCTAATTAGGGCTCCGAAAACACATGTTGTTAGAGCAGACACGTGTTAATTCCGCGCCCCACGTGGCGCCTGCTGGCTGCCGCGGGCCTCCACGTGGGGTTAAGGTGGGGTGCGCCTCGCGATTAGCGCGGCTTCTGTCGCTTAACCTGAAGAAAAAAAAATAATGATTTCTTTTCTGCGAAAATGGAAAGTATCTTTATATTTTATAAGATTAATATCATAAAAAACTTAAACTGAATTTCCATGTTAATGATTTAAAATTTTTAAATAGTCAACAGTAGTCCTATCGAATTTTCACGTGATATTAAGTCTTAGAATAAATTTATAGTTAGTGTATTAATTTGAAATTTTTTATGATATTATTTTTTTATTAGATGGGAGAAGTTCCGAGTTTTTAAGCTGTTATTTTAAAACTTATTTATTGACCATAATCCTGTCAAGTGTCAAACCTTTAGCTATTCGCGTAGGTTGGTTTGGGAGTCTGTCGAGAGGCTTGCACTGACTTCCTCGTTGCCCTGTCCGTGTTGTATTTTCAAGGCGAGGACAGGGATTTAAAAAAGAGAACCTAAAATACTAGGAGTCAAAATTATTTGAAATGCGAGTGGATTATTATTATTTATTTATTTTGGGGGGTCAGAATGCAAGTGGATCGAGTGGCTTTTATTTTTATTTTTATTTTTATTTTTATTTTTATTTTTGCTTTTCTGGGTTTTCCCGACATGAGAAACCTCAATCATTCAGCAGCAGCAGCAGCTGCTGCTGAGGTTTAATCATCGATGACCGCATTTCTTTTAAGCCTAACGCTGCATCGAGACTCGTAAAATTCGCGGACTTTAAAATACTATTTAGGTGTTGTTTGTTTTGCCAAAAATACTTTTTGAAAAATATTTTCATATTTTTTCGTACTTTCTAATATTAATTTAGTCTTGGGTCCACAGGTGACATGCTCGGGACCTAGTGCCCACACTCTGTTTCGTCGAGGCCAAGCCTGGATGCTTGTAATTGATTGCCCATGCGCAATTTACTAACGTCAAAATAATATATGTTTATCTAGGAAAATCAATTCCAATTTTCTATAATAAAAAAATCAATTTATTTCAAGTTTCAACTGAACATCAAAAAATATTATCATTTTCTATGTTTTATGTCGCATTTTCCATAGATAAGATTGAGCATTGATCCCAAGTAGATTCATAAAATTAAATTGAATCAAACTTACCGAAGCCAGTGTAGGACGGCTCCCGATTCGGAGTCCATAAACGGACCAAAATAATCTTAATTCTCTCTTTTTACTCTTACATCTCAAGCTTTTCATAGTCTTATACATGCCCATTTTTTCTATGAATTATTACTTTTGGTGGACGGGAATTTACATCGCTCGTTTAACTTTTATTGAACCACTGGGGATCCGCCCCAGTGGCCATCTTTTCATCTTGGAATGGGGAGGTTGGGAGTTCAAATCCCCACCTCTCGGGGGGATTGGGACGTGGGGAAGATTTCATTTCGGGAGTTGGTTTGATTCCCACGCCCTACACCTGGCGGAGGCGGGCGAAAGTCGAGTGAGTGTTGGAGTCAAATTAGCGTAAGACTGACGGAAAAAAAAAAAAAAAAAAAAAAAAAAAAAAAACTTATATTGAAATGGAATTGGACCGAGTCGTACTCGGGCACGCACTGTAGCTTTTTCCACAGGCGTGCGGTAGAAGTGCATGCAAGGCGACGCCATCTTTTTCCTTAAAAAGAAAATCGAAAGAAAAGCAAAACGAGAAGCATTCAGTACTCCCTCGTCCCCGATGTAAATCAACGCACACGTATCCATCCGTCCGTCCGGACCATCGACATTTGTTGTTTCCGGCATAAATTCTTTTTCCTTCGCCCTGGTCAGATTTTCCGGCATAAATTCAAAGTCGTTCTTTTCACACTCTTTTTTCCTTTCGGGTCCATCGTGGCGCGGGACTTGGATGGCGACCTTCTCATCGCCCCCTGAAATGACAATTTTCTTCATCCATCACGAACGTTAATCACATGAGTCCATAGAGTCGATTGGGACTTTACCTGTCTCGTCTTCTAACACGATTTTCGTGGAGGACTAAACGGAGCGAGCTTCGAATGAGGTCGGTCGATTTTCGATTCGACGGTGGACGCGAAACGATGAGAGAGCGCTCGTTCCCGTGAAAAAGAAAACGATGGTTTCGATGCGTAAAGGTACGCATGTGGCGTAGAGTAATTGGTAGAGCACATTCGCCCTTTGCGCTTTAAGAAGGTGGACCACTCTTTTTTAACTTATCATTGACTCTCCGTATATATCAACGAGCGCACTAAGAGAAGGGGGCGATCGGGGTTTAGTCTAAGGAGGCATAATTACCCAATCATACCTAAAATCTATTTGTTTAAATATCGATTCGGCACTAAATTTTTGTATGAAATTTCCATATAATTATTTTAGTCAGTTTTCGAAATTGCTGAGGTGGGTGTTTAGTCAACATTGCCCGTCTTATGTAGCATACCATCACGTTCATGATTTCTGACGACATATTAAAGACTAGTACGACGATTTTTCCAGTCTCGCGTAATCATCCCTTGAGTTCCAATGGCCCAGATATTTTTCCATCGCCCCTAAAGTGAAGTAAACATAAAAAAATTTAAAAAAATAAAATAAAATTTCGATGACAAAAAGCTGCAAATCATAATATCGACAAGTGGGTTTTTCTTCTCTCGAGTAAAAGATGAAATCTTAGGGAGGTGGTGGGGGCGGAGGGCTGGTCCCGAAGAGGGGGGCTGAGCTGTAGCACGACTGTTCACGAGCAGATGCGAGTATAAGGACATAGCACCTCACGCCACCAACATGCTCCTAATTTCTAGGGATTTGAATGTGGAAATGTCACAATTTTTATGAATTGAGATGACAACTCTGTGCACAGTGCCACACCCCCTTCCCTTTTTACCCCCTTTTCATCTCTGTCTCTCTCTGTCTCTCTCTATTTTCAATTTTTTTACATTTCGCCTTTTGAATTGAGGATCATGAGTCGGACGTGGATAACGTTTTGATCTGGTTGGTCGGGATTTGATTTTTGGCAGCCTTGGCATGGCATCAACGGCATAATCAAAAGGCCCTAGAGCGTAGCTATGTGTTTATAATAACTTAGGTCGAGGCGCGAGAAAGTCGACCCTCTTTTCCCCATCGAGTGATGCGCAACACTCAGGTGCGCAATCAATGGAGAGGCTCCCGAGGCGATGCTCGAATGTTACTTCTTATTACGAAACCGCTATCATCATTTGTGTCAAATTTAGTGGGCACACATATGCCAATCAAAAAAGATGTGCAGAAGATAAGATTCGAGAAATTTCAGTATGTTTTTATATGTCGTGATGAAAAAAAAACTATGTCAGTTTACTTACATGCTTTATGAAGTGACTATTTAAGATAATATCCATCAATCGAGATGTGAACAATCAAAGAGAGATATACGTTAGTTGCATAGATAAGAATTATCACATGGAATCTTTAATCATCTCTAGCATGCCCTTCCAACTTAAGGCAGTTAAATCTATTTAAGTTTGAAATCGAGTGAATCATACATCTCACCCACCATCCCACCAAAAGAGGAGTGGTGTGGGGAGTTATATGCAACTCAAGCGTGATGATTATTGCTGTGGGTAATACCATAATAGCTGCTCGTGGGTCCAAAAACCGTTGAATGGACTCGACATTTATCTTGACATATTAAACATATCGACCTGTTCAATTACTAGCATGTGAAACTTAAATATTCAATAGAATTTTACCTTACTAGTGTTGTGCAACCTTAATCATAACAACCCCCTCTCCCTTTAATTGAAATTCCTTTCACATTTGTGGCACAGATTTCGGTGTGGTATATCTAAGAGTGTGCAAAGGAACCGAGACCCGTCCGGACTTCCCGGAACCGAACTGGAACTGCCCGGAACCGGTGGTTCTTAAGGGAACCAGTCTAGTTCTCGGTTCTAATTTACGAGAACCAGTAAGTACAGGTCCGATTCCCGGTTCCATGGGTGGATTTGCCCACCCGAACTGGACTAGTTATATTATAATAATATATTTTTTTAATATCAAAAAAATTTCCAGACGCTTCCTAAGATCCCTAATAGCTTCCCCTCTTATTGCCATCGCCGTCTTCACATTCGCCAACTCAAGATGCATCGCATGTTGCACAAGTCTAATGTCCTCCACTCTAGAATCTGGAGTATAGACTCCTCTTCCTCTAGCTTAGCCAACATCCTATTAGATCTATTCAAATACTCCAAACTATCGCCAAACCTTTTCAACATGTAACTAGCAGAACCCATCAGCTGCAAAGCCATGGCAACAAGCAAGCTGGGCTTCGCAGCGACGGAGCGTTGAATAAACCCTCGTAGAACCCTTAGGCAGACAAGGTTTTTGCCAGGAAAATGAAAGGGAAAATGAAAAAAAAAAAGTTGCCAGCTCCTGTTCCGGTTCTAGGTGGTTGCTGCTCCATTGATTATTAAAGACCGGTTCCATGGATCCACCTGAGAACCAGACCGGACCGGTGGTCTGGTTCCCGGGTGGATCCATGCAACCAACGGACGATTCTCGATTTCAATTTTTCGGAATCGATACTTAGTGGGTGGATCTGGTTCTAGGTCGGGAACTGCCCGCCCGGACCATGCACACCTCTATATATCTATGCTGCATTCCAATTTGCATTTTTACATTGTTCCGACTTGGTATTGCCCGCATGGTTTCTAATACATCCGAAAAGCTTGCAATCATGGATAAAACAACTTTGGGCAACAGCCATCCGCTCAAAGAAGATTTTTTTTTTTTTTAATTTATCATCGTGTGTTTTGTGATGATGGAGGGGGAGGACGCTTATCAAAGATGTCCTGATTTTGAATTCAAGAAATAGCTCAGGCTGTCCTGGTTTGGAGTCATCTCTTGTGTAGTGGCCCAAAACGTCAGTGCAAGGCCCAATTCAATTTGGGCCTCTGGGCCCGAATTCAAAGCAGATCGCTTTCCCGCCATTTTCCCGATTCTTCCCCCTCGAAATCCCGCTCGCGTCGGGAACAGAGAATTCAGTCAGATTCGGACCGATCGAAATCGTCGCGGATCGCCGGTTGCGCTCTTCGTCGGAGACCGGTCGCGACGCCGGCCGGACGAACTCTCGAGCGCGCTTTCAATCGGTCGCGGAGTAGCGGCGCGGCGCAGGGCAGGGCAGGGCAGGCGGAGCTCGAATCGAGGCGCTATGGGGATGGAAAATGGGGACGGCGCGGCGGCCCGCGAGCCGGGGTCGGCGGGCCGGAAGCCGTCGAGGGGGAGCGGCTCGCCGAGGCTGTTCATCAAGGAGATGGTGATGAGGAACTTCAAGTCCTACGCCGGCGAGCAGCGCGTCGGCCCATTTCACAAGGTTAGGGTTCCGAGCTCTTTTCGCTGTGGGAATTTGTCGTTGGTTTTTGTAGCGAAGGAACCGGGAATTCCGCCTTCGCGCGTGTCGGTAAAAAGTTCGAGTTTTTCGGGGAATTCCCCGTACTATTCATTTGATGAAGAGCGATAGGGGTTCGCGGCTTGCGGACACGACCGCTGAGTTTTTTTGGTTGTGGGTTTTTCCAGAGCTTTTCGGCCGTGGTCGGACCGAACGGGAGCGGGAAGAGCAACGTGATAGATGCCATGCTTTTTGTGTTCGGGAAGAGAGCAAAGCAGGTATTTTTGCTAGACGCATGCTCTTCAAAGCTGAATTTTACAGAGCCGTTCGACGGCTATCGTTGCTGAAGTGATTTGCATTTTGTGAAAACCTGGGCTTGTCTCTGCAGATGAGGCTCAACAAGGTTTCGGAGCTTATCCACAACTCAACGAATCACCAGAATCTCGACAGTGCCGGCGTTTCCGTTCACTTTCAGGAAATTGTGGATTCGGTAATGAAGACTTCCATCTATCTGGCCTCGCCATGTTTAATATCACAATAGAGATTGCCAGGATAAGATAGTTAGTTTGATCTGTTACTAGAAATTCTTCCTCTGAGAATAGGGCAACAATGAGTAAGCTGAATTATTGTATGGCCAAGCATTTGTTTCTTGATATTTCTATATTTCACATAAGCAATTGGGATACATACTGAGCAGATACTTTTTACACTAACGACTGACGATTAGAGATAAGTAATAAGAGCCTCGATTTGTTGCAGAGTCGCAGTGTTGAAATGTTTCTGATATAGTCAATTCTCGAAACTACAGGACGATGGTGGATATGAAGTTCTTCCAGGAAGTGATTTCGAAATAAGCCGGGTTGCATTTCGAGACAACTCCTCCAAGTATTACATTAATAACCGCTCGAGCAACTTCACTGAGGTCACTAAATTGTTGAGAGGGAAAGGAGTGGACTTGGACAACAACCGTTTCTTGATTCTTCAGGTTAATTTTGTCACAGAATAGTCCGGTTGAGCTTAATGCGAACCGGAACTGACTCCGTGGCTACTGTCATCAGGGTGAAGTCGAGCAGATTTCCTTAATGAAGCCGAAGGCCCAAGGACCCCATGATGAAGGTTTCCTTGAGTATCTTGAAGACATTATTGGAACCGACAAATACATTGAGAAGATAGAGGAATCATCCAAAGAGTGAGTACTTCATCTTGGAACTTGAATGACAACACAGGAGCACTCTCATAATTTTACATTTTAGGGGTTCCCATATGGTGTATTTTTCTAGATGCACCTTTGTTCATAGGTGTAAATGTGCTTGTGTTATGTCTAATAGGAAAGTACTGGTTTGAACAATAGAATATAGGCTATAATTTGTGGCTTTGTGCTGAGGAATAGCAAGTCAGTTCCTATAACCTATGAAGTTGCACAGTCAGGATGATCCAGTGTTCCGTTATTATACAGTGGAATACATTGGATGTGCCACCATTACCTGACTTATGCATCTATCTTTTGTTTGCTGAATATATTGGGCCACTCATCTGTTTCGCATCGCATCGCACAATGAGTAATGTTCAGACTGACAATGACACATGCAATGATCAACATTGCAGGCTGGAGTCCCTGAACGAGAAGAGATCTGGGGTAGTGCAAATGGTGAAGCTGGCTGAGAAGGAAAGAGATAGCCTGGAGGTATTACAATATATTTTGGACTTATGAAATCTTATATTTGTGGTCTTAAGATGGTACTGGATTTTATTATTGTCTTTGCAATAGGACGTGAAGAACGAAGCAGAATCTTACATGTTGAGGGAATTGTCTCTGATGAAATGGCAAGAGAAAGCTACAAAATTGGCTCATGAAGATAGCAACACCCAAATGATTGAAATGCAAGCAAACCTCTCCAGCCTAGAAGAAAATTTGAATTTACAAAGGTATATCTGTTTGCTTCATTATGTCCGTGCCAATATCCAAAGTTCACACTTTTGTATTGGGTCTTGGGATGTTTATTCTAGGGAGAAAATTGGAGAAAGTAACAAGACACTGAAGGAGCTCGAGGCTGTGCACCAGAAGTATTTGAACAGACAAGAGGTATGTTCTGAATGGGTCTGACTAACAAGTTGAGTTGCCAAAGGAAGTCACCGCATATCAGCTGTCTTTCCATCTATATGTAGAAGGAAGTGTTCACACTCATTGCAATGTGATGATTACTGCTGAAATTTTTTGCCATTCGGTTCATCTGAATATTCGCAATTGGGTTTGTCTATGGATGATCAGGAGTTGGATAATATTCTAAGAGTCTGTAAGGATGAGTTCAAGGAGTTTGAAAATCAAGATGTCAAATATCGGGAAGATTTGAAGCACAAGAAGCAAAAGATCAAGAAAGTTGAGGAGAAACTTGAAAAGGTAGGAAACGAATAGTTTACATACATTAACATGATTTGGCATCTTACCTGTTCCTTCCTTTAGGATACGATGAAAATTGAAGGATTAAAAAAGACGTGTGAGGGTTCAGCAAAGACAATTCCAGAACTCGAGGACAATATTCCAAGACTGGAAAAGCTGTTGTCTGATGAAGCAGCAGTTCTGGAAAAAATAAAAGTGGACTCCGAAGGTAATTATTCACCTTTAGTTAGTGTGAACTACGGCGTAGTTTTCTGGTTCAATTTCCAATGCTCTCCTGAGCTGTGAGCATATTTGTAAATTATTTTTCTGTGCCAAGTTTACTCGAGAATGGTAATCAGTCTAAGAAATAATGTACTTATTTTAAATTGGGAAAGCTTGTAGCTTCTTTCTTATGATCTTTCTGATTTTACGACAGATTAAGTATCAAATTAATGACTGAGAGTTTGTTGGTTCAAATTCGCTGGAGAGAGACACTCAGCGGTGTCTAGATTAAGCTTGAATCTCATTAAAATGAAGTTAGTTTCATCTAATTTATTCATAGTGCGATCTAATTGGTTAAGAAGCACAAACCCCTGACCTGACAATGCTTGGGTGGATATGCTCCATTTCTTATTTTGCGGTAGAATGCGTTAGATGAAGTACTTATTTGATGAAGATACAACCACATCTTGCAATCATATTTCTCTTGGAGTTTCATGCTCAAAGCTGATGAGCTTTCATAAACCTTTGTTTTTCTTCTGATGGTTGTGGCAAGCAGTGGAATCTGAGAAATTTCGTTCTGAGCTTGCAAAAGTTCGTGCCGAATTAAAACCCTGGGAAGACCAACTGATCGAACATCAGGGAAAACTTGATGTCGCATGTTCTGATCGCAAGATTCTTGATGACAAGGTGATGTGCTATCCAATTACAAATCCAATAGATGGCATTGTTGCTGGAATTATCTATTTCCGAGTTAGGGCTTAAGCCCCTGCAACAGCTAATGACTCTAGGAGATACAAGTGTTGTTTGTCAAAGAGATAAGAAATGATGTCATTTTTCATTGAGGAGAAATTTCATTTTGACTTACTGGAAGGGGATTAATAATGAGTCATGACGTGTGAAAAATTTCCCTGCTTGCTGTGATTTCTTGTTCTATGGATAATTGTGCTTTAGGCTATTAAAGAAGAGGTCAAGAAAGAATTTTTGTTTGGTCATGTAAACTTTTCGCTCAGTTATATATTTACTTCTCACAGCATGAAGCTGCTCGTTCTGCTTTTGAGGGTGCTCAAAAGCAGATGGATGACATCAAGGGAAAGATCGAAAGAAGTACTGAAAACATTGTTAATATGAAAGAAGATATCCAGAAGAAAAGGATGGAACTCTCCGAAGCTCGAAGATTGGAGCAAGTTTGTATTATGATTGTTATTGCATTTCTTTTGTTCTCTTTCACGTACTGCTCAAATTTTTAAGTTACCTGTAGGAATGCATTAGAGAAGAAGAAACACTGATCCCTCTTGAACAAGCCGCTAGAGAAAAGGTTGCTCAACTTAAGTCTGTTATGGATTCTGAGAAGAGTGAAGGATCAGTTTTGAAGGCGATTTTGCATGCCAAGCGGTCAAATCAGATAGAGGGAATATATGGGCGAATGGGTGACTTAGGTGCTATTGACGGTTAGTGTTGTTTGTTGCTCTAATTATATTAGACTTTGTTTATGTTTTACTGTTGAAATTTGACTGAAGTGCCTTATTGTAATTTATACAAAATAAGCGTAGAAGCCACACTCTTGTTTAATTTTCAGTGTCTCCAGCATTCAGATTTTGTTCCTTTTTTAGTGTCAAGAAAGCCCACCTTAGGTAAGTCAATCCCATTCTCATGAAATATCCTATTAATCTCAAGACCAGGTAAGACGCGAGCAAATATTTAAGTGGGTGGCCCAGAAATTGTGAATATGCATCTAATGATTCTGAAGATGTTTTTTGTTTGCTTCCCAAAAGCTAAATATTCTTGAACAGATCAGATGCTGAACTAACTTTACACCTTGCAGCAAAGTATGATATTGCTATATCAACGGCTTGTCCGGGACTTGACTATATAGTGGTGGAAACAACAAGCGCAGCACAAGCATGTGTTCAGTTACTACGGAAAGAGAAACTAGGTGTTGCAACTTTCATGATATTGGTACAAATTGCTCATTAACCCTCCTCTCTCAGATGCTACTTCAGACAACTGTTGCTTTTATTATGCACTGGTTGAACCAGTTGATGCTGCTAGTTTGGCAATACACCGGTTCCCTGACCCCATTGAGTTTGATTATTCACACCCTGTTTCCTTTCTTCAATCTGTGTTCAGCATCTTGAATGCACATGTATCATTCTTCTTTAGCTAGTTTTTCTTCGGTCTCAATTGTGCTGGGTGGACTGCAAAGTTGGGAAGGAAAATGTTGATAGTTGGGTAATTTTCTGTTAGCTTTACAAAATCACTTATTTTGTTTAACTGTTTTGTTTCCTTAATGAAGGAGAAACAAGTTGGTCTTCTTCATAAATTGAAGGAGAAGGTAAGCACTCCAGAAGGAGTTCCACGTCTATTTGACCTAATCAAAGTCCAAGATGAGAGAATGAAACTTGCTTTTTATGCCGCAATTGGGAATACTATTGTAGCAGAGAATCTTGATCAGGTAATGATAAAGTTGTGGTATCTCATGTATTTTAGATCTGTTTGTTTTGCACAACTGCACCTATCTGTCCACATGGACGTGTCTAAATATTTTCCTTTTGGGCCTTGTCTCTTGGCTTAATCAGTACCTATGAAGGTCCTAGAAGTTAGTGTCACAAGAATGGAAATAATTTAACTTTCGTTTGGCAAGGCTTGTTTTGGTCAGAAGATATCTTAGTCCTTATGGCCTGTCATGTAATCACACTGATGTTCAACTTTCAGGCAACGCGAATTGCCTACAGTGGAAATAGAGAATTTAGACGTGTTGTAACACTAGATGGAGCACTTTTTGAAAAATCTGGGACCATGAGTGGAGGGGGAAGTAAACCCCGTGGTGGTAAGATGGGTACATGCATTCGAAGCATCAGCGTGTCTGCGGAAGATGTTCGAAATGCAGAGAATGAGCTTTCTACCTTGTCTGATAAATTAAGTAATCTGCGACAACAAAAAGCTGATGCAGTGAGGCGTCACCAGTCCTCTGAAAAAGCATTTGCAAATCTGGAGAAGGAGTTGGCTAAGTGCCAGACGGAGGTACTTATTAGTTTCAGTCATGTTGTTGTTGTTATATGTACGGGTATTGACAGACAACAGATCTTGCTTTACAGATAAATGGTTTGCATAACCAGCTTAGTGACCTTGAAAAACAACTTGGTTCTTTGAAGGCAGCATCAAAACCAGGGAAGGACGAGCTTGATAGGCTTGAGGAGCTCAAGAAAATTATTCGTGACGAAGAAAAGGAGATTGGTAGGATCATGTCAGGATCCAAAAAACTGAAGGAGATGGTGGGTTTTCAAATGATCGTTTTTCTAATAAGCTTTGCTGCTTTTATTGTTGTGCAACTAAACATTACCCGTTATTATTACGCAATAACAGGCCTGTGGTACTTTTAACTAGATTTGTTTTATTGCTTACTCTTTGTGATGGCGACTTCTGTTTTCAGGCGTCGGAGCTGCAGAAGAGGATAGATGCTGAGGGGGAAAAGATGAAAGCACAGAATTCCAGGGTCTCTAAGATTCAATCTGTGAGAACCCGTGTCATGTGAATATTGTACTATGTTATTGAAAGTATATAAATTTATCTTTCCACTATCAGGATATTGATCATCACAAGACAGAGATCAATCGCCACAAAAACCAGATAGAGTCTGGCCAGGAAAAGATAAAGGAATTAACAAAAGGGCTTGAGGAGGCAAAAAAGGAGAAAGAGAGACTTGTTGAGGAGAAGGAGAAATTACGGTCTGCTTTCCGAGAAATAGAACAGAAAGCATTCAAAGTTCAAGAAAATTACAAAAACACACAGCAGGTATTATTGTGTCTGCTCTCTTTTTGTATATGCTGTAGGTTAATCCTTGTGGTCTCCAGACAAGATAACATATGGCCATTGGTTGATGTTGATATATCATCAATTTGGGTGCTTGCTTTTAGCTTATAGATCAGCATAGAGAAGTCTTGGAGAAAGCAAAATCTGAATATGAGAAAGTGAAAAGGTCTGTGGATGAATTGCGGGCATCAGAGGTACCATTTGGCAAAACCTTTTCCCCTTCCAGCTCCTGCCATCCACTAAAGAGGGCCATATGATTGGGGTTTCTTAACACTGCAGGTTGATTCTGCCTATAACCTACAAGACATGAAGAAGACATACAAAGAATTGGAGTTGAAGGCAAAAAGTTACCAGAAAAGACTTGACGACCTGCAAGTTGCACTGTCAAAACATATGGAACAGTAAGTTGGTTTACAGAAAAAGAAATTTGATGTTGGCAGAGCGGTGCATAATTTCTCAAATCCTATTTTGTCTCTTGTAGGATTCACAAAGATTCAGTGGATCCTGCAAAGCTTCAAGCTACATTGACTGATAAGGCTCTGACCGACACTTGTGACTTGAGGAGGGCACTTGAGATGGTAGCACTACTAGAAGCACAACTCAAGGAAATGAGTCCTAATCTTGATTCAATCTCAGAGTAGGAACTTTTCTTCTTGCCCTCAATATCCTGCACCTTGAGATGCATCGGAAGAATTTCTATATAAATTATCTTTGTATGTACAGATACAGGAACAAAGTTGCATTATATATTGAACGAATTGATGATCTCAATCATATCACTCAACAACGAGATGACGTAAAGAAACAGTATGATGAATGGAGAAAAAAAAGGTAAGTATAATTGTCTCTTATCTTACATATTGACAAGGAAATATTTCTAACTGGGATTTTCATATTAGGCTGGATGAATTCATGGCAGGATTCAATACAATATCTCTGAAATTAAAAGAGATGTATCAGGTTCTTATTTCTCTCCCCTATTCAAGTAATTGTATATTAACACAATTCGCACGCCTACACATGTATGCATAGGTTATGACAATATATCTGACTCTTTTAGTTTCTCTTTAATAGTTGATTCGATCTTTCCTTATTAATAAACTCTTGATGCATGCTTAACACCAACTGTTCTGGATGATGATAGTGCTCCCACATCTCTTGACTTGTCTAGGTCATCTTCCAATTACCTTGACTATTCAAATACTGGGCTTGGTTTTTTGCACTTGTAAAAAACTAGCTCTTAACATATATATCAGGTGCTGAGCACCTCTGGTACTTTTCCTTCTGATCCTTATTGTATAGAAAACAGATGATCACACTAGGAGGTGACGCAGAACTTGAATTGGTTGACTCTTTGGATCCCTTCTCTGAAGGTGTGGTCTTCAGTGTCAGGCCACCAAAGAAAAGCTGGAAGAATATGCTAACTTATCTGGTGGGGAAAAGGTAACTTGAGGACATAGCTGTTCTGCCCCTCTTAGTTTGTGAAGCTCTATGTGTAGGTATGACAATTGCCCTTCTGAATCTGCAGACTCTCAGCTCATTAGCTCTTGTCTTTGCCCTTCATCACTACAAACCTACTCCACTTTATGTGATGGACGAAATCGATGCGGCTCTAGGTACTCAATGCCCGTTCCAGAGCTCATTTCTTTTCTTGGTGTGCTGATTATTTTGCTCTGTTCCAATCTTAGTTGTATGTGTCATAATTTTTCAGACTTCAAAAATGTTTCTATTGTGGGACACTATGTGAAAGACCGGACAAAGGATGCCCAATTCATTATTATAAGGTACATTGTGTAGGAGATAGTCTAAATATGTTTTAGATGACAGTGTTCTCCCAACTCACCATATTCATGTTTTCTCTATGCTATGTGCAGCCTCAGAAACAACATGTTTGAGCTTGCGGATCGACTTGTAGGAATATACAAAACTGACAACTGCACTAAGAGCATTACAATCAATCCTGGGAGTTTTGTGGTGTGTGAAGATGATGATGCCTGATTCATAACTAAAGATATTTTGAGCAAGCATGATGTTCTCTTTCATGACTGCTTTTTTCGTTTAAAGTTCTTGCTAACTTGCGTAGCTTGCCACCTCAGTGGCCTATAATTTAATGAATTTTCTTGCTGCTTATGTATATTGCAAGAAGGGTTGCTCATAATATAAGAACTGAGGTTTTGAATCTCTCCCTCCCTCCCTCCCTCCTATTGGCATAGTTGTTAAGTAGCTTCAAGCTGTAATATGCATTGCCATTGACGGGAATTGTCTTCCTGCATCATAATTCCTAGGAAATCTGCCCATCAGCTCATTGATGATGGAGATGCCATTCTCTTACACTTCTATTTGTCTGGTCACCAATCTCTCAAGAGATCTTTTCACATTTTGGGCTCTGCCAGGGATTTTTTTGCTGGGAACCAGAAATCGAAATGCCACTTTTTGTGAAGTTAATGATGTTAGGTTTCCGGATGAATTGAGAGGGATGGCGTACTTGTAGTGGATGAGTGGAGGGCCTATAAGATTTTAAACTAAATTTGGGCGAGAATATTTGCTCACTAATATGCTGTCCTAGTTGGTGCACGAGCCCTAATTACTAAACAAAATAGCTTAAATCACATGGATAGATATGAACGCAATCCAAAGACTGAACCGATATGATATACTGCCTATATATGTAAATAAGAATATGCAAGTAGGATTACTTTGTTAATATTACAAATATTAAAACCGTCTTGAGTACTGCTAGGATTTAGAACCACCCATGTATCGTTATACAATCGTGAAAGAGTTGAGGCTGAGAAGAAAACCTTAGACTTAATTTAACCAAATAATACTCTAGGAGGTTTCTTTCGCTCTTTCGTTCTAAGGTCAGTTATTCAAAGTCACCGATTGTATAAGCTTGGTAGTTCACCAATTCTCTACGCTCTCTTCAGAAAGAATACACGTGAAGTCTGACCGGCGCTACTTCCTTGAAACTTCCTTCGTCCATCAATTTCGGCATTGTCTTTCATGAAGAAAAAACCAAGGAAAAAGATGATGGTTGTCTCTTAACAACTCGTGGGTTGTGACCATTCTCTTTTCTTGTCGGGTCGCGGCCCTGCGTTGATTGCAAGCATTATCTTTCGTGAAGAAAAACAAGAAAAGCAAAGATGCTGATCGGTCTCTAACCACTCATTCTCTCATTTGTCGGGTCCCAGCCAATTAAAAGTTAAATCTAATGGCATTGACCTTGACTTCTCTAATTTCTCCTCTCTCGCTCGACGCGGTTGATTGAGATTCTACGGCCGTTTCAGCTGTTTACATTTGTCTACAATATTCTATTCTCTTTTCATGAAACTCGTTTGAAAACTTAATCTAAATTGCTGGACAGTACTGGGGTGGGCTTTGAATTTTATGCTTTCTTTTTTTTCTTTTGCTTCCTCCAAACAGGGACGTCAATTCATTTGTGCGTGCATGGCGGGGGAGAGAGGGAGAGATGGAAAAACCGTTAGACTTTGCCAATGTGCGAGGGTTAAGACCAAGACCCGGGTCTCACGACTTGAAGTTTTAACCCCTCCCGTCCTTTGCCTGCCTGCTCTGCAGTTTCTTTCCCTCTTTTAGAAGAACTTTCTACTATAACTACGAAGAAGGAACAACGAAATCACGCTAGTTGACTAGTTCGATCATCCGACCTACTTTAAGCAGGAGGAGGTTGCAGGTTTGAAGTAGTCAAGAGCGGTTAGTGAAACCTCACGACCGAATCCAACTAGAAAACATGCCCCTTCGGAACAAGCGAAAGTATATCTCTTATGGACTTCTCGTAAATTCTACGCTCGAGCTGTTCCTTCTGCTCGTACCATCGATGCTCGTAAGTCTGGTCGTGCAGCTAGTATTCGAACACTGCTAGCTATGTTAATGTCTGCCAGGAGTCTTACACGGAACTGGTTGTGCAAACCTTGCTCGCAACAACAGCAGTCACAAAATATGGAGCCGAATCTAACATTTGATTAAGATGAATATTCGGTAAGGCCCTTGAATATTCGGTAAGGCCCTATTATGTTCCCACAATAGGTACGTCCAACTTAATTCGAATATGATATTTTACAAACCGGTTGCTTTCCGCTGCTCCAAAACCTGGTTGGTCCCCCAAGTTTGGAAGCGTGACACATTGCAAAACCTGCACGATCACTTCCCAATTGCTGGATAAGATCAGGAGACGAGATGTCCTTATTTATTGTCCCTAGTGCTAGATAAGATCCAAGTAAGCAAACAAGTGGAGATACATTTAAATATACCACTGAAAGGGCTATCAAGATGTGTACCGTCCGCGCCGAGACATGTCTTCCTCGTAAGGTAACTGTTAACTAAATTAATTTAAATCCTGCGTGACGACGACTCACCGGATGCGAAAACAATTTTTCTTTGACTCATGAAGAGACAAATTTCAAATTTTCATTGCATTTGTTAGCCGTCGGCTGGCTTGTATTTGATACCACCTTCGTCTGCTTAAAAGAAATCAAATCAAGAACCTCCATAAGCCTACGGTCTTCAAGAATCCAGAACGAAGGAATTCCCTGGGGAGATCCGATTGATGAGTTGATTAGCTTGAGAAATGGCTCTGTATGCCTCTGTCTGGTTCCTGATCGAGTCAACTCTCCTCCCACATGGGTTCCAGTGGTTTTACTTGAGCTTCTATATCCACTTTCTCTTTCTCGTTGCATGCCGGATTTTTCTCTTTCTCAAGACTCTATTGGATGGTGTCTTGTCTATCATCTTCCTTCCCTTGCTCAGGATAGCTCTGTTTCTAGGGAGTCATCTCCATGGTTCAGTTAAATGCGTTGTCTTCTATTGTTTTCAGTCCAATAGAGTCAACGACTATCAAAAAGACGGTCAAGAGATCGAGCGTCGTGAAGTTTTGGAGACCGCCCATGAAAGTGGTCAGGATTTCCGGTCTTTTGGCTTCTCATTTGCAGCATCAGCTGTGACATGCGAGGTAGAAGCGGAGCTTATCCCTAGGGAATCTGTAAAAGTCGAAGAAGAGCCAGTTCGCTTCGAAGATGCTATAGAGGAGCTCGAAGTTGAACCTTGTACTGTTTTTGATGCTTGTCAAGATGACTTGAATGTGGATAACATTGAGTACATGCCCACTTTGTCTAGTCCTGAAGTTGGGGTGAACTTGAATGAGCGTGTGTCTTCCTTCTTAACGTTGAACTTGGCAACAGAAGAAGGTTTCTTTATGGACGAGTGCCCTACTCCGAATTCAGTTTTTAGTAGCTTCGATTTGACCCTCTTGGCCTCAGAATCAGTAGGCTCTGCTGTTTTGGCAGAGACATCGGAAGAAGACACCCATATAAATCAGTATGCACCTCATGTTCCGCCACTGTCAATGCTTGGAGAAGTTGGCAATATCGACGAAACAATAGAGCCCGATCCGTTCTACAGGATGTACGTCGAGCGCATGGGATGGTTCGATATCCTCAATTACGAAAGGACCTGCGGAATCAGTATGTTTTCTTATCATCACATTTTGCTATGCATGCCCTGCACGACAGAAATAATATTTTCAACATTTCCACACATCACACAAAAAACCAAGTCGAACTGAATATAATACGAAGGCTAAAAAGTGATGAACAAGACAAAGAGTTGCTTAAACTTGGATCAGAAATACCGCCCGTTCAAGATCAACATGATAGTTTCCATTGATGAACAAGACAAAGGGTTGCATAAATTTTCCTTTTTTTTTTGTTTTTGATATCGACTATTGACCGAGTGTAGTCAAATGGGTGTCATTTTGGCAGGTGCAATGCTGCA
This sequence comes from Eucalyptus cloeziana, assembly GCA_014182715.1. Taxonomy (NCBI): domain Eukaryota; kingdom Viridiplantae; phylum Streptophyta; class Magnoliopsida; order Myrtales; family Myrtaceae; genus Eucalyptus; species Eucalyptus cloeziana. The sequence continues at coordinate 24,922,270 of CM024642.1, forward strand.
AAAGGAACTGGGGACTGCTGATTCACCATTGAGCAGCATTGAGTCGGCCAATTTCACCATCCCTCAATTCTCACTAACCAAACTCTCGAAGCAGAGACTCCTGAGAAGTTTACAAGGTGACTTCGAGCTGGTCTATGTGGCTCAAGCATGTTTGTCATGGGAGGCTCTCAACTACCAGTACCAAAAGGTCCAAGACCTTATTCTCTCTCCAACCTCTTCTCTCCAATCTGCCTCAATCTTTCACCACGATCTGGTGGGTGAATTCCAAAAGTTCCAAGTCCTGTTGCAAAGATTTTTGGAAGATGAGAGGTGCGAAGGGAAGAGATACTGGAAATATGTCCAAGCAAGGTTTTCTCTCAAGAGTCTCCTCCAAGTCCCTGAGTTAACAGGTATATTACGAAATTAGCTAATAAATTTTGAAAAGACCATTACATAATGTATTGTTCAAGCGAAGTTCATCCGCGATAAGACTGACGTTTATTTTCTTCGAATTACTCGGGGTAGTAGCGTCTTGCACGTGGTTGAACTTTGTTCCTGGTTTTCGGGAGTCGTCAAAGTGACAATTTAACTAACGGGCTGATCTACCATCTCTAATTTGAGGGGTGTCCATTTCATTATCTCACTCCTGATCTAGCAAGTTCTCTTAAGAATGATATCTCCGCAGTCTTCATTCGACCTCCTTACCAGAACAGTCGTGTACGTTTATCCTTTTGACATTCTGCAATATTTTAATTGCACCACTGTAAAAGGAAACCCACGGATTGGATATATTCTCTATCTCCTTCGAGTTTTATTTTGTGGAAGTGCAATATGTCCGATAATTCCTCTTAACGCAAATGACTCTTATGTTTTCTAACCTTCCTGATAAGATCTTTATGACAAACATTATTGATGAAAATCACTGTCCTCATGAGAAACCTACAGATCATGGAAAGACCTTTTACACAGCTTAAGTAATTGAAGATGGATGATTTTCTGGTGATCAAGACTGCCTGTAAAGAATATCATCTTTTATGCCGTGTGTTGAAATTGAAGATTGTACTTGACGCACACAAATTTAAAAATTTCGGGCATTTTCTTATATGTCTTTCCAAGTGATTTCAGGGGGAACAAGGGTGGGAACCGAAGAAGCAGACATGGACCTGAAAGAAGTTGCCAAGGCCATAGAGAAGTGCATAAGGGCCTTCTATATTTTCATCAAGACTGATCAAGAAAATGATAAGACTTGGTGGAAGCTCAAGAACTCCTTGTGGAGCTATTCACCTGTTGAAGACCCTAGAGATCTCCAACTTCTTGCTGATCTAAATCAGACACACCGCAAGGTGAAAGATAAATTTCGAAATTTGTTCGCTCTGATTAAACCATTTTTAGTACCAAATATGCCCCAATGACAAGATTGAAATTCTCGTGTTTGCAAAAGTGATCTCGATATATGCCTGCATTTCCAATCTTTTCTTGAAGAGACGCGACTTACAATAAGACTGGCCTGTTTCCTCTTTGTGCCATACGAAATGGAAAGCTTGAAAACCAAGTTGGCAATGATTTTTTTTATTATTTTTTTATTTTGTTCATGCAGAAGACACTATGGTTGAAGGATTTGCAAGGGAAGAAGAGGTGTTGGTTGAAGAAGAGAACGAAGATCGGCCCTCTTGAAGAGTCTCGAAGGAAAGAAATTTTGCTCACGCTCGTTGACTTGAGCCTCGTTTCAAGAGTCCTCCACATGTCCACGATCTCCTCTTCTCAACTCAACTGGTGCCAAACGAAGCTCGACAACATCTCGTTCAGAGAAGGCAGGCTCATTAGGTCACCCACACGTCATTTATTCCCAGTTTCCTGATGAGAGATGCCTCTCTTAAGTTGACTTTCAGTTCTAAGGATTTCCTTTTTCACTTTTACTAGAAGAAGGAAATTCCGTTTTCTTCATGCGTGTTTTCTTTTCTTTTGGAGTCACATGCACGGTCTGCAAGTGTGTGAATGCATGTTTTGCATTTTTACGACTACATGCAGTTCGGCTACATCCGGTGAAGGCAAGATTCGGTAGCTTGTACAATATAACATATGGCATGCAGATTAAATGAAATTATCGTTCATGTCATTTGGGTTTAAGCATGGTGGTTGGAAGACCAATCTGAAACGCCATACTTTAATCAAGAAGCAGAATTAATTATTGCCTTGTGGATCAACAAACACGATATGATTAATTAACAGTCGATCGAGACCCCAGAAGACAACTTTCCTGTCAACAACTTAATAAAAACAATCTCGTTCCTTTAGTTTTTCGTTTCTTTTCTGGTGCTGCAAGATCTGTTATTGCGGTTCTTCCAGTTGATAAGCGCCCATATGATCCTCTGGTGCCTCCAAAATGGCAGTTCATCTCATCTCGAATGGGTAAAGGACATGACAAAAACATGTGGGCCGAGTCCTTGAAAACAGTAATCGAATCCGACTATTTTTGGATCTGGATCTCGGCTATTCTATCAAATCCAGAGCTTCCTTTAATGAGATTTGACCAATTACAGTTGACATGACTAGGCACTGGCACTATCGGTTTAGAAACATCTCTCGCCCTAACCACCATATAAATAGTGGGTTTCGGATAATACAACTTACCGTCTTTCTGAGAAATATACACGCATGGTGAGTTGGATCAGTTGCTGAAAATTTCTCTTTGTTGCGGCATTTCAAGTTATCACTAGCTATATGATGTGCCTATTGCCTAACAGGTTTACTATTTCTAGATTTGGATCTCGACCATTCTATCAAATCAAGAGCTCCCTCTAGTAAGATTTAATCAATTACAATGGACATAACTAGGCACTGGTACTGCCGGTTCAGGAAAATCTCTCGCCCTAACCACCATATAAATAGTAAATTTCAGATAATATAACTTAACGTCTTTCTGAGAAATATACACATACGGTGAGTTGGATTGATTGCGGAAAATTTCTCTCTGCCACGGCGTTCAGGTTATCAGGAAAATTTCTCTCTGCCTTGGCGTTTCAGGTTATCAGGTTATCGCTATGCCTAACAGGTTTGCTAACAGCAGGCAAGACACCTAGCGCAAGCTTTATTATTGATCGCATTGAACATTTAGAATAACTTAGTTACGGGCTAACAGTGAAGACATGATCTTGAGGGTTCCTTCAAGTGATGAAGCGTCTTGATCAACTTCACTCAAGATCCAAGTTTGTATCACCCCACCCTGTTTATTGCCTTTGATCATTACTAAACGCCCAAACTCATGTGCTTTGAGAATTACACAACAACGTTGGGTACAGGGCACTGCCACATTGACTAGGGATTAAATGAGCAATCTGAAAGCATCAAGATGCTCCGTTATTAACAGAAAAACTGTACGACATTGCCCAGAAGAAAGTACGGAGTGAAAACGTTAGTTCCCCAGTGCAGGACAGAGGACTGTAAAACACTAAAACTGCTCCTTTAGTTCTTCTCAGCAAGAAACTGGACATTTCGTATTGCCAGGATAACATGAACAGAAACAGCAATAAAATCTAAGAAAAAGACTTCCCAGAAGCATGAATTCTGTCAGAAGGCACTGATGCAGCTAGCAGGACCAAAAAGTTTGAACCAGATACAATTACAATAGAAAAGAGAAGCAACCTTAGAATGGATGATTAAGCCAAGGGACATTTAGTTTCCCAAGCTCTATCATTAGCTAATTCAGTAATTTTAATCGCCTCTGTACTTCATGCAAGAGGCACGTTCCATCTTCTCCCTCTCTTCACAACATCTACTCTACAAGTGGCCAACTGATACAGTTCAAGTGAACCAGCAGCTGGAAAAATATCAACTAGGGCCGACATCATGAACAGAAAAACAAGACAATCGAGATGCGAATTCATGAGGTACGCATTATAAAAGAGCCAGTTCAGTAAACTAGATGATTCAGCCAGCAAACCAAACCCAACAATTCCAAGATTAAAATAGGTTGCACTGCAGCTCGAGTCTGGTACCTTGATGAAGCTTTGTCATTCAAAAGCCTTAAGGCCCTTCAAATGCCTTAACGCCATTCCATTGCATTCTAATATATTTCCCAATGACCCAGTAGCAGAGAATTTCGATTGCCAGAAGAAATGCAAAATATTACCTCCTTTCATTCTTCGTGGCCTTTACGGCGAATTGAAATTGCTTCATCACTATACATCTGCCATGTTGCTTTTGCTCCATAAGGATAGCATAGTCAAAGAGCCCCGACAATTCCATTAAACTGAATATAGCAAGTAAGCTAGAAACCTAACAGGGCTAATTTACATTACAAGTAAGCTAGAAACCTAACAGGGCTAATTTACATTACATGATGAAAGGATAACCTAGACAAGAAACTCTAAGTACGCCAAATGAATAGAAAATAGGCAAACACCTTCTGAAAACCAAGAAATAACATAAGGCATAAGCAATGTGAACTTCAGCATGGCAAATGCATCTACAAAGACAATAACTTTGAAAATGACAACATAGACAAAGCTGGTAGTGGATGCTCCTTGGCGTAGACTAAGTATAACTAGGATTGATCAATCCTTTAGCAGAAAAACCAACGATGCTGCTACAGCGATCAATCCTTGATAAAAAAAATTAAAACTTATCACTGCAAGCAATGGAATTCTCTGGAAGAACGAACACCAACTCATCCAAATGGAATTTCCAATCAAACTAAACATTTCGCTGGCATAATGCCATTCAGCTCTGCAAGTGCATGAAAACAAGATAACTCATGCTATAGGTAAAGGCAGTATCACTATCATGTAAACTCAGAATCTATCGGAACCATAGGGAAACTAGTTATAACCTACAGGCAACTAGCATATTCCTATACTGAAATAATTTACATTAATAATCATTTTCGCATCAAAGATAAATACTCTTATATCAGTGGTAGATTGTAGTACATGGAAGATCATCACAAGTTCCCAAAGATTGTAATCAACATTTGCGCACTTAGATCTTGATATGCAATTACACTGACAGAGAGCTACTGAAAGTGCTTAGTTTCGTGACAAACAGATACAGTTATGTCAGTACCAGACTGCGATACAGACAAAGTCTTCAAAAGTTCTATAAGTAATGTAACCCATGATAGTGCACAAGTCGGTGTAAGGGCATCTTATAGGGGAGGGATCCGTCGCACACATAGAGCTATGACCACAAGAGCTAACATGCTGACCTTGAGTCTTTCATATGTTTTTCAGATATTAACTTCAGCAGCAATAAGATGCACAAGCTTCAGTAATCACATTGACTACAGCAACTCAACTCATTCACCTTGATACGTTGCTAGTGCAATTCATTATGAATCAATGGCGCATCAGAAAGCTCGCATCAGAAAGCTCCATTATTAAATTTTAGCAGATGCTGGAAAGTTATGGAGATATATAACTATAAGGAGAGTTGGAGATGCCTTATGGCTATGCACTAACACCTCAAGTAATTATCTTCATGTTTTCTACATTATGCTCCACTAAAAAATAAAGCACTTCAGATACTGAATGATTAAATAAAACCTAAAGTCCTGGGTGCTGCATCAATGATAAGTTGCACATAGATTATTAAGGCACTACCTGTGAGGGCCATCAAAAGAAAAGAACCTTTTTGGTCACAAAAAGGCAAATCAATCGATAAGTGGCTGTGTTTTCAGATAAGCTGATGGAAGAAAGCGTAATGATTAGGGGTATATAATCCTCACAAGTATTTGCGGTGAGATAAATATTCGCAAATTATTATTCATACAAGGCTGATCATAAAAGCTCCTTTGTTTCCGTTATGATTACTCTGTGCTATGTAGTTTCCCCAACCCAAACCAAACCCATTCCTATTTCTTGATCTTTCGCGGCTTCTTCGGCCCCGGAACTTCCAATCTACCGACAGAACACCCACACCTGGCTCTGAAAACAAGAACAGCCCTCCCATTCGGCGGCGCCATCTTCTTCAATTCCGCTTCGAGTTCTCGGTGCTGATTAGTCGGCAATTCGAACAGCAACCTCTCAGAATCTTCCTTCGCGGTCGAGTTCTTAACGCACTCCTCCGTCTCCAGCTGAATATCGAACTCGGCCGCCTTCCTCAGTCCCCTGCAATTCGGGTTCCCACATTTCCGATCCAAACACGCCACCAGCGCCAACATAGCGCAAGCGGCGAAGCACACGCTGAGTCCTATCGATCCATAAATCAACGGAGCCTCAGAAAACTCCTCCTTGATCACGCTTGTGACCGGGCCTACGTTTTCGATCAGCTGAACGGCTATGAACTTGGCATACGGGAACAGGAGAAACCCGCAAGCGCCGACGACGGCAATCAGGATGACGACATCGACCGCAGCCGATCGAGATCCATGGTGGCGGCAGGACGACGGCGAATTCGAGCGACTCGCCGCCGAATTGAGCAATCTCCTGTTCCTCTGGGAGAGGTAACCAGCCCTGCTCATCCTCGACTTGAGGAACGAATCGACCGAGTTCGCAGAACTCGCCATGAGCGCCAACTGGTCAACGAGCTTAGCTGAGTGCGAGCTAGGGAGATAGACCATCTCAAATTGCACCCCCGAACCCGGAAAAAGCAAGAACAACAATATTCGAAGAATCCGACGATTTACACGAAAAAAGCTCCGGAACCCGGATCGAACACGGAAAAAGGATCGGAATTCGGATCGACCCACCTCGTCAAACTCGCAAAGGATTCATCTTTCGGCCCCTCGATCCTCGGAGACTGCGGAAATCGTCGGCGGGTCGACGCGAATTGGGGCCAAACTCGTTGAGAAAAAGGAGCTTGCTTGGGAGTCGAGAGTATGGAATGATTCGGCAGGAGGGAACGAGGAAGACGGAAGGTGCCCGAAAGAGAGAACTTTCGCGTTTTCGGAAGTATGAAATGGTTTAATGCCGGCTTGACAGGTTCAACACACGGAAAGAGAGAGAGAGAGAAAACCCAAGGACAGAAGACAAGGAGAAGGCAAAGGGGGATCGGCGTTTTTGCATTTATTTATTTATTTATTATCTCCTAAAAAAGATTTGTTTCCTGCTCTCAATCGATTTATTTATTATCTTCGGAACTATGTTTGAATTATTCCACCTTTGGTTTATTGTTAATCGTGCAAGGAGAAAAAATATGCATAGAAGATTTTATAATGCGCATGCTAAAATTGAAAATCTAATCGTCACGAATGAAAATGAGCGATCATTTCTTAACACGATTAGATTGAAAATACGAAATTAGCAAATTTAGGTTGAGACTATTCGTACTTTCGAGTCAATTTGTGTCAATCAACAAGATAGGTTCAATAATCACGTTCGAGTCAATTTGTGTCAATCAATGAGAAAGATCAATAATCGTGCTCGTGTCCAACCCGCCAAACTTGAAATTCACTTGCATATTCTATTTAAATTAACGGGTTATATAGACACGATTTGTATGTGATCCGTTTCAACGTGATTAGGTAAAAGCCTATTTTTTTCCATGTTATTTACTCTTAACATTTTAAATCGACGATAAACTTCCAATTTGATGAGATGATAATTTATTGATGAGGCTACTGTAAGTTGTAAGTAGATTTTATGCAAACTCAAGGATATTTCCTGTTGGGTTCATGTCGCTGCATTGATTCCATGTCATGGGCTAAACGAACACGAATTGTCAATCCGTTGTTTTATCGTATTCCACGAGTCACGTGGTATTTAACTCATCGCGAAATTAGTAAATAATCAAAAGTTAAAAAGTAGATAGCAAGCGCCAAGCCCTCATCGTATTCCATGTCAATCTTCTATTGATTCGACATTGTTGCTCTAGCTACGATGACAAATGTGGTCATTTTTTTTCTCATATCTAACCACAGTTGTGAAAGAACTTGGAGAAGCTCCATGCGCCGGCGATTTCGTGTATGGTCGTGAATGTCTTCAGGACATTGATTGAATATAGTCACAAGTTTCAAAATACCGATTATGTATGATATAAAAAAAAATCAATATATAAGGATTAAGACGATCATCCAAAAAATTTCTAAATTTATTGTATAGTGGCCAATTCGGTAACTTTTCAATTTGACAAATTTAGTTCTAAATCTTTTAATCATATTTTAATGTAACCCTTCCGGCAAATTTTGGATTATATTCGAAAACCATCAAAAGATTTTAGAATAAATTGACCAAATTAAAAAAGAAAAAAGAAAAAAAGAAGAACTGAATTGGCCATTGCATTATATATTTAGGACCGTTTTAGTTAATTTCGCCTCAATAGTTACAAATTTTGATAATCGATTATTTAATTTCAGATCGGCACTCGTTCACAAAGCCCCTTTATTAAGAAAGAGGGCCTTGAACTTTGCCATTTGGAGAACCCGTCCAAGGATTCATGCGTGGGACACCTTTCGTGTCTCCCCCACAAAAATCTTATTTTGGGAGCTTAGTTTTTTAGGAGCTTTTCGTGGCTTCGTATGAAGTCTCGTTGTGGCCCCGGACGAGTTTTGGACTGTGAATCATTACGTGCGCGAGTCATGAAAATCATCGAAATTAATTAGTAGAGTTTACATTTATGGCAGCGTTTGTCATCGCCAGCTCGATCATTTTTGGTCGATCTCAGCACCGTTCAAGCATAAATTTTTTAAAAATTCGAAGTTACGTGCTAATTAAGTAGACGTGGCTTTTTTTGATCCGTGGAAGCTAGACCTAAACCTAAAAACTAAAGATTCATTGTCGAAACCCCTAATTATTTCAAACTAAAGATTTTATCCTTTCTAATCTAGCTGTGCATACTCATTTTTCCGTAAGTAAAACAAAATTTTAAGAGTCGAATCTGGCCCGACTATATCATTACCATGCGGGTAAACTTTCTAAGTTTGAGAAAATGATACAAGTGGTGCCGAACTTTATTTTAATATATTATGTGGTTCATGAACTTTCAATTCATTCAATATGATCTATGAACTTTAATCCAATATGCAAAATAGTTCTTAAAATTTTAATTTATTCAATGTGATCCATAACTTTTTATATATATGTAATGTAATTCTTGAATTTTATGAAAATATTTAATATTATTCTTTCGAGCACCACATTACACATTAAGTCAAACTTTTAATAGAATGATAATATGAATATTTTCATATGGTTCAGGAATTACATTGAACATGTATGAAAAGTTTATGTATCAAGTTAATGGGTTAGTTGTGTGGTCATCCTAATTAATTGCCGTGTAAGAAACATGCGGATTTCAAGAATCATTCAGGCCGCTACGACTTTGGGGGAGCGACTAGGACGAGACGCAACAAGAAAAATCCCCCGTCAAGTGCGGAAATAAACCTTAATTTTCTCAGCAAAGAGCGAGTAGAAGGGCTACGTGTTGCGGAGCAGGAATTTTGACCTGCAGATATGTTTGGCCGCGTCACCCAGGAGCATGAATTCCGCGTTGAGAATTAGGTCAAACGTGCTGAAGAAAAACTCCGGGCGTGATGATTGATCCCACGAAAAATCCCATCGACAGCCACGTCGAACGATGGGCCGTGTTTTTTTTTTTTTATATTTTTTTTCACTACTTTTTATGCTGTTCAGCCCATCGTCTTTCGAAGGAAAGTGGCGAGCTGGTCAACCAAAAGAGTTCAAGTTTTTAACGCCACGCGACGCCGGCCTCAGGAGGATGACCCCCCCATCTAAGTTTCAAAGTCAACAAGATCCAAATGTTTGAATCTGAACTCCTTTTGCCTCTCTCTGACCTAAGGGAAAAGAAAAAAAAGTTAGGTCCATGAAAAATTGGTCCATTGCATTTGATGCACGGATCGGTGGGCCGATTTTTATAAAAACTTTAAACATGATCCACTCATTTAAAAGTTTATTTACTGTTTATCGTATCGCGTTGATACATTGATTTTCCGGTCATAGTTCCCTCTAATTTTTTTCCTCTCTCTCAAGGCTCCGATCTCGAGGATTGTGGTTGTGTGTTTGGAAATACGATAGTGGCTTTGGGCAAAGCAATTAGGTACATAAAGGTTCCATTGAGGTGGTTAAAATATAAAATAATTTGTACCATGTTATGAGATCGAGCTTTGCCCAAAGCATGTTAAACTGATTGGAGCAACATAGAATCTCCAGTCTTGACTGTGGATATCATCATTCGTTTCATTAAAATCCCGATTTTCGAGGAGAAATTTGAATCGCAATAAAGTTCATATAGATAATTTCACTCTCGCATGGCACTTGGTGCAGATTATTATGGTGCCGCTATCAACGGATTAAAAAGTCATTAGAAGGATACTGGTGTCGGCTGATGTAATTTTCCGATGTTGCTGTCGTATACGAACCCAAGATACAAGGATACAAGGTTGCTAGTTTCGTTCTTTTCTTGATAATAGAAACTTCTGTACATTTGGCAAAACCTCGTTTTGTCAATGAACGAGGTAACGTATGCACTTCCTTTTCTTCTCCGGTTTTTCTTCTTTCTTTTCCCTTTTTTGTCCTCATATCAAACAAATCTCAACATAGCATGACATAAGAAAAATTGTCCAAAAGATACTAAATATTTCCATATTTTGCCTATCGAGTTAGGCCGGTTAATTTTGGCTAAAGTTATTGTCGTGCACGTCATCTTGCATGGCACGAGTGGCTCTAACATTTTAATAATTTTTTTAATTTTCTTTAGTTTTTTCCTTTTCTTTACTTACTTTTTTTTTTTTTTTTTTATCAAGTGCCGGCAACCCTAACTTGGCATTGGGTGAGGGCGTCATGGCCCTCGCCAGGTCAGCCTCGCCTACACCTTGCGAGGGTGGCCCTCATCTAGATTGTGGTTCCCAACCCTCTCCAATTATTGCCTAAGACCGGCCATGTGCAAAAAGGAAAGAAAAGAACAAAAAAAGGAAAAAAGAAAAGAAAAGAAATTTAAAATTTAAAAAAGTTGTCCACCTCAGTGCCGTTTTGACACCTAAGAGGCTAAGACTATTGTCATGTCGGCATTTTCCGATTAAAATTGGTCAGATGCACTTAATTAACACAATGTGAAAATGTGTAGGATTCAATTAACACAATTGAAAAATTTAGAACTGAATTAACCTAAATACAATAGGTTTAGGATTTTCTGGACAACTAGTAAATTTGGATTTTGCTTAATTCTATTATCATCGAAAAATAGACATCATTATGCTTAATTCTCTAGTCTTATAGTACCGCGTCACACCTCCACCCAACCAATTACAAACCCAAAATCATTGATTTTTGAAATTAAAAAAATTATTTATTTATTTATTTATTTTTTGTAACCGAGAATCCGCCTGAGCCCCCTTTCACTTACGCTATTCGAGGTCACAAGGCCCTCCAGCCCGCATGGAATGGCACCTTTGGACCGACGACTATACCTCGAGGTAGATTAGACTCTAACACCATGGCCCCTTACTTACAACGCATTAGCAAACGTGGGTTTCGAACTCTCGACCTTGGCGGTGAAGGAAAGACTCTCAACCAACTCAGCCGCCCGTGGTTGGGTTTAATTTTGGTTGCTATAGACACGAAAGTTGGCCAATTTGGATTATTTAATTATTTATTTAGAATTTTGCATCATTATGTAAATAGAGTAAGCTTTTGTTACGTGCGTCGGAGGGGAAATTCTGACATTTATAGAACGACACAACACCTCCGGCGTGAAAATTGCGATATTTATGTTAATTTCGTTTATGTGAAGATCACGTCAGTCTGCTCGATCCGGTTAAGAACGGGTTTACTTTTGAGGTCATTGAATCATCTACTTTATCCCAAAAGAGTTATTTACTCAACCAAGGCCGGCTCAATTTATTTAACGAAAAACAAATAATTTAGATAATATTTTTTTTCAAAATATGATCATTTGTATTGTTTGAAATAATCAGTCGGTGAATAATATTTTTATTATCGACAACAATTTATCTCTTAATAATTTTATGAAAAACGAAAACATTTTTCAAATTATTCATTTTTCGTAAAACAAACGGACATAGAACCTTTAGAAGATACGTGATTTAAGCAACTTCTTATTTTACTGAGAAAGTTGTCCAAACATGTCATAAACCTATTGTGTGACGGTTAATTCAGTTTTAATCCGTTCAATTGTATCAATTGAGTCATAAATCTTTTGATAATTTGCCAATTTAGTTTTAAACTTTTAAATGATTTATTAATTTAGTTCTAAGTCTTTCAATGATTTGACAATTTAGTCATTCTAGTTGCTTTTTACTAAAAATCACTATCGTTAATGTCAGTCGTTCATGGTACGGCCAGCAATAATGTGAACAATTTTTGCAATTGTTTTAATTTTTCTTAGTTTTGTTCTTTTTTTCTTTTCTTTCATTTTTGTTTTTGCCTCCACTAGCCATCACTGGGTCTTGTATTTGTTGGCCTTAAGCGAGGGATGCTTGAGCCTAGGTTGGTGAGGGGTGCTCTTGGCTGGGTGAAAGTCGCCCTCGCAAGCCTAGTGAGGGTGAACCACGAAGGCCTAGACCCTCACCAAGGGCTGGTGAGGTTGGCTATTGCCCGACCCCTAGCAAGCGTAGTTGTCATTGCCTGAGGCTAATGAGGGCGACCTTCGCTAGGCCAGGCATGGGCATCCCTAGCATGAGGCCAAATGATTTCCACCAGCTATCGATGAGACTCGGTGATGGTTGGTAGAGGGAAATTTTAATTAAAAGGATAAGAAAGGAAAATGATAGTATTAAATGGCAAATTGTTAAGAGGTTCAAGATTAAATTGACAAATTATCAAAATATTTAGGACTAAATTGGCATAATTAAAAATTTTAGAACTAAATTAGCAAATTATCAAAAGGCTTAAGAGTACATCGGTATAATTGAAATATTTATAACTGAATTGACCATTGTATAATAAGTTTATGACATTTTGGATAATTTTCCTCACTTTACCTATACCCATGCCGATGAACTTCCAAGTCATCCATTCGAGATACACTGATGATACGATTCCATCCACCGGATATATGACTTCATTTTGATCATCACTATTTGAATCGACATGCACCGTTAATCGGATGAAACACGAGGGCTAAGTTTGGAGCCAAATGACGGCTCCTCCGCAGGGGCGGCGTCGCACAAGAGCCGCTAGGTTTGTCCCCACCGGCAAACTGACTTGACTCGAGTGACCCCACAGACCGGGCATTATAGCATCAGGCCTTCGAATAAAATCAACCCTCTCCCACATCCGAAGGCATATATTGCCGGGACCCAGATCAAATGCACGGATTCCTCACATCGTCCCTCCGCCCTCGCCCTTCAATGCGAGTCATGAACCATGTAACCGAGAGTCTAGGATGGTGTAAGATGAGCACTCGCTGTCTATGTAGAATCAAATTACTTTGTCATGATCAGGAATTATGCCTTTTCGATCCTCCGATTGGATGCAGAAGAGAGTGTTTTTTGTTCCTGATTTACTACGCTGTGAACGAATTTAGGGGGAAAAAAAAGGTGCGCGACGGGAGAGAAGTATTAGAAAAATGATGGTGGTGCATCTCTTAAAAGGGAAAAAGAGAAACTCATGTCGATCACGTTTCTCAGGCGCTTTACGACATAGTTTACATTATCCTAAGTTTTTGCTTCCTCCATCAGTTTCAAAAGCTGTAAGACCAAAGCTGAAATCGTACGGCCCAGCTTCGGGCGCGCAGCGGACACGTGTTGGCCCCTCGGCAGATTATGCGCCCCGCACAAGGGCAAATCCTCAGCCACTAGTAGCAGATTCCTTCGTACCTTTTTCTCCTCCTTTTTATATATATTTTAAATTATAAAAATAAATGATTTAATTTTACGATTGTTTTTTTTTTTTTTCAGGTAGTACGATGCTTTACACGTGCGATGGACGCGGAGCGTGTGAGGTCGTGTCGCGACGATAAGGTTTGTGGTGGGGGGCGCCCCCGCTTTACTTTTTCCCGGGGGTGTGGGGCCCACGTAGGAAGGAATATGGATCTGACGTGGCGGGTGGTGCAGCGCCAGCCCGCGTCGCCACGTGGCCCTCCGGATGTTGACGTGGATTCAATGGACTCTCCTGCCTTTCCAATTTCTACTCTAAGGTAAGAAAAGGCCCTTTTTCTCAGATCTCTCCGCCCAAAGTACTCGTGAAGATTCCGTGCGTCGACATTGAAAAACACGAGAAAGAAAAGAAAAGAAAAGAAAAGAAAAGGAAAAGAAGGGAAAGGTGAAACGTGAAACTCAGAATAAATTGCTGAAAATAACTAAATGTTCTCAACTTTTCTTTCTTTTTTAAAGAAAATCTTTTAACTTGCACTACTAAAGTTTCCATATTTGATAAGTCGATGGTATTCGATTTCACTTTCGGCCAAAAAAAAAAAAAAAAAAAGCCACTTCCTATAGTAGCATCGGAAATAAATAGCAAGCGGACGAAATGATAAATTCATTGTGATCGTCCTTTATTTAAAAACTTTGCTCAAGTGAAGGGCTTGCTTGTTAAAAAAAAGAAAAAAGAAATCGAGATCATGGGCAAAAAGAAAAAATATATATATAAAAGTTTCACAAATGACTTATGAATTTATAGAAGAAAAGGACAATTACTTATTGTCTCAAGTTTTAGGATCATTGCAACTTGCCCTTGACATTTCATTTTTTTACTATGTAATTGGCCCCGTCAATTTTATAAACAATTTACAATATATCCCATGCCGTTGACTACTTCGATCAAACTTCTCTTCTTAGTCACGCGACAATGCGTGACCGAATAATCGAGGGAGGATTCATTTCACGAGGATGATTCGGGAATAGACCGTAACACGTGGTGAACAATCTCAGCGAGAATTTGATTGATGTCAACGCCAGAGGCACATCGATATATAGTTCTAAAATACACTTTTAGGGAGGCTAAAATTACAAAAATAGGGGTGGAGGGCAAAATGCAATTCTATCCCCAGAAAAAAAAAAAATTTGTCGGATGAGAGAGAGAGAGAGAGAGAGAGAGAGAGGGGGAGAGGGAGAAAGGAGGGGAGAAAGTGCTGAGTAGGATTGAAAGAGAGAATCATGGAAAAGAAAAGGGGAAGGGGGGGAGGAGATCCTTGAAGGCCACAAAGAAACTTGTGGCTGAGAATTCTCCCCAGTCGATGACGTGGCAGCCCGACCTCATTAAACGGATCAAAAAACCCACGATCAATCCCCGAGTCCACTCAACTCTCCCTCCGTTCTCCTCCTTCCTTCTTCTCCTCTCTCTTCTCTCTCCTCTCTCTCTCTCTCTCTCTCTCTAAAAAGTTGCTATTTTTTGGCCTTTTTAATTTTTCGGAAGGGAGGAAAAAGACAAAGCGCGAGCAAAAATGTCGGGGGAAGCGAAAGACCCGGCGATCAAGCTCTTCGGGAAGACGATCTCCCTGCCCGATATTCCTCCTGGGGATGCGGCGGCCGCCGCCGTCGACACTGGCCAGGTTCCGTCCGCGGACCCTCCCTCGCCTCCCCGCGAGAATATGGGCAGGGGCGGCGTCGACGGAGGAGAGGAAGAGGAAGGGGATGAAGATGAATACGAAGAAGACGACGACGAAGAAGGCCGCGATGATAAGGTACGGGTTCTTGGCTCCTCTGGTTTTTCCCTCGGTTTGAAGAGTCTTGTTTGGTTTGAATTGGGTCGGGCTTCGTTCTTCTTGTTGACTTCGGTTGACATGCTTTTGCATTGATCCTGGATCTTCTTTTGTTCTTTTTATTATTTGTGCGGAAATGAATCTTGAAATGGGGGGGCTTCTTGAATCTGAATGAACTGAGATTTGTCTATTCGAATGAGGAGTTGAAACTTGAGTATTCATTATGGAAGTTCGAGGATGTTCTTGTGGGGGATTTCTGGTAGGTGGATCTTCCCTTGTGTTGATGCTTGGAGGCCCAGTAGAAGCTTAGGTTAATTTGCTGGTGCCTGGTGCTTTTGCTTTTACGCGAGTAAGGATCAGCTGAAACTAGTTGGATGCTCTGCGCAAGTTCATGTTCGTGAGCTGGCTCTGATCTCCACGGTTCCAAATTCCGATCTTCTCTGTCGAGGCCAATTCTAATTCACACACAAACGAACTGGAGACTTTTGGAGGTTCCGAAGTCGATATAATCAAGCTCTGGTCGTTTCTCTTCCTCCTTTTATTCCTTTACAAGACGAATCACGGCCGGTTCCTCTGTTCAAAACACCCGAAAAGGGTCTGTCGTGATTGCTCTTAATAACCTGGGTACTGGGTGCTGCTACATGTTGGATCAATGCTCTTATCTTTTTCTTGATCTTTTCCTAAAAGTCGCTTGTCGTGGCTCTTTTACTCCATAGGCGAAGACCTCAATTCCGTTTATCTTTCTATTCCGTAGGACAACCCATCAAGTCCAATATGCCAAAGAAGTTCGCCATTTACCTGTTGCATATACAATTTCTAAAGGAATTGCAGAAAGATAAGAACATTTATACATCTGAAAACCACCTGACTGGATTTCGTTTGTTGGCACTATTGAAAATTGCTTAGAATATCTGATTTGCTAGTTTTTGCTTAATTTAGCAATAGCCAATCTTTACATATAGTTTGGTCATTTGCTGATTGAATTTAAGTGCTTGTATGGCTATTCCTTGAGTTGGACTTCCTTTCGATATAAGTTTTGTCCATAACTGCTATCATACCATTTGTGGCCCGTTCCTCTGTCGCTGTGGAGGTGGAGTGTTTGGTTTGAACCTCAGAGAATTGATTAGGGTATGTAAAAAGATGTTTTTCTCTCTATCCAGGAAACACAGGATGAAAAACCAGCTAAAGCCAAGCCAGAAAATGGAGCCCAATTCATGAATCTTGAGGAGGGCACAAACCAGGACGCAATATCGGTGACGAATGAGAACCCTAGGACGCCTTCAGTCGACAAGGAGAGCACTACTCCAAGGATGTCGAAATCAGAAGAGGAGCAGAGTGACACGAGCAACTCGCAAGAGAAGGTGCTCAAGAAACCCGACAAGATACTTCCTTGCCCTCGATGTAATAGCATGGACACCAAATTCTGTTACTACAACAACTATAATGTGAACCAGCCCCGACACTTCTGCAAGAACTGCCAGAGATACTGGACAGCCGGTGGAACCATGAGGAACGTTCCCGTGGGTGCTGGCCGCCGCAAGAACAAGAACTCGGCATCTCATTACCGTCATCTAGCCGTTCCTGAAGCCCTGCAAAGCGTACGGACGGACTTCCCTAATGGGGTCCATCACCCGCCATTGAAACCTAATGGCACTGTCCTCACCTTCGGATCAGACGGACCACTATGTGAATCCATGGCTTCGGTTTTGCATTTGGCTGATAAGGCAATGCATAACAGCAGGAAAAATGGATTCCATAAACCTGAAGGAGTGATAATGCCAAGCCCTTGTGGAAGTGTGAGAAGTGGGGTTGAGAATATGAATGGATCTTCTGCCACTGCAGCGAATTCCAACCATGCGGAGAGTAAAAATGGAACCAAAGAAATTGTGATGCCGAATTGTCAGGGTTTTCCTCCTCAGCTACCATGCTTTCCGGGGGCTCCTTGGCCTTATGCATGGAATTCTGCTCCATGGAGCCCGCCAATATCCCCTGGCCCGCAGACTTTCTGTCCACCTGGTTTTGCCGTGCCGTTTTACCCAGGGCCAGCTTATTGGAGTTGCAGTGTGCCAGGTGCGTGGAACATTCCCTGGGTTGCCCAGCCAACTTCTCCGAACCACAGCACCACGAGCTCCGCACCTAATTCTCCGACCTTGGGGAAACACTCGAGGGATGAGAAAATCGGGAAACCAAACGACTCCACTGAAGAGGAGCCACAAAAGGAGGCTAATCCTGAGAGATCCTTGTGGATTCCAAAGACATTAAGGATTGATGATCCAGGAGAAGCTGCAAAGAGCTCGATCTGGGCGACACTTGGGATTAAAAACGAAGCTTCTGAATCAGCTGGCAGGGGAGTACTCTTAAAGGCCTTCCAGTCTAAGAATGAGGAAAAGAACCACGTGGTCGAAGCTTCTTCTGTGTTACAAGCAAATCCAGCCGCATTCTCTCGATCACGCAACTTCCAAGAGAGCTCGTAATCGGGTAATTCGGAGGCTTTGTCATCAACTGGCGTTGTGAACATCTGTTCTGCTCGACCGGTGAATCAAAAAACCAGCTGTGCGATCCTTAAGATCTTATCGATTCACCGTCCTCATCTCTGAGGATCTAACCTGAAGCCATTCGGAGAAAGAAAAAGGAAGGGGATTCTTTCCCCGTCCCTCTTTCTCAATTTGAAAGAGACTTCTCAGCATAAGTCACAAACTGATGATCCTCCCCCCCCTTCTTTTGTTAGTCGATAGTAAAAGCGGGCGGGCCTCTTTTTTATTTGTC
The DNA here is from genome assembly GCA_014182715.1 of Eucalyptus cloeziana. Lineage (NCBI taxonomy): Eukaryota > Viridiplantae > Streptophyta > Magnoliopsida > Myrtales > Myrtaceae > Eucalyptus > Eucalyptus cloeziana. The sequence goes on from CM024642.1 coordinate 24,940,567, forward strand.
AGCATAGTGATTTGGTGAGTTCATGTACGTACTAGATGTGAAATAATGAGAGCTATAAAATAAGTGAGAATTGTATTGTACTCAAGTTTTATTGTAATGTACATCAAAGTTGTAGTTTAAAGATGCTGTCTTTTGCAGTCTCTCTCCATTGTTCTTTTAATTACCTTTTTTTCGGAATCAGTGCCAAGCGAATATTACAATCTGCACAAACATAACTAGCTTTTGCCTTTCATGGATTCACGCAGCTAGAAGCTGAAGCTGCTAAAAACTGGTCAGGTTTGCCTTTGCTTCTCTTGGGTGGGTTCTTTCCTTTGAGAAAGCTAAAAAGGAGCGGGACCTGAGCGAAAGCCTAGAAGGCTAAACTGGGCAAATGATATTGAAACTTACCTATCCCTGAAAAATAAAAAACACCAGTATCTCTCTGGTATTAAGCGGTCCAAATTTTCGTGGCCACAGAACATACTCGATGCAAGCGGCGTGCCGTCCGAATTGAAACGGGACTCCATGCCTTTGATTTGATTAACATGCAGGATCGGTCAATCAAAATCAAGAAAATAGATGGTTTCATTGTTTTGCCCTTGACAGATATTGCAGCAGATAAGAGAACTTCAGATATTTTTGGTCGCTTAAGGACAGGGGAAACTCAGATCCACCGGTTTGCATTGACAGGCAACAAACCATGAGCTGTTCATGGGGCACCAAATCACGTGATGCACTCAAAAATTCTTCTTGGCTTTTCCACCTTTCGCTCTTCCTTTTTCCTTTTTCTTTCTTATAAGACAGAAATCTCAATCGAGAATGCACATGAGCTTTCTTGTTAATACGTATATAGTAAGGCTCTAGCCTTTGCAGCGATGAGTGTCGTCTAACGATTGAACCACCATTCGGACTACATGTTGAACCACTCGTCCAATCTTCCAAAGTTTGCACAGTGCGATGATCTGTCCTTGTTTTAAACCCACTTTTCACCTTTTCGAGGAACACCTTTAACCATTGTCTTGGACTTCCATCAGCTGTTGAGATAAGTTTCGGTTCAAAGTAGTTACAGAAGAATTTCAGCCGCTCAAATTGACATGGGCCCTTCTTTTCCCTTGGTTTTCTTCAGTGACTGAGACACTCACGATGGCGACTTCTCACTATTATACAATATCTTTATATGCGAGACGCTTGAGAAATCTCAAAATTCAAAGAGAGTTGAAGCTAGCTTGTGGCTGTCCTTCACCAAGGCGATGGACCCTTTTCACGGTGCAGGTTGGCCAACAGCGACAGCACTTTTATTGCCATGCGAGTGCTCTTGCCATAGCATGATCCGCCTTTCTAGGGCTTTAGTTTAAGCCCTATTTTCATTAAGGGATATTTAGAAAAGAAATAGTAATACACGTGGAGAAACCATACTAAGACCAATTCATCAAGTGACTTTATGAAGTCAAGTGAAGCGATGGACTCTATTAGGTGTTGAATATAACCACTCATGTTAATGTTCATTGACGGTTTGTCATGTCATTTCTGTTAGTAAAATACCTGTACTTTCATATAAAACACAACTGTTATGTGATTCTAAATAGAACTCCTGTTTTCTGCACCTTTGCCGAGCTTACAAAAAAATGCTCATTATTTGGGAGCGAACCGAATAATACACGTATAGAACACATGTAGTATATATGTATCCATCCGTGTCTCGAGCCGTCCCGTTCCTGATTACCAACAGAGCATGTCATCTGAAAAACAAAATTTCATGAAATTATCTTGACATTACCCTACACTAATGACTACGGACATTATTTTTTCTTTTGAGTCCATCCGATTCGATCATTGCTAGTGCCAATCTTCAACCTTGGTCCCATGATAGTTCTTGGGCTTTGTAGGTCGCCCGCTTCAAAATGTTTATGTCCCGACTCGAGTCGGCCTATCGTCGGCCTTAATCCAGATTGCATTTTTAGTCAATTTATGGGTAACAGATTGAGCTAGGCCGGCCCGGCCCGGCCCACCAAGTGGAGCATCTATTTGCCTCGAAATGGATGTTGTACTTACTATGTTGATTAATGTTGACTGCATCCTTAAGAAAAGGAGCCTAGTAAGTATCGGACAATAATGTCCGGCAAATCTTGCTAAAGAAGAAATGTTCTGATTTTCTGCAAACAATCTTGAAGAGGTGCAACCGTGCAACTACCATATGAATCACCATTGTAAGCCTTAACAGATGTCCCCTTGCCTTGTACGTGTCAAAAATGCAAAAAAAAAAAAATAAATAAAAAATGCTGAAACGCTCGTCCCCGAAAACCTAAAAGCCTGCCGTGCTGTTACATTCTTGTTCCCACAGAAATTCTCATTATCAGTCTGAAAACAACCCTAACAGTAGTGGATTCGATGACAATGGCTTGGTCTCCATCTCGTTGGCCCTTGGCTGTTCTTGTTCTGACGCTTCTCTTTCTCTGCATCTCTCTCGGTAATGCGCCCTGAACTCATAGTAAGAACCCTAGCAACTTTTCTTTCTTTTTGTGGCATAGAATGTTGCTGGAACATCATGATTTCTCATTCACGCACTCATTTCGGATTCTTAAGGACGCGCTGCGGATCATCATGGAGGAGGTCCTGACGATGATGCTGCTCAACCGAAGGTTCGTCTCTTTATCATCATTCTTTGTTGGCCCCTTATCGGTCAGCAGTCGTTTTTCACTTGCGAGAAACGTGGGCTTGCGTGTTTTGTTTCCCAGGAAGCTACTGCAGGAGAATCGGCGGACCTGAATATGGAAGTGATGGATTACAAAGATCCACAGCCTAATGTTAACCCGAGATCTTCTGGGTATCTCTTGGGCCCTCCTCTTCCTCCTCCTCCTCCAAAGAGTAAGTCTCAATCGACTCAAATAAATTGTAAGTGAAAAGGTGAATAAAATGAATCGGGGATGGATGGTCTCCTCATCTGTTCATTTAATTCCATCGTCTCGCCCAGACACCTTTGAACCGTCTGAATCAACCGGCACTTGCCGGACCTGTTATTAGGAAGTTGCTCCTTCATTGTACCCCTTTGACGTTGACATTCTGGTGAAATCTTTAGGGCTTAAGAATATTCACATTGGAGGCCATTTGACTAATTGTAGCGTACTTTTGCTTATACCGGTCTTGACTTTCCTTTCCCGATCGACTTCCAAGTGGGCTATCTTACTTGATTACTGCGCTCGGGCCTTGGATTCATGAACAACGGTACAACACAGCACCAACCTCGCTGGTACAGCATTTGCGGAGCCAGAATGATTGGCTTGGCTTTGCTATGTTTTGTGATTCCAACAAAAACATCTGCCGACAATGTAACTTACGTAATGAGAGTGTACTGGGCAGCGAAGTGAAATAACAAAAAACTCGTCGCACCACCCTCTGGAGGGCAGGCCGCCATGACCACAATGGAACTTGGTAGGCACCATCAGTCGTTCATGCACAGAGCTCGAAGCACGCAGCGCAGCTCAACCCATTGTTGAATGCAGCACTTAGTGCAGCTGTTTTTGTACCGTACCTTTGGCTGTACAAATTTCCATACCCGCAAGCCCCTCCTATTAACGCAAAGTTAAACATGAAGAGAAAGAAAAGTAAATTATTCTATGGGAGAATTAACAAAAAGTTATAAATCTATTATAATTGTGCTAATTCAGTGATAAACTTTTTTTTTAGCCAATTTAGTCCAAAACTTTTTACAATTGTGCCAGTTTAGTTCATCCGGCGAAAGCTGACATGGCAATTTTTTTTTTTTTCGAATTTTTAAATATTTTTTGAATTCTTTTATTTTTTATTTTTATTTTCACCTTTTCCTTCCTCTGGTCGGCGAGGCCAAGCCTTGCCAGATCCAAGGCGAGGGTCGACCTCACCATGGCTAGGCGAGGTCGAGCCTCGCTAGATCTAGCAACGGTGGCTTCGCCGGCCACCGGTGAGGTTGACCATCGCCTTGGCTTGGCGAGGTTCAGCCTCGCTAGTCTGGTGGGGCCTCGCCCAGCCAAGGCGAGGGTCAACCTCGCCAGTGGTCGGTGAGGCTCCTCGCCTAGGGATGGTGAGGCTCGACCTCGCCATGGCTGGGCGAGGCTCGCCTTCGTCAGTGGCCGGTGGGGACGAGCCTTGCCATTGGCCAGCAGGGCTACCCTTGCAGGCCCTTGCCTCTGGCCCGCGCCGGCCGGCCGGAGGAAGGAGAAGGTGGAAAAAAAAAAAAGAAAAAAATTATAAAAAAATGTTAAAAATTGAAAAAAATATTTAAAAATATTTAAAAATTGCCATGTTAGCTTTTGTCGGATGGCCGGTGTCCACGTCGGCGCTAGCCGGCAATTTTGGTTGGATGGATTAAACTAACACAATTGTAAAAGGTTTATGACTAAATTGACTAAAAAAAAAGTTTAGGACTGAATTTGCACAATTGTAGTAGGTTTAGGATTTTTTTTTGTAATTCTCCAATTATTCTACTATTGTTAGAAAAAGAGAATAAATAATAAATATGTCGAAATTCCTTAATTGGTGGCTTAAGCGTTCAAGTTCCTTAAAATTAATTTGGCCTACATAACTCATACCCATTATTCTTCCGGAAGCATCCTTTCTTCAATAGAATGCGGCATGAGCATTTGTTCACCTGCCATAGTATCTAGATGCATGAGAAACCGGCATGAAATGCAAGAGCAAGCTGACCACAAGGAGTAATAGAGAAACCATCACTCGTTGATAGTTTTTTTTTTTTTCATTGACATCACAATAAGTACATGAGTTAAAAAGAGAAATATTTTGAAAAATGATGCGTGTACTTTTTATTATCAAATTTTGACCATGTTTAACTTTTTCATCTGACATTTCATTTACTCGATTTTTGCATCTACGGAAAGCCCATAATCCCATGCTATTGAATATGCAGTTTGACTTGTTTAGCATTTAGTAATGTTAATCCTTTATTGGAGGGTAATTTACCATATATTGTTGTTTTGGCATGTACAATTAGTGCAAATAGTTACATGTTTCAGAAAGCTTGTTAAAGAGATAAAAATTGGCTATTTCCATCCCTAACACATTTTTACATTGGAATGAATATATGTCCCTCGTGGGTTCCACTCTTATTTAAAAATATTTCTTATTTTTTTTTTTCAATTTTACTAGAAATTACTATACTTCTGACAGACAACAATTATTAAGGTTAAATGTGAGGGCGGGAATGCTTGCCTTTGGAGTCATTTGTGCTGCGTTTAATACCGCTATGTATGGCTTTTTGCTGGCAATCGACATGTATGTACACTGCTTTCCTCTTTTTGTTTTTTGTTTTTGCTAACAATCTTAATGTTTTTCCCATTCTTTGGTGTAATTGACATGGCTAGCGTCGAATTTATGCTATTTTGTCTTGCATTGGGCCTCTTTCTCAATAGTGGTGTGTGGCTGAGTTATGGGTTAATCAATTTCGACATTTATCGCGTGGTAATCGGCATAGAACTTTGAATTATTTTTGTTTCTTTTTCATTTGAGGTCAAGTCTAATTATTGTTGCACAACCTTGTAGGATGAAAATAGTTTTTGGGTGCCGCTCGGTCTTTTACAGATCTGAATATACTGCTACTACATGTTTGGAGACCTTCTCCTCCCGGGAGTTGTCATCCTTGGAGCAGTTCCATCATTGCTTGCAATCTTCGGAGTTTTTTTTCCCAACCCTTGGCTTTGTCAACTAAACAATCTTTGTTAAACTTGTACATAGTCGAAGTTTTTAGTGACTCTATCCATTTAGCATAAGAAACAAGAAAGTTCAAGGTGTCGTGTCCTCAGCCCTCAAGAAAATATTTTGAAAAATGATGTGTACTTTTTATAATCAAATTTTGATCATGCTTAACTTTTTCATTTGACATTTCATTTACTCGATTTTTGCATCTATGGAAAGCCCATAACCCCATGGAATCGAATATGCAATTTGATTTTTTTTTTTAATTTTGGGACTTGTGTAGCATTTAGTAATGTTAATCCTTTATTGGAGGGTAATTTGCCATATATTGTTGTTTTGTCATGTACAATTAGTGCAAATAGCTACATGTTTCGGAAAGCTTGTGAAATCTCAAAACTTAAAGAGAGTTGAAGCTCTCTTGTGGCTGTCCTTCACCAAGGCGATGGAGCTCCGGTGACCGTCGATTTGAGCCTAAAACAAGACCAGTCCAAGAGATGAACTAAACCTAGAGAGAGAAAGCATACGATCTGTTTGGGTAGGAGTTTAGAGGGAGAAAAGAGAGAGAGGCTGAGGAGAGAGAAAATTTTCGTGCAAAATGAACCCCTCAGTTGAAAATAGAAAATATTTCATTTATATACTCCCACGTTAAGCAATTTTAGCCGTTGGTTCGACCTGACGACCAAAATATCGATCTAACAATCAAAAATCTATTTCGAACACTATATCATGATATCGAGGTTTTGGGTAATTGGTTTAGTGGGTTTGATTTGAAAAAAACTAAGCCAAAATTGGGAATTGCGTCAAAATGTCGAATTAGGGGTTAATTTGTAATTTGAAGAAATTCAAGGACCAATTTATAAATTTTGGGAAATTGAAGATGTAGAAGTGAAATTAGGATTGAGTGGGTTCTAGAATCGGTGGTCAGAGGCCAAGAACTTAGTGGCGGAGAGTGACTAAAGTAGTTCATTTAAAGTTTGTATAATAGAATCTATTGATTCGGTGATTTTTCATGTTTTTGTCTTGATTTTTGTGAGTGTGATTGAAATGGTTTTGTTCTGCAATTAAACGAGTAAGTGCTACTGTTGCTTTACAGGCCCACCTTCTATAAGATTGTTAACGAACCAATCCGTATAATACTTTAGGGTGGATCCATACCTTGCATCTATGCTGAACTGTGCATTCCTAATCGTATACGGCTTAGTCCATTCGAATAACAAGCTTATTGTGTTTGTCAACAGCGTTGGCCTTGTGTTCCAGGTGGCTTATCTACTCGTTTTCCTTTGGTATGCTAATATCAACACAAATGTATAATTCATTCTTTCATTTTGTCACTTTAAGTTCTCTAGTTGTGCATTTCATAACATACATGTTTCTTTTGTAGAAGAAGGTAGGCTATTGGCTCGGTGCAGCATTCGTCTTCTTCGCTGCATATTCAGTGATGTTCTTGCTTGTTGTATGTGACCCCGAGAAGAGAAGAGTTGCCTTTGGAGTTATTTGTGCTGTGTTCAACATCACCATGTATGGCTTTCCATTAGCAATCTTGGTATTACATTACGTTTATCATTTTATTTATTTTCTACTAATAATCTCAATGTTTTGCCCATTCTTTTGCATTTGGCCAATGTAGAAAAGGGTAATCGATACGGCTAGCATCGAATTTATGCCATTCTATCTCGTGTTGGGCTTTCTCATCAATAGTGTTAGACTTGACCTTAAATGAAAAAGAAATGAAAATAATTCAAATTTCTATGCTGATTACCATGCGATAAATGTTGAAATTGATTGTCTTATAGCCCGACCGGCCGCTGAGGCCTCGCCTAGGGCGGGCGACGGTCGTCGGCCCCACGGGGGGTCCGCGTGCCCAGATTTAGGCGCCCCCGCCCATGCCAAGGCGGCGAGTGAGGCATTGCATCTATGCTGAACTGTGCATTCCTAATCGTATACGGCTTAGTCCATTCGGACAACAAGCTCATTGTGTTTGTTAACAGTGTTGGCCTTGTGTTGCAGGTGGCTTATCTACTCGTTTTTCTTTGGTACGCTAATATCAACACAAATGTATAATTCATTATTTCATTTTGTCACTTTAAGTTCTTCATTTGTGCATTTCATAACATACCCGTTCCTTTTGTAGAAGAAGGTAGGCTATTAGCTCAATGCAACATTCGCTTTCTTCGTTGCATATTCAGCGGTGTTCTTGCTTGCTGTATATGATTCCAAGAAGAGAAGAGTCGCCTTTAGAGTCATTTGTGCTGTGTTCAACATCGCCATGTATGGCTTTCCATTGGCGATCTTGGTATGTACGTTGCTTTTATCATTTTATTTGTTTTTCTACTAACAATCTCAATGTTTTGCCCATTTATTTGCACTTGGCTAATGCAGAAAAAGGGTAACCGACATGGCTAGAGTTGAATTTATGCTATTCTATCTCGCATTGGGCCTTCTCCTCAATAGTGTTAGACTTGATTTTAAATAAAAAAAAATGAAAACAATTCAAAGTTCTATGCTGATTATCATGCGATAAATGTTGAAATTGATTGCTCCATAGCTCAATCGGCTGCTGAGGCCTCGCCCAGGGTGGGCGACGGTCGCCAGCCCCACGAGGGGTCCGCGTGCCCAAATCTGGGCGCCCTCGCTCGTGTTAGACGAGGATCGTTGGCCCCTGCTTGCGGCCGGCGAAAACTTGCATCTATGTTGAACTATGCATTTCTAATCGTATACGGCTTAGTCCATTCGGACAACAAGTTCCTTGTGTTTGTCAACAGCATTGGCCTTGTGTTGCAGGTGGTTTACCTACTCGTTTTCCTTTGGTACACTAATATCAATACAAATGTATAATTCATTATTTCATTTTGTCACTTTAAATTCTCCAGTTGTGCTTTTCATAATATACCCGTTCCTTTCGTAGAAGAAGTTAGGCTATTGGCTCGGTGCAACATTCGCCTTCTTCGCTGCATGTTTAGTGGTGTTCCTATTTGTTGTATATGACCCCAAGAAGAGAAGAGTCGCCTTTGGAGTCATTTGTGTCGTGTTCAACATCGTCATGTATGGCTTTTCGCTGGCGATCTTGGTATGTATGTTATTTTTATCATTTTATTTATTTTTCTACTAACAATCCCAATATTTTGCCAATTTCTTTGCATTTGGCTAATGTAGAAAAGGGTAATTGACACGGCTACCGTCGAATTTATGCCATTCTATCTCATGTTGGGCCTTCTTCTCAATAGTATTAGACTCGACCTTAAATGAAAAGGAAATGAAAATAATTCAAAATTATATGCTGATTACCATGCGATAAATGTCGAAATTGATTGCCCCATAACTCAACCGGCCGTCGAGGCCTTGCCCAGGGCGGGCGATGATCGCTGGCCCCACGGGGGGTCGACGTGCCCAGATTTGGGCACCTTCGCTCGCGCCAGGCGAGGGTCGTTGGCCCTCGCTTGCGGCCGGCAAGGCCTTGCATTTATGCTGAATTGTGCATTCCTAATTGTATACGGCTTAGTCCATTCGGACAACAAGCTTATTGTGTTTGTCAAAAGCGTTGGTCTTGTGTTGTAGATGGCTTACCTACTCGTTTTCTTTTGGTACGCTAATATTAACACAAATGTATAATTCGTTCTTTCATTTTGTCACTTTAAGTTCTCTAGTTGTACATTTCATAACATACCCGTGCCTTTTGTATATGACCCCAAGAAGAGAGTTGCATTTGGAGTCATTTGTGCCTTGTTCAATATCACCATGTATGGCTTTCCACTAGCAATCTTGGTATGTACACTGTTTTTCTCATTTTATTTGTTTTTCTGTTAACAATTTCAATGTTTTGCCCATTTATTTGCATTTGGCTAATGTAGAAAAGGGTAATTGATATGGCTAGCATCGAATTTATGCCATCCTATCTTGCGTTGGGCTTTCTCCTCTATAGTGTTAGACTTGACCTTAAATGAAATAGAAATGAAAATAATTCAAAGTTCTATATTGATTATCATGTGATAAATCTCGAAATTGATTGTCCCCTAGCCTAACCAACTATTGAGGCCTCGCTTAGGGCGGACGACGGTCGCCGGTCCCACGGGGGGCCGATGTGCCCAGATCTGGGCGCCTCGCCCGCGTCAGGCCAGGGTCGTCGGCCTTGCATTTATGCTGAACTGTGCATTTCTAATCATATACGGCTTAGTCCATTCGGACAACAAGCACCTTGTGTTTATTAACAACATTGGCCTTATGTTATAGGTGATTTATCTACTCATTTTCCTTTGGTACGCTAATATCAATACAAATGTATAATTCATTCTTTCATTTTGTCACTTTAACTTTTTCAATTGTGCATTTCATAACATATTTGTTTCTTTTGTAAAAACAGGTAGGCTATTGACTCGGTATAGAATTCGCTTTCTTCGCTGTATATTCAGTGGTGTTCCTGTTTGCTGTATATGACCCCAAGAAGAGAAGAGTCGCCTTTGGAGTCATTTGTGCCGTGTTCAACATCGCCATGTATGACTTTCCATTGGCGATCTTGATATGTACATTGCTTTTATTAATTTATTTGTTTTTCTACTAACAATCTCAATGTTTTGCCAATTTCTTTGCATTTGGTCAATGCAGAAAAGGTTAATCGACATGGCTAGTGTTGAATTTATGCCATTCTATCTTCGTTGGGCCTTCTCTTTAATAATGTTAGACTTGATTTTAAATTAAAAAGAAATGAAAATAATTCAAAGTTCTATATTGATTACCATACGATAAATGTCGAAATTGATTGCCCCATAATCCAACCAGTCGCCGAGGCCTTGCCTAGGGCGGGCAACGGTCACCGGCCCCACGGGGGGCCGGTGTGCCCAGATTTGGGCGCCCTTGCCCACGCCAGGTGACCCTCACCTGCGGCCGACGAGGCCTCACCCTGGTCGAGCGGCCCAACGATGGGTGGTGGCGGTGGAAAATAAAAATGAATTTTAGTTTTTTTTTTTCTTTTTTTAATAGTTTTAAAAAATGAATTGAATAAAAAATTATTTTAAAAAGCCAAATGGAAAATAAAAATAATTTAAAATGCCATGCTAGCATTTTCTGTCAATAAGACTGACGGTGTTAATTTTATGACTCAATTGAACCATTTGAAAAGTTTTAGGACTTAATTGCACTTTTTATAAGTTTTATGACTCAATTGCATTTTCGTGATAAGTTTTAGGACTTTTACAACACTTATCCTTAGAAAAAATTGAACAAAAATATCAAAGGTCTGTCTAAATAGGGTTAGAACAGGGGTCCTAATTTGATCCCTTATCCAGATTGTAATGTGACTTTGAAAAAATGGAAAATTGGTCTAAATAATGAGTGATTGACATGAAATTAGCGGCATTAGAAACTTTTAAGCGTTCCTTACGTCTTCCTAAAAGAGCTTGAGTTTAAACTATGTTAATTTGGTATCTTAAGATCGAGACCTTTAAAAGTGTGCGTATTAATAATTAATAAAACATAACATATTCATTCATTAGAAAACCTTAAAATTACTCAAAGAATGCCCAAATGCCATGAAGAAATCACACGAGACTTAGGATTGGATGCGATGGAAAGTTTGGATAGTCATTTAATTTTAAGTCTGCATGCAAAATGTCATAATTTTTAAATGACATTATGAGATGATTCATGATTCCTAATGATACGCTTGAGAATTCTAAGTGTGATGAACACTTTTTGTGAGACAATTTAATGTGCAAGCTAAAACTCAAATGACATGACCTAAACATATATGCAAACCTTGCAACATGCGGTTCTATTATCTAGAAAGCATGATCGTAAGAGTTGATCTTTAGACGACTCAAACAAGCATGGAAATGTGCACATATGACAAGATTTCATTTCAATATTAAGTTTACAGAACAAGCATGATTTTAGCTATCTTCAAGACATGCATAAATCCTACCAAAAATTTCACATACAAAGCATATGATGATGAATATTTCTCATTAAGAGATCAAAACTTAATTAATATCACATGAGTTGTGGCAAAAATGACAAAATAGACCAATCTACATGTCCAACACATATTGCCACAGTACATTTTACTCTAACGTATGAAATTAACTCACTTTACTAATGTAAAAACCTTACAAAACATACATCAATTGAACATATATATCATGTATTTCAACTTTCATGAAGGATTTGAGACCAAATATGTGCATTTATAGGCTCAATTTTATCCAAATAAATCTCGGACTAATGTAGAATAGACTGACCTATGTTCAGATCTAAGCAATTTTGAGCTACCTAAATATGTCTAAAAATTTTGAAAAAAAATACAAGACATGCAACACCTGTACAAGAAAATTTTATGATGGAAAATTGTTCCAAAATTCAACACAAAAATCAATACAAAAATAGCAAAATCAAAGATTGATATGGAACAGATTGACCTAAGCCTAGATCTAAGTAGGTTTGACCTAGTTGAACAGATCCAAAAATCATGAAAAAATTACAGAAGATGTACAAGACAATTTGGAACAAAACTCGTGGAGAAGATTTCATCAAAAGTTGATCATGAAAGTCGGTGCAAAAATAACAAAGTCAGAAGGTGGAATAGAATTAGAACTAAACTATTGCAGAATCGTTAATCTTCGGAGGTGTTTTTCGAGGATCAAACGACACTCGATTAGGGCGTGTGACTTATTGTTTCGAAGCTTGAGATGTCTATTATATAATCCTAAGATGACTCAAGTTGAAACGAGGTCGTTTTAAACCTCGTTTTGGGCAAAATAGTGACCTATGTACATGCCTACGAAAATCATAGATTATGCTCAAAATCATAATTATCAACAAATCATTGCAACATTCATACTCATCAATCTTAAGCATGTAAAAACTCCTAATCTTGAATCTCAGCCCCGATCGATTAACTTAATCTCGTTTAATCGGATTTGAGTTTCGAATCGTTATCGCGATCAATCAGATCAAACTGTCGGATAACGATTGGGACTCCAAGAATGTAGATTAGGTCACTACTGCTCGGATTGAGATCAATCGAACGACCCGCTCAAGGAAAAAAGGAAGAAATGGTCCAAAATGGATCGGTCTTGACTCACTGGCGAAGATCAGGTTGCCGGTGAAAATCCGGCAACCGATCTAACCTCCTCTGTCCACGGCAAGGTCAAAGACCTCTGCTACTGCAGATCATTAGCAATTTGAAGGCGTGGGATCTCCGGCGACCATTGGTTCGAGCCTAGAACGAGACCGGTCCAAGAGATGAATCGAATCTAGAGAGAGAAAGCATGCGATCTGTTTGGACAGGAGTTTAGAGGGAGAAAAGAGAGAGAGAGAGAGAGAGAGATGGGGAGAGAGAAAAATTTCGTGCAAAATGAACCCCTCAGCTGAAAATAGAAGATATTTCATTTATATACTCCCACATTAAGCGATTTTAGCCGTTGGTTAGACCTGACGGCCAAAATTTCGATCCAATGATCAAAAATCCATTTCGAACATTATATCATGATCTCGAGGTTTTGGGTAATTGGTCTAGTGGGTTTGATTTGCAAAAAACCAAGCCAAAATCGGGAATTGCGTCAAAATGTCTAATTAGCGGTTAATTTGCAATTTGACGAAATTTGACGAAATTCAAGGACCAATTTCTAAATTTTTGGGAAATTGAAGATGTAGAAGTGAAATTAGGATTGAGTGGGTTCTAGAACCGGTGGTCGGAGGCCAAGAATTTAGTAGTGGAGAGTGACTAAAGTAGTTCGTTTAAAGTTTGCATAATAGAATCTGTCGATTTGGTGATTTTTCATGTTTTTGTTCTGTTTTTTGTGAGAGTGACCGGAATGGCTTTGTTCTGCAATTGAACGAGTAAATGCTACTGTTGCTTTACAAGCCCACATTTCATAAGATTGTTAGCGAATCGGTCTGTACAGCACTTTAGGGCGGATTCTTACCTTGCATCTATGTTGAACTGTGCATTCCTAATTGTATACGGCTTAGTCCATTCGGACAACAAGCTCTTTGTGTTTGTCAACATTGTTGGCATTGTGTTGCAGGTGGCTTACCTACTCGTTTTTCTTTGGTACGCTAATATCAACACAAATGTATAATTTATTATTTCATTTTGTCACTTTAAGTTCTTCATTTGTGCATTTCATAATATACCCGTTCCTTTTGTAGAAGAAGGTAGGCTATTGGCTCGGTGCAGCATTTGCCTTCTTCGCTGCATATTCAGTGGTGTTCCTACTTGCTGTATATGACTCCAAGAAGAGAATAGTCGCCTTTAGAGTCATTTGTGCCGTGTTCAACATCGCCATGTATGGCTTTCCACTAGTGATCTTGGTATGTATGCTGCTTTTCTCATTTTTTTTTTTGTTAACAATCTCAATGTTTTGCCAATTTCTTTGCATTTAGCAAATGCAGAAAAGGGTAATCGGCACGGTTATTGTCGAATTTATGCCATTCTATCTCGCGTTGGGCCTCCTCCTCAATAGTGGTGTGTGACTGGGCTATGGGGTAATCAATTTCGACATTTATCGCATGGTAATAGGCATAGAACTTTGAATTATTTTCATTTCTTTTTCATTTAAGGTCAAGTTTAACACTATTATCGAATAACCCTGTAGATTGTAAATGGTTTTGCGCTACCGCTTAGTCTCTTACAGATTCGAATATACTACTACTTGCAATTTTCAGAGTTTTTGGAGTTGTCATCCCTAGAGCAGTTCCATCCCTACTTGCAATCTTCAGAGTTTTTTTCCTAGGCTTTATCAATTGAATAGTAACACTTGCAATTTTAGAGTTCTTTTCCTAGGCTTTGTCAACTTAATAGTAACAAGGCTTCACTTCTGTATTGATGGAACCAACTGTGTTTGCTGTGTTTTAATTGAGATGTGTTCTCTTGTAAACTAGTTTGCTGTGTTTTCATGGAGATGCGGCGAGTCAATCTAGAGAAGATGCAAGGCTGAGTGTTGCTTGGGCTTTGCATTGTTGCTATACCTAATGCACAACATGATCTCGGGAAGAATCACATGACAAATGAAGAATATTGAAATCACACGAAAATGACACTCCAAGTTTGAAAACTTGATGAAAGACTCACTTCTCATATAATATAGCGTAATTTATGGATAGTTATGACTTTTCCTCATAAGTTAACATAAGGAAATAGAGAATGTGTTCGTACATTGTACCACTAACATCATCACTCAATTTGGCTAGTGTTCTGTTACGCTAACTAAGGAACGAGCAATCATCTAAAACCAATCACTCTAACTGCTGGAAGATGTTAAACGGAGATGCTCGAGAATCATAGCTACCAAATAGAATTGGATGATCATTGTACAAATTTGAAAGCTACAAACATTGTTAAAGATCTATCATTATAAGCCGACCGCATGTGACGTTAATGCAGTTTAATAACTCTGTTGAAATCTGCATAAAGCATATGCAAAATGGAATGACGAGAACTAGAAAAGCATTTGGTAGTGCTTCAAATGAGGGGTTTTTGAGTCTAAAAATAGAAGAATAAGAAGCTTCTTCCGCTCAAAGAATGATTGGAGACGCCAGTATTGTAGACCAGCCACATATAAGCAAATTAAGAGCGAGAGGAAAGGTGCCCATCTTGGAGTTGGTCAGCCAGTTTTACTGTGGCATCTCTTCCTCCCTGTAAAACACAACCAGAGTGCATGTCGAAGAGTTTTCCTTTCATGTACCAATTGTCACCATGTGGCAATAGAGAAATAGTCTAATATCTAAGTATCAAATAAGTATTCAATGCAATGCCATGAATTGAAGAGTATCTGCTAAGCTTGTACATAGCAGAAGTTCTTCATTGTCTCCGTCCTCTTTTGCTGTAAAATTGCACGAGCAAGTTGAGAGTTTTTGCATCCAATTGGCTGATAGATCTAGGCATTTTTTTTCCAGAAGATAATCTATACATTTGACAGAAGGATAAGATGTAGTACAAATCCTCTTGATTATAGCAGACAGGATGGACAAAGACAATTTTTGCCCCCAATGAACCATTTAATCAACCAATCTCAATGCGTATTTTAGATTTCCATGCCTACACTGTTCCATCACAAGCGAGTTAAAATCAGGAAGAAAAGAGTCATTGAGGATCCCATTTATCTTTTGTCAAACTCATCAATATCTGCATCCAAATAAAGTCCATTGCCAAGAGTATCATAGAACTCTGTCCTTGAAAATTTGGCATCACTGTCTCTCTTCAACTTAACATCTAGTGGACCGAATCCCAATATTGTGAAAGCCTTTGAAAGTGGATCCTCAGTAGAAGAAAGCTGAATGAGATGAAGTTTCATCATTCTGTCGACAACAGTCCTAACTTCATCAAATTTTCTACCTTTACAATACCTTGCTAAATATTTTTTGTAAGTTGAAACATTGGGTGTTGCACATTCCTCTATCATCTCATCGAGAATATGACGCGCATGCTCCCACATACCATCTTTAAAACTGCACTAATTATAGCGTTATATGAACATATATTTGGTTTGAAAACTCTTCCCAATACTTCCGCCAAATAAACAAGAGCACCTTCCAGATTCCCTTCACGACAGCACCAACCTATTAAGATACCAAAGGTTATTTCGTCAGGCTTGAAACCTAACTTCTCCAATTTACGTCTAAACAGGTTTGCCCTCTCTGAGCCAAAATTCAAACAGAGAGTATTTATCATCCTATTGCCAGCTTGAAGATCTGGTCCATGGTTCAACTCAACAAAGAAACTCGGCAGATCTTCAAAGTCTTTCTCCTCGCAATATGCACAAACAATTTCATATAGAACTGAGCTACAAGGCTCATATCCACAACCAGTAGCCTTCTTGACGAGATTTCTCGCTTCTTGAATTTTGCCTTCTTCGCAAAGTAAGGGGGTGCATGACAAAATTTCTGTACCAGAAATAGTTTCTGGAACAGAAATAGATTTTTCTAGTTCTATTTCTAAAAGAATTTCTAAAAAAAATATCGTTTGATAACGACATAAAATTTCTACTCTAAAAATATAAATTCGTTTGATAACGACACAAAATTTCTTCCTTTCGGACGGCAAAGGCGACGACCGGCGCGACCTTTAATATAAAAAATAAAAATAAAAATGATTTATTAACAAAAATAAATAAATAAGTAAATAAATAAATAAATAAATAATAAAAATAATAAAAATAAAATAAGAATATCATTTTATTTTAAAATAAAAATATCCATAAATATAAATTTATTTTATTTTATTTTATTTTACGAATAAATTTATTTTAAATTTATTTGGCAAAACACTCAAGACAGATAAAAATAAATTTATTTTAATAAAAATAATTTATTTTTATTTATCATAAATAAATTAGTTTTAATAAATTTAATAAATTTTTTTTAATAAACTAAAAATAAAATGATAAATAAAAAAATTATTTATTTTTAATTTATTTTAATAAATTTATTTTTATTTTTAAATGAATAAAATGAATATATTTATGTTTATTTTTAATAAAATGATATTTTATTAAATTTATTTTTAATAAATAAATTTAATCGAAATAAATTTATTTATTAAAAATAAAAATAATATTTACAATAAAAATAAAAAATAAAAAATAAAAATGAATAAATGATATTTTTATAATAATTTTTATTTTTAAAATGATATTTATTTATTTTTAAGGATTTTTTAAATTTATTCGTAAAAATAAAAATAAATATCATTTTATTTATTGAATACATTTTATTTTAAAATGATATTTATAAAAATAATTTATTTGGCTACCGGCGGTGGCGGTGGTCGGCGAGCGGTTGGCAATTGACGGACGGTGGTTGGCGGTAACAGATAAAGGACCGGTTGACGAACGATGAGAAAATTTTTATTTCTTATTTCTATGCCATAAATCGAAATAGAAAATTTCAACTTTTGATTTTATTCCAAACCTATTTTTGGAATATAAATCTATTCCAGAAATAGAAAAACGGAATAAGTTTATCAAACGGTTTACGTTCAAAATTGGTTTGGAATAGAAAAATTGTTTATGGAACGTAAATTGGTGGTTGTCATGCACCCCTTAAGAGTGCGTTTGGTAACGTTTTGTTCAAAAATTGTCCAGAAACAAAAAAAAAAAAAAAAAACTATTTATGTTCCAAGGAACAATTTTTATCGAGAGAAGTGCCAAAAAGTCCTAAACTTTTTGTCTTTATGCCGATTTAGTCATAAACCTTTTTTTGGTGCCGATTCGATTATAAACTTTTTTACGTTGTGCCGATTCAGTCCTTTCCGACCAATTTTGGCCGGATTTTGTTGACTGGATGCAGCCTGGCCGACATGGCCTAATCGGTGCCGACGTGGACAACTTTTAATAATATTTTAATATTTTTGAATTTTTGAATTTTTTTTTTTTATTTTTTTATTTTTCCTCTAGCAGTCACCGAGGTCCGGCGACCGGCCAAAGGCGAAGGCCGGCGAGGGCGAGGCCGACCTCACCGGCCACCTTGCGGGCGAGGCCCTCGCCCATGGCTAGCGAGGGCAAGCCTCGCCCATGGCCGGATATGGCGAGGTCGAGCCTCGCCCATGATCGGATCTCGGCGAGGTCGAGCCTCGCCCATGGGCGAGGCTCGCCTCGGATCCGGCGAGGGCGAGCCTCGCCCATGGTGGCGAGGGCAAGCCTCGCCCATGGTCGGATCTTGCGAGGTCGAGCCTTGCCGACCATGGGCAAGGCTCGCCTTGTTAGATCCGGCGAGGGCGAGGCTCGGCCATGGCCGATGAGGCTTGACCCTCGCCCGTGAGGTGGCCGGCAAGGTCGGCCTCGCCCTCGCCGGCCGTCGCCCGGCCAATCGCCGACTTCGGCGACCACTGGAGGAAAAAGACAAAACGAAAAAGAATAAAAGAATGAAAAATAAAAACAAAAAAACAAAAAAATTCAGAAATATTAAAATATTATTAAAAGTTGTCAATGTTAGCACCGACAAGGGCCACGTCGTCAGCCCGGCCGGCGTCCAAATCATCAAAATCCAGCCAAAATTGGCCGAAAAGGACTGAATTGGCACAACGTAAAAAATGTTTAGGACTGAATCGGCACAAAGGCAAAAGGTTTAGAACTTTTTAGCACTTCTCCCATTTTTTATCAAAAGAACGCGTTTGGTAAACTTGTTCTGGAATAAAAAAGAATAGAAACATGTTTGGTAAAATTGTGTAATTTTTTTGTTTCTTTTAATTTTTTAATATTTTTATTTTAGTTTTCCTTTTTTTTTTTTTTTTTTTTTCATTTCTTCCTTTTGGCTGGTGGTCGGCCTCGGCCAAAGAAAAAAATAAGAAGAAAAGAAAGAGAAGAAAAAAACGAGGAGAGAGAAAAATTGTTTCTTGAAAGTATTCCAGAAACAAAAAACAATTTTTTTTTTGTTTCTTGTTTCTATTCTAAATTTGTTCTTGAGAACAAAAAAATAGATTTGGAACAAAAACCCAAACAAACACATTTATGTTCTTTTTTTGTTTCCCGGAACAAAAAAACAAAAATTGTGTTCATAAACACACACCAGGAACACAAACAAACATGCCCTAAGTGTAGCTCACTACTCTCCTACATGTCTCTATCTTTGGTTACGCTACAATTTTCTATTTTATCCTTTTTTATAGAGCAAGCAGGTCATCCTATAGCTAGAGTGAACTTGTCATGCTTAAATTGTCTTCCCTTAGGATCCTATTGAAAACATCCTTTAAGATCATTTGCAATTCTATTTTAATAGAAAATTAAATTGTTCTGAGCAAATCTTTTGCATTACCAATTGTCTTGTGTTCATAAGTGTTGAATAAGCCTATACCCCATGGATTTTTGATGTCATTTGCTTGAAGGTTTGATAAGTTTGTGCAAATAAGTGCACCAACTTTAGAATCGTCTCCATCCCTAGTTGTTTCGTCCTTGCCCATTTTACCAGGTAATGTTTGCCCTTCTTTTTGCAGTTAAAAAAAGCTTAAAAGATCAATGCACCTATATATTTACTATCAACTTCCTCATATTGTGAGTTAAAAACTAATGAAATTATTTGCTACAATTTCCAACCATCCATCTTTGACTAAATATTATGTTAAATTTTCCATGGCCATCTTAGAATATCTTAATTAGTTAAGTCCTCATAAAAGTCTAGTTTTATCCAAACATGAATTGTTAAGTCTCCACTAACACTTTTATAATTAAAGAAAAAGAATTTGGGCATAGAAATTTTAGGGTAGTATCAAACACATTTATGTTCTTTATCTGTTTCGATAATAGAAATTCTAGGTAGTTTACTACATGCGTTCTTTTGCTCGGAAAATTGCTCGAGGAATAGAAATAAAAAATACTATTTATGAACATAAATTATTCTCAGGAACAAAAATATTAGCAAACACACCCTTAAATTTCATGGTTTTTTCTTTTTTGTTGGTCATGATCTATTCATAATCTAACTCTCAGACTTTTGCTCTGCTTTCTTACAAAGCATGAGAGTCGAAATCCATACTTGATGTTAAATCGTTCTCACCCCAACCCTTCTAAAAAAGTGGGGATTCGAATCCCTTACCTACCCCTTCTCATGTGGAAATGGTGGCAACCCTTGTGGTTCAGGTGGTGCATTAATGTGATGATGATGAATGAAGCTTGATCAATGTGAGATTATCCGTGCAATTAAATGGGTCGACAACTATTCAATAGTTGGAAGAGTTTCAAATCTTATGTGGGAAATCCTTTTGTTGATGTAGAAATTTGAATACTCGTCGAGAGACGTGATAAGCATCATGTCTACTATAAAAGTAGCCGTATGGGAGACTACTGCATGAAATTTCAAAAGATCGTACACATAAGATCCATCTATATGATATATATAATGTATAAAATTATAGCTAAGTACTCTATCGACATTTATAGATATATTATAATGAGCACAACCTCATATTGTATTTTATTTTTATACAGTTTGATGTTTGAAAAGAACACTTATTAGTTGATTTTTTTTTTTTTACAAAAATTGATAAATTACAATGTTCTTCTCCTTTTTCCTACATATTTTGATTGTCGAGATCAATTCCTCCTTATCATGTCAAAGTTCTACGAGACTTCTACAGTGAACAATATATGATAATGTACGTACATACGCAAGCAAGCTAACCTTACATAGGCAAAAAACTTCATGCTTAAAACATATGTGATTAAGCAATATCAAGAATACTAATTAACTACATAACCAAGTTTATTCAACCCTTTTATGGCAACTATAAATATCCATAGAGTACCCTACAAAAAAAGACAAGCCAGAGAGATCTTCACACCGAAGATTATGGACATGTCGAGATCCAAAATCTAACTTAATATGAAAAGATCAAGTAATGCTCGGGTATTAGGACTCATCGCGTACTTCTTTCCATCACCCTTGATTAAAAATAACTTACACTACTGTAGCCCCTTTATTCAAATAAATCTGAAGTTAGAACCCCTCAGGAAAAGCGTGGTGCTCAGAAAAAATAAGTCATAATACTTTCCCACCAGTGATATTCACTGCAGAGGAAGAGGGTCAAAAAGACACACAAGTCACCGCTAATATTACAACTTGCATCTAACACCAAGGGCCAATTCATACCACGTATCAGCGTGTCCATCTTCACTTGCCATCAACAAACTTCTGACTCTGTGAAATATGATGCAGGAAAAGCAGCATTCCCCTCGATCACAAAGGGAGGGAGGTCTTCACTTGCCATAACCAAACTTCTGACTCAGTGAAATATGATACAGGAAAAGCAGCATTCCCCTCAATCACAAAGGAAGGGAGGGAGGGGGAGGGGAGGGCGGTGGTGTGGGGTGTGGCGGGGCGCGGGGCGGGGGGAGAGAGAGACAGAGAGGTCTCAGTAACCTTTTATCTTGCAAAAAGGCAGCTATTAAGTATGATCACTCCATGCAAGTTTCGAGGAGAGACAACAAAAATCCAGGCTGGCGTCTGTGCTAGATGTCCTGATGAAGATATTTTGTTTTCAACTGAGCAGTTGAACGGACATAAAGAAGTTTCATAGCAGGACAAGACAAACAGCAGAACTTTAATGTGCACATCACCTTACCTGACCTTGTACCGTTAACAGAAACAGAGGCTGTGGATGGCGAGATACCGACGGCAGCGATCCTAGTGTCGGTCCCGATAATCCCATAACCGGTTTCTCGAGCCTGATGCAAAGAGTGAACGATGCATTCATCTGCTTGCTCAGTTCATCTGCCTTGGCCGCCACTTCCTCTACCTTTTCCTTATAACAGCCTGTGAATTTGTTGAACTCATTATCCAGCCTCCTGAAAAACAAGAGCTCGCACTCACCTCCCACGACAGACGACCCAGAAACATGGTCCGGTACCTCCCACGATCTGATCCCTCCTCTCAGACCGCGCTCACTATTATCACTTCTTCGCCTTCCCTAGTTTTCTTGGGAAAGTTCTGGGCGTCCTGACTGCTTGGCCGCTGAAGGCTCGGTAGAGTGACCCCCTTTTCTGTAAAGGGGCCTGCGAGGTGGCCCGTTGGTGCTCTCGGGGATGGCCGCGAATACAGCTGTTGATGGCGCAAGATGTCCTTCAAGATCAACTTTAGAAAGTTGTGATCCATGTAGGCGACTTGCCATTCCGGCAGCATTTGGGACTCAAAACCTTTTCCAAACTTCATCTTATGCTTACTATTCAAATGTAGGTTCACACAGTACAGCTTCTTCAGCCGAACATGAATGAAGCTGTGAGGAGTTGTGAACTGTAAAGTATTGATCAAGGGAAATAGTACTTGGCCCTTACTATATATGGAGAGGTTAGGCAATGAAGAATGGAGAACATGAAACAATAGCAACGTGTGAGAACAAGAACAAGTCTCAAAGAACAATATGGGATTGGTCACCTTACTTTGGATGTTTATTCTCATGCCCTTAAATATGACTTTATTTTAACGGTTCCACTAACACATATGATATAATTATTGATGAGATGATTGTTTTTTGGTATTTATAAGTGAACTCACCTCAGGGACACAACTATCATCACTCTGACCATGTCTTTTTTTTAGCCAAACTCTGACCATGTCGACTCGGGCAAATTTATGCATTCTTTACTTACTCCACTCTTCGCGATGCATAACGGGATATCCGCATTTTACATACTAGCAGTACCTTTACGCATTCTTCTATTTTAACCAAAAAAAAGAAAAAAAGAAGAAGAAAAATGAAACGCGTCGATATTCGGAAAGGCAAAATTTAAGAAGTTCCCTGATATTTCATCAACGAAAAATCTGTTTCAAGTAGGCAAAATTTCCAGCACTCTAATTATTTGTGACTGTCGTATGGCCATGATATTCGAGCGAACAGTAAATATCTGGATAAATCGCTTTGGCAAGTAGAAACTGTTCCAGCGACATTCGAATGAGCTCGCCATCAACCAAAGGCTCCAGCTCCCGCACCAGAGAATCCTCCTGTGGTAGTCACCCGCCAGAGAAAGCTCCCAATTCCAGAACAATGAAAAAGGTCATATGGCCATAAAAAGGGCATGATGAACAATAAAAAGGGCATAATTTCATTTGTCAAACGGCAAAAAAAAAAAAAAAAGCAAACCGTCTTTGGGCAAGCAAAAGCATACACGCGGCTCAAAATGAACTAACTTGTAATTGAACACAAGATTTCATTCAATCAGCTTCCCCATCTGCGTATATACTATCCTCACAAGCAACGTTGACTGTACAACCATCTAGAATGTGTAAGTCAGGATAATCATCTCTCCGCACATCATTATATTAACAGCGTCGGCGCCAGTGAAATAGAGTTATTTCAATCCTAGTAGTGGAGTGTGTCTCTGCAGATTGCATCCCACCCCGCGACCAGAGGTGCAAGCTCCCCTGCAGAAGTGGGCGTGCACGACATGCTGTGGCCGATGCAAGTGCGTGCCTCTGGGGGCACGTACGGGAACCCAGAGATGTGCGGGAAGTGCTACGTACAACCAGACCGGACCACCCGCGGCAACTGAATCAGCGATGAAGTATAATTATGGAGATTAAAAATATTCCTATTAGAAATATCATTAGATATTAAGAATTTTATTTAATATTTTGTTATTCTCTAAGATAGCTAATTCGCATATTATCTGGATAAAAATGTCATTCTCTAATAATGTGTATATTATTGAAGGAAACATGGGTTGAAGAGGATTTTAGTATCTAATAAAGTGTATATTATTGTGGGATTGTTGAGGGTAGTGTTTTGAGATTCGAACGCTGTTGGTATTTAGATGCCCATTTTAGCATTGCTTTGCAAAACAAGTAGTAGAAAACCACAACATCGTCCCAGCACTCTTTCGCCATTGAATCTCGTATTCGATCAAAGCTTAAAGGCGCATCATGCTGCCTCCCTCGGCCTCTCCGGGGCCTTCTCCTCCATCCTAATCATGGTGGCTCCTGAGGTTGCTAGCATGCGGCGGCGGCGTGCTCACCCCCTCGCCATGGCTGGCTACATCTTTGGTTGTGGTCAGTGTCGTAACTGCACGAATCGGGCTCTCTTTGATCGTGTCATTGAGTGGCATCGCCGCAACGTGGAGAAGTTCGATGTCGATGAGTGCGCGATTTGCTTGGAGAGCCTTGAGGAAGGGGCGAGTGTCGTGCGCTTAAGAAGTACAACCACAGGTTCCACGAAAGTTGCATCAAGGAATGGCTCTTGAGAAATCAGCATTGCCCACTTTGTTGGGGCTCGGTCCGAGCAAGGCAGGTGGCTAGTGTTAGGCCGGCTCCTGCCAATTCCTAGATCGACTCTTATAAATTCATGGTATAGTCCAATTAATGGCATGTCGAGATTTCCCTTTTATATTTTGATATTGTTTCCTGAAAGCTTTATCATTCTTTGAGACTCAATTGATGCCACCATGGTCAAATTCCCTTTTGTTATATTTTCTCCAACTAAATTTAAATTTCATGTGAGCAATACAATTTTTAGAATAATTTTCTATGTCCAGAGATATTTGATAATCTTGTTGATTCTCTATATCTTTTAAGATTATTTGTATATCTTGATTGATATGTTATCATAGATAGTTTTCTAATAAAGACTATGAATAGACTCATATATTTTTTATCAATATATATTAAAATATACATAAATTCCTCAATTCTCTCTTCCGCATTATTATATTCCTAATTCTCAGGAAAGGAGGCAACCCTATTGTATCCTCAGTGCACCCATTGCCGCACCATCACTAAGTTGAGCTTTTCTTTTCCATGAGGCATTTTTTCGACACCGCAAAGATGCGACTAAACAAAACCTGGCTTATTCCGTTTGCTATCACGTTGGCTGCATCAGCCACGTTTCTTCAGTTGTTGAATCGACAACAATGTTGATCGTAAATCAGACATACTATTCGACAACAAAGTCGACCACAAAAGACGAATGCTGTTAAGGCCAACTCTCAACTTTTCGCTTCTGCTTTCGAGTCCGCCACCTCTAACTCGCTGCCTTCGAAATTTCTTACAGTTGTCTCTCATATGGCTATGAGTATTCAAAATTTTAAATTAAAAATAGTCTATTTCTACTTTAACAAATGGATTTCCCACATAAGATTCGAAACTCTTCCAACTAGCGAATAGTCGTCGACCCATTTAATAGCACCGATAATCTCACATTGATCAAGCTTCATTCATTAAAAATAATGCGGTGAAAAGAACACTTATTAGGATATTATTTCTACGAAAATTAATAGTTATGATTTTCTTCTTGAAGGATTTGATCATGGGCCTAAGTCGGCCCGGCCCACGGGAATTAGGCCCGTGGAAATGGGAAGCTATAAAGGGATGAGAAAGTGAATGAACGCACCTTTCGCATTAATACGTTCAGATTTCTCTCCCAAGAAGCTCTCTCTCTCCAAGACGAAGAAGCGACTCCGTCATCCCTCTCCCGACGATTCTTCGACATCGGATCGAACCGGACCTCAATTCTCTTCCTCTTTGTGGCGTTGGTGTCTAATCTCGTGGCCAACAAGGTACGCTCGAATCCGTGGTGTGCTTTTTGATCGGTGATACGTTAGATTCCCGGGCTTATCTTCCGCATATGATTTAGGGGTTCGGTTTAGGTGCCGAATCCGGTTTTTAGGGATCCGACCGACCCAACATTGGTATCAGAGCCAGGTTAGCGTTTTCCCGACTTATATGATGTTTTATGATGTTGTATGATGTTTCATGATTGATTTTTTCGCAAATGAACTTCGGCCGTACGGATCGGGGCAAGGAATCCCGACACCCGAGTGTTGTTCGCCCAATTTTTCGATTTTTCGTAAGTCGAAATGAAAATCTGAAGGCACAGGGGGAGGAAGGCGACGCCGAGACGAGTCCGGCGATGTGTCGCGCGCCGCCGGGGGGACGCGCACGCGCCCACACGCGCGGCCGTGGCCGCGCGCGTGGGCGCGACGCGCCCCGCGCTGGTTCGTCAGCCCGGCGGCACACGCGCCGGTGACAAACCGGGCGCTGCGAGCCGCCGCCGGCGAATCGGCACGCGCCGGTCCACGGATCGACACGTGGTGACGTCGGCATGACGTCACCTAACGATCGGTAACCGCCGTGGTGACGTCATCGCCGACGTCATCGCCGACAAGCGTCTTGGCCGGACGGGCCACCGGCCGGCGACCCGACCGGGCGATCCGACCCGACCCGCGGACGCCGGCACGCGTGCGCACGTGCCGGCGACGTCGCGACACGTCGCCCCACGCACGCGCGCGGCACGTGCGGTCGTCGGTCCGACCGGTCCGACCGGGTGACCGGCCCGACCGTCTGACCGGCCCGACCGTTGACCGTTGACCGTTGACTTGACCGTTTGACCGTTGACCGCGACCGTTGACTTGGCCGTTGACCGGCCGTTGACCGTTGACCCGAAAAAAAAAAAAAAAAAAAAAAAAAAGGAAAAGAATTTGTTTCTTTTTCAATTATGTCTATGTGGATTATATGTAATCCATTTTTTTGTTCTGCATTTGTTGCAGGAACAATGCCTCTCCGAAAGCCACGCGCATCTGTGCGCACAATGTCAAATGAACAAAAGGAAAGGCTTTCAAGGTTGATAACCGATTTGAGTGGTTATCGATGGGAGAGTGACGACATAATTGATCATGTCATAGAGGTCAACAACAAAATTCAGGAAGTCATTTGGAACGGTTATCCAATGCGAGATATTCAGATGATGCGATTCTTTATGAACACTCTTCCACAAGGATGGCAAGGAGTGTTGAATCGCCTACGGGAGGTCAAAGGATTTACTAGCTATAAGGCGCTAGTAATGGAATTCGTAGATGAATACCATCGGGTTGGAGCCACAAAGACGCGACCCAAGGAATGACTTCGATTGGGCCAGGACTCGAATGTGCGAAGGAGAAATCCTAAGGGATATCCGTCTGTTTTTTCCGTGGCTGTCAAGAATGCCCGAGAATTTTACGAGAAAAAGAAAAAGAAATTGACCATGTAGCTGCTTTCCCTATTAGTTGTATGATGCCTCGTTTATAGATGTTATGGCTTGTCTTTATTTAAAGTTCTTGGTGGACATCTTATGTAAAGTTTAACTTGATTGTTGTTGATATAACAACCTATTTGTTAGCAATATTGTGTGAAAGCATTATTATTATATTGTATGTCAATTATCTCCGTGATTGCTGGTTGTGTGGGTAGTTAGTTTGTGGGTAGTAATAGAAGTTTTTGTAACTTCCTAGAATTAATTTTGCATATGACAATCAAATTAATGATAGTTTTAAGTTATTTTTGGAGGATGATTGGAAACATAGTGACCTTTTGATTCTAAAACCTTACTTAAAATTATTAAATAATATGATGGGTTTTGTGCAAAATAGATGCATAAGTGATAGGCATTAATAACTCGTGCATGTATGACATGTGTTCGAGATCAATGGCTTCAGTCACAAAGAGCATAGTTGCCGAGCCGAACAAAGGTGAAAAGCTCAATGATGACAACTATGAAATTTGGCAAATGAAAATTCAATGTGTGATGGAAAAGCAAAAGGCACTAAAAGCTCTTGACCATGTTTTGGAAGACCTAGAGGATGTTGTGCGTCACCTTGAGCTAGCGAGATCATCGCCTCGAGGCATTAGAGCGGGAAACAGATATTTTACGTGTCGCTTTAAGCTCAGAAGGGGCTTCATGCTCTAAGCGCAAGCGCATTGATTCGTTCAATATGTGGAAATGCAAGGGATCAAGTCCTCCTTGCAAGAAACCAAGAATTAGCCAACAAAAGAGAGGAAAACGTCCTCATGTGAAAAATATCTCAAGGGTGAAATGTTACAAACCGCGACCAAAAGGGTCACTATGCCCGCAATTGTCGCGAGCCAAAGAAGGTACACACCCTTTGTACAATTGGGAACTTTGCATATGTGTCAAGTTCGTATTCTTGACTTGAATCTAATCCTCTCCTGTTGATTCAGGAGCGACAGACCATGTAGCGAAGGCTAGAGGATCCTTCGTGGAATTCGACGAGTACCTACCGGAACTAAGTGGATCTATGTGGGAAACAACTCAGCTGAAGTGAAAGGAATTGGCACATGTCGAATATGCGTGATGGACGCACTTTGTTCCTTCATGATGTGTTGTATGCTCCGGAGATTCGCGGAATTTAGTGTATTAGTGTTGGTTAAATTAGGTTTTAATGTGAACTTCCATAATAGAGGTGTAGATTTGTATTTGGATACAAACTACTATGGTCATGGTTATTTTCGGATGGTTTCATTGTATTAAATATTGATTATGTTAATACAAATGTTTGTTATTCCTTCTCACGTCTCCTAATTCATATGATAATGATGTGAAAGTATGGCATGCTAGACTTGGTCACATTGGCCAACAAGCGTATGAAAAGACTGGCCAAAGAGGGCTTGTTAGGCAATATTGAAAAAGTCGATTTGCCCATCGTAAGCATTGCCTAGAAGGGAAAACGACAAGGAAACCATTTGGAAAAGGTAAAAGAGCTGAATTTCCTCTACATTTAATCCATTCTGATGTTTGTGGTCCAATGAATGTGAGAGGAAGGCATGGGGCTGTTTATTTCATCACTTTCATAGATGATTATACTCGATTCGGATATGTCTATTTGATTTCTCACAAATCTGAAGCAATAAGTTGTTTCAAAAGGTTTATGAACCTGATAGAGAATCAATTAGACAAGAAAATAAAAGTATTGAGATCCGATCGAGGACGAGAATATTTATCTGATGAGTTTCAGAAAATTATGTGATGAAAAAGGAATAGAAAGACAGTTATCTATTCCATATACTCCTCAACAAAATGGTGTTGCAGCTAACTATCAGAGAAGAAACAGTAACCCTACCGAAATGGTTAGGTCCATGATGGCGCATGCTAACTTGCCTATCACCTTTTGGAGTGATGCGTTGTTATCGATCGACGAGAATATTTATCGCCTATATGCTTTAACTGAAAGTGCCTTCCAAATCAGTTACTTCCATTCCATATGAGTTATGGACATATGAGTAGAAAACCGGACTTAAGTTTTCTTAAGCCATGGGGTTGTGCTGCCTATACACATGAGTCCTCTCACAAGTTTGGGAAATTGGGTCCCCAAAGGAAAGAAGAGTATTTTCATAAGATACTCGGAACACTCAAAAGGGTATGTGTTCATAGGTGAGCAGGAAAGTGGGAGTATAACTGAATTTGAATCACGGGATGTCACATTTTTAGAGGATGAATTTCCTAAGAAGGGCGAAATAGGGGATGACAACTCCCTATTTGAAACCTCGG
Source organism: Eucalyptus cloeziana (assembly GCA_014182715.1). NCBI lineage: Eukaryota > Viridiplantae > Streptophyta > Magnoliopsida > Myrtales > Myrtaceae > Eucalyptus > Eucalyptus cloeziana. Next base: position 24,969,962 of record CM024642.1, read on the forward strand.
AACAAGAAAATGATCTTGGTGGAGTTTGTCCAAGTGGGAGTAATATGAGAAGTGATGAATTGAATTCAACTCATTCTCAATTGCAACCACATAATGAGACGACATCATCATTATCTAATCACAGTGGGAGCATAATGGGGAATGATGTGCAAAGTGTACAAACTCCCATACGGCGAACAAGTCGTCAAAGCATTCCCCATCGACGTTTTGACATTGAAGGGGAAACTTTTATGGTTGCTCCACAAGATGAGGATGAGCCTAGAAATATTAATGAGGCTCTAAATTGCCCTAGTAAGGAAAAATGGATTCATGCAATGGAAGAGGAAATGGAGTCAATGAAATCAAACCAAGTCCTGGAACTGGTTGATCTTCCAAAAGGACGCAGAGCTATTGCGAACAAGTGTGTTCTCAAAAAAGCGAAAGGTTCATGGCTCGATAGAAAGGCATAAGGCTCGCCTTGTTGCGAAGGGGTATAATCACCGGGAAGGAATTGATTATGAAGATACGTTTCTCCCCCGTAGTGAGATTTACCTCGATTCGCATTATTCTGGCAATAGTATCTAGTATGGATCTTGAGTTACATCAGATGGATGTAAAGACTGCTTTCCTCAATGGAGAATTAGAGGAAGAAATCTACATGGAACAATCTACTGGTTTCATAGTGAAAGGCCAAGAAGAAAAGGTATGTCGACTTTTGAGATCGATATACGGCCTTAAGCGATCATCGAGACAATGGTATATACGTTTTCATAATGCCATAATGGCATATGATTTTACAATGATTGATGAGGATCATTGCGTATATATCAAAAGATCCAAGGATCAATTTGTGATCATATCATTATATGTTGATGATATATTGATTGCCGAAAGCAATATGGAGTTTGTTCATACTTGTCAAGAGTTGGTTGTCTTCCAACTTTGAGATTCATTTCTTCCCACCACATTTTGATCGTTAGGATCAATTCCTCCTTACCATGTCACAGCTCTACAAGACTTCCACAGTGAAAAATGTATGACAATGAACTTATATATACATACGTAAGCTAAACAATTGACTTCATGCTTAAAAACATATATGATCGAGCAATATAAAGAATACGAAATAACGTAATATTACATTTCGTCTACATAACCAAGTCCGTTCAACCCTTTTGTGGCAAAGATGGACTTTGTCCTACAAAATATCATAAATTCGTACCACTTTCTTAAGCGAAAAGGAAATAAATGACTGTATTAGAATAGGTAAACAAAATGATGGGAAAGAAGTCAAAAGAAAAAGAAAATAAAAACTCTATGTTCTTCATCAAACCTAATTTAAGAAGTGGACTGGCGTCAAAATAATATTATTTTAAATACCTTCCTTTATATGATAGCAAAATGGATCGCGTAGATCCATACTGACCGAACTGTAAATTAAATGGGTCCTATCATGATGTTTACCTAATAAATAAATTGCTTCAAATGTACTTGATTGATCTATTTGATGCATAGGACATACAATCTTTTTCTTCTTTTTCCTTTTTTTGTAGTGCAAAGTCGTTACTTGGAAAATCGAGTTTAATGGTTAGCCCAACCATCCTAAATTTTGACAACACTTTATCCCTTTCATTTCATAATCTAAAATTAACTATTTAAGATGGTTTCCTCATCGTAAAACGAAACGAGAATTCATTTTTACGCCGCAAGAAATCATGTGCTAAAAAAGCACCTTAGAACACTCGATGAACAAATTATAATTATATTATTTATAGCGCGCATTAGCTTATTTAAGTGTTCCACCCAAGCCAAGATATTACTTGCAAATACGTCTTCAGACTCTTCGCAGCAAAAGTAAATCAAAATTAAATTCTTAGATGACCCTCCTCCCTGATACTTAAAATTTTGTTCAAGAAGGGATTATTCATTGATCTCCTTACTGTCTATTTCTAGCTTATTAAGGATGCAGCCATGCATCTCCATCGATGGTTTGATCTCTGACCTTGTGTCAAAATCTCATGCGACCGATGCGACCGACTTGAAACACGAGCTCTTGATAAACAAGTCAATAACGTAATACATGCACATCAGGAATTCTAAGGGAGATCCCTCAGAGGACCACCTCATCTTTTCATTCAATTCCTTTGTCTCACCCAAAAGATCTTTGGTCCCTGCAAATCGACCCGCACTTGCTCAACATGCCACTAGGGAAGTTTGCTTCTTCATCGTACCCCTTTGACATTGACGATCTGGCAAAAACTTGGGGCTTAGAACATTCATGTACAGTTCAGAATGCTCATGAATCATAGGTGATGATATGGTTTTGCAATGGGGTGATATTGTAGACTTACAACCAAAAGCCCACTAATCAATCGTCCTCTTATGCAAGCACAGATTAGTTTCAAAATAACAAGAATGTGCCGATACCAAGAAATTCCAATTTGTATGATCTGAGCATTGTATGTGTATATCAAAACACGTGATTTCCTATAATAAGTAGTAGTGCCATCCGACAGAGTCCATATTTTACATAGGACTTATTTTATTTATCTGTGTGTATTCTTTAGGGGAGGTGGCACTATACATGAGGAGCCCTTTTTGATAGGTGAATAGGGTGGGGGTGGGCCCACTAGTTCAACTATCCCTCTAAGAATTTACAAAACTCCAACACTTGGTGAAATGATATGCTTAATTTGAGCCATGACTACTTAATTTATTTATAAATGGTGTGTCAAAAGTCACAAAGTCTCTTCACATGACATAGCAAATACTCAAAGCATGATAGGCAAGAAGTTCGCTCCCGACATCTCTCAAACCCTTAACTTCATAAAAGACGATACGACCCCTTTCATCACTAGATTATTCTTCATTATTAATGGCCTACCCCGTTCGGTGATCCCCATGAGGTTCTTGAATTCACAAGCTGCAGTATAACACCAAGCTTGTCGGTACGGCATCGCAAAGCAAGAATGATGGGTCTTGGCTTTGCCAAGTTTCGTGATTCTAAAAAAAATATCTGCCGACAACCGAGAGCGTCCTCGGCAGTGAAGTGAAACCAAGAAGAACCGGACATTTTTGTACGAGCACCATGTGGAAAAGATGAAATGGAAGTAACTGTTTCACTACGCATTTTAATTTGCCAACTCGTAAAATTAGACCAGACATTTCCCACTTTCGATGAAGCGAAAAAAGAAAAGAAAAAAATTCGTTCGCTGGAAACGAAACTGATAATCGTTCCCTCTAGATCTGCACATCTTTCGTTCTCCGTTAACGAAACACGAAGCCGGTCACGGCGTATACTATACTGCAATGGGAGCCTGCAAGCAGTACTTCTCAGAGGAGGTCCCCCACGAGAGGAAAATGCAATGATTAAAGAAGGGAAGCGCCATGCAAATGCATTAAGATTGGGTCGGTTGTGCGTCTCTCGGTCCTATTTCACTTGTATTGATTGAACCATGTCTTCGTCGATGATAGGTTTTCAGTTATGTCCAATTCACGCTCGAAATTTAATAAGGCGACTCTAGGGTTAGGCAAAAATCGGTTCGAGAATTCAAGGGATTTCCGGTTGGGGAACCGGAGGTCGCTCGTTTAGGTACCCTCGACTACGGGCATGGGACTCCAGATGAGGCTCGCCTGCACGGACTAAAGACATGGAATCGGCCGATCGATAAGTTTTGCAGGGTATTCCATGCCTCGAACGTGTGAGATTTGCTCGGACGCGCCGGGACACGGCGGTAAGTTTTCTTCGGGGTAAAATTCTCGGAGAGTCGCGACATGTGCAGCTGGTGTTCTTTCATCAATGGGGAAGCTGGCGATGGAACTTCGGATCGGTACGATGTGACCCCATGTATCTGCGGGTGCTCGGGTAAGATCTGGGAGGCGATCTCCCCCACTTGCGAATGGTCTGCTCACCCGCCAACATCTGCATGGAGCCGGCATATGGACATGTGCCAACATGTCCCTTCGCTTCGCCCCCTGACAGGAGTCGGAGGACACATTTAACGTCTCGGTCTCTCTCGCGGTGCCGGGGGGACTCTCGTCTGGATCTCGACCCGCCGGGGCAGGGTCTAGTCCGGTCGGCCAGCTCGGGATCGAGACCCCGCGCTACGAAGAGATGCGTGGAGAGGATCGGGTGCTCGTGAGCACAAAGTCGAGGGGCTCGGCATCGCTTGGGCCTATGGGCTGAAGGATCTTTGTAAAGCCGGGCCGGAACTCCTCCAAAAGCCCATCTTCGTTCACCTACCTCTAGCAAGAACCTTGCTGCTGGTTAGCTAGCGGCGACACCGGTGGCTGCTGGTTTGCTGATAAGAAAAACAATGACGTCAATTAAACCGAATCTCAATTGATGAAAAAATTCATGAGCTTAATTAGATATTTCATGAGTTGAATATCCAATCATACGAAATGGGATTTTCTTTGATATCGAGAAAATTTTTTGAAAGAATATCTTCTTAAGTTTCTAGTAGAGGGAACGAGTTAATGGAATAGCTCACTCACAAGTAAATAGCACTTCATCATCATGCCGGATAGACGTTATTGTGGGACACAAAATTTTAGATCAAGCAAAGAAACAAAAATCAGAAAATTCATATAGTTTATCATTTTCATAGGTTAGTAAGTTTTAAATTCATGGAATATTTCACCAATATGCGGCTCAACCATGAAATTGTTAACACAAAGTCATATGATTGAATATTTATGTTGATTTTTTTTTTTTATCGGCAAATATTTATGTTAGTTTGCACAACAATCTTTTGACATTTTGGCATGGATTTGCTTTAACTTCTGAAATTCAGATTTTCATATTATGTTATGATAGATAGCACGAAAGAAATCATACTTTAAAAAAAAAAATTTATTACATGACAAACAAAAAAGAAAGTTCAAACTCGTCGGCATGATATTCATGTCGCCGCCGCCGCGAAAGTAAGATCCCCGTCGACACCAGTGGACGGCGTTTCATGCTCCGACTCGCCGCCCTCTCCCGTTCCCGCATAAGGCAGCTTCTTCCCCTCTTCTCCGTCGCCAACCGTCGCTTCCCCATTGTCCACACTCTCGCCGATGACGCCGCTCCTCGATCGCCACCTTCTTCCGAGGACCGGACCGCCCCGCCACTCCGCGCTTCATCCTCTTCGAGTTTCGAAGGCATTGCGGAATCGGTCCTATCCAGGTGTCCTCGCCTGTTGGAGGAGAAGAGCCAGAAGAAAGTGAAGGCCCGTGGCGATGCTTCTCCCGGGCACCTTCTTCTCGAGATCTTCGACGTGATACCGGACGCTGCCCGTGGACTGCTCAGAACTTCTGAGCTGAAACCTGGGGATGTGCTCCGAGTACTGTCCGACTTTTCGTCCGAGCTCCAAAAGGCTGCGGTTGGAGTCGAAAAGGTGGAGTCTTTATGGGAAGTTTTCAAGTTCCCGAAGGAACGGAGCCAGGGGTTTGAGCATCTCCCCCGAGCATACGAACTCATGGGGTCGATGCTCTCGCGGGCTGGGCTACTTAGAGAAGCTGAGTTGCTGCTGCGAGATGTCGAAAGCCGAGGAATTCCGTTGGATGGTCATGAGATATACAGTGACTTGATCCAGAGGTACGCTGGAGTTGGTGATTTTGAGAGAAGCCTCTACCTGCTTGATAAAATTTCGAGCCGAAGTTGGGTACCATCTCGCTCTTGTTATTACGCACTTATTGAACTTTTAATTGAAGGAAGAAATCTCGGTTGGCTCTTAGGGTTTCTCTTGATATGATAGAAAGTGGAATTAGCTTTAATGCTCAGAAAGTAGACTTTGGTGCTGTTGTTAAATTAGACTCCAACAAGATATAGACATGTAAGAAATAGGCAAGGGTGACCTTCGCTCGAGGGCGGCCTTCCAGATTTGCGAGTCACATATCTGCAATTTCACTCACCTCGGAGTCACGCACACTCAATTGAAGCTTGATTTGATGACGGTGGTAAAGAAGAGTGTTGATCTCGGTCACACCCACGCTCTGCTTGTGACTTGTCTTTAAAAGAAAGGTAAAATCTTAAGAGCTTATTTAGTTTTGAATCTAATTCTCATAATTTTTTTTTTTACTTTTTTTATATGCTAAACTAATTCTAAACTAGAATTAACACAAGAATCTAGAAAAACTACTCAAGATCTAATTTCTAGATTTTTTCCTAAATTTTTATTTTTATTTACAAAAATGGGGGCCTCGAATCAGGTTAGGAGATTCGGTCAAGATGTGGGCCTCACCTGGACCTTGTGTCAAATATTAGGTTACACTGAGCTTATTTCTCTTTCTCTTTTATTCCTGAAAACAAAAAAAGTAGATTTTTTTTTTTTTTATTTCTTATTTTTGTTCCTAATCTATTACCTTAACCATTCCATTCCTAACACAGATAGATTCCCGTTGATGAAATAAAATTGTTATCAAACGTATCCTAGATTACTCAACAGTAGTTGAGCAGCATGAAATTACATTGAAACCATACTTTACAATTATCACTCAATGTATTACTCAAATGAAATTGAAAATTTAGTTGGAGGAAAGATAACAAAGGAGAATTCAACCATTGTGGCATCAATTGAGTCACAAAAAAGGACAAAACTTTCCGGATACAACATCATAATGTAAAAAGAAAATCTCGACATGCCATTAATTGGACTATACCATAAATTTAGAAGAGTCGAACTAGGAAGCGGGAACCGGGGTAACACTAGCCACCGGCCCCTCTCGGACCAACCTCCGACAAAGCGGGCAACGCAAGGTTCTCCAATCCGAGAGCCATTGCCTGATGCAGCTTTCGTGGTACCCATGGTTGCATGTCTTGAGCACACAAAACTCCTCTTCTTCCTCAAAGCGCTCCAGGCAAATTGCGCACTCGGTGCTATTGAACTTCTCCAAATCGACAATATGCCGCTCAACGACGTGATCAAAGAGAGCCCGAGTCGCGCGGTCGCTGCGCCAGATACAGAAAAATAAGCCGCCAAACATGACGAGGGAATATATGAGAAGGCCCAATCCTAACCACTTCGCGTATGATGGTAGGGTTCCGTCAGGAGGAGGAGGAGGAGGAGGAGGAGGCGACGGAGGGGCCGAGGGAGGCATGATGCGTTCGTTTCTTCTTTGAGGTGGAAGAGAACTGGTGTGCGCCTTTGAGCTTTGATCGAATACGATGTTGTGGTTTGTGCCTCTTGTTTTTGGTCCTTTTTGGGAAGATAAAGATCAAGTCGGATTCGGATAATGTGATGAGAGTTTTTAATTAGTGGCGTTGGACGGTAGAAGTCCACTCGCAAAGCAATGCTAAAACGGGCATGTAAATATATCTATAGCGTTTGAATCTCGAACACTATCCTCAATAATTCCAATGATATCTGCAATTTATGATTATGTCAGAGGAACAACAATTAACAACGAATAAAGATAAGACGGAAATTTAAATGTGTCCTTAAATTACACAAAATCTTTTAATAAATACTAAAATCTTATTCAACCCCTGTTTCCTTCAATAATATAAACTTGACTAGTTAATGACATTTTTACCCAGACAATTCGCATATGTAAGGAACTCGTCCATCTTAGAGAATAACAAAATATCAAATAATATCCTTAATATCTGATAATATTTCTTACAATATTTTCAAAGAGGGAAATTTCTAATCTCTATAAATATATTCTTTCACGATCTCGCATCTCTCCTTCAAAACTTCTTTATTTAAAGGGGTTTGAAGAAATGCAAATACTGTTTGAAAACAAATTGCAGACATGGTCATCCCCAGAAACCTAAAAGCCTGCCGTGCCGTTACTTTCTTGTTTACACAGAAATACTCTTTCATCAGTCTGAAAACAACCCTAAGAGTAGTGGATTCGAAGACAATGGCTTGGTCTGCATCTCGTTGGCCCTCGGTTCTTCTTGTTCTGACGCTTCTCTTTCTCTGTATCCCGAGAACTCATAGTAAGAACCCTAGCAACTTTTCTTGGTGTGGCATAGAATGTTGCTGGAACATCATGATTTCTCACTCACAAACTCATTTCGGATTCTCAAGGACCCGCTGCTGATCATCGAGGAGGTGCTGACGATGATGCTGTTCCACTGAAGGTTCGTCTCTTATCATCATTCTTTGTTGGCCCCCTTGCCGGTCAGCAGTCGTTTTTCACTTGCGAGAATCGTGGGCTTGCGTGTTATGTTTCCTTAGGAAGCTACTGCGGGAGAATCAGCGGATCTGAATATGGAAATGATGGATTACGAAGATCCACGGCCGAATGTCAACCGGAGATCTTCTGGGTATCTCTTGGACCCTCTTTCAGGAGTCAAGCTTCAAAAGACTCGAAATGAATTGTATGTGAAAAGGTGTGTTAAAAATTTGAATGTGCGCGCAGGGAAGCATGTTTTGGTTATTATCGATGATAGTTTTTTAGTTAGTAACATGTGCAAGTGTATGATATATTTTGTAGAAGATAGACAATGGACGATCTAGGATAGTTGGAGGATATAGGTCATGGAATATGAGGAAAATAGTTTCATTAGATGAACAAATCTAATTTTGATGGAGGTATTGGTGGAGTAGAAGGATATGGAGTTTATAAGCTCACTCCCCGCACGCACTCACGGTGGAGGTCCAAACCTCTGAGGATGGAGGGTTCACCCCCACACACAAAACATGGAGCGCTCTTTTATATAGGCTGACAATCGAGTCAAACAATAGCTGGACTTGTACACGTTACTGCTATCTATTTGTCAACGATGAGGGACCTAGACTACTCTTGACTTTGACCACCGACTTGGACTATTGTTTACTGTTTCTTTTGCCTTTGCTGGCTAATGAAGGAAACGTGTTTCCCATGTACGTAGACTTTTCTAAGCTTGTTCTAGGATTTTCTTTTGTACTTCTTCACAGATTCTAGAATCTGTTCAACTTGGACTCTTCATCTTTTCTTCTAGATACTTTTTCTGCCCATGTAGTTGGCTTCAACTTTGACGAGTAATTGCCTAGCTTGTTCCAACGATATTGAGCCTTCTTTTCTTCACGATTAATCAAATAGTTTCCAGATTTTCTTGAAAATGGATCACCAATTTCCAACAAGGTGAATGTCTGCTCATTTAATTTTATTGTCTCGCCATAACATTCAACCGGCAGTTGCCCCGACATGCCACTTCGAAGTTGCTCCTTCACTGAACCCCTTAGGGCTTAGGAATATTCACATCGGAGGCCATTTGACTCTTTGTAACTTTTACTTTTACTTATACCCGCTTTCCGGAGCAACTTCCTGAGGGGGCTGTCGTAGCTCTTACTTGGTTACCGCGCTCGGTGGTGCACATGAAGGCCTTGGATTCATGAGCAACAGTACAGCACCAACGTCATGCTGCGATACCTCCTCCTCGCACTGCACCTCAACAAGTCGCAGACCGGGCTTTTCTCCTTGATTTTATCAAACAATTCCTACGGATGTTGGCTTCCTGGACATCGCCTCCATCAGGTTGCTCAGCCACAGGCCCATCCCGGCCCGGACCTCGGCCCAGTCGTACAGCACCCACTGCTCTGGCGGGCGGCGGCAGCCTATCCCCTGGTGCCACGCCACTGACGGAATCCAGTCGACAGGCCGTGCCTTATGTTGTGGTAATCATAGCGGTTGTAGGACCCGAATGTCAGGCCGGATCAAAATGGTCGAAGTCGCATGCACTTGATCAGTGCTTCATCGCTCAACTTCAATGAGATCGGAACCCTAGACTTGACCTAGACACCCTTTTCTTTTCCTCCTCTTTTTTCTCAGTTTCTTTAACTTCTGACGCATCGCATAAACAAGTGCGGAAGCACCATACCGAGCGCCAACGATCACGCAGGAGTTATTTGCACGAGTTCAATTCTTGTCCAATGCAATGTCTTGCGACGAAGTTACGAGAAAGCAGATCCGTAATGGATCTCTTACTTCTTACGTAATTGTTTTGCGCTTGATTGGGATAGAGAGCTGAATTTCCTGCGGCCCACCGAAGAAAACGACCTGTAACTTATTTCTCAGCTTATAGCGAATCAATTTCCTTGACGGTTTTGATGGCACTTCGAGAGAAAACTGATTTGGGAAGAGCTATTTTAAGTGAAGCTTTTTTCTCATGCATTGGTGTAATATTTCACAAAAAAGTTTGAAAAAAAATAAAAATAAAAATAAACAATGATGTATGCTGTGGATAATTGAAACGCAATATATCCGAGGTATCAGCTGCAATCATAAGCTCTAGTAGGATCCCGCTTCTTTATTCCAAACGCTCTCTCCGATCTTTCTTAACTTCACCCCATTGAGAACCTTACTTGTTTACCCTCAACAATTATCAGCTCCATGCGTTGGTGTACTGACCCGGTCATGGAAACTGAGATCGTCCAAGTGAGCCACCATGAGCCGACAACCTTCAGACCTTATCGCGCAACCCTCTGGAAAATGCCAATCACAGCCGATTCGTTGACCTTGCTTCTCGCCTCATCAACTACATCAAACGTATTGCCTTACCATTCTTACCATCACCATGGACCTCCGAGCTCAAGTTGCAATACCTTCTCACACTGCACCTAAAAGATTCGAAGGCCTCGAGCCTCCTCTCCCTAGACATACCTCCTTCATTCTCCTCCTTGATTTTATCAAACATATCTATGGACGGTGGCTTCCCGAACGTCACCTCTATCAGTTTGCTCAGCCACAGGACCATCTCGGGCCAGAGCTCATCCCAATGGCACAGCACCCACCACTCAGGCTGGCAGCGGCAACCATCCTCGGTGCCACGCCACGAACGGGAACACCGGCGACAGGCCGTGCCATATGTTGTCGTAGTCGTAATGCTTGTAGGATACAAAAGTCAGGGCCGCTCATGAAGGTGGCATTGCGTGGAAGGGCCTCAGGCCATACGGGGGCATTGTAGTTCCATGAGCCGTCATACACGTGGCGTCCCTCGAAGCATAGCACCCGGCAGTTTGAGTGGTCGGACGGGAAGTGCAGGTGCTGGGGTTTGCCGCCGATACCGGTTCCGTTGAGGGAGCTCATGAGCCAAGTGTATGGCCCTCGGTTGGGTCGGTTGGCGAAGTGCCGGTTCTTGAGTGGGAGGAATGCGACCGCGTTGTGGAGCCGCTCAGCCACGACCTTGAGCTTATCGGCTACAGCTGGTGGTGGCGGCTGCAGGTAAGGAGTGACGTCGGCATAGTGTGAAGGATGACTTTTTGCCAGTGGTGCATGGGCGAGAGAGGCCATAGCAGAGGGAGATTTGCGAGAGGATGAAGAGGAGGGAGACGCAGGAAGTGATGATGATGTTGATGTACATCATGAAGAGGTGCGACCAGCCCATTGAAATTCCGATGAGCCGAAGAATGAACAAAACAAGACCGAGGTTTGTTCTTGCTCGAATGCATTCATAAATTAAAAGACTCGCTTATACGAGTTTATCACAATGTATCGTGGGTCAATTTGGAGTCTAATGTCCGATCTCGGTACTCAGAAAACTTTCAATGACCAATTGTAAAATGAGGCCTCTAGTGTCATCGCCGCTGTCGCTGCAATCTTGTTATGCTTTTGAACATGGGGTCTAATAACTTGCCCCCTCTACCCTCAACAATTCTTCATGATTTTGCAAGACAACCTCTAAGCTATTTCTCAGCTTATAGCAAATCATTTTCCTAGACGGTTTTGATGGTACTTGGAGAGAAAAACTGAAGTACGAAGAGCTTTTTTTTTTTCCCTTTTGTTGGTCGAAACGAAGAGCTATTTTAAGTGAAGCATTTTTACGCACCCCCTGCCCCCTACGTAACCTGCGGCACTAGGCACCCCCCTCCCTCTCTTCTCTGCCAGCATGCACCGTCGAGCGAAGACGCTCTCCGCTCTCTGCCTCCGTACCTCCCCCGCCCACCTCTCTCTCTCTCTCTCTCTCTCTCTCATTCTTCCTCCCTCTCTTCTCTGCCAGCATGCACCGTCGAGCGAAGACGCTCTCTCCTTTCTGCCTCCGTACCTCCCCCGCCCACCTCTCTCTCTCATTCTTCCTCAGCTCTCTTCCTGCGTCCCTCTCCCTCATCATCATCACCCCCCTTCCCCCCGGTTCTGTCACGCCCCGAACCCCGAGACACGTGAACATCCCACCATGGTCATACAAATGCGACATTCCCAGGTAGTGTCGCCGACCCCATTCATTTCTTATTGCGCATACGGAACGTATTATAAAAACCTTGAAATGAAATACGGGATAGAAAAGCAGGAAGCAAAACCCCAACAAAACACTTTCAAAATTCAACAGAATTACAAACAAAGGCCTACAGCCAAAAGTCTACAAAAGACCAGCTCTTAAAAAGGAACTGTCCTACGACCTAAAAGTCGGACACGTTCTCCAATCCTTATGACTTCACCTCTGCAACTCCTCAGAGCCAACCAAAGCTATCTAGCCGCTCCATCCACCAGGGACCTGAAATTGTTGTCCCTAAACCGGGATGAGACAATGTCTCAGCAAGTTCAACCCTCTAAACCCCTATTAGAAAGCAAATACACCCAGGGTGGCCTAGCCACCTCACACAGAAGACTTACCTCGTCTTAATTCCTTTCCTGCAGGTTAGCACAGTTTATAATTCAACCACTCACAATTCTGATAACCAAACAACTGTGGCCCAATCACATTATCAAGACAACTCAATCACTTAGATCGTCTCAGCGATCAATTGACTTGGCCGATTACATGTCATTCTAGCAAATCAATCACTACTTCCAATCACGACCCTATAGGAAGGTTTAACGACTAGTGGCAATCACGGTCCCACTCAGCACAATTAGAATCAGTGGCATTACGGCCCCACTGGGCGCGACCTTTATTAGGTGGCGAATTACGGCCCCACTGGGCGCGACCTTTATTAGGTGGCAAATTACGGCCCATTGGGCGCGACCTTTATTAGGTGGCAAATTACGGCCCACTAGGCGCGACCTTTATCAAGTGGCAAATTCACAAAGAATACAGGTCCAGTCGGCTTAGCCACTACTGTGACCGGGTTTATCAACCAACACACGACAAATTATTATTGGCTTCCGGACATTCCACATTTCACTCACATACTTCAATTTCAATAGTAAACCATAACAATCAAATTTCTGCATCAAAATCCAACACTTGGGTTTTTATAGCTAAAAACCCCATTTATCACAATCAAAACTCAATTTACCACATCCATTTATTAAATTCAAATTCTAAGAGCACAATGACGATCGGCACGAAATTCTAAGCAATTGGGGTCAAAAATAATTTTTCGAGTTTTTTTTTTATAAATAATATTTTAATGATTTTCGGAATATAATACATTATTTAATTCCAGAATTTCGAAACAATTAAATAAATCAAAAATAAAACCCATTATGTCACATCAAGGCTTCTATTAAAAATAAACTTACTTAACTTTAAACTAAACACCATTTAACTTAATTAAACACACAAATCTAATCCACAATCAAATAAACTAATCAATCCACATAAACTCACTTAACTTATACTAAGCACACTTAGGGCATCATTAACCTTCTAATCAAGATTTAGTGAGCTAAACTCACCGGATTAGCGAGCCGAGCACGCCAAAACGACGGGGTCGACGCGAGGCTCGACTTTTCTCAAGGCGGGCCGAGCAACCGGGGCCGGGAAGGCGGCCGAAAAGGGCCAAAACCAGGCTGCCATACCCATTTTATGCACCTGCTGATTTGGGGCCGAGAAGGGTGGTTCCGGCGTCGGCTTGGGCGGAGGAGGACCGGCGGAGCTTGGACGGGCCGATGGGGAGGTCGACGGCGGCGAAGGGAGCTCTGGCAGGGCCCGAGCTGCTCGGGTGAGCTGTTGGAATGCAGCTGCGCGCGGGCTGTGCGCGAGCCGGCTGGTGAGCTAGCGCGCGGCTTCGCGCGGACGCCCGGCGGCGGCGACGACCGTGGCGGTGAGCGGCGACGGAGCGGGCGGACGGCCATGGCTGCTCCAGCTTCTCCTCTGCAATTTTTCTGGTCTTCGCACCATGGAGATGGAGATGGAGGAGAGAAGGAGAAGAGGAGAGAGAGAGAGAGGAGAGAGAGAGAGAGAGAGAGAGAGAGGGACCATTTCATTTTTTTTTTATTTTCTTTTTCTTTAATCCCTCAAACATGGGCCCCCATGACCTCACATGAGGTCATCTTCCACTCACACCAAGCTTCCACAACAATCCTCCAATGGGTCCAAATTTCATTTTCCGTCGGGGCCTAAAATCTTGTACGTTAATTTCTTCCATTCCCTTCAATTCTCTTCCAATTGAGTCCAATTGAAGTCCATAAAATTAATCCAATGTCACTACACTTCAATTCACATCTTCACTTATCCGTAGAACCAACTTAAGTCCCAAAAGCATGACCAAAGGCGGGCCTTCCAATTTCTCGAGCCAAATTAACCATACTTTGATTATTTTGCCGAAAAACTTAGTTTGCATGAAAAATTCTTCGAAGATGAATCAATGCTCCTAAAATAATTTGTGACATACCATGACTTCCAATTTCTGAATTCGATCTCAATTTCACGGTTAATTTCACTCTGGCACGATATTAGCGCGTCCTGATCTACCGGGTAGCTTTTAGAAATTTTCCTGCATTTGACCTGTGGTTGATCAATTCAAGCAACAACGTACATCTTTGACACATTGGCGACTCTCAGTTGTTGGGATAATCTCAAGGTTTCAAACACGGACACAGGGTACCTAAACGACAGAAAAGTCGGCCCAGTGCCGATTGACAAGAATTGTGCGATCTGGTGGAATCACCCACATTCGATCACATGCCTCTATCGAGTCGACCTATTTCCGGTCTCTAATCGATCTTTAACTGTGCCGTAATGACCCTTGCAGATCAACTCGGTCGAAAGGTCGTTTCCTGGTCAAATTCTCGAGTCCGATGCATTAGAATTTCTTAATGACTTCACCCGATAGACTAGTTATCCCATGAGTGATCAGTTCAGGGAAAAGAACTATATGTGTGCAGATGAAATGCTTGTTTCAATTTATTGAAAATATAATTGGAAATTCGGGATGTCACTGGTCCTCTCTCTCTCATTCTTCCTCAGCTCTCTTCCTGCGTCCCTCTCCCTCATCATCATCACCCCCCTTCCCCCCGGTCCTCTCTCTCTCTCTCTCTCTCTCTCATTCTTCCTCAGCTCTCTTCCTGCGTCCCTCTCCTCTCATCATCATCACCCCCTTCCCCCGGTCTCTCTCTCTCTCTCTCTCATTCTTCCTCAGCTCTCTTCCTGCGTCCCTCTCCCTCATCATCATCACCCCCTTCCCCCCGGTCCTCTCTCTCTCTCTCTCTCTCTCTCTCTCTCTCTCTCTCATTCTTCCTCCGTCCCTCTCCCTCCCCCCGCCCCCTCTCCTCTCTCTCTCTCTCTCTCTCTCTCTCTCTCTCTCTCTCTCTCTATCTCATTCATCCTCAGCTCTCTTCCTCCGTCTCTCTCTCTCTCTCTCTCTCTCATTCTTCCTCATCTTCTTCTCTGTTGGCATTGTCCCCAAACATGTCCGACACGGTGAAAATGATGTTGGGCTACGCCTGTAAGTTTTTTTTTCGCCATTTCTTCTCAGTTACTCTTAGTTTTTTTTTTTTTTTTTTTTTTTTTCTCATTTCTCAGTTACTTTGTTTTTTCTCCTGAACAGGTTGCATGTCCTCAGCTGTTATGTTCCTCTCACCCTTGTAAGTTTTAGAATGATCTTTTTTTTATTTTTTTTAATGAGATGTGAAATGAAGAATGAAGAATGACTAAAGTAGTTTAAAGTTTCCGTAGTATGTCCGTCATTGGAGTTGTGCTGCAAGTTGGTTGAGGGCGCTCTTTGTGATCTGTTTTGGTGCTGGCCTCACTCGCTCCTACCTTTTGACCCGTTTGTTGTTTCTTGGGCGGATTCATTTTGTAGGGGTTTTTGGGCTTGGGTTGCCTTTGTTTGGCCGGCTGGTGGCCTTCTTTTGCATTGGTCCTTCTTGTGGTTGTGGCCTTTGTAGTCGTGCTGGCGTTGCCGTGTTGCTTTGCCTTTTGGCTCTTCTTTTTCTCACGGTTGTATGTCCTCGTTGTTATGTTCCTCTCACCCTTGTAAGTTTTAGAATGATCTTTTTTTTTTTTTTAATGAGATGTGAAATGAAGAACAGTGAAGAGTGACTAAAGTAGTTTAAAGTTTCGTAGTATGTCCGTCATTGGAGTTGTCCGCAAGTTGGTTGAGGGCCGCTGCTCTGATCTGTTTTGGTGCTGGCCTCACTCGCTCCTACCTTTTGACTCGTTTGCTGTTTCTTGGGCGGATTCGTTTTGTAAGGGGTTTTTGGGCTTGGGTTGCCTTTGTTTGGCCGGTTGGTGGCCTTCTTTTGCATTGGTCCTTCTTGTGGTTGTGGCCTTTGTAGTCGTCTTTGGCATTGCCGTGTTGCTTTGCCTTTTGGCTCTTCTTTTTCTCACGGTTGTATGCCCTCGGATGTTATGTTCCTCTCACCCTTGTAAGTTTTAGAATGATCTTTTTTTTTTTTTTTTTAATGAGACGTGAAATGAAGAACTGTGAAGAGTGACTAAAGTAGTTTAAAGTTTCCGTAGTATGTCCGTCATTGGAGTTGTGCTGCAAGTTGGTTGAGGGCTGCTGCTGTGATCGGTGCTGGCCTCACTCGCTCCTACCTTTTGACCCGTTTGTTGTTTCTTGGGCGGATTCATTTTGTAAGGGGTTTTTGGGCTTGGGTTGCGTTTGTTTGTCCGGCTGGTGGCCTTCTTTTGCATTGGTCCTTCTTGTGGTTGTGGCCTTTGTAGTCGTGCTGGCGTTGCCGTGTTGCTTTGCATTTTGGCTCTTCTTTTTCTCTCGGCACCCTTACACTCTTTATGCCTTTGTTCATTATGAGTGTTTGTTTTGGTGCTGATTGTTTGTAAATATTGGTTAAAGCTCAATATTGTTTGTTTTGGTGCCGATTTTCATGTTTTTGTCCTATTTTTGGTGAGAGTGACTGAAATGGCTTTGTTATGCAATTGAGCGAGTAAGTGCTGCTGTTGCTTTGCAGGCCCACCTTCCGTAAGATTGTAAAGAACCGGTCTGTACAACACTTTAGGGCAGATCTATACTTTGTATCTATGCTAAACTGTGCATTCCTAATCATATACGGCTTCGTTCATTCGGACAACAAGCTCCTTATCTTTGTCAACAGCGTTGGCATCGTGTTTCAGATAGCTTACCTAGTCGTTTATTAATGCTACGCTGATACCAACACAAAGGTATAATTCATTCTTTCATTTTGTCACTTTAAGTTCTTTAGTTGTGCATTTCATAACATACCTGTTCCTTTTGTAGAAGAAGTTAGGCTATTCGTTTGGTGCAGCAGTCGTCTTTTTCGCTGCATATTCACTGGTGTTCCTACTTGCCGTACATGACCCCAAGAAGAAAAGAGTTGCCTTTGGAGTCATTTGTGTCGTGTTCAACATCGCCATGTATGGCTTTCCACTGGTGATCTTGGTATGTACCCTGCTTTCCTCTAATTGTTTGTCTGCTAACAATCTCAATATTTTGCCCATTTCTTTACATTTGGCCAATGTAGAAAAAGGTAATCGACACAGGTAGCGTCGAATTTATGCCACTCTATCTTGCGTTTGGCCTCCTCCTCAATAGTTGTGTGTGGCTGGGCTATGGGGCATTTGCTTTCGACATTTATCGCTTGGTAATCGGCATAGAGCTTTGAATTATTTTCATTTCTTTCATTTAAGGTCAAGTCTAACACTATAATTGAACAACTGCAGATTGGAAATGGTTTTGGGGTGCCGCTCAGTGTCTTGTAGATCCATATATACTTCAACTACATGTCCAGAGACCCTGTCCTCCCTGGAGCTGTCATCCCTGCAGCAGGTCCATCCCAACCTAGAGCTGTCATCTCTGCAGCAGGCCCATCCCAACTTGGAATCTTCGGAGTTCAAGGCTTTGTCAATTGAATAGTCTCTGAGCTTGTATATAGGCAAAGTTTTCTAGTGACCATCCATTTAGGACAAGAAAATGAGAGAAGTTTAATGTAGTTTGAAAAGTTTAATGCAGTTTGCCTTGAACAAGGGCTTCACTTTTGTATTGATGGAAACCAACAAGATAGACTGTGTTTGCTGTGTTTTAATTGAGATGTGTTTTCATTGCTGTGTTATAGGCTGTGTTTGCTGTGTTTTAATTGAGACGTGTTTTTATTGCTGTGTTATAGACTGTGTTTGCTGTGTTTTCATTGCTGTGTTCTCATTGAGATGTGTTTTCATGGAAACCAGTTTGCTGTGTTTTCATGGAGATGTGGCGAGTCAATCAAGAGCAAACGCGAGGCTGAGTGTTGCTTGGGCTTTGCATTGCTGCTATACCCGAATCGCGGGTAGGTGTCTTCATCGATCCTCTCAATTCTTCTTGGAAACTCAGCACAGGCATGACATGATCTCAGGAAGAATAGCAGGACAAATGAAGAACATTAAAATCACATGAAAAGGACACTCCTAAGTTTGAAAACTTGACGAAAGACTCGCTTCTCATATGGTATAGCGTAATTTATGTATAGTTATGACTTTTCCTCATAAGTTAACATAAGGAAATAGAGAATGTGTTGGTACATAGTAACACTAACACCATCACTCAATTTGGCTAGTGTTCTGTTACGCTAACTAAGGAACAAGCAATCATCTAAAACCAATCACTCAATAACTACTGGAAGATGCTAAACGGAGATGCTCGAGAATCACAGCTACCAAATAGAATCGAAGGATCATTGTACAAATTTGAAAGCTACAAACATCGTTAAAGATCTATCATTATAAGCCGACCGCATGTGATGTCAATGCAGTTTAATTACTCCGTTGAAATTTGCATAAAGCAGATGCAAAATGGAATGACGAGAACTAGAAAAGCATTTGGCAGTGCTTCAAATGAGGGGTTTTTGAGTCTAAAAATTGAAGAATAAAGGAGCTTCTTCCGCTCAAAGAATGACTTGAGACGCCAGCACTGCACATCAGCTGCAGACAAGAAAATCAGGAGCGAGAGGAAAGGTGCCCATCTTGGAGTTGGTCCGCCAGTTTTACTGTGGCCTCTCTTCCTCTGTTAAAATATGATCCATTTTGTGAAAACTCTAGAACTCACTAGACTACTCATACTTAAGAATTAAGTATACTTAATGGAGAAAGAAAAAATGGCGGCAACAATTTGTCCAAGACAAAGTTGAAGATTCTTGTACGTTGTAGAAATTTCTAGTACACAAGCATGCAAGAAAAAAGCAAGAAAACTCTCAAATATTAAAGAAGTTTCTGGTACGTGGGCAGCAAGACCACGTGTGCAGCAAAAAGGCAAAAGAAAAGTCAACAAAAGCTGCTGGGATTAGAAAAATGAAGAAAAATGGAGAAGCCACCGGAATATCCGAAGAAGCCGCATGAGCAGGAGATAAAAAAGCAAACTTGTAATTTTATATTAATTTTTTTGTACTCAATGTCGGTGAAGAAAGGCGGTGCTCACGCCTATAAATAGGAGTTGGATGTATGTTGTTCCGTGTAGCCAAAAAACTAGAAACACTCCTTTTGTAATATAAACTCTCATAATAAAAGTTTTGTTTTATTACCCATACTCTCTTGCCTTTGTAGTCCACTTATATCCACCCATATTTCACACATACACACTTGCACACATGCACACTTCCGCAAAAACATCCAACATCCTCCCTGTAAAACACAACCAGAGCGCATGTCGAAGAGTTTTCCTTTCATGTACCACTTGTCACCGTGTGGCAATAGAGAAATAGTCTAATATCTAAGTATCAAATAAGTATTCAACGCAATGCCATGAATTGAAGAGTATCTGCTAAGCCTGTACATAGCAGAAGTTCTTCATATCTGCATCCAAATAAAGTCCATTGCGAAGACTATCATAGAACCCTGTCCTTGAAAATTTGGCATCACTGTCTCTCTTCAACTTAACATCTAGTGGACCGAATCCCAATATTGTGAAAGCCTTTGAAAGTGGATCCTCAGTAGAAGAAAGCTGAATGAGATGAAGTTTCCTCATTCTGTCAACAACAGTCCTAACTTAATCAAATTTTCTACCTTTACAATACCCTGCTAAAAAATTTTGTAAGTTGAAACTTTGGGTGTTGCACATTCCTCTATCATCTCATCGAGAATATGACGCGCATGCTCCCACATACCATCTTTAAAGACTGCACTGATTATAGCATTATACGAACATATATCTGGTTTGAGACCTCTTCCCAATACTTCCGCCAAATAAACAAGAGCACCTTTCAGATTCCCTTCACGACAGCACCAACCTATTAAGATACCAAAGGTTATTTCGTCAGGCTTGAAACCTAACTTCTCCAATTTACGTCTAAACAAGTTCGCCCTCTCTAAGCCAGAATTCAAACAGAGAGCATTTATCATCCTATTGCCAGCATGAAGATCCGGTCCACGGTTTAACTCAACAAAGAAACTCGGTAGATCTTCAAAGTCTTTCTTCTCGCAATATGCACAAACAATTTCATATAGAACTGAGCTACAAGGCTCGTAACCATAACCAGTAGCCTTCTTGACGAGATTTCTTGCTTCTTGAATTTTGCCTTCTTCGCGAAGTAATTTAACAACAGCACCAAAGTCTACTTTCTGAGCATTAAAGCTAATTCCACTTTCTATCATATCAAGAGAAACCCTAAGAGCCAACTGAGATTTCTTCCTTCTAATTGAAAGTTCAATAAGTGCGTAATAACAAGAGTGAGATGGTACCCAACCTCAGCTCGACATTTTATCGAGCAGGTGGAGGCTCCTCTCAAAATCACCAACTCCAGCGTACCTCTGGATCAAGTCACTGAATATCTCATGACCATCCAGCGGAATTCCTCGGCTTTCGACATCTCGCAGCAGCAACTCAGCTTCTCTAAGTAGCCCAGCCCGCGAGAGCATCGACCCCATGAGTTCGTATGCTCGGGGACTCCACCTTTTCGACTCCAACCGCAGCCTTTTCGAGGTCGGACGAAAAGTCGGACAGTACTCGGAGCACATCCCCAGGTTTCAGCTCAGAAGTTCTGAGCAGTCCACGGGCAGCATCCGGTATCATGTCGAAGATCTCGAGAAGAAGGTGCCCGGGAGAAGCATCGCCACGGGCCTTCACTTTCTTCTGGTTCTTCTCCTCCAACAGGCGAGGACACCTGGATAGGACCGATTCCGCAATGCCTTCGAAACTCGAAGAGGACGAAGCACGGAGTGGCGGGGCGGTCAGGTCCTCGGAAGAAGGTGGCGATCGAGGAGCGGCGTCATTGGCGAGAGTGTGGACAATGGGGAAGCGACGGTTGGCGACGGAGAAGAGGGAAAGAAGCTGCCTAATGCGGGAACGAGAGAGGGCGGCGAGTCGGAGAAAGCTGCCTAATGCGGGAACGAGAGAGGGCGGCGAGTCGGAGCATGAAACGCCGTCGACTGGTGTGCGGCGGCGGCGCCATCAATATCATGCCGACGAGTTTGAACTTTCCTTCTTGTTTGTCATGTAATAATTTTTTTTTTTTTTTACGTATGATTTCTTTCGTGCTATCTATCATAACTATAGTTAAATTCAAATTATATCTATCATAACATAATATGAAAATCTGAATTTCAGAAGTTAAAGCTGAGCACCCGCACCTACATGCCAGGTTCATGCCGATGTTGGCGGGTCGAGATCCGGACGAGAGTCCCCCCGGCACCGCGAGAGAGACCGAGACGTTAAATGTGTGCTCCGACTCCTGTCAGGGGGCGAAGCGTGTTAAATTGCTAAAAGGGAGAAGAGATGAGGCTGAAACTTTTTCTTACGTACAGAACAACCAAGTCTTTTACAAAAGACAAAATACATAACGTAAAACACACCATAACTACCCATGTTCTGCATAAAACACTTGCCCCACTAACACCTAAAAATTAGGATAACCAACACACATGACTCCACTAACTCTAATAACTGAAAAATTAAATTAGGAAAACGTGGAAAAAAAGAAATAACTATTTATCAACAATCCCTCCCTTAAGCGATGTTTGCTAACATTCAGTTTAAAGTCTTGACTTTTTTCACCGTGCAAACACCTAGTAACCTTCTGAGCTTCACAAATGACTCCATTTTGAGGGCTTTGGTGAATATATCAGCAACTTGATCTTCACTCCTGCAATAGATTAGATCAATTGTTCCATCATTGCTAAGATCTCTCAAGAAATAAAACTTCACATCAATGTGCTTGCTTCTTCCATGTAACACCGGATTCTTGGAGAGTTTTATTGCTGAGTTATTGTCACAAAAAAATTTAGTAGGTCCCGGTTGCTTGAATTGTAGCTCCTCAAGAATTCTCCTTAGCCAAATAGCTTGACAAGCACTAGTTGTTGCAGCAACAAATTTAGCTTCTGTACTTGACAATGTAACAATTGGTTGCTTCTTGGATGACCACGAAATAGCACCTGTTCCAAACATAAAAGCATAACCCGAAGTGCTCCTCCTATCATCTTGATCTCCTGCATAGTCACTATCAGTAAATCCCAACAAATCGGACTTTTCACATTTCTTGTAAAATAGCCCAAAGTCTCTAGTTCCTTGCAAGTAACGAAGAATTCTCTTGGCAGCTAACAAATGCATTTGTGTAGGATTCTCCATATATCTACTGATTAAACTCACAGAATACATTATGTCTAGTCTTGTTGTAGTTAAATACATCAAACTGCCCACAATTTGTTTATAAAGTGTGCTGTCAACCTTCCTCCCTTCATGATCTTTGTATAACTTTAAGCCAAACTCAGCTGGAGTGTTTACAGGTTTACAATCCTTCATCTGAAACCTGTCCAAAATTTCTCCCACATATTTCTTTTGAGAAATAAAGATCCCATCATCGATTGTACCACTTCTATGCCAAGGAAGTAATGCATCATACCAAGATCAGACATTTCAAACTCATCCATCATAGATTTCTTGAACTCTTCAAACATACCATCACAACTTCCAAGTAAATATAAGATCGTCAACATACAACCGGACAATAAGCATTTTCCCTTTATCTCCAATCTTGACAAAAGCGTATGCTCATAAGGACATTTTAAAAAACCAACTTTAAGAAAATAAGTTTCAATACGACTATACCAAGCCCGAGGGGCTTGTTTTAGCCCATAAAGAGCTTTCTTCAATCTATAAACTTTATGCTCATTTTCAATCTTGACATAACTAGGGAGTTGCTCAACAAATACTTGTTCCTCCAAGTATCCATGCAAGAATGCCGATTTGACATCTGGCTGGAAAATAGGCCAAGAATTATGTGCCGCCAATGCAATCACCAATCTGATCGTGTCATGTCTTGCAACTGGAGAAAAAACCTATGTATAGTCGATTCCATATTGCTGCTTGTATCCCTTAGCTACCAAACGTGCTTTGTATTTGTCAACTTCACCATTTTCTTTCAGTTTTGTTTTAAAGACCCACTTTACACCAATGGTTTTTTGTCCATCCGGAAGATCGGATAGCTCCCACGTATCATTTCTTTCGATGGCATTAATTTCATTATCCATCGCTTTTCGCCATTTTTCTTCTTTGACAGCACTCTCAAAAGTTGTAGGATCACGGTCGAAAACAAGGCAAAGTGAGTAATTGAATCTCCAATTCCGGTTACCTCATAATCTTCCAACCAAGCGAGGCCTTCTTCTAACACGGCGAAGAGATTGAGCTTCTTCTTCATTGACTTCATCGCCTGTTGGTGAAATTCCAGCAGCTGTAGAAGTTGTATTTGATGAATTTTGGGGCAAACAAGGTGCTGAAATCTGCTCTGTTCAACATCATTGTCATAAAGAACTTGGGTAGGCTGCTGCCTATTCCAATCCCAAGTGTTCTCTTCATCAAAAATAACATCCCCTGCTAGTCACAATCTTCTTTGTCAGTGGATTAAATAATTTATATGCTTTGGATGCTTCACTTACACCAAGAAAGACACATTTTTCAGCCTTGTCATCAAGTTTCTTCCTTTTCACATCCGGGACATGGGCATATGCGATGCATCCAAAGATTCTGAAGTGATCTACAGCCGGTCTTCTCCCACTCCAAGCCTCTTCAGGTGTCATATTCTGAACAGCAAAAGTTGGACTTCTGTTCAAAACATGAATACTCAATTTCTGCTTCGGCCAGAAAGTCTTTGGAACTTTTCCTCTTGCCAATAAGCTTCTCACCATGTTGAGAATGGTTCTATTTTTCCTCTCGGATACACCATTCTGTTGTGTGGTGTAGCTCTTTTCGAATGCCATGCTCTGCACAAAAACTTCAAATTCTTTTGAGCAATATTCTTTTCGAAGAGTCTTAATGCTTCATTTTGAGCTTTGAAGCTTTTAAATGTGGAGAAAGCGACTGTAAAAAATAAAAAGTTTTTCTTGAAAAATTTCAAATTCATTAGAAGATGGGTTTTGAGCAATATTCACCACCACAATCTGTTCGAAGAGTCTTAATGGTCTTTCTGCTTCATTTTCAACACGAGCTTTGAAGCTTTTAAATGTGGAGAAAGCTTCTGATTTTTCCTGTAAAAAATAAACCCAAGTTTTTCTTGAAAAATCGTCAATGAAGGTAATTAAGTATCTTTTACCTCCATTAGAAGATGGGTTTATAGGACCGCAAATGTCCGAATGCACCAGCTGCAAAACATCCTTTGCTCTCCATGACTTTTCTTTTGAAAATTGAGAACGATGCTTTGTTTGCTAACAACACATTCTTCGCAGACTTGGGTAGGAACAGTAATTTGAGGAAGACCCGTCACCATGTTTTTCTCTTTGGAGGTCTTCAATCCACCAAAACTCAAGTGACCATAGCGAAAATGCCATAGCCATGAGGGATCTCTCTTTTCACCAGGATCTTTATTTTCAGCCATCAAACAAGATTGAATATTTTCAATCTTTAATGGAAACAATCTATTTGAACTCATAGGAACAAGCTGCAATAGCACCTCTAACAGAATCATAAATTTCACAAGCACCCCTTCGAATAGTGATTACATAACCCTTTTCTTGTAATTGACCAGCACTCAAGAGGTTACTTTTCAAGTCGGAACATACAACACATTAGAGATCGTTTCCACAAAACCATTCTTGGTTCTTATCTTAATATCACCTTTTCCCATCACTTTCACAGTAGAATGATCCCCAAAACTCACGGTGGAATGAAAATCTTCATTTAGATGAGAAAAAGAAGACTTACTTCCACTCATGTGGTTACTTTGCAGCCTATATCCACATACCAAATATCGACTCGCTTCTTTTCATCTTGAACAGCCATCAACAACGTTTCAACTTCTTTTTCTTCAACAAAATTTGAACACTCTGCCTTTTCTTTATTATTAGGCAGCCTAGTATAACATTCAGATGCATAATGACCAAATTTATGACATCTAAAACACTCTACCTTGGATTTGTTAGGATCCCATCTTCTCCCTTTGCCTTGAAATTGGTCATTGTTGGCTTTGAAATTCCTGCTAACGTCTCTATTTCCTCGATCTCCCTTCCTCTACCTCTACCTCTACCCCTTCCTCTGAAATTGTTGGAATGAGTATAGGTAGAAGTCTTCAACGCTTGCTCCTCTCTTGTTGAACTTCTGTTCATCTTTGTTCATGGACCAATAAGGAGCTTTGCAATTCATCAAGAGATAGCGCATCTATGTCTTTCGACTCTTCAATTGAGCAGACAACATAATTAAACTTTGGTGTCAAGGAACGCAAAATCTTCTCCACAATGGTGACGTCGTCCATCTTCTCGCCATGGAATCGCATCTTGTTGCTGATTTCCATTGTTCAGCACAATAACTAGTGACAGATTCTCCATCCTTCATCGCTAGTATCTCAAAATCTTTTCTCAAGGCTTGAAGCTGTGCACGCTTCACCCTAACAGAGCCTTGATATTTCTTTTTCATAGAATCCCAAATATCCTTGGAAGTTTCTTTGCAAAGAATAGTCTCCAAGATGGAATGATCGATAGCCTGAAAAAAATAATTTTTTGCCTTCAGGTCCTTCAACTTTCTAGCCTCCAATTCTGCTTTCTGGAGATTTGTCAAAGCCATGCCTGCTGGTGGCTCTTGAATTCCAGATTCGACAACCGACCAATACTCCTTTGATCGTAAAAAATTCTCCATCAGCATGCTCCAATGATCATAGTGACCATCAAAGCGTGGAATTGCTGGTTGAACAAAATTGTCGGTGGCCATTGGAAATATTGCTGCTGCAATTTTCTCACGAAACTCTCTCACCCTTCTCTCAAGCTCGATACCACTGTTAAATTGCTAAAATGGAGAAGAGATGAGGCTGAAACTTTTCTTACGTACAGAACAACCAAGTCTTTTACAAAAGACAAAATACATAACGTAAAACACACCATAACTACCCATGTTCTGCATAAAACACTTGCCCCACTAACACCTAAAAATTAGGATAACCAACACACATGACTCCACTAACTCTAATAACTGAAAAATTAAATTAGGAAAACGTGGAAAAAAGACATAACTATTTATCAACAAAGCGAAGGGACATGTTGGCACATGTCCATATGCCAGCTCCATGCAGATGTTGGCGGGTGAGCAGACCATTCGCAATTGGGGGAGATCGCCTCCCAGATTTTACCCGAGCACCCGCAGATACATGGGGTCACGTCGTACCGATCCGAAGTTCCATCGCCAGCTTCCTCATTGATGAAAGACCACCAGCTGCACATGTCGCGACTCTCCGAGAATTTTACACCAAAGAAAACTTGCCGCGGTGTCCCGGCGCGTCCGAGCAAATCTCACACGTTCGAGGCATGGAATACCCTGCAAAACTTATCGATCGGCCGATTCCATGTCTTTAGTCCGTGCAGGTGAGCCTCATCTGGAGTCCCATGCCCGTAGTCGAGGGTACCTAAACGAGCGACCTCCGGTTCCCCAACCGGAAATCCCTTGAATTCTCGAACCGATTTTTGCCTAACCCTAGAGTCGCCTTATTAAATTTCGAGCGTGAAAAAGGGGATATTCGAGGGAACCGTATGTGCCCTACGGTTGATAAACGAGAAGGGACCTATGCATGGATTCCATGCTTGTCAAAAGGGACGACGTCCATGTGCCATTAACCTCCCGGGACCATGTCGATCGCCGAAGTCTCTCATTGAATGCCCCCATTTCGCTATACTTGGCTTGATTTCAATCAACTTCCGCGGCAAGCGGGTCTTGCGACAATTCCAGCAGCTGATGAAGAGGGACCACGGTAAAACAGAGGAACGTGAGGAATTGCAATCAGCGTGTACTTATCGTTCCGACCGAAACAAAGCAAGTGATTATTGTTATTACAAGGACATCGCGTTGTTCTTTTTTTTTTTTTTTTTTTAAATTCAGATTGAGAACCAGAGATCGAGGGTGTAGTAACAGCAGGAAATATAGTCGCATTCAAATAGAATCCAGAGCATTGGAGCGGAAACGAAATTGCGATCTCAGTTACTTAGAAATATTTAAGGAAAAATTGAGGCTCGGTATATGAATATTTTTCATGCAAAAGACTCCGCATGAGCCATTCGATCGCGTGGATCTGACATCGTCTAATGGCTCATGTGAAGTGGAGTAACGTAAATTGAGAGTATCTAATTATTTTTCCTATTATTTTTGAGATGCCTATATGCATTTTCCGCTAAATTGGAAGGAGTTAACTTGTTGGTACGAAAAAATTGCCCAGGTCTCTGACCATCAACTCGGATTGAAAAAGATCGAGCAAGACATGGTCGAGATAAAATTTGTTAAGTTCTTTTGGTCGGCAACCATAAATAATTCACAAAGGCGATGAGAAGATACCAAAAGACAATGCAAGAGAAAATCACCAAGTGTTGAGCCACGTAAGTGAAACTCCGTTCAGTTGACAAGAGAATTGAAGTTGAAATCACGATCCATGAATCAAGAACAAAAATAAGTGTTCAAGTCACGAAGCCAGCAATTTCGGCTACAATCATAACGATCAATGTAATCATGAAGCCATCATTAACATCAATTTGTGGAGCCATAAATCTCAAAAGCCAAGAATGATAATGACCAAAATACATAGGTTGTTGTAACCGTCAAGAAGAGGAGTCGCGAGCTGTAGAAGTAAGTGTCAATGTGGGGCGAGTGATGAGGCCATGATAATAGGTTAATGGGTCTTTTGATCACCATTTGTAAATACATGCTAAATTCTAGGAGTCATGTGAGAAGTTATTTGCTTTCTATGTAACGGTCGTTAAATGTTGCTAGTAGTTTTAAGTATTAAATGATAATTTGAGTAAAGGACCACCAATCAATCACTTAACACAATCTATTCAATTTTATCTTCCTATTATCTTTACATACTAGTACCCTTTTGCATAGTCAGCTGTGCAATTGCCTCTAGTTTTCGTACTTTTAATTTTCTCGCTAGTTTTGTTTTGTTTTGTTTTGTTTTTTTTTTTTTTTTCTGTCCAAGAATCAACAAATGACCCTACATATCCCTTGTCAATTTCTATATCGATGCACATTTGGAAGGGTGGATTGTTGATACTTTTCGGTAAATAAAACTAAAAATTTTGGAGGGGGAAAGAAAGAAATTACGAGCTATGGCATTTCCTCTTCTTTGGTCCATGAGTAAGGCCAAATTCCAAACAAATCTGAACTTTTGCCTGTATACGTTCCGAAAAAACTCAAACTTTCATTTAAGGGACAAGAATATCCATTACTAATTTTATTTTTTTTTCCGATGTAAGTTGATATGGCATACGACATGGCTAACAATATTGACACATACCAAAAAACCACATCGATTGAGCCAAAAGACATCTTGAATACATCAACAACAACCAGACAACATCGTTCCGATTTCTATAAACTGGACCTAATATGCTTCCCGAACTACAGCTCTTTTCTCTATTGATACCTTTGTCTAAAACATCACTCGTGGTCAAGTCCTGTGTCACATTAATTTGCTCATATGGAAAATTAAATAATGAGTGTGGTTATTCCTCAAATGAAAATTTGTGGATATTTTTACGTCATTTGAAAAGTCAAACGACCTTTTCTTATATATAAATGGAAAGTTTTATCAACTGTCCTCCTGGCTTTTCTACCAATGATTATAAGTTCAATACGACCACATGGAGACAGTCAGATTTGACCTGGGGACCGTCCTTTATCTGACCCAAAGTGCGGCCATTGCAGGGAGATTTTATCCTTTTCTGGGGATTCCAATCACGAATCACAAATTTTATTTTTTGAAAAGACACAATCCACTAGCTTACCATAAGTTAGATCTGTGCAATGAGTCGAGACCGAGGCATTAAACTCCAGTGTCCAGAAATCTAACCCCTTGGCTAATCATTCAGCCCGTTTCCAATGGACTAACCTTATTAAAAAAAAATAAAAAAAGTACATCAAACTTCGGATTCATGGTCGACACAGTCAGTCACCTGCCTCCCACATCCAGCACCACCCTTCCAAGGTTTGAACTCGAGCCTAACTCGTTGCCACAGTTACTGACCTAATCATGACATGAACATGAGAGAGAGAGAGAGAGAGTACATGTGAAATTTTTTCTCCAGTTTGACATATGAGCAGTTGAATGGACCCGAGTACTTCGGAAGATGTCAAAAGCTTTCTGTCAGGAGTGATGTTGACGAGCCTCTATTTATTCCCCTCCATCTTCCCTCATCATCTTCCACAAACTCATGCAATTTCTGGGCAGCCTCTCTCCTCTCAAAGGGGTCGAGTTTTAATTTCCTTCCATACACGGTCCTCTACTTGCTTTCTCTTCTTCTTTTGGCTCCGGGTCTGACATCTCATGAAAATCATGTTGGTGCAGGACGGAAAAGACATGGTTTCTCTAGGATTCCTGGTGGTCGGCTTGCTCGCGCACTTCGTGCTGGTTCCTCTTGCATATGGATATTAGGGCGGGTGGACGTGCCACATTCTATGGAGGAAGCGATGCTTCTGGAACAATGGGTACGCATCATGTGGACCAAGTTAATTAACAACCTCACTAAGTTTCACACACCCGAGTTAGGAATTTCGACGTTTTAATTGTTTAATCTCACTGTTCCTAATAGTACCAAAATAATGTGCTTTGCTTTTTCTTCTTATTTTCATTGTGCGATTAGGAGGGACATGTGAGTATGGGAATCTGTACAGCCAAGGGTACGGCACAAACATAGCTGCACTGAGCACTGCACTGTTCAACAACGGGTTGAGCTGCAGCGCGTGCTTTGAGCTCCGGTGCGTGAACGACCCATAATGGTGCCTTTCGGGCACCATCGTGGTCACGGCGACCAACTTCTGCCCTCCAGGAGGATGATGCGACCCTCCTCAACTCCACTTCGACCTCTCCCAGCCGGTCTTCCAGCACATTGCGCAGTACAGGGCTGGGATCGTCCCGGTGGCCTACCGAAGGTATAGCCTAGACATCAATTACTTCCCGTTGTGAGTTCTCATGTATGGGTCCACAAACATGCTCCTACTTAGGTAGGATAATTATATTCGAATCTAGCGAACTAAAATAACAGTTCATTTTCTACGCAGTAGAAATAATACAGTCATCTAGACAATCAATTTGTTCAGAGTTCGAACTTTTGTTTTCTTCTGCGAATTTTGGCTTTCTTCTAGCAGAAGAAAACAAAAATTCTATGGATCAAGTTGTACTAAAAGATGATATATTCGGATTCTTACCCTTTATTTGTCAATTGGTTCAATTAATACAAGGGTTACTAGACAAACGTTACACTGGATTAATTGAATACTGATTTCTCCATGCTTTCACGGGGCTAATCGCGCACTTCCCTCACGATGGGTACTTCTTTGCAGAGTGAGGTGCAGGAGAAGCGGAGGGATCCGGTTCACCATCAACGGTCACTCTTATTTCAACCTCGTGCTCATAACCAATGTCGGCGGAGCCGGGGATGTGCACTCCGTGGCCATCAAAGGATCGAGGACCCGGTGCCAACCCATGTCGAGAAACTGGGGACAGAACTGGCAGAACAACTCCTACCTCAATGGACAGAGCCTCTCTATCCTAGTCACCGCCAGCGACGGCCGGAGCATCGTGTCCTACAACGTTGCCCCTTCCAATTGGTCCTTCGGCCAGACTTATACCGGAGGCCAATTCCGATACTAATTATTGAACCCGTGCATACAACTTTTTACTAGCACAAGTTGTGAAATACATTATAAGTATAAAAATCCAACTTGGATTTCTACGTTGCCGATCGCGCTGATCGTTCCGAACCAGGCACTAATTTGACCAGCAAGTTGAAGTTAAAAAGACTGAAGTCTCTAAGGAATTGATGATTGAATTCCTAAATGTACTGCTGAATGGATAAAAGCCCTCATAATTTTACTGGGCGTGAGTATCATCTTGGCTTGTTAGTGTTCCTTCTTTTTTCCCCCCAAGAGTACGAGATCTCAATCAAGAGCATACAAGAATTTCGCAAGACATCTCATATAAAGTTCAGTTATTTCTAAATCATGAATCAAGGGTTATATGCACTCCAATTATGCCGGACTGTATATAATTTACGCCGTTCTCTCAAATACCTTAATGATCTTTAAGTAATCAATCGATTGTGCGGACTCGCGGCTTTAGTTAAGAGATGAAACAAAGATAGCAGCCACACGTATTTTTGGCAAGATATATAGCGAGTTGAGCAAGTGCAACGCAAACCCTCAAACTTTGAAAATGGATGCTCGAAAAGTGATGCACTGGACGCTCCCCCAAAAGAGAAACCCCACGAAAGAGAAACCAACGTGGCATGTCTGTAGTGAATTGGACATAACTGAAAACCTATCATCGACGAAGACATGGTTCAATCAATACGAGTGAAATAGGACCGAGAGACGCACAACCGACCCAATCTTACTGCATTTGCATGGCGCTTCCCTTCTTTAATCATTGCAGTTTCCTCTCGTGGGGGACCTCCTCTGAGAAGTACTGCTTGCAGGCTCCCATTGCAGTATAGTATACGCCGTGACCGGCTTCGTGTTTCGTTAACGGAGAACGAAAGATGTGCAGATCTAGAGGGAGCGATTATCAGTTTCGTTTCCAGCGAATGAAGTTTTTTTTTTTTTTTTTTTTCGCTTCATCGAAAGTAGGAAATGTCCGGTCTAATTTTACGAGTTGGCAAATTAAAATGCGTAGTGAAACAGTTACTTCCATTTCATCTTTTCCACATGGTGCTCGTACAAAAATGTCCGGTTCTTCTTGGTTTCACTTCACTGCCGAGTACGCTCTCGGTCATCGGCAGATATTTTTCCTTAGAATCACGAAACTTGGCAAAGCCAAGACCCATCATTCTTGCTTTGCGATGCCGTACCAACAAGCTTGGTGTTATACTACAGCTTGTGAACTCAAGAACCTCATGGGGATCACCGAACGGGGTAGGTCATTAATAATGAACAATAATCTAGTGATGAAAGGGTCGTGTCATCTTTTATGAAGTGAAGGGTTTGAGAAATGTCGGGAGTGAACTTCTTACCTATCATGTTTTGAGTATTTGCTATTTTGTGTGAAGAGATTTTGTAACTTTTGACACACCACTTAAAAATAGACTGAGTAGTCATGGCTCAAATCAAACATCTTGTCTCGCTGAGTATTGGAGTTTTGTAAATTCTTAGAGGGATAGTTGAACTAGTGGTTCCACCCCCACCCTGTTCACCTATCAAAAAGAGCTTCTCATGTATAGTGCCACCTCCCCTAAAGAATACACACAGATAAGTCCTATGTAAAATATGGATTCCGTCGCATGGCACTACTACTTATCATAGGGAATCACGTGTTTTGATATACACGTACAATGCTTGGATCATACAAATTGGAATTTCATGGTATCGGCACATTCTTGTCATTGTGAAACTAATCTGTGCTTGCATAAGAGGATGATTGATTAGTGGGCTTCTGGTTGTAAGTTTGCAATATCACCGCATTGCAAAACCATATCATCACCTACGATTCATGAGCATTTTGAACTGTACATGAATGTTCTGAGCCCCAAGTTTTCGCCAGATTGTCAATGTCAAAGGGGTACGATGAAGAAGCAAACTTCCCTAGTGGCATGTTGGGCAAGTGCGGGTCGATTTGCAGGGACCAAAGATCTTTTGGGTGAGACAAAGGAATTGAATGAAAAGATGAGGTGGTACTCTGAGGGATCTCCCTTAGAATTCCTGATGTGCATGTATTACGTTCTTGACTTGTTTATCAAGAGCTCGTGTTTCAAGTCGGTCGCATCGGTCGCATGAGATTTTGACACAAGTTCAGAGATCAAACCATCGATGGAGATGCATGGCTGCATCCTTAATAAGCTAGAAATAGACAGTAAGGAGATCAATGAATAATCCCTTCTTGAACAAAATTTTAAGTATCAGGGAGGAGGGTCATATAAGAATTTAATTTTGATTTACTTTTGCTGCGAAGAGTCTGAAGACGTCTTTGCAAGTAATATCTTGGCTTGGGTGGAACACTTAAATAAGCTAATGCGCGCTATAAATAATATAATTATATTTTGTTCATCGAGTGTTCTAAGGTGCTTTTTTAGCACATGATTTCTTGCGGCGTAAAAATGAATTCTCGTTTCGTTTTACGATAAGGAAACCCATCTTAGATAGTTAATTTTAAATTATAAAATGAATGGGATAAAGTGTTGTCAAAATTTAGTATGGTCGGGCTAACCATTAAACTCGCTTTTTCAAGTATCGACTTTGCACTACAAAAAAAGGAAAAAAAAAGAAAAAAAGATTGTATGTCCTATGCATCAAATAGATCAATCAAGTACATTTGAAGCAATTTATTTATTAGGTAAACATCATGATAGGATCCATTTATTACAGTTCGGTCAGTATGGATCTACGCGATCCATTTTGCTATCATATAAAGGAAGGTATTTAAAATAATATTATTTTGACACCAGTCCACTTCTTAAATTAGGTTTGATGAAGAACATAGAGTTTTTATTTTCTTTTTCTTTTGACTTCTTTCCCATCATTTTGTTTACCTATTCTAATACAGTTATTTATTTCCTTTTCGCTTAAGAAAGTGGTACGAATTTATGATATTTTGTAGGACAAAGTCCATCTTTGCCACAAAAGAATATACGAGTCTATTTATAGTCTTTATTAGAAAACTATCTATGATAACATATCAATCAAGATATACGAATAATCTTAAAAGATATAGAGAATCAACAAGATTATCAAATATCTCCAACATAGAAAATTATTCTAAAAAAATGTATTGCTCACATGAAATTTAAATTTAGTTGGAAAAAATATAACAGAAGGGAATTTGACCATGGTGGCATCAACTGAGTCTCAAAGAATGATAAAGCTTTCAGGAAACAATATCAAAATATAAAAGGAAAATCTCGACATGCCATTAATTGGACTATACCATAAATTTATAAGAGTCGATCTAGGAATTGGCAGGAGCCGGCCTAACACTAGCCACCTGCCTTGCTCGGATCGAGCCCCAACAAAGTGGGCAATGCTGATTTCTCAAGAGCCATTCCTTGATGCAACTTTCGTGGAACCTGTGGTTGTACTTCTTAAGCACACAACACTTGTCCCCTTCCTCAAGGCTCTCAAAGCAAATCGCGCACTCATCGACATCGAACTTCTCCACGTTGCGGCGATGCCACTCAATGACACGATCAAAGAGAGCCCGATTCGTGCAGTTACGACACCGACCACAGCCAAAGATGTAGCCAGCCATGGCGAGGGGGGTGAGCACGCCGCCGCCGCATGCTAGCAACCTCAGGAGCCACCATGACTAGGATGGAGGAGAAGGCCCCGGAGAGGCCGAGGGAGGCAGCATGATGCGCCTTTAAGCTTTGATCGAATACGAGATTCAATGGCGAAAGAGTGCTGGGACGATGTTGTGGTTTTCTACTACTTGTTTTGCAAAGCAATGCTAAAATGGGCATCTAAATACCAATAGCGTTCGAATCTCAAAACACTACCCTCAACAATCCCACAATAATATACACTTTATTAGATACTAAATCCTCTTCAACCCCTGTAACCTTCAATAATATACACATTATTAGAGAATGACATTTTTATCCAAGATAATATGCGAATTAGCTATCTTAGAGAATAACATAATATTAAATAAAATTCTTAATATCTAACAATATCTCTAATAGGAATATTTTTAATCTCCATAATTATACCTCATCGCCATTTTCATCTCTCCTTCAAAAGTTCCTTACGAGTCTTAATGTAGTTGACTGAGGAAAACAACCCAGTACTTAGTGGCCGCGTGATTCAGTTACCGCGGACGGTCCGGTCGGGTTGTACGTAGCACTTCCCGCACATCTCTGGGTTCCCGTACGTGCCCCCAGAGGCACGCACTTGCATCGGCCACAGCATGTCGTGCACGCCCACTTCTGCAGTGGAGCTTGCACCTCTGGTCGCGGGGTGGGATGCAATCTGCGGAGACACACTCCACTACTAGGATTGAAATAACTCTATTTCACTGGCGCCGACGCTGTTAATATAATGATGTGCGGAGAGATGATTATCCTGACTAACACATTCTAGATGGTTGTACAGTCAACGTTGCTTGTGAGGATGGTATATACGCAGAAGGGGAAGCTGAGTGAATGAAATCTTGTGTTCAATTACAAGTTAGTTCATTTTGAGCCGGGCGTATGCTTTTGCTTGCCCAAAGACGGTTTTTTTTTTTTTTTTTTGACAAATGAAATTATGCCCTTTTTATTGTTCATCATGCCCTTTTTATGGCCATATGACCTTTTTCGTTGTTCTGCAATTGGGAGCCTTCTCTGGCGGGTGACTACCACAGGAGGTTTATCTGGTGCGGGAGCTGGAGCCTTTGGTTGATGGCAAGCTCATTCGAATGTCGCTGGAACAGTTTCTACTAGCCAAAGCGATTTATCCAGATATTTACTGTTCGCTCGAATATCATGGCCATACGCAGTCACAAATAATTAGAGTGCTGGAAATTTTGCCTTCTTGAAACAGATTTTTCGTTGATGAAATATCAGGGAACTTCTTAAATTTTGCCTTGCCGAATATCGACGTGTTTCATTTTTCTTCTTCTTTTTTTTCCTTTTTTTGGTTAAAATAGAAGAATGCGTAAAGGTACTGCTGGTATGTAAAATGCGGATATCCCGTTATGCATCGCGAAGAGTGGAGTAAGTAAAGAATGCATAAATTTACCCGAGTCGACATGGTCAGAGTTTGGCTCAAAAAAAGACATGGTCAGAGTGATGATAGTTGTGTCCCTGAGGTGAGTTCACCTATAAATACCAAAAAACAATCATCTCATCAATAATTAAGGGCATGAGAATAAACATCCAAAGTAAGGTGACCAATCCCATATTGTTCTTTGAGACTTGTTCTTGTTCTCACACGTTGCTATTGTTTCATGTTCTCCATTCTTCATTGCCTAACCTCTCCATATATAGTAAGGGCCAAGTACTATTTCCCTTGATCAATACTTTGCATTTCACAACTCCTCACAGCTTCTTCATGTTCGGCTGAAGAAGCTGTACTGTGTAAACCTACATTTGAATAGTAAGCATAAGATGAAGTTTGGAAAAGGTTGTGTCCCAAATGCTGCCGGAATGGCAAATCGCCTGCATGGATCACAACTTTCTCAAGATGATCTTGAAGGACATCTTGCGCCATCAACAGCTGTATTCACGGCCATTCCCGAGAGCACCAACGGGCCACCTCGCAGGCCCTTTACAGAAAAGGGGGTCACTCTACCGAGCCTTCAGCGGCCAGTCAGTACGCCCAGAATTTTCCCAAGAAAACTAGTGAAGACGAAGAAGTGATAATAGTGAGCGCGGTCCAAGAGGAGGGATCAGATCATGGGAGGTACCGGACCATGTTTCTGAGGTCGTCTGTCGTGGGAGGTGAGTGCGAGCTCTTGTTTTTCAGGAGGCTGGATAATGAGTTCGACAAATTCACAGGCTGTTATAAGGAAAAGGTAGAGGAAGTGGCGGCCAAGGCAGATGAACTGAGCAAGCAGATGAATGCATCGTTCACTCTTTGCATCAGGCTCGAGAAACCGGTTATGGGATTATCGGGACCGACACTAGGATCGCTGCCGTCGGTATCTCGCCAGCCACAGCCTCTGTTTCTGTTAACGGTACAATGTCAGGTAAGGTGGTGTGCACACTAAAGTTCTGCTGTTTGTCTTGTCCTGCTATGAAACTTCTTTATGTCCGTTCAACTGCTGAGTTGAAAACAAAATATCTTCATCAGGACATCTAGCACAGACGCCAGTCTAGATTTTTGCAGTCTCTCCTCGAAACTTGCATGGAGTGATCATACTTAATAGCTGCCCTTTTTGTAGTCTCTCTCTCTCTCTCTCTCTCCCTCCCTCCCTCCCTTCCTTTGTGATCGAGGGGAATGCTGCTTTTCCTGTATCATATTTCATTGAGTCAGAAGTTTGGTTATGGCAAGTGAAGACCTCCCTCCGTTTGTGATCGAGGGGAATGCTGCTTTTCCTGCATCATATTTCACAGAGTCAGAAGTTTGTTTATGGCAAGTGAAGATGGACACGCTGATACGTGGTATGAATTGGCCCTTGGTGT
This sequence comes from Eucalyptus cloeziana, assembly GCA_014182715.1. NCBI lineage: Eukaryota > Viridiplantae > Streptophyta > Magnoliopsida > Myrtales > Myrtaceae > Eucalyptus > Eucalyptus cloeziana. The sequence goes on from CM024642.1 coordinate 25,007,457, forward strand.
TAGATGCAAGTTGTAATATTAGCGGTGACTTGTAAGTCTTTTTGACCCTCTTCCTCTGCAGTGAATATCACTGGTTGGAAAGTATAATGACTTATTTTTTCTGAGCACCACGCTTTTCCTGAGGGGCTCTAACTTCAGATTTATTTGAATAAAGGGGCTACAATAGTGTAAGTTAATTTTAATCAAGGGTGATGGAAATAAGTACGCGATGAGTCCTAATACCCGAGCATTACTTGATCTTTTCACATTAAGTTAGATTTTGGATCTCGACATGTCCATAATCTTCGGTGTGAAGATCTCTCTTGCTTGTATTTTTTTGTAGGGTACTCTATCGATATTTATAGTTGCCATAAAAGGGTTGAATAAACTTGGTTATGTAATTAATTAGTATTCTTGATATTGCTTAATCACATATGTTTTAAGCATGAAGTTTTTTGCTTATGTAAGGTTAGCTTGCTTGCGTATGTACGTACATTATCATATATTGTTCACTGTAGAAGTCTCGTAGAACTTTGACATGATAAGGAGGAATTGATCTCGACAATCAAAATATGTAGGAAAAAGGAGAAGAACATTGTAATTTATCAATTTTTGTAAAAAAAAAAAAAAATCAACTAATAAGTGTTCTTTTCAAACATCAAACTGAATAAAAATAAAATACAATATGAGGTTGTGGTCATTATAATATATCTATAAATATCGATAGAGTACTTAGCTATAATTTAATACATTATATATCATATAGATGGATCTTATGTGCACGATCTTCTGAAATTTCATGCAGCAGTCTCCCATACGGCTACTTTTATAGTAGACATGATGCTTATCACGTCTCTCGACGAGTATTCAAATTTCTACATCAACAAAAGGATTTCCCACATAAGATTTGAAACTCTTCCAACTATTGAATAGTTGTCGACCCATTTAATTGCACGGATAATCTCACATTGATCAAGCTTCATTCATCATCATCATATTAATGCACCACGTGAACCACAAGGGTTGCCACCATTTCCACATGAGAAGGGGTAGGTAAGGGGTTCGAATCCCACTTTTTTAGAAGGGTTGGGGTGAGAACAATTTAACATCAAGTGTGGGTTTCGACTCTCATGCTTTGTAAGAAAGCAGAGCAAAAGTCTGAGAGTTAGATTATGAATAGATCATGACCAACAAAAAAGAAAAAAACCATGAAATTTAAGGGTGTGTTTGCTAATATTTTTGTTTCTGAGAATAATTTATGTTCATAAATAGTATTTTTTATTTCTATTCCTCGAGCAATTTTCCGAGCAGAAGAACGCATGTAGTAAACTACCTAGAATTTCTATTATCGAAATAGATAAAGAACATAAATGTGTTTGATACTACCCTAAAATTTCTATGCCCAAATTCTTTTTCTTTAATTATAAAAGTGTTAGTGGAGACTTAACAATTCATGTTTGGATAAAACTAGACTTTTATGAGGACTTAACTAATTAAGATATTCTAAGATGGCCATGGAAAATTTAACATAATATTTAGTCAAAGATGGATGGTTGGAAATTGTAGCAAATAATTTCATTAGTTTTTAACTCACAATATGAGGAAGTTGATAGTAAATATATAGGTGCATTGATCTTTTAAGCTTTTTTTAACTGCAAAAAGAAGGGCAAACATTACCTGGTAAAATGGGCAATGATGAAACAACTAGGGATGGAGACGATTCTAAAGTTGGTGCACTTATTTGCACAAACTTATCAAACCTTCAAGCAAATGACATCGAAAATCCATGGGGTACAGGCTTATTCAACAATTATGAACACAAGACAATTGGTAATGCAAAAGATTTGCTGAGAACCATTTAATTTTCTATTAAAATAGAATTGCAAATGATCTTAAAGAATGTTTTCAATAGAATCCTAAGGGAAGACAATTTAAGCATGACAAGTTCACTCTAGCTATAGGATGACCTGCTTGCTCTATAAAAAAGGATAAAATAGAAAATTGTAGCGTAACCAAAGATAGAGACATGTAGGAGAGTAGTGAGCTACACTTAGGGCATGTTTGTTTGTGTTCCTGGTGTGTGTTTATGAACACAATTTTTGTTCTTTTGTTCCGGGAAACAAAAAAAGAACAGAAACGTGTTTGTTTGGGTTTTTGTTCCAAATCTATTTTTTTGTTCTCAAGAACAAATTTAGAATAGAAACAAGAAACAAAAAAAAACTTGTTTTTTGTTTTTGGAATACTTTCAAGAAACAATTTTTCTCTCTCCTCGTTTTTTTTTTCTTCTCTTTCTTTTCTTCTTATTTTTTTCTTTGGCTGAGGCCGACCACCAGCCAAAAGGAAGAAATTAAAAAAAAAAAAAGAAAAAAGGAAAACTAAAATAAAAATATTAAAAAATTAAAAGAAACAAAAAAATTACACAATTTTACTAAACATGTTTCTATTCTTTTTTTTTTTTTTTTATTTCAGGAACAAGTTTACCAAACGCGTTCTTTTGATAAAAAATGGGAGAAGTGCTAAAAAAGTTCTAAACCTTTTGCCTTTGTGTCGATTCAGTCCTAAACATTTTTACGTTGTGCCAATTCAGTCATTTTCGGCCAATTTTGGCTGGATTTTTTGCCGACGGACGCCGACCGGGCGAAGTGGCCTGATCGGTGCTAACGTTGACAACTTTTAATAATATTTTAATATTTTTGAATTTTTTTGCTTTTATTTTTCATTCTTTTATTCTTTTATTCTTTTTCGTTTTGTCTTTTTCCTCTAGCTGGTCGCCGAAGTCCGGCGATTGGCCGAGGCGACGGCCGGCGAGGGCGAGGCCGACCTTGCCGGCCACCTCATAGGCGAGGGTCGAGCCTCATCGGCCATGGCCGAGGCTCGCCCTCTCCGGATCCGACGAGGCGAGCCTTGCCCATGGTCGGCAAGGCTTGACCTCGCCAGATCCGGCCATGGGCGAGGCTTGCCCTCGCCAGCCATGAGCGAGGCTCGCCCTCGCCGGATCTAACGAGGTGAGGCGAGCCTCGCCCATGGCCGGGCGAGGCTTGACCTTGCCGAGATCCGGCCATGGGCGAGGCTCGACCTCGCCAAATCCAATCATGAGCAAGGCTCGACCTCGCCATATCCGGCCATGGGCAAGGCTTGCCCCGCCGGCCATGGGCGAGGGCCTCGCCCACAAGGTGGCCGGTGAGGTCGGCCTCGCCCTCGCCGGCCTTCGCCTCCGCCGGGCGGTCGTCGGACCTTGGTGACCTGCTAGAGGAAAAAGACAAAAATAAAAAAATTCAAAAATTCAAAAATTCAAAAACTCAAAAATATTAAAATATTATTAAAAGTTGTTCACGTCAGCATCGATTAGGCCATGTCAGCTAGCTGGCATCCAGTCAGAAAAATCCTGCCAAAATTGGTCGGAAAGGACTGAATTGTCACAACGTAAAAAAGTTTAGGACTGAATCGGCACCAAAAAAAGGTTTAGGACTAAATCGGCATAAAGACAAAAAGTTTAGGACTTTTTTGGCACTTCTTCCGATAAAAAATTGTTCCATGGAATAGAAATAGTTTTTTTTTTTTTTTTTTTTTTTTTTTTATTTCCTGGAATAATTGTTGAACAAAAACGTTACCAAACGCACTCTTAGACTCCAACAAGATATAGACGTGTAAGAAATAGGCAAGGGTGACCTTCGCTCGAGGGCGGCCTTCCAGATTTGCGAGTCACATATCTGCAATTTCACTCACCTCGGAGTCACGCACACTCAATTGAAGCTTGATTTGATGACGGTGGTCAAGAAGAGTGTTGATCTCGGTCACACCCACGCTCGCTTGTGACTTGTCTTTAAAAGAAAGGTAAAATCTTAAGAGCTTATTTAGTTTTGAATCTAATTCTCATAATTTTTTTTACTTTTTTTATATGCTAAACTAATTCTAAACTAGAATTAACACAAGAATCTAGAAAAACTACTCAAGATCTAATTTCTAGATTTTTCCTAAATTTTTTTTTTTTTTTACAAAAATGGGGGCCTCGAATCGGGTTAGGAGATTTGGTCAAGATGTGGCCTCACACGGACCTTGTGTCAAATATTAGGTTACACTGAGCTTATTTCTCTTTCTCTTTTATTCCTGGAAACAAAAAAAGTAGATTTTTTTTTTTTTATTTCTTATTTTTGTTCCTAATCTATTCCCTTGACCATTCCATTCCTAACACAGATAGATTCCCGTTGATGAAATAAAATTGTTATCAAACGTATCCTAAATTACTCAACAGTAGTTGAGAAGCATGAAATTACATTGAAACCATACTTTACAATTATCACTCAATGTATTACTCAAATGAAATTGAAAATTTAGTTGGAGGAAAGATAACAAAGGAGAATTCAACCATTGTGGCATCAATTGAGTCACGAAAAAGGGCAAAACTTTCCGGATAAAACATCATAATGTAAAAAGAAAATCTCAACATGCCATTAATTGGACTATACCATAAATTTAGAAGAGTCGAACTAGGGAGCGGGAACCGGGGTAACACTAGCCACTGGCCCCTCTCGGACCAACCTCCGACAAAGCGGGCAATGCAAGGTTCTCCAATCCGAGAGCCATTGCCTGATGCAGCTTTCGTGGTACCCATGGTTGCATGTCTTGAGCACACAAAACTCCTCTTCTTCCTCAAAGCGCTCCAGGCAAATTGCGCACTCGGTGCTATTGAACTTCTCCAAATCGACACTATGCCGCTCGACGACGTGATCAAAGAGAGCCCGAGTCGCGCGGCTGCGGCGCCAGTCACAGAAAAAGAGGCCGCCAAACATGACGAGGGAATATATGAGAAGGCCCAATCCTAACCACTTCGCGAAAGATCGTATAGTTCCGTCAGGAGGAGGAGGCGACGGAGGGGCCGAGGGAGGCATGATGCGTTCGTTTCTTCTTTGAGGTGGAAGAGAACTGGTGTGCGTCTTTGAGCTTTGATCGAATACGATGTTGTGGTTTGTGCCTCTTGTTTTTGGTCTTTTTTGGGAAGATAAAGATCAAGTCGGATTCGGATAATGTGATGAGAGTTTTGAATTAGTGGCGTTGGACGGTAGAAGTCCACTCGCAAAGCAATGCTAAAACGGGCATGTAAATATATCTATAGCGTTTGAATCTCGAACACTATCCTCAATAATTCCAGTGGTAATCCGCAATTTATGATTATGTCAGAGGAACAACAATTAACGACGAATAAAGATAAGACGGAAATTTAAATGTGTCCTTATATTACACAAAATCTTTTAATAAATACTGAGATCTTATTCAACCCCTGTTTCCTTTAATAATATAAACTTAACTAGTTAATGACATTTTTACCCAGACAATTCGCATATGAAAGGAACTCGTCCATCTTAGGGAATAACAAAATATCAAATAATATCCTTAATATTTGATAATATTTCTTACAATATTTTCAAAGAGAGAAATTTCTAATCTCTATAAATATACTCTTTCAGGATCTCGCATCTCTCCTTCAAAACTTCCTCATGAGCCTTTGGTTTGGTTCGGTTCGGTTTTTGGAGAAATACAAAGACCTTTACTTAAAGGGATTTGAAGAAATGGAAATACTGTTTGATAAACTCTAATTTTAAAGTGTCTTAGGAGGTAACTTTGAGGGAAATATTGTTCAAAAATATATATATGGAAAGTCCTTTGATGTGACTAATTTAAGCTTTATAATTTTTAATTTTTTTAAAGTTGAAAAAAGAACAATGACTTCAACTTTTATATTTTCGCATGGAGAGTAATGCAAAAAAGACATATTAATGACTTCATAAAAAAAAAAAAAAAAACACATCAAAGTAGATAAAAAAAAGAGTAACTTTATTATAATAAACACGACCACATACGTCTAGAGGAAAGAAATACGAAATCTTTGAAATGTAACAAACCTCCTCAACTATTTCTTAAACTTATTGCTATTTCATCACATAAACGTGTCATGTCAGGATATTCATTGTCATTTGAAGCACTCGGTCATCATTTGAATTTTATCATACTTTTTGCCCCTCCATTCCTTAAACTTATTAATTATGACTATCAATCTATCTCTCTAGTTGGTTGCAAGAGACTACTTGTTTAAATTATTCAATGCACAACTTATAGAATGTTTCCATGTCTTCGGTTTACTTTGTCTTTTCTTTTGATAAACTGTCATCTTAGTAACATAAACATGAATAAATTTGAGAGGCACAACGAAAAACAGCAATTGAAGTGAATCCACTGTTGGGGTTGTTTTCAAACTGATAAAGAGTATATTTGCGGGAACAATAATGTAACCGCACGACCGGCTTTTAGGATTTCGGGGATGAGCATACCTGCGATTTTTTATTTTTATTTTTTATTTTTTATTATTATTTTATTTTATTTTTTGCGTTTTTGACACGTACAAGGGAAGGGGACATCTGTTACGGCTTAAAATGGTGATTCATATGGTAGTTGCACCTCTCCACGATCGTTTGCAGAAAAAACAGAACATTTCATCCTCAGCAAGATTTGCCAGACATTATTGTCCGATACTAATTAGGCTCCTCTTCTGAAGGATATAGTGTCAACATTAATCAACCTGGTAAATACTATATGTATTTCGAGGCCATAAGTAGATGCTACACTTGGTGGGCCGGGCCTAGCTCAACTTGCTTCTTATAAATCAACTCAAAATGCAATCTGGGCCTAGCTGTGTTTGTGCCGTATCCTCGGCTGTACAATTTCCGTATCCACAAGGCCCTCCTATTCTACGCTTCACCGTTTTTGTCACCCACGCCCCCATCCTAGCCGTTCGCTCCCCCTCCCACGCGGGCCCTGCCGATTACCTGGACCCGATCGCGGCCGCACGTTTGGTCCTCGGCCAACTTTTTAAACCCGCTCCGTTGGAACCCGCGAAAAAAGCAACTTTCGAGAAGCGCCAGAAAAGCGCGCATGAACTATTGTGGAAGTAGCCCCCGCGAACGGGACCGACAACCACCAGCCTCAACCTCCCCACCCTCTTTACAATCGCGACACGACGACCGACGAAAGAGGCCTAAGAGAAATGTGAGAATGGCGAACGCAAGGGCGTCCAGGAATGTGGCCGCCGCCTGGCGGTGCAGGAAGCACCCGACCGAAGCACCGGCAGCTGGCCGGTGTGTGCTCGCTCTGCTTGAGCAAGAAGCTCTCCCAGCTGTCCAGCGGCCACTATCTAGGTAGCTCGGCCGGCGCATACAGGCGGTACTCCTGCTTTCGTCGCCGTCATCGTCGTCCTTCCCGTCGTCCTACCACGCGTACCCATTGTTCTGGAAGTATCGCTTCCTCCATAGAAGGTGGCGTCAGCATTCGTGCACCCGCCGTAATATCCCTGCGAATAGCGAGAGCACGCCGATCACCAGGAATCCTAGAGAATGCATCCGGGATTAACTGAAACTCATTATTACTGCCTCCATAGTCCATACCTCAGAGTCGGAAGCAAAATTAGAAGCGAGACGGTTCTGTGTATGAAAGAGATTAAAACTCAACCCTTTTGAATGGAGAGAGGTTGCGTGGGAAATGCACGAGTATATGTGGAAGATGACGAGGGAAGATGGAGGAGAACAGATAGAGGCTCGTCAAACATCACAGCTGACAGAAAGTTCTTGAAATCTTTGAAATACTTGGGTCCATTCAACCGCTCACATGTCAAACTGGAGATAAATTTTCACATGCTCTGAGTTCAATTCCATGTGGAGGAAGTCTAATAATTTGCAAGTCCAAAGGTTTGAACTCATATAATAATCTGTATGCAGGGTCCTAATTTTAACAATAATGGTCATTTACAAGTCCAATTCACTGGTTGGCCTTAACATGTACTTTGTGCCTTCCTCATCGATGACGCTCACTATGTCCTCTTAATGCATGACTGCGTGATCCGGGAGCCTCCCATACCCTTAATTTAAAGACATCAAAATCATCGTCAGTGAACATCACTAAAACCTCGAAGTGAATTTTGCTAATGAATGCCGGCGCAAGGGACGAATGAAAAACAGACTTCTTTAAATATTACCTTCCCAAACCATCATTACATTCTGAGAAGAACAAAACAAAGCCCAGAAGAAGAAAAAGAAAACCAGAGAAATTCAAGATGGAGCTATCCTGTCCATTCCCATTTCCAAAGCTAAAACCGAAAGTATTGTGAATCCTCCAAAACCACAGGTGGTTCTTCAGCGTTAGGAAAATGTTTAGATTTTTTTTTTTTTTTGACAAATCACCTTTTGAATATAAGATACATCATTGACGTCTTGAAACAACCCAGAATTGCTCGAGGCATCTGTGTTTAGTAAGAGCTACTTGTAGGGAAAAAATGTAACTGTGAAACTACCAAGAATTTAGTAAGAGCTTCGTTTGACCAAAAATAAAAATAAAAAATAGTAAGAGCTTCGAGTGTCGGAGGTTGAGCTCGTGGCGGCGCTGAAGTATCGCAAAGTCCCTAGCTCGTATCTCATCGGCTACAATCTCCACTGGTATCAAGTACGCCATCTTCCAAAATTCATTAGAGTTGCATCTTAGGTCGCCTATCTAAATAAGTAGATTTTTGCTTCTGCATGCCATTTCTTTTGTTTTTTTTTTTTTTTTTTTTTTATTGTATCATTTTATCTTAAGATTCATCCGATAGGTTGCTTCACGGATTCACCAATTGGCCTTCCTTTGATTGATTCTCGGGGTGGTTGAATAGGCCAATGTAAACCATAATCGATTAAGTGTAACCAAAGCAAAATGGAGAGAAGATTCATATCCTTCAAAAGGTTGCTTGTCTCGTTCCCTTCCAAATGTTTACATGAAGCACTCGTCGACAGCGTAATTTATTTTTGGCTTTTCCTTTTGCTCTAATTTGTTGAATTTCAACATAAGTATCTCGTCCTGTAATTCCACGGAACCAAACTTATGTGGTTAGGAATAGATTTTGATTTTGATTTATCTAATGTTTTTTCTAATTGTTTGATTGTATAAGCAAGATATCTTTATCCATCCAAATCAATTGCTCTGCGAATACTTTCATCGTTCTTGGAAAAGATATAGTTAAATATGTAATATTTGGCCTGCAGTGGTAATGTCTTGCATTCAAGCTTGACCTTTTTGGACCAAAAAAAAAGAGCTTGAGCTTTTCAGGCTTGTTCTGCAGCTGACGTGGGTGGACGAAGGAATAATATGACGAGAGTGAAGGAAGCTTTGGGTGCTGAACATTCTTTTTTGTTTTATTGGGAGCCAAATTTGTTGCGCGACCGTTAGCCCTCCTCCCTCGCAGGAATGTCCTCTCCTCTGTGCGCGCACTCCCTCACTCCCTCCCTCCCTCACTCCCTACGGCCACTTTTATAGTAGACATGATGCTTATCACGTCTTTTGACGAGTATTCATCTTTTTAAATTAAAAATAGTGTATTTCTACACTAACAAAAGGATTTCCCACATAAGATTTGAAACTCTTCCAACTACTGAATAGTTATCGACTCATTTAATTGCGCACTGATAGTCTCATATCGATCCAGCTTTATTAATCATCATCATCACGCTAATTATTATCACCTTTGAAACAAGTTGTACACCCCCATGAAATTGAATTACTCAACGAGTTGAGAGGCATGAAATTTCATTGAGATTATGCTTCACAATTATCACTAAATGAGTTAAGAATATGATAATGTGAAAGAGAGAATTGAGGAATTTCTGTATATTTCGATATATATTAAAGAAGAATACATGAGTCTATTCATAGGCTTTATAAGATGACTATCAAAATATATGTGCAATCTTAAGACATATAAAGAATCTACAGAATAATCAAATATCTCTAACATTAGAAATTATTCTAGAAAGATTCCTAATTATCTCTAAAAAAAAAAACGTATTCCTTACAGGAAATTTCAGAGGAAATATGAGAAAAGAGAATTTGACCATAATTGCATCAATTGAGTTCCAAAGAATGATGAAACTTTCCAGAAACAATATCAGAATATTAAAAAGAAAATCTTGGCATGCCGTTAATTAGACCATACCTTGAATTTAGAATAGGCGAACTAGGAACCGGCGGGAGCCAGCGGAACATTAGCCACTGATACCCGGCAAAGAGGGCAATACCGGGTTAACCAATTTGAGAGCCATTGCTTGATGCAATTTTCGTGGTACCAATGATTGCATGCCTTGAGTATACAGCAGTCCTCTCCTTCCTCAAAGCTCTCCTGGCAAATCGCGCACCCGTCGATATTGAACTTCTCCAAATCGACAGCATGCCGCTCGACAACGCGATCAAAGAGAGCCCGAGTCGCGCGGTTGATGCGCCAGAAACAGAAAAAGAGGATGCCAGCCAGGACGAGGAAACATATGAGAAGGAACAACGCTATCCACTTCATGAACCGGAGTGGAATTTCGTCAGGAGGAGGAGGCGACGGAGGGGCCGAGGGAGGCATGATGCGCTCGTTTCTTGTTTGAGTTGGAAGAGAACTGGTGTGCGCCTTTGAGCTTTGATGGAATACGATGTTGTGGTTTGTACTACGTGTTTTGGTCTTTTCTGGGAAGATAAAGATCAAGTCGGATTAGGATAATGTGATGGGAGTGTTGAATTAGTAGCGCTGGACAGGAGAAGTCTACTTGCAAAGCAATGCTAAAATAGGCATGTAAATGTATCTGCAGCGTTTGAATCGCGAACGCTATCCTCAATAATTCCAATGATATCCGCAATTTATGTTTATGCCAGAGGAGCAACAATTGACAACGAATAAAGACAAGCCGGAAATTTAAATGCGTCCTTATATTACACAAAATCTTTTAATAAATACTAAAATCTCGTTCAACCCCTGTTTACTCCAATAGTAAACACTTTATTAGAGCATAAGAATAGTAGAAATATCAAAACCTTTGCACAACGCTCACTTGAGTGCCAAAAATTTCTTTTCACTTACTTGAGTGCCACATCAAAGAAAAATCAATCACTTGAGTGTCAATTCTAGCCAAGTGTCCTAAGTGCAATTTTATTTTTATTTTTATTTTTAATTTTCTTTGAATTTTTTTTATTTTTATTTGTGTTTTGTTTTTTCTTTCTTTAGGGCTAGTGAGGGTCATCGATGACCCTCGCCAATCGTGGCCGCCTCACACTCGGCCGTGAAGGCCCTCAGTGAAGCTACAAGGGCCCTCGTCGATTGTGAGCAACGCTGGCTAGAGCAGGCTTCGCTTGTTGGGGGAGGGGTCCTCCCCTAGATCTGGTCGCGAAGGCCCTAGGCAAGGCCATCGGGGCCTCATCGACTGTTGGTGAGGCTATGAAGGCCCTCGCTCACTTTGGGCGGTGTTGCTCGTGGCTACCCAAAGCGACCGAGGGCTGTCATAGCCTCATCGAAGCTGCAAGGCCCCAACAGCCTCACCCAAGGCCTTTATGGCTGAGGGCGAGGTGGTCGTGGCCGGAGAGAGTCGTCGATGACCTCGTCAAGCCTAAAGAAAAAAAATAAAAAATAAAAAATAAAAATAAGAAATTCAAAAAACATAATAATAAAAAGTATTAACAATATTAAAATATCAAAAATATTAAAATTTATTTCGACGGTCACGTGGGATGATCGGCGATCATGTTAGCTTTTCCGAAGGGGCAAATCGGAAGTGGCATTCAAGTGATCAATTTTTCAAATTTGTGGAACTCTAGTGAGCGAAAAAAGTTGACACTTAAATGAAAGCCGTATGAAAGCGTAGACACTTGTATTTTTTTTACCCCAATTATTAGAGAATAAAATTTTTACCCAAACAATATGCAAATGAAAGGAACTGAGCCATCTTAGAGAATAACAAAATATCAAATAATATCCCTAATATCTAATAATATTTCTTACAATATTTTCTAATAAGGAAATTTCTAATAGGGTAACACTAGTTACTGGACCTGCTCGGACCTTTACTTAAAGGGATTCGGTGAAATACAAATACCATTTGATAAACTCTAATGGTAAAGTGTCTTGAGAAGCAACTTTGGGGGAAATATTGTTTGCAAAACATATATTTGGAATGTTCTTTGATATGACCAATTTAAGTTTTATGACTTTTTATTTGTTTAAAGTTGAAAAAAGAACAATGACTTTAACTTTTATATTTTCGCGTGGAAAGTGATGCAAAAGAGACACATTAACGAATTCATAAATAAAAAAAAAAATCACATCAGGGTAGATAAAAAAAGAGTGATCTTATTGTAATAAATATGACCACATACATCTTGAGGAAATAAATGCGACATCTTTAAAATGTAACAAACCTCCTCAATTATTTCTTAAACTTATCGTTATTTCATCACGTAAACGTGTCATTGGCCCCTCATTTGAATTTTATCATACTTTTTGCCTTTCAATGCCTTAAACTTATTAATTATGACTATCAATCCATCTCTCTAGCTGGTTGTAGGAGATTGCTTTTTCAAATTATTCAATGCACAATTTATAGAAGGTTTCCACATCTTGGGCAGTTTAATATGTCTTTTTTTATTTATTTATAAACTGCCATCTTAGTAATGAACAAATTTGAGAGGCATAACAAAAACAGCAATTGAAGTGAATCCACTGTCGGGATATTTTAAAACTGATAAAGAGTATATTTGTGAGGACAAGAATGTAACCGCACGACCGGCTTTTAGGTTTTCGGGGATGAGCATTCCCGCGATTCTTTTTCCCCCCTCTTTTTGCGTTTTTGACACGTACAAGGCAAGGGGACACCTGTTAAGGCTTAAAATGTTGATTCATATAGTAGTTGCACCTCTCCAAGATCGTTTGCAGCAAAAAAAAAAAACAGAACATTTCATCTTTAGCAAGATTTGCCAGTCATTATTGTCCGACACTAATTAGGCTCCTCTTCTTAAGGATATACAGTCGACATTAATCAACCTGGTAAATACAATATTTATTTCGAGGCCATAAATGGATGCTCCACTTGGTGGCCCGGGCCTAGGTCAACTTGCTCTCATAAATTAATTCAAAATGCAATCTGGGCTTAGCTGTGTTTGTGCCGTATCCTCGGCTGTACAATTTCCGTATCCACGAGCCCCTCCTATTAAGACATACAACAAAAGAAGAAAATGTTTTGGGATTGTTAGGAAGAGTGAGATTAAACAATTGATACGTCAAAATTCCTAGGTTGGGCTTACGCAAAAGTCAAGGAATCTCTGGTCATTGAAATGGCGGGCATTGGCGAGAGCTGTGCTGCATCTGCGTAACGATCTGCGTCGTGGCAGGAACTACAACTACGGACCCGCCGGGACGGCGCTGGGCTTTGACGGGCTGAGGAACCCGGAGACAGTGTCCAACGACTCGCTGGTGGTGTTCAAGACGGCGCTGTGGCTCTGGATGACGGAGAGGAAGCCCAAGCCCTCCTGCCACGCCGTCATGGTCGGGAAGTAACGCCCTTCCGAGGCCGACCTCGCAACGAACCGAATGGCTGGGATCGGGCTCGTCGCCAACATAATCAATGGCGGCCTCGAGTGCGGCATCCCCGGGGACACAAGGGTCAACGACTGGCTTAGCTACTTCCGGAGACACTCGAGCCACTTGGGGTCGACACGGGCCCAATTTGGATTGCCAAAATCAGAAGTCCCCGTAAACAAAAGGATTGAAAAGATGATGAAGATTATGGTTAGGAAACATGATGTTGTGTCTTAAATAAAATTTGCAAAGTGGTCCTTGTCGGGGCAAATGGTAAATTCCAAGAGATTTGGGTTTGGATGGGAGCTAACTAAGTTAGCATCACTATTTGGTCCTGATCTTTATGTCGCTGGTTTGGTTCCATATTTTGATTTTTTTTTTTTAATTTTCTAAATTTTCAATTTTTTTATTAATTAATTTTTTTATTATTAAAAAAACTCGAATTTTCAATATTTTCTGAAATTTTTAATGTTCTTTGAAAACTCCTGAATTTTCGGAAAAATTTTGAATTTTTATTATTTTTCGAATTTTTTTTTTAAATTTTTCATGAGATTTTGGAAATTTTTTTTTAAAATATTTAACATAATATTATTATATTCGGAAAACGGGTTCGGACCAGGTAAACCCAATCGGCCATTGACCCGACCCAAACCCGGATCCAACAAAATTGGATAAAAAAACATTTTTTTTTTCATTTTTTATAGCTTTTTTAATGATTTTTTTTTTTGTCTTTTCTCCCCTTCGTCCTTTTTTCCTGCACCTTTTGCTCGACAGTCCTTCTCGAGGGCCAACTTTTGCCATTTTAGAGTTTTTTTTTTTTTTTTTTTTGGTTTTTCTTTTCTTCTTTTTTTCATTATTTTTGGTTTTTCTTTTTCCTTTACTTTTTTTAATTTCTTTCCCTCCTTTGGTCTTCTTCTCCTTAGTGCTTGCCCTTCACGCGTAAAGTTGGCTTTCCACCGAATCTAAACCACACGCCAGCGCTGGCTGGAGTAACCAGCGCTGACCGCTCGACCAACGCCGTCCACCAGTTATCCCCCTCGACCGACGTTGGCTACTACCGGCCACATATTCCGACGACCACTAACTCATCCTCTGGTGCGACAAAGACTTCGTCGATTCGAATACACGCAAATATTTCGCATAAACCACACAAAAACAAAATGAATACAGGCAAAGCAACAAGGATTCAGCAAGTACGGGGACAAAAATGAGTTGGTCTTGCGTTAAAACATAGGCTATTCTTCGGTTTTCTTTAAGGCATTTTGTCGAACAAATGGCATGCACTAATGAAACGAGAATGTTTTGCTTCGATCGAAACTCAACGGATGGTGGCTGATGGACGGGCCACCGACAATGGTGGATCACTCCCTCAAGCTCCAACTCTCTCAGTTTGCTCTCTGTCTCTCTCTCCCTTGGACTGTCCCGACACTCGATGTGTTCCTGTTCTATTCTCCTCCTTCTTTCTCCCGTTTTCCTTCTGCAGGTCCACGCAAAGACCCTTGCCGTGCCAGCTGCCCTTGCCGGCCTAATCTGCGACCACCAACTCCAGCCGATCGTCCCCTGATTCGGCTGTTCCCCCTGCTCCCCTCTGAGACCACCAACTTTCCCGGCGCTCGCTGTGTTCCCGTTCTATTCTCCTCCCTCTTTCTCCCGTTTTCCTTCTGCAGGTTCGCGCGAAGACCCCTGTCGTGCCAACTGCCCTTGCCGGCCTGATCTGCGACCACCAACTCCAGCCGATCGTCCCTTGATTTGGCTGTTCCCCCTGCTCCCCTCTGCTGTTGCTACTTTTCTTCCTTTTTTTGCAGGCGCGCGCGAAGGACGGCAGGAGGGAGACGACTAGCTCGTGCGTGGGTTGGGCTAAAGTGGGAAAAGGGCTAGGCCGGGCCCGGCGCGAGGGAAAGAGAAAAGGAAGGGGGCGGGCCGGGCCAAGGCCGGATCGGCCCGACCCGACCCCTAAGGTTTTTTTTTTTCTTAAATTTTAATTTTTTAATTTTTTAAATTTTAATTATTTTTTTGGGCAACTAATTCTTAACTTTTAATGCTATTAAGTCTTAAGTAAAATGACGAAATTTAGGTGCCAATAGGGACGAATGAGGAAGAAGCTTCTTTAAATATTGATTTCCCAAACCATCATCACATCCTGTCAAAATGAACCTGTCGGATATAAACTCATAAAGAATAAAGAAGAAGAAGACGAAGAAGAAGAAGAAAACAGAGCAGCGAAAGAAGAAAAAGAAAACCAGAGAAATTCAGGATGGAGCTATCTTGTCCATTCCCATTTCCAAAGCTAAAACCAAAAGTACCGTGAGTCCTCCAAAACAACAGGTGGTTCTTCAGTGTTAGGAAAATGTTTAGGTGTTTTGACGAATTGCCTTTTGAATATAAGAGTCAGCATTGAAGTCCTGAAACCACCCAAAATTGTGCGAGGTAAGAGCTACATCTAGGGAAGAAAGGTAACTGTGAAACCACAAAAAAATTTAGTAAAAACTTCATTCGACAAAAAAATAAAAAATAAAAAGAGCTTCTAGTGTCGGAGGTTGAGCTCGTGGCAGTGCCGAAGAGTCGTAAAGTCCCTACCTCCTATGTCTCATTGGCTACAATCTCCGCTGGTATTAGGAACACAATCTCCCACAATTCGTCGTAGTTACATCTTTGGTCGCCTATCTAAATTCGTTGATTTTCGCTTTTGCGCACCATTTCGCTGATTGGCCTTCCTTTGATTGATTGTTGGGGCTTGGATTGCTTGGATCTTGATTGATCCTGTGGTCGAATAAGCCGCGATTGGTAAATGTAGACCATAATCCATTTAGTATAACCAGAACAAATTGGAGAGAAGAGTCAGATAGGTTGCTTGTCTCGTTCCCTTCCAAATGCTTACATGAAGCGCTCGTCGACAACATAATTTATTTGTTGCTTTTCCTTTCGCTCTAATACGTTGAAATTTCAATATAATTATCCCGTTCGTAATTCCACGGAACCAAACTTATGTGGTTACAAATTGATTTTGATTTTTACTTATCTAACTTTTTTTCTAGTCATTTGATCATATAAGAAAGATATCTTTGTTCATCCAAATTAATCATTCCGTGAACACTTTTTGGACCCGCGATGGTAATGTCTTGCATTCAAGCTTGACCTTTTTTGACCCAAAGAAAAAGAAGAGCTTGAGCTTTTCAAGCTCGTTCTGCAGCTGACATGGGTGGATGAAGGAATGATACGACAAGCAAAGGAAGTTTGGGGTGCATTCTTTTTTGTCTTATTAGGGGACAAATCAGTTGCGCGATCCTGCCATGCAGGAACGTTCTCTCTGCTCTCTGCACGCGCTCCCCCTCTCTCTATATCTCCCTTCCCTCTCCGTATCCCTCCGTCCATTTTTCTCTCTCGAGCACTGTGCGCTAGCATATTTCCCTATTCTCTCTGGTTGTTCACTCTCACTCCGCCCTCTATCACCTTCTTCCTCTCTCGGCTTGACAGAGGACTCTCTGACCTTCTTCCTCTCTCTCCTTACTCTCTCGGCTATGTAGGCTTTCCGCTCCCCTCTCTTCTTCTCTCGGGTAAGCTTCCCTCTCTTCTTCTTGGGTAAGCTTTGCGCGCGCTCTCTCTCTCAGTAGTCTACGCTAATGTTGCTTCTTTGTCTCTGTTTAGTTCGCTCAGCTCACTTTACTCTCTCGGCTTGATAGAGCAACAGGCTTTTCGCTCCCCTCCCTTCTTCTCTCGGGTAAGCTTCTGATGGTTTTATTAAATTATGGTGATGGGCCTAAGTTGGCCCGTCCGCCCATGTTGGGCCTAAAAGCTCGGCCCACAAGATTGTGGCCCATGGATGAAGGAATATGATGAAGGGACACGTTTGGAGGAAACGTATATAAGGGGAAATAAAGAAGGAGGAATGTACCTTTTGGCATAACGTACGTTCCTTCTCCCTTTCTCCCTCAAACACTTTCCAAAGGAAAGAACAAGGTGTGCAAGAGGCGACACCCATCTTCCCTTCAAGGCAAGCGACGTCATCGGATCGAACGGGATCGGTTTCTCTTCCTCAAATCGGCGTTGGTGTTTAATCGTGGCTAACAAGGTACGTTCAATTTTGTGATGTGCCTTAGGATCGAGTGATGCATGTGTTTTCTCGGGCTCGTCTTCCGCACAAGTTTAGGGGTTCGATTTAGTGTCGAATTCGGTTTTTTAGGAATCCGACAAACCCTACAGCTTCCCTCTCTTCTTCTCTCGGTAAGCTTTGCGTGCGCTCTCTCTCTCTCTCTCTCTGAGTAGTGTATGCTAATCTTGCTTCTTCGTCTCTATTTAGTTCACTCAGCTCAGGAAGAAAATGCAGGAGACGTCAACGGTTAAAGTGATAATAGAATATGCTGTAAGTGTCTCGGTTCCCTCCCTCTCGATTTGTCATTCTCGCTAACTTCGAATTTCTCTCACTTATCGGGTTGCATGTTTTTCACCGGTTTCCTCCTCGGTCCCATGTAAGTTTCATACACGCATCTCCCCGCATATCCCTAAAATATCTGTGGTTCCATAAATGCCCCACTCTGCGTAGCTAGCTGTTATGTACTCCTGTGTCGCTTCACGAAGTTTATTTGTGTACTCTGTTTCAATGTGATAATAGTATGCGGGGTTCGTTTATTTGTTCAATCACAATAAGAGATTTCAAGCTCTCGAAAATTGAACCATTTATGTGGTTGGCTGAATTGGTTAAGACTTGCTCCATAGTGGTTTGAAGCCGTCACGGGTCCTTAAGCCCCCACTTGCTTCTCGATCTTAGGATATTCGATTTGTTAAATGAGTCCAGCTTTCTCCTCGGCCGATGGTTCATCCTATAGACTTTGGTGGTGGGTTTCTCTTTCCCAAAATCCTCTATCCTTGGCGGATGTTTTATCCATTACGCCTTGGCTGTGAACTTTATTGATCCTGATTATCTTCCTCGACTGGTGGTGCATCCTTTAGGCCTTGGTGGTGATCATCATTTTCTTTCTTTCTTTTTTTCTTCAATTTCAGATTTTCCTCCATAAACTGCGAGGTACTTGATAGGAAGATGATGGTAAATCTTACATTGCATATTGTTCTCGCTTCTCTTATGCGGTTGTATCCACTTTTAACCGAATATGTGCCGATTGTGTCCCTATCCATATTATCTCGTCAATAGTAGTTGTAGGTCTCACTGGGATTGATAGGATTTTCTCGACTGTTTGGTGGCATGTAATTTGACACGTTGCCTCCAATCTTCATTTGCTCATGCAAATTACTTTTTTTTTCTAGTCATTTGATCATATAAGAAAGATATCTTTGTTCATCCAGATTAATCATTCCGTGAACACTTTTTGGACCCGCGATGGTAATGTCTTGCATTCAAGCTTGACCTTTTTTGACCCAAAGAAAAAGAAGAGCTTGAGCTTTTCAAGCTCGTTCTGCAGCTGACATGGGTGGATGAAGGAATGATACGACGAGCAAAGGAAGTTTGGGGTGCATTCTTTTTTGTCTTATTAGGGGACAAATCAGTTGCGCGATCCTGCCATGCAGGAACGTTCTCTCTGCTCTCTGCACGCGCTCCCCCTCTCTCTATATCTCCCTTCCCTCTCCGTATCCCTCCGTCCATTTTTCTCTCTCGAGCACGTGCGCTAGCATATTTCCCTATTCTCTCTCGGGGCTGTTCACTCTCACTCCGCCCTCTATCACCTTCTTCCTCTCTCGGCTTGACAGAGGACTCTCTGACCTTCTTCCTCTCTCTCCTTACTCTCTCGGCTATGTAGGCTTTCCGCTTCCCTCTCTTCTTCTTGGGTAAGCTTTGCGCGCGCTCTCTCTCGGTAGTCTACGCTAATGTTGCTTCTTTGTCTCTACTTTACTCTCTCGGCTTGATAGAGCAGCAGGCTTTTCGCTCCCCTCCCTTCTTCTCTCGGGTAAGCTTCTGATGGTTTTATTAAATTATGGTGATGGGCCTAAGTTGGCCCATCCGCCCATGTTGGGCCTAAAAGCCCAGCCCACAAGATTGTGGCCCATGGATGAAGGAATATGATGAAGGGACACGTTTGGAGGAAACGTATATAAGAGGAAATAAAGAAGGAGGAATGTACCTTTTGGCATAACGTACGTTCCTTCTCCCTTTCTCCCTCAAACACTTTCCAAAGGAAAGAACAGTGTGCAAGAGGCGACACCCATCTTCCCTTCAAGGCAAGGCGCGTCATCGGATCGAACGGGATCGGTTTCTCTTCCTCAAATCGGCGTTGGTGTTTAATCTGTGGCTAACAAGGTACGTTCAATTTTGTGATGTGCCTTAGGATCAGTGATGCATGTGTTTTTCTCGGGCTCGTCTTCCGCACAAGTTTAGGGGTTCGATTTAGTGTCGAATTCGGTTTTTTAGGAATCCGACAAACCCTACAGCTTCCCTCTCTTCTTCTCTCGGTAAGCTTTGCGCGCGCTCTCTCTCTCTCTCGAGTAGTGTATGCTAATCTTGCTTCTTCGTCTCTATTTAGTTCACTCAGCTCGGGAAGAAAATGCGGGAGACGTCAACGGTTAAAGTGATAATAGAATATGCCTGTAAGTGTCTCGGTTCCCTCCCTCTCGATTTGTCATTCTCGCTAACTTCGAATTTCTCTCACTTATCGGGTTGCATGTTTTTCACCGGTTTCCTCCTCGGTCCCATGTAAGTTTCATACACGCATCTCCCCGCATATCCCTAAAATATCTGTGGTTCCATGAATGCCCCACTCTGCGTAGCTAGCTGTTATGTACTCTGTGTCGCTTCACGAAGTTTATTTGTGTACTGTTTCAATGTGATAATAGTATGCGGGGTTCGTTTATTTGTTCAATCACAATAAGAGATTTCAAGCTCTCGAAAATTGAACCATTTATGTGGTTGGCTGAATTGGTTAAGACTTGCTCCATAGTGGTTTGAAGCCGTCACGGGTCCTTAAGCCCCCACTTGCTTCTCGATCTTAGGATATTCTGATTTGTTAAATGAGTCCAGCTTTCTCCTCAGCTGATGGTTCATCCTATAGACTTTGGTGGTGGGTTTCTCTTTCCCAAAATCCTCTATCCTTGGCGGATGTTTTATCCATTACGCCTTGGCTGTGAACTTTATTGATCCTGATTATCTTCCTCGACTGGTGGTGCATCCTTTAGGCCTTGGTGGTGATCATCATTTTCTTTCTTTCTTTTTTCTTCAATTTCCAGATTTTCCTCCATAAACTGCGAGGTACTTGATAGGAAGATGATGGTAAATCTTACATTGCATATTGTTCTGCTTCTCTTATGCAGTTGTATCCACTTTTAACTGAATATGTGCCTGATTGTGTCCCTATCCATATTATCTCGTCAATAGTAGTTGTAGGTCTCACTGGGATTGATAGGATTTTCTCGACTGTTTGGTGGCATGCAATTTGACACGTTGCCTCCAATCTTCATTTGCTCATGCAAATTACTTTTTTTTCTAGTCATTTGATCATATAAGAAAGATATCTTTGTTCATCCAGATTAATCATTCCGTGAATACTTTTTGGACCCGCGATGGTAATGTCTTGCATTCAAGCTTGACCTTTTTTGACCCAAAGAAAAAGAAGAGCTTGAGCTTTTCAAGCTCGTTCTGCAGCTGACATGGGTGGATGAAGGGATGATACGACGAGCAAAGGAAGTTTAGGGTGCATTCTTTTTTGTCTTATTAGGGGACAAATCAGTTGCGCGATCCTGCCATGCAGGAACGTTCTCTCTGCTCTCTGCACGCGCTCCCCCTCTCTCTATATCTCCCTTCCCTCTCCGTATCCCTCCGTCCATTTTTCTCTCTCGAGCACTGTGCGCTAGCATATTTCCCTATTCTCTCTGGTTGTTCACTCTCACTCCGCCCTCTATCACCTTCTTCCTCTCTCGGCTTGACAGAGGACTCTCTGACCTTCTTCCTCTCTCTCCTTACTCTCTCGGCTATGTAGGCTTTCCGCTTCCCTCTCTTCTTCTTGGGTAAGCTTTGCGCGCGCTCTCTCTCTCAGTAGTCTACGCTAATGTTGCTTCTTTGTCTCTACTTTACTCTCTCGGCTTGATAGAGCAGCAGGCTTTTCGCTCCCCTCCCTTCTTCTCTCGGGTAAGCTTCTGATGGTTTTATTAAATTATGGTGATGGGCCTAAGTTGGCCCATCCGCCCATGTTGGGCCTAAAAGCCCAGCCCACAAGATTGTGGCCCATGGATGAAGGAATATGATGAAGGGACACGTTTGGAGGAAACGTATATAAGGGGAAATAAAGAAGGAGGAATGTACCTTTTGGCATAACGTACGTTCCTTCTCCCTTTCTCCCTCAAACACTTTCCAAAGGAAAGAACAATGTGCAAGAGGCGACACCCATCTTCCCTTCAAGGCAAACTGACGTCATCGGATCGAACGGGATCGGTTTCTCTTCCTCAAATCGGCGTTGGTGTTTAATCTGTGACTAACAAGGTACGTTCAATTTTGTGATGTGCCTTAGGATCAGTGATGCATGTGTTTTTCTCGGGCTCGTCTTCCGCACAAGTTTAGGGGTTCGATTTAGTGTCGAATTCGGTTTTTTAGGAATCCGACAAACCCTACAGCTTCCCTCTCTTCTTCTCTCGGTAAGCTTTGCGCGCGCTCTCTCTCTCTCTCTCTGAGTAGTGTATGCTAATCTTGCTTCTTCGTCTCTATTTAGTTCACTCAGCTCAGGAAGAAAATGCAGGAGACGTCAACGGTTAAAGTGATAATAGAATATGCCTGTAAGTGTCTCGGTTCCCTCCCTCTCGATTTGTCATTCTCGCTAACTTCGAATTTCTCTCACTTATCAGGTTGCATGTTTTTCACCGGTTTCCTCCTCGGTCCCATGTAAGTTTCATACACGCATCTCCCCTGCATATCCCTAAAATATCTGTGGTTCCATAAATGCCCCACTCCTGCGTAGCTAGCTGTTATGTACTCCTGTGTCGCTTCACGAAGTTTATTTGTGTACTATGTTTCAATGTGATAATAGTATGCGGGGTTCGTTTATTTGTTCAATCACAATAAGAGATTTCAAGCTCTCGAAAATTGAACCATTGATGTGGTTGGCCGAATTGGTTAAGACTTGCTCCATAGTGGTTTGAAGCCGTCACGGGTCCTTAAGCCCCCACTTGCTTCTCGATCTTAGGATATTCTGGTCTGTTAAATGAGTCCAGCTTCTCCTCAGTTGATGGTTCATCCTATAGACTTTGGTGGTGGGTTTCTCTTTCCTAAAATCCTCTATCCTTGGCAGATGTTTTATCCATTACGCCTTGGCTGTGAACTTTATTGATCCTGATTATCTTCCTTGACTGGTGGTGCATCCTTTAGGCCTTGGTGGTGATCATCATTTTCTTTCTTTCTTTTTCTTCAATTTCCAGATTTTCCTCCATAAACTGCGAGGTACTTGATAGGAAGATGATGGTAAATCTTACATTGCATATTGTTCTGCTTCTCTTATGCAGTTGTATCCACTTTTAACTGAATATGTGCCTGATTGTGTCCTTATCCATATTATCTCGTCAATAGTAGTTGTAGGTCTCACTGGGATTGATAGGATTTTCTCGACTGTTTGGTGGCATGCAATTTGACACGTTGCCTCCAATCTTCATTTGCCCTGCCTGCTCATACGGTTTCTTGCAAATTACTTTTTAATGTCTGGCTGTTTGTCTTTACAGTGGGACTGTCACCACTAACATAGAAAACAAGGTTGTAGGGCAATTTATGGTAGATGCATACTTGGCTGCTTTGCTAAACTGCGGATTCATGATCGTCTATGGCGCTATCCAACGGAGTTGGCTCTTCATGTACCTCAATATCATGGCCTGCATAGCTGAGATGATATACATAGGCATTTTCTTTCGTTATGCCAACAACAATGCAAAGGTATTCTTTAATTTGGTTCCCTAATATTTACTTTCATTCAAAATTCAAGGTCTCTCCACTCATCTAGCATATACTAATGTGTCACGGCCCGTGACATTGCAAAGCCAAGAGTGTTCTTGAGAACGGGCGTGACACTTCCGACCCTCGACCTATACCCCCGAGACTTAGAGTATTATCGAGTATACTCCTGGGGCGGGTAAATACGATATTTGTACGCATACGTTATAAATGCGAGTAGCTGGTAGTTGGAAATAAATGTGGGTAGTTGGGAGATGTAATCTCCACCGTTAGATCCCGGAGAGATCTACGGATACGGTTTACCCGTACTTGTATATAAGAGAGACTCCTCCCCTCATTTGTATCATCTCATTCTCAAGTGAAATACAAAACCTGAGCTTCTCTCTCTAGAGTTTCTCTTTCTAAGATCCTTGTGAGTGAGTGTGAGTAAGGCTGACTTGGGAGAAATTCCTAAGGCCACACGGGCAAGGGAACGCTAGATCGATCGGCCCGTGACAAGTGGTATCAGAGCTGTGTTTGTTCCAAGCGCAAGTGCAATGGCTGATCCACGATCTGATGAGGCGTTTGCCGTGGGTGGTGATTGCGCTGATCGTGGGCGGAACGCCGACAAGACCAGGGGTAAGAAGAATCGTGGTGCCTCGAGTGACCCGATGGGGGATCTTGCACAAAGGATGACGAAGTTGGAGTTGTTCGTCTCCGATGTCCAAGGATCGGTCGATGACCTGACCCAGACCGTGGATGGAGTAGATGCTGGAAGGGAGGAGCTGGTTGCCGAGGTGCAAGAGCTCAAGACCAGCATGGGTGAACTCCGACACGAGTTGTTGGGGACTCTAAAGGAAGAGCTGGCGCAACGGTACGAGCCCTTGGAAGCGACGATAGCAGCCATGCGCGTGGAGATAACAAAGCTTACGACTAAGCTTGCTGAATCGGAAGCTGCACGCGTGAACGGGGTGATCATGGTGCAAGCTCCACAGGTGGACACACCGAAGCCGAAGGAATTATGGGGCTTGCGGGTGGCCAAAGACGTGGACAACTTCCTATGGTACATGGAGAGGTACTTCCAAGCCATGGGAATCAACGACGAGCAATCACGGGTAAACACTGCATCCATGTACTTGGTAGATAATGCACTGTTGTGGTGGCTTCGTCGGTCGGATGATAGGTGTGGGAATCCTATCACGACTTGGGATGGTTTTGTCGAGGAGTTCCGACGGAACTACTTTCCCGCTTATGCAGAGGAGGAAGCTCGTGACGAGCTGAAACGTCTCGAGCATAAAGGTGGGGTGCGTGACTACAACAAACGGTTCTCGGAGTTGCTACTCCAGATCCCTTCGATGAATGAAGTGGAGGCATACCACCAGTTCATGAGTGGTCTCAAGCCATGGACCAAGCAAGAGCTTAAGCGATGCAACGTGGGAGATCTCACGACGGCCATGACCGTAGCCGAGTCACTTGTGGAGTACAAAGCACCTTCGACATCCTGATTGGATTCTCGTCCGAGGGAGAAAGCCACTGGTGGGGGAGATCGGGGGAGATACAACCGCCCGACCGGAGGTAGACCATCGGCTAACCCTCATAGGATGCATGCGGAATCGAGCGGTGGAGGACAATGAAAGGTACGCTCGTACAAATGCTTTTTCTGCGATGGTCTGCACATGGCGTGGGACTGCCCAAACAAGGCAAAGCTGGCTGCGCTTTGCAAAGAGGATGAGCCTAAGGAGGAAACGCGGTTGGGTTCACTGCGCCTCCTTAGCACGATGAAGTCTAAGAAGGCGAGGGAGCCTAAGGGCTTGATGTTCGCAGATGTGAAGATCGGCACAACCATTATGAGTGCACTCGTGGACACGGGAGCGTATGATATCTTCATCTCGGAGGAGACCACGAAGAAACTCAACCTACGAGTTGAGAAGGGAGCCAGCTGGCTCAAAACGGTGAACTCAAAGGAAGTCCCCGCAGTCAGTGTCGCACGGGACATGGAACTGCAACTTGGACCATGGAAGAGCAAGGAGACTCTCGAGGTAATTCCACTTGACGACTATGAGCTAGTCATTGGAATGAAATTCTTAGATAAAATCCATGCGGTTGTTGTTCCATTCGCCGAGTGTATATGCGTGTTAGACAAGAATTGTCAATGCGTGATCCCGGTTCATCATGAGTTAGAGCGTGACCGAAGGGTGATCTCGGCCATGCAACTCACTAAAGGAGCAAGGAAGGGTGAGGTGACCATCCTTACTGTCTTGAAGATCGAGGAAGACAAGGGTGAAGGGAAGGAAGTCCCGACGGAAGTAACCCAAATCCTTGAATCGTTCAAGGACGTGATGCCTTCGGAGCTGCCGAAGAAGCTACCACCCAAGAGAAAGGTGGATCATAGGATCGAGCTTGTGCCTTACGCTCGACCGCCTGCCATGGCGCCATACCGCATGGCACCTCCCGAACTGGAAGAGTTGAGGAGGCAACTCATGGAGCTGCTCGACGTGGGTTATATTCAGCCGTCTAAGGCCCCATTCGGTGCGCCGGTTCTATTCCAAAAGAAGCACAATGGATCACTCCGGATGTGCATCAACTACCGGGCGCTGAACAAGTTGACCGTGAAGAACAAGTACTCGATCCCGCTCATCGCGGATCTGTTCAATCAACTTGGTGGAGCGCAATGGTTTACCAAGCTGGATCTCCGATCGGGCTACTACCAAGTTCGGATCGCTGAAGGGGACGAGCCGAAGACAGCCTGTGTGACGAGGTATGGATCCTATGAGTTCTTGGTGATGCCGTTCGGCTTAACCAACGCTCCGGCTACATTCTGTACATTGATGAATAAGGTACTCCACCCTTTCCTAGATAGGTTTGTTGTGGTTTACCTAGATGATATTGTAGTCTATAGTCGGACGTTAGAAGAGCATGTCGAGCATCTAAGATAGGTCTTCCAAGTTCTGCGCGAGAACGAGTTGTACGTTAAGCGCGAAAAGTGTGCCTTCGCACAAGAAGAAGTTCCATTCTTGGGGCACATCGTCGGGGGTGGACGTGTGCGGATGGACAAAGCCAAGATCCAGTCGATCGTTGAGTGGGAGCCGCCGACAAAGGTGACGGGGTTGAGGTCGTTCTTGGGCCTCACCAATTACTACCGGCGCTTCATCCGGAGCTACTCGAGCATCACCGCACCACTCACGGACATGCTGAAGAAAGAGAAGTCGTGGGAGTGGACGGATCGATGCTAGAGGGCGTTCGATCGATTGAAGAAGGCAATGACGGAAGAACCGTTGTTGGCGCTGCCTGACCACACCAAACCTTACGAGGTAGAAACTGACACATCGGATTTTGCTATCGGTGGTGTGCTTATGCAAGATGGCCATCCGGTGGCGTTTGAGTCTCGGAAGTTGAACGATGCCGAGCGACGGTATACCGTTCAAGAAAAGGAGATGACCGCGGTGATCCACTGCCTTCGGACGTGGAGGCACTATCTCCTGGGATCCAAGTTCGTCGTGAGGACAAACAATGTAGCCACGAGTTATTTCCAGACCTAGAAGAAGCTGAGTCCGAAGCAAGCTCGTTGGCAAGACTTCTTGGCGGAATTCGACTACGCGTTGGAGTACAAGCCGGGGAAGGCCAACTCCGTGGTGGACGCGTTGAGTCGGAAGATGGAGTTGATGAGCCAAACGGTGAGTCGACCAAGTTGTCCTTGGGTCGACCGGATCAAAGAAGGGTTGGTGCACGATCCAAGAGCCCAAGCCCTCATCGGGTACGTGAAGGAAGGCAAGACCCGACAGTTCTGGTGTGAGGACGAGCTCCTCTACACCAAAGGAAGGCGCCTATATGTGCCCTTCTATGGGAAGCTGAGGAAGGAAATCTTGCGCGAGTGCCACGACTCGAAGTGGGCGGGTCATCCAGGGATCCACCGCACGTTGGCCCTCATCGAAGATCGGTATTACTGGCCGCAAATGCGGGATGATGTAGAGGCGTATGTGAAGACTTGTCTAGTTTGCCAACAAGACAAGCTGGAGTAGCATTCGTCGTCGGGTTTGCTGGAGCCACTACCCATTCCTACTCGTCCATGGGAGAGTGTCTCTATAGACTTTATAGTCAATCTGCCGAAGTCTGAAGGGTGTCGGACTCTCATGGTCGTGGTGGACAGGTTTTCTAAGTATGCGACCTTCGTGCCTGCGATTAAAGATTGCCCGGCCGAGGAGGCGGCCAAGCTGTTCATGAAGAACGTGGTCAAGTACTGGGGTGTGCCACAAACAATCGTGAGCGATCGTGATCCTCGATTCACAGGGCGTTTCTGGTCCGAGCTGTTTAAGCTGCTAGGGTCGGAGCTGAATATGTCCACGAGTTTGTATCCTCAAACCGACGGTCAGACGGAGCGAGTCAATGCACTCTTGGAGATCTACCTCCAGCACTACGTGAGCACAACGCAAGTGAATTGGGCGAAGCTGATCGACATAGCCCAGTTCTCTTATAATCTGCAGCAGAGTGAGTCGATCGGTCAGAGCCCGTTCGAGATTGCGACGGGGTAGCAGCCGAATACCCCGAGTGTGGTTGCATTAGGCTATCGGGGGAGTAGTCCGCTCGCGTACAAGTTCGCCAAAGATTGGCAAGAGCAGGCCGATTTGGCGAGGGCGTGTCTACACAAGGCATCAAAGCGCATGAAGAAATGGGCAGATAAGAAGCGTAGGCATGTGGAGTTCCAAGTAGGAGACCAAGTGTTGGCCAAGCTGCATGTGGTCCTTCGATACAAGGACTTGCACAAAGGGTTGATCCGACGCTATGAAGGGCCATTTCGTGTGCTGCAACAGGTCGGGAAGGTTGCATACAAGCTGGA
The DNA here is from genome assembly GCA_014182715.1 of Eucalyptus cloeziana. NCBI lineage: Eukaryota > Viridiplantae > Streptophyta > Magnoliopsida > Myrtales > Myrtaceae > Eucalyptus > Eucalyptus cloeziana. The sequence continues at coordinate 25,035,519 of CM024642.1, forward strand.
GCTACCACCAAAGTTAAAGGTACATCCGGTTTTCCACGTAAGTATGCTTAAACCTTTCCAGGTTGATGAGGAAGATCCGGATTGAGGGGAGTCATCACAAGCGCCACTCGGGGCAAAAACCTCGTATGACCAGGAAGTTGAGAGCATCATTGCTGATCGGGTCATACGGAAACGGTACTGTGCACCGAAGCGCGAATACATGATCCGATGGAAGGGTCTTCCGAAGAGTGAAGCTAGTTGGGAGCCCGAGGAGAATCTTTGGCAGTTCAAGAAAGAGATCAAAGCCTTTCATGCCGAAGATGCGACGAGGGCGTCGCTTGATTAGGTGAGGAAGAATGTCACGGCTCGTGACATTGCAAAGCCAAGAGGGTTCTTGAGAATGGGCGTGACACTTCCGACCCTCGACCTATACCCCCGAGACTTAGAGTATTATTGAGTATACTCCTGGGGCGGGTAAATACGGTATTTGTACGCATACGTTATAAATGCGAGTAGCTGGTAGTTGGGAATAAATGTGGGTAGTTGGGAGATGCAATCTCCACCGTTAGATCCCGGAGAGATCTACGGATACGGTTTACCCGTACTTGTATATAAGGGAGACTCCTCCCCTCATTTGTATCATCTCATTTTCAAGTGAAATACAAAACCAGAGCTTCTCTCTCTAGAGTTTCTCTCTCTAAGATCCTTGTGAGTGAGTGTGAGTAAGGCTGACTTGAGAGAAATTCCTAAGGCCGCACGGGCAAGGGAAAGCTAGATCGATCGGGCCATGACAAATGCCTGTATCTTTTTCTTTTTGCAGAAGAAGATAGTGTATTGCATCTGTGCTGGAGTCACCTTTTTGGCTACGTATTCATTGGTTTTCATGCTTGCTATACACCATCCCAACACTAGAAAAATTGCCTTTGGAGTCATGTCTATTGTGGCCAACATCCTGATGTATGGCTTTTCGCTGGCAGTCACGGTATACATACTGCTCCCCTCTTCTTAATTGTTTTTCTGCTAAAAATCTCACTGTTCTGCATCTTTCTTTGTATTTGTCTAATGCAGATAAATGTAATGGAAACGGGGAGCGTTAACAATATGTCATTCTGGGTCGCAGTGGCCACCTTCCTCAATTGCTGTGTGTGGGTGGTTTATTCGGTCATCTTCCACGACTCCTATCAGATGGTAATTGTAATAAAATTTTGGTTCAATTTCAATTCTTTCTCGTTTGAGTCAAGTTTAACAATTAATCATCAACTGTACAGGTTTCAAATGCTGTGGGGGTGCTGCTCGGACTCTTGCAGCTGCTGATATATTGCCATTACATGCCCACTTTAAACCCTGTTAACCCTGTTATGCCTGGAGCAGATGCCATCGCCGGAGTAGCTCCGGTTGTGCCTATGGCATAGATGGAATTCCTCCTCATTTTACAGAACAAAGGCGAATCGCAGCTTTAGAGCTCCCTTTCCCAACCACTAGTTCTAGCTATCTCTCAATGTCAGACTTAGGATTTCTGTTTCTATTAGAGGGTAATCAGAGTATGTTTCCTTATAGTTTGAACTGACGTAATTTCCAAGTTTTACCCTCCTCTGTTGATACTGGTACCTCAGATACAATGGTACTTCTGTTAGTTGTTTTGCAACACTCTTTGATCCACGAAAATTGGGTATGATGAGTGGATTATCCACAAGAATATACTCGAAAAGTTGAGTTATCCAAAAACTAATTGTCTGGTTCCTCAGGATTCAAATTTGTATATTGTAACGGGAAGACCAATGCAAATTAACTCTGCTTCCTGTGCAGTCCAGTAGTTCATTCTACATAATTGCAAATATATATCGACTTCGTTAGTTGTTTCGATACCTCTTCCGATAAACTTCTCTGAAATGATATAAGCCAATTTATTCTTCTGAACCAATGTAAATCTGCAACTTGGAGGCCTAGCACTGGTGAAATTAGCTGAACTATACTCGTGCATGAGTCACACAGAATCATACATAAACATTTTCATTACAAGTGCCCCATCTAAATGTATGAGGAAGAAACCAGATGAATCATTCTCGAATGCCTTCTTTCTGCAGCTTGCTCCAATTCATTATCTTGCATATGGCGATGTACGCTACAAACATATAAGGAGGTGCTCTCAGGTCATTTATCCCCTTGTATCTGGATTCAAGAAAAGGACAGAATTGGGCTATTGGGAAGTCCTCTTCCTTAGTTCCAGGCTCTCAGTCTTAATGTTGGCCAGGGTTCTGTCTAATCTTGATATGGCTATGGCCAAGAACAAAAAGCTATAAGGCATTGACAGAATTAGTTTCGCTATGGTTGGTTGTGGTAATAAGATCGAAAGAAATTGCTCCAATCATCCAATCCCAATATTTATGCATTTGAAAGTGAGATAATAGGAGAAGGCTTAATTTGGTAATTAGCGAGACTGAAGCATTGCGACGAGTGATCTGCATAATTTCGTATTAGCATAGCATAGTGAAGCATCGAAAGACCTTGAAGAGTATAGCTCGAATGATAAAGTTAATGTACCTTGTTGTACTTCTTCATAATTTTGGAGAACGCCAGTTGGTTCAAGTAGCTTTCATATCTGTACGATGATCATTCAATTCTATCTGGTAGCTGTAATTAGCAATTGAGAATCTCCGTTTAGCATCTTCCCGCAGTTAGCGAGTGATTGGTTTTAGACGATTGCTTGTTCCTTAGTCAGCATAACAGAACACTAGCCAAATTGAGTGACAGTGTTGGTGTTACTACAACTACGGACCCACCGGGAAGGCGCTGGGCTTTGACGGGCTGAGGAACCCGGAGACAGTGCCCAACGACTCGCTGGTGGTGTTCAAGACGGCCTATGGTTCTGGATGACGGAGAGGAAGCCCAAACCCTCCTGCCATGCCGTCATGGTCGGGAAGTAATGCCCCTCCGAGGCTGACCTCGCGACGAACAGGACGGCTGGGTTCAGGCTTGTCGCCAACATAATCAATGGCGGCCTCGAGTGTGGCATCCCCGGGGAGAAGAGGGTCAACGACCGGCTCAACTACTTCCGGAGATACATCTGTTAAGACTACAGTAAATAGTAGCAGCTCAGCAAATAGCAGAGAAGATAAAGACAAGGGTGATGCTACGAATTGTATTCTGCGAAGCTTGTAAAATCAAGAGCTCTCGTTCTTTCTCTCTCTCTGAGCTAGAACTCTCTGTTTAGCATTCTATCTTTGTACTTTGTTTCTTCTTTGTGTTTACGGTAATCAGTTAGTTTTTTCTTTTTTCAGTTAATTAGCTTTCTTTTTCAGTTAGGCAGTTGTATCTTCTTCAACTGCTCAATACCTGTAGAACAGATTCTTGAGAAAGAGCTAATGTAGATATAAAAGGAAAACTCTCATGATGAAGACCTTGTGAAGTTGAAATAATAGAAGAAGCATTTTTTCTCTGTTTTCTCTCATTTTCTCCATCACTTTCTGTTCATAAACTTCTTCAACATCGAGCTGCTTGGGGTCGACTCGGGGCCCAATTTGGATTGCCAAAATTTGAAGTCCTTCTAGTAGACAAAAGGATTGAAAAGATGATGAAGATTATGGTTAATAAACTTGATGTCGTGTCTTAAATAAAATTTGCAAAGTGGTCCTTGTCGGGACAAATGGTAAAATTCCAAGAGATCTGGGTTAGATGGGAGCTGACTAAGTTGGCATCACTATTTGGTCCTGATCTTTTGATTTTGTCCACGGTGTCCGCCCCACGCCCCCTCGCCCCCGAATCCCGAGATTTTCCACGCCGCCCCCTCCGCCTCCGTAGAAAGTTTAATGCTCCCCCATCCCAGCCGTTTGCTCCTCCTCCCATGCGGGCCCCGCGCGATGACCTGGATCCGATCCGCACGTTTGGTCCTCCGCCAACATTTTAAAGCCCCTCCGTTGGAACCTGTGACAAAAGCGAGGCGCCGGAGAAGCTCGCATGAACTGTCGTGGAAGTACCGCCGCGAGCGGACCGACAACCACCAGCCTCAACCTCCCCACCCTCTTTGTAATCGCGACACGACCGCTGACTAAAGAGGCCTAATAGAAATGTGAGAATGGCGAACGCGAGGGCGTCCAGGACCGCGGCCGCCGCCTGGCGGTGCAGGAAGCACCCGAAGCACCGGCAGCTGGCCCGTGCGTGCTCGCTCTGCTTGAGCAAGAAACTCTCCCAGATGTCCAGCGGGCACTATCTACGTAGCTCGGCCGGCGCGAGCAGGTGGTACTCCTGCTCCTCATCGCTGCCGCCGTCGTCCTCCCTGTCGTCCTACCACGTGTACCCGTTGTTCCGGAAGCATCGCTTCCTCCATAGAAGAAGGCGGCATGAGCATTCCTGCACCCGCCGTAATATCCCTACGAATAGCGAGAGCAGGCCGACCACCGGGAATCCTAGAGAATGCATCTGGAATTAAATGAAACTCATTATTACTGCCTCCATACCTCAGACTCGGAAGCAAAATTGGAAGCGAGGCTCTTCTGTGTATGAGAGAGATTAAAACTGAATCCTTTTGAATGGAGAGAGGTTGTGTAGGAAATGCATGAGTATATGTGGAAGACGACGAGGGAAGATGGAGAAGAACAAATAGAGGCTCGTCAAACATCACAACTGACAGAAAGTTCTTGAAATCTTTGAAGTACTTGGGTCCATTCAACTGCTCATATGTCAAACTAAAGATATATTTTCACATGCTCTCTCTCTCTCTCTCTCTCTCTCTCTCTCTCTCTCTCTCATGTCAAAATCCATGTTGCTGACTCTGGCAACGGTGGAGGTTTGAATTGTTAAGCTGAGTTCAATTCCATGTGGAGGAAGCCTAATAATTTGCAAGTCCAAAGGTTTGAACTCGTATGATAATCTGTATTTAGGGTCCTGATTTTAACAACAATGACCATTTACGTGTCCAATTCACTAGTTGGCCTTAACATGTACTTTGGAACTTCCTTATCGACGATGTGCACTATGTCCTCTTAATGTATGACTGCATGATCCGGGAGCCTCCCATACCCTTAATTTAGAGACACTGAAACCTCAGGGTGAATTTCGCAAATGAATGCCGGCGCAAGGGACGAATGAGGAAGAAGCTTCTTTAAATATTAACTTCCCAAACCATCGTCACATCCTGTCCAAATGAACCTGCTGGATATAAACTAATAAGGAACCAAAAAAAATAAAAACTGAGAAGAAGAAAACAGAGCACAAAAGAAGAAAAAGAAATCCAGAGAAATTCAGGATGGAGCTATCCTGTCCATTCCTATTTCCAAAGCTAAAACCAAAAGTACTGTGAATCCTCCAAAATCACAGGTGGTTCTTCAGTGTTAAGAAAATGTTTAGGTTTTTTGACAAATCACCTTCTGGATATAAGATTCAGCATTGAAGTCCTGAAACAACCTAGAATTGCGCAAGGCATCGGTGCTTAGTAAGAGCTACATGTAGGGAAGAAAGGTAACTGCAAAACCACAAAAAATTTAGTTAGAGCTTTATTAGAATAAAAAATAAAAATAAAAATAAAAATAATAAGAGCTTCTAGTGTCGGAGGTTGAGCTTGTGGCGGCGCTGAAGAGTCGCAAAGTCCCTACCTCCTATGTCTCATTGGCTGCAATCTCCGCTGGTATTAGGTACACCATCTCCCACAATTCGTCATAGTGGCATCTTCGGTCGCCTATCTAAATCCGTCAATTTTCGCTTTTGCGTGCCATTTTTTTATTTTTATTTTTGTATCATTTCATTTTAAGATTCTAATAGATTGCTTTGCGGATTTGTTGATTGGCCTTCCCTTGATTGATTCTTGGGGATTGGATTGCTTGAATCTTGATTGATTTTTTGGTTGAATGGGCCGCGACTGGTTAATGTAGACCATAAACGATTAACTGTAACCAGAACAAATTGAAAAGAAGAGTCAAATCCTTCCAAAGGTTGCTTGTTTCCCTTCCAAAGGCTTATATGAAGCGCTCGTCGATAGCATAATTTATTTTTCGCTTTTCCTCTCGCTCTAATATGTTGGAATTTTAATATAAATATCCTGTTCGTAATTTGATAGAACCAATTTATGTGGTTACGAATTGATTTTGATTTTTACTTATCTAAATTTTTTTTCTAATCGTTTGATCATATTGGCAAGATATCTTCGTCCATCTAAATCAATCGCTTCGCTAATACTTTCACTGTTCTTGGAAAAGATATAGTTAAATATGTAATATTCGGCCTGCAATAGTAACGTCTTGCATTCAAGCTTGACCTTTTTTGACCAAAAAATTAAAACAAAAAAAAAGAGCTTGAGCTTTTCAAGCTCGTTCGGCAGCTTACGTGGGTGGACGAAGATATGACATGACAAGAGCGAGGGAAGAGCGAAGGAAGTTTTGGGGGTGCTAAACATTATTTTTTGTCTTATTAAGAGACAAATCGGTTGCACGACCGTCAACCCTCCTCCCAGTAGGGGTGTGCAACCGGACCGGGTTTACCCGATTCCCGGTCCGGCCCACCCGGAAAACAGGGTCGGGAACCGGTTCCGGTTAAAACCGGTCCGGGAACCGGTTCCCAAAACTCAGACCCTATTTAAACCGGTCCGGGAATCGGTTCCGAGGGATTACCCACCCGGGAACCGGATGGATCGGACCGGTTTGGGAACCGGTTGGAGAACCAGTTTTTACGCCATCCCAAAACGCAAAACCCTAATTTTATTCTTACTTTCTATCTTTACTCGCAAACGTAGAGAACCAGAGACTTCCCTGAGCTCCTCTCCCAAAATCGCGAAGCTGCTGGCCCCCGCCAAGCTCGCGCCCGAGCGCCGACGCTGCCTCTGTTCGATCTCGCTGTTCCACCTGCTGCTGTTGCCTCGCCGACGTCCCTGACCCGCAGATCTCACCGCGCGCTGTTTCCCGAGCTCCCTTGCTGCCGATCTACCACCGCCCCCTTCGCGCGGTACCGCCGCCGCCATTGCTCCGCCCGAGCCCCGTTGTCGACGTCTGCTGGTTCGCTCACCACCTCTGGGTGCCACCGCCGCTGTGACCAGACGCCAAAAGCCGTCGTTCCTGCCGCGATTCCGTCCTCAGCCCGTTCGTCCGAGCCCCCTGCACCACCACCTCCCTGCTGCTGGGTCCTCCTCTGCTCGACGCCCGACAGATCTGCTCCGACGCCCAACAGATCTACTCCGAGCCTACTCCCGAGCGACACCCCTACCGTCGATAGCCCAGCTCCGCTAGGCCGAGCACTCCGCCGCCGAGGTCGCCCTCAACTCCCTCTCCTCCCGTGGCCCTTCTCACTCCCTCGCCGCTCATATCCTGGTGAGCTCCCCCGACCACCCTTGCTTCTTTCTTTCTTTCTTTTCTCTTTCTTTTTTTTTTTTTTTTTTTTTTTGTTTGGCGAAAACGCCGCAGCTCGAGTTTCTATTTCTCGACTCCATCGCTTCGGTCAGAGATTTCGAGGGATCGGGGCTTGTGATCGGTGGTCAATGCTGCACATTTCAGCGGCTCGTTGCCGTTGGGTTTTGCTATTGAGAGTAGCTGTCGATCAGCTTATCTTTTGTTCCGTCCGATTGCTCTAGAATCTAGAACATAAAACTGGTATTGATTTGTGGATTCAATTTTCTCTTCGCTCGTGCGTTGCCATTAATTTTGCTTTCAGAATCAGGGATGTGATGACTCAGAAAAGTTGGTTTTGGGTTCAGTGACTGATGATTGATGTTAGGACTGTTGTTTGGATTGTACAATGCTAACTTCTAGCTTTCATTTCTGGTGGTTTATGGCTTATTATAGCACATAATAATCTAGGTTTTGTGATGAAATTAGTGAACTTAGGACATAATACCTTTTCGATACAAAACAGGTTGGATTGTACTATGAAGAAGCATCGGCGGCTACGAATGTGGCACCTTTGAACCAACATTTTGACAAGGGCTGGATATCCCACGTGCAGCTGAAGGCAGCTTTGTTCTATGCAAAAGCATGCTATAGATATGGTTTAGAACTGCATGAGAAAGGAGATCGCTGAGGAGATTGCAAGGCTGAGTAGTGGGATTAGTACTTTATCAGAGGCTAAGAAATCTAGAGTCTAGATTGCTATTGTTGACGTTCATTTCCTGTCGATTGCCACGATTTTAGCTGTGCTGTGTACGCTAGCTTCAATTTCCCTGCTAGTCGGTTCAGGCGTGCGTAGGTCAAAATAAGAGTTGAAATCCAGTGATGTGCTTATGCTGATTGAGATTGTAAATGCTTTATTTTACATGAGTGTTAAACGCTTTGTTTTACATATGAGTCTTGTACATCAAATTTTGCAAAACAGGTTCCAATATAAACAGGGTTGACCCTGTTCCCGGACCGGAAAAACAGGGTGGGTCGGGAACAGGGTCCAATGTAAACAGGGTCGGATATAGGTTCTAAAAAAAGAGAACCGGTTATAACAGGGTCGGAAACAGGGTCCAGGTTTAGACCCTACCCACCCTGGACCCGATCACCCCTACCTCCCAGGCGGGAACGTTCTACTCACTCTCTCTCTCTATCTCCCTTACCCCTCCATCCATTTTCTTGGTCTTTCTCTCGAGCACTGTGCACTAGCATTTTCCCTCCTCTCTCGCTGTTCACTCTCCCTCCCCACTCTCTCACCTTCTTCCTCTCTCAGCTTGATAGAGCACTCTCTCACCACCTTCCTCTCTCCCTACTCTCTCGGCTTGATAAATTAATAGAGCTGCACGCTTGATAATATGACTATCAAAAGATAATACGTCAATCAAAATATACGTTTAAACATATAAACAATAGATAGAATTATCAAATATCTCTAACATTAGAAATTATTCTAGAAAGATTCCTAATTATATTTAAAAAAAAAGTATCCCTCACAGGTAATTTAAGAGGAAATATAAGAAAAGAGAATTTGACCATAATTGCGTCAATTGAGTTTCAAAGAATTGATGAAACTTTCCAAAATCTTGGCATGCCGTTAAATACACCATACCATGAATTTAGAATATTCGAACTAGGAACCGGCGGAGCCAGCGGAACATTAGCCACTGATACCCGGCAAAGAGGGCAATACCGGGTTAACCAATTTGAGAGCCATTGCTTGATGCAATTTTCGTGGTACCAATGATTGCATGCCTTGAGTATACAGCAGTCCTCTCCTTCCTCAAAGCTCTCCTGGCAAATCGCGCACCCGTCGATATTGAACTTCTCCAAATCGACAGCATGCCGCTCGACAACGCGATCAAAGAGAGCCCGAGTCGCGCGGTTGATGCGCCAGAAACCGAAAAAGAGGATGCCAGCCAGGACGAGGAAACATATGAGAAGGAACAACGCTATCCACTTCATGAACCGGAGTGGAATTTCGTCAGGAGGAGGAGGCGACGGAGGGGCCGAGGGAGGCATGATGCGCTCGTTTCTTGTTTGAGTTGGAAGAGAACTGGTGTGCGCCTTTGAGCTTTGATGGAATACGATGTTGTGGTTTGTACTACTTGTTTTGGTCTTTTCTGGGAAGATAAAGATCAAGTCGGATTAGGATAATGTGATGGGAGTGTTGAATTAGTAGCGCTGGACAGGAGAAGTCTACTTGCAAAGCAATGCGAAAATAGGCATGTAAATGTATCTGCAGCGTTTGAATCGCGAACACTATCCTCAATAATTCCAATGATATCCGCAATTTGTGTTTATGCCAGAGGAGCAACAATTGACAACGAATAAAGACAAGCCGGAAATTTAAATGCGTCCTTATATTACACAAAATCTTTTAATAAATACTAAAATCTCGTTCAACCCCTGTTTGCTCCAATAGTAAACACTTTATTAGAGCATAAGAAATTCAAAAAATATAATAATAAAAATAATAACAATATTAAAAATTAAAAATATTAAAATTTATTTTTCGATGGTCACATGGGATGATCGACGGTCACGTCAGCTTTCCGAATGGGCAAATCGGAAGTGGCATTCAAGTGATCAATTTTTCAAATTTGTGGAACTCGAGTGAGTAAAAAAAGTTTTGAAACTTAAATGAGTGTCGTACAAAAGCGTTGATACTTGTATTATTTTTACCCCATTTACTAGAGAATGACATTTTTACCCAAACAATATGCAAATGAAAGGAACTGGGCCATCTTAGAGAATAACAAAATATCAAATAATATCCCTAATATCTAATAATATTTCTTACAATATTTTTTAATAAGGAAATTTCTAATAGGGTAACACTAGCCACCGGCCCTACTCGGACCTTTACTTAAAGGGGTTCAGTGAAATGTAAATACCATTTGATAAACTCTAATGGTAAAGTGTCTTGAGAAGCAACTTTGGGGGAAATATTGTTTGCAAAACATATATTTGGAATGTTCTTTGATATGACCAATTTAAGTTTTATGACTTTTTATTTGTTTAAAGTTGAAAAAAGAACAATGACTTTAACAATTATATTTTCGTGTGGAAAATAATGTAAAAGAGACACATTAATGAATTCATATAAAAAAAAAATCACATCAGAGTAGATAAAAAAAGAGTGATCTTATTATAATAAATATGATCACATACGTCTTGAGGAAATAATGCGACATCTTTAAAATATAACAAACCTCTTCAATTATTTCTTAAACTTATTGCTATTTCATTACGTAAACGTGTCATGTTAGGAAGTGCATTATCATTTGAAGCATTGGCCCCTCATTTGAGTTTTATCATACTTTTTGCCTCTCAATGCCTTAAACTTATTAATTATGACTATCAATTCATTTCTCTAGCTGGTTGTGGGAGACTGCTTTTTTAATTTATTCAATGCACAACTTATAAAAATGTTTCCATATCTTCGACGGTTTAATATGCTTTTTTTTTTTTTTTTTTTTATTTTATAAACTGCCATCTTAGTAATGAACAAATTTGAGAGGCACAACAAAAACAGCAATTGAAGTGAATCCACTGTTGGGTTATTTTAAAATTGATAAGGAGTATATTTGTGGGAACAAGAATGTAACCGCACGACCGGCTTTTAGGTTTTCGGGGATGAGCATTCCCGCGATTTTTCCCCCCTCTTTTTGCGTTTTTGACACGTACAAGGCAAGGGGACACCTGTTAAGGCTTAAAATGTTGATTCATATAGTAGTTGCACCTCTCCAAGATCGTTTGCAGCAAAAAAAAAAAAAAAAAACAGAACATTTCATCTTTAGCAAGATTTGCCGGACATTATTGTCCGACACTAATTAGGCTCCTCTTCTTAAGGATATATAGTCGACATTAACCAACCTGGTAAATATAATATGTATTTCGAGGCCATAAATGGATGCTCCACTTGGTGGCCCGGGCCTAGGTCAATTCGCTTCTCATAAATTAATTCAAAATGCAATCTCCGGCGCCTCCTCTTCCCTCCTCCTCCCTCCTAGTCATGGTGGCCCCTGAGGTTGCTAGCATGCGGCGGCAGCGTGCTCATCCCCGTCACCATGGCTGGCTACATCTTTGGCTGTGGTCGGTGTCGTAACCGCATGAATCAGGCTCTCTCTGACAGTGTCATCGAGTGGCATCGCAGCAACGTGGAGAAATTCGACGTCGATGAGTGCGCGATTCGCTTGGAGAGCCTTGAGGAAGGGGACAAGCGTTGCGTGCTTAAGAAGTGCAACCATAGGTAGAGCTAGTAAAATGGGTCATAAACCCATATTATGACCAATTTTTAATTAAATGGGTTATATATGGATCAAGTGAAAATTAAATATGAGTCAGAAATATGTCAGAGAAAATAAAGCACAAAAAAATGGTCTAAATGGGTTATTAGGAAACCTACTTTGAATCCATGGCCTTTAACTTTATAAAATGTTTATTATTATTATTATTATTATTATTATTATTATTATTATTATTATTATTATTATTATTATTATTATTATTATTATTATTATTATTATTATTATTATTATTATTATTATTATTATTATTATTATTATAAAAAATGAGATTATAATTATTTTTCATATTTCAATTATTTTCTTTTCTTTTCTCTTTTTCTTCCTTCTTTAGCCGACGGCTGGCCGCGGGTTGGCGACAGGCCAAGCGAGGCTCGAGCTCGCCGGCGTCGGGCGGGACCTCGGCCTCGGCCAGATTGGCGAGATCGAGCCTCGCCCGACGCCAACGGAGCCTTAGCCTCGCCGCATTTGGCGAGGCTTGAGCCTCACCGACGGCGGCGAGACTCGAGCTCGCCGGCATCGGGTGGGGCCTTGGCCTCGCCAGATCGGTGAGATCGAGCCCCCTGCCCGACGCTAGCGAGCTCGATCTCGCCTGTGGCCGTTTGTCGGCCATCGTCGTGGCCGGCAATCGGTCGAAGAAGAAGAAAAGATAAAAGAGAAAAGATTAAAAAATTAAAAATAATTATTAAAAATTAAAATTTATATTTTAAAGATTAAAAATTATAAAAATTATTTTTAAAAAATAAAAATATTTTAAAAAATAAAAATTCGATTTTAAAAAAAATATTTTAAAAAGAATTATAAAAATTTTCCACATAAAAATTGTTAAATTTGTATTGCATAAAAATATTTTAACAATACTTTTTTTTTATAAAAATCATAAAAATAAGTTTTTTTTTTTTAGGTTTAGTTAAAAAAATTTCATGTTATAGTCTTTAGTTATTCAATGGTATGTTCACTTCAAATAAGAGAAGCATGTGCATAGTCTAATTCTTGATAAATATTTCAATTTATAGGTTTTTTTATATTTTTTTATATTTTATTTACTATTTTAAATTTAATTTGAAGTTTCAATCCAATTAGCATATAGTAGAAGTGAGTTTTCCTAGATTATCAATAGGTTTTAGCAATACGAGTCGGATCGGGTATGAATCGGGTCGGGTATGGGTTACATGATTTACACTACATGAATATGGGTTAAAACGGGTTAAATTGGTCAAATATGGGTCGACTTATTTTCGACCAGACCCAAACCCGACCTGACCCACCCATTTGATAGGTCTAACCATAAGTACCATAAAAGTTGCCTTAAGGAATGGCTTTTGAGAAATCGGCATTGCGCACTTTGTTGGGGCTCGGTCCGAGCAAGGCAGGTGGCCTGTGCTAGGCCAGCTCCCGCCAATTCCTAGTTCAACTCGTATAAATTCATTGTATGGTCCAATTAATGGCATGTCCAGATTTTCCTTTTATATTTTGATATTGTTTCTAGAAATCTTTATCAATGTTTGAGACTCAATTGACGCCACCATGGTCAACTTCCCTTTTGATATATTTCCTCCAACAAAATTTAAATTTCATGTGAGCAATACATTTTTTTAGAATAATTTTCTATGTTAGAGATATTTGATAATCTTATTGATTCTCTATATCTTTTAAGATTCTACTTATATCTTGATTGATATGTTATCTTAGATAGTTTTCTAATGAAGACTGTAAATAGACTTGTATATTCTTTATCAATATATATATATATATATATATATATATATATATATTAAAGTATATAGAAATTCCTTAATTCTCTCTTCCGCATTATTATATTCTTAACTCTCAGGAAAAGAGGCAACCCTACTGTACCCTCTGTGCACCTACCGCCGCACCATCACTAAGTTGAGCTTTTCTTTTTCAAGATGTATTTTTTCGACACTGTGAAAATGTGACTAAGCAAAACCTCACTTATTCCGTTTGCTATTAGCCATGGTGGCTGCATTGGTCGCGTTTCTTCAGTTGTTGAACTGACAACGATGTCGATCGTAAATCAGGCATGCCGCTCGACAACAAAGTCGACCATAGAAGAAGCATGTTGTTAAGGCCAATTCTCGACTTCACTTCTGCTTTCAAGTCGGCCACTACTAACTCGCTGCCTTTGAAACTTCTTACAATTGTCTCTCATATGGCTACGATTGTTCAAAATTTTAAATTAAAAAGAGTGTACTTCTACTTTAACAAATGGATTTCCCACATAAGATTCAAAACTCTTTCAACTAGTGAATAGTCGTGGTCCCATTTAATAGCACTGATAATCTCACATTGATCAAGCTTCATTCATTAAAAATAATGCAGCGAAAAGAACACATATTAGGGTATTATTTCTACGAAAATTAATAGATTATAATTTTCTTCTCATTTTATAGGATCAATTCCTCCTTACCATGTCACAGCTCTACAAGACTTCCACAGTGAACAAAATATGATAATGAACGTATATATACGTACGTAAGCTAAACAATTGACTTCATGCTTAAAACCATATATGGTTGAGCAATATAAAGAATACAAAATAACGTAATATTACATTTTCTCTAAATAACCAAGTCCGTTCAACCCTTATATAGCAAAGATGGACTTTGTCCTACAAAGTATCATAAATTCGTGCCACTTTCTTAAGCGAAAAGGAAATAAATGATTGTTTTAGAATAGTTAACAAAATGATGGGAAAGAAGTCAAAAGAAAAAGAAAATAAAAACTCTATATTCTTCATCAAACCTAATTTAAGAAGTGGACTGGTGTCAAAATAATATTATTTTAAATACGTTCCTTCATATGATAGCAAAATGGATCACGTGGATCCATACTAACCGAACTGTAAATTAAATGGGTCCTATCATGAAGTTTACCTAATATATAAATTGCTTCAAATGTACTTGATTGATCTATATGATGCATAGGACATACAATCTTTTGTTTCCTTTTTTTGTAGTGCAAAGTCGATACTTGAAAAAATCGAGGTTAATGGTTAGCCCAACCATCCTAAATTTTGACAACAGTGAATCCCTTTCATTTCATAATCTGAAGTTAACTATCTAAGATGGGTTTCCTCATCGTAAAGCTAAATGAGAATTCATTTTTACGCCGCAAGAGCTCAAGTGCTCAAAAAGCACCTTAGAACACTCGATGAACAAATCTTAATTATATTATTTATAGTTCGCATTAGCTTATTTAAGTGTTCCACCCAAGCCAAGATATTACTTGCGAAGATGTCTTCAGACCCTTCGCAGCAAAAGTAAATCAAAATTAAATTCTTATATGACCCCCCTCCCCGGTACTTAAAATTTTGTTCAAGAAGGAATTATTCATTGATCTCCTTACTGTCTATTACTAGCTTATTAAGGATGCAGCCATGCATCTCCATCGATGGTTTGATCTCTGACCTTGTGTTAAAATCTCGTGCGATCAATGCGACCGACTTGAAACACGAGCTATTGATAAACAAGTCAAGAACGTAATACATGCACATCAGGAATTTTAAGGGAGATCCCTCAGAGGACTACCTCGTCTGTTCATTCAGTTCCCTTGTCTCACCCAAAAGATCTTTGGTCCCTGAAAATCGACCCGCACTTGCCCAACATGCCACTAAGGAAGTTTGCTTCTTCATCGTCCCCCTTTGACATAGACGATCTGGCGAAAACTTGGGGCTTAGAACATTCATATACAGTTCAAAATGCTCATTACTCGTAGGTGATTATATGGTTTTGCAATGCGGTGATATTGCACTGTTACAACCAAAAGCCCACTAATCAATCGTACTCTTATGCAAGCACGCATTAGTTTCAAAATGACAAGAATGTGTGGATACCATGAAATTCCAATTTGAATGATCTGAGCATTATACATGTATATCAGAACTCGTGATTCCTTATGATAAGCAGTAGTGCAATGCGACAAAATCCATATTTTACATAGGAATTATTTTATACATCTGTGTGTATTATTTAGGGGAGGCGGCACTATACATGAGGAGCCCCTTTTGATAAGTGAACGGGGTGGGAGTGGGGCCACTAGTTCGACTATCCCTCTAAGACTTTACAAGGCTCTAATACCCCGAGAAGAGGCATTCGGTAAAAGTAACTACTCAATCTATTCATATGCGGTGTGTCAAAAGTCAAGAAGTCTCTCCATGCCAGATAACAATTACTTAAGGCCCAATAGGTAAGAAGTTTGCTTCTGACATTTCTCAAACCCTTAACTTCATAGAGGATGACAGAATTACCCTTCATTATTAATGGCCTACCACGTTCAGTGATCCCCTTGAGGTTCTTGAGTCCACAATCAACAGTACAACACCGAGTTTGTTGGTACGGCATCGCAAAGCAAGAATGATGGGTCTTGGCTTTGCCAAGTTTTTGTGATTCGAAGGAAAAATATCTGCCGACAACCGAACTTACCAAGAGAGCGTACTCGGCAGTGAAGTGAAACCAAGAAGAAACGGACACTTTTGTACGAGCGCCATGTGGAAAAGATGAAATAAAAGTAACTGTTTCACTACGCATTTTAATTTGCTCACTCGTAAAATTAGACCACACATTTCCTACTTTCAATGAAGCGACAAAAAAAAAAAAAAAAAAAAAAAAAACTTCATTCTTTAGAGACGAAACCGATAATCGATCCCTCTAGATCTGCACATCTTTCGTTCTCCGCTAACGAAACACGAAGCCGGTCACGGCGCATACCATACTGCAATGGGAGCATGCAAGCAGTACTTATCAGAGGAGGTCCCCCACGAGAGGAAAATGCAATGATTAAAGAAGGGAAGCGCCATGCAAATGCATTAAGATTGGGTCGGGCGTGCGTCTCTCGGTCCTATTTCACTTGTATTGATTGAACTATGTCTTCGTCGATGATAGGTTTTCAGTTATGTCCAATTCACTACAGACATGGCACGTTGGTCTCTCTTTTGTGGGAGCGTCGATTGCATCACTTTTCGAGCATTCATTTTCAAAGTTTGAGGCTTTGCTTTGCACTTGCTCAACTCGCTAAGTCGCTATCCATCTCGCCAAAATTACGTGTGGCTGCTGTCTTTGTTTCATCTCTTAAATAAAGCCACGGGTTTGCGCAATTAATCAATTACTTTAAATATCATTAAGGTATTTGAGAGAATGGCGTAAATTATATATAGTCCAGCATAGTTGGAGTGCATATAACCCTTGATTCAAGATTTAGAAATAACTGAACTTTATATGAGATGTCTAGCGGAAATTCGTGTATGCTCTTGATTGAGATCCCATACTCTTGTGTGGAAAAAGGAGGAACACTAACAAGCCAAGATGATACTCACGCCCAGTGAAATTATGAGGGCTTTTACCCATTCAGCAGGACATTTAGGATTACAGAAGCAGCCCAAACTCAGCAGGCAAAAGGAAAAAAAACACTTATGATTCAATCATCAATTCCTTACTTCAGTCTTTTTAACTTCAACTTGCTGATCGAATTAGTGCCCGATTCGGAAGGATCAGCACGATCGGCAACGTAGAAATCTAAGTTGGATTTTCATACTTATAATGTATTTCACAACTTGTGCTAGTAAAAAGTCGTAAGCACAGGTTCGATAATTAGTATCGGAATTGGCCTCCGGTATAAGTCTGGCCGAAGGACCAACCAGAGGGGGCGACGTTGTAGGACACGACGCTCCGGCCGTCGCTGGCGGTGACTAGGAAAGAGAGGCTCTGCCCACTGAGGTCGGAGTTGCTCTGCCAGTTCTGTCCCCAGTTTCTCGACATGGGTTGCCACCGGGTCCTCGATCCTTTGATGGCCACGGAGTGCACGTCCCCGGCTCCGCCGACATTGGTTATGAGCACGAGGTTGAAATAAGAGTGGCCGTTGACGGTGAACCGGATCCCTCCGCTTCTCCTGCACCTCACTCTGCAAGGAAGTACCCGTCGTGACGGAAGCACGCGATTAGCCCCGTGAAAGCATGGAGAAATCAGTTTTCAATTAATCCAGCGTAACATTTGTCTAGTCTCCCTCGTATTAATTGAACCAATTGACAAACAAAGGGTAAGACTCCAAATATATTATATTTTAGTACAACTTGATCCATAGAATTTTTGTTCTTTTCTGCTAAAAGAAAGCCAAAATTCGAACTCGAACAAATTGACTATCTAGATGACTGTATAATTTCTACTACGTAAAAAATGAACTATGTTACTTGAGTTCGGTAGATTCTAATATAATTATACTACCTAAGTAGGAGCATGTTTGTGGACCCATACATTAGACCTCACAACAGGAAGTAATTGATGTCTAGGCTATACCTTCGGTAGGCCACCGGGACGATCCCGGCCCTGTACTGCGCAATGTGCTGGAAGACTGGCTGGGAGAGGTCGAAGTGGAGTTGAGGAGGGTCGCACCACCCTCCTGGAGGGCAGAAGTTGGTCGCCGTGACCACGATGGTGCCCGGGAGGCACCACTGCGGGTCGTTCACGCACCGGAGCTCAAAGCACGCACCGCAGCTCAGCCCGTTGTTGAACAGTGCAGTGCTTAGTGCAGCTGTGTTTGTGCCGTACCCTTGGCTGTACAGATTCCCATACCCACAAGCCCCTCCTAATCGCACAAAGAAAAAAGAAGTAAAAGCAAAGCACATTATTTTGGTACTGCTAGGAAGAGTGAGACTAAACAATTAATACGTCAAAATTCCTAACTCAGTGTGTTAAGCTTTTTGGGTTTGTTTAATTAACTTGTTCCACGTAATGCGTACCCATTGTTCCAGAAGCATCGCTCCCTCCATAGAATGTGGCATGAGCATTCGTCCACCCGCCGTGATATCCATAGGCGTGAGAAACCGGCATGAATTGCGAGAGCAAGCCGACCACCAGGAATCCTAGAGGAACCATCTCCTTTCGCCCTGCACCAACATAATTTTTTCATGAGATGTTTTGCTTTGTTGACATTGAGTTAATACAACCCCATTATCAACGTCTGCATACCTCAGACCCGGAGCCAAAACAAGAAGAGAAAGCAAGTAGAGGACCGTGTATGGAAGGAAATCAAAACTCAACCCTTTTGAGAGAGGAGAGGCTGCCCAGGAATTGCATGAGCTTGTGGAAGACGAGGAGGGAAGATGGAGGGGAATAAATAGAGGCTCGTCAACATCACTCCTGACAGAAAGCTTTTGACATCTTCCGAAGTACTTGGGTCCATTCAGCTGCTCATATGTCAAACTAGAGAAACATTTTTCACACGCACCCTCCCTCCCTCCCTCTTCCTCTCTCACACACATGTTCATGTCATGATTAGGTCAGTGACTGTGGCAACTAGTTAGGCTCGAGTTCAAACCTTGAAAGAGTGGTGCTGGATGTGGTAGGCAGGTGACTGACTGTGTCGATCATGAATCCGAAGTTTGGTGTATTTTTTTTTTGGTAGGTTAGTCCATTGGAAACGGGCTGAATGATTAGCCAAGGGGTTAGATTTCTGGACACTGGAGTTTAATGCCCCGGTCTCGACTCATTGTACAGATCTGACTTATGGCAAGCTGGTGGACTGTGTCTTTTCGAAAAATAAAATTTGTGGTTCATGATTAGAATCCAGAAAAGGATAAAATCTCTCTGCAACGACTGCACTTTGGGTCAGATAAAGGAGGGTCCCCGGGTCAAATCTGACCGTCTCCATATGGTCGTATTGAACTTGTCGGCAGAAAAGCCACGAGGACAGTTGATAAAACTTTTCATTTATATAAAAGAAAAGGTCGCTTGACATTTCAAATGACGCAAAAATATCCACAAATTTTCATTTAAGGAACAACCACACTAATTTTTTAATTTTCCAACTGATCAAATTCACGTGACGCATGACATGACCACGAGTGATGTTTTAGACAAAGGTATTAGTAGAGAAAGGAGGTGTAGTTCAGGAAGCAGATTAGGTCCAGTAAAGAGAAATCGGAATGATGTTGTCTGGTTTTTGCTGATGTGCTCAGGACGTCTTCTGGCTCAATCAACGTGCTTTGTTTTATGTATTGACACTGTTAGCCACGTCGTATGCGATATCAACTTCGTCGAAAAAGAGTTAGTAATGAATATTCTTATCCTTTAAATGAAAGTTCGTGAGATTTTTTAGATCATTTACCGGTAAAAGTTCAGATTTGTTTGGAATTTGGCCTTACTCATGGCATAAATGCTTGGAATTAGGGACAGAGGACCAAAGAAAGGAAGTGCAATAGCTTGTAATTTCTCTCTTTTCCTCCTCCAATTCCCATGCAAATTTAGTTTTATCTACCAGAAAGTGTTGACAATGCACTTTTCAAATTGTGCATTGATATAGAAATTGACAAGGGTTTGTTGATTCGGGGACAGGAAACACAAACTAATGAGAAAATTAAAAGCACGAAAATTAGAAACAATTGTGTGGCTAACTATGTAAAAGGGTACCGGTATGTAAAGATAATAGGAAGATAAAATTAAATAAGTTGTGTTGATTGATTGATTGTGGTCCTTCACTCAAATTATAATTTAATACTTAAAACTACTAGCAACGGTTAATAACAGTTACATAGAAAGCAAATGACATCTCACACGACTCCTAGAATTTAACAACATGTATTTACAAATGGTGATCAAAAGACCCACTAACCGACTATTATGGCCTCATCACTCGCCCCACATTGATACTTACTTCTACAGCTTGCAACTCCTCTTCTTCTCGACAGTTACAACAACCTATGTATCTTGGTCATTGTCATTCTTGGCTTTTGAGATTTATGGCTCCGCAAACTGATGTTCATGATGGCTTCGTGATTAGATAGATCGTTATGATTGTAGCCTAAATTGTTGGCTTCATGACATGAACACTTATTTTTGTTCTTGATTCATCAACCGTCATTTTAACTTCAATTCCCTTGTTGACCGAACGAAGTCTCACTTACGACACTTCATCACTCAACACTTAGTGATTTTCTCTTGTATTGCCTATCGGTGACTTCTCATCGCCTTTGTTGATTATTTATAATTACCGATCAAAAGAACTTAACAAATTTTTTCTCACCCATATTTTGCTCAGTCCTTTTTAGCTCGAGTTGATGGTCACAGTCTCACAGACATGGGCAATTATTTATTTATTTATTTTTGTACCAACAAGTTCACTCCTTCAAATTTAGTGAGAAATGCATATATAGGCATCACGAAAAAAATAGGGAAAATTATTACATACTCTTGCATGAAAATTCAAATTTAATTTATGTTAGTCTACATCAACTGAGCCATTAGGTGATGTTGGATCAAATGGAGGCTTTTGCATGAAAATTATTCATACACCAAGCCTCATTTTTCCTTAAATATTTTTAAGTAACTATGATTTCAATTTCATTTCCAATCTGACACTCTAGATTCTATTCAAATGCAACTGTCTTTCTTGTTGTTACTACACCCTTGATTTCTAGTTCTCGATCCGGAAAAACGGAAAAAAAAAAAAAAAAAAAAAACAACACGATATCCTTCGAACAATCGGATTAACAACAATAATCACTTGTTTTATTTCGGTCCGAACGATAAGTACATGCTGATTGCAATTCCTAAAAGTTGCAAAATCATGCTCACGTTCCTTTGTCTTCTCGTGGTCCCTCTTCATCAGGTGCTGTAATTGTCGCAAGACCCGCTTGCTGCGGAAGTCGATTGAGATCAAGCCAAGCATAGAGAAATGGGGGCATTCAATGAGAGACTTCGGCGATCGACATGATCTCCGAGGGTTAATGGCACATGGACGTCGTCCTTTTCGACAAGCATGGAATCCATGCATAGGCCCCTCCTCATTTATTAACCGTAGGGCACGTATGGTTCCCTCGGATATCTCCTTTTTCACGCCCGAAATTTAATAAAGCGACTATAGGGTTTGGTGAAATTGATTTGAGACTTCAAGGGATTTCCAGTTCAAGAGCTGGAGGCCACTCATTTGGGTACAGCTGAGTACAGACGAGGGATTCTAGAAGGCTGACCTACACGAACTAGAGACATGGAGCCGGATGGTCGATAACTTTTGCCGTGTTTCACGAGGCCATTGCCTCGAAAATTCATTTTGACCGTCCGGTGGCGACTCTTATTTTGTTTTCGAAACTCGGGAAATCACTTTTCGTCTCGGGCCAGGTGGCTCCGAGCCCGCCAATGTGGAGGAGGGACCACGGCTTCGATCTTGAGCGGTTCCGAATGAGATCGTTTTGCGTGCCTCGATCGTACGAGATTTTGCTCGGACGCGCTGTGGCGGTAAGTTTTCTTTGGTGTAAAATTCTCGGAGAGACGCGACATGTGCAGCTGGTGGTCTTCCATCAATGAGGAAGCTGGCGATGGCACTTCGGATCGGTACGACGTGACCCCATGCATCTGCGGGTGCTCGGGTAAGATCTGGGAGGCGATCTGCCCCACTTGCGAATGGTCTGCTCACCCGCCAACATCCGCGTGACCCGGGCATATGGGCATTTGCCAACATGTCCCTTTGCTTCGCCCCCGGCGAGAGATGGAGGACACATTTAACGTCTCGGTCTCTCTCGCGGTGCCCGGGGGGACTCTCGTCCGGATCTTGACCCGCCAGGGGCGGGTCAAGTCCGGTCGATCGGTTCGGGATCGAGCCCCGATGCTACGAGGAGATGTGTGGAAAGGAATCAAAGGATTGGGCGGCTGTGAGCGCAAAGTCGAGGGGCTTGGCATCGCTTGGGCCTATGGGCTGAAGGATCTTCGTGAAGCCGGGTCGGAGCTCCTCCAAAAGTCCGTCTTCGTTCACCTACCTCTAGCAAGAACCTTGCTACTGGTTAGCTAGCGGCGACACCGGTGGCTGCTGGTTTGCCGATAAGAAAAGTAATGCCTTTACGTCAAAGAAAACCGAATCTCGATTAGTGACAAAATTCGTGAACTTTATTAGATATTTCACTAGTTGAATATCAAATCATACGAAATGGAATTTTCTTTGATATTGACAAAAAAAAAAGATCAAAGGAACATCTAACTTCTTATGAAGTTTTGGTAAAGGGAACGAGCGATTGGAATCGCTCGCTCACAAGTAAATGGCACTTCCATCATCGTGCCGGATGGATGTTACTGAGCTACACAAAATTTTAGATCAAACAAAAAAACAAAAATCAGGAAATTCGTATGGTTTATCATTTTCTTAGGTTAGTAAGTTTTAAATTCATGGAATGCTTCACCAAACCTAAAATATGCGACTCAATCGTGAAATTATTAACACAAAAGCAAATGATTTAATATTTATGTTGGTTTTTTTTTTATCGGCAATATTTATGCTGGTTTGCACAACAATGATTTGCTTTAATTTCTGAAATTCAGATGTTCATATTATGTTATGACAGATATGATTTGAATTTAATTATAGTTATGATAGATAGCACGAAAGAAATTATACATAAAAAAAAAAAAATTACGTGACAAATAACAAGGAAAGTTCAAGCTCGTCGGCATGATATTCATGGCACCGCCGCCGCCGCGGAAGTGAGGTCCCCGTCGACACCAGTTGACGGCGTTTCATGCTTTTACTCGTCGCCTTCTCCCGTTCCCGCATCAGGCAGCTCCTTCCCCTCTTCTCCATCGCCAACAGTCGCTTCCCCACTGTCCGTACTCTCGCCGATGACGCCGCTCCTCGATCGCCGCCATCTTCCGGGGACCGGACCGCCCCGCCACTCCGCGCTTCGTCCTCATCGAGTTTCCGAGGCATTGCGGAATCGGTCCTGTCCAGGTGCCCTCGCCCGTTGGAGGAGAAGAACCAGAAGAAAGTGAAGACCCGTGGCGATGCTTCTCTCAAGGACCTTCTTCTCGAGATCTTCGACGTGATACCCGACGCTGCCCGTGGACTGCTCAGAGCTCCTGAGCTGAAACCTCGGGATGTGCTCCGAATGCTGTCCGGGTTCGCGTCCGAGCTCGAAAAGGCTGCGGTTGGAGTCGAAAAGGTGGAGTCTTTATGGGAAATTTTCAAGTTCCCGATGGAACGGAGCCAGGGGTTTGAGCATCTCCCCCGAGCGTACGAACTCATGGGGTCGATGCTCTCGCGGGCTGGGCTACTTAGAGAGGCTGAATTGCTGCTGCGAGATGTCGAAAGCCGAGGAATTCCGTTGGATGGTCATGAGATATTCAGTGACTTGATCGAGAGGTACGCTGGAGTTGGTGATTTTGAGAGGAGCCTCTACCTGCTTGATAAATTGTCGAGCCTAGGTTGGGTACCATTTCGCTCTTGTTATTACGCACTTATTGAACTTTTAATTAGAAGGAAGAAATCTCAGTTGGCTCTTAGGGTTTCGCTTGATATGATAGGAAGTGGAATTAGCTTTAATGCTCAGAAAGTAGACTTTGGTGCTGTTGTTAAATTACTTTGCGAAGAAGGCAAAATTCAAGAAGCGAGAAATCTCATCAAGAAGGCTACTGGTTGTGGATATGAGCCTTGTAGCTCAGTTCTATATGAAATTGTTTGTGCATATTGCAAGAAGAAAGACTTTGAAGATCTGCTGAGTTTCTTTGTTGAGTTGAACTGTGGACCGGATCTTCAAGCTGGCAATAGGATGATAAATGCTCTCTGTTTGAGTTCTGGCTCAGAGAGGGCGAACCTGTTTAGACTTAAATTGGAGCAGTTAGGTTTCAAGCCTGATGAAATAACCTTTGGTATCTTAATAGGTTGGTGCTGTCGTGAAGGGAATCTGAAAGGTGCTTTTGTTTATTTGGCGGAAGTATTGGGAAGAGGTCTCAAACCAGATATATGTTCATATAATGCTATAATCAGTGCAGTCTTTAAAGATGGTATGTGGGAGCATGCACGTCATATTCTCGATGAGATGATAGAGGAATGCACAACACCCGATATTTCAACTTACAAAATTTTTTTAGCAGGGTATTGTAAAGGTAGAAAATTTGATGAAGTTAGGACTGTTGTCGACAGAATGATGAAACTTCATCTCATTCAGCTTTCTTCTACTGAGGATCCACTTTCAAAGGCTTTCACAATGTTGGGATTCGGTCCACTAGATGTTAAGTTGAAGAGAGACAGTGATGCCAAATTTTCAAGGACAGAGTTCTATGATTGTCTTGGCAATGGACTTTATTTGGATGCAGATATTGATGAGTTTGACAAAAGAATAAATGGGATCCTCGATGACTCTTTTCTTCCTGATTTTAACTCGCTTATCATGAAACAGTGCAGGCATGGAAATCTAAAATACGCATTGAGATTGGTTGGTGAAATGGTTCATTGGGGGCAAAAATTGTCTTTGTCCGTCCTGTCGGCTATAATCAAGGGGATTTGTATTACATCTTATCCTTCTGTCAAATGTATAGATTATCTTCTGGAGAAAATGCCTAGATCTATCAGCCAGTTGGATGCAGAAACTCTCAACTTGCTCGTGCAATTTTACAGCAAGAGAGGACGGAGACAAAAGGCTAGGATTCTTTTGGATGGGATGCAGGAACAAGGCTTAGTGATTGAGAACGAGACTTATAACATCTTTATGACAAGTCTTTCTGAGCAAGGATTTCTGGGAGAACTAAGTGGTTGCTTGGATCTGGTTAGAGAATCTAAGTGGGTTCCAGGACTGAGAGAACTTGAAGCTCTTGTCAGTTGTCTTATCCAAAATGCATTGATCAGTGAAGCACTAGAGCTTTTTGAAAGCACTCTTATGGCCTTCCCTGTCTCTAATGTTATTGACGTCTTCTTTGAGAAACTCTGTGATGCAGGTTTAAGTACCATTGCATATGCACTTGCAAAAGAAATGCATTGGAGGGGTTGCTTAATAGAGGATAGGGCATATAGTCACCTTATAAGGGGATTTTGTTGGAAAAAGAAATACTTAGAAGCCTTAAGTATATTTGATACCATGCAAGCCAAGAGACTATTCCCTCATCCAGATGCTTCAGTTTTTTTAATTCCTCTTCTTTGCAAAGCAAGAAGGTTTACTGAAGCAACTGCAGTTAGCGAGGCTGTGCTGAGAGATAATTCTTCTTTGTCACTTTCTTCTCATGGTGCTTTACTAAAGGGCTATTTTATGCCAGGTGAATTA
Organism: Eucalyptus cloeziana; assembly: GCA_014182715.1. Classification (NCBI taxonomy): domain Eukaryota; kingdom Viridiplantae; phylum Streptophyta; class Magnoliopsida; order Myrtales; family Myrtaceae; genus Eucalyptus; species Eucalyptus cloeziana. Next base: position 25,061,189 of record CM024642.1, read on the forward strand.
AAAGAAGCATCAAATTTATTTTGGGATCTATCCTCAAGGGGAATGAATCCAAATGCTGAAGCTTGTGCTGTAATGGTGTGGGGTATTTGTCAATCAAACAACTTAAGGAAAGTTGAGGAGTCACTTGCTTATATGATGAGAAGAAATTTAAGCCTCTCTGTTCCCAGTTTTAGAATGATGGTGCGCTTGATGTGCATAGGAGGACAGGCCCATGCAGTATTAAACCTTAAAGATCTTCTGGTGGGACCAAGCAACTCTCATGGCCTTGTCGTCTATAACATTCTTATTTTCTATGCTTTCTCATCTGGAAAGATCTTTCTTGTGAAGAAAATTTTGGATGAGCTGCAGGAGAAGAAATTGCAACCTGACGAAGTTACCTACAATTTTCTTGTACATGGGTTTTCAAAAATTAAGGATTTATCCAGTTCTTTGCATTATCTATCCATCATGATCTCTCAGGATCTGACTCCTAGTAAGCGCAGTTTGAGGAGTATCATTAACTGCTCAAGTGAATTATCGGATCCTGGAATGTGCATATGGTTGAGTCAACAGCTGGAATCTAGGGGCTGGATTACTGATTCAACCATTCAAAATGCTGTGCTTGAAGGGCTTCTTTCTCATGGTAAGCTTGGTGAAGCAGAAAAATTCGTGGATCGGATGGTAGAGAAAAATTTAATTCCTGATGGTGTCATGTACGATGGTCTTGTCAAGCAGTTGTCTCGTCTAGGAAAAATGAAGAAGGCAATCCATCTTGTGAACACAATGTTGAAGAGTGGAAGCATTCCTACATCTACTTGCTACAATTCTCTCATATGTGGTTTCTGCAGAAGCAATGAATTGCAGCAAGCTTTGGATGTTCATGCTGAGATGTTGAGTAGGGACTTAAGACCGAGCATGCAGGTGTGGGCCACGCTCATATGGAAATCTTGTGATGTTGGAGAAACCGCAGAAGCAGAGAAGCTGCTGGCTTCAATGACACGGATCGGTGAACTTCCGACCAAGGAGATGTATCGACTTGTGATAAACAGATATTGTTGTGAGAATAACTCTAAAAAGGCATCAGACCTCATGCAAGCTATGCAACAAGTTGGGTATGAACTGGACTTTGACGCGCAATGGTCTATCATAAGCACTTTGAACAAACCAGAGGTCAAGGCAGGTGACAAGAGCATTGGGGGTTTCCTATTGCGGCTTCTTTCAGGAAGTGGATTTGCGAGAAAATGATCAAAAAATTGCTATGTAAAACCGTTCCAGACTTCTTTTGCTTCATCACACAGGGCACTTTTTCAAGTGCCAGATGTAACTGTGCCTTTCTTGAATAACCCTCTGATTCATTGATTTCATTAACCACATATAGAAAAACATCAACGAGGAATGTCCTTCAAATGTTGCAGTATATCCCCGGTTTGCTTTTAGCCTCTACCAAGGATTTGGAAACGTTATTAAGCAGATGAGTTTACATACTTTTGACTGAGCCAGGCAGAAATCTGCGGTATTGCTTGTAGACCACGTGATGCGGTTATCTATATGAGATTGAATTTTCTGTTTGCCTGCAAAGGGACAGCTCGAAATACGTTCTCAGGCCTCTTGAATAAAGTTGATGGATCCATAGCAAGAGACTGTACAGTGGCAGGTGTGTAGGGCTTCTGATATAAGTACCTCTTAACGAGACTCTAAAGACTTCTTTTCTTTTTTGGTCAAGTCTAGCCTCTAGACTTAAGTTTCAACTAGCTTTATATGTTTGGCAAGCATAGGAACATAGCAGAACAATGATTCAAGGAGTTCAGTTTTTGTAAAGAGATGTAATAATTGCCATTGAATGCTTGAATGCATCTCTCAATTTACATTTGGTTACATGGTTCTGTAAGCTGACATGCAAATCGGCTTTCCCTTCTAGCAATAGCTAAGTATTGGCAGACTTGAACCTGGCCTTGCAGTTACAACGTGGTATCTGAACTTTGAGATATGTTGGGACGTATTTAGGTTTCGGGTTGACCAGAGAATGACAAATAACTGGACATCCCTCTTAGATTGGTGTCAAAGCTTAAATTTTAGAGACCACCTTTCGTTTTCTAAAAGCCCAGTAAGGAAGAAAATTGTATCTATCTGAGTTAAAGATTTACCGCGTGTGTAGACTCAGTGCATACACGCACTCTTGATCGAGTCCATTCCAACCATTAGATTTGCCAGTCGACGAAATTGTCTTTCTTTCCGCCAAATGTTAAATATCAACAGAATACACGTGATTGTCGTGACGAAGCCTTAAGAATATTCCCTCGCTTATTTACTAAGGAGTTATGACTATATAGAAGTACGAATACAAATGACTCCGAATTTTGTCTCCCCGTCACTATGTGTAAGTGGCGAAAGCATTGTCACAATGAATGGAAGCTGTATTAAGGGAAAAGTATAAAAAAAGTCTAAATTTATTGTATTGGTACCAAGTCAATTCTAAAGTTTTCAAGTAGAAAAATTTAATCAACTTAAGCTGGAAACATGAATATTTTTAATAATATTTTATTTTATTTTTGAATTTTTAAATAATTATATCTTTGTTTTTTTTTTTTTTTTTTTTTTTTTTGCTTTTTTCTTTTCTTTTGATTGGTGGCCACTGGCCACAGTTATGGTTGATGAGGGCTGGCCTCACTTGGATCACCCTCGCTAGCGAGGGTCGGCCTCGTCGGGCCACACCTAGGTGAGGGCAAGTGTCGGCCAAGCAAGTCCACCTCACTAGATTTGGTGAGGCTGACCCTTGCCCTAGCTAGAATAGCCTTGCCGCACCTTGCCGTGCCTCATTTGGGTGAGGGCGAGCCTTGCCCTCACTTGAGAGAGGGTCGGCCTCCTCAACATAAGACCAACCCTCATCCAGGTGAGGCGAGGCTCGCCTGACCTCGTTGTCATCGGCCTTGCTAGATCTATAATGGGGGAACTTGCCTAGCTACACTTGGACGGCCGATGCTCGCCTTCGTCGATGAGGTGACCTAGGCGAGGCTAGCCCTCGCCATCGGCCACACAACCATGGTCAGTAATGGCCACCGGCCAAAAGAAAAGGCATAGAAAAGGAAAAACAAAAAGCAAAAAATTGAAATAGTTATTTAAAAATTTTGAAAAAATATTAAAATATTATTAGAAATGTTCATCTCAACACAATCGTGTCACATAAGTGATTATCTGACTAAATTGACCAAATGGATTGAATTGATATTAATATGAAAAGATTTAAAAGTAAATTTGTTCAATTGAAAAGTTTATGATTAAATTAATACTAATACAATATATTTAAGATTTTTTTGGTACTTTTCCCTTCGTATTAAGTGGGATGAAGATTCTCTTCCTGGCATGGTATTTAAGTCACGAGTTTCGTAACTAACCTCGTAAACGTAGGAACTCCATTCCGCCAGATCGGTCATGATCATTGAAGTTGGTGAAAGAAGAGGCTTAAAGGAGGCAGGAGAGTTGATGAGAGAGAGAACAGCACAACAAGAGGGCACATTGGGTTTGTTCATATCACTTACGAAGCCTCCAAGGCCGACAACAACCATAACGACGACACAACGGCCAATCAGGCCTGGCTACAATGTCAATCAAACTACCAACTGCTCCAATCTTTGCAAGAAGCATTGCATCCGAGCATCATCGTCGAGACTATACTAAAATTGCACCTAGTTGTGGATTCTTGTATCATCCCTTTTTTTTTTTGTTTAGAATCCATTAATAATGGAGTTGGAAGACGTAATGACCCGACATATATGTTTTTTAATCTCTAAGCCCTTATCACCTCCAATGACAAACAAACTGGATATCACTCCATATTGACTCCATGGTGATACATAAAAACTTTCTGACTTAGCGGTTTGCGCCACGAAGGTATGTTGCGCACCGGGACCGCTCTTAGATTGGAGTCGAAGCTTAAATTGTAGCATTCGTTATCTAAAAGCCCAGTAAGAGAGAAAATTGTATCTATTTGAGATACAATTGTCTTTTTTTTTTCCTGCGGAATGTCAAATATCAAAAGGATATACGTGATTGCCGGACAAAGCCTCGAGGCATATTTTCTTGCTTATTTACTAAGAAGGTTATGACTATATAGAAGTACGAACAGAAATGACTCCGAATTTCGTCTCCCGGTGCTATGAGCAAGGGCCAAAAGCGTTGTCACAAACAAACGGAAGCCATGTTAAGTAGGAGGAAGATCCTCTTCCTTGCATGGTATCTCCACCGGTGTTCCAACAAATTTAATCGTTTATGCATTTTAGTCACGAGTTTCGTAACTAAACCTCGTACTCTTAGAAACTCCATGCCCTCGGATCGGTCGTGATCACTGAAGTTAGTGAAAGACGAGGGCTTAACTGAGCCAGGAGAGATGATAGGAGAATGAAACAGCATAACAAGAGGGCACATCGAAGTGGATTTGTTCATATCACTGATGAAGCCTCTAAGGCCTACAATAACAATAATAACAACGATACAACGACCAATCAGGCCTGGCTACAATGTCAATCAAACTACCAACTGCTCCAATCTTTACAAGAAATCCACTCAGTGGAAAACATGTAGCATTGCATCCAGGCATCGTCGTCGAGACTTTACTAAAATTGCACCTAGTCATGGATTCTCGTATCGTCCCTTTTTGGTATGAATCCATTAATAATGGAGTTGGAAGCCGCAATGTCCCACAGATATGTTTTTTAATCTCTAAGCCCTTGTCATCTCCAATGTAATTGAGCTAGTACGGGCAGGTAAGCTGTTAAATAATGCCCTCCAAGCTCAGCTTTAGTCGGTACGGTCATATTACAGACACTTCAACACATGGTGAGTCCTAGTTGCTATCGATCATTAGCCAAAGAAAACCTACTACAACTCCCTTTTGTCAACTTTTCAGGGTATAAATATAGATAGTCATAAGCCCTAGTTGTATCCATGCACATTCAAGCTTTGAGCTCTTAAGTATCCTCTCAAACCCTAGGTAACCACATCCGCCGAACGATAAGTTCGTCCTACGAAAGGAGAGGAGAAAAATGAAGGCAGCTGGAGTCGAAGCCGGAGAGGTAGCAAAAGCTTCCGTCGCAAGGTACGGCATTAACAAAGGAGTGGCGGTCCTTGATTTTATTCTGAGGATACTCGCATTCGTGTGTACCCTCGGGAGCGCCATCGCCATGGGGACGACCGATGAGACGCTCCCTTTCTTCACTCAATTCATCAGATTCCGCGCTAGATATGACGACCTCCCAACTTTCACGTAAGCTTTTCATTCCTCTTGGTTTTTTTTTTCCTTTTGATTGCATTGGCAAATTAAGTGATCGCAACACTCATCTGAATTGATATGGAACAGGTTTTTCGTGATCGCTAATTCTATCGTGAGCGCCTACCTCGTCCTCTCGCTCCCACTCTCTGTTTTCCACATAATGAGGAGTGCTGCACAAAATAGCAGAATCGTCTTGGTCATCTTCGACACGGTAAATTATGTTGATTGGAAGGAACCATTTTTCTTATAATATTTGTATTTGTGCTATATAGGTAGCGGTGCTCTGAACTAGCATCTCTCCTGATTATAATTCAAGATTTCATTAAAAAGATAAAGGGACATGCAAATGCAGTATATCCTTCTCGATGACATGTATTGTCCTAAAGAATTAGGCCTACTCCATACTGATCAGACAATATGAGCTCATCCAATTAGAACAATGTGCAAATGTCGCAGGCGATGTTGGCGCTGTTGACGGCGGGAGCTTCAGCCTCGGCAGCCATCGTGTACTTGGCCCACAAAGGGAACACCAAGGCTAACTGGTTCTCCATCTGCCAGCAGTTCAATTCTTTCTGCGAGCGCATCTCGGGCTCTCTGATCGGGTCGTTCGGCGGAGTCGTCCTGTTCGTGGTCCTGATCCTGCTGTCCGCCATCGCGCTGTCTCGACGTTGAGCGGGAGCTGCATGATGCTGCTATATATTATGTCTCTCAAGTCTGAATGCGTATTTTTTATTCTAAAGCGTGGAAGTGTGTGATTGTTTTCTTTGCTCCTTTCCAAGAGCTTGTGTTGTGTGTGGCAGTAATTTAATGCAATTGTTCTCTCTCTCTCTCTCTCTCTCTCTCTCTCTCAATCGTTCAGGCTCGTCCACGTGAAAAGCTTCCATCTAATAATCGAAAAGAAGTATATATCCAATATATTTGCAAAAACTATGAAAAGAAAAGTTATCATGCATAAATCCAAAGAATATATGAATAAAATAGAATAATGGCAAGCTCTACTTTTGGTTTTGCCTTGCTCTGAAAATCATTTACCGACTTTTCTGCCAAAACTTTATATATCATTAATATAATGTGTGAATCCACGTGTTTATTTATACAGCTTAAAAATGATCGATTTTTCACGCAAGTGCATGAGCTGTAAAATTTGAAGAATCATTTTTTTTTTTTTTTTGGTCATAGATGAAAGATGAACTCGAATATCTTGATCGAGCCGAGAGACTTGCCCAAGCCCACCCATTTGTGCGCGGACTTAGGCTTGGCCCTTTGAACCCATAGGCTTCATCATCAAGTCTAGTAATTAGAAAAAATCCTGGAAGTTCATAACCCCATTCAAGACCGCCCGGCCCTGAATAAGCTGGAAATTTTTCTTGTAAGGGGAAAATATAACGACAGGAAACATGTGACAATCGCGTGAAGAATTTACTACATTCTTCAGACATGCTCGTCTTCATGGACCGCACGCACATCCCACCAATTTACAGAAACCAGCCTTGCATGGTTGAAGGGCTAATTGATACAGCCACAAGGACTTGGCACAAAGAACAGGTGAACGAATGTGTCGACGAGGAGATTACAGAGTGAATCCTAGCTTAAGCCCCCAGCGCTGGAGAACAGCGGGACTTCATTGTATGAACAAAAACTAACGATTGGTCCTACTCGGTGAAAAGCGGGTACAACGTCGGTTTTGGGAGTTGAAAGATGTCCCGAATAGTCAGCAGGCGTCTTCTTTCTATCAAAGATCACCAGCCACTTATGGAAGATTGTGCGGAAGCTTTAGATTCCCCAAAAGATCAAACATTTTATGGAGGGGTGTCTCCAAATGCTCTGCCCACGACTGAAAATTTGTACAAGACACAAGCATATTACCAGGCCTGAGATGATCAATTTGCTAGAATCATCCAGAGACTTTGGAGCATTACTGGTCTGTGATTGGACTCACCAGGTTTAGTCTCACCCAGATCTGCAAATTACTATCCAGGTGAGTGTGGCAACGTATATGGAGGCACTAATCTTACTTTCGAAGTAAAAATATCGACCAGATATAATAATTCCTTACCCTCTTGACTTGGGAGCCCTGATCCTCTGGTAGATATGGAAGCGACATAACCACCGTGTCTTCAGAATGTGGAACCCAGATGCGAGAGCAATGGTGGAAGAAGCCTCCTCTATGCATAGAACTCTTATTGTGCTCAACACGTCCACCCCACAAAATCAGACCGCAAACCCCATTGGGATGTTGCTAGCACTTGGAATCGTCCTATCAGAAGTGATTGCAGTTAATGCTTCCAGGAATGAAAATAAGACACTACGTCGCTTCAAATTCCAAAGCGAATGGAAGTCCACTGGTACCTGAATCTAGATCACACACCAAAAGCCGTGCTCGCGGCTAACAGCTTCTGTATTCGCAGAAAACTTTGCTCGTGCTTCGGTCCGATGCTGTGTTAACTGAGCTCGCCAAATGCATGTTTTTCAAAAAGGCTGTGCAACAGGACTATCTCGAACCAAACAAGAGGCCTGTCATTTTTGTCATTTTAAAGAGAATCGTTTCGTCCAAACTTGCCATGTTTCAGTTTATTCCTCTAAGTAGAATTGGACCTCCTATACTCTGATCTGATCCGAGCTGTACGAATGATAAGGACTTGTCTTTTAGCGGTCTCTTCTGAGAACCATGCATATGTTACTCAACGATCCTTGTAATGTAGATAAAGAGGATAGGGGAAGAAAATCAACGCAAAACTCGAACTGCAAAAGTTAAAAGAAAAAAAAAAGTCGTTAAAATATGCTGACCACGATCTAAGAAAACCGTGTCACCTCAATCAAGAGCTCAAGTGACCTGTCGTGCGTCAGGGACTAATATACTGTTCCAAAAATTTGCTGAATCAGATTATTAGGGCGCGTATGATAAAATTTATGTTTCTCGATTTCTCTGTTTTCTATTTTCCGGAACAGGTTTGGAACAGAAATCCGTTTGGTAACATGATTTGATTTTCTATATTTCTGAAACAGATTTCTATTCAAAAATAGAGAAATCGAAGAAATCGGAAGTTTAAATTTTTAACTTCTCAGTTTCTGAAATAGAAATAGAAATTTTTTTTTCTTAACTTTTCAATTTAATTAATTTAGTCCAAAATATTTTAATGATTTTTTAATATAATCATTTCAATCAATATTGATTGAAAATCTTAACCATTAAGCCAGATGGTGGGAATTGAATGAACAGGGCTTCATTTGTTGCACGCAAGAAATTTCATGTATGGTAATAGTCAACTTGCCATATTCATATCTAACGAGTCTTTCTTCACCTACTCTTCCGTAGTATGCCAGACAACGCCTCTATCTGGCTAACTATTTTTTTAATCATAAACTTTATATTGAGGCGGTAAAAATGGGTCAAATCATTAGGGTTTCATCCGATTTTTCTTTTATATAGTGTTCTCACTTATCAAGACGCAGGTAAAAAGAGATCTAATAAGGAATCTGTTGTTCTTGTAAGAATGTTGATGAAAATACAGATTTTGATAATAAATTTTTAAATAATCCTAGTGTTGATAATTTTGAAAAAAACTGGTGATGATTTTTTAACATGGTGAGGATTTTTTTAACAAAATTTGGAAAGAAATTCGAATTAGACTTGAAGTTAGGATTTTTTTTTAGGAGATTAGACTATTATAATCATAGCTATCATTAGACTTATTTGATTAATGTGAAATCAATTTCGGCAAAAACATAACGACATATTCACTACAATTGAATTTCAATTGATTTTTTTTTTTGCCACGTTATTTATTTTTCGAAAAAAAAAATATTACGTAATAAGAAATGTAAGCACATGTAATAGGAAATTCCATGAAATTGTATTTTCAACTTTTGTAATGTATTAGTATTTTTTCGACTATTATTTTGTATTTAAGGATTTCTTATGTTGTTATCTAATCAATTTATATTCTTAGAAATAGAAATTTTATTTTGTTGTCAAACGGATTTCTGTTCCAAAAATAGAAATTTTGAGTTGTTATCAAACGGGTTTCTTTGCTCGGGTTTCTTTAGAAATTGAGAAATCAATTTCTCGGAGAATAGAAATTTTGTCATGCGCGCCTTTAGTGACTGCATGCATCTGGCATTTAGATGCAAACATTGAAGATAACAAGTTTTCAATAATCATGGTCTCGAAATTCTGTGTTCTTTTTATATTCATCGACCAACTTATTCCAGGACAAATTGCAGTCAATTGAAGTTCAATCAAGTCTCCCGCCTGATGTTAATGAAAACATTCTGTGTGAAGTCAAGCAATCGCTCTTGAAGTTGCCAGGACGGGAGAGAAAAAGCAAAATCCGTCAGTTTTTATATTTGGTCAGCAATATGTTTGTCCTGTCTTTCTTATCTATCAGTAATGCATAGAATTTTTTTCAATTGAGCTAAAAGTACGGAAATCTTTACGAAGGGAGACCTGAGCGCAGAAGCATAAGGCCAATTCCACATGGGTTCAATATGTCATTATGCATTTGATTTATCAACGGTGCCATGAACTATATACCCACAATCCAAATCGCAACGATGGGATCATCTGTGAAAACTTTCCCATTTGATAAATTCATATGTTTGCACTCCAACAACAAAATTTAGGCATATGGCTGGTCAAGGATTTCAAAGTCCTGCAAATGAGGAAAACTGCATCTGACTTTGTGTACTTGGATGAGAGTACACTTTGCTGGATAAATTCTCTTCAGGAATTTTGAAGTTGACAAAACATTTTCTTAGTCTAGTCTGAAGACTTATAGACTCTACTGGCAAAGTTTGAAGATCAAAGTCTGAAGCTAGCAAGACTCATGTTTCAAAGTCTACTCTCATGGACGGAGTCTCCGAGACTAACTTCTATTCGATCTTATATGGTTTTTACTCTAACGGCTAGAGAATATCTTTCTACTTTGGATTCAGCACTAGAAGATCTTACTTTCGTATTCGAATATGTATAGATTCTCTAAAGATATCGCAACTTATATTTGGAAGGATCTACTTATGGAAACCAAGATCCTGATTGTATGGGCGAGTAGGATTGATGGGTTATCAACACTTACCTTAAAGAGCTCGAGATCTCTCTAATTGATTCTGTCCAACGGGTTGATTAGAATAACTTCTTTGGAAGGTGCCAACGGTAATGAATGCATGAAGAAGTATATAAGAGAGATGCTCCAGTTGTTGAAGGAGTGCCGGATAGAAGAATTCCAAAGTCTGAATCTCCTTTTGTATTTTGTGATCTTATTCTTCGAGCGTTATATGTAATCAAAAGAGAGATCATATTGTAGTGAGACCTTGAGGAAGTGTAGTAGAGCTTCTACACTATGGACTCAAGAGCGTGAGACTGTAATCACTCTTTTTGATTCTTAGTGAAATCCAGCCAGAAGGGCTGTCCGTGCGAGAGAGTGGACGTAGGCTTGGTCTAAGCCGAACCACTATAAATCTGGAGTCTTGATTCTTTATCCTTAATCCTTTTATCTTTCATTATTTTCATTTGCAGCGATTGTTGGTTTTAATTCATTAATCTCTCATTCGAATTAAATTGTTAAAATTGCTTTAATCACCTATTCACCCCCTCTAGGTGCTAATTCTAGTCCTAACACACTTGAATAATGAAAAGGCCAAAATAATAAGCGTATTATCTGTCCCATGAGAGTTCAACAGACATATTCATCTCACAAAGCAAAGTCAAGATTCTCATCTTTGAGAAGATCTACGAGCGTCCCTCCTTAACTTCTTTCTCATTTTAGCTCCTTTCCTTTCAAACAATCCCACAAGCATTCAAGTTTTCTGGAATCGAGAGCATTGTATCCTAGAGAGAGTCCACCTACAATTCCACACCCATAACCCATCAATATGGCTCTCCATTCAAACCAACCTCCATGCTCTGTATCACTTTCGTGCAAGCTTGTTACTGGTGGAGTTTTTTGTGAACTGTTTTTGCATGTCTCTGGCAATGGGAATCCGCATAATCCAGGATTCTCGGCAAACGAGTCGCTCTTGCATATGTTGAATTGCCTTTCCTGAGGAGTAGGTCCTATGAGCTGATTCTCTAAGAGGTTCAAGAATCCAAGAGATATCAAATTGGCTAGTTCTCGAGGAATCCTTCTGGTGAACTTGTTTGAAGAGAGGTCTAGCCACTCGAGATCAATCAAGTTCCCGGTAGATGGAGGGATATAGCTTGTAAGATTGTTATTAGAAAAGTTTAGCCCTTTGAGTGATTTCAGGTTTCCAATATCCATGGGAAGCTCCACACCAAAATGGTTGCTCGATAAGTTGATGCTTGTGAATATAGTTAAAATATTCACCAAATGTATCTCCAGTCCTTTCATGGTCACCGGGACTGAATCTTGATAACCATAACTCCCATATATTGCAACGCCCCCCGTCCTTCATCCTGATTCATCGTGGCAGTGAGCTTCATAATAAATCTAACTGGTAAAGGACATTGTTGTGGGACAAGTCAAAAATGCACAATTCAGAAAATGGGCGAGCTGCTCTAGGACTCCTCACAAAGCCATGGAAAATGTTAGACCTCAAAACAAGGACTTGTAGCTTCGGGAGGATTTCCAACCAATCAGGGAATGTATTCTCCATTATGTTGTTTCTGAGATCCAAAACTTCCAAATTTTCACAATGTAGTAAGGATCGTGGCAATGTCCCTTCAAATCAATTCTGACTGAAGTCGAGAGTCCTTAAGTTGCTGTCCCAAGTAAATTTTCCAGGGATCACACCCTGAATCATGTTCATTCGGAGGTTGAGCACAGAGAGATTTTTGCTAAAGCTCATCAAACACTCTGGCAAGGTGCCCATGAAACTATTATTGGACAGGTTAAGGATTCTGAGTTTAGTGGCATTGCATATCAAAGGTGAAATCTCTCCACTAATCTTGTTGTTTTCAATGGAATAAAGTAGAGTGGTGGGCGGTTAAATTGAAAGAGGACCTTCAAATTTGTTGTTGGATAGATCAACCCACTGCAGATTCAACCAATGAAGAAAATATTCCTCGGGCCATCGACCCCTAAATTATTGTTAGATATGAAAAATTTATAAAGGGTGGAGGGAAGAAATGGAGCAGTTGGAGGATCGATTTGGCCATGAAATCCATTGAATTGCAGATCGATGCTCCACAATGAGGGCGCTTTAAGTAACCATGTTGGAAAAGTATTATTGATTTTGTTGTAACAGATGTTTAGCTCCCCCAATGATGCAAAATTGTCTAAAGACAATGGTAATGTCCCTTCAAACTTATTTGTACTCAAGTCCAGTTCAGAGAGGTTGGTTTAGTTTCTCAGACATTGTGGAATAGAGCCAGAGAGATTGTAATGAGCCAAGCGTAGAGAATCAATGGAGCTTAATTTGCAAAAGGAAGATGGAATCTCTCCGCTGAAGCGGTTTTGGCTGGCCAAAAAGATGAGTATGGTGAGTGGTGGAGCAGGAAGCGGTCCCCGGAATAAGTTACCACTAAGTTTAACAGTGATAAACTCTTTCCAGGGAATGTGTTGTATGCCTCCCTCGATAAGTTTACCAGAAATATCAAGAAACTCTACTGCACCTTTCCCAAAGTCCCAAAACCGTCTCGGTATCTAACTGCTGATTTTGTTTTTGGAGAGATCTAAATCTCTTAGCTTTTCTGAAGATTTCAGAAAAAGTGGAAACCGAGTCAAGTTGTAGGAAGCCAATACCAAAATCTCAATCTCTGGAAATGTATAGTTCATACTGTTGGAAGCTAGATTTAGCTCTACCGTAAGCCTAAGGACTTGCAGATTTTTCTGTGTTGAAAAGATTCCGAAGTCTAAAACACCTGTTAATTCATTGCCTGAAAAGTCCAACTCGGTCAATTTTGTTAAATTCACAAGCGACGAGGAAATCAATCCAATTAATTTGCAGTTACTGAGATCCGGAGTTTTTAAATTCTTCAATTTCGCTGATTGAATTAGGTATTTTGCTTGAGATGTTTGTATAGGAGAGGGTTAAGGATTCAAAAGATTTGCTCCAGTTAGACTTTGGAAAAGAAACTGCAATATCATTGAATCTCAAATTAAGATCAGGGAGGTTTGGCAAGTGGAAAATGTCGGGCGGAAGCTCCCCTTGTAAATTGCACTCCCTCACATTGAAAAGCATCAAGGAGGATGATAGATTCATGAAGGAACTAGGTGAAACAACAGACATGCCTACTAAATCAAGTTTAAGTTTCCTCAACTCTGTCAAATTTTGAACAAGCACTTTGAAACTGGTATTTTCAATCTTAAGGCTGTGTGTCTTATATGTATCATTAAAGTTCAAAGAGAGATCAAGGAAAACAAGTTTAAAAAGGTAAGACATTTCGGTGGGAACTAGATCTAAAAAATTTGAACAAGTGAAATCGAGGTGCCTCAATTTAGTAAACACACTTAGTTCAGGCAAAATGGGTGAGGTAAGGAAATCGTTAAAAGCAAGGTTGAGATTCTGAAGATGGCGAAGTGCGAAGAGTGAGCTGTCTGAATGGGGGGGCCTTGTAGATAGCTAAATGAAAGATCAAGGCCGATAACATTATCTGTTACATTGTCACAGTCAATACCGTCCCACAAGCAGCAATCTTAGCCTTTTTTTCCATTTAGTCATCTTTGGATCAGGCATTACTTTGGATAGGATGACATGATTGTGCTGCTGTGAAAGGAAGGTCTAGTAATAATCGTGCAGAAAGGGAAGAGAGAAGACACAGGATTTGGTAGAATTCCATGTTTTTGGCTCGAGCGCAATGGCTCTAGTACATCGGTAGACTTAATTATAGATGCCCAGAATCAAAGTCTTCTTGAAACGAAACGACAAAACTGGAGTCAAATTGTCTTGGTGGGGTTACTTTAGGTGTGGAAAATTCTTATTGTCACAAATATTTTTCCATGGCTAAATGCATAAAAGTCAGTGGAGTTTTTAGGGCATCCATCTAGATGGGCATTGACAAACTGAAGCTAATAAGTTGGATTTTAGTGGTGCTTTTCTCTTGCAATAGTGTCAAGCTTGTAATTAGATTGTTCCACGTATACAAGATGTAGACGTCTTCTCCGCTTTTCTTAAAAGGCGTATTAGTTAAGTTTATGGTGGTATTTTTTATTTTAAAGGTGTGCGCGACTCTTACTTTTACCCTGTTTAATATTGCAAACAAGTATGATGATAGGTATGAGTCTATGGAAGAAATTCATGAACCAAAAATTAGAAAAAAGATAGAGGGCCCGTTTGGTTAGGCTTTTGGGGAATACATTTGCAAAAATGCAAATACCTTTGGGTGAGGTGGTTTTCCGAAATGCAAATATCGTTTGGTAAAATTTACATTGAAAAACAACTTTGACCAAAATACTATTTGGTAAAATTTACATTTGTAAAAAAATTTATTAAATTAAAAAAACAAAATAACTATTTGTATTTTTTTTTTAAGTCCGGCCACCGGACCGCCGGATCTGGCGGCCGGACTGCTGGGACTAGCAACCAGATGGCCAGATCGGCCCCAGGGCAGTCACGGTCGCGGGGTTTGGCGACCCCGGGTGATGGCCGCTTGGGGTCGCGCGACCCAAGTGGCCGTTGCACAGGGTCGCTCAACCCCGGCAACCATCGCTTGAGGTTGTGCGACCTCAGGCGGCCACCTGGGTCGCGCAATTTAGGCCATTAGTCGCTTGGGTCGCGCGACCTAGGCATCGATGAGGTCTGGCGACGGTTGCCGGGGTCGGGCGACCCTCAGGCGGCGGTCGCTGGCGCGTGCGACCCTCAGGCCGACAGTCATCGGCCTCCGATCGGCTTCTCCACCGGCTGCATGAACAGTGATGAACAATACAACTTGCATTCCGAAAATGCAAGTTTTCAATGGACCTCTACCCCTCCATTCCCCAGAAGGTCTTTGAAGCCCCTTGGAGATGCAATTGCATTTCCCCAAAGTCCTCAAAAAATTGAACCAAACACCACTTGCATTTGCCCAAACCCCTTTAGAGCCCCAAAGCCCCTTCCCAATGTTGAACCAAACAAGGCCAGAATATGTGAATGACATTTCAAGCCGACAACTTTTTGGTTACTTGGGTCTATATTACCTACGACATTTCTGATTACATCACCCGCCACATGCGTTCGACTACTCCATGTAAACAAATTAGCTCTTGTATCCCGCAGGCTACTCTAACTAGCTTCATAAAAGTTAAATTTCTAAAGTTCATTTCGCAAATTGGCATTGTATCAATCAGATATCATGCAAAATCAAATCAACGGTGGCTACTCATACAAATAAAATCTCAAGTTTGAGTGTCGGGATATTGCTTGAATTTCATGGCTTCGGACAATAGCTTACTCGATAAAACTGGATGGGATGAAGGCACTCCTCACCCAAGTCTGGTGGTACCGTAACTTTTTGAAGCGATTTTCTAATGTCGTGACTTTTAAAAATAGACCATCTAAATTATATTGGTGGTTTTCTCGCTGGAAATTCCTTCATGTCATTCCAACGGGTGATTCCATACTAAATCAATGCCATGATGGTTTTTTATTGACTTTAACTGATCGGTTTCTAAAAGTCACCGCACTAATTTTCTGGTAAGCGTGCACATGCGAATCTCTAAATTCTTCGGTTTTAGGATTCAATCGAAATTTAAATCAGTGCACCGACCAAGAGAAAAGGATTTAAACCGGCATGAATGTTTGGATGAAACTTAAACCTGTATACACTGCCTCTCATGACAAAGTATGGACAAAGTTCAGTACATGACTCAAATTGTGGATGCCATATAATCTTAAATCTTGTATCCTCAATTAGTTCTCCTTTAATTAGCGGGACTGGCAAGCTAAACTGTTCTTGAGCCCAATCCGGGACTCTAGGCTCTTGCCACGGCCCAACCGTTATTCGAAACGTTAGTGGGCTTGGACAAGAGTTTTAGCCCACTCCCTGGCGCCGCCCGCCTATTGATATTGTCTTCACTTTTGCCAGAGCCCATCTGAGCTGGCAGATCGATCCAAGTCTACCTGCGAGATGCAAGTAATGCCTGCAATTCCTTATATGAAATGACCATATAGTAGACCTGATCATGGCCGAACGCCTCGTTCGCTTGAGCAGGAAAATTTGATCCTTATTCTGTTGTTGATAATATGAAATTGACGGAATTGGATAACGAAGTTATGCTAGACTCCAAATCTGAACGTATCAGCCCATGGGTAGGCCTAAAATAGAGATGCGACAAGTCCACACATGAAAATGTTAATGCTCATATATGAAAAAGCAAGTCGTATAATACTGAAACTTTACTCGTCACTTCTTATATTTGATTTGTATTTACCTAAAACCTCCTGTGGGTTGAATCACGAGAAAATTATTAATCTGCAAATATCTTATTTTATAACATAAATGGGTAGTTGACAGAATGATTTGGTACATTAAAACTAATCCATCATATCACTATCTTGCGACATTAAGGAAAAAGAATAGATGAAAGAAATGTCCAATATATCAATAAAATTTAGACTTTAGTTCTAAAGAAGGGGCACTGTCATCTAAGGATCGTGATTTTTGACATGACTCGAAATCATCATTTTAACAAAATAGTTGGCTTTTATATTAATCATGTTTGTGTCATAATCTTCTCACCCCGTTTGACACAATTGAGAAATATATTGTGCTCGAGTTTAATCCGTGTGACCTGAAATTGAGACGATGGATCTGTTTAATTAAATGGGCTGTATCGGCTTGGTTAATAACTTGAATTGCATTGACCTAATTTGCTAAGCCCGAACTTATTTGTAAGTGCTAGTGCTGCAATGGTTGAACTGTAGTAGGAGAAAGCTATAGCAATCGGAATAAATAAGGACGCGTTGCATACTGTGCTCATCGTAGGTGACCTCTTCTTTTGCTTTCTCTAAAGCTAGACACCTGTATCAATGCGTCAAAGGACACAACCCTTTAGTCAACGTCACTTTCCAGACATAACCACGGCATTCTAAACAGGGAATAATCTAAAGAAAAAAATTCAGTGGACGAAACTCCTTTCTTTTGAAAACATGCCAACATACTAGTTTGTTTTATGTAAATAGCAACAAAAAAAAAAATGATCTACATGACTTAAATTGCACAAGCCGTATACTTCATATACTCAATCACGGTGACCAATATACGGCATCATTTTATCAATCAACTCTTCACTTGTTGGAATGAATCGTTAGAGTCGGGGCAAACACCTCTTGGTCCTTGCTCTTCTCGTGCACTTGACGAAGTTTCTCTTGATCCACCCTCCCACCATACTCCTCTATTATTTTCTTGGAGCTGTGCAAGTGAGATTGAATGGAAGGGCTTGGGCAACGCAAGTTTTTGAGCTCGAAAAGCTACCGAAACTTGTTTCATTGTGGGTCGTGACTTAGGATCACCACTTAAGCAAGCAAGCGCCAAAGAAACTATCACAACAATACTTCTTGCAACAGAATTCTGTCTTGGGATTGGCAAGCGTGGGTCTAATATTTGATATATCATAATATCATCATGGAAAAGTTTTGACGACATTAAGATGATATCACTAAGATGCCCCCCATTATTGTTTCCATTGCTATTACTCCAAAGCTGTATACATCACATTTCTCATTGATGACCAAAGTGTAAGCAAGCTCTGAAAAATAGAACAAAAAGTTGATGAATTATGTGAGGCTCCAAACCAAGTCCTAAATATTAGCTAGAGCACTATCAAACGATAAATTTTATTAGCATGATAAATGGTCAATGGTGTTCTTTACCACATGGCAAGTAAAGTATATTAAACTAGCTATGTGCCTCTAGTTTTAACATTCTAGAAAAGTATAAAGGATTGTTGCTCACCCGGTGCTGTATATCCATGAGTGCCTACGATATTTGCAGTGAGATTAGATGAGAAATTAGGTTCTAGGAGTCTTGCAGTGCCAAAATCTGATAGGAAAGCGTGCATTTTGTTGTCAAGCAAAATGTTGTTGCTAGATATGTCCCGATGAACAATTGGTCGAGCACAATCGTGGTGCAAGTAAGACAAGGCACGTGCCATATCCTAGACAATATTGAGTCTTTTAGACCAGTCTAGCTCCACCGCTTCAACATCATCTCTCAAAGCACAGAATAGACTCCCCCTTTCCATGTATTCATAAACCAAGAACATGCATTGTTTGTGTAAGCAAAAACCATGGAGCTTAATTATGCTTCTATGCCGTACTTCTGTCAAGTGTTTCACTTCATTTCGAAAGCTCTGGTCAGAAGATGGATCCTTTACTTCAAGACGATGAAGTTTCTTCAATGCCACGATTTTATTATTAGGCAATTGAGCTCTATAAACACTACCGTAACTGCCAGTCCCGATGCAATATTTGATATCGAAGTCTTCAATTGCATTGATTATGTCTTCATATGCAATTCTCCCATCATAATTCCATATTGACAAAAAATCTCCATTTTTGTCAACTATCTCTGATTGCTTGCTCTTCATTCTACGTCGAAGTATGGAGTAAGACCCAAGAATTAAATAGACAATGAATGCTATAGCCATCGATGGTATAAGTACAGTCATAAGCATAACCCTAGACATTCTTTTGGAAACATCAATCTTTTATAAACCTTCATTGCCTTGGAAAGATCCATTCATAACATGGGCCAGATTATTTGGAATATTTCTTGTGAGATGATTGTAGGCCAAATTGATGTAATATAATTTCAAAGGCATTTCAAATTTGGGAATTGTGCCTTGTAGAGAATTGTTTTGAAGATTGAGATAGGTTAACATGACCAAACTCCCAAGTTTAAGGGGGATTTTTCCAAAAAAATTGTTAAAGCTCAAATCTAGATGAGTGAGATTCTTCAACTCTCCTATTTCTAAAGGAATGGATCCATTGAAGAAGTTCCTTTGCAAATGGAGTTGCGCCAAGTTCTTCAATTTCGCTTGAGATGTGGGGATCATGCCATTAAGCCAATTGAAACTGAGATCTAGGTAAATCAACCTCTTCAAATTGCCTATTTCTGATGGGATACATCCACTGAATATGTTCTCTTTCATACTTAGACATTCCAATTTTGTCAAGTTCCCTATTTCTGAAGGAATGAATCCATTGAAGGAGTTCCCTTGCAAATAGAGTCCCACCAAGTTCTTCAAATTTGCTAGAGTTGTAGGGATCATGCCATTAAGCAAATTGAAACTGAGATCTAGGTTGGTCAGCCTCTTTAGATTTCCCAATTCGGGAGGGATAGGACTATCGATTTGATTATCATGAATGTTAATAACTTCTAGCATGGTGAGATTTTGGAGACAAAGAGGTAACTTACCGATTAGGTAATTGTTGAACAAGTCAAGGTACTCGAGCTTCGGCAATGCACATATTTGAAGGGGAATAATATCAATGAGGTGACAATAAGGTAGAATAAGAGAAGCAAGATTCGGGAGTAGAGAGAAATTCATGTTGCTCAATTTTTTGTCAAATGGGTCTCGTTTTACTGTATAAATTTCAACAATGCTCCCAGAATCATCGCATGAAATGCCAGGCCACATGCAATATGATTGATCGGAGCTCATAATGGGGTAATGCCACCACCCACTGCGAAGAAGAGCATCCAATTCCGTTCTCATGATTTTCAAACCTTCATTGCCCTTGAAATATGTATAACAAACATTGAACAGATTTTGTGGAACTGTTCCCACTGTTCTCGTGAGATGATTGTATGAGAAGTTAATGTAATTCAATTGGTAAAGCTCTTTGAATTTGGGAACTAAACCATGAAGAGAGTTGTTCGAAAGATTGAGATAGCTTAACATGGACAAACTCTCAAGTTCATGAGGGATTTTTCCAGAGAAGTTGTTACTACTCAAATCTAGATAAAGGAGACTCTTCAAATTTCCTATTTTTGATGGGATGGGACAAGTGAAGGAGTTTGAGCTTAGCCTTAGCCAAATCAAAGTCTTCAAATTACCTATTTCTGATGGGATACATCCACTGAATTTGTTCTTTTCCATATTTAGATGTGTCAAGTTTGTCAAATTCCCTATTTCCGAAGGAATGGATCCATTGAAGGAGTTCCCTTGCACATAAAGCTGCATCAAGTTCTTCAATTTCGCTAGAGTTATAGGGACCATGCCATTAAGCAAATTGAAACCAAGATCTAGGTGGATCAGCCTCTTCAGATTTCCCAATTTGGGAGGGATAGGACTATCGATTTGATTATCATGAATGTCAATAACTTCTAGCATGGTGAGATTTTGGAGACAAAGAGGTAACTTACCGATTAGGTAATTGTTGGACAAGTCAAGGTACTCGAGCTTCGGCAATGCACATATTTGAAGGGGAATAATACCGATGAGGTGACAATAAGGTAGAATAAGAGAGGCAAGATTCGGGAGTAGAGAGAAATTCATGTTGCTCAATTTTTTATCAAATGGGTCTCGTTTTACTGTATAAATTTCAACAATGCTCCCAGAATCATCGCATGAAATGCCAAGCCACATGCAATGTGATTGATCAGAGCTCGTAATGGGGTAATGCCACCACCCACTGCGAAGAGAGCATCCAATTCTGTTCTCATGATTTTCAAACCTTCATTGCCCTTGAAATATGTATAACGAACATTGAACAGATTTTGTGGAACTGTTCCCACTGTTCTCGTGAGATGATTGTATGAGAAGTTAATGTAATTCAATTGGTAAAGCTCTTTGAATTTGGGAACTAAACCATGAAGAGAGTTGTTCGAAAGATTGAGATAGCTTAACATGGACAAACTCTCAAGTTCATGAGGGATTTTTCCAGAGAAGTTGTTAATGCTCAAATCTAGATAAAGGAGACTCTTCAAATTTCCTATTTTTGATGGGATGGGACAAGTGAAGGAGTTTGAGCTTAGCCTTAGCCAAATCAAAGTCTTCAAATTACCTATTTCTGATGGGATACATCCACTGAATTTGTTCTTTTCCATATTTAGATGTGTCAAGTTTGTCAAATTCCCTATTTCTAAAGGAATTGATCCATTGAAGGAGTTCCCTTGCACATAAAGCTGCATCAAGTTCTTCAATTTCGCTAGAGTTGTAGGGACCATGCCATTAAGCAAATTGAAACCGAGATCTAGGTGGATCGGCCTCTTCAGATTTCCCAATTTGGGAGGGATAGGACTAACGATTTGATTATCATGAATGTCAATAACTTCTAGCATGGTGAGATTTTGGAGACAAAGAGGTAACTTACCGATTAGGTAATTGTTGGACAAGTCAAGGTGCCTAAGCTTTGGGAGTGCACATATCTAGAGGGGAATGACACCGAAGAGGTATTTATGGGGTAGGTCTATTTTGACAATGCTTCCAAAATCGTTGCATGAAACACCAAGCCACGTGCAATGCGACAATGAAGTATTGCTCACATTGGAGTAAGGCCACCACCCGCTGCGACGTAAAGCATCTGCCTCTATTTTGGTGGCAAGGGCAGGGAAGTTGTGGGAGAGAGCCAACACAATAAGGATCAAGGTAGTTGTGGTCATTAGCTCGCGAACATGCAAGTCAATGAGTTTGCCTACAGGATTCATGCTTGAGAGAGAGAGAGAGAAAAAGAGAGAGAGAGGATCTCTTCTTTTGCTTGGGAAGTGGAGGGCCTAAGTTTGCTGTGATATATAGAAGGGCAAATAAAAAAAATTACTTTCGTGGAGAGCAATTCAACATAACAACTTGGAAGTCTACCAAAGTCTCCCCATATGAGACAACATTATCATGTGGTCATCAGGCCGTGGGACCTCGTGGTTTTAGTGCAAATCCAATTCACACTTTGCATTCCTTGAACCGTTCGCACAATAATGATTGCTCACCTTGGTCTCACACGTAACGCTTTTTGGCGTTTGAATTTTGTTGTGTAACACACGTTACTTTAGTATGGTCTCCAAAGATGGGCCTAATGGATTTCACATCTAATATAAAAAAGACTGTTCTAAAGAAGATTCTCCGATCAAAATAATTCGGTCATAACTTTCATCTTAATCAAATCATTTTTTTAAAACCTTGAATTAATTGCCAAGTGATTATATGCTTAATTTAGATATGACGGATTAATTTGTAACGTCTCGTATTCATAATAATTTCATCAGCCACTTTGTAGATGGAGCTTTACTAAATACATGTGAACAGGGGAATTGCGTACATTTGAGACAATTGTTTGAGCTGAATGGTCCAAATACTTAGTATTGTTATAATTAAAAAAAAAAAAACGAAAGGAAAAAAAAGCTAACAATTTATTTTGGATTAGGTGTCAAGCTTCCAGGGTTGCGATAGCAAGTCAATTACTCTTATATCCCATGAGCAAATAACTTGTTTGATTTCTCAATGTCAATGAAATTAGTTCTCATATCCCACGAGCTGCTTTAACTAGCTTGATGGAAGTTAAGATTCAAGTTCAGTGGGACACTATACAAAAAAAAAAAATCAGCATTGGCTAGAGAGAATGTCTCGAGTAAGTTGTCGTGACATCACTTGAATTTCATGGCTTCCAACCATCACTTACTCAAGAAAATTAGACGAGACAAGAACAATAACAATATCATAATTTTTGAACGGTGGTCACTTTGATTTGATAACCTTTTTAAAGATCATTTAATTGTCATAATTTTTAAAAGCGGGTCACTTAAGTTGCATGATGATTTTCTCGTTGGAAATTCCGACGTGACATTACTTTTCAGTGAGCAATGTAGGATGATTTAATATAAAATTAATGCCACAATGAATTTTCAAGGAAGGAAAATCATCAATATGATTTTAGGTGTTCAGTTTTTAAAAGTTATGACATTAATTTGTCAACAAGCAAAATATTCTACTAATGCATTCTATAAAAAAAAAAAATCCATTAAAAAGTCAAAGGTCTTTTGAGCTTTCGCGTTCGTTGATTTTTTTATTAGTACGTGTTCAGTGGTTCATGACTTATTAGTACGTGTTCAGTGGTTCATGAAAAGTCATGGTCCTTACGATACTTCTATTAGCCTTCTCCTTAGTCGAATCATTTTGTTTTTAAACCTCGAATTATTGATTAAGTGATTAAATACTTAATTTAAATACAACAGATTCTATCATAACATCTCATATTTAGAAGTATTTCCTAAATATTTCGCCTGCCACTCTATGGATAGAGCATCACTAGATACATGTGAACAAACGAATTGCGGGCATACGTATCATTTGTTTACGTTGAACCGTCCAAATACTTTGTATTGTCAAGAAGAAAAAAAAAAACTAACAATAGGTTTGTAGGGTTGTGAAAGCAAGTCAATTACCCATATATCCATGAGCTAATACCTTGTTTGATTGCTCATTAGCTCTTATATCCCATGAGTTGCTCTAACTAACTTGATAGAAGTTAAATTATACGTTCACCGAGACACCATACAAAATAAAATGAGCAATCGCTAGTAATAAAATCTCGAGTGATTTGTCACGACAATGCTTGAATTTCATGGGTTCTGACCATTGCTTACTTGAAAAAATTGGATAAGACAAGAACATTAACAATGTCATAATTTTTTTACGATGCTCACTTTAATGTGATAACTTTTTAAGCGATTATCTAATCATCATAATTTTTAAGGCGGATCACTTAATTTAAACCGATGACTGTCTTGCTGGAAATTATTACATGACATTACTTTCCAGTGAGCCTCCTTGGATGATTTCATATTAAATTAATGCCACAATGGATTTTCAAGTAAGGAAAATTGGCGATGTAATTTTAGGTGTTAGGTTTAAAAGTTATGGAACTAATATTCCTACAAGAAAAATACTCTACTCATGCAATCTCTAAATTTAGTATTTGATTAGAATTTAAATCAGCATACCGGCCAAAAAAATAAATAAATAAACCAGCATGCATGGTTGGAACTTGTACGCATCCATCAAGAAGTCAAGGCCTTTTGGGATTTCATGTGCGTTTGGATCAATACGTGTTCAATGGTTCATGAAAAGTCATGATCTTTACGACACTTCTATTGGTGACATCTGGCCCCAAATATTTCTACCCCGTCGTATTGGAAAGGTCAGGACTAATTCTGACCAATTTTTCAGCCTTTTCTTCTTTTAAGAAATTGCTAGGAACTGCAGTTCCTTGTATGGTCAGTGTGGAACAAGAAGACTCGTCAAAAACAGCTTCCGACATACTTTGCTTAAGTTCAAATTTGGCGGCCCCAAAACCCATTTACAAGTTTTTCCACCCCACCCATATCTTTTAACAGTCTTCTCTCATTTGATTTCTTTGACCCCCATGTAATACGTTGTGTTCGACCAATTGAGAATTCGCATCAATTATTAAGTAAATAAAGACAGATGACAATAATAAAGTTTTTAATAGAAAAATCGAAAAAGATTCAATGAAGTCGACATATGACTGGTTTTTCTGATACAGGTGGCTTCTGATATTCCTCCTTAAATGGTCCATGTGGGTTCTTCAAATCACTCTTGAATTAATTACACTTGGGTCTCCGCCAGACAGAAAGGAGTTTCTATCAAAAAGTACTGTGAAATTTATCGAGGATACCAATATCTTCTTTTGTATAGAGAATGCACCTAGTCAATTTAGCTCCTATATATATAAAATAAAATAAAAAAGAGTTTGACAAAACTTGAATTGCACAAGCCGTATACTTCGTATCCGCAATCCCGTTCACCAATTTGCAGCATCATTATATCAATCGAATCTTCACTGGTTGGAATTTATTTTTAGCATCCGGGCAAACACTTCACGATCCTTGCTCTTCTTGTACGCTTGACGAGGTTTCTCTCGATCCACTTTCCCACCACACTCCTCGATTAATTTTTTGGAGCTGCGCAAGCGAGATTGAATGGAAGGGCTTGGGCAACGCTAATTTTGGAGCTCGAAAAACTTCTGAAACTCGTTTCATTGTGGGTCGTGACTTTGGATCATTATTTAAGCAAGCAAGCGCTAGAGAAACTACTAGAAAGATACTTCTTGTGACAGAATTCTCTCTTGGGATTGGCAAGCGTGGATCTAATATTTGATGTAGCATAATATCTTCTTTGAAGAGTGTCATCAGCTTTAAGATGATATCACCTGGATGCTCACCCATTATTGTTTCCATTGCTACCACTGCAAAGCTATATATGTCGCATTTCTCATTGATGACCAAAGTGTAAGCGAGCTCTGAAAAATAGAACAAAAGTTGATGAATTATATGAGGCTCAAAACCAAGTTCTCAATGTTAGCTAGTGCACTATCAAACGATAAAATTTGCAAGTGTGATAAAGCATCAGCGGTGTTGTTTACCAAGTGGCAGGTAAAGTATATCGATCTAGCTATGTGCTTCTAGTTATAACATATTAGAAAAGTATGGAGGATTGTTGCTCACCCGGTGCTATATATCCATGAGTGCCTACGATATTTCCAGTGAGATTAGATGAGAAATTAGTTTCTATGAGTCTTGCCGCACCAAAATCAGATAGGAAAGCTTGCATTTTGTTGTCAAGCAAAATGTTGTTGCTAGATATGTCACGATGAACAATTGGCCGAGCGCAATCATGATGCAGGTAAGACAAGGCATGTGCTATATCCCAGATAATATTGAGTCTTTTAGACCAGTCTAGTTCCACCACTTCAACGTCATTTCTCAAAGCACAAAATAGACTGCCCCTTTCCATGTATTCATAAACCAAGAACATGCATCGTCTGTGTAAGCAAAAACCATGGAGCTTAATTATGCTTCTATGTCGTACTTCGGTCAAGTATTTCACTTCATTTCGGAAGCTCTTATCAAATAATGGGTCCTCTGCTTCAAGACGATGAAGTTTCTTTAATGCCACGATTTTCCCATTAGGCAATCGTGCTCTATAAACACTACCATAACCGCCAGTCCCAATGCAATATTTGATGTCAAAGTCTTCAGTTGCATTGATTATGTCTTCATATGCAATTCTCCCATCATAATTCCATATTGACAAGAAATCCCCATTTTTTACTTCTGTCTCCAATTGCATGCTCTTCACTCTATATCGAACTATGAAGCTCTTCACTCTATGTCGAAATATGAAGTAATACCCAAGAACGAAAAAGGAAGTAAACAGTATAGCCATCAGTAGTTTAGATATCGTCATATCCATGATCCCAGAAGTCCTTTGGGAACCGTCAATCTCTTCCAAAAGCTCATTACCAGTGAAATAACTATTATAAATATGGGCCAGATTATATGGAATTTTTCCCGTGAGATTATTGTTCGACAAGTCGATGTAATATAAGTTGACAAGCTGATTAAATTCAGGAATTGTACCGTGAAGAAAATTGTTCCGAAAATCTAGATAGCCTAACATGACCAAACTCCCAAGTTGAAGAGGGATTTTTCCAGAGAAGTTGTTATAGCTCAAATCTAGATAAGTAAGACTCTTCAAATCTCCTATTTCCGATGGAATAGGGCCAATGAAGGAGTTTGAGCTCAGCCTCAACTCAATCAAGCTCTTCAAATTACCTATTTTTGACGGGATACGTCCACTAAATTCATTCTCTTCCATATTTAGATATACCAAGTTTGTCAAGTTCCCCAATTCCAGAGGAATAGATCCATTGAAGTTGTTTTCTTGCAAATAGAGATGTGTCAAGTTCCTTAATTTCACTATAAATGAAGAGATGGGACCAAGGAAGGAGTTGTTTCGTAGGTCAACATGGTACAAGTCCATGCAGTTGCCTATCTCAAGGGGGACCAAGCCATGTAAGTCATTTTGGCTAAGATTGAGGAGGTGTAAATTGGACAAGAGACCAAGAGTCGGAGGGATCATGCCATGAAACCAATTAAAACTGAGATCTAGATGGATTAGCCTCTTTAGAGTTCCTAGTTTAGGATGGATATGACCATTGATATGATTGTTATGAATGTCAAGAACTTCTAACATGGTGAGGTTATGAAGACAAGGAGGTAACTCACCGATTAGATCATTGTCAGACAAGTTAAGATGCCTAAGCTTTGGGAGTGCACATATTTGAAGGGGAATGACACCGGCAATGCCATTATTAGGCAGCTCAAGAGAGGTGAGATTCGGGAGCAGAGAAAAATTCATGTTGCTCCAACGACCTGGGAACCAATAGTAGTAGTATTGTGGCGGTATGTTTATTTCGACAACGCTTCCAAAATGGTCGCACGAAATGCCAAGCCACATGCAATGTGACAAGGAAGTGTTGCTCGTAATGTAGTTAGGCCACCATCCACTGCGACGAAGGGCATCTACCTCTATTTTGGTGGCAAAGGCAGGGAAGTTAGGGGAGAGAGCTAGCCCAACAAGGATCCATGTAGTTGCAGTCATCAGGCAAACATGCAAGTCAACCGGTTTGATAACAGGATTCAAGTGAATCATGTGGAATATCTTCATGCTTTGTTGAGAGAGAGAGAGAGAGAGAGAGAGAGAGAGAGAGAGGGGTCTCTTCTTTTGGCTTGGGAAGGGGAAGGCCTGAGTTTGCAGTAATATAAATAGGGCAATCTAAAAGAAATAACTTTGTGGAGGGCAATTCAACGCAATCTAAAAGAAGCTAACAATTTGTTTAAGTTAGGTTGTGATAGCAAGTCAATTGCCCCTCAATGTAAACAAAATTAGCTCTTATATCCCATTAGCTGCTCTAACTAGCTTAATAGAAGTTAAATTTCAAGTTTATCAAGACACTAGACAAAATAAAATGAGCAATTGCTAGAGATAAAATCTTGAGTGAGTTGTCATGTCATCACTTGAATTTCATGACTTCCAACCATTGCTTACTCGATAAAATTAGAGGGGAAAAGAACACTAACAATGTAAACAATGTCTTAATTTTTGTATGGTGCTCATTTTGATACAATAACTATTTAAGTGAACATTTTATCATCATAATTTTTTAAAGCGGATCACTTAAGTTACATTGACAATTGTCTTGCTGGAAATTCCTATTTAATATTACTTTCTAGTGAACCATATTGGATGATTTAATATCAAATTAATGCCATAATGGATTTTCAAGTAAGGAAAATCGTTGATGTAATTTTAGAAGTTCGGTTCTTGAAAGTTGTGGCACTAATTTTCCGACAAGAAAAATATTACACTCATGAGTTTTATGAGGCAATTAGAGTTTAAACCAACATACTAGCCTAAATAAATAAATAAATAAATAAGTTCAAACCAGCTTGCACGTAATGGTGGAACTTGTGCACATCCATCAAGAAGTCAAGGCCTTTTGTCGTTTCATATGTGTTAGACTTTTGGTCAGTGCGTGTTCAATGGCTCAAGGGAAGTCATGGTCGTTATGATACTTCTATTGGTGATGTTTGCCCCCAAAAATTTCTAACCCATTGTAAGGGAAAGGTCATGGACCCACCTTTTCTTCTTTTGATTAACAATCACTTATGTTATAAAGCAAAACTTCCTTGTAATTCCAATCACACAATGTGTAAATACCAAAGGTGTTGGGCAAAATTATCCAAAGCTCCTAAACATATTATACTTTTGTCAATTCGATTTTAAACAATTTCGCATTTTGCTAATTGAATTAATCCGGCTAATTTTGGCCAAATTTCACTGACGTGGATATCGACCATCCTATATGGCACGGCCCACACTAACGTTAATAATTTTTAATAATATATTTAATTTTTTTCTTTTTTTCCTTTTCCCTTTTTCCTTTTTCCTTTTTCTTTTCTTCTTTTCTCTAACCCTAGGTTGGTGACCCTCGCATAATTTGGACAAGGGCACTACTACCCTCGTCAGCCACAGATGAGGGCCTATACACCCTCATTGGCCACAAGCGAGGGTGTCAACCCTTGCCTAGATCCAAGCAAGGGTCGCAACCCTCACCCAGGCCAAGTGAGGGCGTCGCAACCCTTGTCGGCGAAAGGGCGGGGTTCATGACCCTCACCTAGATTTGTGTGAGGACAGTGATGCCCTTGCCAACCTAGGGTAAAAAAAAAACGAAAGGAAAGAATAATAAAAATTCCAAAAAATATTAGAATATTATTAAAAATTATCAACTTTATCATTGGTCGTGCTATGTAGGACGTCTGGCATTTACGTTAGTGATTTCCAGTCAAAATTAACGAGATTGATTCAAATGGTAAAACATGAAAAAATTTAGGATTTAATTGGTAAAATTGAAAGATTTAGAATTGCATTAGCATAAGTACAATAAGTTTAAGACTTTTGGACAAATTTCTCAAAGTGTTGCAATCCTAAACATTAGTGACCCTATTGGAATTATTTCTCGAAATACAAATTAGACTCACCATTCCATCAAGCTTGTGAACATGCAAGCTTATAGGTTTGATTGCAAGATCCAAATGAATAATTTGGAAAATCTTCATGCTTCATAGAGAGAGGACCCCTTCTTTTGCTAGGAAGTGGAAGGCCTGAGTTTGCTGTAATATATGAGGGTAATCCAAAGAAACAACTTGGGGGATATAAAGGGTAATTGATTATAACTTCTCCTCGATGGTTATAGAGATTCTGCAATCTAAATCGATGATCGTCACTCTAACCAAACCATCAAGGTCTTTACAGATGGAACTAGTGCACATCCATAAAAAAGTAAAGGCTTTTTGGGATTTCATACGTGTTCAACTTTTGATCAGTGTGTGTTCAATGGTTCATGGGAAGTCCTGGTCTTTATGGACATTTATTGGTGATGTTTGACCCTAAGAATTTCTAACCCATCATACGGGAATGGTCGTGTAGCAATTTTCCAGTCTTTCTTTTTGACTAACAAGTCTTCAACTTATAAAGCAAAACATCCTTGTAATACCAACACGCAGTGCACAAATGCCAAACTAATCATATTGACCATGCACTCCCATTTTACAGGAACTATGGTATGTAAACCACCTCTCTTTACTCCCCTAAATTAGTATCCACAACAAAGTTTAATACACGACTTAAATTGTAGATGCTATATCAAATTCCAGATAAATTATAGATGTCCATATTTGTCATAGGAGCCAAATTATTGATATGGAGGAAACATTTTTCATGGTGCAAAGTTTCAATTGACATCTCCTCAACAATCTTGTCGTTCATGAAATCTGATGGCCTTCCACTTTGACTTCTTCATCCATTTGGCTTCCCTTTTCTCTATCTTTTACACAGTTCTTGCAAGCCATTCGGATCTTCCAATTTCACATAAAACATAGGCTATAAATATCTCAATATGGTTTTGGATGCAAAACCTATCCCCACTACCTTCTACTCAGGCTAGCTTCCATGCTCTCTTGTAGCATCCTCTTGGATGAAAGACAATGGTAGTGGAGGGGTTGAGCATCCCAAGGGCATATTTTTGGTAGTGGAGTTTTACAAGAGCCCGAATTTCTAGTAAACGAGTCGCTTGAAGAAGTGCCCAAGTGAGTTGGTTTTTGGACAGTTCCAAGTATCCAAGTGAAGTCAAATCACTAGTACTCAAGGAATTCCCCCATTAAGCTTGTTTGAAGATAGATCAAGCCGTTTAATATCGGTTAAAGTTAGAAAGGTGGAGCTTATAAGGTGGTTATCTGAAAGCTAAAGCCCCACGAGAGAGTGAATATGTTCAAAGATTCCATGTATGTATCTTGAGAAGAATTGTGCGATAAGTCGATGGCGGTCAAGATCTTTTACTAGCTCAATCTCCGGCTCTTTTGTCATCACTGTCAATTTTCATAAAACATCTCCTTAAGTTCCACGCAATATACAATGATTTGTCTTGCCAAGTTTATTCATTCATCATGCCATTAAGGTACATTATGAAGTTAATGCATAATTTGGGAAAAAGCTGAGCTCCCTTCAAAATATCAAAAGACCTTCAAAAGTGTTAGACCTTAGTAGAAGAGCTTTTAGTTCTAAGGGTAATCCCAACCAACTCGGCAACGTATCCCATATCCAGAACTTCAAGACTTTTACTATGGAAAAGGGAAGGAGGCAATGTGCCTTCAAATCGATTACGGCTCTAGTCAAGAACAGTGCAAATATTTCTCAATTCCCCCATAAATAGAATTTGGGATTTTGAAAATAGACGCAGCGTAAGTAGGAAGAGCCCCCTGCACTACAGTGTTAACCAGAATTTCTTTGGCACATATTCATGGGCCGGGCGGGCACGACTGTGGCTATGAAGTTTCACGATTTTTTCTGATCACTGGACTCGATCATGAAGCCCATCAGTTCAAAGGGCCCTCCTAGGTCTGCTCACGAATGTGTGGGCTTGGCCCAAATCTGTACCCCTGCTTGTGGGCTCAAGCAAACATGTTTGAGGCGAGGACTTCGGGCACAGGTAAGCCCCTTGGCCCGCCCGAGACCGTCGAGTTCCCCATCCCGAAGGCTTGAACCAGAGTCGGATTGTTTAGCTATGTCGATGCTATGACCAATGACGAACGAGGGAACTGGGAAGGACAAGACACAGTTTAATAATTGCAGATTTCTCAGGATGGAGCGTATCAATGTCACCCTATCGTTCTGTCCAAGAGAAATGGATTCCGCGTGGATGATTGGGCCGCGAGAGCCCATCGAGGAAAGAAGGCTTCAAAGCGATCAGATTTCATGCCAGATGATTATTTTCATATGGGGGGAAAAGTTCGCAGTTTGGTACTCAAGAACAAAGCGCACGATCTCACATTGCTACCCCTCAGATTAGTTTGGTTTGCATGAGCCGTGCTAGACCAAAAGATTCCGAATGTATACATGGAGACAGATCCACAGGATTAGAAAAGACAGAAGGAAGTATCAGCAGTGTCGGGGATGGGTTCCCGCGCACGCCTCGAGAAGGAAACAGAATTCTTTTGTATGTTTTGTGTCCGATAAGCCGATTTGATTACCGACTTATGTTCTTGATTTTCTTCATGAGATTAGGTTTCGCTGGTCTTTCATGTTGCTTCATCGATTGCGATCGTTTGGAATGAAATTGGAAAGAAGTTTCCTCGCTCCTTTTGCAGTCTTCTGGAAGTTGGTTCTTACTTGCCTAAGTCTAACCCTCAAATTCAACAAAACAAAAAATTAGATCAAGAGACAAGAAATAACACCGAAGAGAGAATTGTGTAAGTTTTGTGTATTTCTCTGTATATTATTATATGGAATAATGAAAAGTACACGAGCCTATTTGAAGGTTTTATTAGATGATTATTTGAGGCAATATAACGATAGAATACACAATCAAAGTGAGATATGAAAAATTAGAAAATTATCCAAAATATCTCTAACATCTTCTCAAACTTAAAGTGATGATAAAGAAATTGTTGGGGAAGCTTCCTATGACATTTCAATAATTACAAAATTATCCTTGGCTTAGTATCTACTTGATTAATGCAGATGTTCATTCCAATGAAGTTGTAATCGTTTCGAAAAGACTGTGATTAAATCGTTAGTCTCAACACCATGCTTGCCGAGTTAAAAAGATGATTCGTAATGAATTAATTGTTTGTGATCCAATTATGAGTGATGGTATCGCGCAGGAAGCAAAATCCAAGATTGATATAAATTTCTCACAATTGGATGGAAAATCTCTCCTTGATAATCATACATACCTTCCAAATACATCTTGATTTTGGCTTTCTTTTTTGGGGTGATACCAAAGATCAGACTTGTGAACATATGGTATTGAATGCCCTTAGAATGGCAAACAACATCAATGGTTGAGCCTGTGGAATGAATTTAGGCTAAGGTAAGTGTACAGTTCCAAAATTGATCAAAACAAACTAGGTAGCTACCTCATCCCACTTTCTCATTAAGACTATGGTGAGCAAAGCAACGAATAAAAAAATAAACCCATGATATCTTTTTCTACGTGGATCAATTCATGGCCACTTAATTCTCCCTAGATATATCGGGATAAGATAATTCAACATAGTCTATGCTAAAAAGTCTTTAATTCTAGGCATTTCTTTCTCAAATTTTGTCAAATATCTAGATTTCATCACCTCAAATCTCGCATATTGCCCTCTTCCAAAAGCAAGTTTGAAGATAGAATAGACCTTTGCTCGACTCCTTCCTTCAATAGGCAGGCTCCTTCTTTGATCGATGAACGTTGTACTCTAGCTAATTTTTTTCACTATATTAATGATGCGGCTGATACATACCAAATCTCCTCCTTCTTCTTCTTTTTATTTGTCACTAAATTGCATTCCTCGACCTAAACTGAATTCCAAACAGATCAAAGCGAACTTATCAAGGATAAGGTCGATTAAGCTCGTTCGTGTATTGTTTCGTATATCCAATAGTCACGTAAGCGCAAGCAAGTTCTCTTTGAACTAGCAAGATTTTGATTTACTTATGATCGAAGCGTGTGCATCATGGTGGATCGATTCAAACACTACTAACGAAACTAGCATCATCATCTTCACCTCCTTCATCTTGCATGTGCTTTTCAAGCTGACTGCAGAAGCCACGGTAACTGATCTCCATTTGTCAGCCTCCCCATGCACCAACGGGACACCGCCCCGTCACTGTCCCCTGTTGTGGCATCAAGCTGGAAGGGAGGGGGACAAGGGCCCACGGGCCAACTTGGGATCTTAGGCGCTGGTAATTAGTCAAATTTAGGAAAACCCAATTAGGTATAAACAAATGAGATTATGGGTGCTTCCTTCGTGGCCGACGGCCAATCACATGTCCCCAAGTCGTTCGAAGTTTGGTTGCTTCCCCGTCGGCAAATGGCGGCACTGTCTCTTTCCTTAGGGTTCTTTTAGGCATGATCCCTTTGACGTGGCGGATTAATTACGTTGACGAGCCCTCGGGTATCGGCCGTCGGATCCACTGAGGTTGCCCGAATCACGTGAATTCCTTAAGGTGGGCAATGCGGCCACGACTTGTAAAATGGTGGGTCGATTGAAATTTTCCGTCCTCTTCCTCCCGCCCTCCCCCTTGAAAACGAAAGGTGTGGCACCACTTTTTCATCTAGATCTTATGCTAAATATTTTGGGAAATGTTTAAAAGACCTTTGCTTTCCACTCGCGTGAATTGTTTTTGTTATTATTGATTCGGAATTTTCAGCCATTGATTTACTAAAGATATAAAGTTAGTATATGTGTATATCAACGGCGATAGAGATGGCGATGTTTGGAAAGATATATGTAGAACTATTTATCATATGTCAAATTTGATGTTCAATGTATGGGGGCAATAATTCGCAATTGTTTAGGCTAAAGAAAGGATTGCACTAGCTCCCTTGCCCATCTTTCAACGTCAACTCTCTGTCCTCAATGAACCGATTCCACAACTTTCCAATATGCGAATATCTCGACCTAAATGTTAATTAAATATTATGCTTATGAATCGGTGAATAAACAAAGACATGATTTGCTGATGATTTACTTAGTAAAATAACAATCAACGTGACTTATGTTTGTCGTTTAGTCGATAAATATATATTGTCGTGTGAAATTAGATCACTTTTTTCTATCCGTGCACAACGCAAGGATCTTTGTCTGGTATCCTTAATCTCGTGGCTAAATGGTCCGTTAAGCTCAGTTTTTCACATCCGAGCTTGCCTCCGGCATAAGATCGTCCGAACCAATCCTGACTTGTTTGTAGATGCACGAGTTTAAAACGTGCCGTCCTAATTTGAAATCACCCAAAACTTATTTACTGGCAGGATGGCCCGAACACAGGAGATATGAGATCGAAGAGGTATCTATTCCCCAGCACCAAACCCACTGATTCTCCCTAAAAGGTAAGCAACAGGGACATAGGCTATACTCTTTAAGGGAAACAGGGTCAAACAAGACAAGAACGTATTGGTTTTGAACTGGGATTCGAGATGGATTCGCTTTGTCAAAGCGGCACAATACGACTTTGACGAATTTGGCTCAGGTAAAAGCGAAACAGAACATGAACTTGACTTGGGTAGATCAGGACTATAAGAACGTAAAGAACTCGATTGAATCCTGCGAACTAGAACCATCTGTGTCATACCTTGCGACAGCATCCGAACCACTATGGAGGCTAAGTAAATGAATCTCTATAGAATACGTTTTCGATGGTATTGCTTGTATTTAGTTAGACATCGGTATATGCCGTGATAGGAACTTGGAAGGTTTTGGAGTATCAGTGACATGCTGATCGAAGTCTGACGAAATGGCATGTTTGTGTACATGAACAAACGGTATGCACATACACATGCCTCATGTGTTGTGCACAGTAGTCAAAACCCTCTTCAATTGATGATGCAGCTCAGTGGTTCTTAACATAATTCCATTAGACTTGATGATTCTTGATGGTGGTCACGGTTAAAAAGATCCAGGACGCCTCTGACTCGAGCAGAACATATGGGTACTCTCTCATTGTTTAGGCTCTTTTGCAGAACTTATCTCAGGAGATGCGAGTCTAATGACTTCATAATTAAGGTTATGGAACGGACTGCATCGGCAGGGAAGTTCGACCTAAGAAGCAATTGGCATGCTTCAACGTAAATCAAGCACGGTATACTCAGGGTAGCACGAATTTCGGTTCTGGTCTCGTTTATCGGCTGATGAACTTCCTAACTAAAGTAGCTGCCGGAAGACCTTGATCTAACAGATAAAGCTCAAGTCACCATCTTTATCATTGTTTAGTGTCAGATGCCTTCTCGTTTTAAAGGGGGATACAGGTTGGGAACCCGTTTATATCTCGGGGAACATAGTTGAAACTTTCCTGTTTTGACTTTAGGAGAAATCAGATATAGATTGAAGAAATAAAATAATATAACACATCTGAAAGCTTGGAACTTGCCCACCAAGCTGCCTTACAGCCTACGCTTCTGTGCCTGCAAAAGAGCAAGTATTTAGAGAGTTGTGTCGCTTCAAAACCAAACCTTCTCTGTTATTGTCAAGATTTTTGCTCCACAAGCCTCTCTTACCTTCTTGAATATCATCACCTGATCGAAAGACTATCGAAAGCCTCTCTTGCCCTCCATTGAACTCCAGATTTTTCAATTGATTTGCCATTTAGAACCTCAAAGGACCGTGTGAAACTATCGGGACTTCAAAGAGTGTTATGATGAGCGGCACCATGATTTTCGAAGGAGATGAACAGATGGAATTGCCTCCGGGGTTTCGATTCCACCCGACCGACGAAGAGCTGATCACTCACTACCTCACCCCAAAAGTTCTTGACGGCAGCTTCCGTGCAAGAGCCATGGGGGAGGTTGATTTGAACAAGTGCGAACCGTGGGACTTGCCTGGTAATATACCCCATAAGCCTTGCATCCTCGGGGCTGCTTCTTATTCTTGTTTTCGTTTTTTTCGAGTTGTCATAGAATGATGCGCTAATGAGTTTGTCTAAACATTATTTGGTTGTGTAGGGCAAGCAAAAATGGGCGAAAAGGAATGGTACTTCTTCTGTGTGAGAGACAGGAAGTACCCGACCGGTATGAGGACGAACAGAGCGACCGAAGCCGGCTATTGGAAAGCCACCGGTAAAGACAGGGAGATCCGCAGGATGAAGAAGGTGGTCGGGATGAAGAAAACTCTCGTTTTTTACAGGGGAAGAGCTCCTAATGGTCAGAAGACCAGCTGGGTCATGCATGAATTCAGGCTAGGAGACGGCTATTATCAACACCATCTTTCCAACCCACAAAAGGTACGGCCTTGCCCGAAGCTATGCGGCAGAGTTTTAATCAGAGTCGTTATGTTCTGGACCATTTTCATAAGGCCACTGAACCGCCAAAGCAGTTTCAAATACAAGATCACCGCCTCAAGCATCCTAATTCTCGTATACTTGATTGCTCAGCTCAGTTCTTGATGATTGCATTTCTCTTACCTTCTGCAGAACGACTGGGTCATTTGCAGAATCATTGAAAAAAGACCTGATGGGAAGAAAGCTGATCAGCCTGAGACTCTGCCCGGCGGTCTAGAGAGGCTGAGCTCGTTTGACAACGAACCGAGAGCATCTCTTTTGCCTCTGCCTCCACTGGTGGAGTCGTCTCCATTCACCACCACCTCCTTCTCCGATCGACCCGAGGATCGCAATGCTCAGAAGACTTCCCTCTTCTCTTCTCCATCTTCGTCGGAGCTAGACCAGTCTCTCGGCCCCGCGCCTTCGTTCGGCTGGTCGGACACGGTCTTCATGCACGAGCAGGCAATTCTGAGGATGCTGCTCGAGAACTCGGCATCAAACGCAAAGGCTGAGTACGCAGACTTCTCGCAAGCGAGACACCAGGACAGAGAGGCGACGATGCCGACGTCTCTTCAGGGCGATGTGGATTGCCTTTGGAGAAACTGAGGCTGGATGGAGATGGAAGATTAGGCATCAGGTGAAGGTGAAGAAGAGTACGATGGTTTAGATGATTCGGATCTTTCTTTTTGCTCTTTCTGGTTTGTTCTCCATTGTTTGAAGGGGCCTTTTGTGTCTGTGCGTGTGTTTGTAGAGTGTCTCTGCATCTTCATCACTTTTTTTTTTCCTGCTGCCTTGTTTATATCTCTCTATGTATTTACAAGGTGAACAGCCAAGGATAATTTCACCCTCTGGTTTTTGTCAATAAAAAGTTTTCTTGGAAAGCAGTTTACTGCAATCAAACTCAGCCTAAATCTCTCTTAAACTCTAACTATGGATACAATAATTTTTCATTTTGCTAAAACTTCATTGGCTTATTTTCCGGTTATATACACAACTACGATTTCGATCACTTCTTTTTCGCTCGAACGTGAAAAGTAAGATGAAATAAAGTTCGATGTGGTTGTATACGAGGTCAATGTTTGATTACAGAAAACCGATTAACTAGTTGGTCCAAGATTTTGAACAGAGATCGAGTTTAGCTAGATTTCTTAAGAGGCTGACAGGCTCTTTTGAGTTCCTTTTCTGTGACATGAGGCATTGACCAGACGTTCAATTTTTCAACACGATTAGCCCATCTGGCCATCCATACAATGTGGTGGGCTCATTAATTAGTGCATAAGATTTGGGTTAGGCACAAGACAGCCTTCATCTTGTCCAACCATATGTTCCTCTGGAAATTGCTAGATCGAATCAATAGAAGCAGAGACGTACCAAACCCGATTATCGCGAAAGACCTATCCATTGAAGCACGTGCGTTGTCTAGCAAACTCGAACCGGATCCGGTCGATGAGGCGGCCGGACCCACATGAGTGTCCAACCTAAAAATCCTTTGCGTAACCCTCCCCGCCCATCATATAAAATTTGGCGTTTTCAAAATATCGTTAGAGGGCATGACGGGCCTGAGCAAGCGGGCTGAGCCGGAGAGGGAACATGGTTATTTCGGCCCGACCGAATTGTTAGGGCCTTTGTACATTAAGTGCATAGCGCATTGAGGAATTTTAGTATGCCCGTAGTCTTCGGTTTCGCCGGCCACTTGATCTTGTCGAATCGGGAGTAGGAATAAAGAATTCTCGATCTTATCCAATCGGAAGAACGACAGCACATCTCAATTTGACTGGCGTAAAGATATATCCGGACAAAAGCGATGGCCTGTATCTTGCTCATGAGGGGGAGTATGTTTAAAAAATTATGCTCCGACACCAGCGATTCAAATAAATAAATGAAATCATGACGTCTTGAATAGGTGCCTAGACCCAACGCTCATCTGCCAAAAAAGAGCCCACGATTTATTTACATTGTCTAAATGCTAGAGCCGATAAAACTGTTATCATCGTCGGTAATATCACCCATGCACGATCATGTAAAATTGCACCGATTCACGATCGCAGTGTGAGGTTTTCTTCCGTTCCATTTTCATAAATCCCAACAACCAAACTGGATCATTAGGACCGACGGCCTAACTCTCTGTGCTTGCCAGGCAGATGCTCCTATGGTCCACGGGAGACCGATCTGTTGCTTTTGACAGTATGGTACTTTCAACAAGTACCTCAAGCACTTTCACTGCTCAAAGCCACTGCACCTAGGACAGATCACTGCTCGTCTGATGAACCGCAGAACAAGAGATACCTTTCTCAAATTCTCAAGTTTGTACAAGCATTCCATTAAAACTGTCGAGTTAAATTTGGATCAGGTAGAAAATTATTCAATTCAAATTGATTCATTTCCATATAATATAAATCTAGTTACTCATATTCAATCTAACTCATATTGTTAAAAACACTTAAATCTAAAAAAAATTAAACTGACACAAGTGAACACGAAATTGAATGAGGGTGAAAAAAGAGTAAAAAGAGTTATAGAGGTGGATAAGTTTTAGTAAGTTATAAATCCATTTAACACCCATATTATTTTGAACTTTACCTTTATAAGTTTATTTACAATGAATTTACTTAATATAATTAATTCATATAACAATTCAACTCATCAAATATGAATTAAGAAATGAGTTTATGACTTATTTTAACAGTTCTACATTTCATCAATGGATTCACTCATAAAATTAAATGATTGGATTGAGGAAACATGCAAAACCAAGCATGTGACCAAACGACAACCGATGAACGAGACAAAGAAAGGTACAAACGATTCTTAACCCGTAAAATTTGGAAAACATTTAATAGACTAACAATGCTGACCGAGTCACTTGAAAATGATTGAATCTTTTGACCTTATGGGCGAAAGGTCTCTCATTCGATGAACTTACATAAACACGGTGTTCGCCCAAAAGCTATCAACTACTGTTCTAGTTAATTATGATTTCACTTTGACAAAGAAAATGTCTAAGGTCTTTTTATGATTATTATAGTGTATTATATGCACGTCGCATTTGCCAATAATAACATCGTCGGTATTGTCAACCATGCACAATCGTGTAGAATCGCACCGGTTCATAATCGCGATTCTAATGGCGATTCGAGGTTTTCTTCAATTCGAGTTTTATAAAATCCCAACCCCAACCTAGATCAAGACCAACGGCCTAACTCTCTGTACTTGCCAAGCAAATGCTTCTATGGCCCATTTGACCCATTTTGATTAATTTTCACGTAATACAAATTCAATGACTCATAATCGCCTCGATACATATTGTTAAAATATTTTTATATTTAACTTGATCTAAGAAATTCATAATCAAACTAAGGTGAGCGAGCGCGAATCAAGTGAAGGCAAAAGAAAGTTATAAACGTGGATTGGATCTTAGTAAGTTGTAAACCCATTTAACACTTATATTATTTTGGACTTTACATTTCTAAATCCATTTATGACTAATTTTGATGAATATAATCGGTTTAGATAACAATTCGGCTCATCAAATATGGGTTAAGAAATGGAACGATTGGATTGAAAAACAAGCAAAACTTAGCACGTGACGAGCGTTGAGACAAAGAAAAGGTACAAATGACTCTTAGCCCATAACCTTTGAAAAACATATAAT
The DNA here is from genome assembly GCA_014182715.1 of Eucalyptus cloeziana. Taxonomy (NCBI): domain Eukaryota; kingdom Viridiplantae; phylum Streptophyta; class Magnoliopsida; order Myrtales; family Myrtaceae; genus Eucalyptus; species Eucalyptus cloeziana. Next base: position 25,101,618 of record CM024642.1, read on the forward strand.
AGATGGACGGTGCTGACTGAGTCATTTGAAAATGACTGAATCTTGACCTTAGGGCCGGAAGAAGGTCTGTCATTCGATGAACTTACAGAAACACCGCATTCGCCCAAAAGCCATCAACCATTGTTCAGTTAATTATGATTTTGGTTTGACGAGGAATAGGTCCGAGGTTTTTCTTTAACTTTCGTGTATCATGTGCATGTCGCATTGCCCGACCCCGGCCCCGGCCCCGGCCCCGGCCCCAGTTGCTACTTCAGGAATGCAGTCCATGCGTTTGGATTTTTCACAAAGCACAAGGCCTCGTTGGTTCCCGCATCCCAAAAGCATCTTCTGCGGCGATGCTTTACCACCGACCATATGTCCCCAAAAGGGTATTGCATGCATTTTCATATTATTCTTATCTTTGGGATTTTCTAGATGGTTTCATCTCATTTGCTTGTAATGTCTCCTTGCGCTAGAATAGATAATATAAATGAAGCTCTTTAGGTCGCTTAACTAATCAAGCTCTCGTGTGTCTTGATAGTTCCTCGATGTATATAACTTTGTAACGTCAACTAACGCGACTGGACGGAGCCTTAGTATTGAGGCATCGTGCACTTAGAATGGTCAGTCTGCTATCGGTGATCGAGGATAGTGCGTGTTGCACAATCATTTAAACTAGGTCAATGGCTTGAATTGTGACATGTGGTAGTGGAGCTTGATTTATCGTGAAAGACATCGAAATCATGGTCAACACTCAAATGACCAAAGATCGGAAACAGATTAATGATTTGGAGCCTAAGGTGAATCTCGTATATGGCTAGGGGCATCATTTGCTGAGCTCAAGAAGCAACTCGGGTTCATTAAGGGATTGCACCATGCTTGAAGACGATGTTCGATAGACACCGAGCATACCGCACGAGGAGATAGCAACACTGACTACTAAAGCGACTAAATCAACGTGGGCCACAAATAATGTGACCAACTTTGAGATGAGTCGGTATGAGTGTGCCTGTGGTCTACACAATTTGCTCACACCAATGAGATTAACAATCAAAGTGGAATCGATGAATTGCTAATTCGAACTCCCTCCGATAGACCGAACCGGAACATCTCCGCACCGATTTTTCATGCTTTTTCACACAAGGCTGATTTTACCGGAATATATGTCTACATAAACATGACATTTTATTTTCTTTTTTCGAGCCGCGTGACCATTGGAACGGACCCAGAGCCAACGTGTCGAGTGGCATTTGGCAGAGCGAGATGGCCAGAAGTACCAAATACGCGACGACCCGTTTCGCTCTCGCACCACAGAAATCTCCTTTTGCCAGCACTAGGGCCACCCCCTCCTCAATCATTCCTCAGTTGCCGACAAAGTTCGATCGATTTCAAGAAAAAGCATCGCTTCGGTTTCGCCCTTTGCCCCTGAACTTCGACGAAGGCCGCAACGACGCCGTCCAGCCAAAAGTGGGGGAGAAGAAAAGGAAGCAAGCAAGTCACACGAAAAAAAATCCGAGGGGGGAATCAATCGAGTAGACCCCCCCACCAAGAGAAATTCAACTTGACGTCGTCTCGCGCACGTCCTAGAGTTTGGACCACCCTTGTCGGCCTAGGTCATAAGTGGCTTCCGTCTCGGTCCCCATTATCGGATCTATCGAATCTATCGAATCTATGCGAGCTTTCTATTTATTATAGTAGGTAAATCAGGTGAATCTCATGAGGGATTGACTGAAAAATTGAGGATTATGGTGTGCCGAGATTATATCAATTTGGTGTAAATTTAAATTGGACTTGACATTTTTCCTTAGTGAATTTTTTTTTTTTTTTTTGAAATCGGAATTCCTCGATGTGGAAAAGGAATGCAATCCAATACCTCCGTTAGAAAATTGATAAACGATGGTGGAGTCAAATTTAGTACCATTTCTACCTAATGCTATCTCGTCTCTTAGCCACCGTGGTGCCATGGTTAGGCCACCTTAACTACCACCATCACCGTCAACATGTTGCTATCGCCATCTCCCTAATTTAGCCATTGAATCGCCACCATCCATCCATTCTTTCTCTCTCTTTCTCTCTCTCTCTCTCTCTACACACACACCACATGCACATCGTGGAAACACATGATATGGATACCTAATATCATTTCAACTGGTCATGACATCATGACAAGTATTTGAACTTTTATTCTTTGAGGATCGAGTATCTAAACTTTTTTTTTGTTTGACTTTCTAAGTGTGGCTCAATGTCGAATCCCTACCATATAAATAATGTATGAATTTGATTATGTAGCTGTCTTGCTTAGCAAAAGTTAAGTCCAATCGTCAACATGGCTCGCTCACTGAGCAAAAATCATGGCTATAGTGTCGAATTTGGCATTTTCCTTCCGCTTTCAATGAAGGTTTCACATTGACTATATTGAAAATAAATTTCGATACTTGATTGGTAAATGTGTAAGATACTTATGACAACTCGAAATATTTTCTTAAAAATAATCGTTTTTATCTTTTGATATAATTAGTTAATGAAAATATTTTTATTATATAATAATTTAGATATAAACATTTAGGTAAACAATGAAAATATTTTTCCATAACCAAGCCTTTTTTTTTGGGGTCGAGCTCCTTAACTTTTCAAACGAGCGTAACACCGTAAATGGGCTAATGCGCACGATTAAACGAAAAAAAATGGATTTTGTGTGAATTCAAGAAAGCGCACGAAAAAAATTGTGTAAATTCTAAAAGCCAGCGAAGCATCAAACGATGCCGACAGACAACGACGTATTCCACTTGCATGTCCCGTTTTAACCATTCGTGACAGGTGGGGCCCACTTGCGCAGGAGGCCGACGCCTCGGGGCCAGGAAAATTATAAAAAAAAAATCAAAAAACAAAAGATTGCGAAAGCTCAAAATAGTATAACCCGAAAAGAGTTTAGTTTTTTTGGGATAAATATTAGGTTTATGTAATATAAACTAATAAAATATATTCGACAAAAAACATTAACGAAATATGACTATTGCTTGATCTATACTCGCTCAATAAAATGTTTCCCTTGTCAAACAAATTTCGAGTTTACAAATACCGCAATAATGATTATGGCCTCAGAATCTTCCTAATTACGTCTTATTTAAAATGATAATAAAAATCAACAAATAATGATTTAAATGGTAATGTGAATTTGCCTTCTTAGTTTTGTTAATTGGAGAGCTTTTGTAGTTACGATTAGGAGATAATAAGATAATTGATTACTAGCTCGGAGATCTAAAATGTATAAACAAGTTACTTTTTTGTTTCAAAGTTAAATTCGAATTGAAATGCTAAAGTCAAAAGATAACAGCAATTGAAAATGCTAACATGTACAACTTTAATAATACATTAGACGATCCATAAAGAATAATAAACATTTTAAAACGTAAAAAGAATTAATAAAAAATAAGTATCTATATCAATTGCCTATATTTCAAGGTTGTATGACATCAATCCAACACTAAATGCACATATTCTTTTTTTTTTTTAAAAAGGAGCAAATCCACCAAACATCACATCTAAAATATATATGATTACGACATATGCTAATTTGCTCAACTAATTGCATCGACATTAATACTTTATACGAAAAACGTAATAACATACCTTCATAATCTTATTTTTATTCTTATTTAGGTGTGTAGTTTTTTATAATTTTGATTTCTCTTTTTGTAAATCAATTTACAATATTTCTCATAATCTTAATTAGCGTCCGTGCTAAAAGTGGTGAATGATGTAAATCAATTTACAATATTTCTCATAATCTTAATTAGCGTCCGTGCTAAAAGTGGTGAATGAATCTTATCTTCCTTTTACCGACCAAGAAAGGAAAAATCTTATCGTCCTTTTCACCGAAGATAAAAAAACTCATCTTTCCTCACCAACCACGGCTATATTTGTCCACGTCAGCAGAGCTCCACCCCAATCGCCTCCCGTCGAAAATAACCCGAGTTAGTTAAACCCTTAACCACGGTCAAATCCCGCTCGTAGTTACAGCGAAACGACAGGTGAGATGCGCGTTCGTCTAATCTATTTAACCCCCTGTTCCACCCATTTTTTTCCCCACACTCTCACCTTTTTTCGCGCTTTCGCCGGAGAAGAGACAGGTAGCGCCCCCCCCCCCACGCGCCGCCGCATAGCCGCCGCCTCTCCCATGGCCGTCCCCGGCAGCCTCCACCTCCGGATCACCTCCGCCTCGCCCTCCGCTTTCGAGTGCCGCTCCGATCCGGACTTCTTCCGGAGCTCGCCCAGGCCGGAGAGCGCCGGCTACGGCCGGTTCGGCTGCCGCCCCGGCTCGGCGGGGCGGGCGGTGCTGTCGTCCGGCGGCCTGTCGTCTCTGATCTTCCGGTTCCCCCCGAACTTCGTGCGCCAGCTGAGCACCAAGGCCCGGAGGAACTGCAGCAACATCGGTGTCGCCCAGGTGGTGGCCGCGTCGTGGTCGAACAGCAACGGCCCCGCCCCCTCCGCCTCCGCCGCCTCGGGCGGGGGTGCTCCGTCCCCCGCGGCGGCCATAGCCGGCGCTGCGGCCGCGCCGGTCGTTCCGGCGCTGGACTTCGTGGCGGGCGAGGAGGCGCTGGCGGTGGACGGGATCGAGAACGGGGGCGTGCTGTCCCAGGACTTGGGAACGCTTGACGCGTCTTCGTTTTTGAGCTCCGATGGGAGTCTCACGGTTCACGCAGGTATGGATCTGGTGTTTGTTTGTGGCGATTAAGCTCATTCAATGAAAAAAATGAAGACGATTGTGCGATGAGTTGTGGCTTGCATTTGTGGGAGCCGACCATCTTCTTCTAATGGTTATTAGTAGGGTTCTATTCTTGATCTCCTGATTGGTAACGGTCTTCCTTTTGGCATATTTCTCGACAGCAGATCATTTGTAGATTTTGATTAAGTCAGATCATGGGAGTGTGAACAAGGAGCGACGCTCTTTTATGTTTTTAAGGAATACAACTTCAGTCTCTGGTGCATTTGCGAAGTTGGAGAGCTACTTCATCCAATTACAGCTTTGGGTTCTTGCTTTTAGGAAGATTTGTTTGAACTCATTTTGTTGATTTTGATTATGCAGGTGAGAGATTAGGACGCGGCATTGTCACCGATGCAATTACCACACCTGTGGTCAATACTTCTGCTTACTTCTTTAAGAAAACTGCTGAGCTAATTGATTTCAAGGTAATAATATATCATAATATATGATTTCTAGCTGTGAGCCAGCCTCACTTTTATTCATGATTTTTGCCGTAAATGCAAGTTGATTCGTAGTTTGTCCTTTTCTTCATTGGGGTTCTTGTAAAATCTAGTTTTGGATTTTACCACAAGAATTGATTGGGGGGCTAATGCCCAATATCATGTCATCTTTTTTGCATTTATTTTGTTTCTCTTCATGTATATGGGAAACTTGCTGGCCTTTTAATCTTCAATCGTATTGATGCTACTTGCAATCTATCTAACCCATTAGTATTTCCCTGATTCTGTGACAGGAAAAACGCCGTGCAAGTTTTGAGTATGGCCGATATGGGAATCCAACCACAGTTGTGGCGGAAGAGAAAATCAGGTTTTTTATTGTCCTCTAACTTCTGTTTTTGGTGTTATTGACACCCATCCAACAGGGTTAATTGAGAGTTATCTGACCTTTCCAATGATGCAGTGCTCTTGAGGGTGCTGAATCAACATTGATTATGGCCTCTGGGATGTGTGCAAGCACAGTTATGTTAATGGCATTGGTTCCAGCTGGAGGACACATTGTAACCACCACAGACTGCTACAGGAAGACCAGGATATTCATTGAGACTATTCTTCCCAGAATGGGAATCACGGTAATTGGTTCTACACTTTTATCCATTGTGCTGGCACATTGCGTACCTTCATGTTCATGGGCTTTCACAATTGTTTCTGAAAATCTTGTGCCGGGATTTTTCAAGTATTATCTTCCATTTCCATTGTGTCAGATGAAACTTCTTAATTAGAAATCAACATTTTGAATCATCTTACTTTGATGAAGACTCTTAACAATTTTTTGCATTTTTTATGACTTGTGTTCCATTTTCCAAATAGTATCATCCTTTTCCTTATTGTTATTGTTGAAAATGCAGGCTACAGTTATTGACCCAGCAGATGTAGAAGGCCTGAAGTCTGCACTTGAGAAGAATAAAGTCAGTATGCATATTTTCATTCATTGAGCTTTTCTGATGGTAATATTGATCGAAAATTGACTATCTGTATTGAGCTGTGATTTTGCCATTTTCTGCAGGTTTCTCTTTTCTTCACAGAGTCACCCACCAATCCTTTATTCAGATGTGTAGATATCAAGTTGGTCTCTGACCTTTGCCACAGTAAAGGAGCATTGGTCTGCATTGATGGCACTTTTGCAACACCTTTGAACCAGAAAGTTCTAGCCCTTGGAGCAGATTTGGTTTTGCACTCGGCTACCAAATTCATTGGAGGGCACAATGATGTGCGTAGTTCTAGAGTTGCCACATACTTAGTCACAGTAGCATGCAGAAATCTGTTGTTTTCTATTTGGCACTGATTTTTTGCTAATTTATTTTCAGGTCCTTGCTGGTTGCATTAGTGGCTCGCTGAAATTGATGACAGAAATTCGTAATTTGCATCACGTTCTTGGTGGTGCTCTCAACCCTGTGAGTTATATCACTAAGTTGTCTTGTAGGCTATGCACTTCCCAAAATATGCAAGAAATGCTAGATGTTCGTTTGAGAAGGTTTGCTAATGCTTAAGGCAAGAGAAGGGATGGGGGTGGGGGTGGGGTGGGATTGAGCAAAGATATGATTGATTGTCTGGGCCTTTGATTCAGCCTGTGTTTGGAAATTAGACAAGAAACTGAGAATGTGTGGAGTAAAATGAATGGGGCAAGACTGTTAACCAGCAGAATGTTAATTATTGAGAAGCCAAGAGTAAAGAGAGTGATTAGTTTCGTTGCATACAAATTTACAGTGTGTCAGTTTAATCGGTGCTAGTGTTGCATTTCTCCCTTTCCTTTTGGCTTTTCTGCTCCTCTAGTCTTACTTATAATTGTTGTGCGCTATTGATAGTTGTTATCTGTAGGAGTACTGATCATGGTGGTTTTCCTTCCTCTTTTATGTACAGAATGCTGCTTACCTGATTATCCGTGGCATGAAGACTCTACATCTTCGTGTAAAGCAACAAAACTCAACAGCGCAGAGGGTGGCCGAGATTTTAGAGGCACATCCTAAGGTACTTATTGGCACTTTGTTGTCTCTCATCTTAATTCTGATGAGAGAGCCTTCTATAATAATGTTTTCTGAAGTATTTCATACTGAGTTAACGAAAAGTATGAGTTGAGTGCTGCATCTTCTCTTATTCTTCTTGTTTTTCATCTTTTCTCCCTTTCTTGATTCTTCCAGCAATTGTCATTTCCTTTTTGCATTGTCTTAATTATTTTATTCTGTCGTTATGCTGTTTGCCTGATTATTTCAAAGATTTTTTCAAAGGAACAGGATTAAAAAGTAGCTGTTACTTGTTTCATGTTCGTTCTCTTTGGCAAGCTACTTTCTTTTGCGATAAATTAAATACAGCTGTAATTCTGATCTTTGATGGAAAATAGCTGGAATATTCAGATTTGGCATACCAAGTTTTTTTTCGAAGAATTTGATGATGCTCCTATCCTAATATAGTTATCGAGAACAAGTAGAAATTGGCCAATCTGCTCAAATGAGATCATGTGTATGTGTAATCAAGTAAAATGCCAATACTTATACCAGATTTTGTATTTAGTTCTCTGAGCTTAGTTTGGCACTTGTGTCTTTTAGACACTTGTGAAAGTAACAAAATATCTTTTACGGCTCTTGGCAATAGGCGTTTAGGGATGATGCCAGTTGTGAATTGTCCATCAATCTGTTCATCTTCTCCATTATGTAGAGGGCACGTGGAGAATCTCTGAGTATGGTTGGTGCAATTGGGATCATGAGGTGTGGCTAGTTATAGCTCCTGGCTGCTTGAATTTGAGCATTCACATAGGGAGTGTTGAATTGATGCGCATTAAAGTGCAGTCTGTTTTTGGGATAGCAACTCCGTACTTCACTTCATCTTTTGGATGTAGTACAATTGAGTTGCAGTTTGAGTTGTCTTCTATCTTTGATTTAAGTAGCATTTTTTTCATCCATTATGGAGGTTGAGATGATTAGATTTTGAATAGCTTTCTGTCATGTATTTCGCTGTTCAAGCATTTTTTTGGGGATCGGTGTCTTAGCGTTGGCATTTGCTTTCTAGAAGACAATATACTCATGGTCACATCTGCCATCAGTATTGAATTCTGAATCTCAGTATTCTAGATTATCCATACGCTGAAACGCTTGCTTAATACTCTTGTCAGGTGAAGCGTGTCTACTATCCAGGCTTGCCCAGTCATCCTGAACATCACATTGCCAAGAAACAAATGACAGGCTTTGGCGGTGTTGTTAGCTTTGAGGTGATTATTTAGTGTCTTACCTTTCCGTACCTGGTCATCAAGCCGTCTCATATTGGCTTTCCTGCACATGGCCTTATAATTGTTATTCAAATCTTGCAGATTGATGGAGACTTAACGACCACCATTAAGTTTGTGGATGCTCTGAAAATCCCTTACATCGCCCCATCATTTGGTGGCTGTGAGAGCATTGTGGATCAACCTGCCATTATGTCTTACTGGTATCCTACTGATTTCTCTCCTCTGTTATCTTCTGTCCCCTCTTCTTGAATTTTACTGTACTGAACCGTGATACAAATTCTGGTATGCAAAAAAAAAAAAGAAAAGGGAAAAGAAGTCTCATAGAGAATTCTGTGAAGTAGCGTGGCATGTAGACAACTATTATCCGCCGTACTGGTACTGGTACTCAATTCTGCTGCATCCGTTATGGAACAGGGACCTGAGCCAGGCAGAGAGGGTCAGCTATGGGATAAGCGACAGCTTGGTGAGGTTCAGCTTCGGGGTCGAAGACTTTGAAGATTTGAAGGCTGACGTTCTTCAGGCACTGGAGGCCATATAGTGGGCATGCACGCCTGCAACCGCGCTCTTTTTTTCTGTGTTTTTGTTTCTGTTTGGTGCTTCAATTGACTTTTGATCACCAGATATTTGTCTCTCGCTAATATCCTCTTTTGATGAAACTTGGCATAGCTATAGCCATTCTTTATATATGACTTCTGTTTCCGGCGCATGTTTCCCCTTAATCCTTTGTGTTTTTCATATAAAAGCTTCGCTGCTCCTTTTTTCTTCGTTGATTACCAAGGATATTGTATAAAAAAAATTAAGTAGCATTAGGTGCCAAAAAAAAACAAAAAAACGGAGCGTGAGTCTCCAATTCTCTTGAAAAACGAATAATTTTATAATTCATTTTTAAAAGGTGATCATTTATATCTCTTAAAATATTTAATCAATAATAAGTATTATTATTATTATTATTATTAATTTATGTTTAAATATTTTATGGACGAGGATAATATTTTCTTGAAAAGCGTGCTTGATGATTTAATGTTTGAAACCGTCGAGTAGGGCTCTGCATTCGTTGGGAATAGGTCCAGTAAACGCATTGAACCATTGACAATGGATTTGGAGGGGATGGCGCCAACCAAAATCTTTGCATCAAGTTGAGCAATAAATTTTAGAGAGGTTTCGGTTCCTCGCCAGCCCTTCCTTCAGTTTCCGCCCAGGTCGGGCTGAACCGAGTCCTACTGCATCTAGCTTGGCCCAGGTCGGAGTTAGAACGAAGCGAGGGAACGTCTGGTCCCCGACGCGCGGAACTCTAGCCGCAAGGGAAGAGTCGGATCCGGCGTTCCCCCTGACGCCAGATTCCGCGGGATGCCGCCCCTGGTATTTCTCTACCGAAAGCGCTCCACTACTCCATCCAAAACACCAAAGGGCGCGTCATCGATCCCCCCACCATTTCGTTAGTCAATCGTCGATATCGAAAGATAACCAACGCACTGCAAATTCCTCACGCCGTCGCTCCGTCAATTTGCGAATACCTCACGATTCCAGCGTTTACTCCGCCAACAAAAAAAAATATATTCTAAATATAATATTACATAATAAAAAAAGAAAAGAAAAAGGAGCGACGGCAGAAAGAGGAGCCAAAAGCGAAAGCACCCCCCCCATATCTTCTTTCCACTTTGAACATAATCCACCTTTGCATCCCCATCCGCATTCCCATCACCAGATTCGGTAGATTCCATTCCCTCTCTCTCTGTCTCTCTCTCTGTCTCTCTCTCCCCCCGCAAGCATTATTGTAAACTCCTCCTCTTCTCTCATCCTCTCCAGCACCCAACCAAAAGGGCCAGGGAGGCTGTCTCCTCTTCCATCCTTTTCCAATCCCGAGAACGACCCGACTTGCCTCGCGCCCCCCTTCTCTTTCCTATGAAATTTGGGAAGGAGTTCACGACCCATCTGGAGGAAACCCTGCCCGAGTGGAGGGACAAGTTCCTCTGCTACAAGCCCCTCAAGAAGCTCCTCAAGAGGTTCCCCTCCTCCGCCGCCCCCGCCGACTCGCTCCCCCCGCGCCCCGGCCGCGACCCGAACGGGGCGCCCCAACCGGGCGCCGGGCCCTTGGTGGACTCGCAGGAGTGGTTCGTCAGGATCTTGAACGAGGAGCTCGACAAGTTCAATGATTTCTACGTCGACAAAGAGGAGGAGTTCGTCATCCGCTTCCAGGTGTAGTATCAGGCTCGACCTTTTTTTTTTTATTATTATTAATTAATGTCGTGTGCGAGGCTTGTGATTTTGCTGTGGATATTCTGCTTTTGAATTGTGGGTTTTGTAGTTTTCGTGCTAACTTTGTGGCTAGAGTTCTTTTGTTTATTTGTTTGTTTTTGGGTCGAATGGTTTTGGCCTGGAGAACTCGTGTTGCGATGAATGGACAAATTGGGGTGGAATCTTGTGCCGATCACTTCGGAATAGTTCGTTATACAGTCGATTCTAGAGCTTCTTAAATTGACTTCAAGATGGTGGTGGAATTGCGCATGAAATAGTTCATGTGATGCTTGGAGTTGCATTGAAGAAGGGGATTGGGAAGTCAAGAAATTGTTTTGAGCGAGTCACAAGGTTTGATGTCATATTAGAGCTGAGCTTTATGCCTAAAGAGTGATTGGGTTGGGCTCTGTAGTCACTTTTAGTCACTAATTCAGTGAATGATTCTTTGTAAGAATGGGAGAAGTGACTGATTTTGTCTCCATAGTGAATTCTAGCGATGAAGAATTAGGGTGTGGATGTGTTGATAAGCTTCATTTCGTAAAAGGCTGTTGAAATCCTTTTACTGTACTTTGGCTTGACAACCAAGTTTTGCAATCTCATTTTCTTTAATTAGACATTTGAAGGTATTTACATTCCTTAAAATATGTTCACAATGAGTATTATGTTTGAGATTCCAAATGGGGATTTCCTTAGTCAGATAAGATGATGTTTGCTGAATTGTGGATGTCTTTGCTTCATGTCGAATTATAAGAGCAGTGGCTGATGGACATAATTGAAAAGCTCCTTCTTGAAGGGTATTGTCCTTCAGTGTAGAAAGAGCTGATCAAGGAAGTTTTTTTTTAGTACTTAATTTGGAGAATCTACATTCTTTATCTCGAGTAGTCCACATTATCATAGAAAGAGCAAGACAGTGATGGCCTTCATTGCCCTGGTTATCTTTGATCTCAAAGTGGACATACTGTACACAGTAGGGTGAAATTCTGGTTGTTGGACCTATTGTAATCATCATGCTTGCTTTTTCATCACTTCTGCTTTGCATCACTGCTTTCTGCTAGCTAAGCATTCTCTTTTGATTTGCCACAATTTAACATTTGCTTGTATCATTTAGAGAAGTATCATGGTTGTTATTGCTGATTCCTGCTTGTCATCTCCTGGCTGGTGTTGCATATCTAATTTAGTTCTCAAGTCATCTTTTAAAGCCTTTCTAAGTGCAATGTATTATTTTGTTGGCGGCAGGCCTTTGAAGTCTGATAATTTTTTTCTTTTTTTAATTGGAATCTCTTTTATTCTTTTGACTTGTATGTGAAAATTGGTATTAAGTGCAGGGCCATGCTGAAATTGGTAACTCGGTAAATGAGTTGTAAGGGTTGAGCTTCATGGATGATGTTATTGGGGCATTTGATGTCTTTTCAAGGAAGCATTGATCACTTGCTCATTTTTCGGGTCTTGCTTTTCCTTGTGGTCACCTTGCTGCAGGAACTGAAGGAAAGGATAGAGCGAGTTAAAGAAAAGAGCAGCAAAGCTGGGACTTCTACATCAGAATTTAGTGAACAAATGATGGAAATCCGTAAGGACTTTGTTACAATCCATGGAGAGATGGTGCTTTTGAAAAATTACAGCTCCCTTAATTTTGCAGGTACTTTTGCTTCTTATTTTGGGTTTCATTTGTAGATCTCTTTTAAATTGTCACCTGCTGACAAAACAGAGCTTCTTCTAGCTTGTAAAATCTTTTATGGATGCAGTGTGTTGGTTAGTGTGTTTTTATTGTCTACTGAAGTTTCAAGTCAAAAATCATTGCCTTCGTTTCTTTAGGCCTTGTTAAGATCTTGAAGAAATATGACAAAAGAACAGGCGGTGTATTGCGTCTGCCATACACTCAGCTTGCTCTCCATCAACCCTTTTTTACAACCGAATCACTCACAAGGCTAGTACGTGAATGTGAAGAGAATCTTGAACTCCTCTTCCCTCTGGAAGCGGAAGTTATTGAATCAAGCCCAGCTGCTGGCAACCCCTCAAACCAGCGGACGAATGACACTGCTGATGTCCTGACAGAGCCATCCTCGACACTTGGGGAGGAAGCCACGGACATTTATCGGAGCACCCTTGCTGCGATGAGAACGATTCAAGGCCTCAAGAGAGCGAGCTCTACCTACAATCCACTTTCCATTTCGTCCTTCTATAGACATGATGATGAAAGTAATGGCGCTGTGACCTCCGAAGACTCGGCCTCAAATTCCCCTTGCACAGTGCAGAAGGGGGAGGACACTGATGGGGAGGACGCAGATGGCTCCCTCTAATCTGGTGAAGTTACTTTATTTGATTTTGGAGAACTAATGGAGTTGAATAATCACGCTAATGTGAGCAGCGTGAAGAAGCTGACTGCAATCAATGTGAGTGAACGACAAGGCACTGTATAGTCCATAGGCACAGCTTCTGCACTTGATGTAATTGAGCTTCTTTAAGCACACTTTCTGGAGGGTTTGCTCTTGGTACGAGCCTTGTGCAATTTGCTTTGCATTAAATGTGGCTTTTGTTCTTGAAAATATGAAGCACAGGAAGTGGCCAGTGGTCGATTAGTTGACTGGTAAGTTTGTATCATTGTTTTGCTCATCAGGTGAATCAGGAAGCTTAAAGTCTCTGAGAAGTGAGAACTGCAGTATCCATCTCTTTTTTGACTGCTCGCACCACTGTTTTCATTTCTTAGTGGCGTTCTCTGTTCCCTTTTTTTGTGTCTTCTGCATATATCCGTGTTCTCTTCCTGGGATTGTGAAATGGGAAAGCAAAAGCTTGCTTGTTTGATATGAAAGAACTCAAATTAGCTGCTGTCCAGTTAGCAGCCAATGGCTGCTGCCGGGACATGCTGGTGTCATTGGATAAATTCTGTCACCAGGTTGACTCTGCAGGTCATTCATTCGCCATAGAGAAGAAGCGCATTGTTGGTTTTCACCTCTTTTCCATTTTTCTTTTCTCTCCTCTGGGTCAGTCTATGCTGGTTCGTTGCGTTAATTGTGCAAGGCGAGAGACCTAAATGATTGATTTTTCCATTCAATAATGCTACTTTCAGATTTCTTTGAATTTGATCGAGCTGTATGTAACTGTTTGAATCAAACTCCCAATGCTCATTAAACTGCTGTTTAGCATTGAGGTGAAAAGCAACCCAGAATTGGGTTGAAGCAATCAAGTATATTTTTCTCACTTTTGTTGATGTACATAAGTCATCTAGTTGCTGAAATGCTTTGTACATGGCAAAAATTTGTGAACGAACTGCAACAATGGAATGGTTTTTCATTTGCCAGGAGTAATGGATATCTGCGTTTCATTCTTCGATCTCATTGTGGTTTCAAGCAACCTCATCGTCTTAGTCATGATGGAAAGGAAGGGGTACCGACTTGAAGGCCCGGTACTTACCGACATTGTTCAAGTGCTCATTTTCCAACCTGGGGGACTCAAAGGAAAAGGGAATCACTGTCTCGTTACTTATGTATGAAAGCAAAATTCCTGAAGTCTCGAGGTGCATGGGACCGAAATGGAAGTATGCAAAAATGGTGCGAACAGTATCACTCTAGGATGGATACTGGTGTGATATTCACTGCTCATTGACACTGTCAATGAGCAGGCGTGAATGTATTTTTCTGATTCAAAGTACCAGGTAAGAGTAGGGGAAAAGAACACGGCATACCTGAAAAAATTCCAAATTCCACGGCGGATGATTTCTAAGATGGCGACGACCGCAGTCAAGGCCCTTTTGTGTAGGAAAGGCACCTCTGTGATGCGTAAGATGTTCTGCATCCATGCGAGTCTCAGTATGACATTTAGTACCTGCAGTTGCACATACGTTGAGCAGAGTTGATCCATCAAGCATGCTGTCCATAGCAGAAAATAAGAAGGGCAAAGAGCTTCCAGCATTCCGCCTTCAACCGCCTTCAACTTTTGTGCACGAACATCACCAAAGTTGCGCGGCACAAAATGCGCATTTGCTTACCATGGCTACGAAGTAAATGCTTCTGTTTGGAATCGCGAGTTTTTCTCTCAGCCAGGAGTTCTTAGCATTTTGCCTCAAGAGGCCCCAATCAATTACGAGATCCCAATATGTGTTGATGACCATTGCAGCCCCCGAGGTGGCTGCGGCGATGATCTTCCACATGATCCCCCCTTTCAATTCATGACTCGTTCTCGCAACAACCGCAACAATGGTTGAAAAGTACTTCAAGCCGTTGACCCCCTGCGTTTTGTCTTTCTCCTCGTACAGGCGCCGGAGGCACTAAAAACAAAGGAATGTCATGAGATTGTTGAGAAATGACATGACGGAACAAATACTATACCATCCATGCGAGTTTACCTGAAAAAAACGCATCCAATATGGAATAACTGCGACGATGAAGTAAAACAATTCAAAGAGTTTGCTTTCGTTACACTTATCCGTTCTTCTTCTGAAGTCTCCCCAACCATAGTAACAGATATAAAACTCCAGATTTCTTAAGGCCTGAACCTGAAAAGTAGTTGCAACAGGTCCAAGTTACATCCAAGGAAAACCTCGGTTCAAAGATCACCACAAGAATGACGGTGTACTGAGCTAATTCAGTTCTGTTAGTTCAGAAGACCTTCACCCAGTATCTAACAGAACACGGTCACTAGATGTTGTCTAGGAGAGAAACATGACCTCTAAATCATTAGAAAGGATCTTGCTGAAGTAGGCAATGGGAATTTTCAGAATCCAGCTATAGATGTGGAATAATATATCAAGAAGATCAGACCAACGAATAACAGGTCAATAAAAAAAAAACATGCACTTATTCTTTGATATTAGCCGTTCACAAAATCTGGTCATAGGCTCTACATTAATGCAAGCCAAAACCACTTTAAAATACACAGCTAGTAATGTAGAACTTCGTCGCAAGAAAAATGAGTGCTGCAAGACCATACCTGGCTGGTAAGTTGATCTGCCAAGAAGAAATCAGGTAGTGTTACCTGCAACATCAATATAGTGAAATGAGTATCACCTCATACTTCATGAAGGATATTATGCATGTGTGCTGGATTTGTCTTAAGTCAATGTGCTCACCTTGTAAAATGGAGCACATATACAATGAAAGGCACACCGAATCAGGAAGAAGCGGCTCGAACGGTAAATGATGTTGAAAGGGCAGAATGTAATGCAAATCACAACCTGTCGAGTGGAGTCCTTAGTCTCGTTAATTACCAAATCAAGCCTTCTCCTACTAACAAACTTATCCACTTTCAAAAGCATAAGTATAGACATTGGATGATTGGAGCAATTTCATTCAATCTTACCATGACCAACCCGAGTGGAACTAATTCTGTCAATGCCTTAAAGCTTTGTATTGTTGGGTCCATATCCATATCAAGATTAGATAGAATGCCGGCCATCATTAAAACTGAGAGCCCGGAACTAAGAAGGAGGACTTCCCGATAATCCAGTTCTGTCCCTTTTTTGAATCCAAATATAAAGGGATAATTGATCCGGTAGCGCCTCCAGAAGTATATGTCCGCAGCGTACATTACCATATGCAAGATAATGAATCCGAACAAGCTGCAAAAAGAAGGTATTCCGGAATCATGTATCGATCCATTTAACTCAATATGCCACCATACGTTTTCCCAATAGAAAAAACCTCTCTAAATTTCAGTAGTTCAAATGGTAATGAACTCAAAAGAGACATTTGAACTTGCCTATAAAGGGGAAACATAGTATTCATGTACTGGTCGCGCCCGGGACTTTTTAGGAGATCCCTTGCATGTAGAGCCACTATAATGCCCACCATAAGAGCCAATGAGAATCCAGTAAAGAAACCTACAAGCACCAGATAAACAGAAAAATGTACCCCCATGTACATAACTGATAAGAACTTAGGTAGAAAGAGGCAGTCGCAGTCTCACAAATTGAAAGAGCGTATTAGCCTTGTCTCGCACGTACAGAGAAAGACAGGATGGTTCATTAGTTGGAACTAATGAGGTTTCTTCTCGTAGAATGTTTACCTGAAAAGAATGTAATTCTATGCTTTTCTCTCTTAGCTGTTGGTCTTAGGGTTCTCATCCCTTTACGGTGGTTTCCATTAGCAAAATGCTTAATAAATGCAGCTTCAACTCTTTCCATAAGCCTTGAAACCTGGGGTTCAAAAGATGATCCAAAGTGTATCTATGATTGAGAAGGATGTCGATATTGAGAAAAAGTTGTATCACAGTCGCTAGTTACAACCTCATCAGAGCTGCCGAGGTACGAATCATCCACCATCTTTAAGTAAGACTTTGAAGCATTGTGATGAGTGATCTGCATCATTTGATATCAGCATAGCATAGTTGAGCATCGAAAGACCTTGAAGAAGATAGCTAGAACGATAGAGTTAATGTACCTTGTCGTACTTCTTCATTATTTTGTAGAATGCCAGTTGGTTCAAGAAGCTGTTAGGTTAACTAGCTTGTCATTATACTGAGAAAAGGAATACAGATGATCCTTGATTATGCTAAAATTGGCAAAGATTGGCCTTACCAGTAGCTCTTTAGAAGTTGAAGCTTTTGGTAGAATTCTGTGAAAGCTCCAGTCATCAATTCCTCATCTTTCCTCAGCTCTGCCTTGGTGAATGATACATCCGAGTTTGAACTCATCAGGATTTCCTTAGCAGCTAATACTGGACTTTGAGGTTGGACAGTGATCTTCACATGATCCTTGATACTAATCGGAGCTGGTCTGTGGTTAGAGCTATCAGCTTTTCTTCCGTTGGCCTCATGATCCGTAACTGCAGCTTTTGCGGTGCCATCATCTCTATTTTCCGGTTTATCGTTTTCCTCACTAGTCATCTCAACTTCTTGGATAACATCCATTCGTGTCCATTTTAGACAAAAAACAGAACGAATCATGAAATTGTTAGATTGAGATTTTCCTCACAAGGCCATAAGGGGAATCCATGTTAAGTCCTCCAATTTGCAAGGTTGAAGCGTCTTACACTAAGATCGCATCATTGTGGAGGCTAAATGTGAAATATGGTCATCTAGATGCCATATTATTTTTTCTTTGAATTTTTGCCGCTGGCAAAGATTAAAACAGATTCAACTCAATGATACTTGCACTGCAGCTTTCCAAAAATTTTCATCTGAAGAAAACGAATTTGGAACACCAGTTTGCTGGAGGCAAACTTAAACAAATACAGAAATCCAGACCGGCATTCGTGCTAGATGCCCTGATGATGACATTTTATTTTCTACTTGGTAGGTGAACAGACATATAAAGAAGATTCATACCTGGACAAGAAAAGCAGCAGGAAATTAACATGCACACAACCTTACCTGATCTTGTACTGTCGACAGAAACGGAGGCTGGGGATGGCGAGATACCAACAGCAGCGACGCTAGTGTTGGTCCCCGATAATCCCATGACCGGTTTCTCGACCCTGATGCGAAGAGTGATCAATGCGTTCATCTGCTTGCTCAGTTCATCTGCCTCGGCCACCACTTCCTCTACCTTCTTCTTATAAAAGCCCAAGACTTTGCTGAACTCGTCATCCAGCCTCCTGAAGAACAAGAGCTCATACTCGCCTCCCTCGTCAGACAACCTCAGAAACATGGTCTGGTACCTCCTGTGATCCGATCCCTCCTCTTGAACAGCACTGACTAGTATCACTTCTTCTTCTTCACTACTTTTCTGGGGAGAATTCCGGTCGTACTGATTCGATAGCCCGCTGAATGCTCGGTAGAGTGACGCCCTTCTCTCTAAAGGGCCCTGCGAAAAGGTTGTTGATGCTTCCGGGGATGGCAGTGAATTCAGCTGTCGATGGCGCTGGGCGTCCTTCAAGATCGACTTGAGATAGTTGTAATCCACGTAGGCGTCTTGCCATTCTTGCACCATTTGGGACACGAACTCTTTCCCAAACTTCATCTTATGCTTATAATAATACAGATGTTGCTTCCCGGTTTACTGCTTCTTCAGCCGAACATGAATGAAGCTGTAAAGAAGTCGTTGAACTGCAAAGTATTGATGAAGGAAAGTGTTCTTGGCCTTTAGTATATATGGAGAGGCTAGGCAAGACTCAAGAATGGAGAGAATCAATCAATATCAACGCGTGAGAACAAGAACAAGTCTCTCAGAAGAGTAATATGGGATTGGAAAGGTCCCCTTGCTTTGGATGTTTCTTCTCATGCCTTCAATTATAATCTCATTTTAAAGATTCCGGTTGTTGAGGGTAATGGCACAAATCAAAGAATTAAGATCAAACCAAATCACACAAGTGCTAAAGTCAAGGGATTTTAAATTCAATTTGATTGATTCTAACGGCTTGTAATCTCTTTTATAAATACATGTAATCTCTCGTAATCACAGTAAGATCAAGTGCTAAAGTTTGAGATTTGCTAGGATATTATGCCTAATGAACACTGTCAATTCTACGTAAAATGATGTTAGTCACTTACATCGTGCTTTGTATCTTATCTTCCTTTTACTTTCATTTTCACAGTTCGAGTGGCTTAGCCTCGAAATGCAATTGCCCTCTGCAGATTAGAACTCTGAGATCTTTCGCTTGCTGTTTAACTTCAATAACAACAACCATTTGAAAACAAACTTGGTTCTCGAGAAAAAGAATGCGACCTGCTTTCAATATTAGTTCTTACCTTACGATACCACTAATCTAATGTCATTAAATAGCATGGCCTGCGTATGGGCGAATGTCACTTTCCGGTCCCATGCATGGACAAACTCCCGAGATGATCGCTTGCATTAATCAAGTGATAATCAAATGGAGTGTCGCGTCGACAAGAGCAGCCAGTTGCTGCAGAATAATGGACCCGCTGCCGCGCTCACGAATACCTTTCTTTGTCTGGGGCCAACCATTGATGTTCAGCAGCGTACGAACGCTCAAAGAGAAACTGAGGACTTGAGTAAAATCTACATCATGCGCAGCGACATGATCATTGTTTTTTGAACCATTCAATTTCCTGCGAATTGTTCTATCACGTTGATGATATATATATACAAACGATTCTCTAGCTCCAGCCACCTTCACGGACCCTATGCTAACGAATTGTATTGACCCGCACGGATTTTCTGTTTTTGGCAACCCCGCGTGGAGGGGAAACATCGGAAGAGTCTCGGGTTCTCATTCGATGCATGAACCCACCCCGAAATCTAAACCATCTTATTGAACATATGAATACCTAGCGACAAAGGAGGTCGTGATCCACCACAGCCGCCGGCACCTAGTGGTAGCAATTGGTCGCCACACCACGCTAGAGTGCGCTTAGAGGTGGCGAAATGGGTCAGATCAGGTGTATGTTGGGTCCAGATCATGTCAAGTTGGGTAAGAGCCACGATAATTGTATTACATGAAAATGGGCTAAAATGAGTTAAATTGGTCAATTTGGATCGGACGATTTTCAACCCATTCAAGCCCAATTCAACGCACCTTTTGAAAGGCTTACATGGTGGACATTTTGTCGCCCGGGCAAGATCCACCACCTTTCGCCTCACCGCCACCTCCACGCCCCATCCGTTATCCCCATCCGTTATCTGACCACTAGACCCATCCATGCTGGTGTCTTTATTCCTCCGTGCGACACTCACCCATGTCTCTAAGTTGTTGTGCCATACAAAGTCCTAGCCCACAACCCAACCTGAGCACCCAAGCTCCCTCGTCAACTCGGTGAGCTAGTCCTTGAAGTCACCCATCTTCAGACAACATTTAAGGTGTAAATTTTATGAGATTTGCAGCCCAAGTAGGGTCGGGCATGGGTTGAGTTCGAGTTAACTTAGGCACTATAATTGTATTGTATAAAAATGCGTCATAATTGCCATTTTGGTTCAGATTTTGAATCAACCTATGCATCTAATGGGCCTAAAATGCACCAATCATTTGAACGATGAATTTTGAGTTAAGATGTCATGCAAATTTCACAATGACTAGACTCGAAATAAATACTTTCATAACACACCTGGAACATCGTAGGCTTAAAACTTGCCATTCAGGGTGGTTATCAATTGTCAGAATGCCTTTAACATGTACGAAAATGGTCGTTCCACGTTGCAACGTCTCGTCGTGATTAAGTGCGGGAGCGTGGGAAAATATAAGTGTGCAGTGCAAGGGCACACCTGAGGTCCTGAGGAACGCACGTCAGATCGTGACGGTCATTTGTTGTACGTTGCTTCTCGAATTTCGCTAAGCAACCAACGATAACAAGTAACAAACCCCGCTAAACTCTCTCGCCACCTTCAGAAAAGGGGCAAAAAAAAGAAAAAGAAAAACCAGTAGATCTCACATGAGGGAGTGTAGCTCGCACGCCTCCAAAAAATTCTTCACGTAAATCACCAGTCACCGAACCTGAAGTACGGGAAAAAAGGAAGGAAATTACGAGATGTCGAGGTTTGATGCGGTGTCGAGGATGGTGATGCTGGTGGTTTGCATGTTGAAGGTGGTGAATTGCATGCGGTTCGACGTCGAATCGGGCCACTCCAAATGCATAACAGAGGGCATCAAGATCAGTGCCATGACTGTTGGCAAGTACTCCCTCGTCAATCCTAACGAGGGCTATCCAATGCCGGACGATTACAAGCTCACCGTCAAGGTGCATGAAATCATACCCTTCACTTGATTTTTCCCATTTTCTTTGTACTTCGAGAAATTACACCTCCCTGGAAATGACTGGGGACAATATGGAAGTGCACAGCTCCCTGGCTGTTATCCGTTTGTCAATGAGGCTTTTTTCTGAGGACTGATGAGATGAATGTTGAGCGAGGGTTTTTTGTGTTTATAGGTGAACTCACCTCAGGGACACAACTATCATCACTCGGACCATGTTGACTCGGGTAACTTTGCGTTCACAGCAGGTGAAGGAGGCGACTTCTCGGCATGTTTCTACATGCCCGAGCTCAGGCCCCCCAGGACAATGGTGACAGATTTCGACTGGTGGACTGGCGTCACCGCCAAGGATTGGTCTAGCGTTGCTAAGAAGGGTACCATCGAAGTAAAGATAAATACTCAATTCTTCAAACTTCAGTTCTATGTTATTTACTGCTTTATTGACTGAGTAAGATTGTGTGCCCAATCATATGTTCATAATATCCCGGGATTTGCTATATTTGTGGGTTAATATCTCTCTCTCTCTACATTTTGGATTAGGCAATGGAAGTCGAGTTGAAGAAGCTGCTGGACAAGGTTGCATCCATTCACGATGAGTTGTTTTATCTTCGCGAGAGGTATGATAAGCGAAGCCGTCACACAATAGAGCATGCTCGAATTGGTGACTGCTTGTTGTCTGAATTAGACCAACATATCCTATTGGTTCCATCATCACAGAAGTCAAGCTCATGTTCAGGGTACATCTCAATGAAAACACAGCAAACTGCATTGAACTTCTTTCTTGTGCTAAATGGGTGAAGTCACTGAAAAACTTACGCCATGTACAAGCTCAACAGATGCTCTTCATTTCATGGCATGGCATTGAGTAATTACTTCATGCTTCAACATGAGACTACTTCTTTATCGCCTCACCCTGACGATTGGTACATGAAAGTACAACCCTTCGACATGCGCTTTGGTTGTGTTTTACAGAGAGGAAGAGATGCAAAAGCTTAACCGGTCGACCAACTCCAAGATGGGCACCTTCAGTTTCCTCTCGCTCCTGATTTGCTTGTCTGTGGTGGGTCTGCAATTCTGGCATCTCAAGTCATTCTTTGAGAGGAAGAAGCTCCTTTAGGCCTAATTTTTATACTCAAAAACCCCTCATTCAAGGCACTGTCGCATGCAGCCGGTCACGGGCTTCCAAATCGCTAGCAACAGTGGCGCTTTGTGCCGTCGCATGCAGCCGGTCACGCACGTAGGTGAGGAGATTTGGTACGGGCCTCCCATACACCAATTCGAACAGAGTTTTACAAGTGGTGGTGTGTGGTAATATTGTAGCAAAACTCCGCCCATGGCAACCAATGTACCCAGCGTTTCGGACAATCTCCGATAAAGCATCTCAAATACATTTCAAGAACCCGGTTGACCACATCGGTTTGTCCATCCGTTTGTGGGTGGTAGGCCGAACCCATTTTGAATTTAGTCCCTTGTAATTCAAATAATTCCTGCCAAAAGGCGCTTGTGAAAGTGGGGTCCCAGTCACAAACAATGGATTTATGCATCCCATGGAGCCGGAAGATATTTTCAAAAAATGCCCTTACCACCGTTAAGACTATGTAGGAGTGGCTAAGTGCGGTGAAGTGGGCTATCTTTGATAAACGGTCAACGACAACGAATATAAAATTCTTACCGTAGGAAGCCAGTAATCCCTCTATGAAGTCCATTGAAATGTCCTCTCTAATTTGCTTCGGAATCGGTAATGGGTGGAGCAATCCCGCGGGCTTGCAATGCTCCGCTTTATTTCATTGGCAAACTTCACAATTTCGGATGCATTCCTCAATGTTGCTCTCATGCCTTTGCAAAAGAAATTCGACTTGAGATGTTGGAGGGTTTTGTGGAATGCCTCATGCCCGGTGTCATGTGTCTCTTTAGTGATGATGGTAATTGAGTCCGAGTCTTGTCCGACATAAATTCGTCCTTGTAAAATAGCATGCCGTCTTTATTTTCTCACGGACCAATTATTTCCCCTGATCGAAGCAGCTAGCGCAGCCTCTGTAACTCGGCCAGCCGTCCATTCTTCTCTTTGATTGTGTCTAGCCATTGCGAAATTGGTTCAATAATGCTACTTTCAGATTTCTTTGAATTTGATTGAGCAATTGTAATAAGAGTGCGTAATCTGTTTGAATCCAACTCCTAGTCTTGTTGGATTAGTAGATGTTGCAAGGAAAACAGCATGAGTTTTCTTTTAACGCGAACATTATCCAATGCTCATTAAACTGCCGTTTAGCATCGAGGTGAGAAGCAACCCCGTGTTGGGTCGAAGCAATCAAGTACTCTATGATGTATTTTCTCACGTTTGTTGATGTACATAAATGGGAAAATGTCACAAATGGTCCATGAAGTTTTATGTAATGTTCAATTTCATCCCTATACTTTTGATTGGCTCAATTTGGTCCTTGAATTATCGATAAATGTCCGATCTAGTCCATGACTATTTAAAAATTGGTTAATTTCGTCCTTCCCTTAACTTTTCGTTAGTTAAAGTTAACGGAATTGGGGTATTTTGGTCTTTTTATCTTTTTAATATTTTTATCTTTTTTGTTTCTTCTTCTTCTCTCTTCCCTCCGCTGGCCCGCCGGCCATGGCGGAGGTGGCGTAGGGAAGTTGGCGTTAGCGAGGGTTGCCCTCCCTTGCCAGATCTGGCAAGGGCACCCTTGCCCGAGTTTGGCAAGGGTCTAGTGAGGGTTGCCCTTGTCGGCGTCGAGCAAGGGTGCCCTCGCTGAGTTGCTCGGTTTGCAGGTCACAGGGGAGCGCAAGGCTTGGCACAGAGGATTGAGGAGATCGTGGTGGTGCTGACGGAGGGAGGCCGAGGTTTGAAGCAGGTGCAAGGGGATTGGGTGCTGGCGTCACTGGAGTTGTGGTGAGAAGAGAAGAGGGAGGTCGAGGAAGTACAAACTTGGTGGAGGAGCCATGCGGTCGACGTCCTCATCTCGTGGCCTCGTGCGGCAGGGCTCGGCGAGCTACGGCAGGGGGAGGCGTCGAGGTCCCTCCGGTGGAATTTTGCATGTCCCTCCCGTGGGCCAGCGAGGGTGGTCCTAGCCTACCAGTTCCGCCATAGCTGGCGGAGGGAAGAGAGAAGAAGAAGAAGAAAAAAAGGAAAACAGTAACGGAAGGACTAAATTGAACATTTATTAATAGTTCATGGACCAAATTGAGCCAATCAAAAGTATAGGTACGGAATTAAACATTACATAAAACTTCAGGGATCAATTGTGACATTTTCCCTATATAAATCATCTAGTTGTTGAAATGCTTTGTAAATGGCAAAAATTGGTGAAAGAACTGTGATAGGTAATAATGATTTTCATTTGCCAGGAGTAATGGATATCCGCATTTTGTTCTTTGATCTCGATGCGGTTTCAAGCACCCTCGTCGTCTTAGTCATGGTTGAAAGGAAGGGGTACCGATTTGAAGGCCCGGTACTTGCCGACATTGTTCAAGTGCTCATTTTCCAACCTGGGGGATTCAAAGGAAAAGGGAATCACTGTCTTGTTACTTATGTACGAAAGCAAAATTCCTGAAGTCTCGAGGTGCAGGGGACCGAAATGGAAGTCCTCAAAGATGGCACGAACAGTATTCACTCTAGGATGAATATTGGTGCGATATTCACTGCTCATTGACCGGCAGTGTCAATCAATGAGCAGGCGTGAACGTACTCCTCTGCTTCAAAGTACTAAGGTAAGTATAGGGAAAATGAACAGGGCAAACCTGAAAAAATTCCAAATTCCACGGCGGATGATTTCTAAGGTAGCAACAATCGCAGTCAAGGCTGTTTTATGTAGGAAAGGCGCCTCTCTGAAGCCTAAGATATTCTGCATCCACGCAAGTCTCAGTATAACATTCAGTACCTGCAGATGCACATAAGTTGAGCAGAGTTGTTCCATAAAGCATGCTGTCCGTAGCAGAAATTAAGAAGGGCAAAGAGCTTTCGGCATTCCGCCTTCAACTTTTCTGCATAAACATCACCAAAGTTGCGTAGCACAAAATGCGCATTTGCTTACCATGGCTACAAAGTAAATGCTTCTGTTTGGAATCGCGAGTTTATCTCTCAGCCAGGAGTTCTTGGCATTTCGCCTCAGGAGGCCCCAATCCATGACGAGATCCCAATACGTGTTGATGACCATCGCAACCCCCGAGCTAGCTGCGGCAATGATCTTCCACGTGACCCCCCCTCTCAATTCATGACTCGTTCTCGCAACAACCGCAACAATGGTTGAAAAGTACTTCACGCCGTTGACCCCCTGCGTTTTGTCTTTCTCCTCGTACAGGCGCCGGAGGCACTAAAAACAAAGGAATGTCATGAGATTGTTGAGAACTAACATGACCGAACAAATACTATACCATCCATGTGAGTTTACCTGAAAAAAACGCATCCAATATGGAATAACTGCGACGATGAAGTAAAACACTTCAAAGACTTTGCTTTCCTTACACTTATCTGTTCTTCTTCTGAAGTCTCCCCAACCATAGTAACAGATATAAAACTCCAGACTTCTGAAGGCCTGAACCTGAAAAGTAGTTGCAACAGGTCCAAGTTACAGCTAATTCAGTTTTGTTAGTTCAGAAGACCTTCAACCAGTATCTAACAGAACACGGTCACTAGATGTTGTCCAGAAGAGAAACATGACCCCTAAATCATTAGAAAGGATTTTGCTGAAGTAGGCAATGAGCAATTTTCAGAATCCAGCTATAGATGTCGAATAATACGTCATGAAGATCAGACCAATGGATAACAGGTCAAAAAAAAAAAAAAACATGCACTTATTCTTTGATATTAGCCGATTCACAAAATCTGGTCACAGGCTCTACACTAACGCAAGCTGAAACCACTTTGAAATACACAGCTAGTAATGTAGAACTTTGTCACAAGAAAAATGAGTGCTGCAAGACCATACCTGGCTGGTAAGTTGATCTGCCAAGAAGAAATCAGGTAGTGTTACCTGCAACATCAATATAGTGAAATGAGGATCACCTCATACTTCATGAAGGTTATGTATGTGTGCCAGATTTGTCTTAAGTCAATGTGCTCACCTTGTAAAATGGAGCACATATACAATGAAAGGCACACCGAATCAGGAAGAAGCGGCTCGAACGGTAAATGATGTTGAAAGGACAGAATGTAATGCAAATCACAACCTGTCAAGTGGAGTCCTTCGTCTCGTTAATTACCAAACTAAGCCTTCTCCTACTGACAAACTTATCCACTTTCAAATGCATAAGTATAGACAATGGATGATTGGAGCAATTTCATTCAATCTTACCACGACCAACCCGAGCGGAACTAATTCTGTCAATGCCTTATAGCTTTTTGTTTTTGGGTCCATATCCATGTCAAGATTAGACACAATGCCGGCCATCATTAAAACTGAGAACCCGGAACTAAGGAGGAGGACTTCCCGGTAACCCAGTTCTGTCCCTTTTTTGAATCCAAATATAAAGGAATAATTGATCCGATAGCGCCTCCAGAAGTATATGTCTGCAGCGTACATTACCATATGCAAGATAATGAATCCGAACAAGCTGCAAAAAGAAGGTATTCCGGAATGATTCATTGCTCCATTTAACTCAATATGCCACCATACGTTTTCCCAATAGAAAAAACCTCTCTAAATTTCCGTAGTTCAAATGGTAATGAACTCAAAAGAGACATTTGAACTTGCCTATAAAGGGGAAACATAGTATTCATGTACTGGTGGCGCCCAGGACTTTTTAGGAGATCTCTTGCGTGTAGAGCCACTATAATGCCCACTATAAGAGCCAATGCGCATCCTGTAAAGAAACCTACAAGCACCAGATAAACAGAAAAATGTACCCCGATGTACATAACTGATAAGAACTTACGTAGAAAGAGGCAGTCGCAGTCTCTCAAATTGAAAGAGCTTATTAGCCTTGTCTCACACGTACAGAGAAAGACAGTATAGGATGGTTCATTATTTGGAACTGACGAGGTTTCTTCTTGGAGAATGTTTACCTGAAAAGAATGTAATTCTATGCTTTTCTCTCTTAGCTGTTGGTCTTAGGGTTCTCATCCCTTTACGGCGGTTTCCATTAGCAAAATGCTTAATAAATGCAGCTTCAACTCTTCCCATAAGCCTTGAAACCTGGGGTTCAAAAGACGATCCAAAGTGTATCTATTATTGAGAAGGATGTCGATATTGAGAAAAAGTTTAGTATCTCAGTCGCTAGTTACAACCTCATCAGAGCTGCCGAGGTACGAATCATCCACCATCTTTAAGTAAGACTTTGAAGCATTGCGATGAGTGATCTGCGTCATTTGATATCAGCATAGCATAGTTGAACATCGAAAGACCTTGAAGAAGATAGCTAGAATGATAGAGTTAATGTACCTTGTCGTACTTCTTCATTATTTTGGAGAATGCCAGTTGGTTCAAGAAGCTGTTAGGTTAACTAGCTTGTCATTATAATGAGAAAAGGAATACAGATGATCCTCGATTATGCTAAAATTGGTGATGATTGGCCTTACCAGTAGCTCTTTAGAAGTTGAAGCTTTTGGTAGAATTCCATAAAAGCTCTCGTCATCAATTCCTCAGCTTTCCTCAGCTCTGCCTTGGTGACCGACACATCCGAGTTTGAACTCCTCAGGATTTCCTTAGCAGCTAATACTGGACTTTGAGGTTGAACAGTGATCTTCACATGATCCTTGATACTAATCGGAGCTGGTCTGTAGTTAGAGCTATCGGCATTTCTTCCATTGGCCTCATGATCCGTATCTGCAGCTTTCGCGGTGCCATCATCTCTATCTTCTGGTTTATGGTTTTCCTCACTAGTCATCTCAACTTCTTGGATAACATCCATTCGTGTCCCTCCTAGACAAACAACAGAACGAATCATGAAATTGTTAGATTGAGGTTTTCCTCACAAGGCCGTAAGGGGAATCCATGTTAAGTCCTCCAATTTGCAAGGTCGAAGCGTCTTACACTAAAATCACATCATCGCAGAGGCTAAATGTGGAATGCGGTCATGTAGATGCCATATTATTTTTTTTCCGAATTTTCGCCATTGGCCAATATTCAAACAAATTCAATTTAATGATACTTGCACTGCAGCTTTCCAAAAATTTTTATCTGAAGAAAACGAATTTGGAGCACCGATTTGCTGGAGGCAAACTTAAACAAATACAGAAATCAAGACTGGCATTTGTGCTAGATGCCCTGATGATGACATTTTATTTTCTACTTGGTAGGTGAACAGACATATAAAGAAGTTTCATACCAGGACAAGAAAAGCAGCTGAAAGTCAACGTGCACACAACCTTACCTGATGCGGTAATGTCGACAGAAACGGAGGCTGGGGATGGCGAGATACCAACGGCAGCGATGCTAGTGTTGTTCCCCAATAATCCCATGACCGGTTTCTCAACCTTGATGCGAAGAGTGATCAATGCATTCATCTGCTTGCTCAGTTCATCTGCCTCGGACACCACTTCCTCTACCTTCTTCTTATAAAAGCCCAGGACTTTGTTGAACTCGTCATCCAGCCTCCTGAAGAACAAGAGCTCATACTCGCCTCCCTCGTCGGACAACCTCAGAAATATGGTCTGGTACCTCCCGTAATCCAATCCCTCCTCTTGAACAGCACTGACTAGTATCACTTCTTCTTCTTCACTACTTTTCCGGGGAGAATTCCGGGCATACCGATTCGATAGCCCGCTGAATGCTCGGTAGAGCGACCCCCTTCTCTTTAAAGGGCCCTGCGAAGAGGTCGTTGATGCTCCCGGGGATGGTCGTGAATTCAGCTGTCGATGGCGCTGGGCGTCCTTCAGGATCGACTTGAGAAAGTTGTAATCCATGTAGGCGTCTTGCCATTCTTGCACCATTTGGGACACGAACTCTTTCCCAAACTTCATCTTATGCTTATAATAATACAGATGTTGCTTCCCGGTGTACTGCTTCAGTCGAACATAAATGAAGCGGTAAAGAAGTTGTTGAACTGCAAAGTATTGATGAAGGGAAAGCGTTCTTGGCCCTTACTATATATGGAGAGGCTAGGCAAGACTCAAGAAAGGAGAGCGTGAACCAATGTCAACTCTCAGAAGAATAATATGAGATTGGAAAGGTTCCTCTTTCTTCGAATGTTCCTTCTCATGCCTTCAACTATAATTTCATTTTAACGGTTCCACTACACGTATTGATGATGTATAGTCAGAGAGGGAGGGGGAGAGAGAGAGAGAGAGTGGTTACAAGCGAAAGTTGGTCTGGGGCATGTTACCTGGGTGTCCCTACCTTACAGTCACGGCTGATAACAAGTTGAGATACAATAGAAAGTCTGGTAAAAATGATGTTCGCCGCTTACATCGTGCTTTGTATCTCATTTTCCTTTACTTTCGTTTCCGCAATCGGGCAATGCAGATTCGAACTCAGATCTTTCGCTTGCTGTCTTGAGAATATATTACTTTTTGGTAATCAAATCAAGCAGCCAGGCACGTGCCCGTCTGCAGCCTTTGCACTGTCCCCCCTTAAACAAAAGAAAAAAGAAGGCCTATCCATCTTCCTTCCACATCCCGAAATTACCCTTCCAGCACGACCCTTTTCGCCGGATTGCCCCTCCGTCGTCTTTACATTTTGGATCCGGCTGCTGATCTTTTCGGGGCGGGTGGGCCAAAGGCCACTGTTCCTGACCAACGAGGATGTAGTATGCTCCCAACTCATGTCATTTCGTTTGTCAAATCTTCATGGGCGAGCCCCCAAAAAAAAGAAAATTTCCCAATCCCCCGTCCGGCTTATGATCTTCATCTATACTAGTAAAATACTCGTACTTTTACTTCGATAACAACAACCATTTGAGAACATACTTGGTTCTCGAGAAAAAGAAGGCGACCCACTTTCAATATTACTTCTTACCTCACTATATCACTCTCCTAGAGAAAAATATCACGTTTCTAAAAAATATTTTCTAATATGTCATTTTCTAACTTTAGTTTTTGCGTTAAGCTAAAACTTGAAATTTAAGTGGACAACATTTTTCACTATTCATTATCTAATTTGATTTTTTGGGAAAAATTACCCAAAAAAATAAATTTTAATATTTTTAATTGACCAAAAAAATTATTTAAATTTATATATATTTTTTTAAAAACTGATTTTTAGTTATTTTTATTTTTAAAAATCTTATTTTTGTTATCTTTAATTTTTCTTTTTTGCTTTTTTTTTCCCTTTTTCTTTTCCTTCCTCCTTCTTCCTCCTCCTTCCTCCGCCACTGCGTCCCTTGATGATGGACGGTTGCCGGTAGCCAACCAAGATGTAGTCGCCAAATTTGGCGAGCTTGAGGCTCGCTTGGATCGGGTGAGCCATGAGCTCATCGACCCGATCCAAGTGAGCCCGAGCTTCACCGAGGCCGGTGAACTCAAGGCTAGATCAATCTAAGGGAGCTTGCGACTTGCTCGATCCAATGAGCTCAAGCCTCGCCTTCGCCGGATCTGGCCTTGGGTGAGACTATAGTTGGCCTATGGCAGATCGTCAGCCGCCGCCATGGCTAGTGACCGGCCAAGGAAGAAGAAAAAGAAAAAGAAAAAAAATTATAAGCTCAATTTTAAAAATAAAAAGGAAAAAAATAAAAACTAAAACATAAAACATAAAAGGAAAATGTGAGGTGGTAGAAGTTATGGAAAATATTTTTCAATTTTCAAAATTGAAAAATACTTTCTCCACTTTTGAAGTTGTTTTTTTCAATGATAGAAAATATTTTCCTTGTTTAGTTTATTTTCTGTGAAACAAACGTCGAAAAATATTTTTTATTTTTCGTAAAATGAACATAGCCTTGATATCATTAAATAGCATGGCCTGCGAATGGGCAAATGTCGCTTTTCGGTCCCAATGCATGGACAAACCCCAGAGATATTTTGCATGCATTAGCTGAGTGATAATCGAATGGGGTGTCGCGTCGACAAGGGCAGCCAGTTGCCGCAGAACAATCGATCCGTTGTCGTGCTCACGAGTGCTTTTCTTCGTCTGGGGCCAACCATTGACGCTCAGCAGCAAATGAACGCTCAAAAAGAAACTGAAGACCGAGTAAAATCTGCCTCATGCGCGGCCGACATGGTCTTGTCTTTTGACCCATTCATGCAGATTGTTCTATCACATTGATGATAAGTGACTGGTCATATATATGTACACAAACGATTCTCCAGCTCCAGCCGCATCTGCGGACCTTATGCTAACGAATTATATTGACCCGCACGGATTTTCTGTTTCTGGCAACCCCGGTGGAGGAGAAACATCGGAAGACTCCTCGGGTTCTCATTCGATGCATAGCCCCACTCCGGAACCCGAACCATCTTATTGAACATATGAATGCCTAGCGAAAAAGGAGTTCGTGACCCGCCATAGCCGCCGGCACCCAATGGTAGGAATCCGTCTTTGCACCACGTTGGAGTGCACTCAGAGGTGGTGAAATGGGTCAGATCAGGTATATGTTAAATCTATCGGGTTAAGATGAGTAAGAGCTGTAATAATTATATTACATGAAAATGGGTTAACATGTGTTAAATTGGTCAATTTGGATTGGACCGTTTTCAACTTATTTAAACCCAATTCAACTCACCCTTTTGAAAGGCTTACATGGAGGACACTTTGTTGCCCAGGCAAGACCCACCACCTTTTGTGTCAATGCCACCTCCACGCCCCCTCCGTAATCCAACCACTGGACCCATCCCTGCAAGTGTTTTTGTTTGTCAATGCGACACTCACCCATGTCCCACATGAAGTCCTAGCCCACGACCTAACCTGAGAACCCAAGCTCCTCGTCGACTCAGCAAGCTAATCCATGGAGTGGCTCATTCTTTAAACAATTTAATGTAAAATTGTATAAGATTTGGAGATTGGGTTGGGTGAGGAATGTGTTGAGTTCAAGTTAACTCAGACACTATAATTGTATTGTATAAAAATGCATCATCATGGGCCACTTTGGTTCGGATTTTGAATCAATCTATGCATTTGACAGGCCTAGAGTGCACCAATCATTTAAGCAATGGATCTTCAGTTAGGGCATCACGTAAATTTCACAATAATCAGGCTTGAAATAGGCGCTTTTATAATACACCTGGAACATCATTCAGACTTAAAACTTACTATACATCGTCGTTATTAAGTGTCAGAATCTCTTGACATATACGAAAATGGATGTTCCACGTTACAACGTCTCGTCGTGATTAAGTGCAGGAGCCTGGGAAAATATAAGTATGAGGTGCAAGGGTACACCCGAGGAACGCACGTCAGATCGTGACAGTCATTCGTTGTACGTTGCTTCTCAAATTTCGCTGAACGACCAACGATGACAAGTAACAACCCCGCTAAACTCTCTCGCCACCTTCAGAAATGGGGCGAAAAAAAAACAGTAGATCTTACGTCTGAGTGAGTGTAGCTCGCACGCCTCCAAAAAAGTCTTCACGTAAATCACCAGTCACCGAACCTGAAGTGAGGGGAAAGCAGGGAAAAAAGGAAGGAAATCACGGCATGTCGAGGTTTGATTCGGCGTCAAGGGAAGTGATGCTGGTGGTTTGCATGTGGAAGGTGGTGAATTGCATGCGGTTCGACATCGAATCGGGCCACTCCAAATGCATAACAGAGGACATCAAGATCAGTGCCATGACTGTTGGCAAGTACTCCCTCGTCAATCCTAACGAGGGCTATCCAATGCCTGACGATTACAAGCTCACCGTCAAGGTGCATGAAATCATACCCCTCACTTGATTTTTCCCATTTTCTTTGTACGTCGAGAAATTACACCTCCCTGGAAATGATTGGGGACAATATGGAAGTGCACAGCTCCCTGGCTGTTATCCGTTTGTCAATGAGACTTTTTTCTGAGGACTGATGAGATGAATGCTGAGCGAGGGGTTTTTGAGTTTATAGGTGAACTCACCTCAGGGACACAACTATCATCACTCGCACCATGTCGACTCCGATAACTTTGCATTCACAGCAGGTGAAGGAGGAGACTTCTCGGCATGTTTCTATATGCCTGAGCTCAGGCCCCCGAGGACAATGGTGATAGATTTCGACTGGCGGACTGGCGTTGCCGCCAAGGACTGGTCTAGCGTTGCTAAGAAGGGTACTGTTGGAAATATATCTTGAAGATTCTGATTCTTTAGATTATATTTTAGTCAATCGTGAATTAGTTTTGGTAAATAGGAAAATAGTGATTCCTTCGTTATTTTTTTCCTGTTTTATTCTTTTGTCTCTTACACTATAAATGTATCAATGTAAATGCATACAAATTAATAGAGAGAAAGCATTTTCCAAATCTCCATTATACTTTCTGTCAAGTACCATAGAAGTAAAGATAGATACTCAATTCTTAAAACTTCAGTTCAATGTTATTTACTGCTTTATCGACTGACTAAGATTGTGCGTAAGCTTGTGTGCCCAATCATATGTTCATAATATCCTGGGATTTGCTATATTTGTGGGTTAATCTCTCTCTCTCTCTCTCTCTCTCTCTCTCTCTCTCTCTCTCTCTCTCTCTCTCTCTCTCTCTCTCCACATTTTGGATTAGGCAATGGAAGTCGAGTTGAAGAAGCTGCTGGACAAGGTCGCATCCATTCACGATGAGATGTTTTATCTTCGCGAGAGGTATGATAAGCGAAGCCGTCACACAATAGAGCATGCTCGAATCGGTGACCGCTTTTTGTCACACTACTGAATTAGACCAACATATCCTATTGGTTCCATCGTCACAGAAGTCAAGCTCATGCTCAGGGTACATGTGAATGAAATCACAGCGAATTTTATTGAACTTCTTTCTTGTACTAAATGGATGAAGTCACTAAAAATCTTCCGCCATGTACAAGCTCAAGAGATGCTCTTCATTTCATGGCATGGCATTGAGTACTTACTTCATACTTCGACAAGAGACTACTTCTCTATCACCACACCCTGACAATCGGTACATGATAGTAAAACCCTTCGACATGCGCTCTAGTTGTGTTCTACAGGGAGGAAGAGATGCAAAAGCTTAACCGGTCGACCAACTCCAAGATGGGCACCTTCAGTTTCCTCTCGCTCCCGATTTGCTTGTCCGTGGCGGGTCTGCAATTCTGGCATTTCAAGTCATTCTTTGAGAGGAAGAAACTCCTTTAGGCCTCCATTTTTATACTCGAAAACCCCTCATTTGAGGCACTGTCGCATGCTATTACAGTTTTTGCCATTCCCTTTTGCACCTACTTTATGCAAGATTTGAACGGAGTAATTAATCTTCAATGACCTCGCTTTCAGTCAGACCATGATTATGGATCTTTAACAATGTTTGTAGCTTTTGTGTTACCGATCGAGCATCTCTGCTTAGCATCTTCCGGCGGTTATTGATCACCTTGGGTTTAGGTGATTGCTTGTTCCTCAGTTAGTAAAACATAACACTAGCCAAATTGAGTGGTGGCGTTAGTGTTACTACTTACGAACACGTTCTTTATTTTCTATATGAGAAGCAAAGTCATTCGTTGTTAAGCTTTCAAACTCGGGAGTGTCCTTTTCGTGTAATTTCAATGTTTTTAGTTTGTCCTGCGATTCTTCCCGAGATCATGTCGTGCCTGCGCTGGACTTCCAAGAGGAATCGAGAGGATCAATGAACACACTTCGCATGAAGAAGGAACGACCCTCGGTCTGCTTCCAGTTAGCAGCCATTGGCCGCTGCCCAGATATGCTGATGTCATTGGATGTACTTTCTGTCACCAGCTTGACTCTGTACGTTCCTTATGTGCCATAGAGAAGAAGTACATTGTTGGTTTTTAACTATTTCCCATTTTTCTTATCTCTCTTCTCAGTTTCAGTGGATCCTAGTTCGTTACTTTAATTGTGCAAAGCGAGAGACCTAAATGATCGATTTTTTTCCTTTCAATCGCGCTACTTTCAAATTGCTTTGAACCTGATCGAGCAATTCTAATACATGCATATAATCCATATCAATGGAACTTCAAGTTCCTTTGGGTTAGTGAATGTTGCAAGGAAAAAGAAAGAGTTTTCTATTAACACCAACTTTATCTAATACTTCAATAAGTATTTTTCTCCCTTTTGTTGATATGCAAAATTCATGTCCGCCGGTGCTTCGCTTGACTAATTATCCTTCTATTCGCTGAAATGCTTTGGACATGGCAAAAATTGGTGAAAGAACTCTGGCAAAGTTTGGTTTTTCACACGCCAGGAGTAACGGACATCCTTGTTCCATTCTTCCATCTCGATGTGGTTTTGAGCACCCTCGTCGTCTTAGTCATGGTTGAAAGGAAGGGGTACTGACTTGAAGGCCCGGTACTTGCCGACATTATTCAAGTGCTCATTTTCCAACCTGGCAATTTGATGATGCATAATTTCGATTGGATGCCCCTTGGAATATTCTTGAAGTGGGGTTATGTCCGAAGAGGACTTTGGAATTAATATGATTGGAATCATTGAGACTAAAAAGTATCTAACTTTAATTTTCAAAATGAAAGATTTGGGTGAAACAGATACTATCTTAAGTATTAAATTAAAAAAAAAAATAGTGGGGGTTATTTTTTGAGCTAAAGTGAGTACATGGAGAAGATGTTGTATAGATTTAAACATCTTGTTTTCAAATATATAAGTACTCCATTTGATTCCTGGTGGAGAGTTTTTAATGTGAGTGTTATGGGTCTTTAATGTATGCAATGCATTATATTAGACCTAATATTGTTTATTATGTGTGCAAGTTAAGTAGATATACTAGTAATCCAAATATAGAACATTGAAAGGCCATTATTAGAATTTTTTATTATTTGTTCTATAATAATTATTCGGCTGTATTAGAAGGATTTACCGATACTAGTTTGGATTACAAGTGTGAAAGATGAAACTTCTGGATGGATTTTCACATTACGTGAATGTGTTATTTCTTGGGCGAGCAAGAAACAAATGTACATAACTTACTCGATGATAGAATCTGAATTCATTGCTTTAGCGGGAACTGGGAACAAGACCAAATAGATTATGAATTTGTTGTTGGATATCAAATTATGGCTTAGTCCTTTGCCTCCTATTTCTATCCACTATGATAGTCAGGCTACTTTGGCAAGAGTCTATAGTAGCACCTATAATGATAGTTCTAGATATATTAGTCTAAGACATGAATATGTGAGATAATTTATTAAAGATGGTACCATAATAATTGTCTATATGAGGTCAAGTAATAATATTGCCGATCCTTTGACGAAGGCTTTACCAAGAGACATGGTGATAATGACCTCACAAGAAATGGGGCTGAAACCCTTTAATCGAAATCACCAATAATAGTAACTCGACCTTTTTCTAGAACATCACTAGTTACAAGGTTTAATGGATAATAACAAGTTATTGAATGTGATTGTTTGATACTGACGTAGTCCTAATATGAGAAGTCAATATCGTTTATTACGTATTGTAGGTTGGATTGAACTTTTAATGAAGTATAGTACAAACTTGTAATGTGTTGATAGTAACGGAAACACATGGTAGATACTTCACCTATATGAGCTTAGAAGTGGTGCCGCTTCTTACGAAAGTTAAGGTTGCTTTTTAGAGAGCTCATGAAACAGGATCAAGCACAAAGCCATAATAGTGCGGAGTAATAAAGAACTTTTCGCTGAAACAAGAAGTTAGTGTATGTGTGGTATGTCTGGTTTTATTATATAAAAAGTACAAGTTTAAAATCGAGCAACTTGTCACTTTGATAGAGCTTTGAAATACTTGCACTAAGTAAAGATTTAACTCAAAAGAGACCTTTATGTATGTATATTAATCTCACGGAAATTTTGGCTGTATATTTCTAACGTTTTATTTTCTATCTTTGTTTTACAAACAAAAGTGGGGGATCGTTGGTAGTTTGTTTATAAAAAAAATGAAGAGGTGCCTTGTCCCATATCGAAAAGATGTGAGTGCGCACGTAGACAAGACTTGACACTAACCAACGATCCTTATTTTTATTTACTGAAAATTCGGATTTATTTCTATAAAAAATTAACCATAAAGTCTTGTTGAAATAGTGTGACTGTTCACAAAAAGTTACAGTTATTTATTATTTATTATTTAATTTTGAATTTTTTTATATCTTTTTAACGTAACGTTTGAGACGTACTTGTTCATTTACAACATTTCCCTAAATGTTGCATTTGTTCTTTATTTATTTATTTTTTTTACAACCTTTTGAAGAGTTGCCTTTATTCAAAAGACAGATATAAGTACTTTTGTTTTGAGATCAAACTAACTTATTCTTCTATTTTTTTTCATTTTCTTTTGAAAGAAACTATGGCCATCGTTTCTAATTGTTTCCCATGAGAGACCTTGGAGAAATACTAGAATTGTTATTTAATATTCTCATTTGAGACTTTGTTGTATCCTAGAGGAAATTTGCTGATGACCATTGGCAACTTTGTGGGGCAAATGAATTTTTAAAGAAAGTGATATCATGCTTTAAAGTCCGACTTGATTACTCTAAAGATCTGGCTTCATTATTCTACCCAATTCGAAGTTATATTTTCCCAACACATACTTCTATATTGTACTTCCATCAGTTGTTTCACTTCATTTCAGAAGCTCTTGTCAAAAGATGGGTCCTCCGCTTCAAGACAATGAAGTTTCTCCAGTGCCACAATTTTCCTTGGGCAATCACACCATACAGACACTACCATAACATCCACTCACTATGCAATATTTGATATCGAAGTCTTTGATTGCATTGATTATGTCTTCATATGCAATTCTCCCATCATTGTTCCTTGTCGACAAGAAGCCTCCATGTTTCTCCAATGTCTATAATTGCATGCTTACGTTGTACATTGAAATACAAAGCAAGACCTAAGAACTAGATGGGAAATTAGATAAGTGAGATTATCCAAATGTAATGACCCGGGCCTCACTGTGTGATATTATCCGCTTTGGACACTAAATCCTCACAGCTTTAAAATGCATCACACAGATTAAAGGGGCTCAAGCCATTATAAACTGGCCCAAGACTCCCCCCTAAGCGATGTGGGACAAGAGGGAGAGGGACCCATTCCTTGCGCATGTCCGGGGACTGAGGCACGGCCCGAGCAGCGGTGTGCGGGGAGGAGGGACGGCGGTGCGTCCGCGCCTCGGTCCCTGGACGTGCGCAAGGAAGGGATCCCTCTCCCTCTTGTCCCACATCGCTTAGAGGGGGAGTCTTGGGCCAATTTATAATGGCTTTGGCCTCTTTAATCTGTGTAACGCGTTTTAAAGCTGTGATGACTCAATGTCCAAAGCGGACAATATCACACAGTGGGGCCCAGGTCGTTACAAATGGTATCAAAGCCGACTCCTGACCGCGTGTGGAGCCACAGCGAGGACGCTGTGCTCCCAGGGGGGGGGGAGAGTGTGACGGCCCGAGCGGCGGTGCGCGGGGAGGAGGGACAACGGTGCATCCGCGCCTCGGTCCCCGGACATGTGCAAGGAATGGGTCCCTCTCCCTCTTGTCCCATATCGCTTAGGGGGGAGTCCTAGGCCAGTTTATAATGGCTTGGGCCCCTTTAATTTGTGTGACGCGTTTTAAAGCCATGAGAACTCAGTGTCCAAAGCGAACAATATCACACAGTGGGGCCCGAGTCATTACACCAAACATAGACATTAAAAAATGTCGAAAGTTCAAAGAGAGCCACAAAGTTTATGAACAATATCTAAATTTTTCTGGTGGACCATATAAAATTCTCCAGCTCACTTAAAGGTTAACTCCCAATTAATTTAGGAGTCCCTTTATGTTTCTAAAATTTATTATTATTGCTTCGAGACACTGTTTTTGTTGAGCAATTGAACTTCTGCTGTTCCTTCTCATCATCCATTAATCCATTCATAACCCCCATTTTAATTATGTCTTTTAATGTCCCAAAAGACTGCTGAGAAATTGCAAGGAACTGCAATTCAAAGACTACCTGTTGAAATTGTATGATCAGTGCAACTTGCCGACTCCAATCAAAAACAGCTTCCAACATACTTTGCTTAAGTTCCATTTTGGCGGCCCAAAACATATTTACAAATTTTCCACCCCACCCACATGTTCTAAGAGTCTTTTCTTTATTTGATTTCTTTGAGCCCGTGTAATACGTTGTGTTCAATCAAAATAAACTGATAACCGCTAAATCTGTTAATACAATTTCTTCCTTATTTGATTTCTTTGAGACTGTGTAATACGTTGTGTTAAAAAAAAAAAAAACGGATAACTGCTAAATCAGTTAATACAATTTGTTAACTTGCATCAATTATTGAGTAAATAAAAACGAGGATGTCAATTGTTAGGATCGGAATTCCTAACGCAGTTTCTTCGCTTACATGGACGTGTAATTTTGAAACGTTTATGGGATGTTTTCACTACAAATTCAAGCGGAATCTCAAACGCTTTGATTTTGTTTCATTTCCTAAATGCATAATTCCTCGTAGGAGGTACAATTTATAATTTTTGTAGAACCAAGGAATTTTATTATAAAAGGAAATGGAAATACTAATAATGCAAATCGACCCAGCTATACTGATAATTGATTCAACTACTAATTCTCTTCCATTTTAAGCTTCCTTGATTCTTGCTTCCATCCCGATAAATTATCGTGCCTTTAATTTTGGCCCGAAAAATCTTCATTCTCTATCCCAGATTCTTGCTTTCCACTTTGGATATTTATCTGGACCGTGACATCTTCCCAGCCCCCAACCCCCTCCCATCCCCCTAAAAATGTCCTTGTCCTCAAGGACGAAAATGTGCGGGAATTGGCCTGACATTATGTCATAGTCTTCCCGTGTGGCGTTCGCTTCGTCCAATCCCTTCCATTTAATGCCAACTTCTTTTCGGCCTCGGTGGATTCTATCGGCAATCACGGCCTCAGGCTCAACTTGTAGTAGTCCATCATCAGCCTCCGTGTTTGTAGCTCGGCCTCAAGCTTGTCGTGTGCTCCAAGGTGGGGCTTCAAAGCGGAGACATGGAAAAACAGAATGGATTCGAGAGTTTGAAAGCTTGAGGCGGTATGCGACCAAGCCAATGTGACCAATGACTTCAAACGGACCATAAAACCGAGGGGATAACTTGTGGCATTTACCGATTCGAGCTGTCATTTGGCGATAAGGTTGTAAGTGAACAAAAACCTTATCCCCAACCTGGAATTCTAGTTCACGGTGTCCACGGTCATATTGAACTTTCATCCATGCTCGTGCATCGGCAATCTGCCGTCTAAGGTCTGTGAGCAGCCGGTCACGGGCTTCCAAATCGCTAGCAACAGTGGCGCTTTGTGCCGTCACAGGCACGTAGGTGAGGAGATTTGGTACGGGCCTCCCCCCATACACCAATTCGAACAGAGTTTTACAAGTGGTGTGGGTACTAGTGTCGTAGCAAAACTCCGCCCACGGCAACCAATGTACCCAACGTTTCGGACAATCTCCGATAAAGCATTTCAAATACATTTCAAGGACCCGGTTGACCACGTCGGTTTGTCCATCCGTTTGTGGATGGTAGGCCGAACTCATGTTGAATTTAGTCCCTTATAATTCAAATGATTCCTGCCAAAAGGCGCTTGTGAAAAATGGGTCCCAGTCACAAACAATGGATTTATGCATCCCATGGAGCCGGAAGATATTTTCAAAAAATGCCCTTACCACCGTTAAGACTATGTAGGAGTGGCTAAGTGCGGTGAAGTGGGCTGTCTTTGATAAACGGTCAACGACAATGAATATAACATTCTTACCGTTGGAAGCCAGTAATCCCTCTACGAAGTCCATTGAAATGTCCTCTCTAATTTGCTTCGGAATCGGTAATGGGTGGAGCAATCCCGCGGGCTTGCAATGCTCCGGTTTATTTCATTGGCAAACTCCACAATTTCGGATACATTTCCGCAATGTTGTTCTCATGCAAAGAAATTCGACTTGTCATGTGTCTCTTTAGTGATGATGGTAATTGAGTCCGAGTCTTGTCCGATATAAATTCGTCCTTGTAAAATAGCATGCCGTCTTTATTTTCTCACGGACCAATTATTTCCCCTGATCGAAGCAGCTAGCGCAGCCTCTGTAACTCGGCCAGCCATCCATTCTTCTCTTTCATTGTGTCTAGCCATTGCGAAATTGGTTCAATAATGCTACTTTCAGATTCCTTTGAATTTGATTGAGCAATTGTAATACGAGTGCGTAATCTGTTTGAATCCAACTCCGAGTCTTGTTGGATTAGTAGATGTTGCAAGGAAAACAGCATGAGTTTTCTTTTAACGCGAACATTATCCAATGCTCATTAAACTGCCGTTTAGCATCGAGGTGAGAAGCAACCCCTTGTTGGATCGAAGCAATCAAGTACTCTATGATGTATTTTCTCACTTTTGTTGATGTACATAAATGGGAAAATGTCACAAATCGTCCCTGAAATTTTATGTAATGTTCAATTTCGTCTCTATACTTTTGATTAGCTCAATTTAGTCCTTGAATTATCGATAAATGTCCGATCTAATCCCTAACTATTTGAAAATTGGTCAATTTCGTCCTTCCCTTAACTTTTCCAGTTAAAGTTAAAAAGTTAATGGAATGGGGGTATTTTGGTCTTTTTATCTTTTAAATATTTTTCTCTTATTTTTCTTCTTCTTCTCTCTTCCCTTCGCCGGCCATGGCGGAGCCGGCGTTCGGCGAGGGTCGGCGATCGGGTCACCCACCCTCGTCGGCATCGGGCGAGGGTAGCCCTCACCCGAGTCTAGCGAGGGTTTGGCGAGGGCCGCCCCTGCCTGCGTCGGGCAAGGGGTTCCCTCGCTAAGTTGCTGGGTTTGCAGGTCGCACCACAGGGGGGCTTGACGCAAAGGATGGAGGAGATCGTGGTGGTGCCGACGGAGGGAGGCCGAGGTTCGAAGCTGGTGCAGGGGGATTGGGTGCTGGCATCACTGGAGTTGTGGTGAGAAGAGAAGAGGGAGGCCGAGGAAGTACAGACTTGGTGGAGGAGCCATGCGATCGATGTCCTCATCTCGTGGCCTGTGCGGCAGGGCTCGGCGAGCCGCGGCAGGGGGAGGCGTCGTGGTCCTTCCGATGGATTTCTGCATGTCCCTCCGAGGAAGTACAGACTTGGTGGAGGAGCCATGCGGTCGGCGTCCTCATCTCATGGCCTCGTGAGGCAAGGCTCGGCGAGCCGCAACAGGGGAGGTGTCGTGGTCCCTCTTGTGGATTTCTACATGTCCTTCGCCATGGCCGGCGGAGGGAAGAGAGAAGAAGAAGAAGAAGAAGGAGAAACAATAACGGAATAACTAAATTGAACATTTGTTAATAGTTCAGGGACCAAATTGAGCCAATCAAAAATATATGGACGAAATTGGACATTACATAAAACTTCGGGACCAATTGTGACATTTTCCCTACATAAATCATCTAGTTGCTGAAATGCTTTGTAAATGGCAAAATTAGTGGAAGAACTGCGACAAGTAATAATGATTTTCATTCACCAGGAGTAATGGATATCCGCATTTCGTTCTTTGATCTCGATGCGGTTTCAAGCATCCTCGTCGTCTTAGTCATGGTTGAAAGGAAGGGGTACCGATTTGAAGGCCCGGTACTTG
Organism: Eucalyptus cloeziana; assembly: GCA_014182715.1. NCBI lineage: Eukaryota > Viridiplantae > Streptophyta > Magnoliopsida > Myrtales > Myrtaceae > Eucalyptus > Eucalyptus cloeziana. The sequence continues at coordinate 25,144,450 of CM024642.1, forward strand.
CCAACATTGTTCAAGTGCTCATTTTCCAACCTGGGGGATTCAAAGGAAAAGGGAATCACTGTCTTGTTACTTATGTACGAAAGCAAAATTCCTGAAGTCTCGAGGTGCAGGGGACCGAAATGGAGTCCTCAAAAATGGCACGAACAGTATTCACTCTAGGATGAATATTGGTGCGATATTCACTGCTCATCGACCGGCAGTGTCAATGAGCAGGCAAAGTACAAAGGTAAGAGTAGGGAAAAAGAACAGGGCATACCTGAAAAAATTCCAAATTCCACGGCGGATGATTTCTAAGCTAGCGACAATCGCAATCAAGGCTGTTCTATGTAGGAAAGGCGCCTCTCTGAAGCCTAAGATGTTCTGCATCCACGCAAGTCTCAGTATAACATTCAGTACCTGCAGATGCACATAAGTTGACCAGAGTTGGTCCATAAGGCATGCTGTCCGTAGCAGAAATTAAGAAGGGCAAAGAGCTTTCGGCATTCCGCCTTCAACTTTTCTGCATAAACATCACCAAAGTTGTGCAGCACAAAATGCGCATTTGCTTACCATGGCTACGAAGTAAATGCTTCTGTTTGGAATCGCGAGTTTATCTCTCAGCCAGGAGTTCTTGGCATTTCGCCTCAGGAGGCCCCAATCCATGACGAGATCCCAATACGTGTTGATGACCATCGCAACCCCTGAGCTAGCTGCGGCGAAGATCTTCCACGTGACCCCCCCTCTCAATTCATGACCCGTTCTCGCAACAACCGCAACAATGGTTGAAAAGTACTTCAAGCCGTTGACCCCCTGCGTTTTGTCTTTCTCCTCGTACAGGCGCCGGAGGCACTAAAAACAAAGGAATGTCATGAGATTGTTGAGAACTAACATGACCGAACAAATACTATACCATCCATGCGAGTTTACCTGAAGAAAACGCATCCAATATGGAATAACTGCGACGATGAAGTAAAACACTTCAAAGACTTTGCTTTCATCACACTTATCTGTTCTTCTTCTGAAGTCTCCCCAACCATAGTAACAGATATAAAACTCCAGACTTCTGAAGGCCTGAACCTGAAAAGTAGTTGCAACAGGTCCAAGTTACAGCTAATTCAGTTTTGTTAGTTCAGAAGACCTTCACCCAGTATCTAACAGAACACGGTCACTAGATGTTGTCCAGAAGAGAAACATGACCCCTAAATCATTAGAAAGGATTTTGCTGAAGTAGGCAATGAGCAAATTTCAGAATCCAGCTATAGATGTCGAATAATACGTCATGAAGATCAGACCAATGGATAACAGGTCAAAAAAAAAAAAAAAACATGCACTTATTCTTTGATATTAGCCGATTCACAAAATCTGGTCACAGGCTCTACACTAACGCAAGCTGAAACCACTTTGAAATACACAGCTAGTAATGTAGAACTTTGTCGCAAGAAAAATGAGTGCTGCAAGACCAAACCTGGCTGGTAAGTTGATCTGCCAAGAAGAAATCAGGTAGTGTTACCTGCAACATCAATATAGTGAAATGAGGATCACCTCATATGTGTGCCAGATTTGTCTTAAGTCAATGTGCTCACCTTGTAAAATGGAGCACATATACAATGAAAGGCACACCGAATCAGGAAGAAGCGGCTCGAACGGTAAATGATGTTGAAAGGGAAGAATGTAATGCAAATCACAACCTGTCAAGTGGAGTCCTTAGTCTCGTTAATTACCAAACTAAGCCTTCTCCTACTGACAAACTTATCTACTTTCAAATGCATGAGTATAGACAATGGATGATTGGAGCAATTTCATTCAATCTTACCACGACCAACCCGAGTGGAACCAATTCTGTTAATGCCTTAAAGCTTTTTGTTTTTGGGTCCATATCCATGTCAAGATTAGACACAATGCCGGCCATCATTAAAACTGAGAGCCCGGAACTAAGAAGGAGGACTTCCCGATAACCCAGTTCTGTCCCTTTTTTTAATCCAAATATAAAGGAATAATTGATCCGATAGCGCCTCCAGAAGTATATGTTTGCAGCGTACATTACCATATGCAAGATAATGAATCCAAACAAGCTGCAAAAAGAAGGTATTCCGGAATGATGCATCGATCCATTTAACTCAATATGCCACCATACGTTTTCCCAATAGAAAAAACCTTTCTAAATTTCCGTAGTTCAAACGGTAATGAACTCAAAGAGACATTTGAACTTGCCTATAAAGGGGAAACATAGTATTCATGTACTGGTCGCGCCCGGGACTTTTTAGGAGATCTCTTGCGTGTAGAGCCACTATAATGCCCACTATAAGAGCCAATGCGCATCCTGTAAAGAAACCTACAAGCACCAGATAAACAGAAAAATGTACCCCGATGTACATAACTGATAAGAACTTACGTAGAAAGAGGCAATTGCAGTCTCTCAAATTGAAAGAGCCTATTAGCCTTGTCTCACACGTACAGAGAAAGACAGTTTAGGATGGTTCATTATTTGGAACTGACGAGGTTTCTTCTTGGAGAATGTTTACCTGAAAAGAATGTAATTCTATGCTTTTCTCTCTTAGCTGTTGGTCTTAGGGTTCTCATCCCTTTACGGCGGTTTCCATTAGCAAAATGCTTAATAAATGCAGCTTCAACTCTTCCCATAAGCCTTGAAACCTGGGGTTCAAAAACGATCCAAAGTGTATCTATTATTGAGAAGGATGTCGATATTGAGAAAAAGTTTAGTATCTCAGTCGCTAGTTACAACCTCATCAGAGCTGCCGAGGTACGAATCATCCACCATCTTTAAGTAAGACTTTGAAGCATTGCGATGAGTGATCTGCATCATTTGATATCAGCATAGCATAGTTGAACATCGAAAGACCTTGAAGAAGATAGCTAGAATGATAGAGTTAATGTACCTTGTCGTACTTCTTCATTATTTTGGAGAATGCCAGTTGGTTCAAGAAACTGTTAGGTTAACTAGCTTGTCATTATAATGAGAAAAGGAATACACATGATCCTCGATTATGTTAAAATTGGTGAAGATTGGCCTTACCAGTAGCTCTTTAGAAGTTGAAGCTTTTGGTAGAATTCCATAAAAGCTCTCGTCATCAATTCCTCTGCTTTCCTCAGCTCTGCCTTGGTGAGCGACACATCCGAGTTTGAACTCTTCAGGATTTCATGAGCAGCTATTACTGGACTTTGAGGTTGGACAGTGATCTTCACATGATCCTTTATACTAATCGGAGCTGGTCTGTAGTTAGAGCTATCGGCATTTCTTCCATTGGCCTCATGATCCGTATCTGCAGCTTTCACGGTGTCATCATCTCTATCTTCTGGTTTATCGTTTTCCTCACTAGTCATCTCAACTTCTTGGATAACATCCATTCGTGTCCCTCCTAGACAAACAACAGAACGAATCATGAAATTGTTAGATTGAGGTTTTCCTCACAAGGCCGTAAGGGGAATCCATGTTAAGTCCTCCAATTTGCAAGGTTGAAGCGTCTTACACTAAAAATCACATCATCGCGGAGGCTAAATGTGGAATGTGGTCATCTAGATGCCATATTTTATTTTATTTTCCGAATTTTCGCCACTGGCCAAGATTAAAACAGATTCAATTCAATGATACTTGCACTGCAGCTTTCCAAAAAATTTAATCTGAAGAAAACGAATTTGGAGCACCGATTTGCTGGAGGCAAACTTAAACAAATACAGAAATCCAGACTGGCATTTGTGCTAGATGCCCTGATGAAGATATTTTATTTTCTACTTGGTAGGTGAACAGACATAAAGAACTTTCATACCAGGACAAGAAAAGCAGCTGAAATTCAACATGCACACAACCTTACCTGATGTTGTAATGTCAACAGAAACGGAGGCTGGGGATGGCGAGATACCAACGGCAGCGATGCTAGTGTTGGTCCCCAATAATCCCATGACCGGTTTCTCAACGCTGATGCGAAGAGTGATCAATGCATTCATCTGCTTGCTCAGTTCATCTGCCTCGGCCATCATTTCCTCTACCTTCTTCTTATAAAAGCCCAAGACTTTGTTGAACTCGTCATCCAGCCTCCTGAAGAACAAGAGCTCATACTCGCCTCCCTCGTCGGACAACCTCAGAAACATGGTCTGGTACCTCCCGTAATCCGATCCCTCCTCTTGAACAGCACTGACTAGTATCACTTCCTCTTCTTCACTACTTTTCCGGGGAGAAATCCGGGCATACCGATTCGATAGCCCACTGAATGCTCGGTAGAGCGACCCCCTTCTCTTTAAAGGGCCCTGTAAAGAGGTCGTTGATGCTCCCGGGGATGGTCGTGAATTCAGCTGTCGATGGCGCAGGGCGTCCTTCAGGATCGACTTGAGAAAGTTGTAATCCATGTAGGCGTCTTGCCATTCTTGCACCATTTGGGACACGAACTCTTTCCCAAACTTCATCTTATGCTTATAATAATACAGATGTTGCTTCCCGGTGTACTGCTTCAGCCGAACATGAATGAAGCTGTAAAGAAGTTGTTGAACTGCAAAGTATTGATGAAGGGAAAGCGTTCTTGGCCCTTACTATATATGGAGAGGCTAGGCAAGACTCAAGAAAGGAGAGCGTGAACCAATATCAACGCGGGAGAACAAGAACAATTCTCTCAGAAGAATAATATGAGATTGGAAAAGTTCCTCTTTCTTCGGATGTTTCTTCTCATGCCTTCAACTATAATTTCATTTTGACGGTTCCACCACACTTATTGATGATTTATAGCGAGAGAGAGAGAGAGAGTGGTTACAAGCGAAAGTTGGTCTGGGGCTCATAACAAGTTGAGATACAATAGAAAGTCTTGAGTAAAAATGATGTTCGCCGCTTACATCGTGCTTTGTATCTCATTTTCCTTTTCTTTCGTTTTCGCAGTTCGAGTGGCTTAGCCTCGAACTGCAATCGCGCAGATTCGAACTCAGATCTTTCGCTTGCTGTTTTACTTCGATAAGAGTAACCATTTGAGAACATACTTGGTTCTCGAGAAAAAGAAGGCGACCCGCTTTCAATATTAGTTCTTACCTCTCACTATATCACTGATTTAGGCTCTCTTCGTTTTGTCAAAAATATCACGTTCCCGAAAAATATTTTAACTTTATTTTTATTTTGTTCAGCTAAAACTTGAAATTTAAGTGGAAAACATTTTTCACTATTCATTATCTAATTTGATTTTTCGGGAAAAATTACCAAAAAAATAAATTTTAATATTTTTAATTGACCAAAAAAATTGATTTTAATTTTTATATATATATTTTTAAAAAACAGAATTTTTAATTATTTTTATTTTAAAAAATCGAAATTTTATTATCTTTAATTTTTTTTCTTTTTCCTTTTCCTTTTCCTTTTCCTTCTTTCTCCTCCTCCCTTTGCCACTGCGTCCCTCGACGATGGCCGATTGCCGAGCGGCCAACCAAGACGTAGTTGCTAAATCCAACGAGCTCGAGGCTCGCCTGGATCGGGCCTGGATCAAGCGAGCCATGAGCTTGCCGACCCAATCCAAGTGAGCCCGAGCTTCGTTGAGGCCGGTGAACTCGAGGCTTGATCAATCTAAGGGAGATCACAACTTGCCCAATCCAATGAGCTTGAGCCTTGCCTTCGCCTGATCTGGCCTTGGGCGAGGCTGGAGTTGGCCTATGGCGGATCATCAGCCGCCACCTTGGCCAGTGACCAACCAAGGAAGAAGAAAAGAAAAAGAAAAAAAATTAAAAGCTCAATTTTAAAGATAAAAAGGAAAAAAAGAAAAAGAAAACATAAAAATAAAAGGAAAATGTGTTTGGTGAAATAATGTGAGGTGGTAGAAGTTATGGAAAATGTTTTTCATTTTTCAGAATTGAAAAATACTTTCTCCAACTTTTTAAGGTGTTTTTTTTCAATGATGGAAAATGTTAACGTCGAAAAATATTTTTTATTTTTCGTAAAAAGGACAGAACTTTAATATCATTAAATAGCATGGCCTGCGAATGGGCAAATGTCGCTCTTCGGTCCCATGCATGGACCAACCCCAGAGATATTTTGCATGCATTATCTGAGTGATGATCAAATGGGGTCGTCGACAAGGGCAGCCAGTTGCCGCAGAACAATCGATCGGTTGTCGCTCTCACGAGTACTTTTCTTCGTCTGGGGCCAACCATTGACGCTCAGCAGCAAATGAACGCTCAAAAAAAAAAAAAAAAAACTGAAGACCGAGTAAAATCTGTCTCATGCGCGGCGGACATGGCCATTGTCTTTTGACCCATTCAATTTTCTGCAGATCGTTCTATCACGTTGATGAGAAGTGACCGGTCATATATATGTACAAAAACGATTCTCTAGCTCCAGCCACCTCTGCGGACCTCATGCCAACGAATTATGTGCGCTCCAACGTGGTGCAGCGACCGATTCCTACCATTGGGTGCCAGCGGCTGTGGCGGGTGACGACCTCATTTTTCACTAGGCATTCATATGTTCAATAAGATGGTTCAAGTTCCGGAGTGGGGCCATGCATCGAATGAGAACCTGGGGACTATTCCGATGTTTCTCCTCCACGCGGGGTTGCCAGAAACAGATTTGGAGATTGGGTTGGGTCAGGTATGGGTTGAGTTCAATTTAACTCAGGCACTATAATTGAATTGTATAGAAATGCATCATCATGGGCCACTTTGATTTGGATTTTGAATCAATCTATGCATCTGACAGACCTAGAGTGTACCAATCATTTGGCAATGGATCTCAGTTCGGGCATCGCGTAAATTTCACAATGACTAGACTCGAAATAGACGCTTTTTATAATACATCCAAAAAATCATACAGACTTAAAACTTACTATAGATCGTCGTTATTAAGTGTCGGAATGTCTTAACATGTACGAAAATGGTTGTTCCACGATACAACGTCTCGTCGTGATTAAGGGCAGGAGCCTGGGAAAATATAAGTATGCGGTGCAAGGGTACACCTGAGGAACGCACGTCAGATCGTGACAGTCATTCGTTGTACGTTGCTTCTCGAATTTCGCTGAACGACCAACGATGACAAGTAACAACCCCGCTAAACTCTCTCGCCACCTTCAGAAATGGGGCAAAAAAAAAAAAGCAGTAGATCTCACGTCTGAGTGAGTGTAGCTCGCACGCCTCCAAAAAAAGTCTTCACGTAAATCACCAGTCACCGAACCAGAAGTGAGGGGAAAACAGGGAAAAAAGGAAGGAAATCACGGCATGTCGAGGTTTGATTCGGCGTCAGGGGCGGTGATGCTGGTGGTTTGCATGTGGAAGGTGGTGAATTGCATGCGGTTCGACATCGAATCGGGCCACTCCAAATGCATAACAGAGGACATCAAGATCAGTGCCATGACTGTTGGCAAGTACTCCCTCGTCAATCCTAACGAGGGCTATCCAATGCCTGACGATTACAAGCTCACCGTCAAGGTGCATGAAATCATACCCTTCACTTGATTTTTCCCATTTTCTTTGTACGTCGAGAAATTACACCTCCCTGGAAATGATTGGGGACAATATGGAAGTGCACAGCTCCCTGGCTGTTATCCGTTTGTCAATGAGGCTTTTTTCTGAGGACTGATGAGATGAATGCTGAGCGAGGGGTTTTTGAGTTTATAGGTGAACTCACCTCAGGGACACAACTATCATCACTCGCACCATGTCGACTCCGATAACTTTGCATTCACAGCAGGTGAAGGAGGAGACTTCTCGGCATGTTTCTATATGCCTGAGCTCAGGCCCCCGAGGACAATGGTGATAGATTTCGACTGGCAGACTGGCATTGCCGCCAAGGACTGGTCTAGCGTTGCTAAGAAGGGTACCATCGAAGTAAAGATAGACACTCAATTCTTAAAACTTCAGTTCAATATTATTTACTGCTTTATCGACTGACTAAGATTGTGCGTAAGATTGTGTGCCCAATCATATGTTCATAATATCCTGGGATTTGCTATATTTGTGGGTTAATCTCTCTCTCTCTCTCCCTCCCTCCCTCTCTCTCCACATTTTGGATTAGGCAATGGAAGTCGAGTTGAAGAAGCTGCTGGACAAGGTCGCATCCATTCACGATGAGATGTTTTATCTTCGCGAGAGGTATGATAAGCGAAGCCGTCACACAATAGAGCATGCTCGAATTGGTGACCACTTGTTGTCACACTAGTGAATTAGACCAACATATCCTATCGGTTCCATCGTCACAGAAGTCAAGCTCATGTTCAGGGTACATGTGAATGAAAACACAGCGAATTTTATTGAACTTCTTTCTTGTGCTAAATGAATAAAGTCACTAAAAATCTTCCGCCATGTACAAGCTCAACAGATGCTCTTCATTTCATGGCATGGCATTGAGTACTTACTTCATACTTCGACATGAGACTACTTCTCTATCACCACACCCTGACAATCGGTACATGAAAGTAAAACCCTTCGACATGTGCTCTGGTTGTGTTCTACAGGGAGGAGGAGATGCAAAAGCTTAACCGGTCGACCAACTCCAAGATGGGCACCTTCAGTTTCCTCTCGCTCCTGATTTGCTTGTCCGTGGCGGGTCTGCAATTCTGGCATCTCAAGTCATTCTTTGAGAGGAAGAAGCTCCTTTAGGCCTCCATTTTTATACTTGAAAACCCTCATTTGAGGCACTGTCGCATGCTATTACAGTTTTTGCCATTCCCTTTTGCACTTACTTTATGCAAGATTTGAACGGAGTAATTAAACTTCAATGACCTCGCATCCGGTCAGGCCATGATTATGGATCTATAACAATGTTTGTAGCTTTTGTATTACCGATTGAGCATCTCTGCTTAGCATCTTCCGGCGGTTATTGATTGCCTTGGTTTTAGGTGATTGCTTGTTCCTCAGTACAACATAACACTACCCAAATTGAGTGGTGCCCAAAGTGTTACTACTTACGAACACGTTCTTTATTTTCTATATGAGAAGCAGAGTCATTCGTTGTTAAGCTTTCAAACTTGGGAGTGTCCTTTTCGTGTAATTTTGATGTTTTTCGTTTGTCCTGCGATTCTTCCTGAGATCATGTCATGCCTGTGCTGGACTTCCAAGAGGAATCGAGAGGATCAATGAACACACTTCGCATGAAGAAGGAACGACCCTCGGTCTGCAGTCCAGTTAGCAGCCAATGGCTGCTGGCCGGACATGCTGATGTCATTGGATGTACTTTCCCTTATGTGCCATAGAGAAGAAGTGCATTGTTGGTTTTTACCTATTTTCCATTTTTCTTATCTCTCTTCTCAGTTTCACCCGATCCTAATTCGTTACTTTAATTGTGCAAGGCGAGAGACCTAAATGATCAATTTTTCCTTTCTATCGTGCTACTTTCAAATTGCTTTGAACCTGATCAAGCAATTCTAATATGAGTATAATCTGTGTCAATGGAACTTCAAGTTTCATCGGGTTAGTAAATGTTGCAAGGAAAAAGAATGAGTTTTCTATTAAGACAAACTTTATCTAATGCTTCAATAAGTATTTTTCTTCCCTTTGTTGATGTGCAAAATTCATGTCCTCCGGTGCTTCGCTTGACTAATTATCCTTCTATTCGCTGAAATGCTTTGTCCATGGCAAAAATTGGTGAAAGAACTCTGGCAAAGTTTGGTTTTTCACACGCCAGGAGTAACGGACATCCTTGTTCCATTCTTCCATCTCGATGTGGTTTTGAGCACCCTCGTCATCTTAGTCATGGTTGAAAGGAAGGGGTACTGACTTGAAGGCCCGGTACTTGCCGACATTATTCAAGTGCTCATTTTCCAACCTGGCAATTAGAGGAATAAGGAATCACGGTTTCAGTACTTATGTATGGAAGCAGAATTCCTAAAATCTCGAGGTGCAGGGGACTAAAATGGGAGTCTACAAACATTGTATAACGATGTTCACTTTAGGATGAACTCTTATGCGTTATTCCCTGCTCATCAATCAGCGGTGTTCCGTCAGGTAAGACATTGGACTCTTCTGCCTCATGGTACAGAGGTTAGAGAAGGGAAAAAGAATACAGCATACCTAAAAAAATTCCAAATCCCACGGCGGATGATTTCCAAGCTAGCAATGATTGCAATCAAGGCCTTTCTATGTAGGAATGGCGCTTCTCTGAAGCCTAAAATGTTCTGCATCCATGCAAGTCTCAGCATGACATTCAGTACCTGCAGTTGCACATAAATCAAGCAGGGTTGATCCATGAGAATGCCCGCCAGCAGCAAAACAAGAAAGTCAAGAAGCTTCTAGCATTCAGCTTCAACTCTGCGTAGACATTATGAATGTTGCGCAGCACAATGTGTGCATTTTCTTACCATGGCTACGAAGTAAATGCTTCTGTTTGGAATTGTGAGTTTATCTCTCAGCCAGGAGTTCTTGGCATTTCGCCTCAGGAGGCCCCAATCAATCACAAGATCCCAGTACGTGTTGGCAACTGTTGCAACCCCTGAGCTAGCCGCTGCGATGATCTTCCATGTGACCCCCCTTCTCAAATCATGACCTGTTCTCATGACAACCGCGACGATGGTTGAAAAGTACTTCAGGCCATTGATCCCTTGCATTATGTCTCCCTCGTCGTATAGGCGCCGGAGGCACTAAAAACATCAGAATGTCTTGAGAATGTTGAGAACCAACATGACAGAACAAATATATATGATATTACATAGCAAAGAGGACAATTCTCAAAGGAAATGAGACAAGATGCTAAAAGCAGTTCTTCGAAGAGGCTTCATCAACGGAGAATTTCATGAGATCTAAAACTAATTATGTTTTCATGCAAGTTTACCTGAAGAAAACGCATCCCATATGGAATAACTGCAACGACGAAGTAAAATGCTTCGTAGAGTTTGCTTTCATCACACTTGTTTGATCTAGTTCTGAAGTCTCCCCAACCATAGTAACAGATATAAAACTCCAAATTTCTAAAGGCCTGAACCTGAATAAGATTTGCCACTGGTATAAGTTACATGCAAAGAAACCTTGGTTCGAAGATTACTATAAGAAATGACAATGTAATGAGCTGATTCAGTTTTGTTTGTTCAGATGACTTTAAACCCAGGATCTAAAAGAACACGGTCACTTATTCTTTGATATGACGAGAAAGGATTTTGCTGGAGTAGGCAATGACCAATTTTCAGAATACTGCTATAAATGCTTATTGATATGTCAAGAAGATCAGACCAGTGAAAAACATGTCAAAAACAAACCATGCACTTATTCTTTGATACGATGATAAGTGAGTCAGAAAATCTGGTCATAGGCTTGAGACTAACACAAACTGAAACCACTTGGGAATATAGTAACAGCTAGTAATATAGAACTTTGTCACAAGAAGTCTGAATACTGCAAGAGCAAACCTGGCTGGTGAGTTGATCTGCCAAGAAAAAATCAGGTAGTGTTACCTGCAACATCGACATAGTGAAATGAAATCACCCCATACTTCATGAAGGTTATGTATGTGTGCCTGATTTGTCTTAAGTCAGTGTGCTCACCTTGTAAAATGGAGCACATATACAATGAAAAGCACAATGAATCAGGAAGAAGCGGCTCGAACGGTACATGATGTTGAAAGGGCAGAATGTTATGCAAATCACAACCTGTCAAGCGGAGTCCTTAGTCTTATTAATTACCAAATAAAGCCTCCTGCTAACAAACTTGTCCACTTTCAAATGCATAAGTATCAACATTGGATGATTGGAGCAATTTCATTCAATCTTACCATGAACAATCCGAGTGGAACTAATTCTGTCAATGCCTTATAGCTTTCCGTTCTTGGGTCCATATCCATATCAAGATTAGACAGAACTCCAACCAACATTAACATTGAGAGCCCGGAACTAAGAAGGAGGACCTCCCGATAACCCAGTTCTGTCCCCTTTTTGAATCCAAATACAAAGGAATAATTGATCCGGTAGCGCCTCCAGAAGTATATGTTCGCAGCATACATTGCCATATGCAAAATAATGAATCCGAACAAGCTGCAGTAAGAAGGTATTCCAGAATGATTCATCCATCCATTTAAGGCTATCATATTGTTTCTCAATAAAGAAATTTCAAAGTTTTCCATCATTCAAAAGGTAATGAACCTCAAAGAAACATTTTAACTCACCTATAAAGGGGAAATATAGTTTCCATGTATTTTAGGCGCCCGTCACTTTTTAGGAGATTTCTTGCATGTACAGCCACTATAATGCTCACTATAAGAGCCAATGAGCATCCAGTAAAGCAACCTACAAACATCAGAAAAACAGAAAAATGTACCTTGCTGTACATAACTGACAAGAACTTAGGTAGAAAGAGGCAGTCTCAGTCTCACAAATTGAGAGAGCTTATTAGCCTTGTCCCGCACTTACAGAGAAAGAAGAAGAGTTCATTATTTAAACTAAAGATGTTTCTTCTTGTAAAATGTATACCTAGAAAGAACGTAATTCTATGCTTCTCTCTCTTAGCTGTCGGTCTTAGGGTTCGCATCCCTTTACGGCGGTTTCCATTAGCAAAATGCTTAATAAATGCAGCTTCAACTCTTTCCATAAGCCTTGAAACCTGGGGTTCAAAAGATGATCCAAATTTTCCCTTATTGAGAAGGGTGTCATTATTGGAAAAAAAGTTTAGTATATCAGTCGCTAGTTACAACCTCATCAGAGCTGCCAAGGTACGAATCATCCACCATCTTTAAGTAAGACTTTGAAGCATTGTGATGAGTGATCTGCATAATTTGATATTAGCATAGCATAGCTGAGCATCGAAAGACCTTGAAGAAGATAGCTAGAACAATGGAATTAATGTACCTTGTCGTACTTCTTCATAATTTTGGAGAATGCTAGTTGGTTCAAGAAGCTGTTAGGTTAACTGGCTTGTCATTGTACTGAGAAATGAAACACAGATGATCCTCGATTATGCTAAAATTGGCAAAGATTGGCCTTACCAGTAGCTCTTTAGAATTTGAAGCTTTTGGTAGAATTCTGTGAAAGCTCCAGTCATCAATTCCTCTGCTTTCCTCAGCTCTGCCTTGGTGAACAACATATCCCCATTTGAACTCATCAGGATTCCGTTAGCAGCCGATACTGGACTTTGAGTTTGGACAGTGATCTTCACATGTTCCTTGATACTATCCGAAGCTGATCTGAAGTTAGAGCTATTGGCATTTCTTCTGTTGGCCTTATAATCCGAATCTGCAACTTTCGTACCATCATCTCTATCTTCCAGTTCATTGTTTTCCTCACTAGTCATCTCAACTTCTTGGATGACACCCATTTGTGTCCATCCTAAACAGATAAAAGAACGAATTATGAAATTGTTAAGACAGAATTTCTTCACAAGCCCAAAAAGGGAATTCATGGTAAGTCCCACAGTTCCCAAGGTCAAGCCATCTTACACTAAAATCACATAATCGCGAAGGGTAACCTGCTGTGTAAATGTGAAATATGGTTTGTCGAGATGCCATATTAATTTTTTTCCAAATTTTTGCCACGGGCAAAAATTCAAAGAGATTCAATTCAATGATACTTGCCCTGCAGCTTTCCAAAAATTTTCCCCTGTATTCCTTCTTTTGGGTCAAAAGACAGTTTCTTTTAGACAGTTCATTGTAAATTTTGGATTAAATCGACTGTATTCTGAGGAAAATGAATTTGCAGCACCAGTATGCCGGAGGCAAACTTAAAATAAATGCAGAAATCCAGACTGGCATATGTGCTAGATGCTCTGATGAAGACAATTTGTTTTCTACTTGGTAGGTGAACAGACATAAAGAAGTTTCATAGCAGGACAAGAAAAGCAGCAAAAACTTAACGTGCTCCATACGTTACCTGATCTTGTATTGTTAAAAGAAACTGAGGCTGGGGATGGCGAGATATCGATGGCAGTGATGCTAGTGTTGTCCCCTGTATTGGTTTTTCCATTAACGGTTTCTCGACCCTGATGCGAAGAACAATCAATGCATTCATCTGCTTGCTCAGTTCATCTGCCTCGGCTACAACTTCCTCTACCTTCTTCTTATAAAAGCCCAGAACTTTGTCGAACTCGTCATCCAGCCTCCGGAAGAACAAGAGATCACACTCGCCTCCCTCGTCAGACGACCTCAGAAACATCGTCTGGTACCTCCTGTGGTCCGATCCCTTCTCTTGAACAGAACTGACTAGTATCACTTCTTCGTCTTCACTACTCCTCCCGGGAGAATTCCAGGCGTACCGACTTGTCAGCCCGCTGAATGCTCGGTAGAGCGACCCCCTTCTGTTCAAAGGGCCCTGCGAGGTGGTCATCGATGCTCTCGGGGATGGCCGCGAATTCATCTGTCGACAGCGCAAGGCATCCTTCAAGATTGACTTGAGAAAGTTGTAATCCATGTAGGCATCTTGCCATTCCGGCACCATCTGGGACACAAGCTCTTTCCCAAACTTCATCTTATATGCTTGTAATTCGAAAGTTGCTTCCCACCGTACTTCTTCTTCAGCCAAACATGAATCAAACTGTTCCAAGTGGTGAACTGCAAAGTGTGAATGAAGGGAGATTGTTCTTGGCCCTCACTGTATATGGAAAGGCTGGTGAGGACTCGAGTATGGCGAACATGAAACAAGAGCTATGTGTGAGAACAAGAACAAGTTTCTCAGAAGAACAGTATGGGACTGGGTGACCTTTCTTTGGATGTTTCTCCTCATGCCTTTGCTTTTACCTCGAAGGTTCAACTAACACATGAGAAGACTATCAATGACGTACGGTCAGACACAGAGAGACGTTCTTCTTTTTATAAGCGAGGTTGGTCAGGAGTTAATTGCGCATGTTACTCCGGAAGTCTCCCTACCCCGTAATCACGGGGCTGACTACAATATCAGATCTAAAGAAGTTCAATAACAGTATGAACACAGGAAAATTGTCCAAAAAAATCCTAAATTTATTATAATTTTGCTAACTTAGGTTACGCATGACAACGTTTTTTGGTTGGGGAAGAGTTTTTTTTTTTCAGAAATAGTTCTTTTATATTTCTATTCTGGAGAATAATTTCTGAGTAAAAAAATACATTTAGTAACTACACAAAATTTCTACTCTTTAGAATAGAAAAAAAATAGAAATGCGTTTTAACGCAATAATTTTTTTTTTTGTATTTATTTATTTTTTATTCTTGTTCACGAATCGCCAACCGCCAACCGTCGCCACCGCTGCACAACCGCCGGCCGCTGACCGTCACCGTCGACCGTCGCCGCATAGCCCATCAGCCGTCCCTGGCTGCCGGTTGCCGGCGGTTGCCGACCACCATCGTCCGTCACCACCGATCGCCGGTCCACCGCCGTCCACCGGTCCGCCGCCGTTCAAAAGGAATAAACTTTGTGTCGTTATCAAACGGTTATTTTTGCTTAGAAACTCTTCTAAAAATATGAATAAAAAAATTTATTTCTCTTCCAGAAATCAATTTCTAACCAGAATAATTATCATTCAACCCCTTTAGTCTCCTCTCTCTGTGATTCTAGTGCCTCAAGTCATTCTTTGAGTGGAGAAATCCCCCTTTTACGGACTCAAAAACCCATCATTTGAAGCACCGTCACATGCTTCTATAGTTCCCATCATTCCATTTTGCATCTGCTTCATGCAGATTTGAATGGAGTAATTATATTTCCATTGATCTCGCATGCGATCGGACTATGATCATGGATCAACAACGATGTCTGTAGCTTTCATATTCGTACATTGATCATTCGATTTTATTTGGTGGCTGCAATAACCAATCGACATCTCTGTTTATGCTAATTGATTGCTTCGTTTTCAGATGATTGCCTGTTCCTTAATTGGCATAACACGACACTATTTTACAAGCAAGTCACTAACTGTACATGAATTTTTGCCATACTATATAGTAACTTTGTCCCCTGAAAATTCGGTAACATGGGACGTGTCCTTTTCGTGCGAGTTCAACGTTCCTCGATTGTCCTGCGGTTCTTCCCGAGGTCATGTCCTGCCCGTGCTGCGCTTCCGAAGAGGATCGAGAGGATCGATGAAGACGCTTAGCATGAAGAACGGGACGACCCTTGGCGTCAACCTCGGCATATGCGATCACCCATGATTCAGGTGCAGCAGCAATGCGGAGCCCAAGCACCACTCGGCCTCGCGTCCGCTCTGGCTTCCCTCGCCGACACCTGCCTCTCCATGCGAGGCCTCACGCAGATCCACGCCCGCGCCCTTCGCTCCCACCTCCACGACCACCCCTTGGTCCTCGCGAAGATCTTCCGCTTCGCCGCGGTGTCGCCGTCCGGGGACCTGCGGTACGCGCACCGCCTGTTCGACCAAATTCCTCGCCCGAACGCGTTCTTCCACAACCTCCTCATTCGCGGGTACTCCAGTAGCTCGCGGCCTTGCGTCTCCGTCGACCTGTTCAACCAGATGAGGCGGAACGGGGTCGACCCAGATGGGCATTCCTTCACATTCCTGCTGAAAGCGCGGTCTAGAATGAAAGGGAGGAGCGATGATGTACATGGGCTTGTGGTGAGGCATGGGTTCTCTGGTTATCTGTTCGTCAAGAATGCTTTGATCCACATGTACGCCATGAGAGGTATGCCCGCAGGTGCTCGCAGGGTGTTCGACGAGACCCGGGCGGCCGATGTTGTTACCTGGTCCGGCCTGGTGGTTTGCTCACGTGAGAGCTGGGGAGCTGGAACTTGCGAGGGAGGTGTTCGACATGATGCCCGAGAGAGACGTGGTTTCTTGGACTGCCTTGATTTCAGCATATTCGCAGGCAAGCCGTTCGAGGGAGGCCCTGGAATTGTTCTTTGACATGAGGGAAGCAGGAGTGTGGCCAGATGAGGTCACTATGGTGAGCGTGATCTCTGCTTGTTCGAGCTTGAAGGATAGTGAGATAGGGTTAGAGATCCACCGTTACATTGAGGAGAACGGGTTTGGGTGGATGATTTCGCTTAGCAACGCGTTGATTCACATGTACGCACAATGCGGATGCATGGAACAGGCATGGCAGGTGTTCAACGGCATGAGGCGGAGAAGTTTGATCACATGGAACTGCATGATCTTGGCGTGTGCAAACCACGGTGATGCAGAAGATGCCTTGGACTTGTTCCAACGTATGGTTCAGTCCAACATGCAGCCTGACAAGGCGACGTTCCTGGCCCTTTTTGTTGCCTATGTGCATAAGGGACTGGTCGATGAAGGGTACAGACTATTTGGGCGTATGCAGAGGGAATACGGCATCGAAGTGGGAATCGAGCACTATGGATGCATGGTAGATATGTTAGGCCGGGCCGGAAGGTTAGAGGAAGCATACAACTTGATCATGAGCATGCCTATGCCGAGCAATGACGTTGTTTGGGGGTCTCTCCTGGCAGCATGCAGGATTTATCGAGATGTCGAGATGGGCGAGAGGGTGGTGCGGAAGCTATTAGAACTGAATCCTCAGAAAGGAGGTTATTATGTTCTTCTTCGTGATATTTATATCGCTGCAGGTCGGACTGATGAAGCCAATGAGATGGAACAAACTATGGCAGCCGATGGAGCTTTAAAGACTCCGGGATACAGTTGGTTGGGAGGATGAAGTCGCTCATTTTTAGTTGCAGACAAGAAACATCCTCATTCCTCACTAGTAATCAATCGAAGTCGGATTATCTTGCCAAAATTGTGATGGAATATAGTGTTTTTTTTTTCTTTCTTTTGATAAGTAAAAGGGTAGGAAAAAGGCAACCATCGTAGCTAGCTCCTTTTGACATTATCATCACGGGTTCACACATACTATGGAATTAGTTTAAGCCATAACTACTCAATCCATCCACAAATGTGTATGAACATGTCATCACAACCGCACCAGGGAGCCATAAGTGTTGAAAAATAGTGTTAGAACACGAGTTTCATTCGCAACATCACTAGGTACACTGCACCATTCCCTAGGGTTAAAACCTGCATGTTACATAATCCATGAGATTAGTAATATCAATACATACATGGGTGCAAAGTTTTACAAATTCGACAAATAAATGAGCATTTAAAAATTCAAACAATAAATTTTAGCAAATAAAGGAAAATATATATTTTTAAACTAATTAGGCAATTTTTTCATATATCTTAAATAAATGCAACGAAGGGCATAATTAGTGGTCACTTTATGATTAAGCGTATAAATAAAGATCATTGTTACCATTTATATCTAAAATTGCAAGTCGACAAGGAAGCAAAACTAAATTTAAGGCTCATTATTTTAAATTTTCAAATTATTCAGACATGATGAAGTGATAAAGGAGCCCATCATCAAAAAATGATTTATAATACTATATTTCAAATTGAGTGTTACCAAAGGACAATTTAGTGATGATCCTTATCAGACATTATGATTTTTTCCATCATTTTCTTTATCAAAAGTTTAACTCAACATCTAGCAAGCATCTAATTGGAAATACCGGCTTAAACTAGTTTGAATTCCGAAGACATAGCAAACACGAAACGCAAATAAAGAACTTGAAGATTGAGAAAGTCCAAATTTATTCTCCTCCTTCTGAACATGCTCAAACTAAAAATGAGAGCTCCATAAAGTCGATTGCTTCCCTGAAGTTGTTCTCTCTTATTGAAGCAAGTAACCAGAGGGTAACTTGGATTGCTCAAAATTATGAAATGAGAAGTGTTTCCAACAATGTTTGATGGAATAGGTGTCCAAGGTTAGATGCAATGGTACTAGGACAATTTCAAATCCAAACACAGGGACAAGTTTTCATGGGATGGTTGGTGACAGAATATGGTTGCATGCTCCTCCTCTGTTCTGTGTTATGCCAGTGTCATCTATTCGACAAGGGAAATGTGCTGCTATTGTCTGCAAGTTCTGTGTTGCCATATTTCACCATTGAAAGCAGAGAGATGAGGAAAGATGGAGTGTCCAATCAAAACTTGCAACCTTATTGTTGCTTGATTTACATATTTTCGAGAAAGAATATATTGAACCATATTATTGGTAACTAACGGAGCAAAGAAATCTACAGTTCACTTTTGCATTTCCTCATGGGCGCATTCATTGTATGTGTAGGGGCTCATGTCGTTCCACGATAAACAGCACTTGATCTTCTTCTGCTCAGGAATGTGAAACTTGGGTTCTCTTGGGATAGTTGGGTTTTTTGACGACCTGGCACAAGGGAAGAGAATATGCTCAACAGGAGGGTCGACCGATGTCACAATGTACTGTCTTCAAAGAAAAAGTAGCCGTTTGATCTGAGTAGGATTAACAGGAATTCTTTCCTTCCGAAACAAAAGATCTCATAGCAGAAGTCACCAAACTCAGCTAATAATGTCTCACACAACCTTTTTCAACAGTAGAGACGACCAATGTGAAATCACAAGAAGATAGCCACTTGAACTAAATAGTGTCTGAAAAGGGCAAAACAAGAAGCAGGGTCCTAAGCTAAATTCAGTCAACTTACAGCGTTAGACAGATTAGTGTTCAATTTTTGATGAAAAGTTGGGACACCTATGAAGAACCTTCACCATTTCTTCGGTGCACAACTTTACCTCTTCGGGATGAAAGGCCTGTCAAAATATGGCATGGGTTGAGCCTTCGGCACGAGTTCTCTTCTCAGCCTTCTGACTTCTTCTTCTTCTGCCAACTATGAGAGAAAAACAGAGCTGAGACTGCTTTCGTTAATGAGAAAAGAAGCAAAACCAAGGCTTAATTCTTGTCATACGCTATCTACCTTTTGCTGCCTCTCCCTCTCCATCTTGTATTGCTCAATCAGGCTCAATTTTTCTGCTATCTGAAGAACACAGAAAGAGAGTATGGAACATGATTGATGTTTGTTTTGCATTATTAAATATCCAAGGCATGAAAAGTGTCTCAACATTAAGGCAGGAGCACCTGTTGGTCAAACTCAGCTCGCTCTGCTGCCCGCATGTCACTGCGGAGCTTCAGGTCCAGTGGCCTTGTAATCTCCTTTACAGGAGGTTTGATGAGACACTGAGAAAACAAACAGTGAACCAATGAAGCCAAGAAATGTTCTTAGGGCTTGAAAGCCTCAGAGAATAACAAGTTCTAAATGGATCTGGATTAAAGTATAAAATATCAAAATTATGCTTTCAAAGCCCATTTGCATACAAAATACCCAATGAATAATTCCCTCTATCTTATAGGAAGGCATGTTTGGAGCCCAATTCCCACAATAGTACTATGTGCAATAAACAACTGTCAAGGCAGATTTTCTAAGGAAAGATGAGTCACCTCAGGTTCATCAGTTGTCCATGGCAGACCTTGCGCAATCGGGATCCGCAGTTTCTCTTCCTCAATCATAAGCTCTCGCATCTTCTTCATGAACTCCTCCTCTTTCATCCTTCCCCTTTGCTGCACAGTTTATGACCAACAGCAAATCGCAGCCAGTCAGTGCAGCGTCCCCTTTAGATAATTCCGGCACATCATAGGTAATTTCTTGTTGCTTACCTCAGTTCTCAGCTTGAAAGGCTTTTGGCTGGTGACTCTCAGCTGATTCTTCTTCCATCTACTTCCGCCTAATGATGTCCCATACGATTCAAGGCTCTGAAAATCACACACATGGACACAAGATCGAATCTTTGCCTATTAAGGAGAGTTTCCAGCAACATTCCCAACTAAAAAAGTCACAGCAGAAGAAATTCTTACGTTTCTATGGCTTCTCCGACCCCCATTAGAATTTCTGCTTGAAACGCTAGAAGTTCAAAGGCAAATAAAACCCAATCAGCAGAGAAAACTACACAGTAGATCAGACATCCTCAATTCATAGAAAGCTTAGCACAACCGCACTAGTGTTTAACAAACCTTCCTTGGCTGCTGTCCCACGAAGAAGAAAGGGAGGCCCGCGAATCAAGACCTAGATTCTCGGCCGTCAATTGCAATTCCGACAGAGAGAAGGAAGAAGACTCCTCCTCTGTTTCTGGAGCCTTGGGAGGCGGCAGTCCCGGTAACGCCCAGCTCATCACCTTCTTCCTGATCTGATCTTCGGCCGCCTCTCTCTCGTCCTTCGAATCCGTCGTCTCCTTCGGGGTCGGTATCTTCAAGAGGTTCTCAAATGCCTTAACCAGATGCATCACTTTCCCGCACCCGCTCTTAGGTACACTCTTCCTCGCCTCTTCCAACAACTTGTCCCTTCTCCTCTTGACTGCGGAAACCCCGCCCTGTATCAAAGCAGCATCAATCTCACCCAGCTCGCAAAACTCAGGATCCTCGAGAGGAGATGACCGATCCTCCTCGGTTTTCCCCTGAAACCCCTCTTCATTCCCCAGATCATGAATCATCAACCGATTCTCTATCTCTTCCCCTACTAGTTCAGCCGACTCGCCACCCTCGCCATCCTTGCTCTTGAAAAACTCCTCCTGCGAAGCCCTCAAGCTCTCGTAAGCCACGCAGAGACACTTCTTCGGATTCCCACCGGCCTTCTCCTTGCACTTGCACGCCCCCGCCGCCGCCGCCGCCGCCGCAGCCCCCTCGGCCCCCCGCCGCCGGCCTCCCCTCTCCTCGCGTTCCTCCTCGCCACGACGAACTTCCGGTCCCGGATCCTGTTCCCGGGGGAGCAACTGCCCGCCGGATTAGGGTTCTTGGAGGCCGACTTCTGCGACTTGGCGGCGGACTTGGCCGGGGAGCCGGCCGCTCTGTGGGGGCCAGGGCTGGCGTGGTGCGAGAGGTTGGGGTTCGCGTTCTCGGAGAGCTTCGCCGCCTCCTGCTGATTCCTCGACCTGGCCGACGCCCTCGGTTCCTTCGCCGGCGTGGCGGACGACGAGGTGCTCTTATGGACTGAATCCACCATCGTCGACGATGAACGGAGAGGAGGGAAGGAGGGTCGGCGAAATCGAATTCGACTTTTAGGGATTTTCAGAGAGAGAGGGAGAGAGAGAGAGATGAGGGATTTTGGTGAATTGATGGAGGGAGTTAATGAGAAGGGGGCGAGGGTGAAGGGAAGGAGGAGAAGAGAAACGGGAAAGAAAATGGAACGTTGAGAGGTTTTCTCTCTCTCTCTCTCTCTCTCTCTCTCTGGGGGAGACGCTCTTTGTAACGGCTAGTTCTGGTTTTTTCCTTGGAGCGGAGCTGCGCCTTCTCTTTTGGGGCGTCGGATGATCGGTTCGAATCGGTGTGGGGTTTCCAGCCGTTGATTGTGGGGGAGATCGGGATCTTCGGTTTAATTAATTTAATTAGCCGAATCTTTTCTTTTCTTTTTTTTGGCCTGAGCTAATTTCATTATTTTTTCTTTGGCCCCAGATATACAAGAATTCGCACGTTTGATTTTTTTTTTTTCTTCTTACATAGCTCACAAGCGACAAATTATCTGAATACTGAGCTTACTTTCTGATTGAATTAAATGAGCATCTGTCTTTTTAATTAAAAAAAAAAATCATATTCACGTAGACCAAAAAAAAAAAAAAAAATAGTGCTATGTTTCACTTTATATCAAATCACTTTTTTATTTTTGAGGGAGAAAATGCACGAGTTGAGATTGCCGTGGGAAAAATGAGAAAAATTTCAAAGTAGAGGTTATTTTTTAGAATAAAATTTTAAAAAAGGAAAGAAAAATCCTACTTTTTCATTTAAATCTTTTATAATCATGTTATTATACTTTTAATTTTCTAAGCCTTTTGCTTGCACAAAGCTTCCAATCAATTGATGTCCGCTACCAAATCCGACAATATTAAGTAGATATTGCCATCAAATGACATCGAAGTGTGACATGGATAGTAATTTTTAGAGTCAAAACTCAATTTCATAATTAAAAAATAGAGATCGTGAGTGAAATATGTGATTTCTTTTTCTTTCTTTTTTATGCGAGAGCATTCTCGGGCATTATCAATAATCCTGTCAATTGGATTTTAGCTGAATGCACTATCGGAGGGAGTTGATGAGGCAATTTTGTATAGGTAGAATGGCTTGATTAGAAAAATTAAAACGAATAGAACCTAATATTGGAAAAAAGAGGGGGGCGGGGGGAATAAATCGTAGCGGAAAGCAAAATTTTCACAATTTCAGTCCAGTTCCAACCCGACGGACCGCGGGTACGGTCCGACCCGAACTGACGACGTCGGAGGCTCGGAGCGTATAACCCCCACCCGCTCCGCAGCGCCAGTCCAGCACTCGCTCCGGTGGCTGTACTCGGCCGGTCACGGCGGACTTCGATCGGCGACTCTCAGGGCCGACGACCGAACGTTCCTGCTCCGTCGTCTCGCTCCGGGTAAAGCGGTTCGTCTTTCATGTCTTTGCCCTTCTCGATTGCGTCGCCAGACGTTACAGTCGACAGTCGACGCGAGCTACGCATGTCTGAATGCCCGACCGAGATTCCGACGATGGCTGTTGTGATTAGCTGTAGGATCGACGGGTATGACAATGTGGTCTGGTGATATTTGGCCCTAGGAAGGATTTGCTGAGAGAAAGAGTGAACTTTGCTCAGAGCTGGATGAAGCGAAGATGCTACTCTGCAGTTGGGTTATGACCTTTCCCCCCAAAAAAAAATAAACGGTACCCGTTTGTTTTCTGAGGTGAAAAATTGGAAATTAGCCTAAACCCCGACACTACCAAAGCGGGAGAGTTGCTAATTATCTCTGATGGAGAATGAATGAAGTAAAGTTTAGTTCTTTGGAATTACTTTGAGACTTGTTACCCTTGGTCAGTAGGTTTGGTCGAATGGAGTTAACCAAGTTTATCTTTGGTTTCCCTTTGAAGAGCTGATTTCTTATTATCGGTTCATTGAACATGCCTGATATGAAGACCAATTTGATATGACCCTTTTCATGTATGAGCCTTAATCACACATAAATTACTCGTGCTTTAAGATGAGTCCAAACTAAAACTGTATTAACTATATTTACACGTAATCCCTTTATTTGGTTTGGTGAAGACTAAATTTCTTACTATGAAGGGTTTGCTGGGTCATGTTTTTGTGCAAATGTTTTTGGGTTTAAGTAATGCCTTTAATGATTCACTCTGCGGTAAAATTTCTATTGCACGCTTAAATACCCTATGGATAGGCCTGTGAGAAATATTGGATTTTTACTGCCTGCAGCTGTGCAAGAGCGAAGGGGAAAGAACTTATTCCGATGTTCGTGGTTCTACATGCATTGGCTATCGTGTCTGAAAACTTAAGAGCCACCATGTTCTTTAAGTACCATGAACACATGGTTGTCGAAAAGCAAGTCTTCTAGCAAATTATATGTCAAAAGTTCTATTTCATGGTATCATCTGTCTGTTACTTTGATGTGTTTGCTTATTGGCATTTTCACCATGTTCTGTGTACAGTTACCTATTCTGCAGAAGATTTCCTGAAGAACCTGCTTCTAGTCCATGCATGAATATTTTTTGTAATATTTACTAGATTGATCAAACAGAAAAGGAAAATTAATTTTCATAAATTCTACCCATCCCGGGGCACTAAATACTGGTATATGTGGTCTTCTTTGCACTTGTTCAATACAAAGTCAACTCAGCAATCAGTGTTTACACGATGAGTTAAAATATTCTTATAGCTTATTGCAAAAGGGGAATAGTATCTCTGTTTTTTCATAATATCCAATGATTTATAACAGATCCTTTTGAAGTTAATAGTAAAAATATTTGTTACTCCTTTTTGTTGATCATTTTTACCCTAGGTTATGCCGTAGGTAATTGCATGATCATGCAAATGACTCGATATAAGGGCAATGTTGAGGCAAATTCATCTAATGTTATGGCACAAAAGATTGGCTGGCTAATAATCTTGTTTTGATGGTTATTTACAATTAATTATTGCTAATGCTAAGGGAGGCGCACTCATTTTCCATTCATCATTGGTCTATGCTTTATGTTGATTAAGAGCTTTTTTGGTCTATCGAA
Source organism: Eucalyptus cloeziana (assembly GCA_014182715.1). Taxonomy (NCBI): domain Eukaryota; kingdom Viridiplantae; phylum Streptophyta; class Magnoliopsida; order Myrtales; family Myrtaceae; genus Eucalyptus; species Eucalyptus cloeziana. The sequence continues at coordinate 25,169,171 of CM024642.1, forward strand.
ACTTTTACCTTGAATGATTGTAGTTCACCTTTCAGTGATTTACTTGCTTCATATACACGCTTTTGTTATAAGTTACAGTTTAGGCTACTCAAATTGCTAGAGCCTTCCTCTTTACATTATAGCTCTTTATGATATGATTGACAAAGCAATCAGTGTGGTCACTGCGATGAAGAACAAGATTTCCAATTATCACTAGTGACAAACAAAGAGCGAGATTGTTCTGACCGGCTGGTTCCTGCATTTTTTTACGCAGTCTTTAATGAGCCTTTCATTGCTGGAGTTAATTGTGAGCCTAAGATGTTTAAATATTTTGGCATATATTTGCACAAATAGCGGATGAAACTTGAAATTTCTTCTTTTTGCACATTTTATTTTGTTTTATTTTGTTTTGAAATGTGTTTGACAACAACTGCTTCAAATTCCTATCTTGGCATTTGCTTTGACAATGGTATGCCCGGTCATGACTGTTACTTTTGAGTCCAAAATTTTATTTTTAATTTCATTGCCAACTGAATGTAGCGCACTTTTGTACGATGGTTAGTTGCATGCTCTTAGTTACTTTTGTTGAACATTATTAATGAAAATTATCATGCAGGTTTGAAGTTGTCGAGTATGAAAAGGACTCTAAAAAAGGAGGGCCATGGCACAACAAGAGATAATGTGGTTTGGACAAGCGAAATGGACTATGTGTTGATAGATGGATTGTTAGAGGAACAAAGAAAAGGCAGCCGTCGTGATGGCATGTTTAGCAGTGAGCTTATCATAATACCGTGAAAACCTTGCGGAACTCCTTTGACCCATTTATTCAGAAATCTAATTTAAAGAATAGAACTAAGACGTTGAAGAAGTATTTTGCCGAGTTTAGTAATACATTTCATGGTTGGAGTGACTGTACTTGGAATGCCAACATGAAGATGTTTGATGCTCCAGACGAAGCTTGGGAGAAGTTACTTATTGTAAGTTCTTGGTCTTTTCAATCGTCGCTTCGTTCTTGGATTTTCTTTTTTGACTTCTCATGTGTATTAATGCGCCCAGCAAGAATATAACAACTGCGTATATTTCAGGAGAGACCTGAAGCAAGAAGGTGGAGGGGATTGCCTATTCAAAGTTATGACCAACTTTATGTACTTCATGCACAAGATAGTGATGGGTGAGCATGCCAAACTAGAGAGAGAGAGTTTGTAGAGAAGAGGCTTCCCCACAACTTGATTTAAATGACTCACTGTCGCAGGATAATAATCTCATGGCCCCCAATGAAATTTAATTGGAGGATTGCGATGCACTTTGCTGGAGGCAATCAGAATGGCTTCACTCCCGTGTTCGTGACTACTAATAATCCTCATGAGAGAGCATTTTCCGGTTTCTTGAAGCAAAAGGCCATGGCACTGGACGTATTTGAGAGGCCTTTTGGACAGGAATGGAAAGAGTCACAGACGCCCTAGAAAAGGTGAATGTGATAGCTGAAAAGTTTCTTGCAAATTTTTAGAGTGGCTACGCGCGACATACTGAGAAGAGGAGATATACAGCGAGCGCGAACTGATAGGAATGCACCCATATTTTCTGGTGGATAACTTATTTTCTTGCTGGCAACGAGCACAATTTTTTACACTCTGTTCGCTAGGCGCTTGGAATTGCTGACGAAGATCATGAATTATCGCAGTATTGTAGTTACATGACAAACGGAGCTGAAGGAATGTAGGTTTTGCTGGCCAATGTTGGATCATATTTATAGCCATTACTTGTCAATAACATCTGTACTCTCTTATTCGCCCATGCGGGGGTCACTTTTGAAATGAGCACCCTGTGTACATTTGGTTCTGGTGGTGTTGCTAAGATGGTTTGTTTACATTGCAAGGTTTTGGTTTTTGGATAAGGTTTACAAGGTAAATCAAACTTTGCCAAGATAAGGTTAATGTTTATGTTTACTGAGATTTGATGTGTACTTGACTAGTGATGATTGCTTACTTCTTTTGATCATCATGTATTCATCTCTTTCTTTTAATTTTTTTACGTGGAATTGCAAGAACCATGCCCAACAATGGAGAAAAACCCACTTTTCTGTGCTAGCAAATATTTAATCTGACATTTTAGGATTGGTGAATAACTGCAAGTTTCCCTCTAAACATCATTCGGAGCAGAGGTGATGGAAGCTACTGATCAAACGAGACTGTGTCCATTCGCTCTCTCTCTCTCTCTCTCTCTCTCTCTCTCTCTCTCTCACTCATAATAATCACACTCGTGGGATAAGAAATAATATTTTTCTTAGAAAAAGAGTTGTGAATAATTTGGGGAATGCCGAGACATAAATGAAAACGAAAAAAAAAATTGAAATGTCTAATATCTTGTAAAATTCACATAATCCTTTTCAAATTTGATACCAAAAGCGATTTTTTTAAAAAACTTAAGCTTTTCAGTAATTTTAAAAACTTGGCTATGACCCATGAGGATAAATTATGCTGAAGTTTCAAACTGAAAATATAGATCACGACAAAATCCTAACAAATTCGCTAGCCATATTGAGAGTGATAATTTAGATCATCTTCTTATATTAACATCATCCTTTATATCTCAACGTGATTACAAGAAATTTCTTAAAAGAAAAATGTGTGATAACATATCGGTTTCAAGCTAAGTAATGTCGTATTATGTCGCCTTCGAAAACCTCCTAGTAAATTTTTCTTGTGATCAAATCGTGGTCTTGTGTTAGTCATATATCAATTACAATAAAAACGACTTCTAAGAAAAAGTTAGAAAACAATTGATGTTTGGTACCAAACATCAATTGTTAAAACGAGAAAAAGTAGGAGAAAAGTTGCATAATTTTTTCCTAAATGTAGTATATTTTTGCCAATAATTGTTTCGACCCTCGAACACCTTTGAATAAAAAAAAAAAAAGCAAAAAAAAGGGAGTCTTGCAGTCCAAAAGGGACGTCCGTACCAAAAAGGAGAGAGAGAGAGAGGAAGGAAGGAAGGCCCTTGCGCGTTTATCCCAGCGCTACGCGCACGCCTAATTCCTAGTTGCTTTCCATGCAAGTGCAGTGTCCCCTCCTCCCTCCCTCCCTCCCCTGCCCAACGCGGCCGCCCAGCGCCAGCAGCTAAAAGGGATTATACCGTATCCCACTCTCGTGCAAATCTCAATCCCCGGATCAAAACCAAAACTGCAAAATCCCTCTCTCTCTCTCTCTCTCTCTCTCTCTCTGAAAGCTCACTTCCGCATACATCATCACTCCTCTGCCGATCCCCAAGCCAAACCAGCGAAAGAAAAAGAGCACGAACCCATCTCCGTGGTTGGGCGCAGGGTTCTCCTTCTTGGGCTCTTCCCGTTCCAATTCCTCTGTAATTCTGTATGTGACCCTTCGAAGCCCAGAAAGAAGCAATGCAGAGACTCTCCTTCTCGATTGGTTTCTTGAGCTAAGAAGCGCACTTTCCTCTCTCGGATTTTCTCTGGTTGCTCTGCTTTTACGCCCCCTTTTCGCCGGTTCCTCCTTTTTCCTTGCTTCAGCGATTGATCCCCTCTCTGCCTCTCGCTCTTCTTGGAAAAAGATTCGGACCCTTTTGAGCTTAGGGGTTCTTTTTCCTGTTTTCTTCCTCCTCCGTTTGGTTGCTTCGGTTTTGGGCTTGATCTCTGCGTCGAGATGACGGAAGAGGGTCGACAGAGGAGGTACCCGTGCAAGCTCTGCGGGAAGAGTTTCGCCAGCGGAAGGGTCTTGGGAGGCCACGTCAGGAGCCATCGAGCCCTGGCGGCCTCCAAACCGGCCAAGAACCAGAGGCCGCTCCTCCGCGGCCACGAGACGGTGTTTGCTCGGAGTCTCGAGAATGTGTGCTGGGTCTGCGGGAAAGGGTTTCGGTCGCCTCGCGCTCTGTTCGGCCACATGAGACTCCACCCAAGAAGCGAAAGAGGAAGGGATGCTTTTGGGGTTCTTCCTCAAGAATGCCGCAAGGCGTTTGAGCCGTTGCGCTCTGCGTGTGCCCATTCGAGGTTTCAGTCCGAGAAACCGAGGGTCTTTAATGGGTTGGACGCGGATACGCCACAACCCTCGTCCGCGACGACCAGCGAGATTTGGCGGCCGGACGAGAAAGAGGCGGCGGCTTCTCTTTTGATCCTCTCTATGGGCGCTGTGGTGTATGGGATGAAGAGGAAAGACGTAGAACGCGGCGAGCGTGGGGGACCCAAGCTCAAGAAGGTGAGAACAGAGGCGATCGTTCCTGGTTTCTCGGAAAGCACGAAGCTGCTGTGCAGATACGATCGCGCCGATCTCGGGCCTGCAGATAATGAAGTTCACATCGAGATGCTTCTCGGGGGAGCAGAATTCGAGAAGGTCACTGACAAGGGGGACGTATTCGGTTCTGTGTATGGTGGTGGTGGATTTGAGAAGGGATTTGAAGGTGCTCTGAGTCACAAGCTCAATGGAACAGTGACCGAAACAAGAGAGGTGGTCAAGTTAGGTCATCCCGACATGAGAGAACACTCCTGCGAGATGATGACGTTCACCGCCGGTTCTGAGAAACCTGCTGATTCCACAAGGAAGAAGGAATACAAGTGCAGGACTTGCAGCAAGGCATTCCCATCTCACCAGGCACTCGGCGGCCATTGCGCACATCCCGGCAAGAGGGGAAGCTTCTGCTCTGCATTACTTAAGGATGTGGAGATATGCGAGGCCGGTCGTGGTAAAGGGTTGGCATCGGGAAAGGCCTTGGCTGATGGTCACAAGAGCGCTCACGGTGTGGAAGTGCAGGTGGGATGCTATGCAGCCAAAGCCAAACAGGACATTCCCGAGAAGCTGGAGATTTCAGCTGGCTTGACCGGGCTGATTGATCTCAACGTGCCATTCGAGCTTCAAGAAGGGGAAGATGATGGTGGCCATCATCTGCTCAAGAGATGTCTAGTGAGAGAGCAGGAGCATGGGCCTCTGGTGGGTCCTGTTGTGTAGATAAAAGTAGACTGCATATTTTTTTTAGAGCTTCACTGAGCAACAGTTGAGAAGATATGAGCACAGTGCAGATGCCATCTTTGGGTTTAAATGAGTTTTCAATGATACTGTACAGTGAGCCAACTTTTTGTTTCCTATATTGCTCTTGTGCCTTGTCCTGGTCCTGATTCATTCCCTTTATCTGGTGAAAAAAAATCTTATTTTTTTTATCCTTTTTTATGGCTGCTTCATGCTCTCATGTGCACAGATGTTCTCTGGAAGGGAAGATGGGTCCTTTGCAGCTGTTGGCTCCTTGTTCCTTTTTGTACTTTTGTCCTTTTCCCTCCTGCTTGCCAAGGTTCGCCAGGGCACTGACTATTGCTACCCTTAGCTGAACCCATCAAGAGAGCAATTTTAAAGAAAAGTGTCGAACTTTTGGCAATGGGAAAGTAGAATAGATAGAGCATGGTAAGAAATTAATGGCAATAAATTTGTGGTTGAAACCCTCCTCGTGGGTCTATCATAAAGTCTCGCGTGTACCGAACGAAGCGATTTATTAACTCGAAATGAAGAATTATTCTCCCATCAAAACACGTGGAATAAGCCCCGATTGTTAGATCATCTCATTTATGATCTTCTTGTCTTCTTTTGATTTGAAATGTATTGAGGAGAAAAATTTGTTGGTAAGCCATCTTGCACATACCAAAATGCAAAATGTTTGCCTTGCCTAATTCACTCAAAGTCTGCGCAAGACTTTCCACATCTACCTTATTATAAGGTTCAAATTCATTCGAATCGTTCTTTAAGTTTACTAGTGCAGTCTATTTAACATCTAATTTAAGTAACCGCTCTACTTCTTGCTTTAGACTCCTTCGTAGCTATTGGCTCCTTGTTCTTTTTTTGTACTTTTGTCCTTTTCCCTTCTGCTTGCCAAGGTTCACCAAGGCACTGACTACTACTAGCCTTAGTGCAATTTGAAAGAAAATGTCAAACTTTTGGCTATAGGAAAGTAGAATAGATAGAGCATGGAAACAATCAACTCGAGGTGAAAATCCTAAAGAGTAGCCTCTATCAAATAAGAAATTAATGCCAATAATTTTATGATCGAAACTTTTTCTCATGAGTCCACCAGAAAGTCTCGCGGGTTTTTGGGATTTATCTATATCGGATCAAACATCGACCCTTTATTGACTCGAAATTCGTTCCAACGTTCTTTAAGTTCACTAGTACAGTCCATCTCACATTTAATTTAATCAACCGTGCTACTTCTTTCTTTAGACTCCTGTTTTTGCCCTTCAAGGTGGGAACCACCTAGTCATGCGAGAGCACGGGACCGACTTTCTGGGGAGAACTTGGCCTGGGAGTCGACGTCGGGCGGGGTAAAACGAAACGGATTTTCCGAGGGGAAATCGTGAAAATTGATATTGAAGGGGGCAAATTGCCAAAAACCCCAATAATCCAGGGGGCATGATGTGAATTATCCCTTTCGCACTTTCTCCTCAAAGATGCCTTTTTTTTTATGTTCAGGTTTTCGTTGGAACGAGCTCTTCCCGCAGAAAAATTAACTGGAAATGGCGTAGCAGCAAGCAAGCAGGCTTCCATGGATTATTACTACGGCACTAGCTTTGCTCGATTCCAGCAGAGCTCACAGAGCTCACGTCCGCCGCCGTACCCACGAGCCGCAGACTGGAGCGATTCGCTCCTCTCGTCGTCGTCATCGAACCCATCTCTTCACACCCGCCATCTCTTCGACCCCAGTTTCGCCTCCTCCGCCCTTCCCCAACCTCAGCGGCGTGATCCCCTGTACGCCGCCGCCGCCGCCGCCGCGCTGCCCGGTGGCGCGGCCACGTTGAGCTCCTTGAGCTCTTATCCGGCCCATCATGCTGGCGTGAGCCCCAGCTCTGCGGCGTATCAGGGGAATCAGCAATACGGAGTGGACCCAGCTACATATGGAGGAGTTGTGAGTGTTGGTTTTTTCAAGATTTTTTTTTTTTTAATTATTTGTGGTTTTCTGGTGTTTTTGGGGCTATTGATGTTGATTGATGCTATAAAAAGTAATTGATGATTAATTGAATTAGTCCCGTCGTTCATGCTGCGTTTGCTGATTGAACATTGAAGTGAATTGATACAGAAAGACGGAATTGATCTGCTTGTGAAGTAAAATCTTATTTCAGTTGGAAATCCAATGATCCCTTATTCTATCAATGGTGAGTTCTGAGTGAATTAATTGAATTAGGTGCTCATTTTTTTTTTCTTGGAATATGATGATAATTCAGTTAAATCAAACTTCTTGTGTAGAAGCATTTTCACCACCTTGTTTGATTTATAATGTAACCGATTGCAAAGGGTTGATCTTAGCTGATGTTTTCGCTTTCCAGTAATGCTAGATATGTTCTTGGCTTCGGACAAACTTGAACAGAAAGTGGGAGAGAGAGATTTTCTAATAAGCATTGTGGTATTCAATGTACACTGTGGATAGAGGAATAAATAGAATTGAACATAGCTGCAGCTTATATAGACGCTATGGAGGGTCACCATTGACAGTCATTTCTACCCATTTTAGTGGAAGGACATTTACAATGCTACAGCAGCTGGTATAGTAGGTAAAAATCATTGTGGCATTTCCCAAAAATTTGCTCGTGTCATTGGATTAGACTGGTTGTGGTAGTGAATTCTTGCACTGGCGTTGCATGAGTGGATATGACTACGGGGGACTGTGATCTCAAGTTCTATCCTGCTTGCATACATGCTTTATATATTAATGTAGCAATAACCCAGTTCATTCTTATCTGCATTGCCAATTCTTTTGCTGATTATTCATTATTTGACATGGTAGTTCTCCCATTTGTTTGATCTAAGAAAGCAGTCAAGTTTCTTTTGCACTTTTTAAAGGAACTTGAGGCAGTGGTTTGTGCCATTGTGGTGGTATGTCCTTCACTTTGTGCTTGTGCTAGTTTTTCTTCTATTATGAGTTTATCAAATCACAAAGGAGACAGCTTCATATCTATTGAAGCTAGGATTTCAAAGCTTTCTGAATTATAAAATATGGCAGTGGTATGTAAGGTTGGGGCATAAAAAATAATTTTTTGTCTCCACATTGGCCATGACCGAAGGACAAGTCTTTCCAGTTGTGCTGCCTTTGCCTTTTTCTTCCTCCATTTCATGTGTTTTGTGGTGCAGCTTGGTGGCTTTTTTTTTTTTTTCCAAAGGAAGGGTGCACACTGGGTTGGGGAATGAAGACCAGTCTATGCTTTGCTTTTTATCCCCTCAAAAACAGTCTTTTGATGATTTTTGTATGATTGGTAATTCGGATATTTGCTTAAATTGCATGGGTGAGTGTAAAGCACTCTCATACTTCATCATGCCATTACATTTTTTTTTCTTCTGTGCATAAGAAGCTCTTGAATTGGTAACATGTCCGATGTTTCGTGAAGCAACTTGCAGTACCTGTAGATAGGACGGCACAATTGGCTGCTGTAAATCTCAACCCTGCGTTCTGGAGTAATCCCAAAGTTAAGCCTCCCAAAATTGGTGCATGGAAGAAGCCTCTGAAGAAAACAAAACTTGTACAATCTACTTACTGTGGAATTTGCAATGTCTACTGTAACAGCAAAGACATGCTTGATCAGCACAAATTGGGAAAGAAGCACATGAAGAATCTTGAGAAGCTAAAAGAAGCGACTGACCCAGTTCCCACCACTTCAGATGGTTCACGAAATGCACAAACAGGGCTGCCTGAGAACCCCGGTCAGCACAGCGAGGTTACCAAGCAAAACGTTAAAAAGAAGGCAGCATCTGAGGCCATGGAGGACCTGGAGACTAAGAGGAGGAGGGTCGTCCAGGGTGGGGCGGCAGTGGATGCAGTTAGGACGTGCACCATATGTAACGTGGTGTGCAACAGCGCCACAGTATTTATGCACCATCTAACCGGACAGAAGCACGCTGCCATGCTGAAGAAACAGGCAGCCGGATCATGAGCGCGTCTCTCCCTTTTCGATTTTTGTGATTCCGAGTTACCGATCCCGCGGTTTATGTACAGAAAGATGGTGGGTGAGGCTTCTTTTTGGTAGCTGAATCATACTTTTGAATTGACTGACCAGGGGATTTACGATTGAACGATGTGCTTCGGAGGGTCCAGTCAATCCCGTGACTGGCGATTGCGTGTAGAATGTATATATGCACGCTGGTACCCACCGGCCTAGTCTCGATCGCTGGAAGCGCAATCTTTATAATAGTAATGACAAAATAGGCATGTCCGGATCAAGTATCGCATCATATTAAATGCACGACCGTGTTAAATGTTGCATTCACATTCATCGATATCTTATATTGTTTTCGTATCCAAAAGAATTTACTTCCCGTAAAGTCCCTTAAAATCGGAGTACGGGTCAATCAAGATCGTATCTGTTTTACCATTGCCCCAGTAAGGTAAAATAAAACAGCTCAGTGGAAGGCGCCTGTCGGGTCACTGTCTGATATAGTTATCCGACCCCGACATGCGATTCCCAATGATCTCATCTAATGCAAAGCGCACTTCGATCGCCAACGGATACGGGTCTCGGCCGAGTCAAAACTAGACAAGAACGCCAAGAACCGAAAGAGCCGAGAAGTAGAAAAAGAGATGACGAGGACCGATCGTGATAAGCTCCCCTAGTTGGGTTTTCCAATCGTCCCCCAGATTCGCCACCTCTCTCCTCCTTCCGCCATGGCTCACCACCATCACCACCACCACGCGCCGCCGCGCCGCCGCCGCCGCCGCCACCCCCGGCCCCCTGCTGCTGCGGCGGCCACTGCTGCAGCTCCGGCGCAGCCCACCACGGGCCGCCTCAGCCACCGTTAGACCCGCTCGTCGAAGCCCTCCTTTCGCACCTCCTTCAACCTCCTCCCCCTCCTCCTCGTCAAAAACCCCACGACCCGTTTCCGCGGACCCACCAAGAAACGAGCTTCAGTCAACCCCATCAGCACCGCCACCCGCGACGGCAGTTCGGGCACGACCCGCATTTCGTCTCCTCTCTTCTCGATCGTATCGACGCCCTCGAATCCTCCCTCCGTTCCTTCTCTGTCTCTCCTCCTTCTCCTCCTGCTGCTTCCTGTCGCGGCCGCCGTCGGTGCTGCTCTCTCAGGGACGCGGCCGCCAGCGTCATCCAGGGCCACTTCCGCGCCTTCCTCTTCCGCAGATCCAGAGCCCTCCGAGACCTCGAGCGCCTCGCCTCCATCAAGTCCGCCTCCCTCGCCCTCCGGTCCTCCGTCTACGCCTCTTCCCACCTCGATCTCGATCGCGTCTCCCGGAAAGTCACCGCCCTGCTGCTTCAGCTCGACTCCGTTCAGGTAGCTAAAAACGAATCGCTCTGTTTTGGCGTCTCTTCTTGTGTTGCGTTGCTTTAGTTTGAAAGTTTCCGTTTTTTTTTTTTTTTTTTTTTTTTTTTTTTTTTTTTTTTGTGCTTGGCTTGATGTTTGCAGGGTAATAGTCCTGTTATTAGAGATAGTAAAAGGAAGATTAGCAGGGATTTGGGTTGCTTGTTGGAATACATTGACAGTGTTGCTGTGCAAAGATATGAGATTTCTTATAAGGCCAAGAAGAGTGTGAAATCTGTGGGAGGCAGGAGCAAAGCGAAGGACTTGAAGGATCAGAGAGAGGTGGTCAAGAACCTGAGGACGAGGGTCGAGAGAGTCCACGAGTTGTCTAGGGCTTTAGAGAATGATGCTGGGAAAGATGTGGAGCTTGAAGGGTTCCATGATTTTGGCGATGGAGACTTGGACGATGGGAGGGCGAGCAGGGTGCTGTCGGGGAAAAGACGTGGAGTGAAGAAAGTCGTGAGCTTCGCGGAGGATGGAAATGTGTATAGGATCATCAGCAGCAATTCTGACGAGGTGAGCTCGAGTGGGGATGATCGGAACGGTAGTGGTGGTGGAGAGGTTTTGGAGGATTTCCGAGCCCACAATGAGGTTGAAGAGATGAAGGGCTCTTCTTATGTGGCTGAGGAGGATGACGATGATGAAGAGGAAGAAGCTGAGGAGAGTGGGGAGTCCCTGGAGGGCAGTGATGGAGAAAAATACCAGGGAAGGGTGAGGAATGAAGGTAAAGTTGATGGTCGAGGGGGATATAAGAGCCAGAACAGTAAGTTCACATTCGCTGCTCCGGTACCTGAGAAGATGGAATCAAGAGCTGATTTGGTGAAGAACAGAAAGAATGTGAAGATCGTAACATCACAGCAATAAGCCAATAAAACTCGCAATCAAGTTTTGGTTTCGGCAATTATGCAGCTGTTGACTTGGCCATTTGGATACGATTTGCAGCACCTTTTCAGGTGATCATTTCTTTAGATTGATTGAGATATGGGCAGAATGGTGTAGACAAGTGCATCTTGTTTGTGGTAATCTTCTTGTTTTTAGGTTGGGCAGAACATCACAATTTTCTTCATGGACATCCCGTGGCTGTAACATGTATGCTGTTGTCGCTTTGATCATTCCAGGAGAGATAGAACATTGCTTACTTTTTCATCGACATCCTGTGGTTGTGACATGTATGCTGTTGTTACATTCTAATGTTCTGATTAGTTTGATGAGGGAACCCTGTGTTTTATGGTATCCTCCTCGTTCTCTGATTCTTTGCTAACTGAGAATGGCTAGGCAGTCTACAGTCTAAAATCTCTCAAGGCAAGCATCCGATTCCGCCCTGCGAAACTTAACAAAGTACCTAATGTTGTGCTGAGCTTCATGTATCCGATGAATACATGTATTAGGAAAACTCAGCTATGTCCTTGAGCCTGAGCGTTTTGAGATTGCAATACTGTTAAAAGATTTGGATGTGTGCATTGCGGAAACATGGTTTTGATATTGATGATAGTTTTTGTTAGTGATATGTGCAAGTATATGATATAGTTTGTAGTGAATGGACAAGGAATAAGATAGGATAATTGAAAGATAAAAAAACATGAGATATAATTTATCTAATTGATGAAAATGGATAGTACAAATATTTTGATAATGGAGGAGAATTTCATGACATAGAAACCATTTTAACTCTACTCCTCCACACATGGTGGAGGTCTAAACCTCACTCCCAAATGAATGAAGCCTATTTATAGGCAATTACAACTGACTTCAAGCATGACATTTTTGAATTTTTCACCGCCTTCTCAAAATACTCTTGCTGCCCACATAGTACTAGAAACTTCTAGGTTCAGCTAGCAACCTCCATTCTCAACAATTCTAGACAATCTGCTGCCAACGTTCTCGCCTTCATGATTAACTTAGTAGTTTTTAGATAGTTTTAGAAAATGGATCACAATTTCCAACAAATACAAATCATGCAGAGGTGGTCAAAATTTCATTTCAGACAATCTTACTCAACATGAATGTAGAAGTAGACTGATTTTCCTATCCAATGTCCACCAATGGGGCTCATAGACAGATTAACAAGCTGAAGCTGCCAAGTCAGACCATCGTTGTCAAGATTACGTCGACTTTTGACCAATAGAGTAACTGAAGTTGCTTCTTGAACATCTCTTGAAGTATAGTTAAAAAAAAAAAAAGAACATCTCTTGAAGTACAAAATTTTGTACTTCTCTCGCTAGTGGGTGTCCTACGAGTCAACGGATAACCAGTAGCAAGGCAAAATTTCTTCTGTTAAATTGAAATACACGCACACCCATTTATTTATATATATATATATATATATATATGTGTGTGTGTGTGTAACTTTTAGTTTATTCATTGTAGTTATTGAATTATATGAAAATGTTCAATATTGTCTATACATTGGATATTTTTGTATAGTCAAAAGGTTAATTTGATCATTTACCAAAAATTCATGACATTACAAGGTTAAAATTTAATATTTATATTGAACAAATTAAAAGTTTAGGGATTACGTTGCATATTGAATCAAAATTCAAAAACCATTTGTATTTATTCCTAAAATCATATGGTATATTATATCACATGTCATATAAATCTTCCTATTTCGAACAAAATAAAAGGTAGACTTTTCAGTTCATATTATATATTAATGTAAAATGCAATGACTCTATAATAGTTAGAGAATTGTTAATTGCCATTATCACAGGACACATGAACATTTTAAACGTTATCAACAGCAGTAATGTGACATCGAGAAAAAATAATTATAAAAAAAAATTCCGAGGAAAGATCAATAGGGAAATTCAAAAGAAAAATTGGTAGAATAATCAATGATTACTAAATTATAACACTGAAAATCATTAAAATTATATTTTCTTTTAAGAAAACTCACGCTATCCAGCGAGGTGAGGCAAACAAACACTAATTCTTATCGGACGCAAAATGAGCTTTAAGGTAAAAAAAAGAAAAAGGGAAGGGAAATGTTGAAGAAAAGTACTCATAATGAGAAGGATGGCCGCAGACGATTCGTGCTTCCCGGCGCGCGACGTCACCAAAATTTTTCAGTCCCCCTTGGGAACAAACATGCCGGACGCAGGGAATGAGCATCCAGCCGCCGGCCGCCGCCAGCCCCGGAACCGCCGGCCGCCCACCGCCGTCGCCGAGCCGGCGTGGTCGGATTCATGAACGGCCGGAAGCACCTTCTCGAGCCGCTAGCCCAGTGCCGGTCACTCCTTCAGCGCTTCAAAGCGGCTCGGTCCCTGACGAACACCAAGCTGCTCCACGCCCGGATCGTCGTCTCGGGACTGCTCCCCACCTCAGGCTCTTCCGCCGCCGCCAAGGTCCTCTCCAATCTCGCCCTCGCTTACGCGCTGTGCGGGCACGCCCCCCACGCGGCCGCGCTGTTCGACGGATTGCCCGAGAGAAGCCCGCCCCTTTGCAACGCCCTCATCAGGATGTACAACCTCTGCGGCCGACACCGCGACGCGCTCTGCGTGTTCGTCGGGATGCTGGCCTCGGGTCGGTGCCCGCCGGATAATTTCACGTACACGTTCGTTTGCAAGGCCTGCAGTGAGCTGTCGCTGCTCGACGTCGGGTTTGCTGTCCACGGGAAGGTATTTGCTGCCGGGTTTGATTCGGACGCCTTCGTGCAGAATGCTTTGCTCGCTCTGTACATGAATTGCGGGGTTGTGGTGGCCGCAAGAAAGGTTTTTGACGAGATGCAGGAGCGGACGGTGGTGTCTTGGAATACTATGATTAGTGGGTACTTCAAAAATTCATATGCGGGGGAGGCAGTGATGTTTTTCAAATTGATGATGAATGCTGGTGTGGAGCCTGATAGTGCCACAGTGGTTTCAGTGTTGCCAGCTTGTGGTAATCTGAAGGAGTTAGACTTGGGAAAGTATGTTCATAATATTGTTGAGGAGAAAGGTTTAGGGAACAAGAATATAGCTGTGAGTAACGCATTGCTAGATATGTATGCAAAGTGTGGTAGAATGGACGAAGCTGAGGCAGTTGTCCGTGAAATGGATAAGAGAGATGTTGTAACATGGAGTGCCATGATTAACGGATATGTTTTGAATGGTGATGTCAGAAAAGCTTTGGATAACTGTCTGCTAATGCAGTTTGATGGGGTGAAACCAAATCCAGTGACCATATCTTCTCTCCTTTCCGCATGTGGTAGCTCCTTTCTGCTCAAGCTTGGAAGGTGCTTGCATGGCTGGTCGGTGAGACAAAAGCTCGAATCTGATCTACTGATAGAGACAGCACTAATTGACATGTATGCGAAATGCAAGCGTGTGGATGTCAGCTTTCATGTTCTCACAAGAGGTTTACAGAAGAGGACCGCACCATGGAATGCAATCCTGTCGGGATGTGTTCACAATGGCCTTGCTAAAGAAGCCATACAGGCTTTTAAACATATGCTGATAGAAGAAGTAGAACCGAACCTCGCAACTGTGAACAGTCTCCTTCCAGCATATGCCATTCTAGCAGATGTGCAGCAAGCAATGAATATACATGGTTATGTTGCAAGATCTGGCTGGGTAATAAATGTGGAAATCATCACAGGCCTTATTGATGTATACGCAAAGTGTGGACGTCTAGAATCTGCTCACAAACTTTTTAATGATATCCCTAGGAATGAAAAGGACATCGTAGTTTGGAGCGTAATAATAGCTGGTTACGGAATGCATGGGCATGGTGAAGCTGCTGTTTCGCTTTTTAAGGAAATGGTTCACTCAGGAGTTAATCCCAATGAAGTCACTTTTACCTCTGTTTTGCATGCTTGTAGCCATGCAGGTCTGGTGGAGGAGGGTTTGGATTTGTTCAATTTCATGCTCGATAATAACCCAGTGACGCCACATTTTGATCACTACACATGCATGGTTGATCTTTTAGGCCGTGCAGGTCGGCTGCAAGAGGCTTATGATTTAATTAAAACAATGCCATTTAAGCCCAACCATGCTGTTTGGGGTGCGTTGCTTGGCGCTTGCGTGATCCATGAGAATGTGGAATTAGGTGAGATCGCAGCAAAGTGGCTCTTTGAGATTGAGCCTGAGAACACAGGCAACTATGTACTGCTGGCAAAAATTTATTCAGCATTGGGAAGGTGGAAAGATGCTGAGGACATTAGACATATGATGAAGAAAATAGGATTGAGAAAAGCACCAGCTCACAGTTTACTATAAGCTTTGCAGGTGTAGATACTGGAATTCTTGTTACTGTGTATCAGAGCCTGTATGCTCTGAGTTGCAATTTGCAAACTGTTACTGGAGCTGATTTACAAAGCGAATTGCAAGAGGGTTGGAAACCAGATCGTTTACCATCTTCTGTGTGTAGGAATTAAAAGAGTGGAAATTTGCGAAGAAAAATTCCAACCACAAGCAATTAACTGGTCGAAATGACTTGCGGACTTTATGCTTTCTTTTCTCTGAGCAGGGGCCACCTATCCATGGATGATTTGCTTTCCAGAATACCCAAACAGATTAGGCATTTGCTTCTACGCGCACCTGCAGTTATGCTTTCTCAGGTCGGTGATGATATTCATAAGCATGGCAACTTGGGAACAACAGATCGTCCCCCTCTGGTGACGTTAAATTCAACTCGGGAACAACATAAGGCAAATTGGAGATCGTTTTCAAAGTTACAGTACAGCCAATTTACTGGATATCTGAAGTAATTAGACATCCATTCTATTTTCTCCATCAATTATGCTTGCTGTTTGCCTGGATCTACTTAACTTCAGCCTACTGACAGCTTGAACTCGATGCAGTTGTTATCGGAATTCCACCGCATGAGTATGAAAAGATACTGAAGTGGCTTCCAGGTTTATCCGACCTGGAAATCGAGCCGGCTCTATCTTACATCGGATTGTTTTCTTTGAAGATCGAGTTCGATACAGAAATGTCTGACTGGGATACCATGTCTCTATTTATGTAGTCGGGACCGAGTTGAAAGTTCCTTTAGCTAATGGCTAAAAATGCCAGCAAGGGATTCTCCCATGTGGGTCACAAAGCAAAAGCTAACCGCAGAGTGCGAGCCTTGTGCTTATCGAAGACAAGAATGAGCTGCATTCATTTGAGAATCCATCTTGTTTAATCAAGAGATGCTAGAAGTTGTGAGCTAAATTGGTTTGTAAAGTGATGCTGGGGAGGTTCATCCACTTATTTGAATAACAATTTACAGGTTGTCTTCTTATTCTGTTACAGGGGTTTAGCATATGGATGTTAGCGTAGCCCGACACCGGTGAATTGTCCCCTCCTTGGCTTTTATATAAAGAAGAAAAAAGAAAAGTGCATCTTTCTGTCTCCATCCGAAGACCACAAGACATGTGCCACACCCCTTTTCTCTCCCTCATTGGAGATGTGCTTTGTGCTCGGAGGACCCACAAGATGGGGGATTCTTTTCCCCTTTCTTTAGATCTCGAGTGCCGGCATGAAACCACCATGCTGGCCAGCTATCTTTTTCGGTGGGAGTGACCCCTTCTGCTGAATCAAAAGACGTCACTCCACATCGCGAAGTCGGATAGGTGAATGGTTCGGAAAATGACCCCTGATCTTCGAAACCCGCCCTACCGCGAATCGCTGGTTCGTGCAGCTCGGTTAAACGTCTGCAGAATGTACCGTCCTGGCATCTTTGCTGCTATTTCGCGGCTCTTTAAGGCCTGTTTGGTAACCATCTCAACAGTGCCAAATTCTGATTTTTTGTTCCTAGAATTAGTTTGGGACGAGAATCGCTTTTAGTAAAATTTTTATTAGGAACAAATTTGTTAAGGAATCGATTTGGGACGAGAATCGAGAATAAAAAAAAAAAAAAAAAAAAAGTTGATTCTTATTCCGAGAACAAAATTGCGAATTAAAACTCTTCTTTTTCTCTTTTCTTTTTCTTCATCGACCGCTATTTCGCAATCGCGGCCTGTCGCCGCTGCCCGCTGCCGTCTGCCGCCGCCACAAGTCGCTGGTGATTGGTTCGGTGAGCTCGCCAGAGGCAAGCCTAGCCATCGGTGGCCAGGCGGGCCTCACCCAACTACCGGTAAGGCCGAGCTGACGAGGGCCGGCCTCGCTGAGAATAGGAGAAAAAAAAAAAAAAAAAAAAGAAAAAAATTATAAAAATTATTTAAAAATTAAAATAAATTGATTTGGAACAGAATCAATAAACACGGTATCAAACACAATTATATTTCAGAATCAGAAATTTTGTACAGTTATCAAAATAATCATTTCTGATCAATATTTGTTCCCAAGAACAAAATCGTTATTAAATACACCCTGATTCGCCCCATTAGTTTCATTTTGTTCTGCAAGTCAGGATACAAAAGCTGCATGATTCACGGCCTGTACGGGATCAGATGGTGCGTGGAACACGTTCAATTTCAAAAAAAGAGGAGAGAGAGAGAGAGGTCATCATGTGTTGGTTTCAAATGATGTTTTTGCTCTGCCTCTGCAGGAACATTGGATTCAATTCATGTCAGCCGAGGTAAATGTTGCAGGGACAGTCTTACTTTTTCTCTGTTCGGTGCTAACGCATGCCTAGGAACAAATTTTGGATTTCCTGTCTCTCCATCGTGAGCTGACAACCCACCAAATTTAATGTTGAACGATACTTTTTACTTGCATTCTAAATCACGGAAAAATCGAAGAAAAGCGAGACTAACAAAAGCTCACCACATTTCGTGTCGTAGATGCCCTCATAAATCAAGACACCAATCATCAAAAAGCACGAACCCGTCCACGCGACTCACCTTCGCCGGGCGGGCGGTCAATCCTGGACGTCGGTGATGCCGTGATTCATCGGACGCGGACGGTCGGGGGGATCGGTCAGCACGGTCAGCTCGGTCGTGGTGCGCAACACGGTTTCGGCGGGGCCCCCCGGGACACGAGCCCTCTTTATGACGTCACGGTTCTTGATTATTTTCATTTCCCCGAAATTCATTTTTCCAAAGGAAAAACATTAAATAATCATATACAAAAAAATAAATAATAAATAAATAATGGGGGAATGGGGGAGGGAAGGAGAATGAGATCGATCGGGGTTGACTGTTCATCCGAGCTCCTCCATATCAAAGCCTGAAAAAGGAAAGAGCAACAGCTCCACAAAACAACAAACTCCAAACCCTACCCCACTCTCTCTCTCTCTCTATCTCTTCCATGGCGGAAGGCGGAGCCGAGGTCAATCGTCCGGCGCGGCGCCACCGCTCCTCCCCGGCGCTCGCCTGATCCCCCACCACCGATCGCGCCAACCCGCAGATCCGGCATTGGCGTCGCCGCCGGGAACCCCCGTCAATGCGGTCTCGGCCGCCGCCACCATCATCGCCCCCGCGCACCGACGACGATTCCCGCATTGCCGCTCCCGCCAGATCGCGCCGCCCAGGCCCGCGCACGCGCGCCGCCGCCCCTCTCCCCTCCCCTCCCCCGCTCCCGTCTCGGCGCTGGCGTCCGGATCCGATGGTGGCCGCCGCGAGGCGATCGCGAACCGCTGCCCTCGCTGTCTTCCTTTGCTCCCGTCGGCGTCTTTGTGGTGAGATTGAGCGTGCTTAGAGAATGATGCGGCTTAGCTTCTCGCCTAGCATGAGGAGTCTGACCATATCGAGCAGCAATGGATTCGCGGACTTGATGAAGATCAAGATCGCAGCCCGCCACTTCTCGTACCGGACGCTCTTCCACGCCATCCTCATCCTCGCGTTCTTGTTGCCCTTCGTGTTCATTCTCACCGCCGTCGTCACTCTCGAGAGTGTCCCCAACTGCTCCTCCTCCCTCGGTACTTCCTAATCATATGACCATTTCCCTGTTCTGAAATTTGTTCCGTTTCTTCTCTGGGACGAGTTTTTGGTTCAATTTGTTCGATCAATTACTTTGATGCTGGGCTACGAAATTTTCTTTGCTTTGAGTTAAATGAGTGGAATTAATTGTGATTGAATAGCTGGCTGGCAATGGTGAAATGGGTGTGAATTTTTTGGTCTTGCACTGCAGCGACTCCCTATAAGAGCATCCATGGAAATTGGTTATATGCTTAGATTTTCTTATGCCAATTAATGCTGATGCAGCAATGAATGTTTAGCAGAAGCACCTTTCTGAGGAAACTTTGTGAATGCGAGCTACATAAAAGGCATTGTTACTATCCGACTTTGATTGATGCTTTTTGCCCTTTTTTTTTTTTCTCTTTTTTTATCTTTTAGGCACATTGACATTGATTATTCTGATTATTTATGATGTTTGTTTCGTGTGATAATTCTTCTGCAAGAGAAGGCCATAGTCGATTCTGATTGATTGGACTTGAAGTCTTGACTATTTTTTACCGAGTGTAAGACATGAAGATCAATTTATTCATGTGCTGATGTTCTTCTATGCTTCAGGTTGTTTAGGCAGAAGATGGGGGCCTAGCTTTCTTGGTAGGGTTGATGCTTCAGAGGTAAGTAGCTGTAGTTCATGTTTGGTTTGATTCTTTTGTTGACATAAATTAAGAAGAGAGTAGAGAGGCCTTCTAATTTTTATTCTTTGGTTGGGTGTGGCAGAGATTAGTGAGAGACTTGTATATGATCCTCAACGATGTCAATACTGCAGCAATCCCCAATAATTTACAGCTCCCAGATTCATTTAATCAACTTGTTCTTGAAATGAAGAACAACCAGTATGATGCAAGAACCTTTGCCTTGACGTTAAGAGCAACGGTATGTTATTCTGTACAATTGCATGTTGTTTATTTCTCTGATTTTTCCACATGCTATTTTTTGCAGAGGGTTTGCTTCATTTATGTCACAAGTTAGAAATGCTAAGCATTCCACCTGCAAATTATTCTCTGAGTAAAATTCATGAAGTTGCGTTGCAGTTTTAGCTCTTTGAAAAAGCATTTGAGGTAGTTCAGCTGGGATGACAAATTTCACTTAATTGAACTCATTTTGCTACCCATGGTTTATCTACAAATTCAACTCGGTATCTATTATTTAACTTTTTACTATTTACCACTGTAGTTTCTTTGAAGTTTCATGTGATCTGTGTTGATTCTTTAAAGCTATATATTGCTTTCTATTGTTTTACTTTTTTCAATTTTCTGAATATCCACTGGAAATAGTTTCAAATGCTCATTGTACAGTTCAAAGTTAGTCCTCAAATTTCGAAATTTGCAAATGTGGTATATGAAATGATTCCATCCATGGGAAATAAACGGAATTTTTTTAGGTACCTCTTAAGTTATTAAATTAATGTCATATAACTTTTAACTATTTTTTTTCCGACTTCATTTTGGCAAAATCTAAACTGAATTAATGTACAAATGCTGAGCGATTACCACTTTATGTGCAATATGTTGTTAACATATGACTAACCATTTTGACATTGGCAACTTTTGAGAACAAAATCCAAAATTATATTATGCTATTAAATAAATTATCCTTTACACTCTCCTTAACTTTTCTTCCTTTGATAACACTTGACTGTGACATTTTATCGTTAAAAGCAAACCTTGCTTGTATGTTTTCTGATGGAAAATTATGAAAAAAATTTATCTAGTAGTATGATAATTTTCTATTTTGCAAACTTTATCATTCATATGTTTTGCAAAGTGGAAAATGCTTTCCAAAATCTACAACGAATGTGATAATGTCTTGGTACTTTTTTGCTTCTGGCATTAATTAGAGCGTACTATGGTTGCAAAATGTCTTTTGTCCAATATCAGTGTGCAGCTTACAATACCAAAGAAGTGATTTAGATGGGAAATGTTCCTTTTGAGCCCCTTTATTTGCTAATTTTCAAACAAATGCCCACTTGGGATTCAAATTTGAGCTAACTTTGAACAAGGCAAGAGGTTGCTCACTGGAATAAATTCATTGTGGTCTCACAGATATTTGTCTGCTAAATGGGTTTCTGCCCTTATCTCCTCTAAATAGTTTTTCTTTCCAGATCAGTCAGGACAGTATTTTGGACTTTTTTTCTGAGTTATCATTTCGGTCCTGGGATGCTGCACCTCTTGTTTGATATTGACTTATCTTTTCTTACCTAAAGCTCTGGCAATCCTAAATTTCACATAAGAAAAATGTATTTTCGTTCAGGTATCCTATCTTCCCATTTGGGTGAAAAGAGACTTGTTAAGAGAAAGATCCTTTTAAAGGCTGGCAATGATAGTGGGTTAGGACAAGCCTGTTTTGAAAGCCTGTTTCTAAGAGCAAGGCTACATATGCATTGTTATCCTAGATGTGTGTGTGTCTTTAAATATCTACAAAGTCAGTGCAATTCTTACCTGTGTAGTTGCATTAGACCTGCTGCTTGTTCCATTAGTTATATTTTGCGGTCACCATTTCATTTTCAAACATTTTTTATGTCTTCTGGTGAATATTCTTGGATTCTCTTGTTCATTTTTTAGATGTTTGGCTCACCTTCCGCTGTTATAATCCTGACATAATTGTTTTGGGATGATGCATAAAGAAATCACGCCACACCTAGTTTGATTATTTACAGAAGAGTTTGATGCTTAAATGCAGTTTTCTTTAAATGCCTGTTGAATAGCGAAAGTAAATCTGAAAATCTTAGCCTAACTTCCCTTTCTTTTCATTACAGATGGAGAAATATGAAAGAGAGATCAGGGAGTCCAAATTTGCTGAACTGATGAACAAGCATTTTGCTGCCACATCCATTCCAAAAGGCATCCACTGTCTGTCTCTGCGTTTAACGGATGAATATTCCTCTAACGTTCATGCGCGAGTACAATTGCCATCTCCGGAGCTTCTTCCTCTGCTCTCGGACAACTCCTATCACCATTTTATTTTATCTACTGACAACGTTCTAGCTGCTTCAGTTGTTGTCGCTTCTGCAGTTCAGTCATCTTTAAAACCTGAGAAGATAGTCTTTCATGTCATCACTGACAAGAAAACTTACTCAGCAATGCACTCATGGTTTGCACTTAATCCTGTATCCCCAGCTATTATCGAAGTAAAAGGTATTCACCAGTTTGACTGGTTAATGAAAGAAAACATTCCTGTGCTAGAAGCAGTTGAGAACAACAGGGGAGTAAGGACTTATTACCATGGAAATCATATTGCTGGAGCAAAGCTTGATGATACAACTCCAAGGATGTTTGCTTCGAAATTGCAGTGGAAAAGTCCAAAGTACATTTCCTTACTCAACCATCTGAGAATATATATACCAGAGGTAATCAGAGTGATTAGGTTTTTAATAAGGGGTTCTGGAGGAGGGTTGTACTTTAGTTTGCAGAACAAGCACAACTGCTTAGTTTTGACGTACTATATAATTCACTGCTCCTAGGGGGAAAAAACAGGTGCATCCCTGCTTTTCTCAACATTCTTATCCCTCTTGCATTGGTTATCAGTTGATGAAGCCATTCTTTACCTATGCAGATCCTTTAGCATATTAACCATATTGCTAGTCTAAGAATGAGAATGTATCAGGGTATGGAGAGTTGATAGTCTTACTCAAGGAGAACCTTGTTAAAGATTTCCTCCCACCTCTTCTATACCTTATGTGCTTGTTTATCATCTGGTGTACATTTGCCTTTGATATATCCTTTCTCGAACTTCTCATACTTCACAATCAATTATAATGAGATTAGGTTATTGATACATGTACCCAATTTTATGTGGTTATTTCTTCTACCAGGAGGGAGATCACATTTCATAGGTGTAAGTTAGGCCGATTTGCATTAGCATACATGTTCCAAAAGTATGGGATGGATATCATCTACATACATCAATAGCTTGACCTGGGGAGTAGGATTTGCTCTTCTAAATTTTGTTTGTCAAGAGTCTGTCTTCTGTTTATCTGCCTCATTTAAGTATGCTGATTGAGTGATTTGACAGCTATTTCCAAACCTCGACAAGGTGGTTTTCCTGGACGATGATGTCGTGATTCAGCGTGATCTATCTCCACTTTGGGAGCTTGATCTTGGTGGAAAGGTTAATGGAGCTGTCGAAACTTGTAGGGGTGAAGATGATTGGGTTATGTCCAAGCATTTCAAAAATTACTTCAATTTCTCTAATCCACTTATAGCAAAACATTTGGACCCTGATGAATGTGCTTGGGCCTATGGCATGAATATATTTGATCTCCGTGCATGGAGAAAGACTGATATAAGGGACAATTATGAGTACTGGCTAAAAGAGGTACATTTTGCTGACTTTGAATCTTCTGATTTTTTTTCCCCCTGATAATCTAGATTCGGTTGTGCAGTGGTCAATG
Organism: Eucalyptus cloeziana; assembly: GCA_014182715.1. NCBI lineage: Eukaryota > Viridiplantae > Streptophyta > Magnoliopsida > Myrtales > Myrtaceae > Eucalyptus > Eucalyptus cloeziana. The sequence goes on from CM024642.1 coordinate 25,192,626, forward strand.
TTGTGATTATATATTCACTGGCAGTGTGCTTAGGGAAGATAGGAATTTGTCCTTCAAGTAGTGGATCCATCCACATTGTTTTATATGAATAATCTAATTCCATCTGAACCTTATTTGAGGGAAAATATTTTCATGCTCGTGAGGAATTTGTTTCTCTTTTGACTAAGTGTCTAGCTTTTATGTGTACTGGAGGCTTATGAGACGACTTATCCCACTCTTTTGGGTATCTTACCGCAGAATCTGAAGTCAAATATGACAATGTGGAAATTGGGTACTCTTCCTCCTGCTTTGATTGCATTCAGAGGTCATATTCACCCAATCGACCAATCGTGGCACATGCTTGGCTTGGGGTATCAGATTAAGACCGACGTTGAGAGTGTCAAGAAGGCTGCAGTTATACATTATAATGGTCAGTCGAAACCCTGGCTGCAGATTGGCTTTGACCACCTGAGGCCATTTTGGAGCAAATACGTGAACCACTCCAATGACTTTGTAAGAAGCTGTCGGATATTGGAGTCATAGTTGCTCAGCTCGGAGAGAGCTTGTAGCAGGAAAATACACGGAAGGACAGATGATATGGTGAAGGGCCATATTGTCAATGGCATTTCTTCGCATAATGCGTTCATATTGCAAGCGGAATTTCTCGGAGTGTACAGCCTCGCTTTGTTCAGGGATTTGCATCATCCGTTGCACTTTCAGCAGAGAAGAAGCCAGATAACTAGGTCATGAACCTGATTTTCTCTGTCCGACGCTGGCAACAGAAAGGGTATGAGATTAATTGGAGGGCACTCCCTTTTAAGCTTCCAAATGCAGGGATTCTCACTTCTAAACAGCACTTCATTTACTTGGCAATTTTTGTCACCATTTTTTTCCTCCCGATTTTCCCAATATTATTTGTAGATGTAATTGAATCGGACGCTGCTACGATACCCATCGGTAGGGAGAAATTGTTTCTAGATAATTTTTTGTTAATGTCATATTGTACTATAGAAGATAAGGTTTATTTGTGCAGAAAATTCTTTTGCTTGAGAATTGATTTAAACTTTCACAAGATAAAGCCAATTTCTTTGAGTTGGAAATTCAATTTACCGAATATACGTACCATATATATGCATATTTATACATGTGTGTCAGGCACATCCGCGGAGAAAGTGAAGTTGGCGAAAGAAACCCAGTTGGCATCTTTGGTGGTTTAAGCCTTTTTAAGCATACATTAGACGATTCTGGTGGCTAATTCATTTTGAGATTCCTTTTAAGCTAAGGTGGTTAGAGCTTTTCTTATTTTTAAGGCTAAGCAAACTCCTAAATGACAACTCTATAATGTCACTCATTGCATTTCAATAGTTTAATGGCGAATTCCCCACCCCAGTCAACCACATTTCTCTTGTAGTGCTTCGATGAATACGATTCTCTCAATACTCAATTGCATGATTATTGATTAGCATATGGGATTTGTGTCACCTAGTGTGTGACCAGAAGCTACCGGTTGATTCTTCCAAAGCTATAAAATATTAAAAAGTCATTTCATTTCTGACTTTCTTTTCCACATCTCAACTTCTCCAAAGCGAAGAGAAGACAACAGGCGGCCGCAGTAGTGACAGATCCCAACCTTACCCGACTTAGAAACTTTTGGCGCTTCCGAACACCACCACATACTGAGCCATTGAGACTCCCCATTAACAAAAAGGAAAACGAATTCTAGACGCTGCAAAATCTTGCCGCTGATGTCATCACCTTGGCGGTCGTGCAGGCATCGTGTCTTTACCCCTCTTTCTTCGCGAACTCATTAATGACGCTTAATTAGCAATCGCAAGGAAATAGATTAAACAAGGAACAAGGAAGAAGCCCGTAATATGACGTGTCCAGTACCGTCCCTTTCCCGGAAGGCAATATTGTTTTCGAATTCTCGAACCAACCCATAAGAGAAATAAAAGATGGGTTGGGACATCGAGATCGCCAAAAAAGAAAAAAAAAAATTCAACCTTTTTAACCCGTCCGGGTCAATGAGCCATTGAAATCTCTCGTTCAAAATGTCGAGAGATGTTCTTTAGTCCTCCCACGAAAAAGACGGGGGGAATTCGTGCTGTAACCACGAATCAAAGTCCCCACTTGTTCCCAGATAGGAACGACACCCCTTTACCTACCCGAACGAAAGTATACCTGCATTTGCGTCGCCCCCCTTTTCAACGCTCGAGAATGATATATAATCGGAGCTCGTACACGTCGCGCGTGCGTATGTGGGTTATTGCATGATCGAAACGAGTCAAGCTATATATATACATATATACATATATCGAGAGATTCGACGGGGAATGGGGAGCTGAGGAATCCGTCGATCTCAGAAGGAGGCGAAGGCGGCAAGGGAGGGAGGACGGATTGGGTTGGGTTGGGTTGGGTTGGGTTGACCCGGGCGGGCGGATTAACAAGGCGCTTTGAAAACGCCGAAAACGGGAGATTGCTTTGATCTTTTCCTCCTCTCCCTCTTCTCCTCCTCCTTCTCCTCCACCTTCTTTTTAATTGACTTTTTTTTTATAAGCGTTCCGTCCCTCCCATCGCATCCATCGACGGAGCCCGTCGCGGTTGCTTCCGAAATTTTCGACTTTGTTTTCCGTGACGATTGGCTGTGTGCGGGGAACAAGAAGAGCCGCCGGCACCCCTCCACCCGGTCAGATCAGCTCCTCTCTCTGGAGGCGAGTGAGTTTTTCTTTTTTCTTCTTTTTTTCTTCCTTTTTGGGGTTCCGAAACTTGTCGGCTTCTTTCAGTGTTCTTTGAGTGTTTTTAAGGGCGACCCAGAAAAATTCACGCGCTGATCTGTGATGGGTGTGGAGGATTTGATCTTGTTCTTTATCCGGTTTTTCAAAGACTCCTGCCCACTTTCGGTGTCGGTGTAAATTGTCATGGGTTCCATCTTCTGTCTTGTGCGATTGCGGAAAGACCGAGCTTTATAAACCTATTTCCCAATTTTGTGCGGGATGAATTATCTCTGGGTGATCTTTCTTTTCCTGCCATCGGCTTCCACTGGCATGTGCATGTTCTTGAAACTTGAATTGATTTATTTTGCAGAAAAGTGTTGTGGGAGTGAGGACCGAAACCTTCCCTTGATTTATCGTTGCTGAACTCTTTTGTGGATTTGCTCTGGATAGAGCACGAGTGGAGATCTTGGCCATTTGGGTCCTGAAAATCTGTGTGACAAGCTGAAGATGAGTGGTGTGCAAGATCAGTTAGAGATCAAGTTTCGATTGACTGATGGGTCGGATATCGGCCCGAAAGGCTTTCCTGCTGCTACAAGTGTTGCCACTTTGAAGGAAAGCATTCTTGCTCAGTGGCCAAAAGGTTAACTTTACAATCTCATAGATTCGGGCACACGATTCTTGTTCAGCATTGCTTTAGTTACCTACCAATATCTGCATCATTCGCCTTATTTTTTCTGTCTGATTTCATCCTTTATGCCAATTTTTTATATTCGGCGTTGGATGAAGCTGAACAGGTCGAATAAAGATAGACCGGGTTATGCATGGTTAGTGTCGGATATGCTGAGACGAAAACGATACTGCCTGTTGCGCACTAGCTTTTTAGTGAAAAAGCTTCAATCTTCGAGAGAATCTGGAATTGAAATTTTGGAAGCAATACAGTTCCACATGATGTGAATATCCTAGAAGCTGTCGGTTGTCTCTTGCTCGAAAGTTGATGGTGGTGTTCTTTAAAAGTAGGCTCTTTGAAGAAACATCTCAAATCAAGCTAATGCCTGATAAAGGACACAAACTGGAGAACGCATCTCCTGATGGCGGACTGTTTTGATGGTTTTAGCATGTCAGATGATGCTGCTTGGGGCCAATAAACTGTTCATTGGATTCCTCAAGAATCTTTGTCTAATTACTTTTGGGGAAAAGAATCAGGAAACTATCTAAAAGCAACACCGGGTCAGTAAACCTTGTGATTCTTATTCTGGAGATTGGGAAATGATGGCTCTTGCAAAAGAAGGCAGAATATGTTCTAAATAATCAATACTTCTTTTGAGAACATCCATGTCTCCGACTCTTGTGCAGCTGAAATGTCTGATTTTTCTTCGTCTTACGTATTGCATCACAAGTCCACATTTCTACGTTTGCTTGTCAAGCCAGTTCCTGTTTCTCACGAATGTCTTGATCTGGCCACTTAAGAGGTCCATTTACAAGTGATATTAATTGCTTTTCTTCTTATCAATTAGAGAAGGACAATGGTCCAAGGACCATCAAAGATTTGAAGTTGATTAGTGCGGGAAAGATATTAGAGAATAACAGAACAGTCGGTGAGTGCCGGAGTCCCCTCGTCGACACTCCTGGTGGAGTTACCACTATGCACGTTGTTGTTCAAGCACCTATAGAAAAAGGTACAAACACTGTTTCCCTAAATTCTCCAAATCTCTCCCGATTAAAACTTGAACAATGAACTATACTGGTATCCCAGTGCAAATTACATTTTCTAACCTGTTCTTTCCTCTCCTGGGTTGGTGCCCTTTTGTTATACATCCTTATGGAATCTCAATCTGCTGTTAACATTCCACAGAAAAGGAATTAAACCAACCACGGCAGAATCGGTGTGGTTGTGTCATATTATAGCTTGCAGATTCCAAGTGAAGACGGCATTGTTACAGGTGCGTTGACATAATTTTTCTCAGTGCCAATAACTTTTCTTCTCAAGTGAAGCCATAAATGAGGCAGATTGCCCTGAATATTCTGTTCGTGATATTATGCAGGAAAAGAGCATCAAAGCTGGTACAAAGAACGGTTTTGAGGAATCGGAGTTTTATGAGAGGGAGTCGGTACAAAACACGTTGTTATACAAGTCAATTTTCATCACAGGTCTTTGGTTTCTTTATGCTGCCCTTGGCCCCTTCCATTGTATCATTTCGACACACCTTTTCTTTATTTGTTTTCTCACCGATTGTTCACTTTGTAGTTCATATAAACTCGGTATTCAGCAATAATCTCATCTCTTCAGGTCAAATTCCTATATCGAATATATCTGCTCTTGGTTCCCAGTTCCTCTTGCGACATACGATGATGATGTTCAAGTCGTATGACCATAAACTGTCGGGACCCCTCTATATAGGAGGCATGCTCCCGGTGCTAGCATAGGATGTTCTCTAAGGTCACTGCACATTCACCCGCTCGCTTACAAATTGTATCACTGAATCATATGGTATTAAGAAAATTGTTGTTCATAACCAAAGAATAACTCTTCAATATCCCGTCTACATTGTTTACAGTTTTCAGTTTTCTTTCCCCCTATGTGCTTCCTGTAACATTGCACCAAGAATCTGAAGTGAGAAATGTCGAAAATCGGAAGTTCAGCAACTTGCACGGCATGTGATCGGTGGGTCATGAGCCTCAATCAATGCCGCTGCTGTTGTTTAAGGATCCTCAACACTTCACAGGGTCTCGGTGCAGATCTGTACTGGGTAGGCTTTGTTCCTTCCTTTTGATCTGATGGTAAATGGCAAAGATGCATGTTAAGGAAGACGATCCTTGTTAAGTGATCATGACATCTCATTTTAGGCTGTCATCGGTAGAGAAGATGATCTTTGTGTGGTTATTAACGACTCGAGCTTTTAGAACAAATGGTCGCGAGCTCGAATTTCCAATACGGCATCGGAATCGGTTTGAACTTCTGCAGTCTGTTGTTCAAGACGAGGTTGTATTATTTGTGTGGGGACTGCTGAGTTGAAAGGCCTTTTGGGTTCTTCTGGAAACGTTGCATTGATGGAAGCCCATTACTCTGGGCAAAACTCTGTGAGGGAGAGAAGTCATCTCTCCTCTCTTTTCCTTTCTTATTTTGGGTTTTGTAAGTGAGTAGAAGTGAATTGGATTTTTACGTATATGGAAGCAGAACGGATTAAGCAAAATTGTTCTGAGAAAGGAATGATTTAAGATCGCAATTAGGTCTAGTTAGGACATTCTAAAATCGATAGATTTCATTCTTCTTTTTATCATGAAAATAAAGGACTAAAGTCAAAAATAAGAGAAAAAAGTTGAAATCTCAAATCTACCATTACCATATCTTATCGCCATTGATATAAATCTCTAATGTTCAAGCACTCATCAATTCTGAGATTAGTAAAGCAGGAAGAAAAACAAGAGGAAGCCACATAGATGTGTTATGAAATTGTCAATTGAGAAGAAAATTACTCATTCCTCTTTAAAAAAATTTAAGGGAAAATTCTAATAAAAACTTAAAAGTACTATCGTTTTCTCAAAAATAAGAGTATGGAGTGATTATATCAATTTTTAAAAAATGGTATAAAGTGGTTATGGCTGTTTTAAATAAGAGCTTACTCTTGTTGGTTAGCAAATTTCAATCAACTAGAAATATTTTCGTCCAAAAGCAATTTAAATTAAAATTATGTTAAAAAAATTATTTAAAGAAAAAACAAAAATAGAGGAGAGTGGGCTCTCTCTCATTTGTGATTACCACCCCATCACTGATGCTTGTGGGATGGCCACAACCCTTGTCAATTAGAGGCAAGGCCTAACAGGTCCTCATCGGAGACAAGAGAGGGTGGCGGCCATATCCCAAATCTAGGCGAGAGCTGCCACCTCTCCTAGTGACCCCCACACTCGTTGCCCAAATTGGAGCCGCCAAGCTTGCCCAAGCGTTAGCATAAGCGTAAAGTAGGAAAAAAAAAAAAAAAAAAAAAAAAAGCTTGCCCAAGCGTTGGCAACCTCACCCTATCATATGCGCTTCTTTTTTTACTTTTAGTTTCATTAGTGTGAAGAGAAAAAAGGAAAAAAAATAATAAAGGGAAAAATTTAAAAGACGAAATTTTCATTTACCAAATAATGAGTTCAAGCCCTTATTTAAGATTTATATTACCGCTTTAAGCATTGATTTGAAATAAAGTTCAGTTCGGAATCTAAAACCTTACTTGAGAAAATGAGGATACTTCCGCTTTTTATTTGGAATTATTCGAAAATTTAGTAAAGTAATTCTCTGAGGCATCATTTATTTCTTTTTCTGTTTTCGAATTTCAGTTTATATTTTGCCTTCAAGGGAGGAAATTAAAAAAGATGGAAATCAAGAAAATCTCCAATCACTTTCTCACTCCCGAGTCACCGCCACCACATCCATCCAAACACACAGGAACGAACGAACGAAGGAAGGGAAGGCTCTGTAATCTTCGAGCTGAAACATGGAAAAGCTCCAGACCTTTCACGAAGCCTCTCACTCTCTCTCCCTCCTCCCCACAGCAAGAATCCCATAACACTACATAACTTCTCTCTCCTCTTCTTCTTCTTCTTCGAGCACTTTACTCGCACCTCAAGCAACCCCCTTTTTCTCTCTCTCTCTCTCTCTATATCTCTCATTCGCAAATCTCCTCCTCCCTTCAGTTCTCGTTCTCTCTCTCTCTCTCTCTCTACTCTCTACTCTCTACTCTCCTGCCGCAATGGCTTCGACGACGTCCTTCTCCGGGATCAGCCTCCGCCCTCCCCGGCCGCTGCTGCCCGCCTGCTCCAACCGGGGGGCCGCCGCCGCCGCCGCGCTCCGCTTCCCCGGCGGCTCGAAGCCGCTCGGGAGGATCCGGCTCAAGAGGGAGCCCCGCGGCGGCGCCGGGAGGCTCGCGGGGAGCCCGCCGTCCAGGCCGCTTGTCGTGCGGTGTGAGGCTTCCGGTGGACGGGTGATTGCCCCCGATTCTTTCCTTGGGATTTTCTTAGCGCTCCGCGTGCATGCCCGTGTGTTCGTTCGTTGCTCTGTTTTGGGGATTTGGTTTTGCTTGTTTGGGGTGATGCGATGAGGTCGCGTGCGTCTAGGCGTGGTGCTAGTAGTGTTCTGTGTTCGAGTGCGTTGGATTTTTCTTGCCAAGTTGTCGTTTTTTTGGGTAATCCTGAATGTCCTGGTGCAAATGTGTTGATTGATTGCTAGTTTGATTGCTGTACTGCTAAATTAGGCTGTGCATAGATGAAGCGTTGCTGCTAAATGGATGAATGTGTATATGTAACTTCTTTGGGGTGGTGTTTGTAATATGTATAATCAGATTTGTCCACTTGAACCCAATAAATTATTGATTTTGTAGCTCTGTCAAATGACAGATCACACAGCAAGAATTTACAGAGATGGCCTGGCAAGGGATTGTTTCCTCACCAGATATTGCGAAGGAGAATAAACATCAGATAGTGGAGACTGAGCACTTGATGAAGGCTCTGTTGGAGCAAAAGAATGGGCTTGCCCGGCGGATCTTCTCCAAGGCTGCAGTTGACAATACCCGTCTTCTGGAGGCTACTGATAAGTTCATCCAACGGCAACCAAAGGTATCTCTATTGAATGACGATGCCTTAATGAGCATCTCTTTTCAATCAATGGGTTATTTCAGCTAGATGTTGCTATTCTCTTTTACGAATCGATTAAACATTTTCAGCATGGGCATTGCCTCTTGAGACTGAGTTCTTAATCGAAGAATAGAGGATTTAACATCACTTGGTGTTCTCAGCTATTAATGGAAACAGATAACAACTATTTGGCCTGTTTGATTTGTAGTTGATTAATTGGTGTTACTGTTCAACTGCTGCAGGTCCTTGGCGAGTCATCTGGCTCAATGTTAGGACGTGATTTAGAAGCCTTGATCAGTCGAGCTAGGGAATTTAAGAAGCAGTATGGGGATTCATTTGTCTCTGTTGAGCACTTGGTTCTTGGTTTTGCACAGGATCCACGATTTGGAAAACAATTATTCAGGGATTTTCAAATAACTGAGCAGAAGTTGAAATCTGCGGTAGAAGCAGTAAGAGGACGACAGTCTGTAATTGATCAAGGTAACTGCTTACCCAATTTATGTGTTGATTTCCTTTCTTCATTGTATGTGGAGGTAGTGGAGAAAGTCAGCATGTTTTATTTTTTTTGTTGTCTCGATATTCATCAGTAGTTCTTGGGGGGCCTTTACATCACATATATCACGTCTTGTCAGGAGGAATTTGGAACTGCCTACTCTATTCTTGTGGCATGTGTGTGCTTGTCATTTGGGACAAGCAGAAGAGTGTGCTTTAAGTTTAATTGTAAACAAGCTTGGCAACATCTAAAACCTCATCTCATACAGACATCTTGGGAATTTTCTGTTTATAATTTGTCTTGTGCCTTACTTTGTGTATCTCATGCTGTGAGTTACTTATTGCAGATCCAGAGGGAAAGTACGAAGCTCTGGAAAAATATGGGAAGGATTTGACAGCCATGGCAAGAGCTGGAAAGCTTGATCCTGTCATAGGAAGAGATGATGAAATACGCAGGTGCATTCAAATTCTTTCCAGGAGAACAAAGAATAATCCTGTGCTCATTGGTGAGCCTGGCGTTGGGAAGACTGCAATATCAGAGGGGTAAGTACTTACATAGATGTGGGATGCTTGGGAGTTTTGATCTGTTGTAGGCTTACCTAGGTAATTGGTTTCATTATTTGACAGAACTAATTCGTTAGTTCTCTACTTCTGTGCCAAGTTTCTAGTCTTATGATTGTCTAATTCGGTACCTGTCAACAAGGAAAATGCAATTTAAGTTTTACAAAGCACAAGTGTTTGCAGTAACCATTTAATTGCATCGGTGCTCTACCTTGGTGAAATCATGAATTTTTGAGTGATTGTTAAAATTTGATGTGAAACTTTTGACAGACTTGCCCAGAGAATTGTGCAAGGTGATGTACCACAGGCTTTGATGGATCGTAAGGTGCGTATTCTATTTGATGTTTTTATGACAAAATTCTTGATGGATGTACCATCTCCATGTGTTTGTGCACATTTGTTTGTATAATTCTTGGGAAATTGAATGGACCCTGTGTATGCCTACTTGTTTGCTATGATGACCATTGACCTTAACTTGAATTTCGCAGCTTATATCCCTTGATATGGGTGCCCTGATAGCTGGAGCAAAATATCGAGGGGAATTTGAAGATAGGCTAAAAGCTGTACTGAGGGAAGTAACTGAATCTGAAGGCCAAATCATCCTCTTTATAGATGAGATACATACGGTCGTTGGTGCAGGTAATGCACTTGCCAGGTGGATGTCTGGAATTTTTCTTTTGAAATATATGTTGCAGCACTGGTACAGCTTGTGGTTCTTATTTGAAGCCAACAGTCCCAAATTCCTAGAGAATTCTTTGAAATTTCCAGTGGAGTTCTCTATCGGCGGCCCATGGCTGGCTTGTCTAGGATTTTGGGAGATGTTCTCTTCTTCCCTTAGAAATCTCTTTTGTTTGACGTCATTTAGATTATGAAGATTGTTATGTAACTTGTTCCAGGTGCTACAAATGGTGCAATGGATGCTGGCAACTTATTGAAGCCAATGCTTGGACGAGGGGAATTGCGCTGTATTGGTGCAACGACACTTGATGAGTACCGCAAATATATCGAGAAGGATCCAGCTTTGGAGCGCCGTTTCCAGCAAGTCTATGTGGATCAACCTTCAGTTGAGGACACAATATCAATACTTCGGGGATTGCGTGAAAGATATGAACTGCATCACGGAGTCCGAATCTCTGACAGCGCACTGGTAGAAGCAGCAATTCTTTCTGACCGATATATAAGTGGCCGATTTCTACCTGACAAAGGTACATTTCAAACTGTCCAATGAAGTATGAATATATTTCTTTTCACTATTAATCTGCTTCATGCTGATTACATGCTTATTCGTCAGAAGGCTGCCAAAACTATATTTCCCTTCATAGTAAAAAGTGCATTTTCTCAACTGATAGGATCTTACATATTCTGATCTGGAGCATTCTTCTAAATTGGAGCTGTGAGAATAGGTAACATGTAGATTCATAGGTGATGGTACTATTCCATGAAGATCCATCAAATATGTCCTGCTGGGAAGTGGCCAACATATAGCTCTTCTTGCTGGCTGCACTGACCATGCTTCCTTCATCTTATCTCTCTGGCTACATCCGTATTTCATCTAGATTGCTAATTTTTAACACCCAAAGGTCATTCTCCAAATGAAAAACACAATATTCTGATGACACGAAAAGAAAACGAGATCTGTTCTTTCTGTGATGAAACATCATCAGATATGTCCGACTCGGACATTGGCAATGTATAGTTCTAGCTGGCTGCATTGGCCCTCCTTCCTTCTCTCTGTCTTTTTTTCCCCCCACTTCCCTTTTTGGGTTTTTAAAAATTTGGAACAGGTGATTCCTACAGTAAATGATTGTCATTGAGGAATAAAAGCATTATTGAGGACAGTCTAGCTGAATTCTAAAAGAGAGAATCTATTAGAAGGTTTATTTTAGTTCAATATATGTTTGGTTGAAGTAGTATATTGGGTGAGGTAATTTTCAGCTGGCTTTAAATTGTAGTCATTTGGACGAATTCTGAGGGAAGATTGAACATGTAATTTCCTCCCAATTTCAGCTATTGATCTAGTGGATGAAGCAGCTGCTAAGCTTAAGATGGAAATTACTTCAAAACCAACTGCTCTTGATGAGATCAATCGATCAGTCTTGAAACTGGAGATGGAGAAGCTGTCACTAGCAAATGATACAGACAGGGCTTCAAAAGATAGGTTTAGCCGCCTTGAGGCAGAGTTGGCTCTCCTGAAGGAAAGACAAGCTCAGCTTACTGAGCAATGGGAGCATGAAAAGTCAGTCATGACGCGTATACAGTCTATTAAAGAGGAGGTATGGTGTTTTGCCCCTCTTTATTTGTCAATATGATGAAAATGATTTTCTTCAGAGGGTTCTGTGAGTCATTAAGAGGATTAATTCAGCTTCTTGTGTATTCACATTTCAAAGTTCGCATCCTCAATGCTGAATTTGGATTTCCAAATATGGGAAATTGACATTGAAAGTAATCTTATTTGTTAAGATGTGATATTGTAGGAAATTGCAATGCATGTGGTGGGAAATTGAATTTTCTGGTTATTCTTTTTGCAGATTGACAGAGTAAATCTCGAAATCCAGCAAGCTGAGCGGGAATATGACCTTAATCGTGCTGCTGAATTGAAGTATGGGAGCCTAATTTCATTGCAGCGCCAACTTGAAGATGCAGAAAAAGAGCTAGATGAGTATATGCGCTCTGGAAAATCTATGCTTAGAGAAGAAGTAACGGGAAGTGATATTGCTGAAATTGTTAGTAAGTGGACTGGTATCCCGGTCTCCAAGCTGCAGCAGTCAGAGAGGGAGAAGTTATTACATCTTGAAGAAGAATTGCATAAGCGTGTTGTGGGTCAAGATCCTGCAGTGAGATCAGTTGCAGAAGCGATCCAGCGGTCTCGAGCAGGATTGTCAGATCCTCACCGACCTATAGCTAGTTTTATGTTCATGGGTCCTACAGGTGTTGGGAAAACAGAGTTGGCAAAGGCCCTTGCTGCTTATTTGTTCAACACTGAGGAAGCGCTGGTACGAATTGACATGAGTGAGTATATGGAGAAGCATGCAGTTTCAAGATTAATAGGTGCTCCACCCGGTTATGTAGGGTATGAGGAAGGAGGTCAATTGACAGAAACAGTTCGCAGAAGACCTTATGCTGTCATTCTCTTCGATGAGATAGAGAAAGCTCACTCTGATGTGTTTAACGTATTTCTTCAGATATTAGATGATGGGAGGGTGACTGATTCACAGGGTCGGACTGTGAGCTTCACTAACACAGTCATAATTATGACTTCAAATGTGGGTTCACAGTACATTCTAAATACCGATGATGACAGTATGCCCAAGGAAACTGCTTATGAGACCATCAAACATAGGGTAATGGATGCTGCAAGGTCTATCTTTCGCCCAGAGTTTATGAATCGGGTCGATGAATATATAGTTTTCCAGCCTCTGGAACGCGAGCAGATTAATAGCATTGTGAAATTACAGGTATGCAGCTTGTCGATTACTCCTGTAGTGGCACAGCATTCTTCATTTTATCGTCTTCAAGAAAAAACAAGTCCTATGGTTCACTACACATTTGTGCTGTTTGTCTCACTTTAGAAATCTGACAACATGCTCAGGTTGTTGCTGGGGCCATGCTTTTGTTCTTGGTTGTCTTGACTCTCATATTTCACTTTCCTAATTTCTGTAGAGAAGAGGTCGTCTGACTTGTGTGATAAGATGTGATGGATTTACTGATAAATTCTAAACTTCTCATCCTTAAAGAACTCTTAAAGCAGTACCAAGATGTGTTGTTTGTAGCTAATTTAATGAACATTTGAGCTTACAGAGTACATTATGCAATCTCATGTACCATTCTCCATGCAGTGTGTTGGCTTCAGATGGTATTGTAATAAAACTAATTCTGATGCTTATCTATGTTTTGTTGACAGTTGGAGCGTGTACAGAAGAGAATCGCAGATCGGAAGATAAAACTAGCAGTGACGGATGGAGCCATCCAGCTGCTAGGGAGTCTTGGCTATGATCCAAACTACGGTGCAAGGCCGGTCAAGCGGGTGATTCAGCAGCACGTCGAAAATGAACTTGCCAAGGGCATCTTGAGGGGGGACTTCAAGGACGAAGACACCATCGTAATAGACACAGAAGTTACAGCATTTGCCAATGGTCAACTTCCTCAGCAGAAGTTGGTGTTTAGGAAACAGGATGGCGACTCGGATATGGCCGCCACAGGAGACCGAGAAGCCATCTCGCCTTCTGCCTGATGGTTTTGAGTAATTATTCCCCTATTTAAGGTTCTGGATCAGTTCTTTTCTTATACAGCAACGTATACAGGTCTCACACCTTTTCTTTTCTCTTCTTTTACTGCGGGAACGACGAGGCTTATGCCGGTGAACCTTTTGTAACTTATACATGCTCCACATGAAGTGTATAATGTGAGAATAATCCTTCAAGAGTTCACATAGAAAAAGCACATGATCTTTGCTTTCAAAGATTCGCGGTTGCAGACCGTTTTGAGCGGGGTGCACGTCCTGGCTTCTTTCGCAAACGCCTGCCGGACGATGAAATACTCGTACTCCGTATCTATCGTCACCTTACCGTTATGACTGGGCACTTGTTTATCCACCGGCAACTTGGACATGCACGAAGTTGTTAGTGAGGGCCAACGCATTGTGGAGAACAATTACGGTACTGGAAACTCCGTCGGCTCGAGCCTGGCGGAGCTTATTACCTGTTGCCTGCCGGCTGATAACATCCCGTCTCTTTGTTGTTCGGTGGCAAATCCAATTTAATTGCGAATGCAAGGGGAAAGAGGATACGCAAGATGATTGAGGAATGTTCAAATCGTTTGTTGAACCTATCTTTTGAATGACTAATGCGAGTAGCATCTCCACGTTTCATCGATATTTCCCCGTGCTTATCAACCTTATAAGAACTTCCTCTTCGCATTTCAGACTAATATCAAAATTACCACAAAAAAAAAAAAAGGCTTGATGCTACGTTACAGAATTCCGCCCGCTAGCCTAAACGCAACTCATTTATTTTTGAGAAAATTGGTAATCTGGTTGAATTTAAAAAGTCTGAAAAGGTGCCTAGCAGAAAGAGAGTCCCCTTCTCTCTCTCTCTCTCTCGAGAAAATCTCTCTCTCTCTCTCTCCCCGCGCGGTGTGCGTTTAGGCAAGATGTTCCGTTGATGTCCGACGTCTCGCGGGGTCGGCATTACAACATCGGAGGACCGGCGTGTCAAACAAAGGCGCCGTCTTTTTTATCATCCAGCGGACAAGTTCAAATGGGTAAGTGGCGGTGTGAATCGTGGCTCGTCTCTTTGCCGAGAATCGAAAGTTTTCTCATCTCTCCTCGTCACTGTTCCGATCAAGAACTCGTCTTGTCCTTGCAGCTGGCGAAAACGGAGGAGGAGTAGAATTGAAACAAGGGGAGGTGAAGGAGGGGGTGGCCTCAATAGCTCTTCTTCCATGCGGCTCCATCTCAGGCCACTTCATCCACCTCCCTCATTCCGTCTGCTATGGCCTCCACGGCACCGGTTGGTGGTGCCCATCCCCTGTTCTTGTTTCTTTCTCGTTAGTGGGTTACGTGTTGAGAATTGCCGTGGTGATGCCCCTTTTTTTCGTGGGCAGAATTGGCGTGCGAAAGGGAATGCAGCAGGGGGGAGGATTACCGCCTGATCAAGCTCTCCATCACGGACTTCAAAGTAGGAGCAAATTATTCTTCTACTTTTCATGTTCATGTTTGTCCCAGATATTGAGTGGTTTCGACCCTTTTCCGGATTCACTTGCCTCAGCACTAATTTTTTATGTTGACAGACCAAACAAGAAGAGACTGTTGTGGTGGAGTGCAAAGGCCATGATGCTGCTCGGTTTCATAGCATAGATCATGCTCACGGGTGAGCGTCGCTAGAAAAATTTATTTGGACTTTGGACACTTCAGAGAGGCACTGTTGTTCCATTTCAATGAAAACTTCCGCGTACTGGCTTTCCTATCGGTTTTTGCTCTCGGATGGTGCTTCTCTGATTGAAGTGTAAGAGAAGCATTCACTACCTCCGCTGATGCTGAATTTATAAAGCTAGACGGTTTCTTGGAAGGGAACTTGTTGGTTTTACTGGAACCTTATGTAGTGCAGTTTCTTGCTTATCATATGGTTCGGATGTTGTTGCTATTGATATTGTTTGTGATGTCAACCTTGTCAATAACCTCCGCGTGATTTTTTGAGCAGCTGGGATGAGGGCGTGACAGGTCTACTGGAGCAAGAACATCAAAAGAGCAAGATTGTGGTCTCTTTTGAGTGTGAGACCCTGAAAGCTGAGGAAGCAGCAGAGGACCATATCAAGAAGTTCATGCCAAAACTAAGTGGACTTGATGCCGTTGGTAACCATTCTTTCTTCCATACTTTTGCGGCTATTTAAGTGGTTCATTGTTATCATTGTCAACACCTGCACCGTATTGAAGTGTTGGTTCTGTATCATTTAGTACGCCAGCTGTGTGACTCGTCTCATTCTGGAGTAGACATACTGCAAGAACTTACTGGTATTAGATAACTAATTCTGTGGATTATCACTTATAATGTAAGAGAGATATGCTCTAACCTCAATCTACCTTTTGTTTGGGTGCAACAATGGATTGTCCATTATAGGTTGTAATGGCGTCTTAGATTTTTGAAAGCAGTGGCATCTTCAAATGAGATATCCCTCCTCTTTACGTATCTCCTAGATCAGTTATCCTCGATCTTTTGTCTTCCCTCAAGCTTTTTGCTGGCAATTTAGAGGGAGAGAGGCCCATATTGCTAAGGGTTAACCATTTCTGATTGATCGGGATTGCCAACTACTATAATATCAGCTTAATATCATGAGCAACCGAAATGCTTCTTGGGACTTTTAAATTTGTGTTCTTCCGTCCAGCTTTTTGCCGCGATGTGATTATTAACAGTAATAGCTCCTTATATCAAACTTGGAGTCTTCCTAGATTGCGGGTTGTTTGCTTGGCTTAAGCTAAATCACTTATCCTTCGTTTGTGCTGCAGTTAACATTGGGCGAATGAGGATCGTGGGGTTGGACTTTGATGCAGAAAAGTCCGATTTGGAGCAGAATGTATGATATTCATGGTGCACATATTTTGCTGAAGCTTCATGCTTCCTTTGTTCTAGACAAGAGCATGCTTTAACTGATGATATGTTTTGCAATTATCTATATGATTCATCCAATACAGTCAGTATGCCATTGGTTATTCTGGTGAGAGAGTGTGATACTTGTATATGTGAGTAATCAAAGCTTGGTTATCAGCTACTCGAGTTCAATTAGTTGTTATGTAGCTCAAAGCTAATAGATATAAGAATACTTTGAGATACTGGTTACAGTCGCGGAGGTTGTTTGCAAGACATAAGTCAGTGGCAACTGTATTTTGATTTAATGGCAAAGGTAATATACCAGACAGATCATCAGATCAACTTCAAGCAGATTTAACTTTGACCTAGTTGTAACATGGAGGACTATACACATTAATTGTAATTGGATTTCCATTTTTAAGTCTAAGTGTCGATAGGTTGACTTACATTGCTGTAACCATAAAGGAAAATTATTTTGAGAAACAGCACAATCATCTCCATTACACAAGAAAAAGGTAGAAAACCAACTTCAGATTAAAAGCTCCCTCAGAGACTCAGAGCATGGAAACATAAAATCGGAACATTGGAGGAAGAAGAAGATTCTGAACACTAAAGATGAAGAAATGGTGTGCAGCGAAAGTAAGTTCTTAAAAGATCCAGAGTAAAGTCAAATGAATGTAACTAAATGAATTTACACCTCAAGGTTACCATTTATAGTACCGGCTGTCAAACTAACTGCATTTCCATTACACTGAAATATCACGGTAAAGAACACAAAAAAGACTTAAACCCAACCCAAGCACTCTATTGTATGATTTGCAGCATCATTGTTGATCCAAGTAAATCTCATGTCTCTGATTCCCTATCATTGGACTTACTTCGTTGCCAAACCAGGCAATGATCTCTGCACATACTTTCCAATTGCCTACTTCACCAAGTCTTTGGTTTCTTGAAGGGAGATCACTGTTTCAAAAGCGCCAACCAAAGCCTTCACCTTACTCTTCCGGGTCTTAGCCAGCTGACTGGCTGTCTCTTCAATCATATTGTTGAACAGTCTCCGGCCTTCTTTCTTCTCTCGGACATCTTGATGTTTCAAGGTGATTTCTATGGAACTTGGTGTGCTGGTATTCTTGCCACCCTCAATTTCCTCTCTTCTCTTGAAGGTTCTCCTTCTGGCATCAGCCTTCGGACTTTGGTTCTGTCCAAAAGCTCTTCCTTGTCTGATCTTTAGCCTCCTCAGACTACTGCTTTCAGCTTGAGTGCCAACAATCACTTTGCTGTTCCTCACGCTAAGATTCGCAGCTTTATATGTTTCATTTTTCTCGGAATTTGTCCTATCTTGTGTTGGCCTCAGTGAAGTCCCTGCTTGTACCGAACAATTAGATTCACCATGACCAGAATCAGAGCAGCCTTCTTCTTTATCGTCTGTATAATCAGGAGACTCATGGATATCTTCTTCATGGGACTTTGGAAATAAAAATTTTGGGGGAGAGAGATGCTGGGGCAGCAACAAGGATTGATCTGGAGACATTTTAACAGCGTTTCCATTTTGGTCATCCACAGCAAAAGTTTCTTCATAGGATTTTGGAGATGGACATTTTGGGAGAGAGACATGCTGGGGCAGCGACGAGGATTGATCTGGAGACATTTTAACAGCGCTTCCATTTTGGTCATCCACAGCAAATGTGGTAGTGGTAGAAGTAAATTCTGAAGGTATGTGCTCAGTCTCCTCCTTTATGACATAAAGGGTCTTCGCCTGGACCGCCATTTCTTTGGCGATTTGTACGACTTCAGCATTCTTGATATTATTTTGATTTCTGTTCCGATTCTTCAGTGGGGACATAACTTTCCCAGCTATGCCCTTTCTTGGTCTCATGCTTGGAGATCGAGCTGAAAAGTCTAGGGAATTAGAAGTAGTCGAGGATACCGACAGATTCTTCACCGCTACTCTAGAGGTCCTAGTGTCCTGGCTTGCCGTGATGCTACTCTTTTTTCTGTGGCTTGAATCTCCCGATGAATCGGGCAATGAAATTGGCTTGGATCCTAAGGGTTCCATTTTCATCTTCACCGACCTTGAGTATGTTCCTGAGGAGAACATCGCTGAGGCTCCCAGAGAAACCTATTTTGTTCCACTTGATGCCATGCCCGGTTTCACCATTTTGTGCAGATCGGAGATGTGCATTTTTGAGCTGCGGGAAGATTTCAACTCTACCTCTGATTTCTTCTTCCCTTTTGCCTCGACCCCCCCATGGTTAGGGCCCGGTCCTTCTTGTTTGCCCACATTAGCTATATCAGGAGTTTGGCTTTCCAGATTTGACAGAATCTCGAGCTTAATTGTGGGTTCTTGCGCCGAACCTGGCACAACCACATCCTCAGCCAAAGGCAGTTCATCGGGCAGCTTCCTGGTCGTCTTCCCACGCATCGGATTTCTTGGCTTTGTTTTGAATGTCTGCGTCCCTCCATTTTTGCAATGCTCATGGCATGAACCCCCTGGAGCCCTGAGATAGTGCGGGGTTCTTCCACCGTTCGAAGACCTTGGTTTTCCTGCAGAATTTCCTTCATTTGTCTTGATTGTTTCCGAGGTCACGGGGGACCTTATGCAGTCCTCAGCCATTTAATGAGGAGAAAATATGCAAGATGAAATGTATACGAACCCTGCAAAACAAGATTTCCTTAATAATAGAGAAAAGACTTGGACAAACTCCCAAGATATCTTCAAAGAAAAACTTTTGAAGCCAAGGCTATGATCACGAGCTCCAGAAGCAGACATCGGTTGAGGGAAGATGATGATACGATAATCGATTGAAGAATAATTGCAGGATATGCCATTTTAGCAAACGCTACACGAGGAAAGGCAACAGTCATTCCATAATTTGACATTGCAGTTGGAGATACGGTTTGTTTTAAAGGACAACAGAAGAAAGACGTGTCCAAAACGTAAAATTCCTGACCTCGCTCGTTTTAAATTGCCTTGTTTTGAGTCTGCTTGTTTGAGACGTAGTCTCGTTGTGTTCGTCACGCCGTTTACACATAGAGATGATTTTGCCTCCTTTTTTATTCATCAAATTGCAAAAGGAGTTTTGCTTTATGCAAAAGTTTTGAAAATGTGAAAAAAGAAGAAATGCATACCAATCTGAAACAGTGTATTGGTTTTAGACCCCCTATCAAGGTCGAATGGAACCAAAAAAAAAAAAAAAGGCCGCCTTAAGGCACACATTATGGCATGTTAATCGCAACATGGCATTGCAAATGAATTGACTCTTGTGAAAAAGGGCGTTCTCATCGGGACAATGCGTTACAACTTCTATAAAACTCAATCAGCTTGTCGCTTTCCACACATGGCGTGTCTTATCTACTAACGAGAACAACCACCATTTCATATGAATGTTCAATGGAAATTGATTTCCACTCAAGAGAAGGGTAACTTTAAGGGATGCTCTAGGAGAATCAGTGAGGACCTCACATGAAAATCAAAGCTCACATGCCCTCAAAACCCATCAATAACTGAATAACCTATAAAACATCAGCTGAAGCAGCCGAGCTTAATCAAGAGGAAAGGAACAAAGCAATGAGAAGTCACTACATATGGAGTGCTCCCAATCACTATGAGGACAACCGGCGTTTTGAAATCCAAACCGGACCATCCATCAACTGGGCACCGACGCTGGCTTTTCCTGGTTTTGGCCAGTTAAACCGGGTCACCACCGCTACCACTTGAGAATCTGGTTCGACCTCTGATACGGTTTTGAAAACAACGGCTAATAACGAAAGAATGGCGCTATAGGCTCATCTTTGATTCAAGAAAGTGCCAGTTAAACGTACCTTTTAACTTGCGAGTGCAAAGACTGATTGAAAACAAAGCAAAGTTGATATGAAGCACAAAGGCTTTTGTCCGAGTTCCCCCTTTCGTGTATAGATTTCATGTATGAGGGAGAGAGATGTTCGAGTTTTTTGCCATGGAAAGATCGTGCGGGCAAGTCTTTTGTGGCTTTAACAGGTGCAGGTGAGCTTTTTGGCGAGCGAAATAGGCTAGTGCATTTGTGGAAGGATTCTGTGCCCAGATTGCCTTAGTTTATTTAATTTCTCTTTTTGGACAGCATTTAAATTCTCTGGATTTGTTATGAAAAACAGGAGTTGGAATTAAAAATCGTAATCCAAAGGCGATCTTAATCGGGAAATATATCAAAAACAGTTATTTCTTGTCCAATTTGATCAGTTAGCTTATATTTACTTAGCCTTAAGGAAAATGCTCATGAAGAGAATGTGTCATCAGTATGCAAAAGAACGGTATGCGCAGAATGGTATCTTATCCTCGGAATAAGATAATCTCACAGCTGTTAGAAGAACAGCTCATATTTCTTTTTCCATGTTCATCCATTTTCCGAGTCAACAATAAGACAAAAGGCTGACTTTCGAGTATATGCACAGAGCCAACCATATATTAAGCAGTAACTTTTGCATTGATCTTGTGTCATATAAAATTGCTAAACAAGTTTCTGTTAAGTACACTTCTCTCTTTCATTTTCTGAGTACATGGCATGAAAAATATCCCATCGACTCCTGATAATACACGGTTTTTAACAAATTTTCATGGATGAAAAATTTTGCTGGCAATCGCTGTCTACCTGTAATGTTATATTCGTAATCGCTGTTTCCTCCCCGAGACAGTCTTCTTCACAGCTCCAACAGAGACTAGAAACTGGTCAAGGGATGACAGGGTCTTCATGTCGTCGGGAGGGAAGTAACTAGCAGCCTTCCCCAAAAGTGATGCGAACAGAAGAGAGAGCGATGGTCGAGTCACATATCGCTCCCCCAGCAGTTCATCTAGAAATGCAAATGCTGCCAAGAAATCGGACCTGCCGGCATTAATTGGCGCAGCAAAATGAGCCGGAATTATTCTCTTAAATCTCCAGTCCCGTGCAATGCTGTCAATCCAATCTCTAACCTGGAATTTAAGGAAAGTAAACTGATTAGTTAACATAATCACCCGACAACATTCTTTACAACAGTTTCTACACTTTTCAATAGGTTTGTCCGGACACATCCATAGGTCCTATACCAGACCGGTTATGGCAGAATCAGTGTACTTAACTTTGGAATACAGCAAGGAGAAAACACAAATTCTAACAAAGAGGAAAATTGCATATACGGTGGTTATTTTTACCTTTTCAGGGACCTTGCTGAAGACTAGTGTCTTCACAATGGGAGAAACAATCAGCTTCTGCGACATCTGAGAAAAGCTGGCCTTTGGTTCCAAAAGATTGGATGGACCAAGAAACAAAATTTGGAGGACCATTCTTTCCCATCCTGCAAAAATTTTTGGCATTGCCTCATTTTCTTTGTGATACTTGTAAAGCAACCTCAATTTGCACCTGCAAAATCTCTTGATATTTCATGAAGGAGAATAAAAGAGACAGAGAAATGAACCAACCCTTTTGACGGTTCACGTTATTGTCGATGACAGGCTCCTCCGGCACTTCCTTCCCCTTACTCAGGATCTTCACTGCCAATCCGTTCTTTGCAGATGCTAGCAAGGACTCTTTGCCAATACATTCCGGTGGCTTTTTAGAAACGAATATTACGGCATCGGTTACAAGTAAAGTTCTCGTACGCTTGTGGTAAAAGGCTACCTCAACATACGGCCCAATTCCTGTAATCAGTACAAAAGTAAAATTAGTTCCTGCTGGAACCCTTCAAAGTGATAGTGGGAATTTCATTTGTGATGAGTATTACCAACTTCTGGTGAGCTGAAGACCTTCTGCTCAATCTCGTCTGCCCACGGGGTTGACAAATCCTCATCTTTCAATGTTTTAGCACGAAATATTCCGAAAAACTCTAGGGGCAAATTGAGTGGCCAACTCCACTGCCTTGGTGCTACCCACACTCTGGCCTTTGGGAATTTTCTTGAGAATGGGCCAACAAAAATTTTATGCTCGTATGCGAATGTAGGCAGGACAATGTACTCAACCGGCGCTCCCAATTCCTTCACAAGCTGGCAACACAAAAGGAAATATGCCGTCAGAAGGTGCATACATATCATAATAACCACGAATCCTATCGAGGTTAGAATAGCCTGTGAATGGGGGGTGACAACTAGATCCCTTGCAAAAAGATAAACTTCTTTTAACATAAGATGACAGATGGTGCTGGTTTTCTCTACATAATCCAGAGTTCATTTTCTTGGGCCAATCTGCATTTTTTCCATAATTCCAAAAGCATAAGAATAATTTAAAATTCCTCAGAGAAGTCATACAGGAAGGAGATGTCATCATGCAGATATTTAAGGAAAAGATCTTTGAAGAGTTTTGCTCTTAATGTCCTCAGTGTACTTAGATGCTACATTAAATGTTCTTTGGACATGCAAAAGGGTTTTCGCATGTTTTAAGAACTTGTCGTGAGTAAAATTTCTGAACTTTCTGTTCTTTCAATGTCTTTACATAAACTTAAAATATCTATTTGGCTTAATTGCTGCCCTAAGTCACTAGTTAACAGTCATCATGCTTTGTAAGATTGATCAATAGAGACATGTTTCTTATCAATGACACTCATGTTCAGTCAAACAACAATAATCTAAGGGAGAGGAAGAGTGGCACTCGTTATCATATGCCCTTAGGAAAAGATGCATCTCATCCAGATCTTTTCCCCCTATTATGAAACAGAACATTTTTAAGAAGTCTGGGGTCTCCTAAGAGAGACAGAAACAGCATGAGTCTGAACATATGTTTCACAAGCCAAGTAGATGAATAACTAGGAAACCAGATTTAACCTCAATACACTCCTTTGTCGGAGCAATGGGTGCATGGACCCATAATCCTCCAGATTTGAGCTTAATAACAGTCATCCGGATATTCGTGGAGACGCTGCTAAAGCCCAATGCTTGCTCTTGTTCAAATAGCCATATGCATCCTTTCACCGCCTGGGCACAAACGATTATTAGTATATGAAAATCAGCAAGAAAACAGCAACGATCCCATCAAACTAGCCAATGTTGCATTCCGCAGCGACAAAAAACTCTTCATCAACTGTGCAGTGCCGTTTATACTTCTTTAACATCCAGAGAGAAGGATAACAACTTCTAGCAACCATGGCAATCACGGAGGATTTTGCAATGGGAGCAAACAGTACCTATCAGTATGAATCTCATGTAGGTTGTGCCGTTTCATTAATTATAAAGTGCATGCAATTCTGCAGGCTGTTGTTCCCTTGCTTTTCAACATACATAATTCAACACCATGGTACATAATGGAAGACAAGCTAATGCCGAATAATTTACTTCACTGTGCATTCCACTGTTTATTTCTTCGAATTCCCCAACCAGAACTCTTTGCCCACTGGGCCTCTTTATTTCAACCAACTCCAAGGACAATTTTTTTAAGAGCTTTTCATTTATCAACTTATTCCATGGACGGTATGGAAGGGAGAAAATGATTGAACAACTGAGGAACTACTATCCCGATAACTGTGCAGTCTGCTCAGGGGCTTTATATCATCTAATGTCCAAAATTCACCAGAGGAAAACATTGAGGCTAACATGAGTAGCAAGCTAATAGATATCCCAAATTAAAGGGAGAATTACAGAAAAGCAAACCTCGGTCCTAATGGTGCGCCTGTTGAGGAAAGGGCCAAGAGGAAAAGGGAACCCTGTGATGTTCAGATAAAACCTCCTGCCGCCGCCGCCAGTTGAGGCAGCCTCAGCTGCAGCAGGACTGGCCGAAGCAACTACCAAACTGGGGACATTTTTACCGCCTTTTCTTGGTTTGAGCTGCAAGGAGACACCCTTCAACGACCCACCGAGAAAGCTCGAGTTTTGTTCCTTGAGACAGCTTGAATTCTGAAAAGGGGTGGATTTTGGACAAGAAACAGCAATGGTCGCCACCATTGTTTCATGCGATTGTACCGTTCGCTGCGCTTTAGTTTTGCTTGCACCGAAACATGGGGCAGGCAGAGGAAGAAATTTCATTGGGGGGTTGCATCTTTTTGCAGGTCCCCAAATGGGTGCATGGAATTTCCAGGCTCTGCTTTTGACACGTGGAGGATCCGAACTGCTTTGTCCTATCCTTCCTACCTGGATCTTCCAAGGTTTTATTGTGGACGTTAAAAGAAAAGGGAGAGAATACATGGATTTAGAAGCAAAGAGAACTTTCCAGAATTAATGCCACTGGGGAACTTTCCACAAATTGTACAACACCATCTTCTCGTTAAATTGTTGTTGCATGGGTTTCATCTAGCAGAGCCGAGGTAAAAGGAGAGTTACCCAGATTGAAAGATCGAGTTGAAAGCGGGGTCTTACGCTTATTCTCAAATCCGATATTCATAGTTTTTTATTTTGTTCGGTAACTCATGATCATAGATTACTTATCGTAAAAGCTGCGCGATCGGTGCGGCACGGATGTTACTTGAAATGGCTTTTTATCTTCCTTAGTTGAGAATATCATTCGCTCAGAGCACATCCTGAATGCTGCTGGAGACAATCGATCTGAGTATAGTCTCTATACTTGCTTGAAAAAGTATCTCCCGGACCTTCCTGTACGAAGCTTCCAATCACTACCCAATTCAACATATGTTCTGCATAATTCACATTCACTGTCTGGATGCAGTTTCGTTTTCTGGAAAATGATCATCTTTACATCAACAGCCATCATTGCATTTTGGCGAAATCAGGTCGTGACCCCGTCCGGGTACACAATCAATCTCTATGTCAAAAAAAATGAACAAGTGGGACTCCACCAAATCTCTCATCATCACTAGAAACAGAAAGAAAGACCTCACTTCATGACAATCCACTGGTTAAAAAGAAATTGCACAGATGAATTGTTCCTTTACAAAGCCACAAACCATATCCACTGGCATAATCGAACAAAGATTTCATTTTTAACATTGATCTCCATACATACTAACAGCTTTTCAAATCAACTAAGCCACTACACACATTATTTCCTCTCCTTATTCCATAAGAGCCCCACCACATTAAGAAGATTCCTGGAGAGCCCCAATACAGGTACGGTTGCATCCGGATGAGATAGTCCTAGCTCAGAGAGTTACTGTGAGTAGCTCTATGGATGAAGAACCAGCACAAAAACACAGTTGTCAAATCACACTGATGATGAGTTGCAGAAAAGATGTGACAAAGTTTAATTACATGCCCAATGAGCCTAGTTGATGAAAGGGGAGATAATGAGATGACGGACTTATGGAAAATGAGCAGCCGAGAATGCCATGGAAGGTGAGATTTCAACAAATTTATATATGTATGAGGGTAGTTTTTGCAGATGGAAGCTAATATTCACAATGAAATAGGCAAAAGCAACTGGCCTCCTAAGTGATGATCTCTCTGACAAGCCAGTCCAAGCTAGGATATGCAAAGTACAAGATGAGAAAGGAGGGGAGAGCAAAAAGAACCGTGATGAGCATGTACAAGGCCAAGATGGCTGCACTGGCAGGAATTGCATATAGCACAATGAGGAGGAATATGATAACTAGAGGGAACTTTGCCGTCAGATGAACAAAGAAGACCAGAGATTTCCGGAAGGAAGAATGTATTCTTTCCATATTGAGAGAGACATTCACACGACTTTGATCATGACTTGATCCAGCTGACTCAGTACGGTGGACATGTTGCACCCTCCTCAAGTTGCCCCGGCTCACTCGACTTCCCAGAGATGGATTACTGTTTGATGACCACTGTGGCTGATGATCTTCACAGAAGGAAGAGCACAATTTCCCTCTGTCACCGTTCATGCTCTCGACCATCCAGAGCAAGAAATAATTCTTTCGAGGAAACTTAAGGTTGCCCTTATAAACCAGACGGAAGGACAAGAGATTGCACCATGGACAGGAGATGAAGAGTGGAAGCTGAATTGGTAGAGTAGGAAACTTCACAACGGCCCATTGCAATCCTAAAATACAATTTTTGCAAAGGGTATGGCCACACCACAAGACGTAAGGAACATTTTCAACTATGTTAAATGATTCCCAGCATATAGGGCACTCCAGACCTTCCTCTCTGCTAATAATGGAAGAGACCTCATCGTCTGAGCATTCTGATCCAGCTTGAGTTGATTTTGATGCTCGCTTTTCGACCCAGCATTTCCAGCAATATAGTTGGGTCCAAAATTCCACATCCTACGGAAGGAGTAAGGGCACAAGGCTTCACAAGCGATGCTACTAGGAGAAGTTAAGGAAACAGATGCACTCAGTAGGCATCACGGAAAATTAGCCTGGCCTGGGTCGACAGTGCTTGCCAGAGCAACTAGCTATCACCACTTCACCTGAAAATAATAGATGAAGAAGAATGAAATACAAGCTAGGGGAGCTTTGGTGAAACTATAACCTAAATACAGAGCCTACAGAATCGACATGTTCTCTCAAATGATAAATACAATTGTATGAAGTACATGAAAATTGGATGGGACATTTTGCCCAAGTAAAGCCACTAGGAAGTAAGAAACCATTTAGGAAGAAACTGCTCAAGTCAAACAAAGACCAAGTAAGCACGTGGATGCGTAACAAGTGAGGTAAGACTGTAAAAGAGGGAAAGAAACTGGCAGCATATATAGACAGACAACAAACAAATTGTCGTGCAATTCATAATTGTCATTTTCCCCCAAACATTCATGCAAGGAATTATGAGCATAAAAACAAGACAAGTAATCTAAAGATAAAGACAGACACAAACACAATGGAACAAAACAACATCACGCGATCGAGAGCACACAGCATGGAGGTTTTATTCGTGACGAACAATTAAAATCCCTTGATTTAGCGAATCACCCGAACTTTTTTAACGATTTAACTTATCGAATTACTACCCCAAAGACAACCATATGCAAGACAGAGCACAAGAAGTGAAGAACCTACTGTCGACCACTCCTATTTTTCCCCGAATTTACAGCACACCGAGCCCAGTCAGCAAACACAATCAACCGGCGCCGACAGAAACCTACCCAGGTACAAGCATCAAGAAGCCTTCACCACCCGAACTCAAGGAGAGACCGATCGAGTCCAATAAAACTCCAGGTTTCCCAATTCCTATAAAGAAATGAGAACAACCCAAAAGCACTACCCTCTAACCGCAGAAAGGAGCACGCTCGACAGGCAAATTCATAGCTGAGTGCTGAAAAAACAGGACTACCCAGTACCCACTTAACAGCAAGCAATCCACCCCAGAAGAAGAACCCACGTCTCCCAGAAGACAAGCTTCGACGGCACGGGACACCGAACACGTCTATATCTACTCGGCACCACCGAGAAGCAAACCTTACGAACTCCAAATCTCAGTCCCCATCAGCTAAAGATGTCGTATCTCGACGAGAACAAAACAAAAAAAGACGGGGGCAGCGAAAAACGACAACCTAACAGTCAAACGACAGAGACCGTCGTCACATTACTATTGAAAAAAAAAAACGGAAATCGAAGAAGACGCTATTGAAAACCCTCCGGGGAGGCGAAGAATTTTGCAGGGAAAACGAGATGGGGGAGCGCGGCGGCTTTACCTCCTCGAGCTCTAACGCGGGGGCGAGAGAGAGAGAGAGAGAGAGAGAGTTGTTAGAGAAGAGATCGGTGGACGCGGGAACGCACGTGACGAGACGAGAGCGCGTGCCGGGACTCGGGGCGAGCGGGCGAGCGAGCGAGCGAGCGAGAGACGGTGGGAGCAGCGAACGGCGTGCCACGTGCGGCCACGATGCGTCGGGGGCTGCATCGGATCCGACGTCGTGGAGGCCGTCCCCGCCCTTTCTTGGGCCCCCGTGACGCGTCACTCTGCTGACATCCTTCTAGCGAATTGAACTTATCGACGGACACCCAAAAATATCGGAGGCGTGAGAGATCGGACAAGTGGCAGCACGTCAATTAACGCCGCTCCCCACTTATGTCCGAGCGCATCCGCACCTCTCGACGCGAAGATATTATTTACGGAAGCAACGCCCGCGGGGGGTTGTGGCGCCAAATTATTCCCAAAGCTAACTTAAGAACTGGAGAATAACATATGCGTAACGGGATTTTTTCTTATAAAAATTTTACAGCGCAAAGGCGGTAGGTCAGAATCAATCGCCCCTCATGTCGCCGCCAAATAAGCACGCAAGTCGCACGTGGCACGTGGCACACCATTGGTCGGCCCACGAGCTCAAGCCTTATTTGAATCTAAATTTGCTTATTTATGACAAAATAAGGGGAAGGGCCACCCCTAGAAACTCTTCTTTCTCTGTACAGATTTCTGTTTTTGGAGGGGTTGGTCAAAAGGAGGCTAAGATAAGAAAATTAAGCACCAAGGATCTTAATGCTCGTGGAAAATAATATTTCTATAAGTTCATGTAATTCAAAGTTTTTCGTTTTTCGTTTTTCCTCGAGTATACTCGCAAGTACCATGCATTCCATCAGCCCGAAGCGAAGTGACTAGGATTCCTTCGATCCACGCAAATCCAACAGTACAAACAGAGATTTTATAGGGGCCTGCAACGTTCTGATGCACTCATCAAAATGCAGGTTGAAGAGAAACTACAGCTTTACCATGTCTCTTGACTCCGAGCAAATTGTGCAGTCCATCCGGTATCTAAAATCATGGCTGTGTTCGTGAAGAATCGCAACTGCTTTGGATGGCCGGGAGTTCTCAACACAGGTACAGATAACATTCAAAGGGAATACAACTCTGACAAATTCAAGGCGTGATCTTGATCCCGATCTCCTCAAGAAATCAAGATGCAACAAACCCAGAAAACATGATGATAAATGGCTTAACCAGTCACGAAATACGAGCACTGTTTGGCAAATGATTTTGAACATTATGCCATCTGAGCATAGCACTGATGGTCTGTGTAGAAAGGTCTGATGGAACTGGAAACAGATCCAAAAAAATGGGTAGCTCTTATTGGAGAAATTGGATCTGACAACAAAGCTGTGGCCACCAGCAACTGATAGCAAAGTAAGAAAACATCAAAGCTCCTTTTTTGTCATTAAAGCGCTGACAGAACTTGATTCACAAGCATAAACAAGCACGGATTTCAAATGAGGTCATTCATGGGCTCCCGCAAAAACCTCTCCATCTGCTTCGCCCTGGTCGCTATAGACATATCAAAGACCTTCATGTCGAATTCCACCACGAGCCCACCAAGGATACTGGGATTAATCTGCCAATTTAAGCAATGCCGATTAATTCCCATTTTAAAAGACACAACACGCTGAAAAAGGGATAAAATACAAATTAACCACGCACCTTCTGCTCAAGATTTACTTTCTTCCCTTTTCCAATTACTTCTTGTAGTGTCTCCTTCAGCTCTTTCTCCTCTTCAGGAGGCAAAGGCTGGAAAGAAATGAAAATGGACGAACAACACAAAATTCAGTTTCAACTACAAAGCAGTTCATAGATTTAAAGCACCAAAAATACTCCTACTTCCACATAACCTCCAAAAGCTTGCCAGGGTACTACTACGCTATGCAAAGCAGTTTGCTAGACCAAGGCACAACTTGACAAACCACAGGGCACATATCTAAATAAAACCTAAAGACAAAAGTAACTCACAGAATCCATAAAACTGTCAACGCTACCAACTACATGGAATCTCTTGCCTTACGAATTGCAAGTGAAGGCAATTGAATAGAAAGAAAGTGAAGGAACTCACAGGAATTATAAATCACAATCTTGAGAAATCAAAGGCTATTCCATCTTCGAAACTGATAAAAGCTGTTATGGAAGCACATTGAAGTGCAGCACAAAAATTCTATGGAAGCTGCCATTACAACTGACTGCCATGCTTCCGCAATCACTTCCTCACTTTACTCCACATTTTGACCAATCAAGGCACGTTTCGATACTACACTTACATAATTGATTAATTTTATAATTATATACATAAAATTAGACTTTGGCCAATATCTTTGAATGAGCTCAACTAAGTAAACGTTTTTAAGTTCTGCCTAAGCTGTGACTGTGATGTTGCGTTACTTGAAGCAGGGCTTATATCATACAACACTTCACAGTAAGCCTAAAAGAAAACAAAAGAAAGAAGACTTGTGTTGCTTCAAATTATGGAACCCAAATAAATAGTACCACATATTCACATGCATCTAAGAGTACATTTAACTAAATTACTTACGATGACAGTTGTCACAATGGCCTTCACTTCTCCTCTGTGTGCCATACTCAGCTCTCTGAACTTCTTAACAATGTCATCCAGGTGCCTCAGCCTTCCATTCTCAGCCAGCAAAACTAGAAAAGACAATTGAGCACAGTTACAATCGGCATGCCAACAAGATGCAGTGAAGGGGAAGAAAGAGACCCCATTCCCAAGGGAGTCAAAACTTTGAAGGAAAGCAATCAAGTGCTTAAGGCAGAAGCCCATATGGATTCTCGCAAAGGTAGCTTTGCAGAAATGGAGGAAAAGCAACAGAGAAAATATTAAAAGGAGGTCATCCTAACGAGAGCACTGACAATGCACGACACTATAATCCACTGCAGAGATGACTAGCAAGCAAATGCCTAAGCCATCAAAACAACAACATCAAGTTGACCACCATGCAGCAGTAATAAGATTAAGCCAGAAGCCCATATGGAATCCATCAAGTAGTTAAGGCAGAAGCCCCTATTGAATCTCGCAAAGGTAACTTCACACAAATGGAGGAAAAGCAACAGAGAAAATATTGAAAAGGGGGTCATCATAACAAGAGCACCAACAATGCATGAACATTATAATCCATTGCAGAGAAGACTAGCAAGCAAATGCCGAAGCCATAAGACAACATGTCAACAGCATCAAGTTGACCACAACATGCAGCAGTAATGAAATTAAGCCAGCCAAAGACAATAACTACAATCAAAAGCCTAACACAGGGGTACCAAGACACAGCAAGAAGGCACAGTACAGTCTGTCCATGAGGAGTAAACAATAAGTGATTGATGTTAAAAAAAGAATTAATGCTTGATATACTACAACGTATATAAATACCAGGGACAATTGGCAATGGCAAATGAGCCCACAAAGGCAGCATCTTCAATCTACTAAAGCCACACTAGGCTTTTTTAAGGAAAAATGCGGTCACAGATACAAATCAATACAATGCTAAAGATCTTGGAAAAAAATGAATAATCTACTTAAAATGGATCAGCCATATTAAGGACCACACACTGGTCATATAACATTAACCACTAGCGAAAGGTGTCGCCGAATATGAAATGACAAGAGTAGAACTATAAGGTTTTCCAGAGGTGGTTCATGCAGCAACTCATCACCAACTACAATAAGAGAAAGAAAAGGGCAGATAAAAACAATGAGCCTCCCTAGAAAACAAGTGGAACAATACTTCCAAACTGCAAAAAGAACTTTCAAAACACAATTGCAAGCTAAGGGCTATAACCAATTGTCCAAAGAAATGGCAGCACATGTTTGAGAGACATAATATATATACATACAGGATAAAAGCACTAGTAACAGAACATCCAAAGAAATGGCAGTACATGTTTGAGACACATAAGCTCCACCAATTACTTCCTAGCAAAAATTTGGGAGGATGCTACTAGTCTGACAGAAAGGAAAAATGAGGTCAAACCAACGTGTCAGTTTTTCCAAATATACAGATGACTGCAGAATAAGCCCAAGAAATTTCTCATTACGATGCAGAATTCACTATTAAATGGACCGAGAGAAGTGTATAAAGCGAGATACAATGTAAGCCAACTACAATCACAATCATAGAGGCAACAAAAACAACAGTTATTAGTAATCACATCCAACAAAGTAGGGCAGAATCTCATACCCAAAAAGTTCTTTGTGATTTCGGAAAATTTAGCTTCATCACAGATAGCATTAACAGCCTTAACTCTAATGTCTGCAGGAACAGTTAAGTCCTTCATGAACTGTGAAAAGGTAGCACTCCTTTCTGAGGCCTCCACCAGGTCAACAAATTCGGACTCAACCTTATCCAAGGTATTAGCCTTCACTGCAGCTAGGTATAGAGCAGAAGCATAGTTTCCTGAACCACCATATAAGACAAGAGGCACCTGCATTGCCACACAGGCAGAAGAAGACCTAATTAAATCACTCTATTCTCAGTTTCCCAATCTTTGACAGACCTCAACAGCTTTACATAATTAGGGAAGAGTTGTCTGTCTACATAGTGAAAACTCAATTGTTTGCACCATAACACATCTCAAGTTTACAATGACTAAAACGGAGTTCAATGAGAATGATAGCTTTGACTAGGATATCAAAGCCATCCAGAATTTCCATGGCTAATGCAGATTGAGGGAGCATTTAACAAGAACATTCCAATCCTAGGTTTGAAAATTTCCTAGAAAAGAGAAGGATGTCTCCTTCCAAGCATATATGAAAAAGAAGACAGCTAAAGGGGTTTTCGGGAATGCTCGGGTGTTTCCTACAACAGATATATACCACCCCCCCAAAAAAAAAAAAAAAAAAAAAAGATTATTCTCTAGAACATCGTTTACACTATAGTTACCTTGACTTTGTCACCCTTCTTTGCCAAATCAGTAGAATAATTTCTCGAAACCTGCAGGAAGCCAATGTCAAACGGCATAAGAAAAACAAATAGACATATATGCTTTTCAATGTCCGGACATCATAATCTGCATCAGGTCATGCAAACAAGCAACTAAAGGCTGGAAAATAAAGTCGTGTAATGGGTCTAACTAAGAAACTACAACATCTTACAGAAAGTCTCTCAGAAGATCCTGTCTTACTTAAGCAACTTCGCAAAATTAGAAAAGCGAGAATTAGTCATAATCCACAACTGCTACTACAAGCAAGGAGCTGCTAGCGAAACAAGAAGAAACCAATTGATCATAGGCATTCATATACACTTCAGTCGATAAACTCAATAAGCCTCATACAATCAGGAAAACTCAAACAATTACAGCCACAGAACATTGAACTACATGTAATGCAGCTCCCTTACATGCCATTTCTTCTTCTTTTCTCATTTCCTTGGCAAAAATACGCCAACAACCAGTCAGCTGACGAGCAAAGCAAAATACAACTAAACTAATCGTCACAGACTACAGCGACATTATCATCGAACAACCAGCTGATCGCAATCGATCAAATTGCGACTAAAGAGCCACCGCCCCGACCGAAAAAGACAGACCAGATCATCAAAATCCCAATCGCGCGCCATACCTATCGGACTTTCCCGATTTCAGCCAGAAAGATTCGAAAGCGATACTACGATACGGATTGCGATCCCAAAAATCCACACCTCTTCCTTTTCTATTTCTCTCGATCAGTAGGTACCTCGGATTTGGAGACAGTAGGGCACAGCAGAGAGCGGCTGAGAGCGCATCGCTGGCCCGACAGCGAATCGGCGGCGGCCATCATCCTGCTGAGGAGAGGGAGGCTGGATCTGACGCGGCCGGCCATGGCCATTTTCTCTCGGTTCGCCGGAACCAAACCCTAATTCGACGCCTTTGTGAAGAGCTCGGTAAAGCTGCGACGACGGTGAATGTGAGCAGAGAGAAGAGACGGTGCGATGGAATGGAACTTACTACTGCTCACTAGGACCAGCTTTGCGGAAACGAACGACGCCGTATTCCTGGGTCTTGCCGAACGACGCCGTCGTGGATGACGTCGTTCTTTCTTCACTTCGCTCCAGTCGCTTCCAAATTCCAAATCCAATCCCTATAAAACCTGCTAATCCATTTTGGGCCCCCAAAAAAGAAACGCTCTCGATCACTTGACCCCATAAAAAGAGGGACACTTAACTAGGTTCCGATGGTTTTGTGGAAAACGCAACATTTTCCTGAAAAATGTTTTGTAGAAAGTCACTTTCCAAGAAAAATGTCATATTTGGTGTTTGATTGAAACTTGAAAATAAACTAGAAATAATTTTCCATTATTTACTATGGAAAATTCAATTTGATTTTTCTAAATAACATACACTTCTTAAGTGCTAGTAATTCATGCCTGGGTAGTCGAGAAACCAGGTACGGGCACTAGAGTCCCACGTTCGGCCTCGATGGATCCCAACCACGGCATTAAGGATTAAGGCATGAGCACCTTGGTCTCGAGCGAAGCCTTGATGGACTAGGTTGCTAGCATTAGGGACTTAGGGCCAACCTTAATGGATTCAGACATGGGCACAAAGATCATAGATCTCGGCATTGATGAACCTTAGCTTAGCGCTCGAGCACTATGAAGCTGAGCCCAAGTGTTAAGGACTCAAGCACAACCTTTGTGGGGCCAAGCCCAAGTGTCGAGGACTAGAGCTTGAACATTGGGAACTCAAGCACAACCTTTGTGGACTCGAGCTTGGGCATTAGGGATTCAAGCTCAGGTATTGGGACCCCACACTTGACCTTGGTAAGTCCAAGCTCAGGTACTGGAACATCAAGCACCAAGGCTTCAAGCCCAACCTTGATGAACTTGCATGGCCATTGGGGTCTCACGCTCGACCTCAATTGACCTAAACAAAGGCATCAAGTTCATAGGCTCGACCTCGACAGACTCAAGGTCAAGCACCGAAGACCTAGCCTTGGACACCAGAGATCCAAGAATCGGCATCTAGGTTTCTATACCCAAACATAAAATTTCGGGTCTAATCATATTTTAGAAAATGATTTTCGATTTTTAAGTATAAACTTTCTATTGGCTAGAAAAGCATTTTCTATTGATTTATTTTTCTAAGCGAACCAAATATCAAAAAAATTAGGAAAATATTTTCTCAGGAAATATTTTTCTTGAAACAAATGGGGCTTTAGTATTTAGCATGATGTACTGAATATTATTCGTATTCCTAAAGGGGTCGAGTCGAGGTTCAATTGCAAAAAGAAAAAATATTGTTCAAAATTGGATTCCACATCAGATTTGATGGTGTGGGACATGTACAGATCAGGACTTCATTTCTAATTATGGTATATGGCCTCCTAATAAAATGGTCCAGGCCTCGGCCTTAGATGCATCTGGACGCGGGTACAATGATGGTCCCAGGCCTCCTTAAACAATTCTGCATAAGGCCCTCAAAATTGGAGGGTGTATACCATTATTAGGAAGTGAAGTAGCAAGACTCGATCTCAAGAGGAAAGAAAAGAATGGGAACGTAATCATCTAATGATATCTGGTTTTTTGGCCCTTGTTAGTTTTGGTTTGGGCTTCGTGATCAGTGGCTGTCATGTCACCTAGGCGTCATCTTCCAAATTTTATTTTCCCATTTGGCAAGATATGATGATTTGGCATCTAATTTAAGACCGGACAATACATATAAACAAAGACTCGGAGATGTAAGATGCCCAGACATCTCTATCGCGTGCAAATCGACTTGTGGCGCCAAAATGCGCATGGAATTGAAGAGCGGATGATATGATGAATGGGAATTATGGGCATCACGGATTGTTGAATAGGATCTGAATAATTGAAATTTGGATTTGTTATACATTGTTGGCATGTTTAACCAAAACTTAACATCTATACATATTTGATCTAGATTATATATATGGCCATTTCAATAGAAATAAAATCGCTTATGTCGTTTTTCATCAATTTAGCTGTTAGGGAATCTAATTAGCTAACTTTTCTCCAATATTTGGGAGTCGGGAGCGTCATTTGCTTGTCGATGAACCTGATGACGGCCGTGGAAGCCGACGGCACAGCCTAGGCCCGCCTCCCACCAGCACAAATGGGTTCGAAGATCGCTTTCGGACACGCTTGGGCGAATTGAGCCAGGCTAGGTAGGGTGTGAGTAGAGAGCTTGGTCTGGCTAGAAGAGTACTGTGATGGTTGGGTCTGGCAAAAGGGGTTGAGCTTCAGGAATGGAAAATTCAGAAAGTGAGTTGTGAGAAGGGAGATGGTGAAAGATAAAAATTTCATGCAATTTCTAACCCAAGATTTCATCTCCCTTTCCTCCCAAGCACCATGTGCCCAATGAATGAGCTGCTGGCTGCTGCTGCTGCTGCTGCTGCTGCTGCTGCTACCACCCCCATGATATCAAACAGTCCATGAAATCTCGATCCATTTGCACGTACAAAGATCTACAGACCATGCTCCTTACTTCGTCTTTAATGCTCGTGCATCCGCATATGCATCGGCCCAACGCAAGTAAAGGAGGTTTTGCAGACACAGTTTCTCTCTCTCTCTCTCTCTGTCACATATGTCAAGTTGCGTATGGGGAACGAACGAAACCCCGTCGAGTCGTTAGAAGACAGAATGTATTAGTAAAGAGGAAATGGTCCCGTCCGGAGAAATGCACCCGCGTGATGGAGAGGACGAAGCAGCAGTCAAGGGCCGTTTGGTTTGGCTCATGGGGAATGCATTTGCCAAAATGCAAATAGCTTTGAGTGAAGGAGATTTTCCGAAATGCAAATATTGTTTGGTAAAATTTGCATTAAAAAATAATTTTAGCCAAAATACCGTTTAGTAAAATTTGTATTCGCAAATGATTTTTATTAAATTAAAAAAACGAAAAAAAAATTCTTTTTTTTTTTTTTGAAGTCCAGCTACCTGACCGCCGAATTCGGCAGCCGAATGGCCAAATATGGCCACCTGGGTCACGCGACCCCGGCGATGCCCAGGCGACAACCGCCAAGGTCGCGCGACCCAGGCGATGGCCGCCGCCGTTGTGCGACTCAGGCGGCCACCTGGGTTGCGCGATTCAGGCGATGGCCGCTTGGGTCGCACGACCCAGGCGTTGCCTGAGGTCCGGCGACGGTCGCCGGGGTCAGGCGACCCTTGGCCAGCGGGTCGCCGGCGCACACAACCCCTTGGCCAGCGATGGTTGGCTTCCGATTGGCTTCTCTCTGGTGGAGATGAATAGTGATGAACAGTGGAAGTTGCATTCCGAAAATGCAATTTCCCAATAGACCTCTCCCCCTCCATTCCCCCAAAGGCCTTTCAACCCTCTTGGAGATGCAATTGCATCTCCCAAAAACCCTAAAAAAAATTAATCAAACACCACAGCATTTGGCCAAACCCTTTTAGAGCTCATATGAGCATTCCAAATGCTAAACCAAACAGGACCTCAATTGGGAACTTGACCGTGGCATCGTTTTGAACCTTTCAAACGCTTCCAAAACGTTTTTCTTCGATCTTTATGCACGTCGCAATCGAGCGCACCGCAAACCCTTGTTTTCACATGGCGCGTGCCTCGAAGGTTCCTCGACTGCATTTGCATGCACCAATTCCGTGACGGCATATTCCGTACCAAAATCCTTTGTTTGGTTCATAAACGATGTGGAGAATATTTGAGTACGAATGGTTTTTTCAGTTTGTGTGACGAGAGACTAATGTGGATATTTATGGATATTTTTTATGAATGAAGTACTGGATAGCTCCTGAATCTTGCTTTAGATATTTGTCGTTAATCCTTCCATACACCACCCATGCAGCTTCGCTGCCCCGGCACATCGCCACCACCATCGACAATGCCGACCCCAGCGGGGATCCGTTGTGTCCCCCATTCTTGGACTACTCTCTACTCTCTGCATGCTCTGCATGCATGCACATGTGCATGCGACCCCTCAGATCGACCTTGATTGAGGCTGCAAGTGGTGATGGCAAGAGACAGAGAGGTGGCCCGACAGGCGAGTGGTGGGGAGCGATGGAGTTTGATCATTCGTCCCCGTCTCGGCCAGGAAAGCCAACAATACTTGCTCAAGCCCTCTCGTCATGAAATTTTCTTATGTAAATTTTGGGTTAAGTCATCAGGTCTTTCTCGCTAAACGCCCCTACCTCGACCCGCCCATAAAAGGTCTTCAACTTGAGCCTAGCCGGCCCTAGTGTTTTCTAATGTCTAGTGACGGATGGCCGAGTGGCGATGAGCGGCGAAGGGATAAGCCCTAAGTACATCCATGAGGTGTGGCGCCAATGATAATCTAAGCGGAGGTGAGTGGAGAGAGAAGGAAGATAGCGAAGAAATGGGATGGAGTCGCATAAAGGTCTGAGGTGTATTTGTCCCGTGCTGATGCTCGAGATCGAAACCCTGCAGCAAATTAGTCGGTTCATTGGATCGCCTAAGCTAAACCTTTTTCTTAAGGATCAATTGCTTACCCACCAACTCACCCGTACCGTACAGAGAGAGTGTTTAGAGAAAGAAGCTCTCGAAGAGAACGTGCTTCTATTAAAAAAAAATGTTGGATAATACGAATTAGGGGGATAACACCTGTATTTATACACGAAGCATTCCAATTATTAACACTCCATGGACCATATATCCCATTAAATACGAGACTATTTATCTCATTAAATACAAGATATATAATTAATACATATAAACACATTTTCAAAAAATCCTGGTCTTTAGTAGCTCAAGGCTTATCCCGTTCCGTCTTATCATTTATCACCACAATGAGCCTTGAAAACCTCAGGGCCATGATATTCTCTCAGACCCAATCAAGCGACGCCCTCGGTGCTCTCAACTCGGAGTCTTTTGCTTGCCCGAGCATATCTTTCCCTTGGATTGTCGATTTTCTCGAATGTTGATTATTTTTCTGTCTCCGTGCCACTAGGTCTTTCGCTTCAACTATACAGCTCCCAACTCATTCCACAAGCAACTTCTTCTTCGGTTTGGCTATTCCCATGTTGCTCAGCAAGTTTAATTTCCGGAAAAAATCACATGGATTGGCATCTCACTTTGAATTGGCGTAGATTACCCTAATTCTGCCTTTGGTCCCTCCAAAGGCTGTGGCTTCGCTCTTGACTCAGCTACGATCTCCTCAACTCTCAGCCTTTCATCCGTGAGTCGTATCGTGGAAATGCTCTTGATCTCCGTTAACCCACATATAATTGGTACCACTGACGAGCATTTTGGGTCGATGATGATAATTGACTTGGTCTTCATGTCGATCATGGCATTCGTGCTATTAAAGAATTCCAAACCGGAAAAAGGATCATATTCATCAAGTGAAATTACCTTGATAATGAATTTTCCCTTTCATCATGGATGTGTAGTTCCATGTTTTGAGCAATGCCAACGGCCACATCATATGAGTTGACCGCCTTGAACTGATATCCAATTGGTGTCACTCGACATCCCTATCTCTTCACTACTTCGCTCGACAAGAACATGTTTGATGCAATCGTGTCCACCGAGACATAAAATTTAGTGTCATTAACCTTGGCTTCCACACAAACTTGTACTTGGAGGCTCCTTGGTCGGA
Source organism: Eucalyptus cloeziana (assembly GCA_014182715.1). Lineage (NCBI taxonomy): Eukaryota > Viridiplantae > Streptophyta > Magnoliopsida > Myrtales > Myrtaceae > Eucalyptus > Eucalyptus cloeziana. The sequence goes on from CM024642.1 coordinate 25,232,153, forward strand.
GCTCAAGTCTTTACAAAGTCGAGAATCTTTACGGTTCGGAGCCGCACTTCTCTCTTCTCTTGTTTTGCTTCTTCCTCTTCCTCTATGGTGAGCAATGCCATGAGTTTGTTTCTCTTTGGACGATATCGTCGCGAAAAAGCGGGGGAATGGCGGTAGCTTGTTCTCCCTTTCTTTTTGGGAGTCACCCTAGGGTTGGTTCCACCTTTGGATAGGTTGTTTGGAAGGCCCCTCTCCCATCATCTTTCCCGTCGGGTAACTTCGCCTTCCTTGTCTTCATTGTGGTGGCGATTCGTTCTCCACTCATTTCCTCTGCACTTGGAAAATTCGGGTTGGTGAAGTCGACAAAAGACTTGGCTACAGTGAGTGCATTTGAGATACTTCAAACATATCGTCTTCTAAGCTCGAGTTGGGCCCAAGGCTTCAAACCATCCATGAACGCTGCAAGAGCTTCCTCCTCCCCTAGGTTGGGAATTTTTAGTTTGAGTTCAGCGAACTCCTTCATGTACTCCTAGGCCGTGCCCTTTTGTTCAAGTCGATGAAGTTTTCTATGAGCCTCTTGTTGGGTGCACTCAGGGAAAAATAATCTCAAAAGTCTTTGATGAAATCATCCCACGGGTTGATGGGATTAGCATCTCCCTTGCTCTTATCACAACTATTTCGCCACCAAAGCATGGTATTATTGGTTAGGAATATAGAGACGTTTCTTACTTTAGCCATCTCATCTGGAATGCCGGCGGCGCCAAAATATTATTCCATCTCCAAATGCCAACTACCATATATGATGTTAAATACAATACCACCATTTACCTCAATAAATACAAGAAATATCTAGAATGCAAATATACATTTTCAAATAATCCCGAACTTCAGTAGTTCAAGACTTATCCCATTCCCTCAAATCATTTATCAATGAAACGAGGCTCAAAACCTCGGGACCGTGATATATTTTTGTGCGTTTCCTTTTCCAATTCAGTTTACTATGGAGTGATATCAATTTTTTTCTCCCTGGTCAAACTATGTGCAGGTGTCTAGCCATTAATCAGAGGCACTAGGGTTAGTCATGTGTGTCCCTCAATCAAGAGGAGACAAAAGATTAAAAAAAGCAAAAGCCACTTTGCCGAAAAAATGCGTCTGGTCTGCGGTTCGCAGCTTTGGAAAAGATACTATGATTTACTATTCCGACGTCCTGTCGCGGCCAAAGCTCATCTATGATTTGGAATTATATGAATATCATGCCTATCCGAAAGCTCGCAAATCATAATCTCCTTTTCCCCCCCAGAGACCACCATAATTTCCTATTTGTCCGTCCTCCTTTCTCGTGCATGGGGACCACATTGCACAAGAGTCGAATTGCAAATCCCGATTCACACTCATCCAAAATAAGCCTTCCCATCACAATAAAAAGTGGCTAATTTTATTCGCTATGTAGCGACGCATGAATTAGTTAATGCACGACAAAATAGAATCTTTGAAAATGAATTTGCATACGTGATGTTGTGTAGAGTTGTGAAATTTATATGGTGAGAGAGCGCTTGAATGTCCGAGCCGTATCCTATGAAGAGGGCCACGAGAGATCTGGTTTTTGGTGGGTCGACCCAACGCCCTCTCGCGATCTAAGAAAGCTGAGGGCAGGGGGGGCAGGAAAGCAAATTGGGATCGGGACCATAATTCGAGCTCGCACATTCATCGGTGTGAAGTCTCTTTCATAGAAACACGGTCGGACCGGATCGTCATGGATCAAGTTGGACAGCGATCGGGGAACTCGTGTCGCGATCCCGTGTCGAACGGTCCACGATCGTCTCGCTTCACATTTGCCACCTTTCCCCATCCAGCTTTGCCTTGCCTTGCCTCGCCTCGGCACGAGCACGCATCCGTGGGCATCGAGTGCTTTTCTATTCACGAACTCCCCGAAGATTCACCGAGAAGAAGCGCCAGCGCGCCAAGGAGTTCCTTGAATTTAAAACTATCGAAACCGAAAACGACCCGTGAATCAAGTCGCGTGGAAGCTCTCTCGAGCGTGTCGGGTGCAAATCGAAAGTATGAACGCCGTACCTTGGACGCACCCTAGAATATAGTCAGGATTCGAGAGGAGCAAAGCCGCCGTATCACGTCATCCGAGAACGTCCAAAAACGCAAACTTCGCAACTTCCCCGGACGCATGTAATTCAAGTACTAAGCGCTCCTCTCTCTCTCTAGGCTATCATTACCCTCTTGTCATCCCAACGATCCGGATCGTATCCTTCCCCGTTTTCACGTTCAAAACTATTTGATCTCTCTCTCTCTCTCTCTCTCTCTCTCTCCCCGCCCCCCTACCTTTCTGTCAAATTAAGGAAGGCCACGTCATAATCACCGTCCTGGCAGAAATAAAGGAGATGGACTTGCAAATTGGTAAAGCTTCTCGAGCTGTGGTTTCTTTATTGACAAAAGATCAAAGCTTGCGATTTTTCTTTCACGAGTGAGATTCTCCACGGGATTTTCCAAAATAGTGATCATCAAGATCCCAAAAAATTTCCAGGTCCCGGGTCCCGCTGGCTTTGGACCACACAGGCTAGAGAGAGAGAAAAAGAGAGAGAGAGAGGGCAAAAACGATAAGGGAGATATGAAGTCCATGGGAAATAATTGAGAAAAGACAAGGTTCGCTCAAGTGGGGGAGCTTCCATGTCGGAGATGGGTCGTTTTCAGTTTTTTCCGTACCCCACCCCCCTCCTCGGTCGTACCGAAATCGAAAAGTGTCGATCACTCAAGGATCATTACGACAAAATTATACGAATCTACAAAATTGATGGAGGTTGTTAACGCATCCCCATCTTTTATTATGCTAGTACATATATTGATAGAGTATATGTTCACAATCAATATTAGGTGTGATCAATTCTTGATCCAATCCCACCCAACAACTAAAACCAGACCAAAAAAGACTGATTCCCATTATATGAAATAAGGGATCAAACCCGATCAAACCAATAAAACCGATAAATTCACGAATGATATCCTCTTGGAATCGGGGAAATAAGAGAGGGGAGAATAGAACACTTGAGAAGAGAAGGGAAGGAATATTGCATGAGAAATAAAAATATAAAAAAAATTATCGATTCAATACGAGCAGTCCAATTCCCCTTGGAACTAGGGATTGGACCAACACCTCCAAAACCAACCTCTCCCCAAGCGATTCCCAGTTCGATTGGTCCTTGTTACTCACCCCTAGGCAAGATGGTAGGTTTAATGATAAAGGGGCATATTTTCTACTAGATGACTCGTAAAAACTGCACATTTAGTATTTGTGACTGACTTTATAATAACATCCAAATGGGATCGATTAGTACTGGTTGCCCATCCCCATCCCATCCTCCTACTTAGTTAAAATGATCTCAAATAATAGATCACAAAAATATTTTCAAAGGGTTAAATTTTCCTTTCCTTTTCTTTCATTAGGATTTCATTTTCGAGACAAAAATGGTAAACTAACCAATTTAAGCTCAAATGGGCTCCTAACTAACTTTTCTCACCTACCTTACTCGATCTGGCACACGTTTTTATTAGGACATCGCCCGAATCGGGTCCATTTTCCTAAAATACTTCGTCCTCTAATTTGACTTAGTCCCGACCCATTCGAATCCTGAATTTCCTTTAGATATGCAAGACAAGAGATCATAAAAGCACTCCGCTTTTACGGCCCTCGGGACCTATCCGTTTACGGTAGGTAATCCCAACGTAAAGAAAAGAGAATACATTTTCTAGATGGATGGTGCAATCCACGTCTTGGAATAGGAAGATGGCGTGCCTCACGCAACGCCCCTCGGCCGACCCCAAAACCGTAAAGAGAGCAGACGGCGCCAGCAACAAAACCGACCCCGCCCTCGTCACCCCTGTCCGTACGCCTCTTTGGGTCCCGCCGGCTCGTCCTCGTGGACATCGTTGTCCTAAAGCGATGCACATCTCGGACCGCGGACCGTACATCTGGTCCACCGTAAGATCGACGATCAACGTGCTCATGTTTTAGTGGATTAGCGTGCGATTTCTTCTAATCCCCTCCCTTAAGTACTCAAATTCCCCTTCATGCTTCTCTGATTAGACATATTCGGATAGCCACGTTTGGCTTTCCTGGTGTAGATCTACGAGATCCTCTTGCTTGGCTTCCCGCTTCACACGTGTCTTCCTGTCGTCGTCGCTTTCTGATGTTGTACGATAAGGATTACTTAGAGACGGTAAACCGGATAGGCAGCTAATCCTCGCATGGAAATCTCTCTTTATGCTTGTCTAATTAGACGCGCCCTAGTAATTAGAGGTGATTGATTTTAGGTGGATGGTTTCCTCGAATCGGGAGTCACCCACTATGAATCGGTTTACAAAAATTGAAAATAAGAATTAACCACGATGATTCAATAAAACTTCAAACTAAGTCCAAAGATTCCTTGAGTAAGAACCATTGGATCATCACTTATTCAATTCAAGAATGAAATCTTATGGGAACTGTGCATATCCAGTTCATCCTTCGGAACCATATCACATATCAAATCTGATGAAAAAATTGGAATTGTAAATAGATATTTTTGGTCTTTATGAGAACCTTTTAAATCAAATATTGTAATTAATTCCGTATAACCACGCAGTACGATTTCCGATAGGTCCAAAGAATCAGTCGAAATGTTTCCACTTCAAAAAAGGCGTGAGACTTGATAGTGAGCGATGAGGTCGGAGGCGACTGAGAGCGAAAATGATGGAGGGAGCAATGAGGCCGGAAGCCATTGAGAGTGACAGTGAGAAAGGGAGGCAAGAGATGGAGAGAGGTGAAAAGGAAACTAAGGTTTTGATCTGAAAAATCAAAAAATAAAATCCCATTGATAACGGCGTTTAACTTCCTAGCAAAGATCCTTCACTTCGCTTATGGTTCTCATGTTTCCTCCCGTTTGTCAACTTTTATTATCGCATGGCTGAGGTTACATAGATGGTAGATAAACTCGATGGTCGACTAACCCCATCCAAATCACCTTGTCGATAAGGAAAACGCCTCATACAAATGAATCAGGCATCCGGTACGGATTCGATTTTACAATTCTAATATAAACGATTTTATTTTTTCATACTCCGATTCAAGCTCTGACTCGCATCTCACGAATTTTAAAAAGAAAAAGAAAAAAGAAAAACGAAATGGAACAAGGAGAAGAGGGGCGAGAAACCACTTTCTTTGATTCCATGAGGACGAAATACCCCCTCCTCAATTTCCTCAATCGCTCGTTCGTGAGGAGAAAGGAAGGAAAAAAAAATGAAAACGAGGAAGAAATCGCAGTTTCTCTTTTGGTTCTTTCTCTCGTCACTTTCTTGTTTTTTGGCCTCTTTCTACCGTTGTTTCGTTTCGTTTTGTTTTCTACGGTTGGCACTCATGGGGACCATGGAGGAAAACACATGATTGAAGCACACCCCAGACCAGATGGATCTCGAAAACGCACATGGAGCCATGCGAGTGACAAGCCTCTCAACGTCCGGTGAATGATTGCATAGATTGATTGCCTCACGATTCTGGAGAAGCATCGAGGGATTAATAGATTCCGATCGTTGTTTAGCGAAGGCTCACTAAGCAATACGACGATTTACATAGAAATTAGGACAAAATTCACTTGAGAACGATGGCGCAATACGGCGGTAGATTGATCTCGAGGTATCCTCGAGACCGAACCCCTCGAGATCAAACCAAAACAAACCGACCTTACTTGGCCGATCGGTTCACCTGGGGACCAAGTAGGTTTGGAGAAAAAATTTGGGGAGCGGGCCTTGATAGATTTGATTTTGATTTTGATTTTATATCGAGGACCGGCTCCTGTTTAGCTTTTCTTACTTTATCCAGGAGAAGAAAAGACACGCTAGAGATGCATTTCGAAATTGAGAAGAAGGTCGGGAAATTCAACGACACCTTACCAGTTGCTCACATATTTTTCATATCGTATGTTTTTGTACGATGATGGACATACGACTATAGAGCCGGCTAGTTCAATCAGGCTCTTAGTACGAAACTTACCCATCTTGAATCTGATCACTTGTAGTATCGGTCGCCATTAATCATCGTGGAAAAGGAGGGACCACGTGCGGTTGCCAATCCTCCAGCTTCAAAATTATTTGAACGGACGTATGTTGATAAGTACTACGATTTTTCTCTCAAGTACATGTGTGGAGCCTCTTGCCCATCCGTGAAACTTGAACGTCGGGGGGCACCATTCATTTACCAATACATGGGTACGAGCTGAAAAACATGTGCTCGTGTGACTTTGCTTTTATCGAATAGTTGGCATCGCCTAAATGCCAAAGTAGCAAGGTGCTTGTAGGGTCGAGTGCACGATACTGTGAGGAAAAGTGTCTAAAAAGTCGTAAAATTATTACCATTAATATCAATTCAATTTTATTCATTTACCAAGACATGGGTACGAGCTGAAAAACATGTGCTCGTGTGACTTTGCTTTTATTGAATAGTTGGCATCGCCTAAATGCCAAAGTAGCGAGGTGCTTGTAGGGTTGAGTGCACAATACTGTGAGGAAAAGTGTCTAAAAAGTCGTAAAATTATTACCATTAATATCAATTCAATTTTAAATCTTTTGATTAAATCAATTTAGTCCCAATTTTTGTTCACAATTTTACAAATTAAGTCCATCCGCCAGATATTGTTGACGTGGATGTCAACCATCTTACGTAACATGATTAGTGCTGATGTGGATATTTTTTTAAAATTTTTTTGATTTTTTATTAATCGTTTCCTTCTATTTTCCTTATTATCTTTTTTTTTGGCCATTATGGCCGGCGAGTGTCGTCGACCGAGGGTGAAGTTGGCCTTTCCTCTGGCTAGCAAGGTTATGTGTGAAGGCTTGGCCTTGACAGCGGCACGCGATGGCAAGTTCTCCGTGGCCACCAGCGCCTTGCCCAATACTATCGAGCTTCGGCATCCTTTGCCGGTCATTATAGAAAAAGAAAGAAGGACAATAGTAGAAAATAAAAAAATTATTAGAAAAAAGCATCGAAAAAATTATTAAAAAAGGTTTAAGTCAAAGCGAGCTGTGTTAGCGCAATTGGTCTTAGCGCAATACTGTTACTGACTTTTTTCGGCACTTTTTCCTATGATTGTGTTGTAGGATCCTTGGAATGCCGAACCGCCAAAACGAAAGTCGAAAGCCAGGGAATCCTTTCGTTGAGATTTTGTATCTGATCAAACGAGAAACGAGGGACGTCTGAGCTCCGGCTAGAAATTGAATTGGACTCGGATCTTTTCGCCTCACGAGTGGATGATTGAAATTTAGAGATCGGAATAGGGGATGGGAAAATATATATAAGTTCCAAACCTATTATATTTGTGCCACTTTAGTATTAAATATTTCAATTTGATCAATTTAGTCATAAACATTTTGACGATTTGCTAATTAAGTCATTTCAGCTAATTTTAACTGGAAATTGTTGAAGTGAACATTTTTTGCAACTTTTTTTTTAAATGTTCTCAATTTTTCTTTTCCTTTTCTTTTACCCTCCATTGGCCATTGGCGGGTGGCCAGTGAGGCAAGGGTGGCCCTCACCTAGGCATGAGTCCCCCTCACCAGATCTAATGAGAGTCGCTCTTGTCTGCACATAGGACGGTCGATGCTGACTAGATTACATTATTAGTAACTTTCAATTAAAATCAACTGTAATAACTATATTGAAAACTTATAGAAAGATTTAGAATTAAATTGATAAAATTCGACAAAAAAAATTGGCATTATTAAAAAGTTTATAATTAAAAAGTAAATCGTCAAAAAGTTTAGGATTATATTAATCAAAATTGAAATGTTTAAGACCGGATTGTCACAGTTACATAGGTAATTTTCCCTATCAAAATAAGACCCATCACCATTTTGACAATCTGGCTTTCCCATGCCCACAATTTCGCGCGAGCAGGAACTCGCGTCATCTCTGTAGTCCAACTGCTCGGCGAGGATCACGATCCAACCGTATTTTCAACTCCAATCCGATCCAAATGAAGCACTCGAACTAGTCGATTCCGAAGGGGAAAAAAAAAGGGCACGAAAGATCTTCGTCTCTCTCTCTACGTGGTCCTAATAATTCGCGTGCGGCCGAGGGCGTGGGTGGCTTAGCTTCGGTCGGGACGCGGCGGGGGCGGGCGGTGGGAACCACCCACTCTCGGGCGGCCCACCTGGTGGCCTTCCCCCATCTTCATTAGCTACGTGAAACTCGCCTCTATTATTGTCCCTCCAACAAAATCAAATACGCCTCCCCCCTCGCCCTCTTCCACCCCCGACCGCCTGCTCGACCGTCTCCACCATCTCCCTCTCCCTCCCTCCCTCTCTCTTCCATGGTTCCTCTCCCTCCGCCATGCCTCCTCGTCCCGCCTTCCTCTTCTTTCTCCCAAGGTCTCTCTCTCTCTCTCTCTCTCCCCTATGTGGGAAAGCTCCGTTGAGCTGAAGGAATGTGATGCCGTTTGCGGTGGCAGTGCTTTGAAGCTTGACATTCGTTCCTGTGATTTTGTGTTGGCCGCAGGTGGATTGGGCGCCAGCTGGGGCTGCTGCGGGGGCCGGGCGGCGGCGGCGGCGGATCCTCCGGCGACGAGAACCCGGTGTCCCACTCCTTCGAGTGCTACGCGTGCACGCAGGTAGGCGTCCCCGTGTTCCACTCCACCAGCTGCGACCGGGCCCACCAGCAGCCCGAGTGGGAGGCCTCCGCGGGCTCCTACCTCGTCCCCATCCAGGCCAGGGCCGGGCCCGGGCCGGGGAAGGGCGCCGGCAGCCGAGGGGCGCAGCAGCGCGGGCCGTTCGGGCGGGTGCTGGACCCGCGGAGCAAGCGGGTGCAGCGGTGGAACCGGGGGTTCCTGCTGGCGCGCGGGATGGCACTGGCGGTGGACCCGCTCTTCTTCTACGCGCTGTCCATCGGCCGGGGCGGGTCGCCCTGCCTGTACATGGACGGCGGGCTGGCGGCCATCGTGACGGTGCTGCGGACGTGCGTGGACGCGGTGCACCTGTTCCACCTCTGGCTCCAGTTCAGGCTGGCCTACGTGTCGCGGGAGTCGCTGGTGGTCGGGTGCGGGAAGCTCGTCTGGGACGCGCGCGCCATCGCCTCCAACTACGTCGGCTCCCTCAAGGGCTTCTGGTTCGACGTCTTCGTCATCCTCCCCGTTCCCCAGGTCCTGCTCTCCAAAACCCAACTCCCTTTAATTTCCCCATGACCAAATCCGAGCAAATTGCACGGAAAACTCACTCCCCAACTCCTCCTTCCTTTTAGACCAAAAAAAAAAAAAACTCCTCCTTCCTCGAGCTGTCGCTTCTGGACAGTAGAGAGAGCTTGCAGCAGATGTACTTGATGTGGAATTTCCGTTACCGCATTGTATTAATCTCAGAGACGTTAACGTGCATCACGATGTGTTTTTCCGAGATGATAATTGGGAAAGGAAGCGAGCGTAACTGGGGTGGCATCGTACGTTTGAACGGAGGAAGAAGATACAAAAATTAATAATTTGACAGTATTACGATGTGAAAGAGTGCGCGTGTGTGGTCCGGTCAGGTCTGAACGAACGGAAGTCTGAAGGAGAGTGACGAGCGTCTGACGTGGGACTGGGCGACTGGTCCAGCAGCTGCGGACGTGTAAAACCGTCTCGCTTTTTTTTTTTAACGCACATTCATCACGCCGCCATTCCTTTTTTACTTCCTGTTTTTCACCGAGCTCCGCCCGATTCGACGGCGCCGGCGTTTTTCCACCCCGTTATTGACGTCTTTCTTCGCTCATTTCTGCCCCTTGTCGCAGGCCGTGTTCTGGCTGGTGGTGCCGAAGCTGATCCGGGAAGAGAAGATCAGGCTTATCATGACCATACTCCTCCTCATCTTCCTGTTCCAGTTCCTTCCCAAGGTCTACCACAGCATCTGCCTGATGAGGAGGATGCAGAAGGTCACGGGCTACATTTTCGGCACCATCTGGTGGGGCTTCGGCCTCAATCTCATCGCCTACTTCATCGCTTCTCATGTAAGTCCCTTTCGCCATCTGGCACGGAATGCGTGGTCCCCTCATCAACTTTTGCATCGAATGACCAGATGGTTATCTTGTTTTGCTGTTCTGCAACAGTTACCCACTTTATTTTCTAGCATGCCCACGCCCTAAATAAAACTTTCCAGCCTTCAAATTTGCGTCGGTGAAGGAATCTTGATTTGCCCCTGTACAAAAGCAGATTCAAGAAATCCTCTAAAGTAGCTGTAGCCCTGTAAGTCGACACCTGTCTAGAGTTGATTTTCATGCACCGGGAAGGCCTGGAAGCCGTACCATCATAGGGTACTAAAAGTCCATTTTCCTAATTCCTAGACCAACCAGCTGTATACGCAGCTAATTCATGAAGACAGGGCAAACAAATGAATCAAGAATTGAAGTTTAGTTTGCTGATGTAAGCTTAGTCCTGCATGTTCAATGGTGTATTCTAGTTGTTTCTGAACAGAAAACACAGAACTTGCTCTGATCGGTTATAAGCACATCTCCTTACCAAATGTGGATCCATTCTTGGAGAATATATAATGAACACGACCTGCTCGCAGGTAGCTGGCGGGTGCTGGTACGTCCTAGCAATACAGCGAGTGGCTTCATGTCTCCGACAACAGTGTGAGAGAAATGTTAACTGTGATTTCTCTCTGTCTTGCGCTGAGGAGGTCTGCTACCAACTTTTGTTACCTGCCGGCGCAATAGGGGACGAGTGTGGCGGAAATAGGACGGCTGCTATGGCCAGAAAGCCATTGTGCTTAGATAAGAACGGACCATTTCACTACGGGATCTACCAGTGGGCTCTTCCGGTCATTTCTAGCGACTCCGTAGCTGTGAAGATCCTTTATCCCATTTTTTGGGGTCTGATGACCCTCAGGTGACTTCTCGGTTGCAGTCCCTTTATATAATTTGCACTCGCAGACGATATACATCACTAGTTTGCACTCGCTTTCTGCTTATCTGCTCTCATACTGCAATTAAATCGCACATCTTTGCTTATAAATGCTTCTGTAGTGCTGTTGCTTGAGCACTGTATTATCTAGACTCGCAATTTATCTTTCCTCCTTTGCTAATCGAGACTCGAAGTTTGTGGAAGTATGTCGGAGGTGAATGTCTAAAAGGTTGTTGTAATTGCAGCACTTTCGGTAATGATCTGGAGCCTACGAGCCACTGGATGGAGGTGGTATTCAGTATATGCATCGTCCTCAGTGGGCTACTTCTGTTCACTCTTTTAATCGGAAATATCCAGGTATGATCAGTTAGAGACATTACTCGTTAGCCCATCCTCGCATTGCGAAGTCATAATCCAAAATGAGAACTCGATTGTTTGCTTGAAAAGGTGTTTCTGCATGCTGTCATGGCGAAGAAGAGAAAAATGCAGCTGAGGTGCCGCGACATGGAATGGTGGATGCGGCGGAGGCAGCTGCCCTCCCATTTGAGGCAGAGGGTGCGCCATTACGAGCACCAGAGGTGGACGACGATGGGAGAGGAAGACGAGATGGAACTGATAAAAGAGTTGCCGGAGGGGCTACGGCGGGACATCAAGCGCTATCTTTGCCTGGACCTCATCATGAAGGTAATAACCCGATTCACAGCAACTTTGCTGCTTTGACAGATGAAAGAACTGCAACACGCCTTCTGCTCTGCGAACTGCTCTAATTTACACCGCTTCTTCCTCCATCGCGTTGAAATACTCTGTATCCGGACCGGACCGTTTTCTTCAAATCATCTCCGACTTGTCATTCTGCTACTCAGGTGCCGCTTTTTCACAACTTGGATGATCTTATTCTGGACAACATCTGCGACCGCGTCAAGCCCCTCGTCTTCTCTAGAGATGAGAAGGTAACACTTTCCCTCAGTTGCAGAGCTTCCTTTCAATTTGCCACCAAAACGAATCCAGAATGACCAAAGATTTTCTCTCCCTGATCCGCCAGATCATTCGGGAAGGCGACCCCGTGCAGAGGATCGTGTTTATTCTGCGCGGACGCATCAAACGCATCCAAGGCCTAACCAAAGGAATGATGGCGACGAGCATGCTCGAGCCTGGCGGCTTCTTGGGCGACGAGCTCTTGTCCTGGTGCCTGCGGCGCCCGTTCATAGACCGACGTCCAGCCTCGTCCGCGACGTTCGAGTGTATGGACTCTATAGAGGCATTTGGCCTGGATGCCGACAGTCTCCGGTACATTACCGACCACTTCCGCTACAAGTTTATGAACGAGAGGCTCAAATGGAGAGCAAGGTACTACTCATCCAACTGGCGCACCTGGGCCGCGGTGAATATCCAGCTCTCTTGGCGCCGTCACAGGATGAGGACCCGGGGCCCGATGAGCCCGGCGTCGGGAGATGGTGGAAGCGGGCGGCGCAATCTCTTGCAGTATGCCGCGATGTTCATGTCACTAAGGCCACACGATCACCTCGAATAACCAGATTGCCCAGTTTCTTCCATTCCTCTAGTCATCAATGAACCGCCTCGGGGCGATCCCCATGTGGAGCCGATCGGGTCGAATGCGTGAAATGGAGAAAATTGGGGACCAAATTTTCGATGATTGAATAAGAAATTTCTTCTCTTGATTAATTTGAGCAATTGGTGAATGATAAGTTGAACTCTCATAAGAAAACAAGAGGGTGTCAGTATTAGCACCTATCCTTGTCCATGAGAAAACGTCTGAAGGAAATATCAGGGAAAAAACATAATGACCCCCCAAAAAAAGGGATTCCTATAAGAATTTTCCTAATTTGGGCCATATTAATTAAGATTATAATTATCTGTTTTACAGAATTGATCTAATAAAGTGGGATATAAAGTTTCCTAACAGTCAATATGGGGGCAGGCTTGTATGGGCCGAATTAGCCCGCCCGTGATGAGAAGGCGCCCGTCCAAATTCTATATATGTGAGTCTTAAGGTCCCTCCTCTGGCCTCTGTTATCGCAATTAAAAGCATACACCCACTCTCTCACATAAGGAACACCGGTGAGAGGCCGTCTCATCGAGCTAGGGTATCGAGGGTTATAGGGGAGAAGATCTTCAGTGCCAAAGTCACGGATTTCTGCCGTTTTGCTTCCACAAGTCATGGATCCCAAATTAGGTGCACAAATCTTCCAGAGTTTCTAGCTATGTCGGTCTTGGGTTGCCGTTCCGACCGCCTACATTTGGTATCAGAGCTTGCATAGACTAGAACATGGTTAATTTGCCCGTTTTGAAGAATTTATCTGCATGAAACTTGATTTTAATTGTATGTTCGGGTTAATCTTGTTGAGCCGAGTGCTTTAGTATCTGTTATGCCTCTCGCCGAGCCCAAATCAGCCACCTATGGCTATTTCGGACTTGACTCGAGCTCGAAAGGTTTTGCTTGTTTTTCGTGATTTTTGATCTGATGAAAGTGAAATTTTATTGCATAAACAGGTTCTACTCATCAATACAAGAAAAATGGCGGGTAAATCGTCGTCAGACGATGTTGGAAATGGCCTCACGCGCCGACACGAACCCAGGTGATGCTGGGAGTCGGCGACACGCACCGCCATGCGACCTCACGTGCGCACGCGCGCACATACAAGCCAGCGCGTCGGCCGCCTTAGTTGGCATGATGTCATCCATGACGTCATCCCACCGCCTTCGCCACCGCCATGGACAGGTGTCCGAATGATGTCATGGTGAAGTCACGTAAACCGCCTTACGTGCAACCGCCACGTGGCGTGTGACGTCACGGATGACATCACCTCAAACCCAACCCAGTTTGACCGGGCTGACCCGACCCGTTTTGACCGGGTCAACCCTACCCATGTTGACCGGGTTGATCGTTGATTGGTCGAACCGACTTCGGGCCGGTTTTCTGGGCGAAGCGCATGTGGCTCACGCGCCGAACACTCTAGCGATGCGTGAGGGCACGTATATGGTCCATTTGGCACGTGGTTGATGTCGACGCGCTCGTATGTCAATTTCCTATCTTGTGGTGTATTTATTTGCATTTTTTGATGCCTTTGAAGATATGAAATTGTGTGTGAAGTGATAAAGACATGATTTTTTAATGCAATTTTGGAATATTTCTGCATGGTTTGGGAAATGCAATTGTATGCTTATGATTATATCATCACTTAAGGAATATGTATAGTGTTGATTTATTATGTAGTGTGTATTAGTGGGTGGAGCAATGCAATTAGCATGACTTGTGATTTTAGTGACAAAAGGCTCCTGTCATCAAGTCTAAAATCACTTGTGAAAGATGAATGTGAGTCATAAAGTTAGATCCCTAATATGAGAGAATTTCGATGATTCAGTTGGGTTGTGACCGCCAAAGTGACACAATTGATTAAATTTAAGAAATATCGGTCTCACATTATAATGGGATGTCTCCTGCTCTTATGCATGATCATACTCCCAAAGGAGGTGATTGTGCGTTAGTTGATGGAGGGATACATGTACAGCATATGGTTGAAAAGTAGATAACCCTAGTGATTCATACACCTAAAGGTGATGAATTCACGAAAGGTTAGAGTATATTTTTCATGAACCGCTTGTCGCGACCCAATCTCGCCGCCCTCGTGTGTCAAAGGGGAGGAGGTCGGGTTTAGGAGTACTTGATCATAAGATCGCGAGCTCTCCCAAGCTCGTACCCCGCATGACAGCAAATTTATTTATACGATCTAGGTATTTAACAACCTAAGAATATACAGGAGTCGCCACTAGCCTTATATTTTTTTTGGGGGGTTGGCTAGAAAACCCAATCGAGGGTTGGGAGAGTTCCCTCAATTCCTACGCAACCAGATATCTAGATTCGGGGACTTGGGTTACGCTAATATAGCTATTAGCGCCCTTTCGGTACCTAACAGTATGTTGTGTTTTTCCTAACATGTCCATACATCTCTTTTTATATTTTCGGGATCACCAATTCTAAGCTAAGCGATCATGCGTGGTGGATTACTTTTATGCTATTCTATTTCTAAAAGAAAAAACAATAAAAGAAGTCAATCAAAGAAATTGAAAGTGCAAGACATGAAGTAAACAATCAAGAAAAGCAGTCAACCTAATCATGCAATCCTAAAGAATATGAAAGAGAAAACAATCGGGAAAGAAAGGAAACCCGCAACTTGTCGGGTTTTATACAATGCATGGAACCTGAGACATATGTTGGGAAAACAAATAGTACAAGATAATAGTCGGAATGGACATCGACTTCCATCGTCTTCACACCAAAATCCATCTTTGGAATCCTAATCTAAACCCAATCTAAGAAAAAAGGATTCCTTGCCTCATCTTATATGACTAAGACAACGCATTGAAATCGTTATTATAACGAATAGACATAGGCATCAGACATGAACATGAATCTAGCAAATTCAAGTCATGAACATGACAAAATACAATGCATGTTTAATGGTTCGTAAGACCACCTAGACAATGCACAAAAATGTGAAACTTGCACATGACATAAGGTTGAATGCGAAAAATGTTTGGATAAACATTTAACCCTAAATCAAAATGCGAAGAAGTCACACAAGTCATTAACATTGCCAAGTGACTTAGAATTATGAATGTCATGCTTGGCAAATTTCAATTGCAATTAGCCAAATGAATGCATGATATTCACATCAAATGAGATTAAAAAATGATATGCCATGCATTGATGCGAAACTTGTAACATGTGTTTCAAATGTCAAGAAAACAATTACGCATGATTTGGCCCTTAACACAAAGAACCAGCAAGATCATTACATAAAAATAGCAAAAAAAAAAAAAAAAAAACTAAAACTAAAACTGCTGCAGAATTGACAGATTTTATAGGTGTTTTTCGATGACCGAATGACATCCGTTCAAGGTGTGTGACATATCAAATCGAAGCTTGAGAAGTCTATTTTCTATGTCTAGAAGGGCTCAAGATAAAATAAAATAAAATAAAAAAAGACTCATCTAGCACCTCGTTTAAGCCAAAACAGAAAGTGACATATCAGGTATACGAAATTGCAGATCAAGGCAAATAAAATTCGAAGAAGATAAGATGATCAGATTCAGCAAAAAGAAACAGAATATATCATGCAATATTTGGACCCTCAGCCTACTCAAATGATACATGAATTCCATAATATTTCGGCATGTCATAAGTATAGATGTCAAAGACAAGTGTAATGAAAACATCTATCTTTAGATCAATGCACAAAACAATACAAAAATTCATTAACCTCAGTAGGTTTAACAATCTATTCAAGACAACATATGATTAAAGAACAAGCATAGGTCATGCTAGAAATTATCATTGAAGGATTGAAATCAAAATTTCCAGAGAATGCAAATGACCACAATCAACATATTGATCATCTATTATCCATTGCAGCATCTATAATCCATGATTTCAGCATGCAATCAGAATTGTAATAGAGCACATGAGACTGCAAATTGTGATTGTTTGATGACAAATTGCCATGAAATTGAAGCACAAGCACGTATGAGTTTACTTGATCAAAATGGCATCAATCCATAACCAAACTAGCCTCAAGTTGGAATCAAATGCACACCCAATCATGGGATATCAAAACAATCAGTTTATTGCAAAGATAATAAAGTGCTGGATCCAATTGAACATTACAGTTTTCAGCTCTAGCAACATAGATCTCAAGTTGTAAACCAAAATTTTCACGTTTGCCAGATGAGTGAACGCTTGAGAATTAAGATAGTAGACGGTCTAGAGAAACTTGTTTAAAAGTGATGTGACAAATGGTAAATAAGCATTTACACTACTAGGTCATGTCCAACAATCAAATTGATTCTGTCACTCAAACATATTTGGCGAGCAAGCCTTTATGTGCATAGTAATTGTTCATCATAGAAAATGACTCATTGCAACAGATACCATGTCACGCAAGTTGAGTCAGTGAACACAACACTTCCAGTGGAGAAAACTGAAAAGCCAATCAAATTTCAATAGAAGGTGATCGAACTGCCGGCACAAGAGGCACTTCCTGAAGAGAAAAAGGAGGAGAAAGTTATTGAAGCAACACCTGAGGAAACAATGACTACAGAAGCCGAGCCACAGTTCGAAGAAGCTACCGAAGTTGTCACACAAGAGCTAAGACCGAGCCAAAGTCGGTTGTGGAGGAGACTGTAAAGGCGGTGCCGTCGTCGCCGCCGCTCTCGTCGCCACGTTACTGTCAACGCTATCGCCGCCGTTGCTGTCGATGCGAATCTAAGCCCTGTACTTCGAGCTCCTTGACCGGCCGTACCAGCGAGTCAGATCCGGTGCGCGAGAGAGCAATCGAGAAGGAGAGACGTCGATCTGGCTGGTCAGATCCGTCGAGAGAATCCCCGATCGAGAGAATCACCGATCGAGCTGCAGAGAGAGAGAGGCAGAATCGAGAGAAAACCTCCTTCAATCGAGAGAACCAACCTCCGATCAAGTTTTAGAGAGCGAGCATCCGATCTCCGAGAAAGAACCGATTCCCCAGAGTCAGAGAGAGAGAGAGAGTGATTCAGAGAAAGAGAGGGATCCGCCGAGTGAGAACCAGTAGAGCGAGAACGAAACGGAACCCCCCTCGCAATCCTCCGACCGCCCGCCTTCAATCTTCGATCCCTCGTCCATGGAGGGAAAACCCTAGCCGATCGAACCCCCTCTCCTCCTCACTCTAACCACCGATGTCTCCCTCTTGTAGCTGCTTCGTCTTTCAGAACTCCTCGAGCCCGCGTCCGCGATTGAGAGAGAAATGGTTTTCGAGAGAGAGTGTGAGCTCCCTCCCCGCCGCATGCGAGATTCCCCCAAGAGAGCGAAAAAAAAAAAACTCAAAAGGCCCATTTTCATTTTTATTTTCTTTTCTTCTTTTTTTTTTTTTTTGTTTTTATCCATTTTCATTTCTTCTTTCCTTTTTTTTTTTTGTTTATGTTTTCTTTACATTTTTTTCTTTCTTGTTTTCTTTTCATTTTCTTTTCATTTTTTTTATGTTTTCATTCATTCATTCATTCATTCATTTTTTTAAAAATCTTTTTGCCTCTTTATTTTTTTTATATTTTTGCAAAAAGAATGTTTAAAATGTCGACAAAAAATCGAGTATCAACAGCTGCCCCTCTTTGAGTGGGAGCTCGAAGAGGTTCCACTCAAAGATAAAATTAATACCCGAAATTTTTAGTCGACTCGACTTTGAAAATGGAAAAAGATAACAGTAATGATAGTTGGTCAGAAACGTACCTGATACTTATCTTTGCTCATCGGGGTATCTGAACTCTTGTTGAGATTATTCACTCTGTCTTTGCTTCTCTCTCTTGTGGAATGGAATGAAGGCAATGAAATCACTAGAATTTGGAAGACAAGGTTTAAGGATGGCCTGGAACCGTGGAATGGGAGAAAGGTCTCACCGTGTAAGAACGGACTTTGACCAAGAGAACGATCGTACCGTGTAAGAACTGGTCGCGACCGGGAGAAAGGTCTTACCGTATAAGAACGGGTTGCAACCGGGAGAAAGGTTTTATCGCGTAGAAACGGGTTTCGACTGGATGTGATGTCTCACCGTGTAAAAACGGGTTTCGACTGAGAGAAAGGTCTCACCGTGTAAAAACGGGTTTTGACCGGGAAAAAGGTCTCACCGTGTAAAAACGGGTTTCGACTGGATGTGATAGTCTCACCGTGTAAAAACGGGTTTCGACCGAGAAAAATGTCTCACCGTGTAAAAACGGGTTTCGATTAGATGTGATGTCTCACCGGTAAAAACGGGTTTCGATTAGATGTGATGTCTCACCGGTAAAAACGGGTTTCGATTAGATGTGATGTCTCACCGGTAAAAACGGGTTTCGATTAGATGTGATGTCTCATCGTGTAAAAACGGGTTTCGACTGAGAGAAAGGTCTCATCGTGTAAAAATAGGTTTTGACTAGGAGAAAGGTCTTACCGTGTAAGAACGGGTCTCGACTAGGTATGATTTTCAAAATTGCTGGAGAACCAATCTTGTGAAATAACATTGATTGTCAAATCCTTTCAGAGAAGATTTTAACAAAATGAGATTTGATTAACCATCTAAGGGTTAAATCAAATATGCCAAGTGAAAATATTCTAATCAAAAGAGGTCTTTCACACTAGCTCTCAAAAAGGGCTTTTGTTCCCAATCATTGATATGGGAAAACTGTTTAATCCTTACTTAGAGAAGTCTCACTCAACTTATGTTTAAGGCTTTTGGAAACATTCACAGTGAATACAATCCATTGATCAAAAGGTCTTTTGAAGGGACTGTAATAATGGCTTGGTCATGGGCTTACATAAAGGGCATGTACTTTGAGGCCAAGAAATGAATATTCAATCAATATCTTTATCGGGTTTACAAGTCAAGAACCTTGAAGATAAGATAAGATAGGATTGCTTCCACTCCTTCTAGCGGTAGCTCCTATGTGATATTCTCATTTCAACTCGAACCATCCCAATCGGAAGAGACTTCGGATAAGGGTTGTAGTGTTGGTTCGGGTGAGGCTTAGAAAAGGCTTGAAAAATTTTCAAACATCAAAGGGTTAAAAAGTGAGTGATTATCTTGGCATCATTACCATCAAACGACTTTTCAAAAATTTGACTCTTGAAATTTAACCTATCTCGAGAGTCCTTTTGGTAATTTGTCTTGATACATGAGAGCTTCGCTCTTTGTTCTAATGACATTGCTTGCAATACAGGTTTTCTTTTGCAATGCATTTCTTTTGTTTTTCAACGGATAGTCTTTTATCATGACCATTGATTTTGCTCTTCTTTGCATTTTTGCTTTTCTTTGCATTTTTTCATGGACATTGGCCCTGCTTTTACCAAGCACATTGCTTTTTCATGCCCCCTAGTTTTCATTTTCTTTTGAGCATCTAGGACTCTCGAGTGGCATTTACCAATATTCTCAATTTTGTTGGTAAATCATGTGCCTTGCCCCAGTGTGGGGAGATAATCATCACCTAGGGTTATGAAAGAATTGCATAAGGCTCAAATTGGCTAAGCAAAGGGTACTTGTGTTTGTGGTAGTGAACGGAATGCTCTTCGTCATCTCGGGATGCTTCGAGTTTCGATAAGAAATCACCTGAAGCTAACACAAGAAGATTGATACAAGTGAAAGCAATAAAATCTTTCTTAATCTTTTGCTCCATAATTTTCAACCAAAACCCCTTATTTTGCCCCAATGTGGGGTTGTTTTTGACAGGGTTATTTTGGAAATGCTCCCTATTTGGCTCAAAGTGGCTTGCAAGGGATATCAATAGTGTTTGGGATTGAGAAATGAAATGCCTTTATCATCTCAAATCATGTATTCACCATGAACGAATCCTATGCCCTAAGACATGGTTCTTTCCACTCAATTCTCTCAAGGAGTGTATAAAGACGTGTTTGGTAAAGGGGTTGCCTCTCATCATTTTAGGCATTACCACCTGGCATATTTAACGATCCTTTTCAAGTTTTCCAAAGAACATTTTGGTTAAATTCAACTCCTTGGGGAATGAAAATGTAATAAAATTTTGCTTGAAATGATATGTTTCCTTGACTCTACTGGGGAGAGTTTTGGGAATAAAATTTGTGGATAGAACAAGCCTTGCTCAGCACAGGAGTTCACCTTCAGAGTTTTAGTAGTACTTCAAGAGTTCTAACTGACTCTTCGGCATTCTAAAGGATAAGATCACCTCTAAGTTCTAAAAATGATGGCGATTTTTGAAAGTTCTGTATTTCTGAGATGAACCTCTTATGGACAGGTAGAATCTTCATCAGAGATCCTGCAAAATGAACAAACAATGTAGATGCAATATGTATGCATGCGATGCATGATGTAAATATCCTAAAGTGGCTTAGATTCACTCCAAAAGTGGCTCAAAGGCCTTTCACTTTATTCATGGAGCGAATCTGAGCCATGCAAATGACCATGGTGATATGAAATGTCATGAAAAATTTGTTTTCAAATTCAAGTTTTTGAAGAAATTTATTGGGAACTAGCCCTCATATCATTGGACGTCCTCGTTCCACTAAAACATTTTGAAACTATAGATCATGTGGAAGCTCAGGCCTCAAAGCATCATCATAGGACTGATTTGGGTCTCACACGTCTATTAATAAAACGTGAATTTTTATTAATATGCAAAAATTGCATTACAACATTGATTATCCTGGATTCATAGAGTTTGTGATCCAGATTATTACAAGTAGAAATGAATGGAATTCCCTCGCAAGGGAGAAATGAATGGAATACGACTAAAAATGAAATGCAAGAACTAAGAACGTCCCTTACATAGTGGGAATTGCGGGCTCTTCATTTCCATTGATAGTATCAACCATGTTGACATCTTCAGAATGCTTTGGAAGGGGGTTTTGTTGGACATTCGGTGCTGAGTCTTAAAGGTGAGCAGCTCTTTATCCAGCAAATTCTGAATCTTAGAACGGAGCACAAAACAATTATCCACATGATGACCTTTTTCGCCCATATGGTAATCACACGTCTTGTTAAGGTCGAATCTAGCAAATTTTGGCGGATTATCCCTCGGGATCTCTTTTGCTACAAGATGACTTTCGATCAGCATTGGAAGTAGTCGTGACATTGGTCTAGGCAACGGAGTAAATTGCCTTTGGGGAGCTTTTCCTTTGCGATCGAAGTTTCGAGAGGAATTCCCTGTCTCTATGGCAGGTCTATGAGCCTGAGGATTATATGGCTTATGATAAGAGGAGTTTTGTATATAAGCAATCTCTACAGTTGATTCCTTATCTCTCTTTGGGGCATATCGACGATTCGTGATTTCAGTCAACCTTCCTTCACGCATGATCCCCTCGATGCGTTCACCTAACTCCACAAATGTGGCAAAGTTCATACAGGTATGGTTGTACATCTTTTTGAAAAAATCACGAGGCATAGCTTGAAGCAGCAACTTCATGGTCTCTTTCTCAGATAATGGCGGTTTTACTTGAGACGCAGTGACCCTCCATCTTTGAGCGTAGGCTCTAAATGATTCGGTTCTCTTTTTCTCGACCCGGACTAATTCTTCTCGAGTAGAAGCAATTTCAGTATTGAATTTGTATTGATGAAGGAATTCATCAACGAGATCTTCCCAAGTACGGATCTTCTCCATGTCCAACTCTATAAACCATGTTAACACAGGACCAACCAAGCTGTCCTGAAATGAATTAATCAAGAGTGGGGGATTATCTGAATAACGGGCCATCTTGCCTAGATAATACTTCAAATGAGTCTTAGGACATCCGATGCCGTCGTATTTCCTTGTGAACTCAGGCTCCTTGTAGTATTCGGGGACACTAACTTTGGCAAAGGGAGAAAGTTTATCAAACCCCTGTAACTAATAGCCTTGCAGCATGCAAAGGCGCTCCTCAATTTTTGCAAGACGCCTTGCATTTTCTTCATCGAAGTGCGAAGTTGGAATTTCTTTGGAGGGAGGCTCTGGACCAATAACTATTGGGATTGCAGTGGGAATCTCTTCCGTAAGCCCTTTCCCCACGGGTTCTACCATCGGCGCTTTAGCGAGCGCGGTAGGAATATTCATGGTAGAAGAAGCAGGAGTTACAGACGTCAAGTTTCTGACTTGGCTGGAGAGATCAGCCAATAATGCCATCATTTGCGCCATTTGATTTTCCATATTAATGACACGGGCTCGGGTGTCTTCGTTCTCCATTTTTGTTTGGCGGCAAGTTTGTATAACAAATCTTTCTTCAGCCGTTTTTCAAAACCTCCTGTAAAAGAAAATGATTCGGATTAGTACCAATCAAAAGAAACCATTAAAGTACAAATCCTAGTCAATTTTATATTTTCTTGAGATGAAATAATGATAAGAAGTGTGTATGATCCCAGTATCATATAGCATCCTCTTATCAAAATTTCTTCAAAAGAAATTATACAATTGAAAAGGAACGACGACAAATATTTAATCAGAATGCCCATTTTCTAAAAATTACATGAAAATGTTCATGAATTTCATTCATTTCAATCGAAAAATTACATGGGAAACAGAACCTTGCTTTCTTGAAGCTTACAAAGTGGTTCAACTTTACATGTGATTTTTACATGGGATATGAAAATGAATACAAGTAAACCTCAATAGAAAGGAGGGAAACACAAAGGAAATCCCTTTACAAGAAAAGAATATGAAATGGAAACCTAAGGACTAGGTGGGATCACGCGGAGACACTTGTTATCATGGGCCAAGCATTCCTCATCAATCAAGACACTGTCTTCTTGCTCCTTAACATGAACTCGCCGAAAACCTTGAGGCTCGGGATGAGTCTTCATTTCTTCTTCCAAGTCAGCTTCATCGACGGCAACCACATAGTCTTGGTGTCTTGTGTCAAGATTCTCCCATGGAGTCTTGAGATTCCTAGGCACAGGGAACACCTCTATTTCGAGTTTACTTATCTAACCCTAAACCTAAAGGGGCACCCATGATTAAAACGTATCATCGTTGAAATATAAAGTGCACAATTGAAATATGGAGCGTAAAAACAATAAAAAAGAACGATCACTTACCCACCAAACACATGGCAAACACAAGTCACATGTCGCATGAAACTGTGAGGTTTCGACGCCTAAAGTGAGGGTGCTAAAGACTCAAGGTCCTCATCCCAAAGGATTAAAATAGTTTACCCACCGCTACTATCGTCGGTCAGTGCTATCTTTATTAGTTGGGATAAGCGGGTTTATGTAAGTAATAGATTACCACGAGTATTCACTTGCAGATTCCACCCATAAACCCTCCTAAGGTCCAAAATTGGGCGATCGGGGTTTTAGACCGCGGTTGTGTGTGTGGTGTCGTGCTAAAGCTTGTAAACATGCATTTAAATTTAAACATTCAGCACTTCAATATAAACCCTCATACATTCATACATCCTTACACCACCTGCAAAACAAAGGGTTTACAAGCACGCCTCCCCTTATAACTCCCACCTACAAAACCATTTAACACAAGGTTAGCGACTAACCTGATTTTCCACGCAACTTTGACATGCAGGCGATCCTACACGAGACATGTTAGTTAAAACACAACAACCATTTTTAAACGGCTTCAAGTCCTCTTAATCTAGTAACCAGTCCCTAGCGGAGTCGCCAAGTCTGTCGCGACCCGATCTCGCCGCCCTCGTGTGTCAAAGGGGAGGAAGTCGGGTTTGGGAGTACTTTATCATAAGATCGCGAGCTCTCCCAAGCTCGTACCTCGAATGACAGCGAATTTATTTATACGATCTAGGTATTTAACAACCTAAGAATATACAGGAGTCGCCACTAGCCTTATATATTTTTTTTGGGCGTCGGCTAGAAAACCCCATCGAGGGTTGGGAGAGTTCCCTCAATTCCTACGCAACCAGATATCTAGATTCGGGGACTTGGGTTACGCTAATATAGCTATTAGCGCCATTTCGGTACCTAACAGTATGTTGTGTTTTTCCTAACATGTCCATGCATCTCTTTTTATATTTTCGGGATCACCAATTCTAAGCTAAGCGATCATGCGTGGTGGATTACTTTTATGCTATTCTATTTCTAAAAGAAAAAACAATAAAAGAAGTCAATTAGAGAAATTGAAAGTGCAA
Organism: Eucalyptus cloeziana; assembly: GCA_014182715.1. Classification (NCBI taxonomy): domain Eukaryota; kingdom Viridiplantae; phylum Streptophyta; class Magnoliopsida; order Myrtales; family Myrtaceae; genus Eucalyptus; species Eucalyptus cloeziana. Next base: position 25,256,645 of record CM024642.1, read on the forward strand.
GACATGAAGTAAACAATCAAGAAAAGCAGTAAACCTAATCATGCAATCCTAAAGAATATGAAAGAAAAAACAATCGGGAAAGAAAGGAAACCCGCAACTCGTCGGGTTTTATACAATGCATGGAACCTGAGACATATGTTGGGAAAACAAATAGTACAAGATAATAGTCGGAATGGACATCGACTTCCATCGTCTTCACACCAAAATCCATCTTTGGAATCCTAATCTAAACCCAATCTAAGAAAAAAGGATTCCTTGCCTCATCTTATATGACTAAGACAACGCATTGAAATCGTTATTATAACGAATAGACATAGGCATCAGACATGAACATGAATCTAGCAAATTCAAGTCATGAACAGGACAAAATACAATGCATGTTTAATGGTTAGTAAGACCACCTAGACAATGCACAAAAATGTGAAACTTGCACATGACATAAGGTTGAATGCGAAAAAGGTTTGGGTAAACATTTAACCCTAAATCAAAATGCGAAGAAGTCACACAAGTCATTAACATTGCCAAGTGACTTAGAATTATGAATGTCATGCTTGGCAAATTTCAATTGCAATTAGCCAAATGGATGCATGATATTCACATCAAATGAGATTCAAAAATGATATGCCATGCATTGATGCGAAACTTGTAACATGTGTTTCAAATGTTAAGAAAACAATGACGCATGATTTGGCCCTTAACACAAAGAACCAGCAAGATCATTACACAGAAATAGCAAAAAAAAAAAAAAAAAACTAAAACTAAAACTGCTGCAGAATTGACAGATTTTATAGGTGTTTTTCGATGACCGAATGACATCCGTTCAGGGCATGCGACATATCAAATCGAAGCTTGAGAAGTCTATTTTCTATGTCTAGAAGGGCTCAAGATAAAATAAAATAAAAAAAGACTCATCTAGCACCTCGTTTAAGCCAAAACATAAAGTGACATATCAGGTATATGAAATTGCAGATCAAGGCAAATCAAATTCGAAGAAGATAAGATGATCAGATTCAGCAAAAAGAAACAGAATATATCATGCAATATTTGGACCCTCAGCCTACTCAAACGATACATGAATTCCATAATATTTCGGCATGTCATAAGTATAGATGTCAAAGACAAGTGTAATGAAAACATCTATCTTTAGATCAATGCACAAAACAATACAAAAATTCATTAACCTCGGTAGGTTTAACAATCTATTCAAGACAACATATGATTAAAGAACAAGCATAGGTCATGCTAGAAATTATCATTGAAGGATTGAAATCAAAATTTCCAGAGAATGCAAATGACCACAATCAACATATTGATCATCTATTATCCATTGCGGCATCTATAATCCATGATTTCAGCATGCAATCGAATTGTAATAGAGCACACGAGACTCGCAAATTGTGATTGTTTGATGACAAATTGCCATGAAATTGAAGCACAAGCACGTATGAGTTTACTTGATCAAAATGGCATCAATCCATAACCAAACTAGCCTCAAGTTGGAATCAAATGCACACCCAATCATGGGATATCAAAACAATCAGTTTTCTGCAAAGATAATAAAGTGCTGGATCAAACTGAACATTACAGTTTTCAGCTTTAGCAACATAGATCTCAAGTTGTAAACCAAAATTTTCACATTTGCCAGATGAATGAACGCTTGAGAATTAAGATAGTAGACGGTCTAGAGAAACTTGTTTAAAAGTGATGTGACAAATGGTAAATAAGCATTTACACTACTAGGTCATGTCCAAAGAATCAAATTGATTCTGTCACTCAAACATATTTGGCGAGCAAGCCTTTATGTGCATAGTAATTGTTCATCACAGAAAATGACTCATTGCAACAGATACCATGTCACGCAGGTTGAGTCAGTGAACACAACACTTCCAGTGGAGAAAACTGAAAAGCCAATCAAATTTCAATAGAAGGTGATCGAACTGCCGACACAAGAGGCACTTCCTGAAGAGACAAAGGAGGAGAAAGTTATTGAAGCAACACCTGAGGAAACAATGACTACAGAAGCCGAGCCACAGTTCGAAGAAGCTACCGAAGTTGTCACACAAGAGCTAAGACCGAGCCAAAGTCGATTGTGGAGGAGACCGTAAAGGCGGTGCCGTCGTTGCTGCCGCTCTCGTCGCCGCGCTACTGTCAACGCTATTGCCGCCGTTGCTGTCGATGCGAATCTAAGCCCTGTACTTTGAGCTCCTTGACCGGCCGTACCAGCGAGTCAAATCCGGTGCGCCAGAGAGCGATCGAGAAGGAGAGACGTCGATCCGGCCGGTTAGATCCGTCGAGAGAATCCCCGATCGAGAGAATCACCGATCGAGCTGCAGAGAGAGAGAGCCAGAATCGAGAGAAAACCTCCTTCAATCGAGAGAAACAACCTCCGATCAAGTTTTAGAGAGCGAGCGTCTGATCTTCGAGAAAGAACCGATTCCCCAAAGTCAGAGAGAGAGTGATTCAGAGAAAGAGAGGGATCCGCCGAGTGAGAATCGGTAGAGCGAGAGTGAAACCGAACTCCCCTCGCAATCCTTCAACCGCCCGCCTTCAATCTTCGATCCCTCGTCCATGGAGGGAATACCCTAGCCAATCGAACCCCCTTTCCTCCTCGCTCTAACCACCGATGTCTCCCTCTGTAGCTGCTTCGTCTTTCAGAACTCCTCGAGCTCGCGTCCACGATTGAGAGGGAAATGGTTTTCGAGAGAGAGTGTGAGCTCCCTCCCCGCCGCATGCGAGATTCCCCCCAAGAGAGCGAAAAAAAAAAAAATCCCTTCTCAAAAGGCCCCTTTTCATTTTTTTTTTTTTTCTTCTTTTTTTTTTTTGTTTTTATCCATTTTCATTTCTTCTTTCCTTTTTTTTTCTTTTCATTTTTTTTTTACGTTTTCTTTACATTTTTTTTCTTTCTTGTTTTCTTTTCATTTTCTTTTCATTTTTTTTTTTTATGTTTTCATTCATTCATTTTTTTAAAATCTTTTTGGCTCTTTATTTTATTTTATTTTTTGCAAAAAGGATTTTTAAAATGTCGAAAAAAAATCGAGTGTCAACACCGCTGTCATGTGAAGAGTATATAATTGTATGTCATGTATTCTGCCCAAAGGTGCTTATATAATAATATGTGTAGCTCTTGAGATGTATGTTTAGTACTCACATGATGCTAATTACATGTATTACTTGCCAAATCAGTCACATTCTCTGTAAATGGCAATTCCATTGCTATTGAGGTTCTTACTGGATCAAACTTCAAGAGATGGAGAGAGGATTTTCAGTTTGGGATGGAGTTGGCAGATGGTCATATTGCTCTCACTAAGAATAGGCCGGCAGACCTTACTGATGCCAGTACAGAAGTCAAGAAAGTACGTTTTGCTGCATGGGAAAAGAGTAACAGAATTTGCCTACTCATTATGAAAAGGTCAATTCATGAGCATTTGTTGAGTGGCTTGCCATCTGACTGTACTGTTAAGGATATGATGGAAGCCTTGGAGGCTAGGTATCGTGTCTCTTCCAATGCTGAGATTGGTACACTCATGCAATTGCTGTTTAATATGAGTTATGAAAGTTCAACTGGAGTTAGAGATTACGTGCTGAGAATGGTAGATCTTCAGTCAAAACTTCGAATTCTTCAGGTTGATATCCCTGAAACTTGCATAGTGCATTAGGCATTGATTACTCTTCCTCCTGACTTTGGAATTATCAAGACGAACTATAGTTTGCAAAATGAGGCTTGGTCAATCAATGACCTCATAGTTAGAGTGGTGGCAGAGGAAGAGAAATTGAAGAAAGAAAGAGGACATCTTGCCTTGTATGCCTCTCGTTCTGCCAGCAAAAAGGGTAAATGGATTGCACATCCTAGAGGAAATCCTAAAGCTATAGGTGTTTTTAACAATATAGCTTCTAAGAGAGGAAATCTTGAAGCTGCTAGCCCCTCCACTTCTATGGCTCCCAAAAAGGCACCTTTTAAAAGGGAATGTGTTCTTTGCTACTTTTGTAGGAAGATGGGACACATAAAGAAATACTGCGATAAATATAAAGCTTGGTTGTCTAGAAATGAGCATAAAGGGATTCACAAACAGAAGGATGCCAAATCAGGATGAATCAAAGCTCACTGTGGGAAACAACGAAAAGATCGACGTTGAGTTCATGGAAGATGTCATTTTGATGTTAGATACTGGTTTTAATATGATATTAAGAAACACTTTTAATGTACCTTCCTTTAGATGGAACTTAGTTTCCATATCATGTTTGGATATGTGTGGTTATTCTTTTGAAATAAAAAACAGTATTGTATCTATGTTCTTTAGCTCAAATAAGGTTGGGTGCTGCAACATGTTCAATGGATTGTACAGTTTGTGTTTATCTCCCAATGATATATACGTCGCTAATACGGTTGAAAATATTATTCCCAAAAGACCTCTACCTAAGGAACAGTCTTATGCATTATGGCATAAATGACTAGGTCATATATCTAAAGAAAGAGTAGAAAGGTTGATAAAGACAAACATTCTGCCTACTCTTAAAAGTGACCTATAAACTTGTATAAACTGTTGTAGAGGAAAGATGACTAAGATAAAGAAGAAAACCACAGTTCGAAGTTATGGATTACTAGAAGTCATTCACACCGATATCAGTAGACCCTACGCTGCAACCTTGTGTAGAAAAGTTTATTTCATCACGTTTATTGATGATTATTCTCGGTATGGTTACCTTTTTCTAATTAAGGAAAAGTCTGAATCTCTTGACAAATTCAAGATTTTTCGGACTGAAGTTGAGAAACAGTTAGAAAAGGTAATAAAGGTGGTTAGATTTGATCGAGGTGGAGAATATTATAGTAGACATGGCAATGTTGGGCAAATTAAAGGACCATTTGCTAAATACCTAGAGGATTCTGGGATAGTGGCTCAATTCACTATGCCTAAAAGTCCTGAACAAAATGGTGTGGCTGAAAGGCGTAATCGTACTCTCATGAATATGGTAAGGTGTATGATGAGTAGGATTAATTTGCCTGATTTTTTATGGGGTGAGGCTTTAAAAACAACCCTTTATATATTGAATCGTGTTCCTACCAAAGCTGTTGCATCGACTCCTTTTGAGTTATGGACTGGATGCAAACCAAGTTTGAATCATTTCAAGGTTTGGGGATGTCCTGCAGAAGTAAGATTGTATAATCCAACATTGGGTAAGTTAGAGGCTAAAACCACTCGATGTTGCTTTATATCTTACTCACAACATTCAAAGGGATATTGTTTTTATAATCCAAGTGGAGGAACAAGGATTGTGGAATCACAAACGGCCAAGTTTCTAGAATTTGATGTAGCCGAAGAGCATGATTGCTCACAAATCAATGAACATGACAATGACGAGACCTGCTATGTCTTTCTCCTTACCTATGCGGACGATTGTGGAGCCTACTGTGCCACAAATTGAACCTGTTAACACTGAAGATCCTATTGATGAAGTGGCCACAAATGAAATCCTTCAAGTTCCTCAAGCTCAGAATAAGCTTACAGTGGCTCCACTTAGAAGGTATGCTAGGGAAAGGCATTCAGCTATACCACCAGACTATATAGTCTTTTTAGGAGAACATGATTACAATATAGGTTGCATTACAAATCTAGTAACTTATATGGATGTTGTTTCCTATCCTCAATCAAATTTATGGTTGGATGCAATGAGAGATGAGATGCAATCTATGAAATATAATGGTGTTTGGGAACTTATTGAATTACCAGAAGGTTGTAAACCCATAGGTTGCAAGTGGGTTTATAAGACCAAAAGAGATTCAAAAGGAAAGATTGAGAAATTTAAAGCCAGACTTGTGGCCAAGGGCTTTACTTAGAGAGAAGGGATAGATTATAAAGCAACAATTTCTCTAGTTTCTTCTAATGACTCCTTCAGAGTAATCATGGCGTTAGTAGCTCATTTTGACATGGAATTACACCAGATGGACGTCAAGACTACTTTTCTAAATGGAGATCTTGATGAGGAGGTTTATATGGTGCAACCCGAAGGTTTTACAGCAAATGATTTAGATAAATTTGTATGTAAACGGAAGAAGGCTATTTATGGTCTCAAACAAACTTCTAGATAATGGTACGTGAAGTTTCACAATGTTGTTACTTCTTTTGGTTTTATTGAGAACAAAGTGGATCAATGCATATACTGCAAGGTCAGTGGAAAGAAATTTATTTTTCTTATACTCTATGTGGATGACATTTTGCTTGCAAATAGCGATATTGGATTGCTACGTGAAACAAAGCAAATGTTGTCAAAGAATTTTGACATGAAAGATCTAAGTGAGGCATCTTTCGTTCTTGGCATTGAAATCCATAGGGATCGTTCTCATCGTGTGTTAGGTTTATCTCAAAAGGCATATGTTGATTGTATTTTGGAGAGATTCAACATGTAGGATTGCAAGTTAGGAAACGTTCCTGTAGTTAAGGGTGACAAGCTAAGTCTCTCACAGTGTCCTCGTTCAGATTTTAAGAAAAACCAAATGAATGATGTGCCTTATGCTAATGCACTTGGAAGTATCATGTATGCTCAAGTTTGCACTAGACCAGACATCGCCTTTGTAACAGGGCTTTTGGGCAGATATTAGTCGAATCTGGGACACGATCATTAGGTTGCTGCCAAAAAGGTCTTGAGATACTTAAAAAGGACAAGAGATTATATGCTGATTTATAAATATGTCCATAATTTGCGATTGTTGGCATATTCAGATGCAGACTTTGCTGGTTGTGAGGATGATAGGAAGTCGACAACAGGATATATATTCATGTTAGTAGGAGGCGCAGTATCGTGGAAAAGTGAGAAACAGAAATCTATATCTTCCTCTACCATGCAAGTGTAGTTTATAACGTGTTTTTCAGCTTCTACTCAAGCAATTTGGCTTCGGAACCTAATCGGAGAATTGACGATATTTGATTTTGTGGATAGACCCATGCAGTTATATCGCGATAACAATTCTGCTGTGTTATTTGTTAATAACAACAGAAGTTTAAAAGGGTCTAAGCATATGAAGGTCAAGTTTTTAACCATAAAGGAAATGGTACAGAATGGTGACATTATGGTAGAGCATATTCCTAAAGACAATATGTTGGCAGACCCACTGACTAAAGGCCTACGCCCTTTGTGTATTTGAGCGACATGTCATGAACACGGGCTTGGGAGAATCGGTGGATAATATCGTTTAGTGGGAGCTATTTCAGGTTTGCTCTAATAAAGTTTAAGTCTGCATTTTGTTACTTTTTGTAACATTTCGATATATGTCAACTCCTTTTGTATAAATGGTTATTGAGTTGTGTACATATATTTAAGGAAAATCTCAAGGTACTGTGTAAATCTTGAGTAAAAGGTTGGGGGCATCCAGTTGTTAGCCTTATACATATGTCTCAATTACACATAAAGAAAATGTTAACCATAAATATAAGACATATGTGGGTTCATTAGAATCATAAAGATATTCTCTAGTGCCACATCCGGTTTTCTGTGACACTTAAGGTAAGAGAATAGTGACCGACAAATGGGATAACACATAAGGTAAAACTCTTTATGAGGTGTTATCGATTTGCCACACAACCATATTAAATCCATATCAGTAAAGTTGATAACATTTGTGACCATGGAAGGCTTTGTATATTCATATACAGTTACTGCCATGATCCAGTGTTGGAGACTTTATGGGATCGAATTGACTGCAAAGGATTATCTGTAGATCAACATAAAGGTGTGCACATACATTATGATTTCAATTAATATAGCCCAAGTGGGAGAATGTAAGAATTTTCCTAATTTGTGCCACATTAATTAAGATTATAATTATCCATTTTACGGAATTGATCTAATAAAGTGGGATATAAAGTTTCATAACAGTCAAATATGGGTCTGGCTTGTGTGGGCCGAATTGGGTCTTTTCCGTAATGAGAGGGCCCGTCCAAATTCTATATATAGGCTAAGGTCCCTCCTCTAGCCATTTGTCATTGCAATTAAAAGCATACACCCACTCTCTCACATAAGGAACACCGATGAGAGGCCGTCTCATCGAGCCAAGGTATCGAGGGTTATATGGGAGAATATCTTCAGCGCCAAAGTCACGGATTGATGCCGTTTTGCTTCCACAAGTCATGGATCCCAAATCAAGTGCACAAATCTTCCAGAGCTTCTAGCTATGTTGGTTTTGGGTTGCCGTTCCGACGGGCCTACAATTCCATCCCTGGAAAATCAATTCCTTATTAGAAGAATTGAAAGCAAGAGCGCAAAGATCTACTGATCAATCATTGTCTCCATTCGAAGATCGATGAGACGGATGTGGTCGAATCAAATCAGGCAACGGACTGTTGAATTCTTATTCAATTCGCTTGAAATTGAAGAAAAATTCGACACTTTCTTATAATGATAATTGAGTATAGAAGGACCGGGCTACTTGGACCAGCCTGAGGACAAAAGTAATTCATCCGGAGCTTGCCCGTCGACGCTTCTAGCCTCACGGGTCGGACACGGTCGCCAGGTTCGTGAACAGGCCTTTTCGAGTGCGGAAGTCCAGACTCCAAACCCCCTCGCTTTTCTCCACCGCAGGTCGGTCCACGACGGCAGCCCATCCGAGCGGCAAGCAAAAGCGGCGTCGTTTTTCGGCCACACATCCACGTCATCGTCGACTCTGTTTCGTCCCTCCCAAGTCTTCTTCCTTCTTCCGAGCGAGAGAGAGAGAGAGAGACTCAATTTTCTCGAGAAAATCCATGGGAAAATCGCGAGCTCCTCCTCCAGCTAGCTCCCCCTGAAACCTCATCCATCTCCATCACTCCCCCTCATAAAAACGGAAACTTTCCTCCATTCTCTCTCTCTCTCCCAATTCGAGTATCTCGATTTCCCCACTGATTCTCCCCAGCTGCGCTTCGCTTTCGCTTCCGCGCGAAAACCCTCTGCATCGGAAGCGGGCGGAAAAAGCTTCCTCCTTTCCCCGATCATGGCGACCCCGAAGCCCCAGCGATCGCTGCAGGAGATTGAGGACATCATCCTGCGCAAGATATTCCTCGTCACTCTCGCCGGCTCCCCCTCCCCCGAGGCCGACCCCCGGATCGCGTACCTGGAGCTCACGGCCGCGGAGGTCCTCAGCGAGGGCAAGGAGCTGCGGCTGTACCGCGATTTGATGGAGCGGGCCCTCATCGATCGCCTCTCCGGCGACTTCCCGAACGCGGAGCCCCCGTTCCAGTACCTGATCGGGTGCTACAGCCGCGCGTCCGACGAGGGCAGGAAGATCGGCTCGATGAAGGATAAGAGTGTGAAGGCGGAGATGGAGGACGTGGTGAGGCAGGCGAAGAAGCTGGCGGTGTCGTATTGTAGGATCCATCTGGGGAATCCCGAGATGTTCGGCACGAATTCGGACGCCGGTGCGGGTAAATCGAACGTTTCGCCCCTGTTGCCGTACGTTTTCGGCAAGGTGGCGAGCACGGTGGAGGGGTTCGGCAGCACCAGCGAGGGCGTCAAGCCGCCGCCCGGGTTCATAGAGGAGTTCTTCGGGGACTCGGATTTCGATAGCTTGGACCCTATACTGAAGCAGCTGTATGAGGATTTGAGGGGCAGCGTGCTTAAGGTGTCTGCTCTTGGGAATTTCCAGCAGCCGCTGAGGGCGTTGATGCTTTTGGTGAGCTTCCCGATGGGCGCGAAGTCGCTGGTGAATCACCCGTGGTGGATTCCGAAGGGAGCTTACCTGAACGGGCGTGTCATTGAGATGACTAGCATCTTGGGTCCATTCTTTCACGTCAGTGCGTTGCCTGATCGTACGATATTCAAGAGCCAGCCTGATGTGGGGTGAGGAAATTCTTGGCTGTTTTGTAGGTGAAAACGAGGCCATTGTGCTTAATACATTTTGTTGCCTGTCTGCGATGATGATTCGATTTGTTTTTGAGTCTCTCTTTGATCTTTACCCTTAATGTCATCTGAATTTTCACTCTGGTTGTCGCACTGCGCCTTTTAGTAGCATAGCATCAAACAGTTTTCACAGTTTTCGAGTCTCTCTCTCTCTCTCTCTCTGTGCAATTGAAAGTGCAGAGATAACTAAATGAATTGTAGCACAGTACGCATTAGAAGTATATTCTGGAACTCTTTGTGTACTGCCAGTATGAGGACTTGTTTTGGTAGCAGCCGAAGTCGGCTGGCTCTCTTTTTAAGTAAAGTTGACTGGAACACGATAGCATAAGAAGATACATGTCATTTATCCAAGAAGTGAGAAAATGCCTTTTTTTCTTCTTTTTTTTGGGTTTGTCATCCCTCCACTTGTTCTTCGTTGCTTTCATTGGAAGAAGTCTTGTTCTTGTTGTTGGCCGCCTTCATTCACCTCATCGATGTTAACTTTATGACTCTTAGTGGTTCAAACTTTGCATTTATCTTGCAGTCTAATAGTGAATTGATGCTCCATGATCATTCGAAAGAAACATAAATTGACTGGAAAAAGTATCTTGAAGCTGCAAACACTGAAAAACTTTTTGATACTGGGGGGGTGCATAAGTACCTCAGCATCATGTTTATCTTGTAACATCAGATGTGAAGTAAATAGGCCTGATTTTCCACAGGACTCTTTCAGTTTTCATCCATGTAAGATTCTATCAACTCAATCTTATTGATGTTGGTTAAAGTGTTTGCAGTTCGGACACATCTCTTAATTATTAGTCCAGCTGTGGTGGTGGTCCAACTAGAAGTTGTCCAACTTTGAAGAATGCTCTGCTAATACATTTCCTTTCATGCATGTTATTATATTGTGTTCTGATCTTTTTATGGGAAACTTCTTAAGATCACTTGTACCATGTCCCCCCAAAATTATCTAACAAAAAAGGACTTATCTGCTGCCTTTGTCCCTTGATTTGTTTTCAAGACTATTATATTCTGTTGTGATGCATGATTCTCTTAAAATACCAGCGAGCAGTGCTTTTCAGAAGCATCAACAAGACGGCCAGCTGATTTACTATCTTCCTTCACCACAATCAAGACTGTCATGAACAACTTATGCACTGGTCTGAAGGAAGTTCTTCTCTCTCTCCTTAAAAATGCTGAAACTCGGGATAGTGTCCTGGAGTATCTTGCAGAGGTTATCAACAAAAATGCCTCAAGGGCTCATATACAGGTAAAATCTTCCCTTCTTTCATGCACCTTGACAGAGTGGTAATGGCTGAAATCATGCATGCGAACAAGCCTAGCCCGTTCTGTAAGTTGGCCTGTTATTTGTTCCTGCTCTCCTGATTTTTGCTTTGCCGTTATTTCTGTATCAGGTTGATCCGATGTCCTGTGCAAGTTCAGGCATGTTTGTAAATCTCAGTGCTGTGATGCTTCAACTTTGCGAACCATTTATAGATAGGGATTTGTCAAAGAAGGATAAAATTGATCCGGAATATGTATTCTATAGCAACCGTTTGGATTGGAGGTAATGACCATTTCACATTTATAACTGTCTGATTGGTTTCCTTTTTCTTTAAATATTTCTGCTAATTGTTGCTTCTCAACTATTTCAGACCCTTGACTGCCCTGCATGCATCCTCAGAAGAAGTTGCTGAATGGATTAATAAAGGTGATACTGAGAAGAATATTAAGTCAGGTGAACATAATGAGGGTCAAAATCGGTTGTTACAGTCTCAAGAGGCCACCAGCTCTGGCAGTGGACAATCAAGTGGTACTGAAAGGGCGAAGTATCCATTTATATGCGAATGCTTCTTTATGACTGCAAGGGTGCTTAATCTAGGCCTACTTAAGGCATTTTCTGACTTCAAGCATCTTGTTCAGGTGGTTGTTGCTATTGTTTAGTTTCATATGCTTGCATCTGGCTTTAGAAATTAGAACTTTTCACATGTGAGTTGTTTATGAGTAACCCAATGCTGTTTCTTTTGTGTCTTACACGCCTGAATGATGATTTGATCAGGACATTTCAAGATATGAGGATACTCTATCCACACTAAAAGACATGCAAGGCCAAGCGCCTTCTCAACAAGTGGATATTGAGATTGCTCGTGTTGAAAAGGAAATAGAGCTATTTTCCCAAGAAAAACTTTGTTATGAAGCTCAGATACTGAGGGTAAGTCTGCTATCCATTTTATTAGCCAACTCGACTTCAGCACTTGGATGAATAACCATTAACAATAGGATGAACTTGTTAATGTGACCTCTTTCCTGTACAGCAACAGCAGTTGATTATCTCCCTGTGAACAGTAATCCCAACCTTTCTCTATGGTTTTTGACTTTCATTCAAGCTCATTCATTAATTTTGTGAAATAAAGCTCAAATATGATTTTTATGGAAACTTTGCGAGAAACTAAGGATTTTATTATTATGTGAAGATGTCCCTTTTCTTGCATGCATGCTAATATAGAATGATGGTCTCATCCCATCATCAATTTAGTTTAACTAGCTCACATTATCTGTTGTGTAATTGAAGGATAAAGACCTTATTCAGTGGGCCCTCTCTTTTTACCGATTAATGGTGGTTTGGTTAGTCGATATGGTTGGTGGGTTCACGATGCCACTGCCATCAGACTGCCCTAAGGAATTTGCATGCATGCCTGAGCATTTTGTTGAAGATACGATGGAGTTGCTAATTTTTGCTTCAAGGATTCCAAAAGCTTTGGATGGAGTCCTGCTGGTATGTATATCTTGTCTCTTTATAAGGTTTAGAGTGCTCATTTTATTGACTATATTTCCTTTGCCGTTCTTGCTTGGCAGGATGATTTTATGAACTTTATAATCATGTTCATGGCAAGTCCGCAATTCGTCAGAAACCCATATCTCCGAGCAAAAATGGTCGAAGTTTTAAATTGCTGGATGCCTCGCAGGAGGTAATTTTAATTTCTCTCTATCAATACGTTCTTCAGTATCTTCAATAAATAACTTCTAACTTCTATGATTTGATTGCATCTTCTGCAGTGGTTCATCCATTACAGCATCTCTTTTCGAGGGGCACCAACTTTCCCTGCAATATCTTGTGAGGAATCTTCTAAAGCTTTATGTGGATATAGAGTTCACAGGTTCTCATACGCAGGTAATTACCCCTTAAAAGGCATTATGGATATAAGGGAAACTAAACCCAAGAGCCTACACCACCCCCCCTTCTCCCCCCCCCTTCTCTTCCTCTCTTCCCTACCTATATGGAAGAGGTAGAAAGCAGAAGAATCAGTTGCAAGACGAGCATATGAATATAGCACGTAACACCAAATCTAGTCCTCCCAGTGTTAACAAAAATGCAGAGCGAGAAAATTTGTCTATAAAATTTGTACACGCCACTTCATGATTTTCGATCTGTTCACTGTTATCCTTTTGGCTATATCTAGATATAATTGTATATTCATATCCCAATGTTCTCCCTATTTCAAAATTACTATTTCTCATTTTGTCAGTTTACTGTGGTTTTGTTTCTTTGCAGTTTTATGACAAGTTTAACATACGACATAATATTGCGGAGCTTCTAGAGTACCTGTGGCAGGTGCCCAGTCATCGTAACATTTGGAGACAGGTTGAATCAACATTATCCACTGATAATTATCTTGCTTCTTCATTTACTCCAATACAGATATTGTGGTTCTTTCTTGTCTGTTTGAGATGCTGTACATATTTTTGTTATTGTAGATTGCCAAAGAAGAGGAAAAGGGTGTCTACCTTAATTTCTTGAACTTCCTGATTAATGATAGCATCTATCTGCTCGATGAAAGTCTCAACAAAATTCTTGAACTTAAAACGCTAGAAGCTGAGATGTCAAACACTGCAGAATGGGAACGTAGACCAGCTCAAGAGAGGCAGGAAAGAACTCGCCTATTCCACTCCCAGGAGAATGTGGGTTTACCTTTTGATGTATATATTCACCTAATTGGTGGTTGAGATATGCCTTTTAATGTACATTGTTTCACCTTGGCAGATAATTCGTATTGACATGAAATTGGCAAATGAAGATGTGAGCTTGCTGGCATTTACTTCAGAACAAATTACAGCTCCTTTCTTGCTTCCTGAGATGGTAAGATCAGTGCACATGCATGTTGTTCCTCACATCCCACAATTTAAGCTGCAGGATTTTGCATGGTTTCAGTGTGTTTTACCTTAAGAGCTTTTGCATAACCATATTAAAAGTTTGATCTGCTTAATGTTTCCTTTCATTTCAGGTTGAAAGAGTTGCCAGCATGCTCAATTACTTCTTATTGCAACTTGTGGGTCCACAGAGAAAATCTCTTAGTCTGAAAGATCCTGAAAAGTATGAGTTTCGTCCAAAAGATTTGCTTAAACAGGTCGGAATCCACAACCTTTTTCCCTTACAACACATTGATGCAAAGTCTTTTTTTTTTTTTTTTTAAATTCATTTAATGATGGAAAGTCAGCGGGAAGTGAATAACCAAACGATTTAGCTAGCTTAATCTAGTCGAAGGACAAGCGTGAGAGTTAAGGAATTATGTTTCAATTGCCTTACATTTCTAGGTTGACACAAGTTGTTTAGTAAGATAACGGGAGGAAAACTCTTATACAGTGGATCATTGTTGAAGCATCTTGCAAGTTCTAATCAAACTTTGATTAAGAGTACAAATTTACTGTTGCCTTTCAATGTTCAACATGAACATGGATGTTGGTGTTATTGGCTAACAACTTTACCATTTTGGTAGTTAATTCTCATTGTTTGGCTGCAGATTGTCCAAATCTATGTTCATCTGGCACGCGGTGATTCGGGAAATATCTTCCCTGCTGCCATCTCTAAGGATGGTCGATCATACAATGAGCAGGTTATTATCTTGAGGATGCTTTCTTTATCATTGCATCAATGGAAAAATATTGAAACTTTTTGGTAGTTCATGGATTTTAGTATTGCCAACTCATAAATCTGACAAATTCCAACTGTTTGGAGAATATGCCAGTTGTTTGGTGCCGCAGCTGAAGTTCTTCGTAGGATCGGTGAAGATGGGAGGGTTGTGAGGGAGTTCCTTGATCTTGGTGCAAAAGCTAAAGTTGCAGCAACTGAGGCCATGGACACTGAAGAGGCTCTTGGAGAGATACCTGAAGAATTTCTTGACCCAATTCAAGTATGTCATTCATTTCATTCAATGAGCTTTGGAGTAAAATTCTTTTGTAATCATCCATTTCGGTATTAGTAAGGACTGGATTCGCCTTCAGTCTCCATCGTTATAGCTTTTTTATGAGCAAATAGATCCAGCTTGTTGAGCTGTGTCTACCTTCTTTTTCCACTGATCTCACCTATAATCTTTTCAGTACACGTTGATGAAGGATCCAGTGATTTTACCTTCTTCGAGGATCACAGTGGACCGACCGGTGATTCAAAGGCATCTCCTCAGTGATACCGTAAATATTCTCTCGACAGTTTGATTGCGCTTGTATCAACTGTTTTCCGCACTGTGCTGATCAAGTTTTAATTGCAGACTGACCCATTTAACCGCTCCCAACTTACTGTGGACATGCTGATTCCCGACATTGAGTTGAAGGCGAGGATTGAAGAGTTTGTCAGGTCCCGAGAATCAAAGAAGCGTGGGGAGGGGCTGAACTTCCCTCCTTCCAAGGTACTGATACAAACCGCTAATGAGGAGATGCTCATTGATTAGGACCGTCATTGTACTTGATTTCTTTGTCCGGTCTAATTATCATTGGTAGGGGGATAATTACATGGTGTATTTATAGTGATGCCCGCAGTTACATGTAGGGATGTTCATCCACAATTGTTTTTGTTATTTCTGAGAGACCCGGGCTCTGTCTGGCTATTGTTACTTCTATACGAAATTTCACATGGAAGGAACGAAATTGACATATCTTGGTTCATTGAAATTTGGAGATTCCAGCGACAGAACGGCCCAATGGATCAAGCCACTGGCTATAGACCATTATGATCCGGGAAGATTGCATTCGCGCACTCTCGAGTAAAAAAGTTTCCCCAGCAATTTATCCGTAGAGACTAGGGGTGTCAACGGTTCGGTTCGGTTTTTCAAAAAAATAAAATCGAACGGTTGAAAAAAAATTTCGAACCAAATTGAAATTTCGGTTTGGTTTTTGGCTTTTTTTGTCGTTTCATCCATCATCCACTATCATTGCAGACAGATTTTCCAAAAGTAGCGGCTAATCTCAATCATCCCACCATTTTTCCATTTCTACAAAGTACACATTCTGTTTCCCCCGCTACATGATTCTATTCATCACAAGACGAAATTCGCATCAGCCGGGAAACAAAAAATCCCCTAAATATCGATTGATTGACGCTACTTCGCAATTTCCATCCTACCTCGCCGTATCTCATTCGCAAACCGATTCCACTAGCACATTCCAACATTTCACTTGGCAACTCAGCGACCTCACTCGACGCATACAATCAAACTCGAATGCAACGCTCGAAGCTACCAACACACCTTCGATCTCGAGCCTCCCTACCTAATCGATACCGCCATCTACCATCCGATAACAGAAGAAAAAAAAAAAGGAGGTACTAAGACAAAGAATGCGAACGAGGTCAGGGAGCTGGTTTGCTCACCCGACTTTGACGACGAGGGCGAGGGCGGCCCTCATTCGGGGCTTGGAGTTGGGGCGGACATAGTAGGTGAGGCCGTTGGGGAGGCAGCCGTAAGCCGTGCTTCCGCCCCAGCTGCTGCGACGTCTCCTCCGGGAGCAAATCCATTCCCTCTCTCTCTCTCTCTTCGCTCTCTCTCTCTTCTCCGTGTTGCGCGGGTACTGGCGACTTTTCTGGACTGTTGTTGCAAGGAGGAGAAGGCGGATTGGGCTAAAAAACGGAATGATGTTTTGCGTACTCAAAGGAGACGGGAGAGAATAAAACCGAATTTTTAATGATTTGATTTTATCAGTTTGTGGTTCGGTTCAGTTCGGTTAACCGATAAAAACCAAACCAAGGAAAATATTGATTTTTAATGAGAATCAAACCGAATACGAACCAAAAAAACTAAATTTTTCGGTTCAGTTTTTCCTGACACCCCTAGCAGAGACTACTCATTAGGTAATTTCATGTACATATCACGTCTAGCCTTCAGGCCACTTTCGATCCTTCATCTCTGGGCTGGAGGGAATTCGGGAACGAAATTTTGGATTACCATAAGAAGAGCCACCGCCTCTTTTAAAATCAAATGCAAGCATCTTTCCTGATGAAAAAAACATGTAAGTGAATATCATTAACGATATAATCGGGGTTCTGTGCAAGCCATATGTAATAGGACGAGTACAAGCTGCCCTCTTCTCAAGAACTTGCCAGCGCTTCCTATAACTGACGTGGGCAATTGACGACGCCGGATGACAAAAGTGAGCCAAATTGCAGCTCTGTTACAGAGTGGTCTGCCTCCTTCAGCGCAAGATAGCATCTTACGCTCCAAGCAGCTCATCCATTTGCAACCAGGCACTTCAATGCTACGTCGTGGTGGATTCTTGTCTCCTAATCCTCCGTTGCGAATTTGTAGAAAAGATTTTGCTGAGCTTTTGAGGCCACGGATGGGGCAAACGACAATGATGAGACACCCAACTTTAATGTATCAATCAAAGTTTCGACACAGGAGTCGCATCCCTCCTCCTGGCATACTCATGAGCAATGCTAATGGCACTCTTGCTGTGACGTAGAGAGAATTCTGCAAGCAGGATTTGGCTTTCTTCCGTTGTCAGATCACCATGGCACCCCTGTTGATATCTCGCAATAGTTTATTTTAGTATTCCAACAAATAGAAACTAGATGAAAACCTGATGTTAGATGTTAACAGGAGCAATAAATGAGATATGGAGTTCAATAATAGCCTCTTCATATAACATTTATAAACAGATCAATTAAGTAGTGACAACCAATGAATCTGAAAGAATTTCCTAGAAGACATCAAAGTGTATAACGACTTCACTAAATGGCACAATTTGGCAGATTGTAAATTCAACCATGAGCTGGTTCCAATTTAGAAGAAGCAAATATTCATATAGTCATTTTATGGAAGGTAAAAGAAAAGGCCATACCAATCGAGAAGTTCTGTCACAAACAGCATGATGCATCAGAATACCCGCAGCAACAGAGACATTAAAGGAGTCCACCATGCCCTTCATCGGAATGCTGCAATGGAGATCCGACAACTGCAGGGCCTCATCACTAATTCCCCTGCAATTGAACTTTTATAAGCTTGCTCCACTTATGGACATACATACGCGATCACGTTCAGAGTTAGTAACATAAATTGACCCCATACACAAGGGCTTCAGGTGATTCCAGGTTACACCTTCCAATTTCGAGAAGGCCGAAACCAAGTTGACAAATGGAAGCACAATTTTACATCACTGAACATTATATAGACAAGTCACTTTCCTCAACATGACAATCTAGATTAAACGCAAGATGGACCTCTACAACTTCTTGACACTACATCATGACTGACAGCATATTTCTCAATCATTATTGTTTTAGCTCTGCTATATTGCGTTCTTGGGTTCCCAAAAATCAAATGGCATTATAACCCAAGAAGTCAACACATCAAGTAGTTGTGAACAAAAACTATCGCTCTGAATTGACCATATTAGTCTGTCGTGAAAAGACAAACTTGATATATTTTTTGCTTCCAGAGTGAACAAGAAGGAGAGGCAATTTTCTTTCTTGGAAGGGAAAAAACACCAGTTCAGGCAACAAAACTGTCACGATGAATGAAGGAAATAGTAAAACTACAACTACCTGTTCTCATTGCCAACTACAATTGCAGTGGGATAAGACCAATCCATATCGTAAATGGACACCTGCAAAAAAATAAAAATCGTCATTCGGTGACAATTGCTTCATAAAGTCTCTCGCTGTCAGAAACTGCGCTTCCTGTAACAAGCTTATGATAACCGAAGACTTCATCTGTGCTAGTTGTAAAAGAAATGTATTCAATTACTAGTAAGAGGAGAAATTCACGGAAGAGGCAGAATTGGCAAATACCGCATCTGTTGCTAAATGAGTTGTCGCAATTCGATAACCACGAGATCTGAGAACTCTAAAGCACTCTTGGGTTGAGTCCCAAAGTTCAATGTCCAACCATTTCTCTGCACCCATGCTGACATGTCTATTTTCTCTATACCTACAATAAAAACTCATTCCGTTAAGTATATTCAGAGTTGATTATTCAACTTACAAAATCCAACGATACGAATTCCTCACGGAAGAAGAAACAACTAAAGAAGAAACTTTATGGATCCATCCTCTTAAAGAAAAGGAGAAGAAACATCCAAGAGCAGAAGCAACAACAAGGCAGGCGAAAATTTGCTCATTCGGGAAGCCAAAGTATATCCTTTTTTCAATTCACACCAGACTATTTACCGTTCTCTCTGAGAAATCACATAAAACCTACGAAAACAAAACTAACTACAAAATTTACGTGTCTGAACTTCTGAAGTCACTCCCATGAAGCCAGATACTTCAAAGTTCAAACGTGAAACTAACAGCGAGAACTGCGACATTATCCCTCACCTATATGCCCATCAGTTTATTACATTGTTTTTCACATGAAATTCAGAATGTATGAGCATCAAACATGCGTAGATACAGCTCGAAGACATCGAAAACATGATGCATAAACCGTGCAGCTAGAAAAGTCCAGTTTTTTGCACTAAAATTCGACAGTCATCCACCTCGAGCAGATAAGCACCAAACTAAACAGCAATTGATGCTCAAAGGAGCTAAACAAGAGAACCATTTTCACCTCAGGCGACCCAGCACCTTTTCGAGCTATCGCACGACACGACGTGGACGGACTGAAACCCCATGGCGTCCGCCGACCGGAACGCCGCCGAGACGTTCCCGAAGTCGCAGAGCCCTTCCACCACCAAGCATACCGAGTAGCTCCGGTTCCTCACCGCGCTCCTGAACCTCTCCTTCCGCACGTCCATTATGAGCGGATCGAGAGCTTCCAGCACCTCGCCGCTGCTCAGTTGGGAAGCCCCGCACCTGAACCTGTCCAGGTAAGGGAACCACCTCCCGCCGGCATCGCCGACCGCGGGCCTGCGCTCCATCTTCATCAGCTGCGTCACGTCCTCGCGGTCAACAAGCAAGCGCTCCACGGCGTCCTTCGCCGGGCCCTCGGGCGGCGAATCCTCGTCGGACGCCTCGGTCGGTTCGAGCGCGACGGCTCCCGGAATCGAGCCGAGGCGTCTCGCCGGAGCTCCTCCGGGGACTCTGAGGAGGCCCAGTCCTGCACCGAATCGCAACGACGCGCTCGCTCACGGAGGTGTTCCGGAAAGGCGGTTTCCGGCGAGAGAAATGGAAGGTGCTTAGGGGGAAGAAGTTTTCTTTTACCTCGGGAAGGAGGAGATAGGAAGTGCAGGGACCGGAGAGGGAGAGAGAACGAGGCGCGGTGGCTGCTCCGGCGGCTGGAGTCGAGAGAGAAGAGCGACGCGCGGACCAGGGTCCTGCAGGAGCTCATTGTGGCGGTTCACGCGCCGCCGCGCACGCTGGAGCCGAGCTGAGCAGGGAGGTGGCTGAACTTGCTGCTGACCGAAGAGGAAGATAATTTTTGACTTAATCTTCTGCGGACGAAGAAGATATTGACTGAACTACGTCGTTTCATGGAAACAGACGCCAACTAGACGATGTCGTTTTAAGTGCTGCCCTCTTTTTTTTTTTTTTTCAAATTTCCTTTCAACTTAATTACGATGGTTAATTAAAAATATGTTTTCTTTTTAGGCAAATTGAAAATGTTGCGACTTCATTATCTCGATTAAATTCGAAATTTTCCTCTCTCTTTTATTTTTTTTCTTTTCTTTTCACCTTGCTTGAAGATTTACATGTTCACGAGCACTGGAGCATAAGCAAGGATAAGTCCTTCAAAATTATTTTTCATCTCTTTATCCTTGCTCAATTTTATTGAATGAACCTCGAATCCAAAAATAGAAGAATTTAAAACAAATCTGCTTGGTTTGTGATCTGCAACAAATATCTCTCTCACCTTCTATAATGAGAAAACTTGAATAAGGTATTCTATATGACGATTATACCTCACGATAAATGATGTATCATAATTTTTTTTTTTATTTTAGTCGAAGATGTATCGTAATTAATCAATAGTCAATTCTTGTGTACTATAAATTCTATCCTAATGGTTGTGACGTGTATTAGCCTCTCACTTTTTAATTTCAAATGGAACTATCAATAATATATGGGGTTCAATTTACTTTAATCCGCCCATAACCCTTTAACCTTATAACCATACCATTTCAAATTGAGAAAATGATATAAATGATTTATGAATTTTAATTTAATTTGTAATATTGTTCATGAACTTTTAATTTGTTCCAACTAGTCTATGAACTTTAGCTCAATATGCAATATCGTTCTCAAACATTTTAATTTGTTATATGTAATCCTTAAATATTTTGTACATGTTCATGTTATTCTTTAATGAAATTGGTTGATTTGGCTTCCAATCTAATAAATTTGAATGATGGACCAAAAAAATAACACTAGCATGGATTATTCGCATAAGATACTTAATTCAAATTAAAATATAATAATTGTAATCATTCATATATCACGATTGAGTTGAATATCTTAAGCTAATCGACAAGAAGTTAATTTTTTTCAGTCCATTTCTCAAACTTACCATATTAAAGTCAAATCAACAATATCCGTTAACTTGAATTGATAAAGAATAATATAAGATATTTTCATATAGTCCGAACACTAAATTAAATATTTATCAAAAATTTAATTATCACGTCGAATAAGTTAGATGTTCAGGATATTCAGGGATGACATTGTATATTTAATTAAAATTTTAAAATCACGTAGAGTAAATTAAAAGTTCATATATAACATTACACGTTAGGTTAAAAATCATGAAGAATTATGTACTTGTCCCGATCAAATTCTATCATATTTCCCAACATATCAAGTGCTTCCCCATGTTTTTTTTTCCCCTTTCTTTGACTGGCCCAAGTATTTTTTTTCCCCTCCCTTCTTGTTCCATAGTCACAGCACACTCACGCAGCAGAAAAAACCCTGTATAATCAAATGTGGAACAATTCATGGACGAGGAATCCCCACGGTCTGAAAATAAGAATATTCACATTCATTACATCTCCCCACACACATTTGAATTTCTCATAAACTTGCCATAACTTGATTCCAATCATGCTCCCCACCTCTTCTTTTGAGCATCTTGAGGACCACCACCCTTCATCTTTAATAGCAAACCCAAGCGATCCAAAGATCTCACCAAACCTTTTTAGGGCCCATGAGCCCAAGAACCTCCTCCCAAAGCCTGACGTTCCCGACGCTGCCGAGCCCGATGACACTCGGGCTGCATGCCGCAACGGTCCAGTACCCGGCCCGAATCTCGTCGCTCAGCTGGCCCCCGTCCCACCCACAACAACCTTCAAAGAACCTGAAGTCCCCGACCCCGACCGCCCCTCTCTTCACCATCTCCGCCGCGGACCCGCCGCTCTCCTTCCTCCCATAGTACAGCCCCTCCATCACCTCCTTGAAAGCCCCACTCTTGCCGACGTCGTCACCGCCGCCTCTCATCAGGAACAGGCCCGCCTCGATGGGCCCGCCAAAGTAGAGCGGGCGCTCGGAGAACGTGCCCGCCATATCGAGCACCGCGGAGTTGGACTCCTTGATGGACATGAGGGAGGGCCGGTTGAGGATGACGCCCACCGGGCCCACGGGCCCAGTCGACAGGAGCAGGACGACGGCCCGCTCGAAGATGTGGGCCCCATCGAGCCTCTCCGTCGCGATGAGCAGGCAGCCCTTCTCGGGCTCGTGGATGACGTGGGCCCACTTGTCCCCGATCATGACGGGGGTCGGCCGATCCACCGGGGTGTCGAGGTCGACCATCGAGGAAGGCGCTTCGGGCCTCCACGCCCTTTCTCCCGCCACGAGTCTTGCCCTGAACGACCGCCAGTCGGAATTAGTGAAGCTCCTGGCGACATCTTCGAAAGGCGAGCTGGGCTCGAAGTTACAACCTGCGATCAAAGACTCGATTGAGATTCTTGCAAAGCCAAGAAGCAGGAGAAGAATTTCAGATCTAAAGGATCGAACTTGAAGGACGTACACTTTATGGACGACGAGCCGCCAGATGTCTTCGGCCGAGTTAGAGCAGAATCTGATTTGGGGTGAGGGGGGAACGACTTGGGCTTAGCTAAAGGGACGATCTTGACGGACTTGGTGAAGGAATTTGAGGTGAGGAAGCAAGCGTCCATGGTCACTGTCACTTATGCTCAAACTGAACTCTTTAACGTAATCCTATCTCCTCTCACGGTCTCTCAAAATGCAGATGCGATAGAGATGGTGCGAAAGTGCAGACTCGAGCAAATTGTTTATATGGGAAGCGAGGTCGAATGTGCACCACAAAGTGTCTTGGTCCTAGTTGGATGCAGCTGCGTGAGTTCTCCGAGAGCATGGGCTCTTGGATTGAACCTCCACGTGGCAAAAGCTTGAAGCCTTGTTTCGGGACATGCAGCTTGTGGATATCGGATGATGGGAAAGTGAAGTTTTCTAGGTGACGTGTCGCGAGGCCAGCCATTTATCACTGGTCCTTTTGAGATGGAAGTCTACCTAACTCCCGCATCCATCTGATTAACAGAAATTCTCTAAATTTAGAAAGTCTTACTATTCCAATTGATTGATATTGATGGTACTGTAGCTGTGTCTGCAACTGCTGACTCCAATCTCCGTATTTCATATGTGCTTTTCTTATTTGATAGGTTAAAAAAGTTCTGATCTTTTTAACATTGATGATGGAACAAAAGCACCGCCATGCTTGAGAGCATGTAATTTTCTAAACACGCAAAAATATTGATCTCTGCTTGATCTGATCAAAGCAGAGATGATCAGATCAGAAAGTCATGTGATTGACTTAACGCTAAGACTTTACAATGAATGAACTGACTAACCTCTTAGCTTGGTAAAGCATGAATCTCCCTCCAAACTTCTAAAAACTGTTTCCTATCTTTCTGCTTCAGTATTTGCTGCGCAAGTATCTCAAGGAGAGCAATCCATCTTAAGTTTGATTGTCTGTAGGCAAATGTTCCTCTTTGGTTGTCCTGCCAATTTACATATGAACGAGGAATTAGATACAGAGAATATGCATATGGTATCAGAAGGACAAAGGATTGCAGCTAGGATCAAGTCACAAGCAAGTGGCCATATGTCTTCTCCCTGATTTGAACATCTCCAATCCTCCAGGCAGTTCACAAAATTGACGGCGGAACAGTGCCTTGCAGGCTTTCATAACAGTCAAAATGCGCTAGCGCAAATTCTTAAAGAAAGAAGCTCCCTCATGCAATGGCTGGTATGAGGACTAGATGACGCATCGAGGAAGAGCTCATGGCGAGCTTGGCTTGGTTTTGCCCCATCACTCTCCCAAAAGATGCCCTCATCTTGCATATGCAGCTTCAGTGGTTACACCGTAAATATCTACATAAAATTTAAATGTGCCAGCCCTGAATGAAAATCTAAATGAGCAATAGTTTAGAGTCAAACTCTGGTCAGTTTTGCTTAAACAATTGCGAGCTACAAAGCCAACTTGATGTAGCAAATCCCAGCTGATAACATAGATAAAACAAGGGATCCTCACTTCTCGGGCGGAGCAACCGGGTTTTAATTTCTCTTGGAGGTGCAAGGCCACTCGGTTATCACATCTTTTCTTTGCGGATGATGTTTTTCTCTTTTGCCGTGCGGATATGACATCCATCCTCCTACTCAAGGATGGCCTCGATACCTTCTTGGATTGGAGTGGACTCATGCCGAACAACAACAAAAGTGAGATATTTCTTGCAGGGGGATCGGAGGATTTGAGGAACCTCATCAAGGATACCCTTGGTTTGTAGAAGGGAAATTGCCGGTACGCTATCTAGGAGCTCCCATCATCTCCTCGAAGCTCGGCAAGGCGGACTGTGTATCCTTGGTCGATCGCATAACGGCGAGGGTGCAATCCTAGACTCATCGTTTTCTCTCCTTTGCTGGGAGAGTTCAGCTTATAAGGTCAGTGCTCCATGCAATCCAGGCTTATTGGGCTAGTGTGTTCATTATTCCGGTTGCAGTTCTTGATCGTATTGAGCAGATATTTAGAAAATTCCTATGGAAAGGGCCCAGCCTCGGTAGGGGAGGAGCTAAGGTTTCTTGGGAGGATGTTTGTCTTCCGAGGGAAGAAGGGGGTCTGGGGATTCGTAGACTGCAGGAGTGCAATCAAGCCGCCATGCTTAAGCACATTTGGATCCTCTTCACGGATAAGGAGTCTCTTTGGTGCAAATGGATACACTCCACTTTTCCGAGGAGGGCGAATTTACGGGTGGCCAAAGCACCGACCTATTGCTCGTGGGCATGGAAGAGGATCCTCCATCTCGAGATCCATCTTCCGTCAAAAATTTCACTGGACAATTGGAGATGGACAGCGACATCCCTTTGGTACGACAATTGGCACCGGTGTGGTCCGCCGGATCTTGTTTGTTGAGAAATGACGATCGGCGATTCGGGGCTCCTTGGAATGCGTCGTTGCGAGACATTTTCTCTTCGGCGGGTCGGGTTTTTAGGGCAGAGTTACATTCGTGGAACCACCCCCTACCAGTTCTCTCGGGGGTGCCGGACAGATTTATTTGGAGTGACAATCCTTCGGGTGTCTTCTCGGTCGCCTCAGCATGGCATGTCCTCAGAAGAAGGAAAGACAGAGTTGATTGGTTTTCCTTTATTTGGAATAAGGCCATCACTCCGAGATACCAATTCAATCTTTGGCTGATTATTAGGAACCGCTTTCCCACCCAAACCTTCCTTATGTTTTATGGGAGAATTGGATGGGAAGTTTGTGTGTTTTGCAAGCTCACGCCGGATTCCATAGACCACCTCTTCTTCGGTTGTTGCATCACAGCCACTTTGGCTAACTTTTGGGCGGCCAAGTGTAATCTCCCGTGGAGGAATGGGACTTGGACAGATAATCTATGCTGGGCGATGAGATTCCTCTCTGGTAAGGATTTCTATCACTCCATTGGTCGTTTCTCTTTTGGGGCTTTATGCCATCTCATTTGGAAGTATAGAAACGATATTCTCTTTAGAGACCATCCGGTTGTGCTTGCGGCTGTCAAGAAGCATCTTCTTAAAGTTGTGAAGGATAAAGCCTTAACATTCAAAAGCTTGGATGATTGCCCGAGAAATAGGAGGTTACAAAGGAATTGGGGACTTGACCCTTCTATTTTCGTTTCGTTTGTATCGACCTTCTAGGTCTCCTTTATATTGCCTTCGGGAGCCCGCCTTCGTCTCTTCATCTCTACTGGTTGGGCGCACGTCATCAGAGTTGCTTTGTTTCGCCATTCTCTTGCCTTTGGGCCTTGTTCTCTGGTAGTTTTTGTTGTCCTTAATTTGTTGGCGTTTGGCCCTGCGTGGCTTTCCTCTTTTGTCTGGTTTTTACTTTTAGGTTGGTAGCTTGGCCTGCGTGGCTTTCTTTGGGCTTCATATTTCGGCCCTTGCTTGCTTTGACCGCTTTGCGGGTGTTTGCGGTCGGCGCCCTCTCACTCGAGTAGATGTGTCTGTCTTCTTGAGTGCAAGTTTTTGTGGTGCCTATCCTTACTTGTATTTGGTTAAAGCTCAATATATTATTACCCCTTACCAAAAAAAAAAACATAGATAAAACAAAAGATCAGAGCGATAAAGAATTCTCGAAATAAAGATTCATCAATATGTACAAGTTGTTGGGGATATAGTATGAGCGAGTAAAATCAGAAATAAGGGAGCTGCAGGTATTTGGATTTATCTCATTTATCTACAACTTATGTACAGTGTTTTCTCATGTATGAGAAAACCAATGCTGATATGCGTCTTCTTTCAACTCCATCAGAACTCAGAACAATAAGGATTGTTCCAAACATCAAGAAGAAAACATTGATAGGTGTCATCGGCAATACGCTCTTCCAATGCACACAGAGCCAAAGATAGTAAGCAATAGCTAAAGCTCTGTAACTGCTGCACCTATGAGATCAACACGGTTACATGCCCTTGGATGAATATGCTTCTCATTTTGCGAAGATCTCAGTGTTGATAAATCCAGGCATCCAGTCACATTGAGTAAGAGCAGGATTGACTAATGAAACATCTGTGCAAAGTTCTTATATTACCCTTTTGGATTAGCCTTCACTTACTCAAGCTCCAAACCCAAAGTCGTTATCATTTGATAAATTCCATCTGATTCAGGGTGTGATGTATCAAATACTGTAAATTCATGGACACCATCACCTAACTCTACTGAACTTTCTCCAGATGGTTTCTGGAGCCTCGTCTTCTTCATTTGCTGCCTTATATTAGCAACACCTTCCCAGTCACCCATTGCAGCGTGAATATTTGCCATCAGAGAGAAATTACCTGAATCAGAAGTATCCAATTTAATTAGACGATCAACCACCTCTGAGGCCACATCCATATTGTTATGGATACGGCAGGCCCCCAGAAGTGTACCCCATATGATGGCACTTGGTTGCATCGGCATTCTCTGGACAAGAGCAAATGCCTCCTTAAGACGACCGCCACGACCCAATAGATCAATCACACAACCATAGTGCTCAACTTGAGGAATGATCCTAAAATCTCTTTCCATTGCATGAAAGTAATCTAGGCCTTCATCAACAAGACCGGCATGGGTACACGCACACAACACACCAATGAATGTAACTCCATCTGCTTCAAACCCTTCCTCTTCCATTCTAGAGAAAAGGTGGAGTGCTTTCTCACCATTCCCATGTATTGCCAAACCTTGGATCATAATGTTCCACGACACAATATCTTTCTTGGTCATCAAATTAAAGATGCTTAGAGCATCATCCAACCTACCGCACTTTGCGTACATATCAATCAGTGCATTGGTGACCAGAGTGCTACACTTGAATTTAGTCCTCTCAACCCAGGCATGAACTTTCATACCCAGTCTAAGCAGACCAGACTCTGCAGAAGCAGCCAATATGCTAATAAGAGTCCCATCATCAGGCACTAATCCAGACTCCTCCATTTGATCATACAACTGACTGGCCTCCTTGGCCATCCCCTTCTTGGCATATCCTGATATAATTATAGTCCATGGCACCAAGTTCTTCGCAGGCATCTTGTCAAAAAGAACTCTGGCCATATCCATCTCCCCAGCTTCACTATGACCAGAAATCATAGTCGACCACGACACGACATTCCGCCGTGGCATTTCCCTGAACAATTCAAACGCAGCATTCATTTCTCCAGCCTTCGCATACCCATCCAACAGAATGTTCCAACTAATCGTGTCTCTCTCCGGCATTTTATCGAACAGCTGGCGAGCTTCTGGCAGCTGCCCTGCCTTCGCCAGCCCATTGATCACAGTATTCCAGGACACCGTGTCCCGCACCGCCATCGAATCAAACAACTTCCTAGCTGCTCCAACACCCGAGGAACCACACTTGCAGTAAGTATCGATCAGCGAATTCGGCACGAAGATATCCGCGCAAAACCCGAACTTCTCGACGTGGGCGTGTATCATTTGCACCAGCGACAAGCTACTCTGGCCGCCGCCGCAGCAGCAGCACGCCCTGAGAAGATAAGGGTAGGTGTAATTGTCCGGGAAGACCCCGTTCCGCTCCATCTGGAAGAAAGTCGCGAAGGCCCGGGAGGGCTGCGAGTCCCGGGCGTAGGCCCGGATGAGGATGTTGTACAGGTGGGCGGTGGGGTCCGGGATCTGGTCGAAGACGCTGACGGCGAGCGCCACGTGGCGGCAGAGGGAGAAAGCAGCGACGAGCTTGGCGGCGACGTCGACGTCCCGGTGGAGGCTGGCCTTGAGGATCTGGGCGTGGACCTGCTTGATGTGGCTCAGGTTGGTGCACCGGTGGAGGTCCGACAGCTGCTGCTCGAAGACCCGCCTCGGGGAGACCCACCGCGGCGTCCGGACCGGCACTGACATTTTCATGGGCCGTGTCGGAGGCAAGTTGAAGAGGATGAGGTCTCGACCTGGTTCTTAAATTTGGAGGGAAGCAACGGAACCTCGGAAGGGACCTAAAGATTTGATGATGTCTTGGATTATTTTATTTTATTTTTATTTTTAAAAGGGGTTCAAAAGATGTCTTGAGTTGAATGGCCCGCGTTCGACCAAAAGGAAGACAAAGTGGAAAAGTCCGTCATCGCAGTCCTGTCAAGACGTTAATCATTGGAAGGTCTCTTGACACATTAAATGCCACGACCAGAGATGATTACCGGACGTGCATCCCACCCCTTGAAAAAGGAAAATGGGCATGCTTGGCGACGGCCTATTCCGACCCGGATAACTTTTTGGCCGAGCCTTGCCTGCCTGAAAGACCTATATGCAAATTTCATATCATGAGCGGGTTCGGACAATGTGTTAGGGCCGACCTCCGGGCCGAGCCTTGTCTAATGAGCACTTCTAGTTGCAGCAAGCCATTAACGAATCTTTTTTATAAACAATTGCGTCACCGTACATATTAATTAAGATTTTGTTAACGAATGCTCTTAACATGTTCTTAGTTTCACTAGTCTTGAGTTTCTCCACTCGCGTTTGATGGGATTGTGTTGACTGGCTCGTCCAACTTATAGTTGATGCTTCATTAGCACTTTAAATCAAACATCCTAACAACGTCTGAGATAGGTCTCAACCTCACCCAAACCCTATCTTCTAATAAGACATGTCAAACGAGAGGATCGGGTCGAAGATGTTTCAACCCAAATCGATTAATTTTCATGTAATACAAATTGAGTGATTCATACCTAACTCCAAACCATATAACTAATCACTTTTATATTTGATTCAAATTAGGAAAACTCATACTCGAATTAAGTTAAGGGCGTAGAGTGGGTGAGTGCAAGATCAAAAAGGAGAGAGAGAGAGAGTAAAGAGAGATTCATACAGGTGACTTGAGTGTGGTAGGTTATAAGCCCATTTAACACTAATATCGTTTTGGGTTTCGTAATTCTAAACCCATTTATGAGCCCATCAAATATCTAAGAGTTTTTCTAATGTGATTCACATTAATTAATATTGTAATTAATCATTTTACGGGATTGGTTTAATAAAGTAAGATATAAAAATTATTAATTAATATGATATAAGGTTGGCTAGTATGGCCAAGAAAGTTCTCAACACGTAAATGTGTAGAAGGCGTAATTTGATACTTTATAAATGGTATTCCAGTTTATCTTCTAACCCTAATGCATAAATATCTTCACATAAGTAGTCTTTATAGGGGCAAATCTAATTGAGCACAGTAATTGACACATCCATAAGGAGGGCAATCCCTCATTAGACGTGATTACCAAGCGTGTTCACACCCTCGTTACCAAGATCAGCTGGACCATTGGGTCAGGGCAGTCCCTTATTAGACGCGACTACCGAGCGTGTTCGCACCCTCGTCACCAAGATCGAGCTTGAGTCTTTGGGTTTATCCATCTCATCATTTCATAAAAAAATCCGAGAATCGACCGACCGACCGATGGGCGCAACCTGCGCATCCGTCCGAGGGCGCTGGCAAGAAGTCCGCGCTCAAAGACAAATACGCCAAAAAGGCAAAAAGGGGGTGGGTGGTGGGTGGGAGGTGACTCGCGTTGCAGAAAATTCCCTCCTTCTCCTCCTTCCCTTCCCCCCTCCCACCTACCTCTTCTCGACACCGCACCCACCACCACCACCAAACCCACCTCCGCCACCTTCTCTCTCTCTCTCTCTCTATTTCTCTCTCTCTCTCTCTCTCTCTAACCGAACTGCCGTCCATGGAGGCCAGGCTGCTGCTCCGAGCGCCGTCCCCTGCGGTCGCCGTCCCTCCCCCGCGCTCCCGCCAGCCCCCGGAGCTCGGTCGCGGCGTCCGCCTCCCCGGTGGGTTCGGCCCCGGTTCGCGCTCCGCGGGTGGGCGCGTCTCGTGCGCCCACGCTTCCGCCGCTCCTGCTGGGTACGGCTCCGCTTCCTTCCCCCCTTCTGCAAGAAAAGTTCGTAATTTGAGTTCCCTCGGCTGCCTTCGGTTTCGTGCTCCGTCCCCGCCCTCGTGAAATTTCGGCAGGCGGGGCTTCTTGTGCCGGTTCTGGTGAGGCGGGGTTCGGTAATCCGATGGTCTGACTCGTCGCTAAATTTGTTGTGTTCCTCAAACTGACGAAAAGAACTAGAATTTGCGGGGCTTTGGCCGAGGATCACGAGGCAATGTGCCCTTCTAAAGGATAACGCCTTCCCTTTTTCTTCTTCTCAGACCATCCAAATTCTAAGTTGCGAACTTTGATGTGGAAGGTGTGAAATTTCAGTCGTTGTTGCGGTGGGGTGTGGACTGTGGAGGTCTTTGAATTCTGGGTAATTCGAGTCTCTTTCCTGACGATTGATGCTGGTGTCAGTGTTTGTTCCAGAATTCTTATGAGGCTTAGTTCTGCCTTTGTGCTCTAACTTCTGAACATCAAATTCTTGCATATTTTATTACTGTGGATATGTTTTGCTTTCGTTCTTGGAATGGGGATATTGGTGTCGGTGTTTGTTCCAGAATTCTTACTAGGCTTAGTTCTGCCTTTGTGCTCTAACTTCTGAACGTCAAATTCTTGCATATTTTACTGTGGATATGTTTTGCTTTTGTTCTCGGAATGGGGATATCCTGGTTGATAATGGCATGGAACTTGCTCTGAATTTCGGTTTTTCCGTACGTAGATTCTCGCTGAAGAAAAGGATAGACAGGAGCGAGAGCTTGAAGCTGGAGGGTATAAGACATTCCTTAATTCTGCAAGAGGACAGTATAATATTTGGCCTTCTCGAGAGAGCTCAATACTGTTACAATGCTGAAGCTTACAACCTCATGCATTCTTAATGGATGGTTTTGATGGTTCTTTGGTTGAGTTTATGTTGAAGGGAACTGAAAAGCTTCATGGTCAGGTGTGTTATGCTTTGAGAAAGAAACACAGGTGTGCTTTGTTGGAGGGAGAGAGAAGTGATAAGGAAGATTAATAATCGCAATTTCACACATCTTTGTTTCCATGATTCATTATAAATTAGGTTGGCAGATACAAAAGCCCTGATGAGCATCCTTTCTTCCCAGATGACTTGCCCAACCCAATGTTGCCACCGCTGCAGTACCCACAGGCGAGATATGATATAACCAAACTCAAGCTCTGCTGATATATTGTCAATTTGTTGATTGACCTATCTGCGCAGGACAATAATCTGTATCCATCCTGAATACTTCTCATTAAATACAAACAAGAAGAAGTGCTGCCTGTGAATAATTTGAAAGCTGTATTGATGAGATTTAATTGAATCAACTTTCTAGATCTGGTCCTTGGCCGGTAGAGAACTTGGGCAAGTGCACTTTCTTGAAGGGACTGCGACATAGAATGCATACCTTGCTTGGTGACGACCTATTCTTCATGCATAGATGTTTGAGACAAGCTGTAGATATATTATTTAAGAGAGCAGAAGATTGCGAGGGCAAATTGTTCTTTGGGACTGGCCCTGATTTAGGCCTTGGTGGTCCAACGATGACCCGACCATCTTTCTTGGGCATCAGTGCAGCATTAAAGAGCCAGAGTGAATAAGCGCCAACATCAATGAATTTGGCATTATTTTTGTTTGAGCATGCTTGATAATTGAATGTAGCTCACCCTTTCTACCAAATTGATTAAACTTTAGCTCCACAGATCTGCTACTTATGAAATTTTGTCATTTATAATCAAATTATCCAAGCTTGTTCTCTAGTTTTAGAAGACTATTGAAAAAATTCGCATTGTCCTTTTTCACCTAAGATGACTTAGATGTTTATACATGAATGAAATTATGGCTGCAGGTCCTACATCCCTCTGCAGATTCAATCAACATAAACAATGAGGTTTGGCAAATGTACTTTAGAGATCTCCTCCCAAGATTGGTTAGTGAAGGAGATGATGGCAATTATGGATCAACAGCTGTTTGTGACACAATATGCCTGCAGGTATAAATTCAACTAATCTTGAATTAATTGGCAAATGCAGAGATGCCCCTTTAAGTCTAGGTTTGTTGGATTAGGTTTTTTTTATCATCATTTACAGATGTGGTGACAGATGATTAAAGGTTATGTGAACTTCGGTTTAAAATTCTGAAACGAGCCCTATTTTTTTATCAAGTCACCCTCAGCCTTCATGGAAAAGCCCGGCAGTTTTAGCTGATTGTTTGATCTACAAGCTAAAAGAGTGAGGATGAAACTGGATGGCAGTTGCATTTGACCAGTCATTACTATTGCCTAGTAGAAAATTGACATATAGAATACACATTTTTCCATCCATCACCTTCTAAGGAGTTAAATAAAAGAACAAGAACTAGCACAAGTCATTCAATTTGATTTTTACATGTGTTCAATAAAGTCGTTAAGTAAACAATGTTGCAGAGAATTCAGGGAATAGGTCCTAAGTATCACTTGTTAGTGACCTTCAATAGCCTCAAACATTGATCATTTCTCTTTATCCAGCTTATTTTTATTGTGTAATACTGGTGAACTGGTATATTTCTTCGGGAGACTATTTGAGGTCAACAATTGACTTTGTCCATCCTGCAGAAGAAGAATGATTGAAGCCCAACAAGGGCTGAAGTCTTTATGCCATTGATCAGTTGTGTGTGTCATGTCCACATCTGCACATGGCTGTCTAGATTGTCCCTTGGCGACACCCGGTCTTGTGGTTGTTACTGATGCAATCTTTTTATTACAGGTCCTCTCAAGGAGAATACACTATGGTAAGTATGTGGCTGAGGCAAAATTCCACGCCTCCCCTAATGACTACAAAGCTGCTATTATAAGCCAGGTAACTATCCTCGAATGCTTTCCTACTCAACTTAACCCATTTCCACCCTTCTGTTATAGGTCCCGTGCCATGTCCATAGATCTTAAGATTTGGCTTTTCAATTTGGATCATGCAGGACAGGGACAGGCTCATGGATATGTTGACATATCCAGCCGTTGAAGAGACGATCAAGAAGCGAGTAGAAATGAAAGCTAAAACCTTTGGGCAGGAGGTAATTGTGGATATTGAAGGAGATGAAGCTGACCCAGCATATAAGATCGAACCAAGCTTAATAGCAGATCTGTATGGTGAATGGATTATGCCGTTGACAAAAGAGGTTCAAGTGGAGTATTTGTTGAGGAGATTGGATTAGTTGGAGCAAGAGCTTCCTAAGCTATTTAGTGCAAATAAACCAGTAAGCTTTTGTCGATACGTGCATACCGTTGTTGGGTTTTGGAATGATGTATGTAAAATGGGAAGATATCAGAAAAATGTCTTGGGGATATAAGAAAAGATAACACCTCATTTTAGAACTGAAATTCACGTGTATCGGATCGATGGGTGTCTTGGAATAGCAGAGGTGTATGCTTTCCAGGCTGTGCTTATTCTCCCTCAATATAGAAGGAAATGCGAAACCTCGTTCGCCTTCTGTTGTCTGCTCAAACTAGAGTTTGTTGTTCACTCCTCGAGGTTGGATTTCGATAATGGAAGGGGAAAATGCTAATGTCGTTCGGTTGACATGCTGATGATCTGCCTTGTTGAGGGTACAGTCGGTTGAAGAAACAGTATCCACCTGGGACCGAATTGCATGTTTTCCTTAAGAAAAAGACAGGATCGAAATGCACTGCAACCTTCATGATATTTCACCATTGGATTGCACCATGACAAATAAAATTTTCAATCGGATCGGTTGTCATCTTCTGCCTCGAGACAGCGCGAGGTGGAAGTGAGTTGTTCCTTTTGGTCCCAAAATGCTCTGCATCATTCCATCTTGCTCTGTTAGACGAGACAACAGCAATTATTATCAGCACATGCACAGAAAGTGACCCGCATGCGCATCATGACCCTTCTTCAAAACTCGAATCCAGACCAGAATGCCTCTTGAGGACCGAGTGCTCCCTTATCCATTTGCCACTTCTTCTGTTATACTTTCCAAAAGGGTTCGAGCTACCTTCCCATATAGATGGTCCATTTCGTCAATAGAAGTAAATGGGAATATTCACTGACAAATATGAAGAAATGAGACATATGATGAATTTATTTTGCAGAAAATGAATGAGTATGAAAGTATTTTCTTAAAAATAATCGTTTCTATTACTTACAAGAACGCACGACAAAAAACATTTTCATCGCCCACAAAAATATGTAGATGTAAATTATTATCCATAATAAAACGTTTTTCATTGGCTAATAATTTCAAGCGATACAAAAAATCATTCTTAAAAAAGTATATTTCAAATTAATTATTTTTAGCTAAACAAATGAGCCACAGTTCTATAGTCAATGGTCGTGGTTAAGAGTGGAAAACCAAGCATCCAAGCATTTCTGCCCAAAAAAAAAAAAAAAATTTGATTAGATTCTTCACCAGTTACGTCATTTCGGTGGCTATTGATCTGGGGTTGTGGACTGAACTATGAACCGGGCAAGATGAACCGCACTTTGCATTAAACTTCGAATCCGTGAAGAGCGGAGCTAGTTACAGAAAGAGCTGAGCTGAGGTAGTTCGGAT
Organism: Eucalyptus cloeziana; assembly: GCA_014182715.1. Taxonomy (NCBI): domain Eukaryota; kingdom Viridiplantae; phylum Streptophyta; class Magnoliopsida; order Myrtales; family Myrtaceae; genus Eucalyptus; species Eucalyptus cloeziana. The sequence goes on from CM024642.1 coordinate 25,292,050, forward strand.
CCGCATTGTGCCATATAAACCCGACCCCATTGTAAAGAAGAAGTGTGCACAATCACTAGAAAGAGCTGAGCTTGTTACGGGGAGGCGGAGACACAGACGGACGCGGAGAGAGATGGGGCGAGTGGCGACGTTGGTGGGAGTGGCGGTGGCTCTGTGGCTGGCGGCAGTGATGTTGCCGGAGGTGGCGGCGGTGAGGATTCTGGTAGGGAAGGGCATGGGCGACGCGTGGACCACCAACGTCAACTACACAGTTTGGGCTCAAGGCTGGCACTTCTACAATGGCGACTGGCTCTGTATTCTCTCTCTCTCTCTCTCTCTCTAGTCTTCAGATCTGTGACTCAGATCTGAAGATGGGTCTGCGCTGTGCATGAAAATGAGCTCACTGCAGTGTGATTCTACTGAAGTTATGAGCTCAGTGTTGCGACTTCTCTGAAAGTGACAAGTCTGCTTTTTTTCATCTTTTGTACAAAAAAGCCTAGGAGGAGGAGAAGTGAGAGAAAATGACATAAATTATTTTGAAGTTTATCTCAATATAACTTGATCTCTGAACTTTACGACATTGAACATTTTTTATAGAGTTAAGGGACTAAGTTAAAAATATACTAAAATTCGGGGGATCACATAGACCGTTTATGTCATTATTATGGGAGGTCACCCATGCTAAGGCCAGGGCATAGCACAATTTGCTTAGGGATGCTTGCTCTTTTTAACTTTCTGCTGAGATCTGATGCCTCCACATTTTCACCTAGTTGCAATTCAATGATGAAGGAGCTACTAGCTCGGCCATCAAATTGTATGCTATTTTATGCTCGACGCTCGGACACCAACATTCTATTGCTGTTTGCTGACTCTTTGCGCTCTTCCAGTCTTCGTGTACGATAGGAACCAATTGAGCGTGCTCGAGGTGAACGAGACGGACTACGAGTCGTGCAACTCCAATCACCCGTTGGTGAACTGGACCACCGGAAAAGGGAGGGACGTCGTCCCACTGAACGTCACGAGGCCGTACTACTTCATCAGCGGCAATGGATATTGCTTCGGAGGAGCCAAGCTCACTATCAACGTAGAAAACCCACCGCCCCCTCCCGTGGCCTCTCCAGTGAAGAGCGGATCCCCGGCTTCTTACCGCAGGCGGATCGTCCTACCAGCAGTTTTCGCACTCGGCGCCATGTGGGACGCGTTCCTCCGGTTCTGCTAGCCCCAAAAAACTGCTCGAGAAATGGCTTTCCACAAGATTAACCCGGCAATTCCTTCGAAGTAAAAACGAAATCAAGTTGTTTTCTTCTAACCTTAGTTCTTCATTTAGGAGGAGATTTGTTTGATGGTCTTTTATTCATGTTCGGCTGTTGACCTGAGGTTGGTTCGGTTTGACTGAGGTAGATAGCGTGAGCTGTGCTCGAACCTCGTGACCGTGTTGGGTCTCAAAGACCTGAACACCAAAGCTTCAGAAAAAAAACGAAGAAGAGTTAGACGTTATTGTGGACTGAACTGCGACGACGGCAACATGCACGAAAGTTCGAATCCGTAATTGCACGAGGAGGGTCACCGGGACCACTGATTTTCTTTTGCATTCGTGCAGCCTCGTTTGGCAAACTCGAGACGCTTCCACAACGTTCGTCTCGGCCCTCTCTTGTCTTGCACGAATTGATTATCCACTGTCCTGCACTACATCTAATTAGGCAGCGAGATCGACATTACGTATGAACACCACCTTTACCAAAACAAGCTTGGGTGAGACACTGCATCTGCTAACTTGTCTGTAATTACTTGGGTTTTAGCCGTTTTGAACCATTAGTCGATTAAAGTGAGAGACCTATTGGAAAGCGGGTCTTATTGAAAAGGTAATGTCTTGAGTTTCGAAGGCACTTGTTGAATATATGATTAAGATGGAAAGTTTTGATTTTTAATTCTGTAATATATAGAAAGCAATTTACCTATCTTTTGACTCAGCTTTGAGGGTGATTCTAAAGACAATCACCGAAACATTTTTCCTTTTGGCATTTGACCCCGGCGAGTAATGATGACAGGAGGGGCTACTGAGACAGTGACCCACGATAACGTGCTAAGTAAAAAGGAATCTTGTTTTGACCTTAGCTAGCGGACGCCGTGGTACAAGTCACTGGCCCATATTTTTTGCCGAAATCTAGATTAACGTTTTTTAATTTAAATGGAACAGTGGATCCAGAAGGTGAGCAGCTAGTAAGTTCCCGAGGATATATAATCGCCGTATGAGGCCGACCCTTTATAAAAAAAGAAGCGTGCATAGCCAATAGACCAAGCTGAGCTAGTTACAGAGAGAGAGAAATGGGGCGGGTGGCGACGCTGGTGGGGGTGGTGGTGGCGCTGTCGCTGGCGGCGGCGCTGGTGCTGCCGGAGGTGGCTGCGGTGAGGTACATGGTAGGGGCAGGGCTGGGCAACGGATGGACCCAAGGCCTCAACTACACTAACTGGACTCGAGACAAGCACTTCTACAATGGCGACTGGCTCTGTATGCTCTCTCTCTCTCTCTCTCTCTCTGTAGCCTTCAGATCTGTGACTCGTTTCGCTCGCGTTAGACGTTCCGGGTCCATCCGATTGAGTCAGATCTGCAGATGGGTCTGAACCGTGCATGAAAAATGGGCTCACCGCGGTGTGATTCTACTGGGTACGAGCTCAGCGTCGCGTGCTGCTCTTTCTTATTGGCTCCTCTCTTGAATCAATGTCGATTCAGGAGCTTTATACCGTGCGAATTTCGCTCAAGAGTCGCGACTTCTCTGAAAAGTGACACTTCGCTTTTGATTTCGTTGCTATATTAGTCCCCTGATTCTTAGAGGTGACACTGTATCGGGTTCAGTGGCTCATTGGGGTAACTTTCGGAGATAAACACATTCAAATAAGCTCATTCAGATCCGCATCTCTCGGTCAATGTCAGTTCGTTTCCCCCCATTGGAGCTTCTTCTTCGTCTGTAGCCGTTTTGGAGTCGAAAATTTCACATCTTTTCTGCTTACTTACTACTCCTTCGTCCGGCAACTTGTGTTCCTCCGAGTCAGTTCTGCTTCCAATTTTTTTTTCAGCATTGGGAATCCTTGTCGATTTGAGGTATCATTGACCGTTTTTCAGTTGGTTCGGATTGGTGAAATCGCTTCTTTTCGGTTGAATTAAGTATGATAACTATGTTTGTTAACCGTTTCTAGAGAAATTAAATATGTGGTGAATCTTAGAACCTCCATAACGCATGGAAGATGCAAGCGTACAATTGAAGTCGCTGCTCTTTTGGCTCGACGCTTCGTGCTCTCATACACTTGCTAGTGGAAGGAGAGAAGTCATAGGACAAATGATCGGTCTTGTTGGTGAGGCTTGGTATCTAGGAGCTGGATCTAAATCTTGACAGCATGTGATGAGAGAAAAAATGGCGTCGAGCTGCACCTGAGATGCATAGCTATTTTGGTTTGATGAAGTGATAACACTACTACTTAGCAAAATGAAGTCAGTTGTTATCTTTATGTGCACTTTAACATGTGTTCGAGGAGATAACCTTCTCTGGTTTGCCATTTTCATAATTTGCTTAAAGGTGTTTGCTCTTTTTATCTTTCTGCTAAGATCCGATGCTTTCGCATTTTCATCTTAGGCGACAATTTGCAGGCTGCGGTTCGATTATGAACGAGCTGCTAGCTCGGCCATCGAATTGTATGAGATTTATGTTTGACATCTGGACACCAACATTGTATTGCTGTTTCCTGACTCTTTGCGTCCTTCCAGTCTTTGTCTACGATAGGAACCAGTTGAGCGTGCTCGAGGTGAACGAGACGAACTACGAGTCATGCAACTCCGATCACCCGAAGGTGAACTGGACCAGAGGAGCAGGGAGGGACGTCGTCCCACTGAACGTCACGAGGCCTTACTACTTCATCAGCGGCAACGGATTTTGCTTCGGAGGAGCCAAGCTCGCCGTCAACGTAGAGAACCCACCGCCCCCTCCCGTGGCCTCCCCAGAGAAGAGTGGATCCCCGGCATCCTTTTACCGCGGGCGGGTGGTCCTACCGGCAGTCTTCGCCGTCGGCGCCATGTGGGACGCGTTCCTCCGGTTCTGCTAGCCCCTAAAGAAACCCGCTCGAGAATCGGCTTCCCACGGGACCGACCGGCAATTCCTTTCTTCATCTACAAAAATTCCTTCGAAGTGAAAAGGAAATCAAGCTGTTTACTTCTACCATTTTGTTCTTTATTTAGGAGGAGAGTTGTTTGAGAAAGGGTCTTTCTCCATGTTTAGTTGTCGACCTGGGTTTGGTTTGGTTTGATTGAGGGAGATGGCGTGAGCTTGTGCTGGAACCTCGTGACCGTGCTGGGTCTCAAAGACCTGCAACACCGAAAAGCTTCAGAAAAAAAAAAAAAAAAAAAAAAAAAAAGACAGGAGAGAGTTGAATATTGTTTTCCGCTGGGAATGTATGCTTTTTCTAAGATTGCAAGCTGTAAAATTTATGTTGGCATGTGGCGTGTCTCGTAATCTACCCGGTCCATGGCCACTGATTCCGCAGCGATTCTCGCCATAAAAGGTGAGGACGAGCTAACTATCACGGGAGATCCGCCATGTGGGGGCTCGTGTTTCTCGATCTGGAGGTCAGCTTTTATGGCGAAATCACATGAATTCTGACCTGCGAGGCACTTTTGCTGCGTGCCCCCTGATCAGGTCAATGGCAGGTCGGAGGGCAGGAGAGATCTGCTGAAAGAGCAAGATTTGACAGCAAAGAAATGTCCGAGGGCATGTCTGATAAGGAAAAAGTGGGCATGGGGTGGTTGAAACTTTTAAGAAAGATCGAGCTTCGGTTGGCTCGGAGAACAACGCGAGCAGAGAAGGGCGACGACGAGCCCAGTCGACGAGGCGGCTGTTGGTTTGGCGGGGTCGGGCCGCTCGAGCCCGGCATTCTTTGAGGAGTCGCCCCGAGCACAATCCCGGGCGCGCGATCATCGGAAGAGAGTGAAAATGGGGCGATCGAGGCTCGGCCTCCGGCCCATGTCTCGCGCGTCTTGTCGTGTAAACTCGAGGCTCAACGCATTCGCCGAGCACACGAGTCGGCCACGGGCTGATGTGCAAGTTACATTGCTCGCCAGCTCATGCATGCTCTTTCCCCTCCTATTCGAATTACTAGATTCCTTTAGTTTATGATGATGCATAAATGCAGCCTGGAAAACTCGGTTTCCCGGGTGGACGGAAGTGAATAAGACAACACAAGGATGAAATGTAGTGACGGAGAAAGAGATGCCCGATAATGAGAAAATATTAGATACCCTAAAAGTGTTAAGTCATTTTTACTCTGAACCATTCACACGTCGACACGTGTCTTCGAGACCCTCCACGTCAGCCAATTTCAAATGAGCGCTCTACTCTCTTCTCTCTTTCTTTACTGAGCGTGTCATTTCTCTCTCCTTTCTCTTCTCACTCTCTTCCCTTTTTCCTAAACTGACAATGTTCTCTCCCAAATAGTGCTCTCCGATGAGGGCCGCGCTCTCACCAACGATGGTCCCGACCACGGCCTCTCTCTCTACTCCACGGCCTCTTCGCTCTTTGATGACGGCCACAATCTCGCTGACGACGGCGACACTCCCTCCCGACCACGGCCTCTCTCTCTACTTCACGGCCTCTTCACTCTTCGATGACGGCCACGATCTCTCTGACGACGGTGACGCTCCCTCCCGACCACGGCCTCTCTCTCTACTCCAGGCCTCTTCTTCTCGATCTCTTTCTTCCCGAATTGCGCTCTCTCCCAACATTGGACTTTCTTCGACAACGGCCGCGCTCTCTCCGCTCTGCTCTCAAAGCCGTCTCTCTCGAGAAGCCCTAGATCTATGATGACAATCCCGCTTTTCAGTTTCAATTTTTTCTTTTTATCGGGGCTTTATGTCCACATCTTTGTTTTAGGTGAAGCTGGCATGTTGATTGTGAAAATTTCTTGTTTTGCCACAATGTGCCTAGAGTGGTTCTTGCAAAATGGAGATGCAGCCGCTCTGTTCTCTTGTCTAATCTTCAATCGCTTCCATACTCAGCTCGGCTCAAAGTCGTCCCCCTGAGAAGCCCTAAATCTGTGGCACATCACGATCCGACCAGGCCTTATCATTTCACTTCGGATTATCTTCACTGGTCTCTGGTCTCTATTCGATTTTCTCGGCTTAGCATGTAAGCCCCTCCTCTTTGTTCTTTTTTTTTTTTTTTTTTCTTTTTCTATTTTGTTGTATCTCTTCTTTAGCTTCTCTTAGCATTCGAATTTCTTAATATTTTCCATACTCTTTCGCGGGTCCTCGCTGGTTTTTGCTTTCTCGGTATCATCATATTTTTTGATGGAAACGAAAGAATTTTTTTTTTTTTTCAGATTGCGTGCCTGAGAGTTTTGCTCGGTGGAGTTTAAAACAGAGTCCAATCTTGATGATCTTGTTCAATTAGAATTGGGGGATGGCGGATGGGTTAGAAGCGTTAGTTGGCCTCTCTGTTATGTGTTATAAAGAGAAAACAATGCGATCTTTTGATCAGATTTAATACTGCGGATGGAGAGTTCCAAATAGCAAATGCATGAACCCAGTCATTCTTAATCGCCTTTGATTAGTTTACCGAGATGGGTCATTAAGCCTCGAATTAAGAAATGTTTGTACTTTGTTTGTTTCATTCTTGAGAATGTTAAACTAATCTTTAAATCATATGGAGTGGTCTAAATGGTGTCCGGTGATGCTTGTTGCTAGAAAAATATGATTGAAGGGGCAATTCATAGAGTTGCAGCCCTGAGATTTCTTTGACTCGTGTGGCACAATACGGATGTGATAATCAGAAACAACATTACTAGGACAAATGTATTAGTATATGTTGCGGCTGATGCTTATTGCAGCATTTGTCATGGCTGCAACTTTTATGTAGATTTTATGGCACATCGTGGCAAAACAAGAAATTTTCACAGTCAACATGCTAGCTTCACCCAAAACAAAGATGCGAACATAAAACCCTAGTAAAAGTAAAAAATTGAACCTGAAAGTGGGGATTGTCATCACAGATCTAGGGCTTCTCAGGAGAGACGGCTTTGAGCAAAATGGAGAGAGTGTGGCCATCGTCGAAGAAAGCCTAGTGTCAGGAGAGAGTGTGATTTGGGAAGAAAGAGGTCGGGAGGAAGAGGCCAAGGAGTAGAGAGAGAGGCCGTTGTTGGGAGGGAGCGTCGCCGTCGTCAAAGAGAGCGTGGTCGTCGTCAAAGAGCGAAGAGGCCGTGGAGTAGAGAGAGAGGTTGTCATCGGGAGGGAGTGTTACTGTCATCGAAGAGCGAAGAGGCCGTGGAGTAGAGAGAGAGGCCATCATCGGGAGGGAGCATCGTGGTCGTCGAAGAGAGTGTGGCTGTCATCGGAGAGTGAGGAGGTCGTGTAGTAGAGAGATAGGCTGTTGTCGGGAGGAGCATCGTCGTCGTCGAAGAGAGCGCGGCTGTCGTCGGAGAGTGATTCAAAGAGAAAGTCCTCGGGTTAGGAAAGAGGGGAGAGAGTGAGAAGAGAGAGGAGACAAAATGAAGCGCTGAGTTGAGTAGAAGATGGAGAGAAGAGACATGTGTTGACGTGTGAATGGTTCAGAGTAAAATTGATGTGACACTTTTAGGGTACCTAATATTTTCTCGACATTAAAAATGTTCTTTGATTTAAATCTTGGAATTTGACTCACCAATAAAAGAATCCATTTTTAGTATCTTGAGGTAGTATTTCTGTCGCATAAAGTAACTTTTTAATGTGAACTCTGTAGAAAAGAGTTTTGACACAAATGATCCCTAAATTTTGGCCTAGTATTCAATGTCACTCCTAAACATTTAATTTGTTCAATGTGATTCTTAAACTTTTAATCAGTTCAAAGCAATCTCTGAATTTTTGTTATATGCTCAATATAGTCTCTTAGTTATATGAAAATATTTATCGTAGCTCTTCCATTAATTAAGATTATGGGCAACATTGAATGTTTTCATATAATCCAAGGACAAAATTAAACACATATTAAAAGTCATGGACTAAATTGAACAAATTAAAAGTTCAAAATCACATTACACATTAGACTAAAATTTGGAGATCACAATGAGAGGATCTATACTTAGAACTAGGGAAAAACATGGTTAACTGTAGTAGATATGCTATCTCACACTAGGCGAACCTTCTATTCAAGCCTTCCAAGGACTGCCTTTTAGTTGCAAACTACCCAGAAATTTAGTCCGGGGCATAGAGATGCTTAAATGTGCTAGGATTGTAACATTTCTAACTAGCCGAGCTGCATTTCGTAGAGGATCCTATGAGACTGGAGAAGATAAAGTGTTTAAAAAGATATAAGGAGAAGTTTCATAAAGCTCACACTTTATTTTAAGGAAGTTGGCCCAAAACATTACATCCCCGCCATATATAGGCATTAAGAGGTCACGAAAAACAATGATCATACTCATGGGTCTCAAAAACACACAGAGGCTTTGGGAATCCCGATCGAGAATTACTTTAGGTGGTATGAACAGTGATTACGAACAGTGATTTCCCTAACTTATTGTTATAGTAGTTTGCTATAGTGGTCTATGCTATAGTAACTCTGCTACATGCCAATCTACCATCTCGAGAGTTGTAATCATAGTCTAAATCATTAGAGCTATGTCATGCAACTTGTTCTTCCTCATAGCTTTGTTCAAGTCCAAAGTCAGTAGAAAACTATTGGTGTCGTGAGTGAATTCTCTTTGTGATGTTAAGGCATTTCACATGTTTAGACTGATTGAGGAGAATCTTTCTTCCCAAGTTTTGGAGGGTTCTAGAGCACTATCTTAGTCCATTCTCTCAGGCATAACTGGTTGGGGGCCAATTTATTGCTTGAGCATAATGGGAGACTATGTTAGGATTAATCCAAGAGATAAAGACAAACGTCTTTGATCATAGGGGTCTTGAGAAAGAGGTCCTCCCCATTGGGCATAGGATGCTTGAGTATAGGATTGTTGAGAGGACTGTGCAGGATCATTCGTGTTTGTCATTTATTGTTTTTGTGATGAAGGTGTCCTTACTTGATTTTGTGCTTCATCGAATTCCTCGAGTGCTTGTCTGGCTAACTATAGTAGTCTTATGGGACAAGTGTTAAATAGTCTCATACTTCTTTGAAAATGGTTCGGTTTTCTTGGCACATGACTCTCTGGAGCTCTTTGTAGTTGTATTTAACAGATCCAACACAATCTAGAATTGTCTTGTAAATACGGGCTTCTTGAAGGTGTGGTCGAGGCTTGTAGGTGGTAGTTCCTACTCTTTTTGGTGTATTGATGAGGGTTCCATTATTATGCACAAAGGTCCATGGTTGACGAAAGACACAGCTGTGTGTAATTCCGGTTCTGCTTGAGGGGCATCTCTTAGTTCTTGGAGGAAGGGGCGTTTTTAATAAGTCAAATGGTAAAACCAATTGAGTATAATGAAAAGACTACTTTCACTTTCGTTTTCATTGTTGCGACCGAGCATAATCAACCTAGTCAACTTGACAATGAAATTTCTAGTGGGAAATTCAATAGCTATCAAATATTTATTGGTTAAGTACTATAACAACCATAGAAGTTTGTCAAGGAAATTATATTCCTTCCCAATTAATGAATGTATGATTAGATACCTGGGGTTTAAACTGAAAGGATAAATAATTGAGCTTTCATGATATCTGAAGAGAATTGTATAACATTGCCATATGATATTGTCAGAATTTTCAGTGAGACTGTTATTTTGGATTTATTCAATAACTCTTAGGGTACTCTAGGCTTGGTCAATCTCACATTTCCTTGAGCTTGTATTTTTCTCCTTGAGGAAAATGATGTCTCAGGATATACATGTTGATTTCAATTAAAGCCTTTGGTCTGGAGAGAAAGTCAGTAAGCACATTCTTCTTTTCTACAAAATATTTGGTTTTAAAAGAGTATTTCAAAAACCATTTAGCCCATTGTAGTAGCTAAGAATTTGTTGTTGCTTGAATCTGGTTATCTAGGGAAATGATGTTATATCCAATTCTATTAGAAAATGATGGCCAATAAGATGGAATTCGAATTTTATCATTCCACTTTTTACTTATAATATCTCCTTGAAAGTAGAATAGTAATGCATTTCAATTTGGGAAAAATTTTCACTTTTGTAAGCGCAAAGGTGTCATCTATTATTGATTTCCTCAAACAGTATGGTTGCCCAGAATTCGTCACTAGCATCAGTCTGGAGGACTCTCTTCCCGGTAGATGGCATTTGCAAAGGGGGAGCAGTCTGCGTGACTCTTTCAATTCTGCAACTGCTTTAATTTGAGTCTTTCCCCAAGATGGGGACTCTTTTTTCGATATCAATTGTAAAGGGATCAGCAATTTTGCAATGTTAGGAGCAAAGTCCCTTAGATAATTGATTATCCTAAAAAATTGTTGAATCTGCTTTATTGTGAAATTTTCTTCTGAAAATTTCAACAATTCCTGAACAGTGTGTAGCCTTGGATAGTATGTACCTTTGTTGAGGTGCATACCTGTCTAGACAATATTAATCTTTCTCCGAGAGAGCATAATTCCGTATTTCTTTACGATTTTTGCAAACTACTTGAGAAGTCGATAGTGAAATTCTTCATTAGGTTGTAAAGTAATATGTCATCAATATAAATCACTGTAATAGATATGATTGACTGAAAGATGCGGTACATGGCTTTTTGGAACAATAAATGAGCTAATTTGAAGCTAAAATAGATAACCTTCCATTGAAAATACTGATTTAGAATACAGAATCGTGCCTTAGGTCTTCAGAATGAATATCCAATTGCCAAAACTCAGTTTTAAGGTCAAATTTGTAATAAATGTGAGCTTTGGATAATCTAGCAAAAAGGAATTTCGAGAGGCCAAAGAGAATTTATCATTCTAAAGAAAAAGGTTAAATGGTTGGTAATTTATTACCAATCGCATTTTTCTCCATTTTGCTTAACTCGTTTATTAACATAAAAGGCCTAACAACTTATTGGGAGTTTGAGATCTTAATAAAGCCTTGTAAGCAAGATTCATTCACATATGATTCAGCTTGAAAGTTCAAGAATCATATTACATATTAAGTTAAAGTTCAAATATTATTTGTGTCATCATCCTTTAAATTTTCTCTCTTTTTAAGTGCTAGTGAGGTTTGAAAGGAGCTTACCAACGGCTTTTTCCCGCAAAGCACTGGCTGGGGGACGACGTCGTCGCGTGCAGTCGGAAGATTTTTTTTGCGGGACGGGGATCACGAGCTTGTCATCATCATCATCATCGGAACTTCGCGGCCGGGGGGACGCCTTCCCTTCTCATGGCTTCCATCTGCAACCCCTTGCTCTCTTCCCTTCCGAAGCTCGAGAGCTCGCTGAACCCTAGCAGACCGCTTCCCCGATCCAATCGCGTGCTGAAGCCGAGGCATCGGCATCGCTCCGTTCCCTCAATCTCGGCCCCGAGATGCCGCGCCACGGAGCACAGCTCGGTCCCGCGGGGGGGATCGATGAGCGTCGACACTCTCCGCCGCTTCGTCGACCTGAACGCGGGCAAGTGGAACGGCTCTTTCCACGTGAGTACTCGTGTTCAGTCGGGCGCTCTGTCATGTTTATCTCGCGGTATATGTCGTCGTTACGCCTCCGTCGTCTACGTTGCTGCGGTAATGCCTGACCCAAAAGCAGGCCTGAAATGACGCTAGGGTTTGGCTGGTTCTGGAGAGTGTTTGTGTGAATTGAAGTTTTCTTAGGATTAGAAGAGGTCGGTTGAGCAGTGGTGTGGCGCAGATGCTTTTTAGTTGAGAGAGCTTCACTGTTGCCAGTGACTTGTAACTTGCCTGGGCAACTGGATGCGGAGTTTTTATAATCCTTGCAATGTCTTTATGATGAATGTCCCGCCTTTGCAGCAATTCGATGCCCGCGGGAATCTGTTGCATAAGATAAGTACGAAGCTTGCTGCGAGCTCTTATGGAGAGGATGAGCTCATCAGTCTTATCCAGACGTAAGCTCCGTTGGGCTTCTCTCGTTGAAGTTTCGATGCGGACACGACATCTGTCGTGGTCTAATTGGACTGCCACCTTGTTGTAGGCTTTACATCAAACAAGCTCAATCGAGCACTTCGATTTCTGAACACGATGAAGAACCCGAATGGGCAGAGTATAAGATAAAAGAAACCAACATGTTCACTGTCGACAAGTATCAACAGGTAAGTTTCCGATATGCTAATGTTTGAGAGGGTTTATGTCGCTGGATAATGCTTCATTCGTTGGCTTCTTTTGTTATCCTACATAATTAGTCCATAGTTAGGATTTTTCCCAGATGAGAGGGCGTTTACTTTGAGGTACCAGACAGCAGGCATGCTCGAAACTGTATTAAGGCAAGGAGTTCTAGGGGAAGACGACACTGGCGAAGAATCTCCAAAGTGAGTGCTTGTTTTGTTTAAATTTTTCTTTTCTTGGTGGTCTGTCCATCCTTGGCCGTCAATCATGGTGACTGAGGCTAGCGAGAAGGCGAAGGTGACTAATTCACTGAATGAAATACATATATCCTTGTGCAAATATAGCATAGTTTTCTTTCCCTTATGGCTTCCTGCTCCATTAAATGAATAGACAGAACAAATGAGCGATAGCTAGGTTTCCGACAATTATTTCTTCACTATGCACAACCATGTTGATGGCTTGGCACGTTACGCTTTATAGGACGTGTCTGTGGAAACATGAATATGTCACTTGTTTGTATACCATGCAGATAGACTTCAGAAGGATGTTGTGAAATAGTCAATGCATATTTCCAAGGATGGGAGCTACACACAGAGTAGGTAGACTGAAAAGAATGTGGTTTGAAGTGTATAATTACTATCAACCAGGAAAAGAAAAGGAGATAAGCGTCAAATTACGATTACTATCTGTAGGTCTCAGAAAACCTGTTTCTCTTGACAGAATCCAGAGAAATGAGTTATATAGCTTGTCCAATGAGGGTTGTATACATTAAAAGGGCAGATTCGCACTTCAATGAATTCCATGGAAAATTGAATCTTTACAAGTTGCTTTCTAATCATTTCTGGAGATGCATCATAGCAGAGACTAATTGTACAATATTGTCGACATGTTGTTGATTCTTCACATTTGTTTTGGCTGGTTCTATCACATGATCTGTCTAGACAGTCAATTCTTTAGTTGGAGACTTTGATGCAATCGATAGAGCCTCTGTTCTTTTATCATAACCAATTGCATCCACCTTTTTGGGTGGAGCATCATCATTGTCTGATCTTTTCTGTTGTTATGGCTTAAGCTTCTGTTTATGAGGTTTCAAAGCTTCAAGATTGTCCATTGCATCGTGCTCTTCTTTAGCGCTCCGGATTCTTGCTTCTTTCTTTTGCTGAAGAGGCTTTTTTGCACAGAAATCTCAAGCTTCCATCTCGCCAACCTTCTATTGTGTGCGAGAATTGTCTATACTCACAACAAGCAGATACACGAGCAAGAGCATTCCACATCATGGACCCAAAGGGTGTCATTGAAATGCTTCTCGTATTTCTTGAAGAAAGAGGCAATGGATTGTCTGTACCTCCTTCGCTTGAGAACTCTGAAGTAAGTTTCAAGATATTGCTCATCTTTTAAGTGGCTATTGAAATTGAAAGATTAAGTATTTGCTGTCTCCTCTTAATTGCAGGGAAGCACAAATAGGATAATGCCATTTCTCGGAAACTGGAAGGGGCATTCTGTAACAAAGCGTAGTGGTGTTTATGGAGCAACACTTGCTGAAGCTGATTTGGTTTCGTTACTTCAAATGGATGAGAGGGGGCAGTTAGTTCAGGTTTGTTGGAGCTAGAGAAATCAGTAGCTAATATAAGCTGGAAATGATTAAATAGAACTTCTGAATCTATTGAAGATGGAGAACTCAGATGAAGTTGATGTCACACTAGTCAGATGCTATTAACCTGTTAATATTGGCCGTAAGTAAATGAGATATACATATTGCGAAGCTCTGATTTAAGTTTTTCTAATCTAAAGATGCATGGTTTTCAATATGGCCTTAAATGGGTGACTCCAGCTGAAAAGTTACACATAGTTTCTTAGTGGTTCCACTAATCTCTACTTTGATTAAACAAAATTTAATGTCAGTTAGGTTTATCAATGCTGACAACGAAATTCCATAAATTATCCTTAATAAAAATTGTGCAAAGCAATTAATGTGAAGTCTGCTGACATATTTAAGACTACTCTTTAGGTAGTTGTCCCCTTGCTCCACTTCCCTACTCTCAATGTTGCTGACTTGGTTTGATGAACCACATAAACTGCAAATTATGCATTAGAAAAGTTAAATGTGTTTTCATGTTCAATTAGTGACTCAAGAGTTTGTTCCCTCCTTCCTCATCATCATGTCAGGAGACTACTAGAACATCCAGTAGCGGCGAAGTCACCACCAACATGCATTGGACTGGCACAATGTCGGACAATTTGATCACATTTGACGGTGGGTACCAGATGACGCTGCTGCCCGGAGGCATGTACATGGGCTGCCCATCTAACGTGGCGAAGAGCGTGGCCGAGTCCAAGTCATTCCATCTGGAGTTCTGCTGGCTCGAGGCACCCGGAAGGCGACAGAGGCTTGTTCGCACATATGATGTGGAGGGCTTGGCCGTCTCGTCAACATACTTCCTGGAAACCAAGTCTTGAGGTCGAGAAAAAGGATCGGTTCCCGGTCAATTGTAAAAACTAGACGTGCTCACTTATACCGATTGAGCCGTGCAAAATGAGTATTTCTTGTTCTACCAAAACTCGGAAGCAAGAATTTTGTCGTAGCTGCGTGTATAAATGGCCAATGAGATGGAAGACGAGTTCATGCGTTTGCCGTCACCTTATTTATTATTTAAAGGCGCTTTTGGGTCCGCAAGTCTTTGCAGTTCAGCAGGCGGGTTGCAAGTGGGGGGAACCAACTTGCTGGCTTTTGATGGCTGTCTGACAACTTGCGAACTGTCTTGCTGGAAAATGATGGCTGAAAACCGGAACGTGGGGGTTCCATGCAATTAAGAATACCAAATTGCAAGAGCCGTCCCTTCAGCCGCCGTGACGATGCTGACGTCGGCAAAAGCACGAAAACCATGGGCGATGGATGTAAGCAGTGCCGACAATGGCTCGGTTGCATCATCTTATCCCACCGAACGAGCCTATCCTGTACGTAAGTCTAGACAGCTTTCCTTCGTTTCGTCGCACTCCTGTTTCTTTGCTACAAAAGTTTCACATCTAGGATGAAGCATTGTCCACGTCATCTCAGAAAAGGGGGTGAGTGGGATTTTACAATAAAAGGTAAATTTTATGAATATTGCAAATCATTCATGCCAGAAATTATATGAAGAGCCAGATGATAAAGCAAAAAAAAAAAAGAGGGAAAATCCTCTCCTTATTAGCTTTTGACATAAAGATCTGAAAGAGCAAATCAGACCAAAATACCAAAATGCCCCGAGTCAATTGAGCACTACTGACAATGTTGTACTTTTTTTTGCAAGACAGTTTCTATTTTGATTGATGTATGAATAATTGATTTAATATTTGAAAGAGCAAATCAGACCAAAATACCAAAATGGCCCGAGTCAATTGAGCACTATGGACAAGGTTGTACTTTTTTTTGTAAGACAATTTCTATTTTGATTGATGTATGAATAATTGATTTAAGTATTAGTGATCACGCGATATACAATGAGCAATTTCTCTCGTGTTTACAAAAAAACCCTCGCTCTTGTGTGTCAATGCATCTTTCAAATTGGGATGTGACTTATGTTCGATACTGTTCATCTTAATTCCAATATTATCCTTAACGATATTTTCTATATTCTTGAATTCAAACTCGATCTTATCTTCATTTCCAAAGGCTGCGAGGACGATTCTTGTCCTACAGTATTTAATTCTGCAAATTGTTTCTTTTAGGATTTTTTAACTGGCAAAACCGATAAAATCTTATCGTCCTATCCTGAACTCGAGTGGTCCCGAGCGCGGAGGGATCACCTGAAAACCCAATGATAGAGGACGTCGGGACTACACGATGCTGCCCAACTTTTTAGCATCGATTGAATGCTGCTGCTGTACCGCGACACCGAAATTAAATTCATGGTACCGAACGTGTGGGGTGTCCCCATATGTATATGTACGTCAAGTCCTCCCATCTTCTTCTGTCCATTCGATGTATTCGGTTCGAGTTCCGACGTCGTATGGCGCCTGAAGTAGCGACCTGTGCAATCGGAGGCAGCAGGTGCTCCCGCGAGTCACTGCCAATCTGCTGTCAATTTGCCAACATGGGCCTCGATTCGCAATTTGCTCATCTTTCCCACGGAATTCATTCCTCAGTTTCTTGCGTGACAAAAGAAAATCGTTCTGTTGGTAATCTTTCTCTCCAAGAAAAATCTTTTTGACCTCCTTTTCCAACATCGGCGGGTGCCCGGAATCCTTGGAGTACTCGTCCAATCATCGGATGTGACGCCCCGCCATTCCACAGAAACTAGATAACAATAAAAGACCCAAAAATCACATCAAGAGATTATTTGAGTGTGGTCATTCAAATCCGAGTCTCGAAGGAGATTGGACTTAAATTGAAATGCGTGTAGCTTTAAACTGCCATTTAATCAAAGATTTTTCTCATTTTATTTTGCCAATAATAGTCTCATCATGAAATTGAAAAGTCATTGAATTTAGCTTGATTGTACGTTGGCGTTGCGGCAGGATAGGGCTTTTGCACGTCATACTTTGGCTAGTATTAATAGACATGTTAATGTCGGGTTATCGAATCAAAAATCGCGAGACCTGATAAAAAAAATAAAATCTTTATAATAAATGGCATTACGGTTATTTTTTCTTGATTTATATGATAAACGGTCTGGGGTTCAACATTTTTATTAGAAATAGGTAACGAATGCGCGGGGGCGCGCGACAAAATTTACGTTCCAGAAATTGATTTACGGTCAAAAATTGATTTCTCAATTTCTATTCTCCGAATAAGTTTCTGAGTAAAAAAACTCGTTTGATAACGACTCAAAATTTCTATTTCTGAAACAGAAATCCATTTAATAACAGAATAAAATTTTTATTTCTAGGAATAGAAATTATTTAGATAACAACATAAAAAATCCTCAAATACAAAATAATAGTCCAAATAATACTAATACATTACAAAAGGTGAAAATACAATTTCATGAAATTTCCGGAATATTATTATCCATTTCTATTTTATTAGCAATGGTTTGGGGGGGAGACATCGAATCAAAGAGAAAGGAAGGCGTAATCCAAATTTGAACGGGGACACGAACGGAGGAGGCTAGAGCAAATTAGACGGTCTTAGGACAGCGATGGCGAGATGAGCTACGATATGACCAGCAAGAGGACGACAACGGCGTTGGAGTCAACAGTGGCGAGAAGGATGGATTCAGAGTCGATGGTGAGAATGGATAGGTTGTTCGGAGTCGACGGCGCTAGGGTTTGGTTGAAGCATTAAGAGGAGAAGGAGAAGCAACGCCCAAATAGAAAAACCCATGAACGAAGAAGGATGCCCAAATGGAGAAAAGGAAAAAAAAATTCTATTTTTACCTTACCAAAAAAATTATATTTCTATTTGAAACCCAATAAGTTAAAAATTTGAACTTCTGATTTCTTCAATTTCTCTATTTCTGGAATAGAAACTTGTTTCAGAAATAGAGAAATTAAATTGCGTTACCAAACAAATTTTTGTTCCAAACTTATTCCGGAGAACAGAAAAACAGAGAAATCGAGAAACATAAATTTTATCGTACGCGCCCTAAATTATCAAAAATCTTATTTATGTTTTCTTGGCATCTTTGATGAAGGGAAACAAAAAAAAAAGGGTTAATATCCTAAAAAACCCCCAAACTAATAAACATGTGACAAATTTACCCAAAACTATTTTTTTGACAATGAAAAACCCCAAACCTGGTATACCGTGACAAATTTATCCCAACTAACCATAAAAACCCTAAACTGGTACATTAATGACAAATTTACTCCAAACTAATTTATTTGACCGCAAAAAACCTCAAACTAATAAATTTGTGACAAATATGTCCTCCACTAACTTAATAATTTGACTATAAAATTTAACAAAAACTAATGGGTAGTAAATTTGTTACAAGTGTGTTAGTTTGGGGTAAATTTGTTAAATGTATATCAGTTTGGGGTTTTTAAAGATTAAAAAAATAATTTTGAATAAATTTGTCACAAATATATCAGTTTGAGGTTTTTTAAGATATTAATTCAAAAAAAAAAAGGTGAGATTTTTAACTAAACTTCTTCTGGATAGCGAAGACAAGAGGAAGAGAGGACAGGACAGCAAGTGGCGGTGGAGCGGTAGTTGCCAGTTGCCACCCGCAACGACAATAAATGTCGTGGCAACGTGGGAGAAATAAAGTCAATTTAAAAAGGGTTAAAAAGGAAGCAACAAAGAAAAACGAGAAACAGACGCCAGTGAAAGCAAAGACAACAACAGCACTCGTCGATACTGGGCTTTCCCAGAGAAGAATAAGCGAAGCCAAGAGATGGCCGGAAAGCACCCGCCGCCGCCGCTGCGGCCCACCATATCGGTCCCGCCGCGCCCGCCGGCGGCCGCCATGTTCGGGCCCTGCGCGAGCCCCGGCCCGTTGACGCTGGTCTCCAGCTTCTTCGCCGAGTCCGACGGCGGGTCCTTCTCGGAGCTGCTCGCCGGGGCCATGTACTCCCCGCTCGCCGTCCACGCCTCGGGCCCAAGCGCGTTCCTTTTGGACTACACGCGCGAGAACTCGTCGAGGGAAGGGGAGTCTCGAGATGGGCAGGCGGGCCTGACGGCGGATGCTGCCAAGTCGCCGTTGTTCACGGTCCCCCCTGGCTTGAGCCCTTCCGGGTTGCTTCTGTCGCCCGGTTTCTTCTCTCCTAAGGTGATTGACGCACTTCATTTCTTGGGTTTTCAGGATGAAATTGAGGCCCCTGCCTTGCTTCTTTGGTGAATGAATGCGTCTTTTCCGAGTTCATCTGCAGTCGCTAATCTTGCGACCGCATAAACTTGCATCCTAGGAGATATGGTTTGGTTAGAAAGATGATTTTTTTTAAGTATTTCAAGTGCTTCACTGGTATTGCCTGAAATCAGAATCCTAGCTATGGGATTAAGGCAAACGGGCCGTAGGTGAGAAATGGAATCAAGTTTGTAATGTCATTATCCCCTTCAAGAACCTTGTCTCAAAATCTCACCCAGATTGTTGCTGCAGCTGTTGCGGCGATTAGCGTGCGTTTCGTCTGAGCAGGCTACATTGTCCGAAATTAATTAATTAATTAATTAATTAACTACCTCGGCTAGTTCCATGCTCTCTAGCTCGTTACATGCCTAGAGTGATGATTTTCGGTTATTGGAGATGTCTAATCTTAGACTCTCACCCGGAGAATTTTATGCTCTTATTGAGACCTTAGGATGATCGACAGGATACAATATCCTCTGGAGAGGAGCTCCTGGAATTGTTTTAGGCGCACATAGAAACTTACCATTTGCAAAACCTAGATAATGTTCCTTCCTGAACTTATACATGAATCTCCTTTTATGCTTCCTATGCACAAAGCAGAGCCCCTTTGGGATGTCCCACCAGCAGGCCTTAGCACAAGTGACTGCTCAAGCTCAGGCTGCACTAGCACGGTCTCATGAGCACTCGCAATTAGAAATTTATCCTCCATCAGAAGCATCAATAGAGCCACTCCCAGACGAACCATCTCTTATGCCAAATGAGGATTCACATCAGCTCTCTCCATCAGATGCTACCACTTCCATGGCCGAATCCTCTGATTTCGTTAGTTCCAGTCACAAATGGGAAGCTCTTCCCATAATTCTTGAGAAGCCCACTGAAGATGGGTATAATTGGAGGAAGTATGGCCAGAAGCAGGTCAAGGGCTGTGGTTTTCCCAGGAGCTACTATAAATGTAGCCATCTGAATTGCTCAGTCAAGAAAAAGGTTGAGCATTCTCATGATGGTCGTATAACGGAAATTACTTACAGAGGGCAACACCAGCATGAAATGCCTCAAGGCAAGAAGACTTCAAAAGATGGTAACAACTTGAACAGGAGCACAAATTCTCTGGCTAAATCTCAAGGTGTTCTTCAGGAGCAGAGTGGGCGCCAATCTGCTCCTGCAATGCCCAGGAGTGGGCAAGATGAGGAGTCCTCTCAAGCAATCGCTTCAAATACCAGCGGGTTAAGTAACTATGTGGAGTTAGATGATGCTAAATCAAAGGGAGATGGATCTGATGTCGATAATGATGATGTTGACACTGGTGATGACAAATCAAATCCCAAGCAGAGGCAAGTTTTATTTATGATGTTCTATATAATTACCATCTTTCTTCTCGTAATATTTCATTTTAGACAAATTAATAAATTGCTTTGGCTTATAGGATTGTGCCAATTCCATCAAGCAAATATGTCACGGAACCCAAGATCGTTCTGCAGACAAGAAGTGAAGTTGATTTGCTGGATGATGGCTTCAAGTGGCGCAAATATGGACAGAAAGTGGTCAAAGGGAGTTCCTACCCAAGGTACTGTACTTTTCTTTGTGTTTATTGATGAAATTTTCACGAGAGATTTTTAGTTATCTCATAGGCATCTCTTCCCATTCTTGCCTGCTGTTCGTTGGCTTGATGATCTAATCATGCTTGGAATTGCAGTCTTGATGTCAGATGCCATTAGCCCTAGAAATTAGATTTTGGTGTCTCACCTCGCAAGATGTCAAAGGTGTCTATGAGCAAGTGTTCTGGATCCATACAGTGTGTACAGTAAAAAAAAATTGTTGGTCAGTCAATACAGTGGATATAGTAGATTTTGAACTCAAATGTGAAGCCCTTTTTTTGCGACTTTTGTCTGTCTGTAATGGGGGCAGGGAGGCGGCATGTTGCCTATAGTTTTTGCCATGTCCTTTAGCTGTTCCTTCACTATGCCTGAACAAGCCAAAGAATAAGAAAACAGTCGAAACTTGGGGAAGGGTGTCTTTGGCTTCAAATAATGAGGTGAAATACATAATGATCTCGAAGAAGCCAATTAGATTTTAGCAATGCGTTTCTTGACACTTTCAAAATACACAAGAGTCACCCAAATTATTTTGGTGCAAAATCATGTGGCAGCATAAACATAGTACATGCAAAACAAAACCAGAAGGATCTCTTCTGGAGTGTCGAGACTAACATAGATTTCTCTCATTGTCTTATGCCATCTCATAGATCAATTGGGCGAAGTCATTAGGAGTATGGATTATTAATTTTCTGGGTATTGTGTCATCAGTTTAAGATTTTCCTTCTCTTGTGTACTCGATAGGTGGTATAGATAACCCATCAGGGATGCCAGATTGTTGTTACCACACCTTTTACTCTGTCTTGTTTTGCTTGCATTACTTTAATCATCTGATCTTAGATCGCAATTGAGCCCACCCAACTGAGATTTTTGAGGGGCGACAAGTCTTTTTCCTTCCCCAGTCTTAGCATATAGGAGTGAAAACAGCCAATATACGTCACCTGGTCATTATATGAACGATGATTACTCTCTCGCTTCATCTTTCCTGTTGTGTTCCTGGACGCCGTTTACTCAACCATCAGCAAAAGTACTAGGATTATCTCAGCGTTCATGTTTTTCTCTGCTTTCCATGATGTTGGAGTTGAATACTTCATAAACGGTGCTCTCTCTCTCTCTCTCTCTCTCTCTCTCTCAAAGTGTTGGCTCGAAGAAAGAGATTGATTTTCCAAATAGTGCTATCAAATATTTGAGCGCTTCAATTTGCATTTTTCTTCCGTTAAGGACCTGTTCTGATGCAATAAAAAATCACCCTATGCTGTGCAGGAGCTACTACAAGTGCACTTACGCAGGCTGCAATGTCCGTAAACATATCGAAAGGGCCGCATTGGACCCCAAATCCGTCATAACCACTTACGAGGGAAAGCACAATCACACCGCACCATCTGCTGGAAAGCGAGGCCGCACTGTTGAGGCAACGGAATTTGGCGATGCCCAAAGACCGTCGGTTCTACGGCTGAAAGAAGAGCAAGTGGCTGCTTGAGCCTTAAGCGACTCGATGCTCATCTTACTGAAAAGAGCCGTGGACTCGGTGGATTTTGGTCAGAGTCATGCAAGCCATGTATGATCGAACAGAAATGTGATAAATATGTAAATGAGCGAACCCTCTTGCTGTCACTTGGGGCTTGTGTTTTCCATGCACAAAAACCACATCAAGTGCAGGGGAAGGTTATTGCTTGTTATTGCTTATGCTTTATGCATCTCCTCCTGTAACTAAGCATCAGTAACTCTGTCGTATCAATTGCCAAGGCTGAGTCTCCAAAAAAGTGAGATTTCAAATCAGTCTTTACTCTGTTTTATCAATTCGTTTCCTCTTAATTGATGCCGACCTTAAAAAGAGAAGCTTTTTACAGTGCTGGACGGTTCTTGCTACCGCAACCTCTTGTTCAGAGGAGCCTCCACTCCGGTATTGATCACCTGGTCTTTGCATAGAAAGGGGCAACTTCTGAAACAGTTCCATGGCTTGAACATCATTAACAGCATCAACTCGAAAAAAAGATCGCAGTTTTGGCATGGAGGACTTTTAGCAGAACTGAATGGAGACCCTGAATATAATATGATCAGATTCGCTAAAACCGTACTGCAAAGTGAAATTGTAGAGCAGCTTCCGAAGGTGAATGATTCATCATTTGCCTTACAATCATCCAAGGCGCAGAAAAGGATTTGCCTTCGACAAATTACATGGAAAAGGCGCCAGAGTTTGCAAATGCAGAACCCAGATTCAAAATGAGATGCAAAATGGAGAGGACGCGCGACCAAAAGGAAGGTTCTTTCGGTTTCATGTAGGGCGAAACCCGTCACTTTGGTCTGCCGTCTATTCTTAAGATGCGCTTCCTCCACAGGTCGTAGAAAGTCTCTGGTTGTCCATTTAAATTGATCATCTTGTTCTGATAATAAGACCGTTCAAAAAAATATGACTTCCAAATGTTGGCATCCTCCATGAGTGATCATGCTAGAATATGCGATCAAGTTTACTATCTCAAGCTTTGAACTCGGCCGGTCCTTCGACAAGCACATCACAATTTCTTAGCAAGAATCATGTCACATTTAACAGATCAATTTTTGCAGACCAGCATGAGTACCTGACATTACTCTTTCTTTTGGAAAGCATCTTAAATGACACGGCAAGCAACAAAGTTTACCAGTAGAGTCCCAGGGGAACTTGACAGAAGCATCCCAACAGCATATACAACACATATATATATAACATTACTAGAGACATAAATGGCGGAGTAGAAACTGATTTCATGTTTAATTTGTGCTCACATGATTAATGAACCAGGGATAAATGAAAGGTTTTAATTCAAATAATTTGCATATTTATAGAGATTTTCTTTCCCAGCTGGATTGAGACTGGAGGCATGGACTTCCCCCTCTGAAGGCCACTGTCATGGTTTGTAGTCAGCATTGATCTGATTTCACTTCAAAGGGGAGTTCTCAATCATCATCCCCGGCGACCAGCGTCGGTATTTGGCCATGATTGATGAAATCAATCTTGTTCAGTCTAACGCAACAAAGCACCTGTTCTGGCAGCTCCTCTGGCTTTTGGGCCTGTTGGGTTTTCAAGAACAGAGCTCAGAAGTCAGATGAAACATGCAAAGAATTCGGTATTTCACTGGACGCAGTATTAGACGGAGTACTCAGTTTTAACATCATAGATAGATGGGCACGAGATTGTAAATCCCAATTCTTTGTTGATGCATGAAAAGTTTCTGGATATGTTGAATATGAAGGGCAATGTCTAACAGGAGTTGCATAGCTGAAGGGTTACCTGGATAGTCAGACCCAAGTCGAGTATTCCGTTCTTCAACCGTTCCCGGAAAGCTTCCAACCCCTTTCGAGATATAAAGCTGAATCGGTGAATATCCAAATCGATCTCAAAGTAATTAGGTCCCTGCATTAAGGGATTGAAGTGACAAGAACCTCAGAATGCGAGTAATCAGTTTGCAAGGAAAAGGGTCAACTTATTAAAATAGTCAAAAGAACATATTATTGCAGCTCACCTTATAGAAGTTGTGTTGAGGCCGTGAAAGAACTGGCTTTTCATTGTATGCTTGTACTAGTTTTCTCTCGGTAGAACTTAACTGGAGATCCTCAGGGTTCTCCACACCAGCCATGATCTTCAGCCTTTCTCTAAAAGGAACAATACACTCTTTAGCGAAGCCTTTAACCTTCTCCATCTCATCCTCGACCAATTTCTGCATGAGGAACAAGTTATCATAGCAGAAAAAGGAAATTTCTAAATCACCAAACTGAGTTGAATATTCAAGTATCACAAGTATATGTTTGGACTTGAGTTTTGTTTTTCTTGTTTTTTTTGTTTTTTGTTTTTTTTTTCAATATATATAATTATGCCAATTTCACACGGACCTACAGTGACTAAAATTAGCAAGGAAATTGAATCAATAATTTGCTGACTTGTTTTTTTTTTTCTTTTTCTTTTTTTGTTTGACCTAAGACTACATGAACTTGACACTGGAAGCACCAAACAACCGATACAGTTCAAGTGGATCACACGTGCCCCATCAGAAGTATGGTAATTAAGTCATTGCAGTCGAGAATTATGATCCCCAAGGCTGAGACAGATCCTTCAAAACATAAGAACAGGCATTATATTGAAGGCCACTCTTTGTCATAATAGTATATTCCTTCATATTGAAGGCCACTCTTTTTGTCATAATATTATATTCCTTTACATCCTAACTTGATTTGACTGTGTTCCCTGGTTACAGCCAGCAGTAAAAAAGAAAGCAAATAGGAACACCGGAAGGGAGGGTAAATCACCTGGATGCTGTCCTGATATTGTGAAGAGATGTCTTTCTCAAAACTCTCAGAAACTTTGAAGTACAAGATAAGACTCAATCCTTCCCCATCGCTATCACCAAGGAACATCGCAGCAGGATAAGTGGGCAACTGCAGAACCCACACAATTTAGATGATGAGAGAGCAGTAACTCACGAGACATAACATGACAATGATCTGACAAAAGCAAACTTCCTTGCTCCAAAAGTGAGAAGGCAAACGAGGAAAGTGGATGGGACCAACAAGCATTCTCATTCAGGACTTACTTGGATATTTACAACAAGAAGAGGAGGTACTTTTCCATCTGCTTTCACATTGGGTAGCTCGAGGTGTTGGGCTATGTGGTTTATTTTTCTAGGACACATAAAAAGATCAACTCCAATTGGTATATACGGGCTGTTATCTGAAGCAGGGGACTTCCGCTTATCTCTGCATACAGCCATCAGGTGATTAGGCTCTACACAATCAAAGGAACTCACAACACGCAAGCAATATGATCAAAGTTTACAAATGAGCAACTAATTAAGATGTCTGTTAGATGCAATTAAGAAACTGGTGGAAGTATAGCGTTTGAAAAATCATTGTTGAGTTATGCATGGTTATCATGAAAGCTTGTGATGAAAAAGAGCATTGACAACGCACTTGAAGTAGTTTTCTCCCCGAAGTTTAAATTTGGAGGGCGGAAGCTCGGACCAGCATCCAGGGGTCGGTTTTTCACCAGTGCAGCAAGGGATAATCAATCCTGCTCGGGGGCGATATAAGAATCTTTTTGATGCACCTGTAAATACACCAACCCATCTCATACTATACAAATTCACTGAGACATGCAATAGACGCTGTAATTGTCATAATTGGTAATACAGGCAACACCAAATCACTTGTCAAGGACATAGATGTATATAAGCATCTATCCCTAATATTGACAGATTTAAAAGGCCACCAAGGAACTCAACTATGCAATAATGACATTGTAGAACATAAATTAAGCTTGAACATCAATACAAGAAGGCCCCTTGGAATACTTACGATGTTCCGTTGTTTCTTCTCCGTCACAGGACCTTCTCTTGAATGAAAGCCTAAAGACTGCAGACTTCTTTCTTTGAGCCTGCAGGCCCAAATTATGAGTACTTACGATCTTGTCGTTAAAACTCACAGAAGGAACTAAACGAGATAGGCCAGATTTCAATATTTTCGGTTGGCATTTCTCCTCAGAATCGCGTCTATTCTCTTTAAGACCTTTGAAGCTCCCATGGCAGTGTTCCAATGTTTTCCTCATCCTGTTGTAACTTTCCTCAGCCTTTCCAACACAAGCCAGCTCATAGCCTTGTGTAGACGTGAGTGTATTAGATTCCTTGTGCTCATCTTTGTCTGTTAAAACTTCTGATTTGCCTCCATCTATTTTGAGATAACTTCCACGAAATTCTTCATAGGCATTCCCACTGTCCACAAAGCAAGATGAAGTTTCATACTGAAGCACCTGACCACCAGAAATGTTGCCAATGGCATTGACTGCCAAAGGAAATCCATCTACACGTGTTTGGGAACTCCAGTCAGACTCAGAAAGGCAAATGATGATAATGTTCCTAATTTAAATGTTCTTTGAAAAAGGAAGAAGAAAGACAAGAAAAAGTTTGCTGACTACTTGTACTGGAGAAGTTTATGTTTCTTACCTCCATGCACACTGATGAATTCATCATCTGAGTCAGACTCCAAGATGCTCACCGAGTCGAACCATGCCTCCTCTTGGCATAATACTGCAGGGATTGACTATTGAAGCTTTAGTAATTTGGCTTCGCACAATCCAAAAAGTATTTTTGTCTATGAAAGGAAAGCCTTCCAAGCAATACAAGCAGTAAATTAAATTGAAAAATTCAAAACACCCTATTCAAAATTATACAAATGCAATAGAAATCTTATTATAAGAGGACAGTCTAACGTCTTTCACCTGTCAGCCACCATGACATAAACCTAAATAAACTTCATGTTAGTGGCTACAGAGAGAACTGAGAAAGTTGCTTACACTCACTGGCTTATTTTTCAACCTAGTAAGTGATCAAGTTTGTGCAAACTAGGGTAGTAAATATAAAAATCAGAACAGAAGCGGGACTGGCATGAGCGAAGGCAAGGTAAGATTTTCTTCAAGGACTTCCGATGCCTATAAGGGGTATTCTGGTTTTCGTATGCAATCTCATGGAGTTCTTGAAAAATGCCAGTCGAACTAAACTCGGGATAATGAAACGGCATACCATTTGATTCAAATTGGCTATGGTGCCACTGCAGCTGTGTCAGATGAAATGTAGAATTGGCAACCTCGGATCTTCTGCAAGTGGTTGTTTCCCCTGTCTCAAAATCCATACGAACAAATTCACTGACGGCATAATCCGTGACGAGAGTTCCGGCACCACTATTCTTTTTCTGGGTTATGGTAGGGACAAAAGTTGATATCTTGCCTTGGCGTTTGCGGGTTCGGCGGGAATGTCTCTTCCGCACTTTTATCTTTTTAGGGGGTGTCGACATGCAAGCGCCCATTATGACTACTCAAAGCACAGTTGAATCTTTTCCAATGATTGTCAATTTTTTCCCCAAGAAAATTCTCCGCAAACCTATCAACAATGAAACTTGGAACATAAATCTAATGCAAGATGTTCTCCACAGATGCACTGCATTGTAGCCTTTCTTCTACATTAAACATGAGTACTGAAAGGAAAATAATCCACAACGACAAAAATATTTTAATTAAGACAGGTTCTTCATTCAAGTACCCAAAAATCCCTGGTATAAGATTGAACCATCTACCATTCCAGATGTTGGAAAGCTAACCATCTATTGTAAGCAACATGAAGGAGGACTTTACCTTCCTCGGAGAAACTGAGATTTCAGGGAGAGTGAAAGCTGGGCAAAGCAAGAGAGATGAAACCCCGATCAAATTATCAGACAAGCTCTTCCCTGATCAAGCATTCCTTTAAAAACCCTGAATGCATAAAAAGGCAAATCACAGGGCGATCATCAGCAACGAAAACGGATAACGACAAACGCAAATGCATCACATGATTTACACTAGTTTCCATAAACCATTCTAAAGAAATCACAAGGAACCTGCCATTCTAATCATAGTACTTTACATAAACTAATCAATGTCGATCCAAAAATTAAAAAATAATAATAAAAAAAGAGAGAAACAAAAAGAACAAAGAGATGGACCCCTAAAAAGTGCAGATTCACAGAGAGAGAGAGAGAGGGAGAGGGGGAGAGAGAGACAGAGACACAGAGAGAGATGAACGGTTCATTCATCACTTTTAAAGGGAATTTTCATTTCACTTTCAGAGAAGGGACATATAACAAGGGAGACAGATGAAGGGTCCACATAAGACGAGGAGCAAAAAAAAAAAAAAAGAGAGAGAGAGAGAGAGAGAATAAGATCGAGCACCACTATGTTTCCCATAAAGAATGGTTGCTTTGTCCATATCAGTGTGCCAGAGGCACAGGAAAAAGTAGAAAGATCTCGGCAGCGTGAAAACGCTTCGAGTGGAAGCACCACAGAAATTTCCCAGTCGACGCGATGATGCCCAAGAAGCAGTAGCCGACAAAACCAAGAATTATGCAAACTTCCGGTCGCGTTTCGCGATCGAATACCAAAACAATCAAGAATCAGCAAAAGGGCAGCATCGAAAAGGGAAACTCATGCTTTTCGATAGATGAATATATTCGCGACAAGTACAATGGAAAAGGGTGAAGAAAAGCATAAAAATAGAGGGGGGGTTCATCCACCACATGCATTGCATCGCGACCAAAAAGGACATCAAAGAAAACATGAAAATCGGAAACGTTTCCCAGGAACAAGAAAGGACGAAAGATTCGCGCATTAACAAGATCGGTGGAACAGAGGATATGTTAGATGCATGCATGCACCTAATAGATGCTTGAGGATCGGAGAAAAGACGGTTCGAGCGAGATTATACATCGAGCTTGATCGAAAACGGCAATGGAAACGCCTAACCTTTTTCCTTTTTACTTTTTCTTTGTTTTTGCAGTACGGATCTGTGTGTCCCCCTCTCCCCGTCTCTCCTCTGCGCCACCACCGGCAAGAACAAGAAATGCAAGAAAAGTAAAGCTGCGCTCCCGACAACAACAGCCCGCAGAGCCAGAGGAGAGAGCCTCAGAGGAAAGCGGGAGACAAGAAACGAAGCGGGTCGGTGGAGGTGGAGAGGGTCCGACAATGTCGTCGGATCAGCAGAGCGGTCTTATCTCCCACGCCCCGTCCTTCCTCCTTCCTCCTCCTTCTTCTTCCCTAAATTTCCCTCCTCTGTTTTACCCTGCAACTCTCATTGCAGGCGGAGAACGCGAATCCCAGAGCGGCTCCTCTTCTCCTCTCCTGCGGTTCTTGAAGTCGTCCCTGCAGAGAGACATCCCTCCCCCTCCCCCTCTCCCTCTCCCTCTCTCCCCCTCCCCTTGAGTTTAGCTCTCGTGTTGTCTGAGTTTAGCCTTCGGGCTTTTTTAAATTTCGCTGGCAGATAGCCAAAAAAACAAATCAGCAAGAACCCATCTCGAGAGAGAGAGAGAGAGAGAGCACTGATAAAATCCTATATTTTCCCCACGATCATCGTATACGTTGCGTGAACTGTGTTTATCCTATTTATAATAGTCAATCCCGTTTCGCGCTGAAGTCAAGGTCTTAATCTCTCGCATCTGAATCTGCACTCCATCCTGCCATCCCGTCTGCCCGCCCTGCTCTTTCCGCTCCTCGTTGTGCGTGCGCCACCCGTCCTGCCTCCCGCTTTGTCATCTTCCTCCGCTCCTCAAGAAAATCAAGAAAACACAGGGCCAGGAAAAGTTGTGCTTTTTTAGCATTTTCCTCACGTCGCTCTCCCAACAAAGTTCCCCGCTCCTTTGCTTTTACGCGTGAAACCAATTTCCATCGAAGCTACGTCTTTTCATACCCTATTTGACGTGACCATTTTGATCTTTTTTTTTTTTTTTATTAATTTCGATTTTGGCCTAATTTCTTAGAAAGTTCTCAACTTTAAATTCAATTCATATTCTATCTCTATTTTTTTATCTAAAAGAAAATGTCTATCATCCCTCTAAACCTAACTTTGTCCACAGGCATATCGACGTTGGAAGGCTATTGTTATTTCATACGAAATTAAAGGCGATGATGAATAAGTGAGTTCTAATGATGAAACTAAAACTAGTGATGATTTTTTGATTCATGGGTAGGTATGAGATCCAATTGAAAGTTTGAGTGTTTTATAGACTAAACAAGTTTCGAAGTAGAATTAGGATTAAACCTCTAGAATAGAGTTTAACTAACTCGGGATATTAGCCACTTTAATCTGTTTCACATCGAGTCTCACGATTTTGCCCTTCAACATACGATTGAACACCTTCCCAAGCCATTTGAGCACACTTAACTTTATAATTTACCATTATCTGTCTGTTCAATTCTTCCACCCTCATCGGATTGGGTATAAGTGAGCACTTTCTCAAGAGGTCATTCATCTTGGGAGTGCTTCCACCTAAGCATGTTTAACTTTGAAATTCCAAAATTAAGAATTGTTGTTACATCAAAATATGCATCCGTGAGTTAATTCCACTTTTCACACATATATATTGAAAACACTATGCCTTTGTTTGGTGCACAATTCTATCCATTCATGTCCCCTTCATCATCTTAAAAGTCTTTTAGGAGCTACTCTTTGTCCAAGCCCTCTTACACTAATGATCACTTTCCATCCTTGTCGGACTAAGTCGTTATAGAAGTATTTTAATTTTTTTAAGGTATTTGATAAATATTTAAAACAACAATACACGATGACAACTCGTTTACTTAATTTTCAAGCGTTGCTACTCAAACTCAATATAATTTTAAGTATCTCGACTGTTTCATTGAGTCGAGCTGAACCTTGAAAATACTAAATTAGTGTATGTTGTGAATTTAGCTCAATTAATGGATTAAAAATTGTATGAATTATTGGTTGAAAAGGTCAAAGGTCAGTATTTACGAAATCTTGAATGAATTAAAAATTCTCTAAATATAGTGAAATTTTAAAATAGACCTTTGTTGTCGAATATTTAATCCAATGTATTTAGCATAAGGATATGGAATTAATTGGGATCGGGGAAAATATGTCATGTCTCCGGCATATTAATTGTTAGTCTATAGCAGGCTCTTGTTAGCAAAAATTAAGAATGGGCATAGGGTTGGTTATGTCTTGGGCGACCCGGGCGACCCATGTGACCATTTTCTCAACTTTAATGTTCTTTTAAGATTCGAGGTCGAGCTGTAGCTTTATTTGAATTTTAAAACTAAGGTTGCCCTCCTATCAAGGGAAACTCGAGCTCATGGCGAAGTTGATCTCAAACTCGACAAATCAACCTCGATCTTGTCCAATATCGAGCCTTTTATTTGAGCATAGTCGAGCTTGATTATTAAATTATTTTGATTTGATTTGATTTGATGCGATGCAACGAGACAACACAACTGTTACATTGCCAATCACTACCCGCCGACTATAATAATCGGACCGCGGTTTTTACACTAGACGGGCTACTTCGCAGTGGTTAGGTACTTCAGTTAATCAACCGACATGAAGAACGATAAAGACATGACTGCACATTAATTACCGCCACACCTATTCTTTCAATTTTCCCTCTATTTCTATTTTTTCTCCCTGTTATTATTACTATTACTATTATCATCATCATTATTTGGACCTACAAAAACAATTCGGCAATTAAAAAAATAATAAATGCTGTAGAGAAGAAAAGGTTGAAAAACTGACAAAAAAAACAATAATTGGGGGGACACAGATAAGAGGGACAGCTACATAGCTACCCGTCCTAATAAATCTTTTATGGGAGTTTCAATTCGATCATTATTTGGCGTGCGCATCTACAGTTTCCGTATGGTCTCTTTTGCCACAATTCGCGAAAACCCAAAAAGAAAAATTGAAGTTTGAATGTACAGCTTTTTTCGATCTGCACTGATGTGTTCGTGTCCCTCTCTCCAGGTTGGGCCATCCATCGGTCGTTGTCTGTCCACGTCGAAAGTGAATTGAGTGAAGGCCGTAGCCCCACGAACGTGTCTTAAAACTGGCTACAAATTGTCGGACTAAACTTTCGGTTTCATTTTATTGAGCTAACGCCGAGAAAACTCTTAAATTGATGCATCATAAACTACTTTTTATGTCATAAAAGCCGAATGGATACATTTATATTATATTTGTCACAAACTAATGATGCTTCTACATCACACACGTCACATTTATCCCGCATTATATTAAGTATAGGATTTTTTTGATAAGGGATGGTTGCGATATGTACTAAAAATTAATTTGGGACAAATATAACACATGCGTATCAATTTAGATTTTCTGTTGTATTAGCGCCATTTTATTTTATTTTTTCTAAATCTTGCGAGCCCGTGTATTTTGATTGTCATTTTGCACAAGATATCAAATACCATTCAAAATATACAAATTTCGATGTATAAATACGCACGAGGCCTTTTTTGTAATTTTTTTAAAAGATAAAATTAATTTTTAACTTTGATGCAAGAGTACAGAGTTGCGATCGAACTTTTATCTAATGGGGACACTCGACGCCTATTAAAGTATATAATTAATGACGTCTAGATTTTAAAATACGGTGCTTTTCGAATAGTTTTGAATTATTAAGAAAATTTTAGTTTATAGTTTTTTTTTTGGGGCTAAGCGGTCGTGTACTAGGAAGATTAATATAGCGGATCAATTAAGAAGAAGAGATTTGAAAGAGGCCCGATTTGCATAAACAATAAAGTAAATTTGATTTGTTCAATCATGTATTTTATATTTATTATTGGAAGTGATCCTTGGGTTGGTCCAAGCCGACAAGGTTTTACAATTAAATGCGGTTGTCGAGGCCCTTTCAAATTTATTTTCGAACATATTTGGCATGGGGAGGCCCGTGAGTCGGTAGATCCACAATCAAGTATATTTGCACGGCCGGACCCTAAACAAGCTTTATTTAATTTTCTTTTACTAAAAATATGCAAATAATTTCTCTCCAATCATAAACACGTATTCTACATGCATATAGCTAATATAAATTCACAGTGATAAATTTAGCATCGAGATCAAGTCCTGTTTTTCGCTGCCGTGTATTAATGTGGCGAGTCGTAAATTAATCTCTCCGCACGTCTAACAAAATACCACTTGAAATGCATGACAAACATGATCTAAAGTGAATCCTAATTTACCTAGCGCAAGGATTAATTTAAGGTAAATTAATTCTATTTTTTAAAAACGACATTAAAGAAATTCGGGTAATCATGAGGTCAGGGCGACTTCTAATTCGTGCATCATTAGCTCACTGAACATCATTAATCGCCACTTTTCTAGGGACTATCACATGGGAATCCTCGAAAGTTCACGTGCATGCACGTACGTGCAGATGTTATCATTATCACTTGGCCACAATTAATAATGCAGATCAGCTTGTCATGTCAGGATCAGGATATTACTACTGTTTTATTATTATCGTCATTTCTTTCTATTGTTCTAATAATTGAAAACTACTAGTTAATATGGCACGCCATTTTTTTTTTTTGCGTGAAGTGGCTCGGCATGAAAATTATCGCATTAACCTTTAATTTTTTTTTTTTTAGAATTTTTTTTTCTCATTTTCCGACATTTAGAGGTCGGGCCGGATTTAGTGGGGTCCACTGAGGGCAAGTCCATGGAGGCAGCACCCAAGCCCTCAATGCCTATACTTAAGTCCCCAATTGCTAGAGCCCGAATCCATCGTGGTCAAGCTTAGGAACCTCGTACTTGGGTTCAAGGTCCTTGACACCTAGGCCTCGGACTCCCGCACCCAAGACTAAGTCTCCAGAGCTCAAGCCCAGGTCCAAAGTTCACATCGACACCAAGCTTAAGACATTAGGGGCTAAAATCGAGTCCTTGGTGCTTAGGCCCAGGTCCATCATGGTTGAGCCCAAGTTTATCAATGCCAAGAACTAAGGATCTTAGTGCTCGTGCGTAGGATCTTCAAGGCTAGCCATGGGTCCCCATGATGCTTGTTCCCAAGTCCTTGGCACCTGGGCTCAAGATCAGGTTCAACCGCCCTTACTTTGGTTCATCAATGCTAGGCTCAAGTCCATCGAGGTTGACTTTGGTCCTCGGCACCCAAATCTAAGCTAGAGGCCCCTAATACTCAAGCTCGACTGCAAAGGACTTGCACCTAGCTCATGAGATCTTAGCTCGAGCTGTAGGGACCTAATCCTTGGCACTCGAGTTTGAGGTTGGCCTCGATTGAGTCGGGTGTTGATGCCGAGCACTAGCATTGGGGTCTTGGCTTTGATTTACCTGAGTACATGTGTCAGGGTCCAGAGGATCTTGGGCTCAGGCATTGGAAATTTGAGCACTGGTATTGGGATCTCAGGCCCAACCTCAATGAGCTTGAACATAGGTGCCAAAGTACTTGGACCCTAGTGCTTGAGATCAACCTCGGTGAACTGGGGCCCCACTTGATTGACCCGTGCATGGGTGTTGGGGTCATGAGCCTGGCCTCGCTTGAGCACTACGGTCCCTAGCCTCGATAGACCCATGCCCAAGCGTCATGGTCTAGGCTTAGTCTCGATGGACCTGAGTGGGTGCCGAGGTTCTGGGCCAGCATCAATGGTCTTAGGCCTAGCCACCAAAGTCTGAGCCTAGCCTCAATGGACCTTAGCCAGGGCGTCAAGGTCTCGAGTATAGGCACTGTGAATCTAAGCACAAAGGTCTCAAGCATAGGTGTTGTGAATCTGAGCTTGGCCTCTATAGATCTGGGCTTGGGGAGCTAAGGAGCAGGGCACAACCACCTGATTATTTTTAAATCGATAACCCCTGTTAGATATTAACTAGATATTAACCAAACAAGTTACTGCCTACCTATCTATCTTTATCTAATTCCTTTCCCCTTATTAAGCTCCCAAGAAATTTCATGAATGTCTTTTTCATGATTTCGCCTACCTCTTTGCATATATTTGAATTGTTTGAGAACCATTAAGATTCGAATTCCTAATCCTACCATCCAGTTTTAACCCGAAAAGCGTAGCACTACCTTAAAACATACAAAAACAAAAGCACTCGAGGTAGAGTTACGGGGCTCCTTTGTACAATCCGTAAAGCTCGTTCGGAGCCCGACACTGTGGAGCTAAATACTAAGGCACTCGAGGCCTTTTCTTACCTAAAAAAAAAAAAAAAAAACTTTTCGACCTTTGATCGAAAATTTTTTTCGACCACTTTGTTCTTGCTAATGGCGGTTGCTGAATTATATAGTTTTAAATTATTTATGTGTTTCATTAAGGTAGTGTAAAGATTAAAATTTTTTGGTCCTTATTGTCCCATAAAAAAATAAAAAATAAAAGACAGCCCTGGAGCCCCGATCCGGACCAAGAAAATCAGTACGGGCTGGGCCGGGCTTTTCGGGCTTGCGGTTTTTTCCCACCACCTCTGGTGGTGTTGATTCCTATTTAATAGACATAAAATATAGATGCCATTTGGAAATAATTTGTTTTATTCTTTAGTTTCCTATAGTTCATAAAGATGAAAAATAAAATGCACCAAATTTTATTTATCTTAGAAGCTAAATTTAATATTTAGCTCTATTGACCTCTTAGTGAGGAACAAATGTTATGTACAAAAAATTGCTTATGCTGAAATATTAAATAATGAAAAAGAAAATCTCACTGAAATGGATAAGTTATAGAGAAGCCGTTCATCCTATAATGAATTATATTCATTTGTCTTAAATAAATCGAAGAAAAGTCTCTCTTCCTTTTTTTGACTTTTTTTTACCATTTTTTGAAAGCACAAATGGTAATTACTATATACAAAAATTATAGACAAAAACCTAACCTCATATAACATTTGGGAAGATTGTCTAATCAGTATCAAATTTATTATATTGATGTCGATTCAGTTTCAGTATTTCAATTTTGTCATTTGAATCTAAAATTTTTGTGCGAAATTTTAATATAATATTTTTGATCAATTTTCATCGAAAATCATTAACGGTTAGTAATCACTTGATCTGCAAGATACTTGGTTGTATAAGATTTCATATAAATATACAATCCGTACACAATTCTTATTTACCGAAATTAATAAAACCAATGAAATTGGGGTTGCTTTGACATTCCATCGAATTTTGTTGAAGACAATTAATACGCTGATGTCAGGCATGCGCTGTGGCTCGCAATTCGAAGGAAATTTAGAAAATTCGGATTTTGAGGAACCTGTGTCTCTCCGTGCTTATAATTGCTTGTTCTTGAAGTAGATTTCATGGAAAGTTTCTAACGTTAATCGCCATTGAATTCCGTGGAACGGACGTGGCCGAGATCGATTGGCTTCGTGTGTCGATCGAGACCCCGCACTAACAAGCTTCGCCGAAGAGGCCAGTTTGTAGTGAAATTGGCATCGTGCCGATGATCTTAAGGACAATTGAATATTCACATTTTATTGTAATCATGAGTGTATTTCACTACATGATATCAATTAACGATAAAGGCGTTTGTATGTTTGTATTAGTTTCTATTGACGGTATTGGGTTATCGACACCTCTAGTTCATATACCGATCGAGCAAAGATGGTATACATGAGATTTCTCTAATAAGCTTGTTGTATTCGTTTGAAAAGTTATTATCTCGATATTTAAAAAGTTATTTATATCAAATTGCTATTTATATTGAAAGATTCAGTATGGCATTCAGAATATCATGATTGAATTTGATGAATGA
The DNA here is from genome assembly GCA_014182715.1 of Eucalyptus cloeziana. Lineage (NCBI taxonomy): Eukaryota > Viridiplantae > Streptophyta > Magnoliopsida > Myrtales > Myrtaceae > Eucalyptus > Eucalyptus cloeziana. Next base: position 25,328,635 of record CM024642.1, read on the forward strand.
TAATCTGTTATATGTTCTTTTAATACAAAGGAAAGTTTTATTTTTTTTAAAAAGGGATAAGTGTAGCAAATATCCAAAAATTTGTTACCAAAAGCGCGATTGAATCCTAAAATTTTTAAAAGTCTAAATAAATTCTGAAAACTTGTTAAATTCGTAGAATCAAAGCCTTGCGTTAACTCTATTAAACATGGCTAATAAAAAATGCTAACGTGACTTATTATATTATTTTTTTCACATATGTGACATATTATGTGGTGTTAAGGTTAGTTGAAGTGCTAAAACAACATCAACGGCCCATAAGTGAAGGGTCCAGCTTCCCGTCAATGTTTTTTTTCCCTCCTCTTTTTTCAAAAACTTCTAAAATTCTTATTTTTTAAATCTATTTTTACTAAAATTTATGTTAAAAAATTGAGATTTTGCACAAAATGATATCGTTTTAATCATTTAGTTAATCTTAACGCCATGTAAGAGAGAAAAAAATAATAATACAAAAAGCCACATCGACATTTTCCATTCCCACATGGTTATATATGTATAAGATTTCATATAAATATGCATGCCCTACACAATTCTTATTTACCTAAGTTAATAAAACCAATTAAATTGGGGTTGCTTTAACATTGCATCAAGTTTTATTGAAGACCATGAATACGCTGACGTCAGGCATGCGCCGTGGCCCGCAATTCAGAAGAAGCCCTAATTTTTTTTTTTTGGTCGGTAGAAGAAGCCCTAATTCAAAGGCAACTTTCAAAAACCTCGGATCCTGATGAATCTGTGCCTCTCCGTGCATATAATTTGCTTGTTGTTGAAGGAGATTTCATCCACGGATCTCAATTTTGACCCGTAATAGAGGCGAAAAAGGGGAGAGCAATTTAATAAAAAAAATGCTTGCATGCTCTTGACGCATAGAAAGCTTAGTAATGTATCCACCATCGAATCCCGTAGGTCTCAAGCGATGTCCGCATGTGACTGAGATCGATTGGCTTCCGCATGTCGATCAAGACCGTGCGCTGATAAGCTTTGCCGAAAGGCTAGTTTCTAGCAAATTGGGTATCGTGCGGATGATCTTAAGAACTTTGCGTGTATATCTCATCATAGGATGGCAATTAACGATAAATGCGTTTATAAATTTGTATTGGTCTCTACCGACGGTATTGGGCCTTGGCGACTATCAACACCTCTGGTTGAAATGCCGTATATGAGATTTCTCTAGTAGGCTCGTCATGTCCATTTGAAAAGTTATTCCTTCAATATTAAATATTATCAGTATTAAATTGCCATATCTATTGAAAAAATCAGTATGGTATTAGGAGGAGTGTAATTCCAGATGTTACCCCATAACTTTTTGCATGGAATAGTAGGCAAAACGGAGGGATGTGTAATAATGTATTTCCTTACATTCATGACGCCTTTCTCTCTCTTTCTTTTCTTCAGTCCGGTTCTATTTTATGTCGATTTTACAAGTCATTGTATGTACTATGTGGTGTGCTCAACGTTGCCTTTCACTTGAAGCTGTCTAGAAGAGCTTTTTCCTCATTTCCATGTAGCTTTGACTTTGTTCAATCGTCTTTCCCACTTTCCCCCCCTTAAACTACGTGATTCCGGCGACGTTTCTCCTCCTTTAATTACATCGAAAGGGACGGATGGCGGTCTCAAAACGACCACGAAATCTCAGACATTCAGGACTTGAGATCATGAAATCTCAAAACATTGCATGCAGCTACGATTGCTCGATTTCGGGCGACGACACCGCCATTGAACGAGCTCTCGTTCGAATTATCTAGGGTTTTGGGGGACTGTAAAGCGATGGATGCAGCTTATTTCCCAACGACGAAGAAAGCATTGCGTGGCGGGTGGGAATGCTTCGAGTCGCATGCAGAAGTCCCTTTGCTTGTCATTTGTCCATAAAACTCTCACGTCCCCTTGCTATCGAAACTCATTTGGGCTCCATTCGTTTAATAGAAAATAATTTACGGGAAAATATTTTTCGAATTTTTCGATATTCGTTTCATGAAAAATAAATTAATTAGGGAGAATATTTTTCATGAAAAGAAAAAAGTCTTCTAAAATAGGAAAAAATATTTTTCACTTTTAAGAAAGAGGAAAACATTTTCCTCATTCACTTTCTCTTATCTCACGTTCATGTTAACTTTTTTTATCTTTTTTTAATTTTTAAAAAATTCGAATTTTAATTCTTTTTTTCTTTCTTTTTTTAGTTTATCTTGGTCGGTCACCGGCCATTACGATCGCCGGCTCGGCCACGGGTTAGTCTTGAGCTCGTCGGTCTCGGGCAAGCTCGAGGTTCGCCACTCGCTGCTCACTGGATCGGCAACGAGCTCAAGCCCTAGCATGTTGCTTGCAAGATCGGCGAGCCAAGTGAGCAGCAAGCTTGAGCCTCGCCAAATCGGCTAGTGCGAGCCTCTGGCTTGCCGATTTGGTGAACGGTGAGCTCGAGCTCACCTTCGGTCGATCCTTTGGTCAAAGAAGAAGAAGAGAAAAATAAAGAAAATAAAAAGAAAATTATAAAATAATAAAAAATAGATTTTTAAAATATAAAATAATTAAAAATTATATTTAAAAAATAAAATAACGAAAAATATTGAAAAATAGTGCATGAGAGAAAAACTTTTCCTTACGGAACAGCATAAAATATTTTCCGCTTCTTTTCAGATTTTGACAGAACATCATTAAATAATTTTATATTTTTCTGAAAAATATCTTTTTGAAAAATATTTTTCAAAATCGCCATATTTTCCGCGAATTGAACCGACCCTTAAACGACTATTTAAGATCAGCAACCCGCCAATCCCGACCTTCACCAGTCCACTTCTCCCGGAAATCCGATGCTGTTTCGGTCACTTATCATCTCTTGATGGCCAGAGCATCACTGCCGGATCTAGTGGATATCAGAACCACGTCACTCCCGCCGATCTACACCAGAACCAACTCCTCCAAATCCAACCCACAGCCACGTCCCGCCGCCATTTCCTTCTCGATCTACACTGCCAGACTCTTCGTCTACGTCGTCACCGCATGCGTCCTCCTCCTCATCCTCTCCCAAATCTCCCTCCTCCAATCTCAACCGACACCTTCCCCTTTATGGCCCCTCTCTCTCGTGCACCGATGGCGAAAAATCATCCTCGACGCCACCTCTGACGCCGCTCTTCATGACACGGTCGCCGCCGCCACAGTTGATGAGCTCGAGGCCGTGGTTGAGAGGCTCCGGGATGCGGTCACGTTCCTCCCGCTCAAGGACCGGCGCTTCGCCAACCGACCCACCGAGGGCCACACGTGGTTCATGAGCTCCCTGAACGAAACCAGCATCGGCGGTGGGCCTCGGCACCTGCACTTCCCGTCCGACAGCTCAAAGGGCCGGGTGCTATGCCTAAAGGGACGTGATGTGCATGATGGCTCGTGGAACTACTATGCCCTCGCGTGGCCTGAGTCCCTCCCACGCAACGCCACCTTCATGAGCGGCCTGACTTTCGTGTCCTACAACCACTACGACTACGACAACATATGGCACGGCCTGTTGCCGGTGTTCCCGTTCGTGGCGTGGTACCGGGGGGATGGTTGCCGCCGCCCGCCTGAGCGGTGGGTGCTTTACCACTGGGGCGAGCTCCGGCTGGAGATGGCCCGTGGCTGAGCAAGTTGATAGAGGCGACGTTCGGGAAGCCACCGTCCATAGAAATGTTCGATAAAATCAAGGAGGACAGCCCGGTTTGCTTCGAGAACGCAGTGGTGACGAGGCACAACGAAGGAGGGATGTCTAAGGAGAGGACGATCGAGGCCTACGAATTGTTGAGATGCAGTGTGAGGAGATATTGCAACTTCAGCTTAGAGGTCGACGGTGATGGTAACAAGGTTAACAGGATCCATTTGACGTTGTTGATGAGACGAGGAGGGAGGTCGTTTAGGAACGAGTCGGCCGTGGTTGGGATTTTCCGGAGGGAGTGCAATAAGGTCGAACGTTGTCAGCTCACGGTGGCTCACTCCGATGATCTCAGTTTCTGTGATCAGGTCAGTGCATAAAGCCTAAATTAGGGTGTATTTAGTAACAATTCTATTTCTAAGAATAATTTCTGATCATAAATGATTTTTTTTTATCATTTTTCAAAGAACAATTTTTATGCATTTGAAGGCGTTTGATAATTATTTAAAATTTCTATTCTCCAAGTAGAGTTGTGTTTGGTACTATCATCAAAAATTTTAATTCAAATAATTTTCTTTTAATTTTTAAATAATTTTATTACTTTTTTTTTTTTTTCTTTTCTTTATCTTCTTCTTCAAGCTTTGGCTGGTTGCCAGCCTCGAGATGATTGGCGACTAACCAAACAAGGGCCGTCAACCTTGTTGGAGGGTTATTGGCCCCCAGCCAGGTTGCGCCTCGTCGGCCGAGCCTCGTCGGCAACTAGGTGAGGAGCCTCGCCTAGATTTGGTGAGGCCGAGCTCGCTCAGCCCTTGGTAGGGCTCGGCCTCACCGGGCCACCACAAGGTCGGCCTTGCCTTGTTTGGGCGATGCCGACCTTGAAATGGTCCGATGAGTTCGAGCCTCACCGGCGGTTGGGTGAGCTCCGCCTCACCAGATCTAGGCGAGATCAAGCCTCACCCTTGGCCAAGCCTCGCCGGTGGTTGGGTGAGCCTTTGGCAAGCTCATTGGACCTCACCCTGGTCTGGTAAGCCTTTGGCAAGCTTGCCGGACCTCGACCAATTGGTAGTTGGTGATTGGTGGTGGTGGATGGTGGCGACGGTGGAAGAAGAAGAGAGAATGAAAAAGAACAAGAAGAAAAGAAGAAGAGAAAAAATAAATTTGAGTTAGCTTGATTATGAAATTGTTCTCAGGAATAAAGAAGTAACTTTTTTTTACTCATTAATTATATTCTAAATCTACTCCCAAGAATAAATTTGTTCTTAAGAATAAAAAATTTACCAAACAGATTTTTGTTCCAAATTTATTTTCAAGAACAAAAGAATAAAATTAGTCATTATTGAGCAAGTTATCAAACACAGCCTTAGTCTTTATTTGAATCAACATGATTGTTGTTTCTTTTAGTTGGAAGATCCAAAAAGAAGAAAATTACCAGGGTCTAATTCTTCTTATGGAAATTATAGTACATTTCTTCTGATTCTTTAGTGTAAATGAGTTGAATAATCTAGGTAGTCAACTTAAAGGTGGAGGGACAGAGTCGAGTCTTCAAATGGACTCCGCTAATCCACACCATTCGAACAAAACAAACATTCAAGGAGTGCATGCATGTTAGGCGTTGACCCGCCATTTTAGATGACAAACCGAAAATCCTAACGTCTGGAATGACCAATCCCCGCAAAATGAGGTCCAATTCAATGACAAATACTTGGCAATTCGCACATGTTAATTGACCTTGATGTCCACTTATCTTGCAAGTAATCAATCACTAGAGTATGTTGGGTTCGCGGGGTCACTTTTTGATTGAAACCGATAACATTATGCAGGTGAATTTGCTGAGCAAGACGGACGTGTTGGCGACGCCGCACGGGGCGCAGCTGACCAATCTGTTCATGATGGACCGGAACAGTAGTGTGATGGAGTTCTACCCCAAGGGGTGGCTGCGCTATGCCGGGGTCGGCCAATACGTGTACCAGTGGCTGTCGAGCTGGTCGGGGATGAGGCACCAGGGCGCCTGGCGGGACCCGATCGGCGAGGAGTGTCCCTACCCGGAGGACGCCGCCAAATGCTTCGACATCTACAAGAACGGCCAGATAGGGCACAACGAGACCCATTTTAGCGAGTGGGCAGGAAAGGTTCTTGGTGAGGTGAAGCTGAGAAAGATTGCAGACGCCGTTTCCGGCAAGAAGCAAGATCCTACCGGCGCTTGTGCTTGCGGCTGATAATTCGGATATATTGTTTTTCAATTTTCCACAGCATACACCCTTTACTTTAAAATCAAGATATTGGAACTTGACTTGTTAATCAATTCATAACTTTTTAAACACAACCAATATCTATTTGAACCCCCTTTACTTGTAGGAGTACATCTTGGATCTGTTGTTTATGTTATGGTAGGAGTCCTACTCATGGCGACTTAGTCAAATTGTGAGCAACTAATATCAAGAACTTTTCATATTGATGGAGTATTCACAGGTGGTTCTACAAAACATGTATGAGCCCTCTCTAATGGAAAAATCAAATTCAATGACGATTTGGTTCATCTCACATGTATGCGTCATGGGCATCCTGTCTTTCTATGTTTTATAGACTTGTATGTAACTATTGAGAATTGATTTGCTATAAGATTGAGAAATAGATTAGGGGTTGTTCGGTAAGATTTGTGAATAATTGTTGGCGGTAGAGGGCCAAAGTGATTAGACTGCATATTCAAAAGAATAACAAGATGGCGACCGCGGGTGTCCGAGTACTAGTTTCATGTTGAGCGATTTTGTAGTCTTAAAAGAAAAATAGTCTCCTAGGGATGATTCGGAGGGGGTACTAAACTAGGCCTAACTTCTAAAAAACCCTTAGGTGAAATCCCAAATTTGTCCTGAATTTTTTTGTGTATAAAAAACAAAAACAAAAACAAAAAATCATAAACTTACATTCTAATCCTGTTGCTCCATATCAAGGCTGGAGTGTTGGTGATACGTAGGTTTTGGTAATAAACCTCTAATTGGCCGTGCTAAAGATAATTTTGAAGAAATCAATGACGATTTTTGACAGCGAAGGCTAATTTGGGACCATAGTGGAAGTTTGTGATTTTTTAGATAAAAAAATTCGGGCAGAATTGGGATTTTTGTTTTTTGTTTAGTAAATTTGAAAGAACAAAATAACTCTTTAATCCTTTTGATGGTTACTGGAAGTTACTTCACAAACACTTATTCAAAAGAAATTACATAGATCCTAAATTCAAGGATACGCAAATAATCGCCAAATGGTTATTTACGTATTGATAATTTTGTTGAGAAATTTCAAGACTCTTATTGATAACTTCACACCATTTTGTCAATGATTTCACGAATGAATTGTCAATTCCTTCAAGTTATGGATGATTCTGTTAATAAATAATCAAATTCTACTCTCATTTATTGAATTTATCACTTAACGATAATAATTAAAAACTAGTCTTTTTTTAACGTAAACACAAAGAAAAGGGTGTCCGGGTCAAATCCAGGGTTTTAGTTAAAGAAAGGAACCGTTGATCAAGTGCATTCGACTTCGATCATTGTGATCCGGCGTAAATGATTAACAAATAAGATTATGGATCTCAATCTCGCCACCGCATTAAATGCATTCTACCCAATTGTCAACTCACCTGGAATTCCTTCATGGGATGTCTCAATTCACATGTCTCTTTCTCCCATCCTGTCCATGTTTTCCATGCACTTAACTTATTAAATTACGCCGCTCACATTTCAAGAACTATTTATGGACCTACATCGAGATCCACCAACAAAAGAAAAACAATATTAATAAAGCCGAATTGCTATGCAATTTTCAAATCGTGATTAATTTTGTTCACCGCTTCACTCATAAACTATCCATAAATTAAATGTATACCCTCATTTGTGGTTTTTGATTTGTTTTGAAGTTTTACGAGCTTGCCTTGTTACAGTGACTTAGTAAATCCCATCATGTATTATTTTAATGAAGAATAGAAATTTCTTTTATCAAAAGGAAAAAAAAAAATCTTCTCCGCATCATCGTCATCGAATAGCCTTGTCCAAACACTGATAGCTAGAGACTGTTGAAGGTGCGAATCTCCCAAATTCAAGCTTTTTGGGATAATCCGGTGCCTGCACAACTTAAGATGGTCTCAACCTTGCAGAAGGTACGGAATTTGATTACTCGTATCATTTTGCTTGCTTATCTGACTCTTAGGCCTCATTTGGTTCCTCCAGAATCGAAATCCATGTCCTAAAGAATGCAATGTTAGGGTTTGCAGGCACCTCGTACCATATTAGGAATGAGATTATAATTTACGATTTAAAGAAATCGTTGCAGGTAAGGAAAATGAATGAGAGTTGCTCAGGAGCCAAGCTGAGAACAAGAAGACTATAGCCCTCGAATTTAAATAAGAACAGAGAACTTTCGAGATTGCTACAAGGTGGTGGCATCGTCCGGCGTGATTCCTGGATGTTGTCGACGCCCGTTGTTAATCCGAAGAAAGCTCGAGCCAGACTCGGTCTTCCTCACTCGTCCATGAACTCTCTCGTTTACCTTCTTCACAAGCATCATCTCTTTCATGGCCCAAGCATCATGCCCAGATCAAGTGGAGATTAGAACCTCCTCGCCCCCACCGATCCGCACAAGAGCCAGCTCCTTCAAATCCAGCCAACGACCCCGTCCCGCCACCGTTCTCTTCTCGGTCTGCGCCGCCAACTCCTTCGTCTGCATCCTCGCCACATGCTTCCTCCTCTTCCTCCTCTTCATCCTCTCCCAAGTCTCCCTCCTCCATTCTCAATCAACTCCGTCCTCTCAATGGCCTCTCTCCCTCATGCACAGATCGCAAAAGATCATCTTGACGACCAGCTCCGCCATTGGTCCTGACGCAGCCACCGCCGCCAGGGCTAGTAAGCTTGAGGCCCTGGCGGAGAGGCTCCGTGATGCGGTCACGTTCCTACCGCTCAAGGACCTGCGCTTTGCCGACCAACCTGCCGATGGCCACACCTGGTTCATGAGCTCCCTCAATGACACCAGCATCGGTGGTGGGCCCCAGCACCTGCGCTTCCCGTCGGAGGGCTCAAAGGGCCGGCTGCTGTGCCTCAGGGGACGTGACGCGCATGATGGCTCGTGGAACTACTATGCCCTCGCATGGCCTGAAGCCCTCCCGCGCAGCGCCACCATCATGAGTGGCCTGACTTTCGTGTCCTACAACCACTATGACTACCATAACTTATGGCACGGCCTGTCGACGGTGTTCCCGTTCGTGGCATGGCACCAGGGGGAAGGTTGCCTCCGCCTGCCCGAGCGGTGGGTGCTGTACCACTGGGGCGAGCTCCGGGCCGAGATGGGCCTCTGGCTGAGCAAGCTGATGGAGGGGACGTTCGGCAAGCCAACATTCGTAGAAGTGTTTGACAAAATCAAGGATGACAGCCCCGTCTGCTTCGAGGACGCTGTGGTGATGAGGCATAGCGAAGCAGGGATGTCTAGGGAGAGGATGATCGAGGCCTACGACTTACTGAGGTGCAGTGCAAGGAGATATTGCAACTTGAGCTCGGAGATCAATGGTGATGGTAAGAAGGGTAACACGATACGTTTGACGTTGTTATTGAGACGAGGAGGGAGGTCGTTCAGGAACGAGTCAGCTGTGGTCGGGATTTTCCGGAGGGAGTGCGATACGGTCGAAGGTTGTAGGCTCACGGTGGCACACTCCGACGATCTCAGTTTCTGTGACCAGGTCAGTGTATTAAACCTGAATCAGTGCATTAGACTATGTAGCTTTTGATTCTTTTGTGTAGATGAGTCGAATAATCTAAGGTGGAGGGACATAGTCGAGTCTTCAAATGGACTTCGCAAATCCACACTAATCGGCCAAAAAGTTGGCGGAATGTACCCATGCTAGGTGCTGACAACACCATGTTAGATGAGAAACTGAACCTGCTAATGACAAAGTACAGGTGAAACTGATGAGCACAACGGATGTGCTGGCGTCACCGAACGGGGCGCAGCTGACCAACCTGTTCCTGATGGACCGGAACAGCAGCGTGATGGAGTTCCTCCCCAAGGGGTGGCTGCGCTACGCCGGGATCGGCCAATTCGTGTACCGGTGGCTGGCGGGCTGGTCGGGGATGAGGTTCGAGGGCGCCTGGTGGGACCCAGTCGGCGAGGAGTGTCCCTACCCGGAGGACGTTGCCAGGTGCTTCGACATCTACAAGGACGGCCAGATCGGACACAACGAGACCCATTTCAGCGAGTGGACGGCAAAGGTTCTAAGCGAGGCGAAGCTGAGAAAGATTGGAGAGGCCGTCCCAAACAAGAAGCAAGACCCTATTGGTGCTTGTTCTTGTGGCTGATAATTATTTTCCAATTTTTCACAGCCTACACTTCTGATTTCTTTCACTTTTTTTTTTTTTTGGTGATATATTACTAGGAACGCATGAGAAATATATCTCACTAAAATCCCTCTTTTTTTTTTTCGATTTTCTCTTGAAGTTCCATCAAAACAGTCGAGGACATTGATTTGGCGATAAGCTGAGAAATGGGGTTTAGAGGTTGTCTTGGAAAACACGGAAAATTTTGTTGAGGGTAGAGGAGAAAGTGACGAGATCACATGTTTAAAAAAGATGGCGACGCCGCCACACTAAAGGACTTATTTACAATGGTCGTGGACAGCATGCCTAAAAATCGATGTTAATAATTGAATGTAAGTTTTTACCTTGAAATTTTGTTCAAGCTACATCATATTGTCGATTTAACCACACACATTTGCCAGATGATACAAGACCGACAAGTCCGTTGAGAGACACTATACGAATCATAGGTCGACCTTGCAGTGGGCGTTTTACTCACTCTTCCACCTTTACCGGCACATGCGGTTATTATATCGGCCTACTAGTTTCTCAAATACTCCTTATGAGGTGTGGTGAGGTCTATCTTTCTCACGTAAAGGGGCCTTCATTCTCGAGTGTAATTTTTTCTTCCGCACCTAGGAGGGAATACTCCTAATGTTTTATGTCTTAGAGTTTTTTTTTTTGAATAGATATGTCTTAGAGTTTAGACGAAGTAGTTTTAGAACATATTCAGCTCCAATATCATTCCTTTATGACATGCTAAGTATAATTAGCTCTTGTCGAATTGGTTTAAAACAATGATTCGTCATCTTCTTCCCTTCTCAAGAGCAGGTCCGCAACCCTCGCGCTGGCAACAAGAGGGTTTAGAACTCTCAACCACATGGATAAAGTCGTAACCCCCGAGCCAACTAAGGTACACTTTTGCAGTCGTGATGTAGTTCTAAACCGGCAATACATGCCATCCCGGCGGTTCAATCGATTGACAGGTGAACCGGAAGCCAAAACCGGTTCTCTGACCCGGTCCGGTTCAAAAGCACCGGTTCTCAGCTTGTCACTTGTCAACGGTGCGACAGCGATGTGAGGCATGGGCGCAGTAGAGGGTAGTGAGCACAGAGAGAGAGAGAGAGAGAGAGAGAGAGAGAGAGTTGAGGGGTTAGACGATGGATAGAGTGGAGGACAGGCGACAGCGGCGCTCCTTAGCCGGACAAACGGCCGACTATCGGATCAACGAAATCGTGCCGCAAACTCTCATTCAGTATTGAACATGAATTCGTCGTTTGAACTCTTGCATATCGCTAAAAATTCAATCTTGATGAACCAATTCGGGGAATCCGAAGCAAAGAGATGAGTCTTTATAGAGAAATTTCTTTCTTTCATGTACAGTTTTGTAATCTGTGTTTCTGTATCACCTGAAAAGCAAAATACCTGCAAATCCGAAGACTGTTCGTCTCTCGAATTTACTGAAAGTAAAACCTCTCTTCCACAGATTCGGACATGAAATCGTCGCTATCTTCTCATCTGTTCAACGGCTCCTTCGCTAATCTGTACAGAATGGAGCGCGCTGTCGACTGCCCGGAACGAACCTCGCTCACGCCATGTCAGCGATCTTCCCGCACCGGTCACCCTTATCGTCGTCGTTGTTCACCTTCGCTGTGCTGTGACCGTGATTAGCTGCTCCGTCTGCGAGGGAATTCGACTTGCAGCTCTTCACGTACAAGCCGCAAGCGATCGTGTCCAAGACGACGACGACCGAATACATCCAAGCGATCACCATCCCTTCCGAAGCGATGCCCAGGTAAGGCCTCTCGGCGCTTGGCCCCTCCAACACCGACCGGTATCGGAACCGACACAGGGCTTCCACGGCGGCGAAGCAGAGATAGTGAGGCAGAGCGATCAGCAGCGCCGCCGATTCCCTGCGCCTCAGCGAACAGGCCTTTCGGATCGCCTCGGAAGCGGAGCAATTCTCGATACCCACGATTGCAAGAGCGACGTCGCACACGGCGGACAGGTTGGCGGCGATTCCGCAAGAGACGGTCCTGGACGTTAACGCCAGGAGGGTCCCCTGACCGCGCGAGAAGAACCCGTGCGGAGCCCAAGCGATAGCGTCGGCCGCGAGCGCCAGTGACGTCTGCAGGAGCTGGAGCTTCACGAGGCGTTTGTAGAGAGAGAAGGAAGACGAGAGGGGTGATGGGTCATGGCGATTCGTCAGGGCCTGGAAGACGCGGGCTTTAGCCACGGCGAGGAAGGTGAGGGCGGGCGCGAAGCTGAAGACGGCGCGAAAGAGGGGCTGCGGGAGGGAGAGCGAAGCGGTCCTGGCCGCAGGGAAGAGGCAGCTATAGAGAAGCAGCGAAGCAGAGTAAGGGAGGAGAAGCAGAACAGGGGTGTGGAAGGAGCCGATGTTCTTGAGGAAACCGTGGATCGATCGCCTGATGATTCTCGCCGCCCTCTCCATCTCCGAGCTCGGGTCGATGGGACCTCTTCGTTTGGAACCTTGTACGGCAGAATTAGGCAGTCAACGAGGCAAAAAAAGAGATCTTATCCTTAATGGGTTTGGGGTTCTTGCACGAGAACAGTGCGGATTGCTCTGCTTCTGCTGTGCTGTCCAACTGTTCTTGACAATATCATTCAAAGACCGCTTTGGAGCGTCTTAATGGGTTTTTGTTTCTTTCTGCAACAGAAAAAAGGGGGCGAACTTTGTCTCATAATGAGGGGGAACAAGAGAAGGCGAGACACAGATTTTTTCCTTCTGAGATTTCAAGGTTCGTGTCAATGGAGGAGATAAAGGTCCGATTTTTCCTCTCTTTCTGGAGTGGGTTTTGGCACCTGCAGTTGAAGTTGAACCACCAGAAACTAACGCACAACTGCCGACGTTGGTGCGTCTTCGCCACTTGTTCTGTGAAGTCATCATGGCTAATTGGCCCGTCCGTTCGGTGCGTGCGATCTGACTTTTTTTTTGTTTTTGGGCGTTCTGACAAGATAAAAATCTGATCTTGTCCTGGCCTGTTTGGGATAGGATAGCTACCCCTACGCCTCCCTTATCGAACGCTCTAGCCAATGTCTAGGTTCTTTCGTGGGGGGCTTACGTTGCTTGAACGAGGATTTGGGGGGCGTGAATAGATGATGTTATTATTGTCTTGGCAATTTAAGCGGATTCGCGTCGACGGCAATTCGTGCCCGGAAGAGGTAATCTGTAGGTAATGGTGCTGTCGAAATCGTGCGTTTTCTGGACAACTTTGATTGGAGTGTCGGCTTATTTTGAGTAGTCGGAATCAGCATTAACGTTACTTGCATCGAATTAGCATTTCCTTCTTCCTTTTTTTTCTTTTTTAATCGAAAGAAGCTAAGAAGACGGTTGATTTTTGGAAAATGACAGGACGTGCTGATCACATGTGCCGATTGTGGGATTTTAGAGACGGGAAATTTAATGCTTTCGAAATGTTGTTGTGAAAAACGACATTTAAGCTGTGAAATTGAAGAAGCTAGGATCCATTGAAGAATATAGAAGCAAATTCTATATATAGCGCATTGCTAGTACCAAAAGGAAACAAAAGCTTGCTTAAGATTTGTCGGATTGGAATTCTTAAGGTTTGTATCTCATTATGTAACATGACTAAAATGTTTTAATAAGTAATATATAACATCATTGTATCCCCACTCAAACTTATCCCGTGGTGATAAAAATAGGAAAATAAATTAGGGACGGCGAATTCAGGGAATGAACCTCAATTTTCAAGAAGCAGCGCACTGTTTTTGATGCTCCGGAATTTTTACTCGGTTTCTCTTGAGTGTATTTTCAGGAGGTTAAGTTCTGCGGAGTTAGAACTAAATCGTGTTAGGTATGTAAGCATTGAAGCGATTAGACGAATAGAAACATCCAGCCTAATTGGCTTTAAGTGCCTCGTGTGCGTTCTTGCAGCGAAATTCTCAGGAAAAAATAAAATAAAATAAAATAAAATGTTTCTTGCTAGGAATGTACGGACAACAGAGAAAATGTACGGACATAAATGCTATTCTTTAGAGTTAATTTCTTGAGCATGGGGTCTGATCACTTGTCCCTCTACCCAGAACAATTTTTTGTGATTTTGCAAAGCAAACCTCTAAACTATTTCTCGGCTTGAACTAAATTAATTCCCTCGGCAATTCCGACGGCACTTCGAGAGAAGACCCGAAGATGAAGAGCTATTTAAGACTATGTTTATCTTGCAAAAAATTGATAATTTAAAAAATATATTCCTGATTGTTTGCATCGGTTAAAATAGTTATTTAATGGAAATTTGTTTAATTCACCAATAATTTATATTTAAGTATTCTCAAGAACGAAGAAAATATGTTTCGTTAATTCCTTCTGTTAAAAAAATATTTTCCAAATAATTTATTTTCTGAGAAACAAATGAAGTATAAGTAAAACTCAGTTCTTATGCATTGATATAACATATCACAAAAAAATGGGTAAGAAAATGAAGGTTGATGCTACGGAAAATTGAAAAACAATATATCAGAATTATTAGTTGCAAGCACAACCATCGGTCTCATAGGATCCTGCTTCCTCTTTGAAACGGTATCTCCAATCTTTCTTAGCTTCGCCTCAACGAGAACCTTTCTTGCCCACTCGCTGAAATGGGTCTCGTTGTGCCCGATCAGGCCATTCTTGTAGAAGTCGAAGCATTTGGCGGCGTCCTCTGGGTAAGGACACTCCTCGCCGACCGGGTCCCGCCAGGCGCCCTGGTGGCTCATCCCCGACCAGCTCGACAGCCACTGGTACACGTATTGGCCAACCCCGGCATGGTGCAGCCACCCCTTAGGGTAGAACTCCATCACGCTACTGTTTCGGTCCATCATGAATATATTGGTCAGCTGCGCCCCGTGCGGCGACGCCAACACATCCGTTGTGCTCATCAGCTTCACCTGCATAAAATCTTATCGGTTTCAAGCAAGGGTAACCCCACGAACCCAACATACTTTAGTGATCAATCACTTGTAAGATAAGTGGACGCCAAGGTCAATGAACATGTGCGGTTTGCTAAGTATATGTCATTGAATTGGACCTCATTTAACGGAAATTTGGTCATTTCCATACGTTAGGATTTTCGTTTTGTCATCTGAAATGGTGGGTCAACGCCTAACATGCATGCTCTCCTTGAATCTTTGTTATGTTCGAATGGTGTGGATTAATAGAGTCCCTTTGAAGACTCAGCTATGTCCCTCCACTTTATAGATTATTTGACTCATTTACACTCAAGATCACGAGGAATACAGTATAATTAACATGAGAAAAATCAAACGAGAAAGATCCTGATTTTTTCTTTTTGGATCTTCGAACTACGAAGTTAAAGGATCGACGAGTGTCAAACGGCAGTCGTGTTGATTCGAACAAATTAAAATAATTCAGATTTTATGCACTGACCTGATCGCAAAAACTGAGATCGTCGGAGTGAGCCACCGTGAGCCGACAACCTTCAACCTTATCGCACTCCCTTTGGAAAATCCCGACCACGGCCGACTCGTTCCTGAACGACCTCCCGCCTCGTCTCATAAACAACGTCAAACGTACCGTGTTGACCTTGTTACCATCACCATCGACCTCCGAGCTCACGTTGCAGTATCTCCTCACGCTGCACCTCAGCAATCCGTAGGCCTCGATCCTCCTCTCCGTGGACATCCCTCCTTCGTTGTGCCTCGTCACCACAGCGTCCTCGAAGCAGACAGAGCCGTCCTCCTTGATTTTATCAAACACTTCTACGGACGGTGGCTTTCCGAATGTCGCCTCCATCAGCTTGCTCAGCCACGGTGACATTCCGGGTCGGAGCTCGCCCCAGTGGTACAGCACCCACCGCTCGGGCGGGCGGCGGCAACCGTGCCCCTGGTGCCATGCCACGAACGGGAACACCGTCGACAAACCGTGCCATATGTTGCCGTAGTCGTAGTGGTTGTAGGACACGAAAGTGAGGCCGCTCATGAAGGTGGCATCGCGCGGGAGGGCGTCAGGCCACGCGAGGGCGTAGTAGTTCCATGAGCCGTCATGGAAGTGGCGTCCCTTGAGGCATAGCACCCGGCCCTTTGAGCTGGTCGATGGGAAGCGCATGTGCTGGGGCCCGCCGCCGACGCTGGTATCGTTGAGGGAGCTTATGAACCAGGTGTGGCCCTCGGCGGGTCGGTCAGCGAAGCGCAGGTCCTTGAGTGGAAGGAACGTGACTGCGTTGCGGAGCCTCTCGGCTACGTCCTCGACCTTACGAGCCGTGGTGGCGGTGGCGATGGCGTCAAGAGCAACGTCGGAGGAGGTGGTGTTGAGGATGATTTTTTGCCATTGGCGCACGAGAGAGAGAGGCCATCGAGGGGAAGGAGCCGATCGAGACTGGAGGAGGGAGATTTGGGAGAGGATGAAGAGGAGGACGCACGTGGAGACGACATAGACGAAGAGCTTGGCAGTGTAGATCGAGAAGGGAATGGCGGCGGGACGCGCCGACGGCTGGCCGGATTTGGAGGAGCCGGCGGCGGTGTAGATGGCCGGGAGGGAGGCGGTTCTGATGTCCACGCTACACGAGGGAGACGATGCTCGGTCCATCGAGAGAAGATGGCGATCGATCAATGCACAGAATTCTTCGTGAGCGGCTGGGACGGGGGGAGGATCTTAAATGCTCGTCGAGATGGACAGACGATGCAAGCTTTGGCTAGAAGAAAGAGTGGTAAATGCGGCGAGTTAAACCTTTCGACGCAATTAAAGTCGCAAGAGCGGAATCAGGGGGAGATGCCCGCCGATCGCATCGTTGAATCCCCATGCCGGAAGTATAAAAGACGCGGTAACGAAGTCAGAGCTCCATCGAAAGGTGAAAAAGATGTATCGGACTTGACTTCGAGAGAAAGGCACGATCTGCAATTCCACTGAATTTGTTCGATGGATATGGCAATTTTATGCTCGATAAGCTATCCAAGCGTATGCGGCAAGAGCCCGTTAGGAAAATTCTTGACGATGGGCACCTAAAGCTAGAGGCGTCGATAGTGGCCAAGAACCAATATGGTCACTAGAGACTGATATATTTACAAACTGGCCTCCTCAATGAAGGCTTACTATTGTATAATCTTGATCAATGTACATGAAGTCAATTGGTCTCAACCATATGCATACGTTACATTACGTTACGTTACAGTGAGATTCTTAGAATTTGAAACTAGATGCATTATATAAGCTTGGAGGCATCAAGAGCACGCGAGCATTTTCCAAATTGCTCTTCTTTATTGTTTCCCTTCATTCTTACTTGTCAAAATTAAGATCCGTGATGGAAAATCTTCTTCAAGAGCAAGTAATTGAGCACCGAGAGCCGCAGATTCGTCTGAATCCAAATTTGTTTCTCGGAGTCCCCCGGAATAAGGGGGGGGCCCTTCTCGAATTGCGGCCCACAGCTCATCGCCGACGTCGGCGTATCCATTTTTTTCCTTCTTCACGTGAGAAAGTTGTCTGAATTTATGATATTTTGTAGGGCAGAGTCCATCAAAAGGGTTGAACAAACTTGGTTACGTAGAGGAAATGTAATAATTACGTTATTTAGTATTGGAAGATGCTTGGTCGACGGTACCGTCAGCCAATAAAAAAGACGGTCAAACGTCAGCCAAGCGTTTTCTATCTTCAAGGTGGGAGACTTGGTTAACGGGTTTTTTGTTTTTATTATATGAAAATGCATTTTCCATATAAAAAATGATTTTATTGTCTTATTTAAAGAAACAAATCAAAGTGATAATATTAAAATTATAAGAAATATATGAAGAACTCAATTACAACTTTTAAAATAGTCCACATTATTCTCCAGCCAAAGAAAATTGACTGAGAATCATTTTTTTTTAACTTTAGCTTTGACTCATGTGATCTTAAGATTAATTTTGTAATGTTTTAGGTCCCTGCACATCTTCATCATTAGCAAAGTAAATTTTTCTCTTCTAATTCATTATTCTTACCTTGATATTCTCTTTACTTCATTGGTTTTATGTATAATTGATATCACTTGTCTTAATTTTAGATCATTGGAGAGTTCTTCTAAAGCAACTTAATTTGAGCAAAAGGAATTAGAAGCCATTTCATTACACAATGATTTAAAACTAACGTTTCAAGTGTTTTTTTTTTTTCATATTTTATAAATTTAATAGATTTATGTAATGACATTAATATTTTTGTAATAAGTGATCATGTAATTATTTATATTCGGTATTAAATTTAATTTTTCTTTGTTCATATTCAAGAAAATTAATTATATGGGTCCTCATATGATTTTTGGTCTTTCAATTTGATATTGTAATAAGGAAACATAGAAATTCATAAATTAAAAAAATAAAAAAAAATTATATATATATTTTTAAAAAATTGAGTCAAAATTGAAACCGGCTGAGGAGGTATACCGATTTCCTCCAAAATATCTTGTGGGTAGCCTTTGACCGTCCTACTGTCGTTTTGCAGGGGATGGTTGTGCTAGCAGCGTCCTTTAGTATTTTGTATATTGCTTGATCATACATGTTTTTAAGCATGAAGTCAATTGCTTAAGCTAAGCTTAGCTTCCGTATCTACATGCGTGCATTATCGTGTATTGTTCGCTGCGGAAGTCTCGTAAAAATACGTGACAGATGAAGGAGGAATTGATCGTGACCATCAAGCAGAGTTTAGTCCACGAAATACGCCTGCTGGCGGCGAAAACAAGGAAGTCGAAGAGCTTCCAGCATTCAGCCTTGAATTCCTCTGCGTAAACATTACGAAAGTAGCGTGGCGCGATGTGCGCATTTGCTGACCATGGCTACCAAAGTAGATGCTTGTGTTTTGGAATCGGGAGTTTATCCTCTCGGCCAGGAGTTCTTGGCCGCTGCGGTGATCTTCCATGCGACCGCCCCTTCTCAAATCATGGCCCGTTCTCGTGATGACCGCAAGGATGGTTGGAGAGTACTTCAGGCCGTTGAGCCCACGCATTCTGTCTCTCTCGTCGTATAGGCGTCGGAGGCACCGATAACATCTGGATGTCATGAAAATGTCAAGTGAGTCAATATGACCGAAAAAATAATTATGACATTACATAGCAAAGCAGAAAATTCTCCAAGGAAATAAGACAAGACGTTGAAAGCAGTTCAGGCTTCATCAATGGAGAATTTCATGAGATCTGAAACTAATTATGTCTTCATGCAAGTTCAATCGCATGCCATATGGAATAATTGCAACGATGAAGTAAAAAAATTTATGGAGTTTGCTTTCATCACACTGGTTTGATCTTGTTCTGAAATCTCCCCATATAAAATAACCGCAACGATGAAGTAGAAAATTTGTAGAGTTTCCTTCCATCGCACTAGTTTGATCTTGTTCTGAAATCTCCCCGCAACCATAGTGATAGGTATAAAACTACAAAAATTTTGGAGGCCTAAACTTGAAAAATAGTTGCGACTGGCATAATTTTTTTCTTTTGGGTCTATGACAAGCCGGTATCTGGAATCTTCGATCCCGACTAATCTGGATGTGAGCATTGTCGGACCCATAATTGGGGGGACTCTCCCAGCGCCGTCTACTCCATACACAAGGCTCGAACTCAAGACCTTGCAACCAGTACAATTTATATGCAAAAAAACCTCGGTTCAAAGATTACCATAAGAAATGACGATGTAATAGGTTGATTAGTTTTGTTTGTTCATATTTCCATAGTTACCGGTCTAGCAAGGCTCGCTTGATCGGCGAGCACAAGATTCACCATAGGCTCGAGCTTATTTTGATCTAGCGAGCCTTTTGAGGCCAACAAGCTCAAGCTTGCTTTTGGCTAGTCGCCAACTATTGCTGTGGCCGGTGATCAATTGAAGAAGAAGGAGGAGGAAAAGAAAAATGAAAAAATAAAAATAACTAAAAATTTGATTTAAAAAAAAAAAAAAAAATAAAAAATTATTAAAAGGAGTGATCAAATCGAATTTTCCATATTGAACGACAGAACATATTTTGTAGTTCATTTTTAAGTTTAAGTCGAATATAAATAAATATTGTCATTTTCTTAAAAAAATGACTTTTTTTAAATAATTTTTTAGATGCTACATTTTCCAGAGCCTAAATCTTGATGATTGGAACAAAAGAGATCTTTTAAGAACACATTTAGTAATCGAATTGATCTAGGGTGTATTTGATAATCATTCTGTTCGTGGGAATAATTTATGATTAAAAATGATTATTTTTTATTCTATTTCCTAGACAAGTTTCTGAACATTTGAAAGTGTTTGGTAACTATCTAAAATTTTTATTTTTGGGATAGAAATGCATTTGGTAAAATCTCAAATTCTTTTTTGAATTGGAATTTCTTTTAATTTTTTAATACTTATTTTTCTCTTTTTTTTTTCT
Organism: Eucalyptus cloeziana; assembly: GCA_014182715.1. Lineage (NCBI taxonomy): Eukaryota > Viridiplantae > Streptophyta > Magnoliopsida > Myrtales > Myrtaceae > Eucalyptus > Eucalyptus cloeziana. The sequence continues at coordinate 25,348,961 of CM024642.1, forward strand.
CTTTTTCCATCCTTCTTTATCTTCTTTAGTCGATGCCAGTCATGGCAATGGCCAATGACTGGCCAAGCGAGGTTTGGCGACCTTGCCAGAGCCTCGCTAGGCTAGGACAAGGCCCAGCGACCTTACTAGGCCTTGCCACCAGCTGCCGCGAGATTCAGCCTTGCCTAGGATGGGGGCAGGATCTTAAATGCACAAAATTCTTCATGAGCGGCTAAGATGAGGGAGGATCTTAAATGCTCGTTGAGATGGACAAACGGTGCAAGCTTTGGCTAAAAGAGAGTGTGGTAAATGTGCCGATCGTTGTCCAAGAGGTGCTACATCAACTTCGAGTAAAGAAAGTGGAAATTTCAAGCTATCCTTAAATTGGATATGCAAAAGGCCTATGATAGGGTATAATGAATTTTTATGTGATTGTACGTTGAAAATGGGTTTTTGTGAAAAATGGGTTGCATTGGTTAAAAAATGTATCTCCTTGGTGTCATATAGTGTAAGAGTGAACAGTGAGTCATGTGATTATTTCCAACCAACTAGAGGCATTAGATAAGGCAACCTACTGTCACCCTATCTATTCATTCTTATGGCTAATGTTCTATCCTCTTTGATTTTGAAAGCTATAAAAGATGGGAGTTTGAATGTCATACAACCGAATCCATATTGTCCTACACTTTCACACCTTTTATTCGCAGACGATGCTATATTTTTCTTAGATGGCACAATTATTGAGGCATAGTACTTAGCTGATGTCTTGCACCAGTATTGCTATGCGTTAGGATAGTCCATCAATCTCAACAAGTGAGGAATCTTGTTTAGGAAAAATTGTCCTCAAGGTCTAAAACAGAATCTTGCAGCTGAATTAAGGGAATTATTGAGAAATGGATAAATATTTGGGGATACCGTCTGACTGGGGACAAACTAAGAAACAAATGTTCTCCCGAATTCTTGCAAGATTTGATAGGAAATTAGAAGGGTGGAAAAAGAATTTGATATCGAAAGCAGGCAAATAAATTTTACTCAAGACAGTAGTCCAAGCATTACCTCAATTTATCATGTCTATCTTAAAATTCCCATATCAATCTGCAAGGCTATTAAAAGGAGAATAACATCCTTCTGGTGGAAGCAAAACGCAATGGGAAATGGCATACATTGGAAAAGATGGGACATCTTAAAAATGGGGAAAGACTACAGGGGATTAGGCTTTAGAGACTTAGTTGATTTTAATAAAGTGATGCTGGGAAAACAAACTTGGAGACTTATTCAAGATCCAAAAGCCATATGGAGTAGATTGTTAAGAGGAATTTATTTTCCTAGGAGTGATTCCTGGACAGTGAACAAAGGTCCTCGACCCTCTTGGTAATGGAAAAGCTTACTAATGAGAAGAGAAACAATTGAGCTAGAAATTAAATGTGAGGTTGGTGATGGCAATAAGATTAGAATTAGAGAAGATAGATGGCAAATCTCAGGCAAGATAAGAGGGCCAACAAATCGTAATGAAGCTCGGTAGTAGAATTAATTAACCACAATAATAGGGGATGAAACATTCAGCTGTTATAGGAGACCTTTGAGGAAAGAATTGCGAAAGAAATCTCAGTTACGCCTTTAAGGCTAACAATTGGACTAAACAAGATGATATGGACAGCAAACAACTTAGTCTCCTACACAGTGAAGAGTGGATACAAAAAGATTGGAGACTCAGAGAGACGTCTAATGGTAAAGCAACCCTCTACAATATACCAAAGTCCTAAGAAACTATGGATTGAAATATGGAAACTCAAAACCTACCCAAAACTCAATTTTTTTTCTTCGGAGTGCATGCAATAATGCCCTATCTACAAAGGAAAATTTATACAAGAGGAAGATTTTATCTGAACAAGAGTGTCCATTGTGCGGTCAAGGTTCGAAGTCTACAGAGCACACCTTCATCTTGTGTCCTTGGACAAAGACGATTTGGTCAAACAACAAAATCAATGCTAACACGTCTCTAGAAATTAGCAACATGATGGATCAATGGGTATGGGAGAATATAATTGAAAGAATAAACTCACAAGCAAAAGCCTTGTTCGCCAAAGCAATTCAGAGAGTATAGGCTCGGAACGACTAGATCTTCAAAGCATAAAGTCCCAACCCAAGCTTAATAATAGGAGAAGCATACTATTTGACATAGCTATAGGAGAAACAAGGAAGAAGAACCACAAACTTAGAAGACACACTCTCTTTGACAGCAATGACGGTAAGCTCATAGACCCAGATCTGCGACAAAATCAATATGGACAGCTCTTCGAGTAGTTTGAAGCTGGAAGGAACGACGGCAGGGATTTGTAGAAACAAGGACAGAGCTCTCTTTAATGGGTTTGTGAGTCGGATTTTCGCCCCATTAGCTCTAGTCGGCGAAACCTTGACAATAAGGGAAGCCCTGCTCTAGTTGAAATGAAGGAGTGTACGAACTGAACAAGATGGAGATATACTTCCAATTGATTTGTCAACGGTGCTATCTTCTGATAGCTTATCAACGGTGGACTACATAATGGGCTGGGCAGGGCCACCATGGCCTACTCAATCCATCATTAGCGACTGCAAATCTCTATTGGGCCAGTTCAAAGATGTCATCCTTTGTTTTGAGCTAAGAATATATAATCAAGCGGCCAACTGGATTACTAAAGCCCACCAAGCCAGTTCTTTCCAGAAGAACTGGATAGCTAATCCCCTTAGGCTACGTTTGATAGTTGGGATAAAATTCGGGATAAGATATAATTTATCTTATCCTACGTTTAATCTTCACAAGAGTAATGAAAAATCAGATATAAGAAGGATATAGATAGGATAAAATTATCCCATGGGGAGGTGAGATAAAAGTAGATAGGATTTCTAATATCCATAATAGGAAAGTTATTTTTCTCAAATAAAAACTTATTAAATTAACAAAATTGAAATTATATTTCAATATAAATAATATTTGAATTCTAATTTAAGAAATAAGAAATTATTTTTAATTAATCTTATTTTAATTTATATATTCAACTTTAATTTTATCTTATAATAAACATTTAATCTATAAATTAAATATTTATTATATATTTTAGGCATTTTTATATTTTAGATATGTTAGTACAGTTTACTATTTGATAAAATTTTATTAAAGAATGATGAAAGGGGAAAAAAGAAATAATAAAGAAAATAATATAAAAAAGAGGAAAAATAAAATAAAAATAAATTAAGAAATAGTGTTACGAGAGCTTTTCACAATCTTCGTTTATGAACATTTAAGTTCATTTATAATAATATGCCGTTTATATAAAAAAAAAATGTACATGATATGATATAAACATATCCGACTTTAATATTGCGATTCACCAAACAATGATTAGATAAAAAAATCATGGATTTCATATCCTATCATATTCAATCATATTCCGATTAGAAATCCGGACGATCAATCATAACCTTAATTCCCTTTGGTTGATTTTATGTTTGGACATTGAATCCTTGTGTTTTTCTTCCATGCCAAGTTAGTAATGAAATATTGTTAATTCTTATATATATATATATATATATATATATATATATATATATATATATATATATATATATATATTAATCGATGCAATCAAAGTTACAGGAGTAGGGTCTGGGAAATATTCACCAATTGCATCATGGAATCTCATGCCAAAAGAAGGTAGACGCGGTAACAAAGAGCTTCATCGAAAGGTGAAAAAGATGCCTCGGACTGACTTCGAGAGAAAGGCAACAACCTGCGTCTTGGTCTTCAATTCCACTGAATTGTTTAATGGATATGGCAATTTTATACTTGACAAGCTATCCAAGCGTATGCAACAAGAGCCCGTTAGGAAAAATATCGATATAACTCCTCAGTTTGTTCGATGGGCACCTAAACTAGAGGCATGTCGATAGTGACCAAGACCCAATACCGTCACTAGAGGCTCGTATATTTACAATCGCATTTACCGTCAATCGTCATTATATTGGATTTACTATAAGCATGCCTCCTCAATGAAGCTTTATTATTGCGTAATTTCGATTGATGTACATGAACCAGTCGATCTTAACCACATATGGATGTTACGTGAGATTCATAAATTCAATGCTCATACGCATCAAGGGCACGCACGCACGCACGCGAACATTTCCGAATTGCTCTTCTTTATTATTTCCCTCCATTTTTACTAGTCAAAATTGAGATCCCCGATGGAAATCTTCTTCAAGAGCAAGCAATTGAGCACCGAGAGCCCCGGATTCATCTGAATTCAAATTTGTCTCGCGAAATTCCCCTTGATTTCGGGGGATCACAGCTCATCCCGGATGTCGGCGTGCCAATTTGATCTCCTTCTTCACGTAAGAAAGTTCGTCTGAATTTACGATATTTTGTAGGACAAAGTCCGGCTTTGCCATAGAAGGGTGGAACAACCACGGTTATGCAGAGGAAATGTAATGATTACGTTATTTAGTGTTCTGTATATTGCTTGACCAAACATATTTTTAAGCACGAAGTCAATCTCTTAATCTAAGCTCAGCTCACGTATGCACATGCGTACCATTTCATGGATTGTTTACTGTGAAAGTCACGGGGAACCATGACGCGGAAAGGAGGAATTGTTCCTGCCAATCAAGCAAGGATGGTTGAGAAGTACGTCTGGCTATTGAGCGGGCACATCCTAGCTCTCTCTCAAGGTGCCATCGGCACCGATAACATCGGGATGTCATGAAAATGTTGAGTGAGTCAAAATGTCGAAATAAATAATTATGATACTACATAGCAAAGCGGAAAATTCTTAGAGGAAATGAGACAAGATGCTAAAGGCAGTTCTTCGAAGAGGCTTCGCCAAACGGAGAATTTCATGAGACCTTAAACTAATTATGTCTTCATGCAAGTTTACTAGAAGAAATTGCATCCCATATGGAATAATCGGAACAATGACGTAGAAAATTTGTAGAGTTTGCTTTTATCACATTGGTTTGATCTTGTTCTGAAATCTCCCCACAACCATAATAATAGGTATAGAACTCCAGACTTTCTGAATAATATTTGCAACTGGTATAAGTTACATGCAAAGAAACCTTTGTCCAAACATTACCATAAGATATGACGATGTAATGAACTTGCCACAGGCTCGAGCTCACCGGTCTCGAGCCTTATTAGATTAGTGAGCCTTTTCGAAGTTAGCAAGCTTAAGCTTGCCTTTGGCCGGTCGATAGTTGTTGCCATGGTCAGCATTTGATTGAATAAGAAGCAGAGCAAAAGAAAAATGAATAACAAAAATAAAAGAAAAAGCAGAAAGAAAAATAAAAAACAAAAAACAAAATTCTATTTTTTAAAAATAAAATAATTATTAAGTGAGTGCACGGAAGAATATCAAATCGAATTTTTAATACCCAATGGCAGAAATATATTTTAGTTTATTTTCAAGTTATAGTCAAATATTGAAAGATATTTTTATTTTTCTAAAAAATATTTTAATTTTCTGGAAAATATTTTTCTGAAATGTCACATCTCTCGGAGCCCAAATCTTGACGATTGGAAATAAATAAATATTATATATATTCTCAAAAGAGGTTTTTTTTTAAACACGTTCAAGAACCCGGTCGATTTTGAAACGCACCCGATTGCACCGACCTTCGAGAAGAAAAGGGCGGCCTCGAATTTATCCGGTTAAAAAGAAAAAAAAGAATTTACCCGGGTCGAACCGAAGAAATCAAAGATCCGCCCGGATGGAGGGGATCCGACCCGCCGTGAATCGGTCCGCAACGTGAGTCCGCCCGCACGGGATCCCACCACCCCGGTTTGATTTTTCCGGAAAGGAGAAAGGAGGAAGAAATTCCCTTCCCCGCCGCCGGCTTCTCGTCTCGCATGGCGCATCGGACCAGATCCGGCGCGTTGATCGTTCGCCTCTAACTCCTCGCTCTCGCTCGCTCGCTCGCTCCTCCTCCTTCTTCGTCTTCTTCACCTCTGCGATTCCGGCGGAACAAGCGAGTCCAACAGGTAAATGCCTCCGATCATTTCATTTTCGGCGCCGATGTGTGACCCTAGCCCTCGCCGATCCTGTCGCGACTGTTGTATAGTGTCGCCTGCGTGTTGCTCGGTCGGATTCGAGTTAGCTTTGTGCGTGTGATCGGGGCTAGCGGAAAAATGTTGCAGAAATGTGAACTCTATGCTTTGATTCGAGTCCGGATCACCTCTGTGACGCGAATGTGGTTGAGTCGTTTTAGACGACGGGGAAGCAAGTGGATGTCCGAGAAATTTTGCATCTTCGTGCTTCGACCGTTTAATATAGAGGAGTCGGTTCTTTGATACGTGCCGGATGAGCTTGAAGCAAGGATTACTGTTCAATTCGAACGATGAGTTCATCTTTAAGTTTGTGTTATCCTAAATAGGGGTGTGTGTTTGTGTTTATTTTGGTTATGTAATGAGCTTATCTGTTTGTTAATAGCGGGAAACAGTTAGTTTCTGTAAGCTGTGAGAGCAAACCAGCATTAGCTATTGTTCGGTGCTGATGGAAGTACCGCAGCCATTTAAGCAGCTTGATTTTGCTCTTTTTGGGTCTGATATATGGATAGATCCCACCATGTTTTTAATTGGCTCGAAATTTGAGTGAAGTCGGATATAAGTTTAATGCAAGTCTCAGTATTCAAGAGATTAAAGAGGATGTTCTCTGACTTTGTAGTTCTGTTACCTCGTTACATTGTGTAGGTGCCACAGTAAAAGTCATTGGGGATTATCCTAAAGGTGACCTTTAGCGAGTATGGCTTCTAGGCGCAATGTTGGGTACAGTCGTCTCCCTGCTGATGAAGATGAGGATTTCGACGAGAGAATGGGAAGGAAATATGATCCTCGGTTCGACTATACTCCAAGAAACTTTGATAAAGTGCCATGGAAATCCATTGCCCTTGCACTTTTCTTGCTCTTTCTAGGGTCATTGCTTCTCTTTCTTTCCATCTTCATCTTAACGGGCCACATGGGTGGTGAGAAGTCCCAGGATATGGCCTCTTAGTCCTTGGAATTCTCACTTTTCTTCCAGGTACACTGAAACTCTTGGTGGTAGTTTATGTCTGCTACTTGTTATGACCTATTTGAATAATTTAATTGCGATGAGGTGGTTTTTTTATTTCATTTATAAGAGCTAGCATGGATAAGTACTTCTTTTACCTCCTCAAGCGTCTGTGTGTGTGTGTGTTCAAGTACAACTTGCCTAGACTCAGTGTGGCAGAGTTAATATGGTTAGGTTTATATATCATGTTTCTCATGACATGGAAACTAGGAAGTCCCATAAGTGCGGTGCAACCTATGAGAGATCTGAAAATATTAGATGGAATGGCATGAATTACTATGGTGGAACTTATTAAGGCACTGTTTGGTAACTATTCAAACAGTGCTTGATTCTGATTTTTTGTTCAAAATCAGTTTGGGAAACGTAATCACGTTTAGTAAAATTTTTGTTCAAAACCGATTCCGAGAACAAATTTGTTCCCCGAATCAGTTTTAGACAAGAATTGAGAATAAAAAAAAAAAATGATTCTCGGTTTGAGAATAAAAAAAAGAATCAAGTCTTATTCTTCCCTTCCGCCATCTCGCGACTGCCATCCACCACTGCTCACTGCCACCCGCCGCCGCTAGTTGCCATCCGCCGGTCCGGCGAGCTTGCCGAAGGCTTGCCAGGCCAAGGCGAGGTCCGGCGAGCTCACCGGAGGCTTGCCTAGCCCCCGCCGGTGCCCAGCTAGCCTCGGCGGGCCTCACCGAGCCTCGCGAGGCCGGGCGAGGCCGTTCGCCACCGGCGAGGCCGAGCCTCAGGAGGCTTGCCTAGCCTCGCCGATGGCGGGCGGGCCGAGCCTCACCGGCCGCCGGCGAGGCTCGCCTTGTCGAGGGGCTCGGCGGCGACGCTCCGGTGAAGTCGCAGGCCACAAGAAGAAGAAGAAGAAGAATAGGAGAAAAAGGAAAAAAAGAAAAGAAAAAAAGGAAAAAAGAAAGAAAAGAAAAGGAACAAAGAAAAGAATAAAAAGGAAAAAAAGTAAAAAATTTATTTAAAAATTAAAAGAAATTGATTTGGAACAAAATCAATGAAAGACGGTATCAAACGCAATTTATTTCAGAATAAGAAATTTTGGACGATTACCAAACGTGTTTTTTATTCGTAATCGGTTCGGGAACAAAAAAAAAAATCATTTCTGATCGAATCTATTCCCGGGAACAGAATTGTTACTAAACACACCCTATCGATTTAGTTACCTGGAAAGTTTTTCATTAATTCTGCTCCTACTAGTTAGATATTTCTTCTTTTTTTAACCTGAAAAATAAAAATTTGACTTTGCATACTGGATCTTTTACTCATGAACTACATTGCAGATAATTTTCGGGGTTGATGCTTGGGATTTTTCTTTGACAAAATTGTAGCATACACTTTTGGGGTAATACGTAGTCCACATATACTACTATTTATGTCATGCCAACTTCTACATAGTCCACATATACTTTTGTCTGCCATCTGTTCATAAAGTAAAAACTTCTTAATAAATTATTTTGATTGTGCACTATGGTTTGTTTACTGATAAAGACAGCCAATAATGTTTACAGGTTTTTATGAGACTCGGATCGCATATTATTCATGGAGGGGTGCTCAAGGTTATCGCTTTGCTTCGATTCCTGATTACTGAGGCGTGTTCTCCCAATGTGCTTACACAGCTGTATGATATTGTTTTTGTTAACAGCTAAAATTTGGTTTCTGGACAATTTTACTTGTACATTTGGATTGATCAGTTGTAATGCCAATGCGAATGTTTACGTCTGATTCTGTTTGACTCATGCATGAGTATCGTTTGGCTCATTCCAGCCGTGCTGGGCTCCCAAGACACATATTTATGTTGGTTCAGAAGAATAAATTGGCTTATATCATTTCAGAGAATTTGATTGGAAGAGTTACCGAAACAGCTGACAGTTGATATATATTTACAATTATGAAGAATGAACTACTTGACACAGCACAGGAAGCAGGGTTAAATTTGTATTGTTCTTCCTATTACAATGCACAAATTTAAATAGATAACACTTCTACATAAATATGCATCATGTTATGTAAATTCCTTTCTGATATTTGAAACTTTTAAAAGATGTATAGTTCCATGTGGGAGAAAGCATGCTTCGTGCATTTGGCATATTCATTTGATTCAACATTGGCATTTTCCATCTAAGCAACTGTAACAGCTCAATCACCGAAGTTTCTCTAAAGTAACATACTGTTTAAACATGTTGGACCATATAGTAGAGCTTGTGTATGGAGTGGGACTTTCATTCTTAAAATCATGTACTCTGGGCATAATAATCATACCATTATGGATTGGCTTTTGATGAGAGAGCTTCGTGTGTGGTGGCACCAGAACTGCATCATCATCATGTAATATGAAAGAGAATGTAATGGATTCTCCTTTGTAGAGAGACCCAACTTTATCGGTAGACACGTTAAATGATGGGGATTAGAAGATGAAGGCCTTGATCAGCATATGACCTCTCAAGTTGTGTGGCAATTCCGAATCCTTCAAGTTCTGTGCTTAGTATTAATAAACTTTGAAACATCTTCGCACTGCATTGCATGCATTCTTGGAACCATATGGCTGATATATGGGATGGTTCATTGTAGTAAATTTATGTTAGCAAGACAAGGTTTGCTTGATTGTAAGAAGTTTCTCAGAATATGGATTTGGTACTGTGATGTTCTTTTGTCTCAGTAACCCTATACTTGAAGTTGAAGGCCCCTCTGTGTTTTCCTAAGTAGTCAAAGGCAGGGTTAGGTATGTTGACAACTTCATGAGAGTTAAATTGCATATTATCCATGGATGGGTGCTGTGAACTCTCTCTTCACTTTTAGTTTCTGATTGGTCCTTAAATATCTCTGCTGTCAATGTGTTTACAGTGTATTTGCCTTTTTCATTTGGTATGGCGGAATTTTTCCTTTGCTGGACTGCATCCACTTTTCTTGTATTTCTCTGTGGATAATTCATTATACCTGATGTTCCTGGATCAATTAGTTTGTCTCCTATTGGTGTATTTCTCATCTCATTTCAGCAATAATATTTCACAACACAGCCTTTCACCGCATGGTTTTAGGATTGATCTGCTGCGAACAGATGGTTTAGTATGTTCAGTTCCAAAAGTGCTATAAAACTACTGACAGAAGTAATATTGTATTTGAGGTGCCGGTTCTAGCTACATAACCACCCAACAGGCACTTTCAATTATGATTTCTTTGCTCATAAATTTATGAATCACTCTTCCTATTATGATGCACAACCAGATGCAATGCAATCATTTGGCTCACTGTGATGGAACACAAAAGTAAAAGCATGCTGTGTGTTAATGCTGTCCTATAGGGTTGAGCCAACTTGTCTTGTCACGAAGAAGATTGAGATGTTAATGCTTCAGTAGGGGGATTATAACTGTGTAACATTTCTTTCTCTGACATAAAACTTGAAAACTATATCAGTACAAACCTAAGGATTTATGACTGATGCCAATTACCCTCTAGTAGAAAGAGAAGATTATCATTTTGACATAGAGAGAGAGCTTGAACTATTCAGTTGACAGAGCAAATGGTTGGGAGGTCAAGGGAGCTCCAAAGCGACGATTCACCTTCATTGCTTGAAGATGAGGAAGAAGAGAAAGCGATTGTATCAGTTGGAGTTTCTGGGTTTTCTTCTTCTGCCATCACTTTCAGGAAGCCATCTCCCACTGGCTCGTCTTCCTCTTTCTTCTTGTCACATGCAATCTGGAGTTTTGCCAGTTCATTGGAATGTGCCCTCGCCATAGCTTTTCTTGATCCTAATTGCAGCTTCAAGCACTCAGGTATCCCATGGAAGGCATAGAGAGAAGCTGAATACTTCCTCTCGAACGTCATTCTTTTCATGGCAGCTGTGAGAATTGTAGGCTCTTCTCCATCATTCTCCGGTTCCATTGGCTCAACGATCTCTTCAGCAATTTCGAAAGGAGAGTAATAGCAGGACGATCTGAACTTGTCAAGAAACTGAGGATCCAATACCCTGAGATCAGCATCTTCTACTCCGTCTCTACCAAGATTGCCATCATCACTGTATGATTGTGTTGCATCACTCATGCTGTAGTCGCAATGCTTTTCTTTCCCTGCTCTCCAGCCCGAGTCTTCTTTGAAATTGAAAGAGGACTCGGAATTGGTTACGTAATGACTTGTAATTGCATCATTGATGAAGTTTTGTTCTGCTGTGTATTCCTCAGGATCATTAAGATAATCAGAGAACTGTATATCTGAAAAACCCGTGACTTCTGGCATAAGCTCTTCCTTTGGTTGCTTCTGCTCTTGGCAGCTCAGTCCATCCGAGGTCAAAGCCAGAGAGGTTTTCCTGGCTTTGAGCCTTTGGAGGAGAAGGTTCGTGACCTTTGAGGGAAGAGCCGGAGACGAAGATGCTGATGGAGAGCAAGGCCAGAAGTTCGTCCGGGTGTTGGCCCCGCGGAGCAGGCAAGCTGCCTCATCGTAGGCTCTGGCTGCCTCCTCCGCTGAATCAAATGTGCCGAGCCACACCCTTATCTTCTGTATGGTGTCCTTGATCTCGGCCACCCACCGGCCTGACGGCCTTTGGCGGACCCCAATGAACCGCTTCCGGGCCCTCTGGGCGCCACCCAAGGCGGCCACGGCCGTGGCCTCCTTCACCATCTGGTCCCAAGTCATGGTCTCTTCACTGGGGTTGCTCTCTGGCATGGGTTCAACGGACTTTCTCTTCCTCGCCATGCTTTTGTGTCCACTAGCGAATTTGGTGATCAAAGCTTTGTGATTTCTTGAAGGTGAGAATGGTTTACTCACTTTGATCTCTCTCCGGTCTTGCGTCCTGACATATATATGAACTTGGGTTATGACTTTGTCAAACGAGAGTATAGAAGTTGAATGATTAATTATTCTAATCCCCACGTCCTTGTTCTCTTCCAAATTTGGCTCCATTGTTGCCCAAGTGGAGCCTTGCCTTTGCTTAGCGGATATAAAAATGGTATAAGACTAAATCCATGCGCGTGTTTGCATCTGCTATGTGGTGCAATTACGCGGATGCTAACTCTGACCTAATCCTAGGGGCACGAAAACCCTCTCTTCTGCATCACAATTGGACAATCCTCTTCCTTAATTGAACGGCGACGACAAATAAGTTAAAAAATTTACGACGTTGTGGGGTTAGAACATATTAGCCGAGTACATTCTACAAAAAAGATTCGTTCCATGATATGTGGGTAATCGAGACTATCACGAGCGATTTGAACATTTTGCGTGTGGGGCTGCGTACATTGTTTAGGTGATCTGCCATGAGTATCGTTCGATTCAAATTTAGTGTTGTCTTCTCATGGCTAACTACAAGGATTGCATAGAATGTATCTAAGTAAAAGGAGTGATGGTGACCACTTCTTTGGATCTCATTCCTTTGTATGTTACGGATCGTGAACCTAGCATGTTGAAACAAACCAAAACCATAACACATACCGTAAATTTTACTGTTGCAGCTGCCGAACGCCCAGGAGGTGGATAGTGAACTTTGAATTATCAACCCTTTCTTGGAGTAAATAAAATGAATATTAATTAATGTCTGACTTTGGAAAATACCCTTTTAAAGGTTGCTTGATCAACTCATGATATTTCCTCAGTGAAATTGTTTGAAGATAAACGTAACAATGTTGAGTTTCTAAAAATGGATCTCCATTTCCTTTCCTATCAACAAGAGGGAATAACTTCCCTTGATAAGTTATAGGATGGACACAAGTGCACTTGAAGCGTATATATCTCATTAGACCAAACGTGAAATATTGTTTAGTTTTAGTTTTTTTGTTGATTGTTTGACAAAATATGATAATGAGAAGTTTAAACCTTTCGACTTAACTAATTTCTATTGATATACGCAAACCGTTTTGTTCACACGCTTCGCCTAAGTTTACTCACTAGACAATGAATGTGGCATAAGCCTTGAAGGGTACTCTAAATGAGAGAAACTATGATTTAAATATGGGATTTATTATATCCAATCTAAGCTCTTAATCACTTAATTAACTAGTCTAACTTCTTTTTAGTTTATCTATATGCCTTTTAACCATGGTTAACTTGACTTGAACTAAGCATGTGTAGACTTTAGTTTAATTAACCAAGTACTCAGCATATCAACGTGTAGCTAAATGAAAAGATTCCCCAAGGAACAACTTTGGTTAAGTGGCCTCGTGGAGATGGATTGTACTTCCTTTCTGCTTGTCGTTTCGAAATGAGACCAGTTCGAGACCAGCAAGAACGGTCCTCCCAAAGCCCCCACCACAATGTTGATACAAACTGCCATTTGTGCATATAATATGCTTTCATCTATGTCTCTCTCTCTCTCTTCTTTCTCTCTCTCTCACCATGAAAGATTTATCAACCAAACAACATGATCATGGTCTAATTTGATTATTTATATCGAATGTAATTTTTAATCCAAGATAGTGTATAAATATCGAGTCTACTTTACCAAAAAAAATAAAAATAAAAATATCGAGTCTAGACAGCGACATTCCTAAGTTGACCCCTATCATTCGCCCATTTGCGAAGAATAGGTCATTTTGTGCTATTTTAACAACTAAAAAGCACCGAATTGAAAAACCCTAATGACTCGTTTATATGCCATAATTACAACTATGCCAGAGATTAATAATGCAAAACAAAATGGCGTTAACTATAATTCGTGCAATATGTATTCATTATGATCCCAATTTAAAATAAATAGCCTCATGGTGTCATATATAAATGTCCAATCTTAGGGTAATGCTATAAGAACTATTAAAATAAGAGAATTAGGAAGTTAATACCAAGAAATGCGCTAGGCAAAATTAGATGACTTTAAAGGGGTTGGTGGAGGGGGTGGGGCCAGAATTGAGAGGGCGAGACTGGAAAAATCTTGTGGGGGCGGTACCGTGTACAGAAGAAAAGATAAAAAAGAGGTTGACATGGGGACAAAGCACTCCTTCACTTCATTTGTTGTTTTGTATTTTTCCAATCATTGGATTTAACCAACGACATTATAATAAGAGGGGTTGATATTAGTGAAATCAGTTAGTGGAAGAACCGGCCCATTTGCATCCTCAGGCCGTTGGTGTGACGGGAAAGAATAATGTTGTAAAAAGAAGAAGACATATAACCCTAGCAAAGCCAGCATCATCCTTTTATTATTGCTCAATTTCAAGAAATCTATGTTGAATTATGAGTACACGGCCTTTTTTTGTGACTGAATCTCAAATCCATAAAAGGTTTACGACTAAATTTACATATTAGAAGTTTTGGAACTAAATTGGCAAATTGTCAACAAAAATTATGATTGAATTGGTGACCGTACATTAAGTTTAGGATCTTTTGGATTTTGTCTTTTTGCAAATATTGTCATCTCATAATCATTTTGAACGAATCTAATCATATGGTTCTGGCTGAAAAGATTAAAAAGAAATTATTCATTTATAACCACTGACGAAGGATTCATTGAAAAGTTGAAGTATTATTAATTCATTTCGCCTCATGCGTGCACGAGGCGGTTAATAGAAAAAGAAAGAGCAAGATATTTGCTTTCCTCATCATAAGAATAAGTACGATTACTTGTACCGTGTAGTAAAACACAACAAAAGATGCACGTCTGATCGTGACACGTTTTGATGGTTGTTTCTAGTTGAACCATAACCGCCCACGTATTTGGAGTTCATTTGGTAAACTTGTAGCTTTTCGTATTGAAGTTCTGTTTTTTTATCAACAGCGTAGGCGGTACTCAACATAAAGCACAGATGAAAATTTCGTTGACAAAATGCCATCCAGATTTTAAAATTGACGAAACTCTCTAATTTTAATGCTTATGTTAGAACAGATTTTGGAACAAGCATAAATTATTCTGAAAAACTTTCAAAGACTTTTGGCAAAGTCTGTTCTATTTCAAAATCACTTATACAAACAAGGTGAATATTTTCAGACGGGTCTAGAACGTGACAAGGTTAGAACGAAGTAAGTCCAGAACAAGACTCATCAAGAACATAACATGGGACCAGAACGAAGAAAGATTCAGAATATAATCTACAACGGCTAATAATCTAGCTAAGGATTTTACTTTCAAAAAATATATTGACCGAGTCAATCAAACTGATTGATGAAATCAATCCTGGAGACAAGTTTCAAACGAGGAAGCTATGATATGGAAATCAAGATTTTGATTATATGGATGACTGGGATCAAGTGGAGATTCCGTTTTTGTCTTCAATGGCCACAAGATTTCTTCAAATTGTTCTGTCCAACAAGTAGGTTATAAGAAAATCACTCGATGATTCTAAATGGCTAGTGTAGCATGGATGAATATTTAAAGAGATTAATCGGTTTAAAGGGACAGAGTCGTGAACCCAAAATTCTAAAGTCTGAAGCTAATCTAAGTATTACTTGTCTTCTTCTGTGAGCTTAAAAAATTGTGATCGAAAGAAAAACACCAAAAATAGTGACTTAGTGAGTTAATATGATTTACCACTAAATGTTTGCACTCGTAATTGTAATCTCTTATTGATCATATAGTGGAATTCAGCTAGTAGGCTGTCAGCGTGGAAAAATGGATGTAAGCTTAATCTAAACTTATCCATTATAAAATTTGTGTGCAATTTTCTCATCTCTTATCTCATTTTACTTAAGTTTGTTTCACTCACAATCATCTCAAAAATCTATTTTATCGTATAGCAGATAGAAGTGAGTATGGTCCGGATCAGCGGTTCCCACCTTCCACTAAGAATCGATTCCAAAAAAGTAGAATGGAGACCCGCCCATTAGTTTTGTGGATCTACCTAGGCCCGATCTAATTCCCAGTGAGTTCATAAAATCGGTCCCAATCGCTACAAAGCTTATTCGGCCTTATATTTGGATTGAATTACAAGTCACTGATTTTGATTAAAGATTGAAAATTATAATGCAAAATGAATAAATAATACTCATTAGCTAAAAACTTAATTTCTTCAAAGGTTATGGTGTGGTCCCCTTACTACACATTAAAAGTCTTAACTTCCACATAAGTTAAAACATTAATCGCTCGATTCATCTTTTTTCAATATTTACTTAATTTAATCATGAAAATGGTACTCTTAAAATGAGCCATCATCTCTTATGGATATCTTCAATCGGTTCCCTCCTTCTTCTATGTTTATTTATTTTGTTTTGATTAAAAAGTAAGTAAATGAATTATTAGAATGAAAAAAAAAAAAATGTAAGAGATTAATCCTATTACATACCTAAGAGACAAAATTAGTCAATAATGTCCAATAACTATAAATATACATATATGTCCATATATATTTGATAAAAAATTACAAAATAATTAAGGGCATGCATAATAACTATTATGTTTCAGAAATCAAATTTTGGCTAGAAATTGATTTTTTTTATTTCTATTTCTAGGATAAGTTTTTGAGCAAAAATACGGGTTTGAAATTTCTATTCTTAAAGTAGAAATTCGTTTGATAACGACATAAAATTTATTCCTCCCAAGTGGTGGTGGGAGGCATTTGGCGTCCGGCAACGGCAAGCGGCGTCTAGCAATAGGTGATTGGCGATCAACAACCGGTGAAGGGCGAGTGGGCAAGTGGTCAATGGCTAGCAACGGTCATCCAACATCCGAGGGCTGATGATGGGCAACCGACGAGCTAGCATCCGGTGACCGGCATCGGATGGGTGGCCAACATTTGAGGGCAACAAGTGGGCGGCGGTTGGCAATCATCGATTGGCATCCGGCGATGGGCAATGAGTGTCTAATGACCGATGGTGGGCGGCAAGCATTCAACAGTTGACAATAGGCAATGACGAGAGTGAATAATGAAAATAATTTTCATTTCTCATTTAGGAAAACTAAAATTTTAACTTCTAATTTCCAATTAAATCTATTTCGAAATAGAAATATATTCTAGAAATAGAAAAATAAAATTACATTATCAAACGGAATTTTGTTTCAAACTTGTTTCGAGAAACATAAAAATAAAGAAATAGAAAAAAAAATAGTTATTATGCACGTCATAAATAATTGTGATAAAATTTTTTTTTTTAAATATTTATACCAATCCAATTTGGGTGAGTGAATAGACCAACCATTCCACGCCTAGAATTGAAAACCAAACCGGTCCCAATCGCCGATTCTGATCCAATCCGGTCCAGTTCCGGATGATTCCCAGTTCTTTTGTACATCCCTAATAACTCAGACTTTGATTTTGACTTATTATATTCCGCAATTATTTGTCAATATTTACTTTATCATCTATTTACCTCCTCTCTCTAGGTGTTGGTACTAGCTTTATCATATTTTATAAAGTAATTCATCCTTCAGAATCAATCCTTTGGAAATCAGAATAAAGAATCACCCAGTTCAATCTTTACAAACCGTTTAGATACACGTGCTCATCTCTGTACTTCTGCTGGCCTAGGATACATATCCAGCTACAAACCCACGGAATGCCAAAGCCATAGCGGTATACGCGACTTGAGGAACTTCATACTCGAAGTTCAAGACCAGCCCCAAAACGGAGGATAATTTCTGAATTGAAACTTTACACTAGTTTTGGATAGGCAGGTTTCTCTCACGTCACCGGTGCAAATCACTCGAACAAACTCGGGAACTCTGGTAATATACAAGAAGAAATTCCTCATCAAGCTAGGTTCTCAAATTCTGCACCCTGAAGAAGGGGAGTGCTGCGCGAATCAGTGCTTAGTGAATGTTGTGTTGGCTTCATAGCTGGATCTTCATATGCAGTAGCCAATTTATTGTAGAATTCACCTATCGTGGGATCATTCTGGTCCTCTCTATCCTTCTTTTTCAAGCACTGCAAGAATACAACATTCAGGCTCCTCCTCATAGATCATGAAATGTAAACTATAATCATTCAAATTTCGGTCAATGGTTTTAGCCAGTTTAACTGGAAAGATGACAATAAATAGAAAAAGAAGAAACAGAGGTTGCATCTCAAGCTTGATGAAGGTAACATAGGACACTGAAGCTCCAGCAATGGATTAAAGATTGCAATATATAAAGACTCCACCAACCATTTCTGAGGTAATAAGATATTCCGACCCAGATGATCAGCAAATAATATCTTCACTATGAGCCCAATGATCATCTTCCTGAGTAAAGAGCTATTCTCTCTAGATAATTTTTGCTAATATCCTCCAAAAGAATTGTTGATAATCAACTATACTAAAATCCAAAAATGACTGATATACTCATATCATCAAGCTTGTTGGACCCTTGGACAATATCCAGAGCGAACATAACCAATTTGTGGTTTTAAACCCTCCTTCAGCTGCTGTATTGCTAAAGATCTTTCTTAGCATCACGCTATTCATTAGCAAAAAGTTCCTAGAGTCTCTCTCAAATTCAAACATATTTGTTCTACAGCTGTTAATAATTCGTACATATACATTGTCAGTCCATTTATCTATATAAAAAAACATATATATATACATTGTCAATCCATTTCCCAACAGCCTAAACTTCTAGAACAGACGGTTTTGTAACAACTCATTAAAGCATGGGTCAAAGGTTTGAATTACATGCCTTTGTATAATTATCATTCTGTCGCATTTATCTCCCAAATTCACATGTAAGCCCACTTCACAAGCGACAGAGACTGTTAAGGCATACGCTTTACAAACATACTAGGTATATTTAGTAATAGATTAAACTTTTGGCACAAACAGTTTATTAACAGTAATTACTCATCAACTCTGGAGAAGAGATGGGTTAGAGCATCTTACGCAGCAAAAACCAAAGAGAATCAACCAACATGTCTGCAGTATACATGAAAAAGTTATATGTGAAACTTGGTTTATAAGCATAATAAGTAACGTGTGGGAGATCACAAATATTTAGGATAGTCAGGTAGATGCATCCAACGTACTATTTGGGAAAGCAGTAAACGCAGCAAGAGAACCTATGTTAGTTTGACAATGTTGTACCAGGAGATCACAAGAGCAGCATTGCCATAACACTACTTGACATGCTCTCGAACAATGTGGTAAGCTAATGGTCGTCTGGCATTCTACTGATATAATGCTCAATAATACAAGAGCATGATTCATGAAGAAAAAGATATGATTCCATACTAAAACAGAACATGGCTGCCATGAAAATCTAGTTCAGGAGAACATCAGTAAGCAGACTTCATGCTCTAAGTGGCAAGTCAAGAATCAACTCTAACTTGAAAACATAGCAAATAAAGTTAGAAGACAACACATACAAATTCATGCAGTTTTTTTTACGTACCTCAGCCGGATAAGCTTTAAATAGAGGCAGGAACCGTTTCTGGCAATACTGATTGAACAGAAGGGTGAGCACTGGGAGAGGAACCATTAAACCTGATGCTAGGGGAAGATTCTTAAGCCCAAAGATACCAATAGCAACAATATGCATCAAGACCAAGGCAAAAATTGTTGAATTGTGTACTATGGGCCAAAACCTTCCGCTGGTCTCATACTTAGTGACATAAACATTCAGTAACTGTAAATGGAGAGAGGAACAAATGGTCAATCTCAACAAAATTTAGGTACAGCCATTCCCCAGGTCAGGTTCATGGTTTTCCTTTAGAGAAGAAATCAAATTTTCAGCACACAATATACATATAGTACTTCAAAGACTGTGTGCTCAACAACAATATCATATGCTGAGTAGCATCCTATGAATCAGAAAAAATAATGTAACAATCTCTAACAATACTTATCTTCAGAGGGTTTAAACAGAGCATTGTCATTTATCAATGAAGTGCTCATTTCAGAGCTGCATGAAACATGAAGACAAGGCGCTTCACATCAACGTCATTTTTCATCCGTCTACTTTGGTGGATATTGCAAGGGCGGTCCACCTTTAAGTTTTAGGAATGTACATAGTTAAGTTTGTGTAAGACATCAGACCTAATTATGGGCCTACATAGAACAGTGGCCATCTTGTTCCTTTCTTCTTTATTTTAATTTTCTTTCTACATTTGTTTATGAATTATCACCCAGTAAGATACAGCTTGGTTATTGCTAATATATGAATAACAACCTGAACTCAGAAAAGAAAAGCAACTCCCAGCACAAGGAAAATCTTAATATTCATCAGGACAGTGATATAATAGAGTATTCAATATAAGGAACACAAAATTCAAAGTATATTGATATATTGTCATGCCTTTAAACCGCTGAATACATATTGAATTCCCAGTGTTTTTCCAGAGCAAAATAAAGCACATGGTCCCCTTCATTTTAACTAACAAACACAAATATTAAACCAGAGAAATAAGATAATAGGCATCCTAACCTGGTTACGGAAGACAATGTATCCCATGCAATAATAAATCAGGAGGAATGGCAGAATCAGTGGAGCAAGGAAAAAGTATGTTGTACCGAGAACCCCGAAGAAGATAATCTTGGGTATCTCACTGTGGTAAGGAATCTGTGGAGGCTTAAATTCCTCATCATCTTCTCTAGCAAAGATCTTTGCCAAAAAATGAAAGATGAGTGGAAACAGCCTGAAAAGCTCTGACGATAGTAGACTGGTCCATCCAGATGTTACAACATACGCAATGAAGAATGATGCCTACATGAGCAAAGCTGCATTATATTCTCAAATTTACCTGAATACATATAAACTCTATACATTTGTTAGAGGGGAGTGTTAGAATAATTAAATATTAAATCATGCCTTCATCTAACAGCTTAAGCTTTTTAGAATAGTTGGAAGTGGCCCCACAAAATCTAACATAGAATCAGAGCTATGAGATCCTGAGTTTGAATCTTCTAGGCCCCTATTTACCTTCCCAATTAAATATGTCCACGCTTAGTACTAGGCAAAAGACCAAACTAAGTGTGAGGGGGAGTGTTAGAGTAATTAAATATTAAATCACGCATTTATCTAACAATTTAAGTTTTTAGAACAATCAACTATGGACCCACAAAATCTAACAACATTAAACTTCGACCATTCAATCATCATATGACAAAGCAAGTCCACTCATTCAAACGGCCACCCAACAACAGTGGCAGAATACTTTCCACTTCCGTCGGAAGATTCAAGCCACAATTTTGACAAAGTACACATTAGTCCACAAATAAAGGCATTGTAGAATCTACACATACTTCATCCACTCTCTTGGCAGTGTTTCAAGCTGTTGATAGTTCTTATCCTCCATTTGCTTGATCCCATATCTAGAACATTTAAGTATTACGACACACTTTTATCTTTAACCTTTTTAGAAAAGTTGACAATAGACTGGCAACTTCTACATGGGATTAGCACAGTGGTCCCCTGTTTCCATGACCATTTTTACAGCTCCATTTATATTCAGCAATCAGACTCCACTTTTATGCCAAATCCTTGCATATGCATGAGACGGGTGTTAAATTTGTCTTAGCTCCTCTTTTCCCTACTTTTTCAAAGTGAGGTGTTAGAACAATTGGAGTAGAAACCAACCTCCCTAATGGATCCAAAATGAGAAAGATAACCTACATTGGCATCATGTAATTGACGTTGTATCGTTTTGGGTCCACACTGCTAATGTTACCATATGTCAACTTCATGATGGACACAAACCGACAAAATGCAGCATGCCCTTCAAGAATTGAACAAAGTACAATGACTCTCTTTTTGAAGGTTAAGAGCTACTTTTGGATTTAGTAGTGACCTCACAGGAGAAGAGAGTGGAATGTTTACTTTATGGAAAGCTTTAAGACCACTCACTATACTCCTTGTTGATTCATAGAGAAAGGGCTATGAAAAAAGAGTAACTATCAACAATGGATAATCCAAATAGAGACTTTTCGGATTCAGTAAGATGGCCATTTTGTCCTAGGTTGATGCACTGGTAGAGAGATGGCTATGAAAAAAGAGTAACTATCAACGGATAATCCAAATAGAATCAGTGCAAAGCGACTCTTTGAAGAAAGAATAAGGATTCACGATAGGGATATTTTAATACCTGTCCAGGAACAGCCTCAGCAAGTACCGTAGGAATATTCTTGGGATCAAGGAGAACACTAAGTCGGTAGAGAGCTGAGCCTGATAGTACATTTGCAAAAAAAACGTTCCAGATTGTAAACCACAGCACCTTGATACATGCACTCATTTGTATTTGGCTAGAGGCTATATATCCTTGCATTGAAGAAAGTACCACCATAACAGGGGGTATAAGAGAGAGGAACAGCTGAAGAATCAGACTGGGAAGATATCCTGTTATCACGTCACTAATGACTGTTCTGCATCCCAAAAGTAAGTACAATTCAGCTCGTGCCATGTACAAAATTCAATAATTGAACAAGAAGAATGTAAAATTGTCTAACAAGAGCGTAAAATTGTCTAACTCAACAAACAGTGCACGACTCTCATGGGTGTGCCAATTATAAAACACCAAATCGAAAGCTGACAATCTTTTGAAGAACGTGTATGGCAAAGATAAGCAAAGCTGTTATCCAATGTTCTGCTCAACTAACAAAAAACAGTCGTATGACCAAGATACTTGGGCAGTGGATATTCTGGTATTCTAAAGGTGGTTTCCTTTATCCCTAGAACAGATCTCGACGTTGAAATATGCTAAATGTGACCATGGACATGAAACAATGTGAGTCACTTTATTACTTAGTCTATCATCTAGCTTTGAGTTGAGACAAAATGCCTTCTTGGACCTTGAATTGTAGTCTGGTCAACCATTCTTGCATGTGGAGGAAAAGGATGAACTCCAGATACAGTGTCACAGAACTTACCAAGTTGCTACTCTGAGTACTAATCTTTTTTATAATGATTTATGTAATGTGTGTTCACATCAGATCCTAAATTGGCATCAAAGAACCTGTATTTCCACTTACAATTCTAACAATCCTTCAAGAAAAGGGAAATAGGTCTCCAGTTGATCCAGATTAGTAAGACCCTGCACTACTACAACTGGAATGAGAAATAAAATAGTTATGGCAATACAGGCAGCCACGGCAGCCAGGTTGCAGATCCATCTTCTTAAGAATGATGTAGAAAAGAAAGCCCATTGAATATCCTGAGGTTCAGGAGCTTGCTCAGTGACCCACTCGGTAGGGTTAATCCTCTGTTGGATGTGCAGAGTTGTGGCAGCAACAAAGCGTGACTTGAACGAGACAAAGGCAGCTCGAACTTCCTAACAAATTCACAGCCATAATGCGATTAAGTATCAAGCTTAATAATCAAGCATTATGATATAAGTCCAACTCCAATATCTGCATCAAAGGCAATTATCTTGCTTAATAATCAAGCATTATTAAGTATTATAATATAAGTCCAACTCCAGGATCAGGTGTGGATAAAATTCAGGCACTAGAAACAACCCCACTAACATCAAGGATCAGGTGTGAGTGAAACCTTGCCAACAATGAAATTGTTTGCACATGATAGCGCAAGGGCATCAAACCCATGTTGTGTACTTAAACCACACAAAGAGATCTGCTCTCTAAGCCACTATGCCAACAACAAGAGTAAACCATTTGGAAGACTCTCTATTGCATGCAAAAAGTCATTTTCATGCACTTGTCCTGCCTTACAAGATTTCAGCTGGGGCATTGGTTTCCTAATCAAAATACAGAAACACATATGTTCATATGGCAGATGATGGGTCTGTCTGACCAAGTCAGAAAGGGGAACCAACCCAAAAAAAGAAAACCCCCAGGATATGAGTGTTCATGTGTGCGTGCTTTGCTTGTTGTGCATTTGAACATAAACATGGGCATGAGATGCACATGTTAGCACATATCTGAAGGAGTTTCATTTTTGATGATCTTTACAAATACATTCCACTATCAAGCTTTTCTTTCTTTAAAATCCAAGCACAGAAAATAAAACTTTACCAAAGTAGCAGTTTTTTAGACGATGCCTAATAACACCTACCTGTCCTGCTAACAAAGACTGCTGTATCCTCACCCGCTCTTCTAGATCTACCAACTTCTTCTCGTAATGGTCTGCGAGATCAACTTGTCGTCCAAAAAGTCCTAAGGGACCCTCACGTTTAAACCTTCTTCGAGCATCCTTATTCGATTTTAAGTGAGCCAGCTTCCTGTTCAGCTTCTCTGCATCACTCTAAGAAAAGGAATGTGATGTATGTGAAGATCTGATAGGGTTTGGAAGCAGCTAAGCAACCATGCAGGATAGTTACTTCTCTGATGCTCAAGATAAAAACGTTCAGGGCATCATCATGTTCAACACCAGAAAAGAAGGATTTCTCAACTTGCAAGGACTCTTCAAATCAGTTAACATCAAAACCAGATAAACTTTACATAAAACTGATACGAACTAAGACAACACTATGCATATTAAAGATCACTCATGGACCATAAAAGAAAGGGGCTAAAATGCGGACTGATTCCATTGTTTGAGCAAGATCCAGAGAGTTAAAAACAGTTCTCTCCTAGTTTAGGTGACTTCATCGTTCTTGTTTCAGTCATCTCTTCTCTTCTTTTGTCTCCAGAGACCTCGTTCTTTGCTGTACCCCCCCCCCAAAAAAAAAAAAAAAAAAAAAAAATCTAGTTCCGCCTTTGTACATGGACATTTAAGTTGAGTTTAGTGAATAATGCAACTTCTAAAAAACTAGCTGAATTTTAGTGTTCTTCCATGATGGTTCATTACACACCTAGAACCATGAAATTCTGCCAGAAACCCATGGCACACATTTCTAGGATTCATCTCATCTAAGCATTAGAATGACCAGCAACAGTATCCACATTGCATGTGATGAACGTGACCCAAGATTTCTTCATAACAAGAATGCTTACTCTGAGACTTTGAAGTTTGCTGGTTCGACGAACAACAGAATGGGAAAGATAGGTAGAAGGATAGCACTCTGTGAAAAAGCTCTCTACATCTTCACCGACGGTGTGTCCCGATGAAGTGGAGATACCACGGACAAGTACAGTAAAGTCATGAGGCAAAGGTTTGCATGAATAGAAGCAACTAATTATCTTGTCAGAAATATAGCTATACTCCTGCAGAACATCAAACAACCTAGTTAATCATCAAAAGCTGATGTTGATTTTAACTGAAAAGCTTGGACAAACTAACTCACAGACAGAGACTGCTTACGTAATATAAAAGGTAGCAGACCATTCCGGAAAAAATATATGCAGCAGAAAAGTGGACCCACAACCTTGAAAAAAAATATCATAATCAGGGTTCAATGATAGTCTTCCAGTTTGCTCATTAAAACTGGAAAAAGATTTACCAACCCCAGAACTCGGCAGTTACTTCACTCTCCACTTTCCAGATTGTTATAAAGTTAAACAAACAAATGGACGGAAACATTAATGAAAGAAATTCAGAGTAGGCTGCATTCAAAATATCACAGAAATAAGAGTCCAATAAGGAACTAAGATTTCTAATTAGATAACATGAAATAGAACCTTCCATCTATTACTAATTCTTACGAATAGGAAAAGTATTCCTCTGAATATTAAACCCTGGTATTTAACTCCAATATGGACACATGCATAGCTGTAGTTTCATGCCATTTATTTGACCATTTATGTCATTGCACAAGTTCAGCCGGTAAGATCCAAGGGTACCCACTTCCACGAGACCAAAAAAATTACCAGTTAGAACCATCATTGACATTCGAAATGCTGAAAGTGTCAAGAGACGTGTTTGCCAGGTCAGAATCATCACTTAGCTGAGTACCCAGATAATTGATAGGAAGGAGAATGCCAATCCCAACAATCACAGCAAAGCTAAATACTCTCAAACTGCACAAAACAAACCAGCTCAGTCAACCAAAAATTTTCTGTGAAGGTGAATGCCAGAAGGGAAATGATGCAGCAAGAGTGAATCTGAAGATAAATGTATTAAGGCTACTTGCATAAAAGCAAAATAAAGGTGGAACAACCACATTTAGCACACAGATAGATAAACAATGTGATTGTTGCAACCTGTCATGTGCAAGGCCCAAAATACTCAACATTTCAATTAGAGATGATCATTGCTCATTCAATATAATGTTTAAGCAATTACTTATGTCCCCATGTGCATTTCAAAGAAGAAATTTAGCATGTAAAATATCCCTTAACCTCATGCTTTGAACAGGGGACAATACATGTTTCCCTTCTATTCTCATGTACCACAGCAATACATACTTCAGCTGGCTAAAGACACATGGTATTCACCCAAATGAATTTTTATAGGTAAAGCATTATCTACCAGAGGACCACTGGGGGGCAAGACCACGAATAGAAAGAACTCAAGCACCAAAAAGAGCTCAGTTCCAAGAAAAAACATCTAAAATGTCAATAAGTGCATTGACTCACGCAGAAAATTTTCCAATGTACCACAATGTAACATGTTGAGGCTCAAAAAATTCAAAAGAATCCTCTCCTTGGAAGGCTCTCTTGTCACTCTCCTCATTGAATGGGATAACAAGAGAGCCCAGGACTGATATCCATACTGACAAGCTCCTCTTCATCAAGAAATCATGTCCTTACCCACAAAACACTCCTAAATCTGCTGAAGACTGAATATATTAAATCAATGTCAACTTGTCTTGACAAACCGCCCTAAAATATCACCAAAGACATCGACATTTTCTTCATATTCTGCATTTTACAGAGCATTTCTTCAACTAAACTTCTCTACCTTGATCCTCCAGGTTACTACAACCTGATATACAGGGGCATAATCGATGCGCGAAAAGGAGACTGGAGATGCAGTTCCATATCCGAGGATCTTAATCAATCCAAAGAATGGAAAGAGGTCCTCAAATGGAATCACTTCATCAAAATCACAATCCCTTTTGAACTCACAATTGAATATGTATGATTTTGTAATTAACAAGACTCATGCCTTTTATGCATTAGTGAGAGAATGAGGGTGCTGCCTAGTGATGTGTGTTGCAGATGGATGAGAGAGAGAGAGAGAGAGAGAGAGAGAGAGAGAGAGAGAGAGATTTGTTCACTCCAGATATCATCATATGGTCCGTTTACTTAAGCTACAGTAGTATAAGCATTATAAAGTGGCATAAAGCTTTAAAAAGAATGGACTTGTACATCATAGGCAAAGCCATGGAGGCAGGAGGACAAAGTGCTTGTGGCAGTAATTGTGTCGTACCAAAATCACTTATTGCAGATGCCTGAAGACACATTTGTTCAAGCGGAAGCAATGCCAAGAGTTCTAGCATTGATCAGAGGATGCTATCAGTTTCGGGAGTTTGGAAAATGTGCAGCTGGAAAAGCTGGGGCTCTGAAGGAGGTAAAATTATAGGTACATTGGACTCTATTAACAGGGGTCAAGACACATTCCTAATCCACAAAAGCAAGACCATGCATATTTAGGGCGGTGCAAAAAAGTAGACAGATATACAAGTCCTACAAGTTGCAGTTCATCACTGATTATATCCTACTAAAATACACATAGCCAACAAATCAGGAGGTCAAAGTATTTCATGACTGATAAAATTTGAAATTTCAAAAACAATCCATACAGCTTATATTAATAATGACTCAGAAGAGAATGTAGAATATTCAATAACCTGAAAATAAAGATACGCATAAAAACGACAGCATCCAGGCCCAAGAGTGACAATAGTTCTCCTTCGGTAGGCTGCCATGCTTGTCTCAACCACCCAGGGGAAGGAAGTAGGCTCTCGAGATTGAACTGCCTCCGTTCAATCTTACGTTCAGCAATTAAGCGAGGTGCATAGACAGTGATGTTACCAGGCTGCTTCCTCAAAATGGAATATAAAGTGAAATACAGAAGACAGAGCCCAAGATTGATCCCGACAGAAGTTAAAAGAGCAGAGAGTAACATCACTTTGAGGAGATCGACAAATCAGCTGATCAAAACTCAAACCCACAGTTACCCGAAATTCTGCACAAAACATGGAGTTAAATAGACTTAGCTATATCGCAATCTCAAAGCAACCGACAGCAGAATACATGCAGACCCTGTTAACCAAATACCCTCTCGACCTTAATGCATAATTAAGAACCAGAGGAATCATTGGGACGGAAGAATCCTCACCACGAACAAAACACACCACGCATCAATGACAATAAGTACCACATTTACACCGCGCTACATGCGCTAAGTAAATGACGTAACGAAGTGGTTGCAGGGCTAGAAGGCCTGGACAAGGAGCGGCTTCTTGTAGGTTTCTAGGATGGTGAAGGGGGCAGGAATGAACCGAACTGAGGGAGAGCGATGCTTGACATATATACGTGAAAACTGGAATTAAGTCACAGACACACCTTTTAACATTATGGCAAGCTTTGTTTTAGAAATCCAAAATTAACGCTAGAGCACTACTAGGATGGATGACCTCTTCAGTTTGGGATTGGTCAGAGCGGACAATATCTCGAGTGAGTTAATCCAGGAAAGTGCTTGGTTAGAATATCACGAGATTGAGCTGATTTTCTCGTGATTTTTTTACCCGCCAGAACATCTCGATCCGGTCACAACGAGTCGAGGCAAACCACAAACTAGCAACCACTGCCGACAGCCTCTACTCAAGTCATGTTCACAGTCGGGGCGACTCTCTGCCTACTCGCTTTGGGAAAAATCGCGAATGATACAGGGGAACCAGAGCAAAGGCGACGAATCGTCACGCCTCGAAAATCTTAAGAGTAGCGAACTCAGCAATCAGAAGCCGATCAAAGAAACCTCAACCGATGCACAACCAACAACACCAAATGAAACCAAAAAAGAAAAAAAAAAAAAAAACAGGTAAAGCGCTCACGAGCTCGTGCCGGTACCACCGCGGCGCGACGGAGGGGCCGCGGAGACGTCGGCAGCTCGGAGACGCGGAGGCGGCGCCGGAATCGGAGCTCGTGCGTACCTGGTTAAGACCGAGAGAGAGAAGCGAGCTGAGCTTTGGCGTCGCGTGAAAATGGAAGCTTCCACCAGCACAACCTGTCAACCACCTTGTCTCTGCTCGTCTCCTTCTTCAATCTCGCCTTTCGCTTTTACTCCTCGGGACTGTAACGACCTCCCCGTACAGCTCACGCGTTTTTTCCGACGAGCGTATCGATTCCTTCCCCCTCGCACGTGCAAATGATAAAGAAATGGATGGAGGGCCAAGATATTTGTAATTTCCTTTTTCTTTTTCTGGTATGAAGTGGCATTTAAAATTGCCGTGAAAGGTCAATTCAATGTCCACGTCTCACTCTAACGGTAATGAGAAAACATTTTAAAATATATATATGTATTCATATATAAATGTTTCTCTCCAAATCCAAAAACTGGAAAGGAATTTGGAAGGAAGAAACGAAGAGCGGAGTGTCGGTAGAGGTTGTTCTCGCACGGTGAAACCGTCGCCGGCGTGGGCCCCTCAAAATCTAATGTCAAGAGATGGAGATGTGTAATGCCAAATTTTCATTCATCCCCTCACGCGTACAATTAAATAAGGAAGATTGAGATTGAGAGTATTTTTTATTTTATTTTTTGCGTAAAATGAATGGTTTGAGAAATATCTTCGTAAAAATAATAACTCATATTATTTGAAACAATCAATTAATAAAAAATATTTTAATTATTGACAGTGATTAATGTCTAAATATTTTTAATATTTTCATTCGTTCATTCATTATTTCTTAGTGATACAAATGATTAATTTCATAAAATATTTTTCTTAATTATTTATTTTCCATGAAAACAAACAATCAATTATTTTTAATACCATTTATAAAGGGGACATGACATAAATGGTCATTGGATTATAATTTAATGTTCAATATGATTCATAAACCTTTAATTTGTTCAATGTAATTCATGAATTTAACCTATTAAGCAATATAGTCTTTGAATTTTAAATTTATTCGATATGATCCTAAACTTTTGATACATGTTCAAACTAATCAATTAATTATATATTCAAGGTTATCCTTAAGTTTAATGGAAGGATAACATTCTTTTTTCATACAGTTTAAGGGCTAGTTTAAACATTTATTAAAAATTCAAAGATTGTATTGAATAAATTAAAAGTTCAAGAATGACATTATGTATTATGTTAAAATGTATGGATTATATTGAACAAATTAAAAGTTTAAGAATTACATTTTAATAACCATTTGTCGTTACTCAAATAACGAATATGTTCGAAAATTGCACTGTTTTATAGTATATTCGCCGCTTTCTTTCAGGATTAAGGGGCAAATCTACTGCAACCTAGCGGCTGACACGTGGACGAAATCAGAAGGCAACCCGCCATTACATGCTCCCGTAGATCGGCTACACGTGTGCATTTGCCCCCTGGCAGGGGTCACGCACAGCCGCGTCTCTTTATCATCCCTCCACTCTGTCATCATCACCCTCACCACCCCCACTACCGCCTCGGTCGTGTACACGCCAACGAAGCAAAACTCCACCGAGCACACCATCGTTTTGGGCCGTCATCGTTTGTCCCTCTCGCGGCTTCTGCTTCGCGGGGAAACGACGCGCCGCACCGTGCTCCGGCGAAACCTCCTCCGGTGGCCCTGCTCCGTCGCCGATCACGCAAAGGTCTCGAAATCGCTCTCGATCTAGTGCGCGCGCAGTTGATCTCGCGCCGCCGCGGTGTGTTGGTTTATCTTTGTTGCCTTGAGATTCGGTCGGCGGTGAGGGTCGATTGCTCTCTTCTCCGGCCGGCGTCGCTGATTTCGGAGCTCGTTCCCGTGTTCCGGTTGCCTTTTTCTTTATTTTTTTTGGCGCAGGGAAGATGAGCCAGGTGTTCGAAGGATACGAGCGCCAGTACTGCGAGCTGTCGGCGAATCTGTCGAGGAAGTGCACCTCGGCGTCGGCCGCCGATGGAGGTAATTCTCCGTTTCTTTTACGCGAGGAGGAACGGGCGGCGACTGGTTTTGGGTTTGATTAGTCGATGCTGCGTTTAGATGACGACGAGTGCGATCGCTCGATCGAGTTCTTAGCGATGATCGAATGCGGGGGTTTTTTGGGGATACTAATAGGAAACGGATTGAATGTGGTGAAAAGCGTTCCGAATAGGATTGCTGATAGCTGAAAAGTTAAGCCTGCATCTGTTGAGAAGGACTGATCGGGAAGCTGATCCTTTTATTTCGAATGCATTCTGAATCTGCAGAGCTGAAGAAGCAGAGGATTTCCGAAATAAAAGTTGGAATCGATGAAGCGGAATCTTTGGTATTTGATTATTGTTTTTGTTGCTTTTCTGAGGAACCGCTTTTCGTGGCCTTTGTGTATATCGTGTGCTGAGTATTATCCGCTGTCTAATTTAATTAGATTCGGAAAATGGACATGGAGGCGAGAAGCTTGCAGCCCAATGTCAAAGCAGTGCTCCTCGCTAAGTTGAGGGAATATAAATCCGATCTGAACAACCTGAAAAGTGAAGTTAAGAGACTTTCATTGGGTAATGTGGCTGCTCGAGATGAGCTGCTGGAATCAGGAATGGCTGACACTCTGACGGTAAAGCAGTAATCTTTTAGCTTTTTTCGGGTTTATAAACACTCTTGTGGTTGCATATTGATTACTTGGTTGATTTTCCTTGAGATGTTTTTTTTTCTTTCGTAACCCTTTAGTTATTCTTGCATACTTCTGCTGTTTCTGCGCCGATATCAATTGGATTAAGTCTGTGCAGAATTAGCTGTCTTAGTGGCGAGTATTTCTTCTTTTATGTGTTAAGTAGCTTCCTCTTGAGCTTTGAAGCATGTACTATGTAGATAAACTAATCAGCTCTTGTAGTTATCGTCACTTCTTTTTGCTTGTTCTGATCATGGGTAGGCATTATTTCCAGCTTTTTAGTCTGTCGAACAATCTTTGACTTTTGACAGCTGTACTATTCAAACAGGCATCAGCAGATCAAAGAGCAAGACTGATGACATCTACAGGAACATTAAATCATTCTGGTGAACGAATTAAGGAAAGTAGAAGGACCATGCTCGAGACGGAGGAGCTTGGTGTTTCAATTCTTCAAGACTTGCATCAACAGAGACAGTCTCTCTTACACGCCAACAACACGGTAACTTGCTGATTGCACTTTAATTGGGTTTCTATCACGAGTCATTTGCTTTTGGGCCTTCCTATTTTAGACTGTTATCTGTGGTGCCATGTCATCATTGATGGTGCCGCAATAGGCCAAAGCACAATCACGCTACGTCATGTTCTGTCTTTTTATTACCTAAATTTCTAGCTTTTGTCTAAAGATTCAGCTGATGTTGCTTCTCTTGCCATCACCAAGTTCATAATTTCTCATCTATTAGGAGCGGAAGGTCCACAGATGAGTGCAAAAGGTGTAATACTTTCCAAGTATTTATTATGTTTTGCTTCTCGCAGCTTCACGGAGTGGATGACAACGTTGGTAAGAGCAAGAAAATTTTGACTGCCATGTCTCAGAGGATGAACAGAAACAAGTGGATTATTGGCTCAATAATTGCAGTTCTTGTCATTGCTGTCGGACTGATATTGTACTTCAAACTCAAGTAGTGAGGCACTCTAATGTTTGCTGTGGTTTTGACTTTTGGTTTGAAGTGTGGGGTGTTTGTTTTTGTTGTCTTCTTTGCCTGTTGAGCGATAACATTAAAGAAATTTATGCCGCGATCTCTTCTGTGTCCTGTTTTTGCATGAACTGCTGATACTTCTCAGTTTCCTTCTTGCACTGTTCTGATGATATATAAAAGCATGATTTGAATTAGGATCACCAGCAATCCTCGCAAATCGATTGGTCTTCCATGTTAGGTCGAACTGAACTGCTTAAGATAGAAGACGTGGTGCGAGAATCTTGAAGCAACGAATTATTTCGACTGTCGATCTTATTTTGAACCAGTTGATTTGTAGCCTAGTCGAGATGATATTTTGGTAAAGGCTTTCGGCATAAACCAGGTGTGAACAAAACTTTTTTTTTTTTTGGTAAAGTGTGAACAAAACTTTCTTCTTGCCTAAGAGGAAAAGATTCTATTCGTTTCGTGAAAAATAAATGACCGTGAAGTGTCGCACACAACGATTAATTGACAGAAAATATTTTATTATGAACGACAATCTATATTTAAGCACAGTTCAGCAATGATGAAAAGGTGTAATGCTTTTAAGTATTTATATGTTTCGTGCATTCCTTTATGACCAAAAAATAATGCGCCCTGAACGTTTATAACTTTATTGTGTCCATCCATTTGGTCGGATTTCAATCGTACGTGATGCTAGCAAGCTACAGAGTCGATGGCTGCAGTGGCTGCTCCTTCATTATAATTGCACAGTCAAATGTTTTCACGAGCCGTCAATGTGAACATTTCTAATCAAATGAAAAATGGATTTTGTAGATATAGCAAGCAACGATAATGTGATAGACTCGAGTTGTAGGTTTTCTTTTTTAGTGGTCGGAACCTGAGTTGTAATTTGCTTGGTCAGATATGATACAAAAAAGTCAATTCCAGGGTTTTAAAAAAAAAGTAAAACAGGACATGTAATAAGTCAATCCTAAATAGAAAATTTATTTTTAAAGTATAGCGTCGTGACTGAACTGGCTTCTTTTTTTTCATATACAAACAAATTTACAAAGATGGAGGGTGCTACAACACATTACAAAGTAGCTTAACTTTGTAATTTATGACATCTTCTGTTAAATCAGTTTGATACACCGGTCTTAGAATTTCGACAATTACCCAAGAAACATAGACAATAATAAAGACATTTTCTTTTGGCCGTTATTTAGTCATATGCTCCATTTATTTTGCGAAAAATAAATAATTTGAAAAATTATTTTCTTAAAAATGATTATATAAATGAAAATTTTTATCATTATACGTGAAAATATTTAGACATAAATTATTATGAATGATAAAAATAATTTTCGTTATTTAATATAATAAAAACGATTATCTTTCTATATATTTTTTAAATTATTTATTTTTTGCAAATCAAATAGTGCGGAACACACAACTTCCCTCCGAGAGTTGTAGCACAAGCGGCTAATGGAGATCGGTCCTGTCGCCCCGTGTTCACCTCTGCAAATGTTATTCTAAGTCTCATACCGGATCGAAGGGACTTCTGCAAATCATCAATCTGGTCGCTCCGCATCCCCCGACATCCTCGTCCCTCCTATGAAATGGCCACTTTTCCAAGCCGCCACTTCCCTCTCCCACCATTTTCGCGCCCTCCTGCGAGCATGCGCTCGACGGTCTTCTCTCGGCCCTGCGAAGAAGCTCCACGCCTTGGCGCTCACAACTGGGCTCGCCGCATCTCCAAGCTCTTTCCTTTGCAATACCCTTCTGCACGTGTACGCCTCCTGCGGCGAGCTCGCCTGCGCCCGCAAACTGTTCGACGGAATTCCTGACTCACACAAGGACACCGTCGATTGGACCGTGCTGATGGGCTCCCTCGCCCGTCATCGCGTGTCCTTGGAGGCGCTACGGATGTTCGTGGAGATGGGAAATGCGGGCGTGAGACCGGACGACGTGACCATGGTTTGCCTGTTCAATGCCTGCGCTCGGTTGATCAATGCGGATGTGGGGATGCAGGGACATGGGTGGTTG
This sequence comes from Eucalyptus cloeziana, assembly GCA_014182715.1. Lineage (NCBI taxonomy): Eukaryota > Viridiplantae > Streptophyta > Magnoliopsida > Myrtales > Myrtaceae > Eucalyptus > Eucalyptus cloeziana. The sequence goes on from CM024642.1 coordinate 25,383,418, forward strand.
GTGAAGATGGGGTTTGAGTCTAGTACCAAGGCATGTAATGCCCTCATGGATGTGTATGTGAAGAGCGGGCTGATGAGAGAAGCGAGGCAGGTGTTTTGGGGATGAAGGAGCGGACTGTGGTGTCTTGGACTGTGTTTTTAGATGGCTTGATTAGGTGGGAAGGCGTATTAAGTAGGAGGGGGGGTGTTTGATCAGATGCCTGAGAAAAATGAGGTTGCGAGTACTGTCATGCTCGTGGGCTATGTGGAAAGTGGATATACCCAGGAAGCTTTTAGCCTTTTACATGAAGCAATTTTTGGTTGGTGTATGGGATTAAATAGCGTCACACTTTGTTCTCTCCTATCCGCTTCGGCTCAGTCAGGAGATGTGATGATGGGGAAGTGGGTTCATGTTTATGCTTTGAAGACGATGGTAAGCATATGGATGTCATGGTGGGGACAACGCTACTTGACATGTATGCCAAATGTGGTAGGATTAATACTGCATTGAAAGTTTCGAGAACTTGCCAGTTAGGAATGCAGTCACATGGAATGCAATAATTAGTGGATTGGCAATGCACGGCCTGGGTAAAGTTGCAGTTGGTATGTTTCCTCAGATGCTCAAAGAAGCAAAGCCAGATGACCTGACCTTTACGTCTCTGTTGAACGCTTGCAGCCACTCTGGCCTCCTTGATGAGGGCCATCGCTTTTTCCACGATCTTCAATTTGTATATGGCATAAGACCTAAAGTTGAACATTATACATGCATGGTGGATCTTCTAGGTTGGGCTGGTGAGATAGAGGAAGCAGAGATGGCGATAAAGACGATGCCTGTCCCTCCGAATGAAGTGGTTCTAGGATCTCTTTTGGGTTCTTGTCATGTCCATGGCAAACTCCAGCTTGCCGAACGTATTTTGAACCAGCTGGTTCAGTTGGATCCTCAAAATACAGAATACCATGTATTGCTATCTAATATGTATGCTCTGGAAGGAAAGTTGGAGAAAGCCAACTCGCTTAGGCATATTCTTAGGAGGGGGGCCACGAGGAAGGTTCCTGGAATAAGCTTTATCCATACTGATGGCAAGTTTCATCAGTTCTCTGCTGGAGATAAGTCACATCCACGAACAAGAGAAATATATGTTATGCTGGATGAAATGATACGGAGATTGCGTTTGGCCGGTTACAGTCCGAATACTAGCTTACAACTATTAACTGGTTCCGATCATGTGTTCAATGAGGAAGAGAAGGAGCAGGCACTGTTCTCACACAGTGAGAAGTTGGCAGTGTGCTTTGGGCTTATAAGCACCAGGGCTCAAACACCTTTGTACATAATGAAAAATCAAAGAATATGTCAAGATTGTCATGCCGCTATAAAGATTGTCTCAGACATATATGAAAGGGAAATTGTTGTAAGAGACCGAAGTCGGTTTCACCACTTCAAGCATGGCTCCTGTTCTTGCTCTGACTATTGGGGAATGCTGACTGCTTCAACTGAAAACTTTCCGAGTTTGTTAGATCTTGAACCTCAGTCATAGATTCGCATTAATGACCAACTTTAATTCCGGTGGTAGGTCAACTGCAGTAATAGCGATGCTTGGTGCTTGGATTATGCTAGAGTTGGTTTCTCAAATTGCAGGAAACAAATTCCTGCTGGGCTAGAGCCTAGAGGTTCAAAAATCATTGGCCTGTCAAAGAAAGGTAGGGCTGCCATTTACATTGAAAAGCCCTGCCTCAGCCCGAAACTTCTGGTTTTGCTCCATAATTATGAATTTCAAGATCTTGTTCACGTCTCAAATTAGATAACATGCCAATACAATATAGCTTACAATTTTGAAAGTTAAGCTATTTGGCTTGTCCTAATTAGTGAAAAGTGAAGAAATTCTTGAAGATTGAGAGACTGACAGCAATGCCTACATCTGACTATTGCTACATGGAGCTTCAGGGGTGCTCTCACATGTCAGCCATATTTTGCTATATCCGTATGAAGGCAACATGTAAGTGGACTGATGAAGTTCAGTTAGCGAAAATGCAATGATCCTGGCATGTAAGAAAGATTCTTCAGGCTGTCTGTCCAGTGTGGGGCACTGCGCTCAACTTTCACTTTAGGCATGCTCACTGCCCTGCAAGTAAGCTGCCATTAACTTTGTGCTTCAGGTTCTCTACCAGCCTCATCAATACCTGATCAAAAATACGGGTCTTCATAAGGTATTGCTCAGAGATCTCTTAAATTCTTGCAGAAAGCAATTACAATTAAAAAACACTGATGGTGAACTTTACGTGGCTTTAATTTTCTCACTGATTCTGCAACACTTTGGAGGACATCTGCTGGAACCAGAGCAAGCATTGGAGGTAGGACAAAGCTCATGCTCATCTCTAGCTGACCTTTGAGTCGGTTCCTTGTTCCGTGTCTATCTGGATAAAGTGCTCCTTTTACACCGAGTGCAAAATGAGACAGCTGAAGAATGCTGTCCAGCCCTTGGAGCTCTCACCGTGTCTGTAGAAGAATGGTTCTGGAGTCATCATAAAGGTAAGGAAAAGAAATGGACCATGCAAGATTTGTTGAACTTTAGTCCTTACGACGATATCAAGTTCAAGAACTTTAGAAACATCTTGAGGAATTTGTGGCAGATAATCTCTCCCCCTTGATTTGCATCTCAATCTCATGTCTATTACAGGCTGGACGGTCAGGAATAGGAATTGTATGGGCAGCATCTGAATTCTCCACTCTCTGGATAACAATAAACTTGAGATTTTGGACAGGAGAAGAGTGTTCTGTCCGGCAAAGAAATTTGGAAAAAGAAAAAGGAATACCATTTGCAAGGTAAATAGTGATGGCATTTGAGACCTGACTAGATTTGTAAAGCAAGCAAACTCAGTTAATAGCATGATCTTACAGATATAGCTATATGCCTCTAATATATGAAGATGAAGAAGTCATGCCTCCTTTTTTGTGATTGAAAGCCACAAGAGTCAATTGGATTGATTAGCCCAATTTTCTAGCCTCCATTCAAATAAGATTCACTGGTTAGTTGCGCCCATAATTTATCGAAGTGATCATGAGCACTAACCTAGAGGTATTTACAGTGTCTATGATTCCCCACTGTTAAAAATTCAGGATGCCCTTCTCTCTCACAAATTCATTTTCTTACTTTGGTATCATTGAATGCAGCCATATAGAGTCAACCTTGTAAAACATAGATGGTAGGGGTGATCGGGTCTAGGGTGGGTAGGGTCTAAACCTGAACCCTGTACTCGACCCTATTATAACCGGTTTCCATTTTTGGATCCTATACCCGACCTTATTGGTATTGGATCCTGTATTCGACCCACCCTGTTTTTCCAATCCGGTTCTAGGGTCAACCCTGTTTCTATTAGAACCTGTTTTGCAATTTTCCGATATCTTATATGACTTCAAATTTTATATTAATAAGCGAGAAAATAACGTAATCCTCCTAATTTATATTGAAACATTAAACACCGGTAATAAATTAATACATGAACATTTGGAATAAACGAAAAATTAAAAATCCATAGGGCTAATTATAATAAATAAAATCATAAAGCAAATAATTAACATCAAACATGAGTTTAATATTAGTCTTATTCCCACAACTACTACATGAAGCTACTCATTTATTCAAGCATAACTCTTTATACAAAAGAAAAATTAGGCGAGCCAATTCATATGATATACAAGAATTTGGCAGCGACGAACACCGTCTGTCCATCAGACGGTGCGAGAGGGAGCCGGTGAGGAAGGGAAGCAAGTGAGGAAGATGAATGACAAAGGAGGAGTGCCATGTGTGTTTGAGAGAGCTAAGAGGAAAAACATCGTGTGATTGCGAGAGTAAGAATAGAAATCGGAAGGAAAAAAAATGTTTTGGACCTCTACTTACAAAATCAGTCCGAGAATCGGTTCCAAAACCGGTCCAGGAACCGGTTTCCGGGTGGGTAATCACTCGGACCCTGTTCTCGGACCGGTTTAAACCGGTTCCGAATTTTGGGAACCTGTTCCCGGACCGGTTTCAATGGGAATCGGTTCCCGACCCTATTTTCCGGGTGGGCCGGTCTAGGAACAGGGTATACCCGATCCGGTTGCACACCCCTAATAGATGGGCCTCTTCAAGATAAACCATAAAGAAGCATGAGCTTCTGGCAGCAGGTGTTGTTGAATTGTCTGCCAAGTGTGACTAGCAGCCTGAGAACAGGGGCTCCAAGCCTATATGGAGTCAGCCTACGGTAACTTATCTTTTCTGTCACTCACTGCAAGAAATTTACAACTAGTATCAAGTATGGTACTCGGATTGTATATGAGGTTTTAAGTTTTGCTGGAAAATTTTGTGATTGCATTCTGTTTGTGTGTCCTAATGAACAGCACTTTGAGAAATATAGCTGTCATGTGAATGGCAATGCCACAAATTTCCCAAACCAGACATTACGATTCTTTGACGGCCACGAGGTACAGTGCGTTCTAGAATATGCGCAACATCTTCTCCCTGGTAAAGTTCAAGAATCACCATAAACATGAAAAGTTCATAAGACTGTAGAATCATGTAGAGCGAGACTCGAGTTCAGCTCATCATGGGATAAGTACACTAATGGTGCCATAAGTTATGTACGGCGCTCACTTTGGTGCCAAAAGTTTCCGCCGGATCACTTAAGTGCCAAATCGGAGGAAAAACGATCACTTTGGTGCTACCGACGATAGATTCCGGCTCAAATGATTACGTGGCTTTTATATTTAAAAAAAAATGAGAAACCTTTTAAATGACGTTGTTTTCTGTCTTCCTTAAGAAAATGACGTCGTTTTGCCGTCCTACGTGGATAGCCTTACAAAAATGACGTCATTTTTTTTTTTTTAAATTTTATTTGGAGATTGAAATTAGGGTTTTTTTGTCCACCATTGCTCGGCCGTTGTCCCTTGGCCACTGTCGCTCAGCCGCCATCCCTCGACCTCCATCGTAGTTGCTTGCCACAACAAGACAAAAGAAAGAAAAAAAAAACGAATAGAAAATCCCGAGAGAGAGGGAGGTGTTGACGATGAGGGCGGAGGGGATGGCGGGGCCACGGCCGTCGCCTTCGTAGCAGCTGGCTTCGCCGACAACCTTCGTGGCGTTCCAGATCTTCACGGCTACCATTGGCCAGATCGCTCGTGCTTCTGGAGATTCTTCGAGCTCGCGTTTCCTCTACACCCAACGATATTCCTTGGGAAAAGGCGGTGGTGTGGCTGAGATTCGGGGATTTGAAAGGTTGATAAGGTGATTGAAAATGGGGGATAACTACTGGGGGAGGGCGGAGGCGAATGCGTGGTTTCTTTTCTGGAAAATTACTGGTGTTGCTGGTTCTGCGCTGTTGATGTTGCTGGTTCGGCGCTGTTGGTGTTGCTGGATCTGTTCGGGGAAGAAGACGACTCAAAACGGCGTCGTTTAGGGATTTAGGGTTTTGAATTTGGGGGAAAGACACAAAATAGCGTCGTTTTGGTGTTAGGATGCTAAAACGACGTCGTTTGAAGGCCTAAGTGATCCAATGGAAACTCCGGCAAGCCACATTAGCATAATAAATTAATAAAAAAAGGCCACGTTAGATTTCCGGCCGATCGGATCGGCGTTGGCACCAAAGTGAGCGTTTTTCAAATTTTTTGACACTTAAATGATCCGACGGAAACTTTTGGCATCAAAGTGAGTGCCGTACACAACTTATGGCATAATTAGTGTACTTATCCCGCTCATCATAGAGACGAGAGCTAAACACCAATAAATGTAACTTCGGCTGCGCGTCTATAAGGAAATGCAGTGTAAGAAATCAAACAGAGAGTGAAGAGGTTGTGCCCATTAGTCTTAACTCCACAAGAAGCCACATGTTCATCAATTTCTAGACAGCGATCAAACGCCCAAGAACTAACTTAGACAGCAACGGTGGAATCAACAGAAAAACAGAGTGGTAACAATACAAGAGGGAAAAACCTCGTTGAGCTGTTGGCTCCTTCGATTATCAGGGAAGATCGCTTGGAACACTCTGGGCTTGCCTTCCAGATACCGATTGAACGAAGCCTGCACGCAGTCAACGCAAAGTCACCCAAAAAGCAGTAACCCCAAAATAGCCCAACAGAGAGAGAGAGAGAGAGAGAGAGAGAGAGAGACCCCAGGAGATTCGTAAAGCGGTCGGTGGCGATCCTGGACGCGTAAGTGGAAGCCTCGTTCCCTGCCGCCATCTCCCCACGGTGGCTCGCAGCATGGCAAAAAAATTTTTGTTCCCGGAACAATTTTTAAGCTTTTGAAGGAGCTTGATAATTGTCTAAAATTTCTATTCTCAGGTTAGAAATTCGTTTGGTAACATTCTTAAATTTTTTTTCGTTTCTTTCAAATTTTTAAATATTTTTCTTATTTTTCTTTTTCCTTTTCTCTTCTTCTTCTTCCTTTTTGTGGCCGGTCTCTGGCCACGGCAATGGTTGGCACTGTGTTGGTGAGCTCGACGGAGCCTTGTCTGGGGCGACGCTAACCTGTCAATGGCTCGGCCTTGGCCTACCCTCGCCCAGCTCTCGCCCAGCCATGGCGAAGCTTGAGCCAACAAGCCTCCCTACGGCTTGGTGTCGTCAAGGGTTCATGATGCTCTAGCTAGGTCAATGACCCTCGTCTGGCTAGTCGTAGGCCATGGCTAAGGCCGACGATTGACCAAAAGGAAGAAGAAGAAAAACAAAAGTAAAGAGAAGATAAAAGAAAAGAAGAAAAAATTAGACTTGATTCTAGAAATTGTTTTTGAAAAAAAGAAGTAATTTTTTTTTCTACTTCTTGATTCAATTCCAAATTAATTCCCGAGAGAAAAAAAATGAATTTTTATTTTCTAGAATAAAAAATTTACTAAATTGTTCTAGTTGTTCTCAAAGAGTGCTGCCAAACAGGGCCTGCATGTACCCACTTCGGATGCAAATAATCCCATTGGCTATAATAGGGCCTCGGTCGTGCAAACTAGTCCATACTGCACTCCACCACCGAGACCACCGACTCGCTGCTACATGTTTTACCGTGCTAATTGTTGATGTCTCCATCGCCTTAGGACCCATCATGATCCAAGGGATTCGATGAACCCGTTGTACGCAATAATGTTTCTTCATTAAAAAGACAGTCAGCTAACGCTTATCGAACTTGGGAGGTACGGATCGTCTGAGTTTGAGGTGTCAATTAATTGTGATCGCAAATCCTTGTCCAAGAGTCTATTGAATGTATTGTACATAGTGTGCGTGCTAAATTTGGATCGGTTGATATATGGTAACCGGCACTGCCGTTGTTTTCATCTGTGTAAAATAGAGAATGAAGGGGCTTCCATCTTTCAAGAAGAATGGTTTTCTAAGGTCGCAGCGGGAGTCTGCGATCAGAAGTGCAGCCGATGGATCATTCACTGTCCTTCGTGGCAGAACCAAAAACCATGTTGTGACATATTTCATCGAAACTACCCTCACTGTTGATTGTACACTCCAAATCGCATAGGGTAATGCTGCTTTTGGTCCAACCTAGCGTCCTTAGATCGCGGTCATGTAAGAATAATTGTGGACCATGTGATATTATTAATTAAAAGTTTAATAAATATTTAAGTGGTAAAGTTATAAAATGTTGCAACTCTCGTGAAGATGAAAAGGAGCAATTGCCATGAGAAGTTACAATTTCTATGAAGAGATGTAACTCTTATGAAAATGTGCGATTGTCATAAAGATATAATGTGTTTTGATGAAATGCACCTATTAATAGCTTGTATTATGATCCTCTCTCCCCTCGAGACAACGAAAGGTTGCATCCTATTTTCCATCAAATAAAATACATTGAGATAAACGTGAGTTAATAGAGAGAAATCAAATTTCTCCATTTGTTTCTATTTCTTCAACAATAATTCTTTTCAAGATACGGATAAGGGTATGTCTTCATCTTTATTATTATAATATGTCTCGAGTTTGAGTCCGTGAACGAAACCGAACCTAAGATAAATTAAAGGAAAGTGGATATTTGGATTTCAATTTGTTGATTTATAGAGACCAAGCCATGAATTTGTAGATTACAGAAACAAAGCTATGTTGGAATCCAGTTCAAGAAGTCTGACTTTGTGTTAGAAAAGGAAATAAAATCAAGGCTATCCTAGTGGGCTTCCGAAACTCGCTCAAACAACAATGGATAAGAGAAAGAATAAAAAGAAATAAAAAAAAATGATATTATTTGATGCAGAAGTCGGCTTAGAATCTAAGTGCATATATATATATATCACGTTCTCGTGGGATGTGGTGTGGATCACAAAAGGTCTTGAAGTGCCACGTGAGTGCTTAGTGTTCCACGTTGTTGATGCAAGCAATCTTGAAACACCAAATATCGAGTGCTTGAAAGTGGGTGTTGTTGTTGTTGTTGTTGTTGTTGTTGTTTTTTTTTTTTTTTTTTTTTTTTTTTTTTTTTCGTGCATTTACATTTGAGAAGAATTAGTGTTTGAAGTCGATTAAATCTTGAATAAGATTTGTATGTAATTCCTTCATAAGATTGAGAGATTATTTCTTGAGGAATTACGGGGCTAAACACTGTTAAGTATATAGGAACAAAGTCTCACTTAGCCACTATAAATTTAGCAGATAACACTGATGGTGGAAGAGAAAGAACTATGAAGAGAAAGAGTTATATGGAGCAGCAAAGTGAAGCAAAGAACACGTGGGAAAAACAAAAATGGGAAAGTAACAATGAGCTGATGATCAACAGTGAAGAGCTCATGATGAAGGCAGACATGGATTGTTATCAATGATTAAGAAAGCCTGAAATAAAGAAGATGTGGATCGCCAAGTCATGTAGATCTCAACTGACACATGTGCTGTTATTCGGTTTAGAATGGTGAAACAAATTAAGAAACAGTTAGTGGTATTCAGTTAGAGGTTCTATTCTGATATAAGTAGTCTTCTTCTTCTTTGAGGAAGATAAGCGAAGATAGAAGTAAAAATAGTGAGAGAGAGAGAGAGAGCTAAGAGAGCAATCATCAATGGATGCTCTGCGATTTTATAGCTGATACGTGCTATGATAAAGAGAGAGAAAACAGGGGATGTAAAATAGAGGATTTGTATTCATAAGCTGTCATTGATATACATAAGCTTTGTACTACAATCATATTGAAATAGAGTGATTCGAAGTATTTCCTTTGCTGATTCCTCTGTACATTGATTCATTTCTTCATCTTCATCTTCATTTTCTCAAACACCATGTGAATTATTGGATATAATTGGGGCTTGGGAAACACCGAGAGAGTGTTTGAGTGATTCGAGTGTATAATCTCTTTGTATCGCTTGATCTATAGTGAAATTCGTTGCTGCTCTTTCCGTGGATGTAGATCTCGACGACTAAACTACGTAAATCTGGTGTCTGATTTATTTTTTTGTTTTGTCTATTTATTATTCAATCGCTCGTTTTGCGCAACATTTATTATCGTGAGTAACTCATGAAGATCTAAGATTATTTGATATTGAATATCTGCATCTATATGTGGGATTTTGTGCGTAGATTTATACGACAGCCTTACAGCGGGCGATTCGTCCTCAACCTATATCAACTGGCATCCTCATTTCCTCGTATGGATCTCCACCGCTTGAGCAACGACCGTTCTTCTTCACATCACTGGCGAAGTCAGAAGGCCCATCTTGAATTCTTCAACCGAGAGACACAAAGTTCAGCTACATCAAATACGACGTTTCCACATCTAATCCTCTAATGGCCGCTACTTATATTAGCCTTGATATCTGCAGGTACTGGAATCCTTCTATCGTATATCATGCTTTCGGAAACAATTCGAACGCAGAAGGATGTCTCAGCAGTCGCTTTGCCGATGGAGGACAAGGGACAAGGGACAAAAGTAGCTCACAGCATTTTTAACAGTCGCATGAGCAGGAATCTGCCCGCAGGCATACCGAACCCATCCAGGTTTCGGACTTGAACGAGGAAAATAAGTGAGGCTGGGCAAGCAGTTACGTTCTTGGACACCTTGGGCGCACCCAAATTCTATCAACTTTATATGTAATAATCGCAAATCCTTTCAATCTCGATGGGCCTAAGTAATGAATTATTTCGATTAACCTAACTTCAGGCATGACCCGTCACCTATGTTTCATACCTGCCCCCATAAACCCACAGCAACTAATTTGATATCCTCTCACCATGGAGCTCGACTTGAACAAGGCTCTACTCCTTTCGGATTTGTCAATTCTCGCCCTCTCCTTCCCATGTCAAGTTGTCGTGTAGGATCACCAATATTCAAATCAGCGATTTCCAATCAAGATTGATGAATGAATTATATTGATAGATCATCAAAAGTTTAAAACTAAATTGACCAAAGTATAATATTTAGGATTGAATTAGCACAAATATAATATGCCTATGGTTTTTTGAAGTTATTTTGCCCCCATTTTTTCATCTAGTGAGGCAGTGCATTTCAGATGAATTAGTAAATCTACACGTCACATCACTTGGCAGAGGTTTCTGTCATTCTCAACTTACTTAGGACATTTATATATATGCATCTTTTTTCTATATAAAAAAAAAACATTGAAAAAATGTATTGAAAAGAAGAACCGGATATCGCTGCGTCGACGGCATCAAGTTGCGAGGCCTTTGGAGAGCAAGAACACGGACGCTCTCCTGGTGAACGGCTTGTCGGAGGCGCCTAAGCCGCCGGTCCAAAGACTGGGGACTTTATAGAGAGGAACAAGAGGAGGAGGAGGAGGAAGCAAAGGAAGCCAGAAAAATTCACAAGCTATACGCTTTAGGAGGATGTTAAAAGATCCGGTGACGCTAATAAGGCCGAAGGCACGAAGGAAATAAAAGAAAGACTGTCATCGCCCATGTTTTGCACGTGTTTTCTAAGCTAAATTGTCATTTGTCTATCATTACCTCCATGACTTGCGCGTGTTTTGCACGTGTTTTCTAAGTTAAATATAGTTGGATTATGTACAATTAATGAGTTGGATTATGATTTTTGATAGTGCTCTATACTTATATATATGCATAGTGGTTGCTCGATCTGCTTAAAAAATATGTACTACTCACTGAGCTAGCGGTTGCTCACCCCTCTATTTCCAAACATTTTCAAGTCCTTTGGTTAGCAGCTAGTAGGTCAAAGAGTGCTATCGATGGGGACCTTTGGAAGTAGACTTTGGGTATGGTTTGAGGCTGCGTCCTTCGGGTGGAAGAACGGCCGAGTTACCCCATCCTTGTAAGATTTAGGGTGTGATAAAGGCAGCACGTGACACCACTTGTTCCTGCTGTCAAGAAAGTGGGAGTAGCGACTATCTTGAGATTTTGATGAAGTTACCAATGACAAATTGAAAATAACTTCCAATCACCCTCATGCCTTGGCAACATCTATGTACATATATTAACGTTAATAATGTGTCTCCGGGGCAACTTTGTCTTAGCTTTAGTCTTTTGTCCAAAGAAGCAAAAGCAAGACAAGTCTCTCTGGGGAAATAAGTGGCATTGGAGAGATAATCCTCCCACAGCCAAGGCCCAAAGTTCATCCCATTTACGCAGACATAACCACGCTCATTAGACGGCTTCAATTCGAGAGCATGACGATGTCTTTCTCTTATTAGTGATGGAGGAAAATATGGTGCTTCGAGCTATAACTTTACTGGAGGATGTATAATGGATGGATTGTTCTTCAAAATTCATATCTAATCCTTGGTGTTCGCGAAAGACTGGCCAAGCTTGGATCTTTCTTCAAAATTCAAGCCATTGTACATTATTATATGCGTGTTATTATTTCCTGAACTGACAGCTTAATATGACTATACTAATCAAACTTCGAGGCTAATTCTCAGCATTACAATAGCATAATGGGATCTCCTCCTCCTCTTATTCCTCCCTGTAAAGTCCCCATCTTTGGACGGGTAGTGTAGGCGCCTCCAACAAGCCGTTCACCTCGAGAGCGTCAGCATAAGGCCTCACCACTTGACGCCGTTGACGCAGCGGCCTTCGCCAAGCTTGCTGCCGAGGGCTCCCTCGCCGACCATCTCCAGGCCTTCTGTGCCGTCGCCCACCTACTTTGCTACCTGGACCTCACCCCAAGCCTTGAGAAGCACCCGACCAACTCCAAGAAACACCCCGACGGCGAGTACGTCCCCATCAGTGGCATAGCCATGAATAGAAGTGGAGCTGAGAACCTTCTTCAGAGAATTGAGGCCGGGATAAAAAGCCCAAGGGGTCCTTTTTGCCCGGTAAGATGTCGTCTAGATTACCCTTTTTCAACTGGGAAGATCCAATGGTAGATCAGACCCGGCCACACCCTAGGCCCAGCAACGGCCAGTAGTCTTGCTGTCGCCAATGCATTATGTGGCAGATGGCCACGTCGTGGTTGACCTCAACCTTGGTCTTGGCATAGAGTAGATCCGCCTCGTAGACTCGGACCTTGGGGATCGATTGGCAATTGTACAGGTATGGGAAGAGGAGCTCGTGGCGTGACACAGCCTTGGTCACCCTCCCGCCGTTGATCCCCTTAACTGTCCCAACCATGACGTCGGGCCTCGACCCAGCTGCGTTGGATGTGCTCGATCCCAACACAAAGGTGGAGATCAACCACAGCGTGGCCATCTGCCACATAACGATTTGGCGCGAGTGAGACCATTGGGCATCACTGGCGCTAGGGTCGCAACTAGGTCTGGTCTGCCACTGGGTCCAGGAAACAGAACACTAGGCAACGGCACAGAAGGCCAGGAGGTGGTCGGTGAGGGTGCCCTCAGTGGCTAGTTGTGAAGGCCGCTACGTCGACGGCATCAAGTTGCGAGGCCTTTGGAGAGCAGGAACACGGACGCTCTCTGGGTGAACGGCTTGTCAGAGGCGCCTAAGCCGCCGGTCCAAAGGCTGGGGACTTTATAGGGAGGAACAAGAGGAGGAGGAGGAGAAAGCCAAAAAAATTCACAAGCTATTCGCTCTAGGAGGATGTTAAAAGATCCGGTGACGCTAATAAGGCCGAAGGCACGAAGGAAATAAAAGAAAGACCGTCATCACCCATGTTTTGCAAGTGTTTTGCACGTGTTTTCTAAGTTAAATTGTCATTTGTCTATCATTACCTCCATGACTTGCACGTGTTCTGCACGTGTTTTCTAAGTAAAATATAGTTGGATTATGTACAATTAATGAGTTGGATTATGATTTTTGATAGTGCTCTATACTTATATATATGCATAGTGGTTGCTCGATCTTCTTAGAAAGTATGTACTACTCACTGAGCTTGTGGTTACTCACCCCTCTAGGAGAGGCACGACCGGGACTCCAACTTTGCCGCCTACTCCAACAAGACTCGGGAGTCGAGCAAAACAACATCGTCCAGCACGACCGACGCAATCGCGGCAGCAACTGCCATCGGTGCGTTCCCATTCACGGCGGCTCCGGCGAACCTGCCGAATCCCCCGACCGCAGGAGGCGCTCCGGCCCCGACCGCAGAAGGCGCTCCGGCGAAACCCCTGATCGCTCCGGCGAACCCCCCGACCGCAGGAGGCGCTCCGGCGAACCCCCCGACCCCGAGGGCCGGAGCGGCCCCATGACAGCCCAAGCGGACCTCATGACAGACCACATTCCCACGATCTTTTTAGTTATTAGTTCGATGGTAGAACGCCGGCCGGATTATTAGGTAAATAAAATTCCGGTCTGGTTCTAGATATGCCTCGCATGTTATAGCGAGAGAGCCCCTCTTCTCTAAGAAAGGAGAGTTTATGACTTGCTCTGTTATGATTTAATGCCTACTCTCTCAACTTCATTTACTACTTCTTCGTATATCTTGACGAAGTCACGGAACGAGACGCAACTAGCTTCGTTTGTCGCCGTCATCGCCTTTCTAGCGTTGGTTCTGCGCATTTTCTGGATGCTTGGTTAAGTAATTATTAGTTCTTATCTTTGTCAAATTCGGTGCTGTGTTGTTGTTCGCGTTGGAAAGAAGAGAGGCCTCCACTCGCATGAGAAATGAGCTTCGTGTGAGCCGAAGAGAGGAGCTGTGTAGGGGTCTGCAAAGATGGGATTTTTGGTCTTTTGTTTCTTCATTGGGATATTGTGCATGAAAAATTTGGGGTTTGATTGCATACTCTGGTTTTGGTGACTTTAAACATATCGTGCATGAACCGGATATCGCTGCGTCGACGGCATCAAGTTGCGCGGCCTTTGGAGAGCAAGAACACGGACGCCCTCCTAGTGAACGGCTTGTCGGAGGCGCCTAAGCCGCCGGTCCAAAGACTGGGGACTTTATAGAGAGGAACAAGAGGAGGAGGAGGAGGAGGAAGTAGAGGAATTCACAAGCTATTCGCTTTAGGAGGATGTTAAAAGATCCGGTGACTACTAAGGCCGAAGGCACGAAGGAAATAAAAGAAAGACCGTCATCGCCCATGTTTTGCACGTGTTTTGCACGTGTTTTCTAAGTTAAATTGTCATTTGTCTGTCATTCCCTCCATGACTTGCACGTGTTTTGCACGTGTTTTCTAAGTTAAATATAGTTGGATTATGTACAATTAATGAGTTGGATTATGATTTTTGATAGTGCTCTATACTTATATATATGCGTAGTGGTTGCTCGATCTTCTTAGAAAGTATGTACTACTCACTGAGCTTGTGGTTACTCACCCCTCCAGGAGAGGCACGACCGGGACTCCAACTTTGCTGCCTACACCAACAAGACTCGGGAGTCGAGCAGAACAACATCGTCCAGCACATGACAATCGCGGCAGCAACGCCATCGGTGCGTTCCCCTTCGCGGCAGCAACTGCCATCGGTGCGTTCCCCTGCACGGCGGCTCCGGCGAACCTGCCGAATCCCCCGACCGCAGGAGGCGCTCCGGCGAACCCCCCGACCCCCGAGGGCCGGAGCGGCCCCATGACAGCCCAAGCGGACCTCATGACAGACCACATTCCCACGATCTTTTTTAGTTATTAGTTCTGATGGTAGAACGCCGGCCGGATTATTAGGTAAATAAAATTCCGGTCTGGTTCTAGATATGCCTCTGCATGTTATAGCAGAGAGCCCCTCTTCTCTAAGAAAGGAGAGTTTATGACTTGCTCTGTTATGATTTAATGCCTACTCTCTCAACTTCATTTACTACTTCTTCGTATATCTTGACGAAGTCACGGAACGAGACGCGGCTAGCTTCGTTTGTCGCCGTCATCGCCTTTCTAGCGTTGGTTCTGCGCATTTTCTGGATGCTTGGTTAAGTAATTATTAGTTCTTATCTTTGTCAAATTCTGGTGCTGTGTAGTTGTTCGCGTTGGAAAGAAGAGAGGCCTCCACTCGCATGAGAAATGAGCTTCGTGTGAGCCAGAAGAGAGGAGCTGTGTAGGGGTCTGCAAAGATGGGATTTTTGGTCTTTTGTTTCCTCATTGGGATATTGTGCATGAAAAATTTGGGGTTTGATTGCATACTCTGGTTTTGGTGACTTTAAACATATCGTGCATGAACCGGATATCGCTGCGTCGACGGCATCAAGTTGCAAGGCCTTTGGAGAGCAAGAACACGGACGCTCTCTGGTGAACGGCTTGTCGGAGGCGCCTAAGCCGCCGGTCCAAAGACTGGGGACTTTATAGAGAGGAACAAGAGGAGGAGGAGGAGGAAGCGGAGGAATTCACAAGCTATTCGCTTTAGGAGGATGTTAAAAGATCCGGTGACTCATGAGGCCGAAGGCACGAAGGAAATAAAAGAAAGACCGTCATCGCCCATGTTTTGCACGTGTTTTGCACGTGTTTTCTAAGTTAAATTGTCATTTCTCTGTCATTACCTCCATGACATGCACGTGTTTTGCACGTGTTTTCTAAATTAAATATAGTTGGATTATGTATAATTAATGAGTTGGATTATGATTTTTGATAGTGCTCTATACTTATATATATGCGTAGTGGTTGCTCGATCTTCTTAGAAAGTATGTACTACTCACCGAGCTTGTGGTTACTCACCCCTCCCGGGAGAGGCACGACCGGGACTCCAACTTTGCCGCCTACTCCAACAAGACTCGGGAGTCGAGCAGAACAACATCGTCCAGCACGACCGACACAATCGCGGCAGCAAGCGCCATCGGTGCGTTCCCCTTCACGGCGGCTCCGGCGAACCGCCGAATCCCCGACCGCGGAGGCGCTCGGCGAACCCCGACGGCGGGGAGGCGCTCCGGCCTCGACCGCGAAGGCGCTCCCATGAAACCCCGACCGCTCCGGCGAACCCCGACCGCGGGGAGGCGCTCCGCGAACCCCGACGCCCGAGGGCCGGAGCGGCCCCATGACAGCCCAAGCGGACCTCATGACGGACCACACTCCCGCGATCTTTTTTAGTTATTAGTTCTGATGGTAGAACGCCGGCCGGATTATTAGGTAAATAAAATTCCGGTCTGGTTCGGATATGCCTCTGCATGTTATAGCGAGAGAGCCCCTCTTCTCTAAGAAAGGAGAGTTTATGACTTGCTCTGTTATGATTTAATGCCTACTCTCTCAACTTCATTTACTACTTCTTCGTACATCTTGACGAAGTCACGGAACGAGACGCGGCTAGCTTCGTTTGTCGCCGTCATCGCCTTTCTAGCGTTGGTTCTGCGCATTTTCTGGATGCTTGGTTAAGTAATTATTAGTTCTTATCTTTGTCAAATTCTGGTGCTGTGTAGTTGTTCGCGTTGGAAAGAAGAGAGGCCTCCACTCGCATGAGAAATGAGCTTCGTGTGAGCCGAGAAGAGAGGAGCTGTGTAGGGGTCCGCAAAGATGGGATTTTTGGTCTTTTGTTTCCTCATTGGGATATTGTGCATGAAAAATTTGGGGTTTGATTGCATACTCTGGTTTTGGTGACTTTAAACATATCGTGCATGAACCGGATATCGCTGCGTCGACGGCATCAAGTTGCAAGGCCTTTGGAGAGCAAGAACACGGACGCTCTCCTGGTGAACGGCTTGTCGGAGGCGCCTAAGCCGCCGGTCCAAAGACTGGGGACTTTATAGAGAGGAACAAGAGGAGGAGGAGGAGGAAGCGGAGGAATTCACAAGCTATTCGCTTTAGGAGGATGTTAAAAGATCCGGTGACTCATGAGGCCGAAGGCACGAAGGAAATAAAAGAAAGACCGTCATCGCCCATGTTTTGCACGTGTTTTGCACGTGTTTTCTAAGTTAAATTGTCATTTCTCTGTCATTACCTCCATGACATGCACGTGTTTTGCACGTGTTTTCTAAATTAAATATAGTTGGATTATGTATAATTAATGAGTTGGATTATGATTTTTGATAGTGCTCTATACTTATATATATGCGTAGTGGTTGCTCGATCTTCTTAGAAAGTATGTACTACTCACTGAGCTTGTGGTTACTCACCCCTCCAGGAGAGGCACGACCGGGACTCCAACTTTGCCGCCTACTCCAACAAGACTCGGGAGTCGAGCAGAACAACATCGTCCAGCACGACCGACGCAATCGCGGCAGCAACTGCCATCGGTGCGTTCCCCTTCACGGCGGCTCCGGCGAACCTGCCGAATCCCCCGACCGCAGGAGGCGCTCCGGCGAACCCCCCGACGGCAGGAGGCGCTCCGGCCCCGACCGCAGAAGGCGCTCCCGCGAAACCCCTGACCGCTCCGGCGAACCCCCCCCCCGACACCCGAGGGCCGGAGCGGCCCCATGACAGCCCAAGCGGACCTCATGACGGACCACACTCCCGCGATCTTTTTTAGTTATTAGTTCTGATGGTAGAACGCCGGCCGGATTATTAGGTAAATAAAATTCCGGTCTGGTTCGGATATGCCTCGCATGTTATAGCAGAGAGCCCCTCTTCTCTAAGAAAGGAGAGTTTATGACTTGCTCTGTTATGATTTAATGCCTACTCTCTCAACTTCATTTACTACTTCTTCGTATATCTTGACGAAGTCACGGAACGAGACGCGGCTAGCTTCGTTTGTCGCCGTCATCGCCTTTCTAGCGTTGGTTCTGCGCATTTTCTGGATGCTTGGTTAAGTAATTATTAGTTCTTATCTTTGTCAAATTCTGGTGCTGTGTAGTTGTTCGCGTTGGAAAGAAGAGAGGCCTCCACTCGCATGAGAAATGAGCTTCGTGTGAGCCGAAGAGAGGAGCTGTGTAGGGGTCTGCAAAGATGGGATTTTTGGTCTTTTGTTTCCTCATTGGGATATTGTGCATGAAAAATTTGGGGTTTGATTGGATACTCTGGTTTTGGTGACTTTAAACATATCGTGCATGAACCGGATATCGCTGCGTCAATGGCATCAAGTTGCGAGGCCTTTGGAGAGCAAGAACACGGACACTCTCCTGGTGAACGGCTTATCGGAGGCGCCTAAGCCGCCGGTCCAAAGACTGGGGACTTTATAGAGAGGAACAAGAGGAGGAGGAGGAGGAGGAGGAAGCGGAGGAATTCACAAGCTATTCGCTTTAGGAGGATGTTAAAAGATCCGGTGACTCATGAGGCCGAGGGCACGAAGGAAATAAAAGAAAGACCGTCATCGCCCATGTTTTGCACGTGTTTTGCACGTGTTTTCTAAGTTAAATTGTCATTTGTCTGTCATTACCTCCATGACTTGCACGTGTTTTGCACGTGTTTTCTAAGTTAAATATAGTTGGATTATGTATAATTAATGAGTTGGATTATGATTTTTGATAGTGCTCTATACTTATATATATGCGTAGTGGTTGCTCGATCTTCTTAGAAAGTATGTACTACTCACTGAGCTTGTGGTTACTCACCCCTCCAGGAGAGGCACGACCGGGACTCCAACTTTGCCGCCTACTCCAACAAGACTCGGGAGTCGAGCAGAACAACATCGTCCAGCACGACCGACGCAATCGCGGCAGCAACTGCCATCGGTGCGTTCCCCTGCACGGCGGCTCCGGCGAACCTGCCGAATCCCCGACCGCAGGAGGCGCTCCGCGAACCCCGACCGCGGGGAGGCGCTCCGGCCCCGGACCGCGAAGGCGCTCCGGCGAAACCCCGACCGCTCCAGCGAACCCCGACCGCAGGAGGCGCTCCGGCGAACCGCCTGACCCCCGAGGGCCGGAGCGGCCCCATGATAGCCCAAGCGGACCTCATGACGGACCACACTCCCGCGATCTTTTTTAGTTATTAGTTCTGATGGTAGAACGCCGGCCGGATTATTAGGTAAATAAAATTCCGGTCAGTTGGATATGCCTCGCATGTTATAGCGAGAGAGCCCCTCTTCTCTAAGAAAGGAGAGTTTATGACTTGCTCTGTTATGATTTAATGCCTACTCTCTCAACTTCATTTACTACTTCTTCGTATATCTTGACGAAGTCATGGAACGAGACGCGGCTAGCTTCGTTTGTCGCCGTCATCGCCTTTCTAGCGTTGGTTCTGCGCATTTTCTGGATGCTTGGTTAAGTAATTATTAGTTCTTATCTTTGTCAAATTCCGGTGCTGTGTTGTTGTTCGCGTTGGAAAGAAGAGAGGCCTCCACTCGCATGAGAAATGAGCTTCGTGTGAGCCGAAGAGAGGAGCTGTGTAGGGGTCTGCAAAGATGGGATTTTTGGTCTTTTGTTTCTTCATTGGGATATTGTGCATGAAAAATTTGGGGTTTGATTGCATACTCTGGTTTTGGTGACTTTAAACATATCGTGCATGAACCGGATATCGCTGCGTCGACGGCATCAAGTTGCGAGGCCTTTGGAGAGCAAGAACACGGACGCTCTCCTGGTGAACGGCTTGTCGTAGGGGCCTAAGCCGCCGGTCCAAAGACTGGGGACTTTATAGAGAGGAACAAGAGGAGGAGGAGGAGGAAGCGGAGGAATTCACAAGCTATTCGCTTTAGGAGGATGTTAAAAGATCCGGTGACTCATAAGGCCGAAGGCACGAAGGAAATTAAAGAAAGACCGTCATCGCCCATGTTTTGCACGTGTTTTGCACGTGTTTTCTAAGTTAAATTGTCATTTGTCTGTCATTACCTCCATGACTTGCACGTGTTTTGCACGTGTTTTCTAAGTTAAATATAGTTGGATTATGTATAATTAATGAGTTGGATTATGATTTTTGATAGTGCTCTATACTTATATATATGCGTAGTGGTTGCTCGATCTTCTTAGAAAGTATGTACTACTCGAGCTTGTGGTTACTCACCCCTCCGGGAGAGGCACGACCGGGACTCCAACTTTGCCGCCTACTCCAACAAGACTCGGGAGTCGAGCAGAACAACATCGTCCAGCACGACCGACGCAATCGCGGCAGCAAGCGCCATCGGTGCGTACCCTCCACGGCGGCTCCGGCGAACCCTGCCGAATCCCCGACCGCAGGAGGCGCTCCGCGAACCCCGACCGCAGGAGGCGCTCCGGAACCCCGGGACCGCAGAAGGCGCTCCGCGAAACCCCGACCGCTCCGGCGAACCCCGCCCGGGAGGCGCTCCGGCGAACCCCGACCCCGAGGGCCGGAGCGGCCCCATGACAGCCCAAGCGGACCTCATGACGGACCACACTCCCGCGATCTTTTTTAGTTATTAGTTCTGATGGTAGAACGCCGGCCGGATTATTAGGTAAATAAAATTCCGGTCTGGTTCTGGATATGCCTCTGCATGTTATAGCAGAGAGCCCCTCTTCTCTAAGAAAGGAGAGTTTATGACTTGCTCTGTTATGATTTAATGCCTACTCTCTCAACTTCATTTACTACTTCTTCGTATATCTTGATGAAGTCAGGGAACGAGACGCGGCTAGCTTCGTTTTTTCGCCGTCATCGCCTTTCTAGCATTGGTTCTGCGCATTTTCTGGATTCTTGGTTAAGTAATTATTAGTTCTTATCTTTGTCAAATTCTAGTGCTGTGTAGTTGTTCGCGTTGGAAAGAAGAGAGGCCTCAACTCGCATGAGAAATGAGCTTCGTGTGAGCCAGAAGAGAGGAGCTGTGTAGGGGTCTGCAAAGATGGGATTTTTAGTCTTTTGTTTCTTCATTGGGATATTGTGCATGAAAAATTTGGGGTTTGATTGCATACTCTGGTTTTGGTGACTTTAAACATATCGTGCATGAACCGGATATCGCTGCGTCGACGGCATCAAGTTGCGAGGCCTTTGGAGAGCAAGAACACGGACGCTCTCCTGGTGAACGGCTTGTCGGAGGTGCCTAAGCCGCCGGTCCAAAGACTGGGGACTTTATAGAGAGGAACAAGAGGAGGAGGAGGAGGAGGAGGAGGAAGCAGAGGAATTCACAAGCTATTCGCTTTAGGAGGATGTTAAAAGATCCGGTGACTAATAAGGCCGAAGGCACGAAAGAAATAAAAGAAAGACCGTCATCGCCCATGTTTTGCACGTGTTTTGCACGTGTTTTCTAAGTTAAATTGTCATTTGTCTGTCATTACCTCCATGACTTTCACGTGTTTTGCACGTGTTTTCTAAGTTAAATATAGTTGGATTATGTATAATTAATGAGTTGGATTATGATTTTTGATAGTGCTCTATACTTATATATATGCGTAGTGGTTGCTCGATCTTCTTAGAAAGTATGTACTACTCACTGAGCTTGTGGTTACTCACCCCTCCAGGAGAGGCACGACCGGGACTCCAACTTTGCCGCCTACTCCAACAAGACTCGGGAGTCGAGCAGAACAACATCGTCCAGCACGACCGACGCAATCGCGGCAGCAACTGTCATCGGTGCGTTCTCCTTCACGGTGGCTCCGGCGAACCTGCCGAATCCCCCGACCGCTGGAGGCGCTCCAGCGAACCCCCCGACCGCAGGAGGCGCTCCGGCCCCGACCGCAGCAGGCGCTCCGGCGAACCCCTGACCCCCGAGGGCCGGAGCGGCCCCATGAATCCCCAAGCGGACCTCATGACGGACCACACTCCAGCGATCTTTTTTAGTTATTTGTTCTTATGGTAGAACGCCGGCCGGATTATTAGGTAAATAAAATTCCGGTCTGGTTCTGGATATGCCTCTGCATGTTATAGCAGAGAGTCCCTCTTCTCTAAGAAAGGAGAGTTTATGACTTGCTCTGTTATGATTTAATGCCTACTCTCTCAACTTCATTTACTACTTCTTCGTGTATCTTGACGAAGTCATGGAACGAGACGCGGCTAGCTTCGTTTGTCGCCGTCATCGCCTTTCTAGCGTTGGTTCTGCGCATTTTCTGGATGCTTGGTTAAGTAATTATTAGTTCTTATCTTTGTCAAATTCGGGTGTTGTGTAGTTGTTCGCGTTGGAAAGAAGAGAGGCCTCCACTCGCATGAGAAATGAGCTTCGTGTGAGCCAGAAGAGAGGAGCTATGTAGGGGTCTGCAAAGATGGGATTTTTGGTCTTTTGTTTCTTCATTGGGATATTGTGCATGAAGAATTTGGGGTTTGATTGCATACTCTGGTTTTGGTGACTTTAAACATATCGTGCATGAACCGGATATCGCTGCGTCGACGGCATCAAGTTGCGAGGCCTTTGGAGAGCAAGAACACGGACGCTCTCCTAGTGAACGGCTTGTCGGAGGCGCCTAGGCCGCCGGTCCAAAGACTGGGGACTTTATAGAGAGGAACAAGAGGAGGAGGAGGAGGAGGAAGCAGAGGAATTCACAAGCTATTCGCTTTAGGAGGATGTTAAAAGATCCGGTGACTCATAAGGCCGAAGGCACGAAGGAAATTAAAGAAAGACCGTCATCGCCCCACGTGTTTTGCACGTGTTTTCTAAGTTAAATTGTCATTTGTCTGTCATTACCTCCATGACTTGCACGTGTTTTGCACGTGTTTTCTAAGTTAAATATAGTTGGATTATGTACAATTAATGAGTTGGATTATGATTTTTGATAGTGCTCTATACTTATATATATGCATAGTGGTTGCTCGATCTTCTTAGAAAGTATGTACTACAAACTGAGCTTGTGGTTACTCACCCCTCCAGGAGAGGCACGACCGGGACTCCAACTTTGCCGCCTACTCCAACAAGACTCGGGAGTCGAGCAGAACAACATCGTCCAGCACGACCGACGCAATCGCGGCAGCAACTGCCATCGGTGCGTTCCCCTTCACGGCGGCTCCGGCGAACCCCCTCCCCGAATCCCCGACCCCGCAGGGCGCTCCGCGAACCCCGACACCCGAGGGCCTGAGCGGCCCCATGACAACCCAAGCGGACCTTATGACGGACCACACTCCCGCGATCTTTTTTTTGTTTTTAGTTCTGATGGTAGAACGCCGGCCGGATTATTAGGTAAATAAAATTCCGGTCTGGTTCTGGATATGCCTATGCATGTTATAGTAGAGAGCCCCTCTTCTCTAAGAAAGGAGAGTTTATGACTTGCTCTGTTATGATTTAATGCCTACTCTCTCAACTTCATTTACTACTTCTTCGTATATCTTGACGAAGTCATGGAACGAGACGCGGCTAGCTTCGTTTGTCGCCGTCATCGCCTTTCTAGCGTTGGTTCTGCGCATTTTCTGGATGCTTGGTTAAGTAATTATTAGTTCTTATCTTTGTCAAATTCCGGTGCTGTGTAGTTGTTCGCGTTGGAAAGAAGAGAGGCCTCCACTCGCATGAGAAATGAGCTTCGTGTGAGCCAGAAGAGAGGAGCTGTGTAGGGGTCTGCAAAGATGGGATTTTTGGTCTTTTGTTTCTTCATTGGGATATTGTGCATGAAAAATTTGGGGTTTGATTTCATACTCTGGTTTTGGTGACTTTAAACATATCGTGCATAAACCGGATATCGCTGCGTCGACGGCATCAAGTTGCGAGGCCTTTGGAGAGCAAGAACACGAACGCTCTCCTGGTGAACGGCTTGTCGGAGGCGCCTAAGCCGCCGGTCCAAAGACTGGGGACTTTATAGAGAGGAACAAGAGGAGGAGGAGGAGGAGGAAGCAGAGGAATTCACAAGCTATTCGCTTTAGGAGGATGTTAAAAGATCCGGTGACTAATAAGGCCGAAGGCACGAAAGAAATAAAAGAAAGACCGTCATCGCCCATGTTTTGCACGTGTTTTGCACGTGTTTTCTAAGTTAAATTGTCATTTGTCTGTCATTACCTCCATGACTTTCACGTGTTTTGCACGTGTTTTCTAAGTTAAATATAGTTGGATTATGTACAATTAATGAGTTGGATTATGATTTTTGATAGTGCTCTATACTTATATATATGCATAGTGGTTGCTCGATCTTCTTAGAAAGTATGTACTACTCACTGAGCTTGTGGTTACTCACCCCTCCAGGAGAGGCACGACCGGGACTCCAACTTTGCCGCCTACTCCAACAAGACTCGGGAGTCGAACAGAAGAACATCGTCCAGCACGACCGACGCAATCGCGGCAACAACTGCCATCGGTGCGTTCTCCTTCACGGCGGCTCCGGCGAACCTGCCGAATCCCCGACCGCAGGAGGCGCTCCGCGAACCCCCGACCACGGGGAGGCGCTCCCCCCGACCCGCGGCGCTCCGCGAAACCCCTGACCGCTCCGGCGAACCCCCCGACCGCAAGAGGCGCTCCGGCGAACCCCCCGACACCCAAGGGCTGGAGCGGCCCCATGACAGCCCAAGCGGACCTCATGACGAACCACACTCCCGCGATCTTTTTTAGTTATTAGTTCTGATGGTTTAACGCCGGCCGGATTATTAGGTAAATAAAATTCCAGTCTGGTTCTGGATATGCCTCTGCATGTTATAGTAGAGAGCCCCTCTTCTCTAAGAAAGGAGAGTTTATGACTTGCTCTGTTATGATTTAATGCCTACTCTCTCAACTTCATTTACTATTTCTTCGTATATCTTGACGAAGTCATGGAACGAGACGCGGCTAGCTTCGTTTGTCGCCGTCATCGCCTTTCTAGCGTTGGTTCTGCGCATTTTCTGGATGCTTGGTTAAGTAATTATTAGTTCTTATCTTTGTCAAATTCCGGTGCTGTGTTGTTGTTCGCGTTGGAAAGAAGAGAGGCCTCCACTCGCATGAGAAATGAGCTTCGTGTGAGCCAGAAGAGAGGAGCTGTGTAGGGGTCTGCAAAGATGGGATTTTTGGTCTTTTGTTTCTTCATTGGGATATTGTGCATGAAAAATTTGGGGTTTGATTGCATACTCTGGTTTTGGTGACTTTAAACATATCGTGCATGAACCGGATATCGCTGCGTCGACGGCATCAAGTTGCGCGGCCTTTGGAGAGCAAGAACACGGACGCTCTCCTGGTGAACGGCTTGTCGGAGGCGCCTAAGCCGCCGGTCCAAAGACTGGGGACTTTATAGAGAGGAACAAGAGGAGGAGGAGGAGGAAGTAGAGGAATTCACAAGCTATTTGCTTTAGGAGGATGTTAAAAGATCCGATGACTACTAAGGCCGAAGGCACGAAGGAAATAAAAGAAAGACCGTCATCGCCCATGTTTTGCACGTGTTTTCTAAGTTAAATTGTCATTTGTCTGTCATTACCTCCATGACTTGCACGTGTTTTGCACGTGTTTTCTAAGTTAAATATAGTTGGATTATGTACAATTAATGAGTTGGATTATGATTTTTGATAGTGCTCTATACTTATATATATATATATATATATAGTGCTCTATACTTATCATGTTTTGCACGTGTTTTGCACGTGTTTTCTAAGTTAAATATAGTTGGATTATGTACAATTAATGAGTTGGATTATGATTTTTGACAGTGCTCTATACTTATATATATTCGTAGTGATTGCTCGATCTGCTTAAAAAATATGTACTACTCACTGAGTTAGCGGTTGCTCACCCCTCTATGTACATATATTAAAGTTAATAATGTGTCTCCGGGGCAACTTTGTCTTAGCTTTAGTCTTTTGTCCAAAGAAGCAAAAGCAAGAAAAGTCTCTGTGGGGGAAATAAGTGGCATAAGGCGAGAGAGCTTTGACTAACGCTGAAAGAAGAAAGCAAGAGGAGGAAGAGAGCCATGAGAGCCATTGCGTTCGAGCTCGAAATCAGGGACAGTGTCAGAGAGTTGGTGGTTTTGTTGTATTATATTTATCTGAGCCCTTGTTATTTCTGAGTGGAGAGATAATATCTCCATGGGGAGGACGTTGCTTTGGGCACGGGTCCACTCGATGGCAGAAGCCTTCACAGCCATCACTTTTTTCTTTTTAATTAGTACCGCAAAAAAATCATCTCAATCGATTTTTTAGTGTAAAAAAATTCAAAATTGATATGCCTATAATAAATTTATTCCGAATTAATTTTTTTATCATAAAAAATTCTAAACTGACATATTTGTGATAAATTTATTCTCTCGTTATTTTTCAATAAATTTAATTAATATTACAAAAATAAAAAATCGATACATCTATAACAAACAAAAGATGGAATTTAAAGAAAAAAAAAACCACACAAAAATGTATGGTTGTAATGAACTTGATTGACTAGACTAGAAACCATATAAAGAAATTTCCCCTTGTTTCGAGCATTTGGAGTGTCAAATCTTGTGTAATGCCAATGTTGCATGTACTAAAGACCACATCGCGACACAAAGTACATTCATCCGGTGCCTTAATTTCGACATCTATCATTTCGTGTGAAAGATATAAGGGGTCTTTGCAGGTACGGTACAAGGAGACGGGTTTTGTTTCCCCTCCCATGACATGCATCACCGTCGTTTTTTTCTTGCATCTGATTCGAAAACTCGAATTCACATCAAGACGGCTTCTTGGAGAGAAATGGTAGGACGAACCCAAAATAGATATTAAAATAAACCAGCCGCGCCCATTGATTAGTCCCATACGTGAATGCTCTTTTACAACCGTCCGAAAGTACTTTAGTACGTGCCTTAGATTCACTAAAACATTGCTTCGTTTAGGACAAGTTAGTTGATTACGGTAGGTTGAAGTCAGTGTGGCATTGAATAATGTCGGGCCTCGAGGAAAGTACCAAGAGCCGTTTTGTATTAGCGTGGAGACTGGAGTCTCGTGGTCGTCCCCTGTTCTTGTGCAGTTGATTAATGGGAGAGGCTTAGGTCTTATTTTATGCGTTGACCTCTTGACTGTTTTTGATGTAGCACCAAAGACGATGCATTTGCTTTCTTCCTTAGGGCAAAAATTACTAAAAACTTTAAATTATTTACCCTAAATTTTTTTCAGTAATACAAAAAATCCCAAACTTGTATTAATTTGCTTGCATGAACGCTAGAAATCAAACAGTATTGACACGGCGCCCATGGGACTTAAGTAAAATAAAATGACATCGATTTAGTTGAATAAATTATTTAATAGAAGCTTGACAGATGATAAATATGTCACATAGATATAAATTTTAGATTTTTCATGTTATAAAAGGAAGTTCAGACGAAGACGCCACAGTGATTATAATTTAAATTTGTTTTTTTTGTGACTTTTGCCCTTTTGTCTATTTTGGGAGTCTTTCTTGTGGTTTTGAATTTGCTGAAGGGACACAAAACTCTATTTGGGGCCGGCACGCTTGCGTGCACGCACGTGCTACACGTCAGCGCAAAAGTAGGGGGAGAAAAATTAAGATGAAAGATGGGGTAAGAGTGCTCTGAGAGAGAGAGAGAGAGAGAGAGAGGTTGCAGCGGAAGCAAAATGATCACCTGCCCCCACCGAAAATTCGCAATGATCCGCGACCGCGGTGACTGGGCGGAAGACAACGATTGATTGCAGTCGACCGATGAAATCACTGGCCGTAATTGAAGTTGGTCGAACATCGTTTCCAGCCTTTTTCGATCAATGAAGAAATTTCCCCAAAGTCAACAATTTTACTAGAACTGTTCATATGCAAATAACCTATCCACCCGATTTCCCATGACTTCTCAATCAAAGCCTTTGAACTTTTATCCAAACCTGGCAACAATTATAAAACTAGGGCTCAAACGATTTATGAGGCTTGTAGAGTGTTCCAAGAACCTTTAGATAACCGAGCCTCTATGCTCGTGCCCTTAGCTCGTAAAAGATAATAGGGACTTCATCTATACACTTTCTCAATGATCTCTCTTGCACTCCAATGACAGAATACGTAGAAAGAACTTGGATTTATCGATGCACGGTCCCACCCCTGTCCTGTACGATTTCTTCAATTGGACTCGACATCTTCTATGTTAAGCTCTGTTCACCAATGTCAATTTTGCTTCCACTATTCATCGTGGCCACATGGGTCGATCACCGCCAAGCCAGAAAAATGCTCACCTAAGAATCGAATACATTAGAAGTGTCCATTCAGCGATGCAGGTCCATGGGCTAAGATTATTAAAAGATAAAAGTATAGCTACAAACAAAGAGATTTATCAATCGCATGACAAATTGGGTCACTTATATAAACAAGGAAATACATGTGACAAATAATTATCTTAATTGAAAATGTTACATGTCCTCTCATAAATACAGGATCTTTCGTGAAATTGTGAACTATATAGTTGATATTAAAGTTGAGATTTACCTTGGCTGTAGCTCTTCAAAAATAAGTTATAGTTATGTGCATAATGGATGGGTGATGTCTGATGTATGCCAGATTATCAACAGACATAGGGTAGATATTCGGTGATTGATGATGAGATAAAGAAATGTCATGTGCTCAGTTGTTGAAGTATGATGATGGGTGATTGGTAGCTACTCGTATGAACTTTAGCAACAACTTTTTCAATGGAGACACTTTGAATATTACTCAGGGCACTAAGGTAGTTAACATCAAAGGTGCACGTTGTAAAAAAGCAATTGCTATTTGGAGCCCCAGTCATGGAATGGCATCGACAGTTGCATAATCCTCAAAGCACGACTAGGATAATTATATGAAGTATGGGTAAAGTGATCTATGAGAATAAAGGATCATGGACAAAGCCAATAGCAGGTACTAGAGAAGATGTAACTACCAAACGGTTATCATACCACCGGTCATCCAACTAGAAGCCATATGATAAATCAATCAAAATGTTATCTTTTTATCTTTGCTTTTCATGTACTACACTTTAATTTCCCTAGCTATAGCTTTTAGATTCTCATCGTTAATTAGATTTCGATGTATTTTTGTATCTTGGTACATTGTCGTTGATTAAATTCTAGTATTGTATCTTACTATCCTAGTGTATTGTCATTGATTAAATTCTAACTCCGCATCTTCCTATCCTTAATTTGTGTTGTTGATTAAATTCCAACATAGTTTGAGACTAGTCTTGTAACTTTTTTTTTGCCTTGTTGTCAATTAATTCCGACTCAACCCAAAATCAATGTTGTTTGGACCAAAGGAGTTCAATTCCTTATTGCATAAGATATCCATTGTCTGGAGTTGGCACATAACCCTTGTCCTCTTTAATAAAATCAAAGAATAACTTTAGGTGAAAGATATTTCAATATGAGAGCAATTCCAACGAAAGAAAAATAAATTTAGTTTTTACAATTTTATCATATGAGAATCATTCATGTGAAGTTTTTAGGATTTTAGAAGTCTAATCTTGTATCGTGGGTTCTTATTGAATTATCTTTTTCCAATGACAAACGCTTAAAAAAAGCAAAAGAAAAAGAAAAAGCAATGATCTGATGATATGTAGTTTATGTAACCGAGAAAGTGCGAACAAAAGATTAGTACCTGGAGAAAGGGTAGATAAGCATATATAAGTACAAGTAATAACCATAGCTACCAAGATCCTAATTGCGACAAGATTAACATATGCAACTAAACGATTGCAAACATAATGAAACATGTAAATTAAACTCAGCGACAAATCAATATATAAGCAAATAAAAGCCTAATTATACTAAAAAGGCAAAACATGGAAATTTCCAACCCAACTCTACATTTTTGGATTTTCGAAAAAAAAAAAATTAATTAATTTTTAATTTAAAAAATAAAAAAATAATAATAATAATAAGTTCGGGCCGGACCGGGTCGGGTATAATAATAAGACAAGTTCGCGGCTTTTTCGTCAGTAACTGCCAATAGAACAAAAAAAATGAAACAATGGGACTCGGGAAAATAATGTCTGAGAAAACAGGGGGAGTGAAGATGACCAGGTGTTGCATGGGTTCCTTTCGGAGGATCAACTTGTAGAAGCAGGCTATCTCGTCCTGAACCCGACTCAGCGTTGCTCTTCCTCGACCCTTTTTTTCTTCCTCAGCGAGCTACCTTTGCAATTCAGAGCTCTCCACGGCAATAATGGAGGAGGCCCGCCACCGTCGCCAAAGGTCCTAATAAGTTGGATTCAAGATTGGTCTTCGTCTTTGCAAGTGAGAATCAAGATTGGGTCGAGAAGTTCCCAAATATGACAAATGCAGGTGGTCCTCAACAGCACGGCCTTGTCCTCCGTTGCCGTAACTTGCTGTGCAGGGGTGGACAGAAAAGAAGAAAAGGCTACGGCAGAGGGGGACGGCGAGTTCTAACAGCTACAACGCTGCTTTCGCAGGAACGCATTCATCACGACCCGAATTCAGATCCAAACATCTGTTCCTGAGCCTTGCAAATTCAATGACAGAGTTGGTCATCTTTGTATTGCAGAGGATGACTCTTGCATGAATTAATGTTCGACTTGTGCTTGGTTTCGTTTGGAAGAAAAGGGTTGTGTGTCCTGAAAAATGAGTCAAAAGAGATCTCTTTTCTATGCAAGATGAGTGTTTGCACGTTCTTGTTTCGCGTGTATCAGAAATCGTTTGTTTCGAAAAAAAAAAAAAAATCCATCCTTCCAATAGCAAATTTTCTGATTATCATAGTTATAAAGATTCAACTTATCCTCTATTTTAAATTAATAAATAAACTTTTGACGGGAAATCAATATTTTTTTAATCTATACTATACGTCAAACGGAAAATGGCAAAATTTTCATTGTCATTTCACTAGCATCCGCATCCACAAGTGGCAACAACAGCCTGGCATAGGACACTTTGATTTCGACTCCCTCGATGTAATCAAAACATGGGATGGATATGATAGTTTCGTTCTCACACGTTTCACCTTCAAATTGAACAGAGGACGCTCTCCAATGCACTCGCCGCCACGCAGCTCTAAGCAAGTGCCGATTTGCTGTATTGACATGGTGGATAATGTTTTTTTTTTTTTTTTTGGGCAAATCCAAGGCCCAACATTAGTTTGCATAAATTTAGAATGAAATAGCCAGCGTGGATTAACAATGTCTTATAGATAGTGCGACTTCCGTCCCTATTCCAAGCACTTTTGGATTGGGATATGCTGGTATTTTCGATTTAGGTTACATAGATTAATTCAACTTACTATTTGATGCTCTGAAGATGAGGATACATTTCTAGGTGGCGGTCGAGGCTCAAGATGCAACTTGCTATAAATAAAATCGTTCATTATCCTACTCTAGTTTGCAATCGCCAATACATGATTTTATTGGAGGAATTAAGAGGAAAGAAAAAGGTAATCTAAAAAAAAAAATATCAACTTTTTTTAATGGAAAGGAAAGAGAAGGAGGGCAATGAATCAATAAAGTCATTTTTATGTACATTTTTTAATCTGCATAATGTTTTAAATTGAGTAAAATTTGAATTATAGCTGATCACGTTGCGATGGCTTCGATGTCCAACACGTGCTCGTTCAGGACAGTGCACGCGACTCGATTTTGTTTGTCTTTTCATGGCCCGGGCCTGCACTCTCGCCCTTGCCCGCGAAGCATTCGTCGTTGACGTGGCCACCCCGATTCGTGCGTTTCTAACCATTAGCATGATTCTATCTCTAGCCACGACGAAGCTTGTGGCACTGGCAATGTCGAACTCCATCAAGGTGCGATCTAAGTTCGTGAAAGCCTCATCTTAAATTCTTTTATTTCTTTTAATTTTTTAATACTTTTATTATATTTTTCCCTATTCAAGCATCACATCATGACGAAACCATCTTCCCGGTTAAACATTATTCGATGATACCGACTAGTAATTACACTCGAGCGGAGTCGTAATATCAAAATGTAATTCCAGTATGCTACCATAGTCTAGAATAGAATCCGTGATATGGATGACTACATGTTCATTGGTGCAGTCAAAGTTTCTGGTGAACGAAATATTGTGACCAGGAATTCTTTGTTGAGGAGAAGCTCGAATACACGTACGTCTCCAGGCCCAGCTTGTTGTCATGGACAAAGCCCAACCACCCTCCAGAAAACGAATGCCAGTCCTTATTTTCCACACGGACCACTTCCCAAGTTTTCCCTTCCTGATTTCACAGGACGATGTTAGTCCTTTCCGCGGGAATTATATGCACTCGAGCAAATGCCTTGGGAATACACTGCATTTGTTTGTGCCACACACTCACTATTCG
This sequence comes from Eucalyptus cloeziana, assembly GCA_014182715.1. Classification (NCBI taxonomy): domain Eukaryota; kingdom Viridiplantae; phylum Streptophyta; class Magnoliopsida; order Myrtales; family Myrtaceae; genus Eucalyptus; species Eucalyptus cloeziana. Next base: position 25,415,510 of record CM024642.1, read on the forward strand.
AGAAAAGGAAGGGACTAACAATGACTCAAGTCACGAGATGAGAGTGTTGGATATAAAGTAAATACTAACCACTAGTCTCGCCATCTCAATACTGAATATTTTCATGTTAGTCATGAAGTAGGGGAACTTTGAAGTGAACGTCTCTTCTACTGCTCTCGGCCTTGCATTTACCTCCAATTTAGAAGCATTTTACCCTGGAGAACGGCATCTGAATATCAATTTGGAGACTGGGAAACCTGCAGTGAGTTTTCCAGCTTTGGCTCGCCTTTGCTTGTTCTTCTGCTTGTGCTTGCGGGGCTGTGAGTTGCGGGGCTGTGAGCTCATTCTAACAACAGGAAGGCCCATTTCTTCTTCCTCCTCTTTGACTTTCTCTAGCTTGTTCAGAGTGCAAGATACAGTCTAGTAGCTGAGTGATTATTAAACAAACATGTCAAGATGAAATACCCTGCCTGCCATATCGTTTTAAACTTGGCAATTGAAGAAGTACAAAAAACAAAAGGATTAAGCAAATTCATGAATCAAGCCTCACAAAAGAGACTAAAAGCAACCATTACAGCTTTGATTAAGTGAATACTCAAATGCATGCTCTCACTGATTGTACCTAATCGGATTTGCTAATTATATGCATCCTCGCTTTTGATCGGCATTAGGTGATGAAAATGAAAATATGACAATAATATATTCTGTCCATCATTAGTAATACATAATCACCCTAATATAGATTCACAGGATTCTATACAGTAATCACCCCTCTCTATCTCTTCACCAATTATTGACTTACAAGAATCAAAATTTACTAAAGTTGACCATTGATTAGTCCACTTTGTCGTGTAAAGAATATTAAAATGATGCATTTATAATAAATTTATCTTAAATTAATTCTTTTATCAAGAAAAAGTTCAAATTGATACATTCATGATAAATTTACCCTCTATAAGTTAATGTTAAATTTTATCAATCAAATTATTAAATTGGATTACGCGTGACAATTGGTGAGTATATACTCGTTTGAGGTTTTACCCTTAATTTGTCATAAGTGTATCAATTTGTGATTTTTTATGGTGTTAATTCAATTGAATAGAAATTAATAGAGAATAAATTTGGTCCAAGTGCTCCCATTTGAAGTTTTTGATGGTCAAATAATTAGTTTTTAATAAATTTATCATAAATGTATCGGTTTAGAATTTTTTTTATAGTTAAAAAATTTATTTGAGATAAAATTATTATAGGTGTATCAATTGAGAGTTGTTCATACTATTAACATCAAACCATCTTCATTACGGTTTATTGGAAATTTATAATTTGAAAAGTTGACCGATCTAAAACATCGAGCTTTTCGTTTCTGCAATACAAGAAAAAGAGCTTTGTCGCACATACTTCATTTTTTCTTTATTTCTTTTTTTTTTTTTTTGTCAAACATTTTTTTCTTTATTTCACATTATATTTTTCGTCGTCTTTCACATTTGTCACTTCCTTGGCACTTCTTTTTACGTGTACTTGAACGTCTGAAAATACCTCACACTAAAAATTGGTCACGCCTTAGAAAATTATATGGCAAGGCACACATATTGTCAACAAGTCCATTTTATATTCGACTTGTGTCGCCGAATCATTATAGAGAGCTTAATCCTACCCACCGACAATTACCTAACTTGTTTTTCTCTTAACTTGTTGAGTGTTCAAACATCTTTAAACGAACCATCTACACTGTTGGATCATGGGGATCCCATCTCACTGCTTTTAAGCATGAGAGAGAGAGAGAGAGAGAGATTTAAAACTAGTCATTTAAATAATAATTAATGAATGCTAGTTCACTAATCAACATTCTTTTGAGGGGGAAATTACTATAAAAAAAATCCAAAGCCTATAGTAATTTTGTTAATTCAGTTATAAATATTTTAATAATATCAATTGAGTTCTAAATATTTTCAAATTTTGCCTAAGCCTATTCAGTCAATTTTGGCCAAAAATCGCTAACACAGACACCCGCCATTCCACTTGACATGGCTGGCACTAATATAATCATTTTTTTTTTTTTGTAGCTAGCCATAGTTTTTTTAAAAAAAAGACGAGGAAAAGATAAGTAAATAAAATAAAATAAAAATTTCTAAAAATTATCTACGTTAATAACATGTCGTGTAGAATATCTAGCATCCATGTTAGGGATTTCCGTCCAGAATTAACCAAATGGACTCAATTAGCAAAAAATAAAAATGTTTATAATTCAACTGACGCTATTAAAATGCTCAAGACTAGATTGGCAAATAAGCAATAGCTTTAAATATTAGGAGACTATGTCAACAATTCAGTTATAGAGGGTAACATACAAGAACCTCAGGTTCATATGTATTCATGTCATTATGCGTTCGATCCAAAAGGAAAAACAACAGTTTCTGGCATTGATTCTGCACTTCACGAATTTGCATTTCACAAGAGCCTCTCGAGGAAAATGAAGACATTAATTTTTGCATCGCTTCCACAACTTAATGTCTACAAAATATGAAGACAGCGATCCGTAGGATCGAGGAGAATCCGAGTTCAAACTACAAAAACAAAGCACACATAAAAATCAGAAATGAGATCAAACTCCACTTGCCCAAATTCCAAACCAAACCCAAAACTCCGCTACAAAATGCCTCTCTCCGTTGTAGAGAGAACGAGACGCGTGCCTAATTTATGAACTTGTTCAATCTTCCTGCAAAATATGATGAAGAGGAGAAAACAGGAGACTTTGCTGGAGTGACCATTCTGCATCAAAAGGACTCCTCAATCTCAGGCATCTCCAGGTCACATGATATTACGAAAAACCGTAAATATATACGACATAACAAGCAGGAAAAGTCGTGAGAGTAGCTCATCATTCCAAAATCTCGCCGTACTCTAATTCATCCACCACTGGTGTTAAGTTGCACCCTCCAGGTAAGCCTCCTCTTTCTTCTCTACCTTTTCTGGCAAGCTCATCATCCAATTCAAGAAAATCATCGGGATTCATTTGTGCAATGAGATTTGAGTAGGCATCTATCAGTCCCCGATCAAAGTCAATTTCCATGTCCTCAATAATCCATGAGTCCCCAACATTGGAGGGAAGTGGTTCACTTAGTCCAGATACATGTCCTGCCAAGGGCCCACTTGATGCTTTTATATTTTGATGGGAAAACTGAGATCCTCCACTTGAGTTCCCTTTCTGCATTAGGTCACACACCCGCGATTCCAAACAGCCATTATCTTCAATAATCTCCTCCCTGAAGTGGACACCATGCACATTCGAATTACCACTTTCAACAGAGCACTGCAAATCTGATTTGGGAGTGATGGCTCTCCTGTCTTTCACAACTTCAAAATCACAATGTGACGGAAGGAAGACGTGCATCACAGGATATTCTAAGATGACAACATTTGCCAATAGTTGCCTAAGAGGGGTGTTTATGTCCAACTCCTTGAAAGGCGATTTGGGACCCTGGATTGGCAAAAAGTAGAAATGAACTCACTAGGCCAAACATTTAACTGCTGAGAAGTCTGATAGGCAGCATGTAAAGATGGATGGTCAACTCCAAAGATTGACATCCATAATTGATCTGAGACACCCCCTCCATTATAGAGAAAGATCCACAGCATGAACAAGCAAACGGAAAGACTAAACTTCATGAGCACGCTTGAAGAAGGGAAGATTACCTTTGGATATTTACGAATAAAAAATCTGAGATTGTCCAGCTGTTCATCACAAAAATGCTTTAGCTGATGGTTCCATGGACCAGGTTTCAGATGTTTCTCAATGACGGTACAAAGGGTCATGTCCTCATGTATTCTGCAATAAAAACCATCCTCAACCACTGAACATGGTATCATTGCTTTTTGGAATGGACAGTAGCACAGGTTAATTCTCATCACTAGAGGTGAACATAGATACTGCAGATCAGCTTTCATCAAGCTTAACTACACGACTCACCCATGGTCACATAATACCACATCTGTCGAGTGAAAGCGCCATTCAATCGTCCATGAAATAAATTTCTTCCTGAAACATTTAAAAAAGCACAGTTTATAGATGAGAAACTACAAAACTATTCCAAAATCACATTCTGACTATAAATCTTTTTTTTTTTTGGTAAAAGTAAGAATTATAATTAGCTTAGGATTCTGACTATAAATCTTCTTAAGCAAAAACATCTTAAAGAAGAGGGCTGATAAAGGCGGAAAGTATTAGCCAAAAGCATGGGAATGCCAAGGTCAAGTAGACCGAAAAACTACTTACAAAATTCAATGAAAATCATTTCTAGAAAAAAACTGACATTAGTGGACACCTTAAATCTGTACATCCAAAGCATGACCAAAGAGTCAAACACCTGACAAGTCCTGCACTTCCTAATCTCATGGCAAGAAAACAACTTGCAAATGAGATTAAAACCTAAATAAGCAGATTAGATAAGTTCACCATGCTTGTTTAAGAAATGTTCCTGATCGATGAATGTAATTGCATAGAAGGAATCACTTCTTGATAGCATTTTCTCAGTTAAATGATCGATTCCAAATATTCTTAAGAGCTGCAACTGTGATCCAGATATAAACCCATATAATGAAGATTCAGAGACATAGAGATAGAAGAGCTGATCTTAACCTTCGATAATACATCTTTTATCATCAGATGGCTTGATTATTGAGTTAAGGAGAAAAAAAGATGAGAAGGAGATCACATCATCACAGGTAGAGTAAGTACTGACAGTGTTATCACTAAATCCCTAGAGCAAGATCAGGTTTTAAAGATAAATATTTAATGCCTTCAGAAGGACCCAGCTGATCTAATGTTGTATACCCCAGCCAAGAGAATGACCCCACCCAAAAAAAAATGAAGTAACCGATAGAAAGAAGAAGAAGAATGCATAACACAAAAATCATCTACACCTATTGTGCAGAACTTGTAGTCATCTTACAAAATCGATAGCATGGTATATATAGTCCACTCTTAAGGTCAAGATTCTGACATCACACCTTTGCTCATATCAAGACTGATTTCGGCCCCTTTATGACCGTCCACTTGGAAGGAACAAGAGTTCCGTTCTCCTACTAGCAGCTGCACACCGGAGGTTTTGGAGGGGAAACGGCGGCTTAAAATAAGGATGCACACTTAATTTAGTTCTTGTTCTGTGAGCAGCTTCAGTCACCCTCTTCACTTCCTCAAGCAAATTATAGTCTACGTCCATCATGAATTTCAAAGAATTATGAACATATAAAACTCAAGAATAAATGAAAGATTCTTAAAATGTAAACATGAAAACAGAAGTCATAACCCAAAAAAAAAGTTAAAAAAAAAAAAGCAGAAGTAAGCTTTGGGCTTAAGCTAATTTCTGAGGAAAAGAAACCATTCAGATAAAGGACAATTACCAATAAAGAATTATGCCTGAATAATCATACTCAAGACAGCAAAAAAGCTAGAATTTTGATACACATTCATGTGCAGTTGGGGGGGGAGAGGAGAGAGAGAGTAGTATACCAGAGGAGAACATTGTCATTAAATTGAAAGAGAGGGACGAGCTCAGTCTGGGGCCGGGGGGGAAGGAGAGAGAGAGAGAGAGAGTATACCAGAGGAGAACATTGTCATTAAATTGAAAGAGAGGGACGAGCTCAGTCTGATTCCTCTTGCCACTGCAGCCAGTACGGTGTTTATGAGCATTTATGCACAGAAGGCTACATGAGCGGAAAAAACATGCAGGGCACTTGTATTTTGATGGGTTCTTTTCGCACTCTTGACATAGAAGAGTGTGTTGCTTCACATGTGGTGTGTCTACATTTTCTTCTGCTTGATCTTCCATCTGAAGCAAATTTAAAAGGGTTGAAAAGAATGGTATTTGGAATAGTAAGACAATGTGACATGATAATTTAAATAAATGAGAAAAATAAAATCTAGTCAAGAATGTAACAGGCAATCCTCCGATTATTTCACAGAAACAATCCTTAGACAGCAAGAAATAGATCAATGGGAAATAAAGGTATGTGCCACAGATCATTCTGTCTTGACCAGTGGATTCCTGGGCCTCGAAAAATGGCCATCATTGAGAGAGTAGGTCAGGTCAGCTGCAATTCAGAACCTTTTATGATAGGACAAGGAATCTGAGGAATCTCTTATACCCTTACCTCATTAGGTCAATCACACAATATAAGGCAGCACACTGTCATATTGTATCCATTCTGGTGTTCGGCGAAAACAAACAGATAAATATCAACTACAAAATAGGCCTTTAAGAGCAGTCCATAAGAGTTATCTTAGCATTATTACCGTCCAAACCAGATCACTTGAAAATTGTACACCAGCAATCTCTAAAACATTACATTTGTATTACAAAGCACAACCACAAAAATGAAAAGATACGATCACACATCAAATCCATTTGCAAGAACCATTTTTTCTCAGATATGGGAGCCAACATGGGTACTTGTCATAGTCTGATTGTCCAAGTTTTCATTTCACAATGGGTATGAGGCAACGAGTGTCCAAAATTTGGATAAGAGTAAAGGGGATATATTTAAAATAGACAATACGCACACCTGATGATAACTATTACTAAAGCATTGCTTTGAAGTTAACTTCATCTTAGTAATTCTAATAGACACGGCATTTTGAAACAACATTATGGATCAAGGATCATACGATCCTACAAATTTAACAAACTGGCCAAATTGTGAAGCTTCTACTCGGTTTTGCACAGTTACATACACATCGACATTAAAACAAGGGAACAAAGTTCAAACATAGGAACACTGTGTGAATTCCTGCACTCCCGCATCATACGTTTTCTCTCTGTGGACTCCTCCACTTGACTTTGGAGAAGGCCCAAAATTTTCTCTTCTTAACATCCTCCAGCGGCTTCTTCATAAAAAAATTGCCACCAGCACAAGAGAAGTTGTTAGGATTGGGGCATCCTACATAGGATCATAACATCCTAAAAATTACACAAACAATAAAAAAGTCTCGGATAACCATATGGAATTTATCAATTATTAACATTGTATGGCATTAACACTCCAAAATGGTGTAAATTTTAAGTTTATGACGTCTTCATACTATATGAGCCGGGCCATAGTGACATTGAACCTAACACCAGACTGATTTTGCCCAAGTGCCTCACTTCCACGAGGCATTGACGGAGGAACAGGTGGTTTGGGGTGACGAGACGCTCCGCCAGCAGAAGTCAGCGTAGGATTTTGCATGCTCTGATTTTGACAGGCTCGAGAATGCAAATCCCGGGTCAAAGACATCTTAACAAATACTAATAATAACAACAACTAGGAACAGAAACAATGCAACAAGAGCGACAAATTGAAGTAACTATAATTGAAAGCCAGAACAATATCACAGCTCAGCCCATGCACAACCAGTCATCAGCATCAAGTATCAACCAAAGTAAGAAACTCCCGTCCATTCAACTCTAATTTCACAGCCCATCCATCCACCATCAATTCAATTCATAACATCCATAAGACACTATTCAAACTCCAGTTCAAGAACTATACCCTGAAGAATCACCGAAACAAATCCTTCAGCACGACTCCTTTCTCGGTGTTTTTCCAAAGTTCGGCACCATTCAGTCTGTTCAGCATCCACAAACAACCCATGTAATTTGTTAGCAATCACATTTATTAAATAAAGAACACAAATTTCGGCTAAAAGAAAAAAGAAAAACCCTCACTGAACTAGAAGCGCCGGCCGTGTCAGTGCGTCCAAAGCTTATGGAGGGCCATGAGGCGCGAGCCGTCGCCGTCGAAGCTCGCGGAGGCCGATACAAACAGAAGATACGAGAGCGACCGTCACGATTCGCTATCGTTCCGGTCGTGGCGTCGAAGCTCCCGTGGGCCCTACGCTCGTGGAGATGCGCTCGCCCGTGACACGCGGCGGGCCACGCCGTCGCGGTGCGTCTCGCCGGCCGGGCGGCGGCGGCGGCGGCGGCGGCGCTCGACGGCGGACGAAACTCGAGGGTGGGGCGTGGCTGCGGGAGAGGAAAGCGAAAAGACAAGCGCGCGGCGGAAGAGAAGAGGAGATTTTTTATATTTCTGAAAGGCCGCCCGACCGACCCGAACCGACCCGAATTCAGAAGATCCGGATCCCGAATAGCCGCCCCTCGGAGACCCGACGCGACCCGTTTTCCCTCCCCACCCTCCTTCCTCTCCTGCATGCGTAGAGGAGAGAGGACTCGAGAAACTTACTGGGGGAAGAAGGAAGCCACGGAAGAAGCTCCGAGGTCGCCGCCGCCGCCGATCGGCGACCCGCTGACCGACCCGTCCGCCCCCTTCTCGTCCCTGGACGACCTCGCCCACGAGCTCGCGTCCCTCGAGGACCTCGCCAGCCGCGGCTCGTGGCGGTCCGTCCTCGACAAGGTCCCCCACGACCACCTCGCCTACCTCTCCTACAACGCCCTCGCCCTCGCCAGGCTCCGCCGCTTCGCCGACGCCGCCGCCGAGCTCGACTCCCTCCAGGATCTCGAGTCCCCCGAGTACAGGTACGAGCGCTACCCACAAATCTACCCGGGCCGGTCCGGCTCGATGGTGCCCTTCTGCCTCCGGTGGCTGAACTGCGTGATCCCGATCAAGTTGGGCAGCCGCCAGGAGGGGTTGGATCGGTTCTACGCGCTTCTGGATTTCGTCAGAGGGAAATTGGAGGAGAGAAGGAACAAGGGTTTGTCCGAGGAGGACGAGTCGGTGAGGGCTCGGAGGAGGAGGGAGGTTCTGGTGATGAATGGCATCGTGGGTAATCATTTGAGTTATAAGGAGTTCAGTGTGTGCTTGGATTTGATCAGGGATATGTTCAGGAGGGTGTTATTCGGAGGACCCGGTTTTGGTCTCAAGGTTGGGGTATATTCGGATGCAGCTCGAGATTTGGAGGGCGCGAAGAGCTTATTTAAGCAGATCGAGGGGATGGTGATCGAGGTCGTTGAGTGAGGTTGAGCTGAAGAATCTCGTGAATAGAAATAAGGCCTTGTTGTATTTGGTGGGGACGGATTATGTGTTGGCTGTGAGGGAGTATGAGGAGTGTATTGAAAGAGATGATTCGGATGTGGTGGCGATCAACAATAAGGCGCTTTGTTTAATGTATCTAGGGATTTGTCGGATTCAATCAAGGCGCTGCAGAATGCGCTTTAAAGGGTTCCTATCGTTGCTTTGAATGAGTCTCTCGTGGTAAATCTACGTAGTATGTACGAGTTGATGTATGTCAATCACTCGGATATCAAGAACGCGTTTGATAATCATTCTATTTTCGAAAATAATTTCTGATAAAATATAATTCTCTTTTATTTTGTTCTCGGGAACAGTTTCTAGACATTTTAAAGTGTTTGATAACTGCTCAAAATTTCTATTTTCGAAATATAATTGCATTTGGCACCGCCCTCGAAATTTCTAATTTGAATCATTTTCTTTTAATTCTTTAATGATTTTATTTACTCTTTTTTTTTCCTTTTCTTTCTCTTCTTTTTCAACCTTTGGCCGGTCATCGGTAGTTGGGCAAGGCTCGGCCAAACCTTGGCTGGGCGAGCTTGGCCTAGCCAAATTTGGGCTCGGCTGAGCCTCACCTGGTCGAGCGAGGCTCCCCTAGCCATCAACGAGACTCGCCCGGCCGAGCCAAGCTAGTCGATGGCTGGGGGAGGCCCGGGCGAGCCTCTAGTGAGCTCGCCGGACCTGGTCCAACTGGTCGCGAACGACCGGCGGCAGTGATTGACAATGGTGATGGTGGAAGAAGAGAAGAGAAAAAATAAATCTAGGTTCACTTGATTATGGTATTGTTTCTGCAAACAAAGAAATAACTTTTTTCTTACTCCTTGATTTTGTTTCAAATCCATTTCCAGGAATAAAAATTTTACTAAACGAATTTCTATTCCAAATCTACTCATACATAAAAAAAAAAGAATAGAAATTGTTACTATTTGGCAAATTGTCAAACGTGTCCTAAAAGACTTTTAGTAATTGAATTGTGCAAGTGGCTCCTGATGATTTTGATTCATCGTGTACTAGGATTTGATGGTACTATCTCGTCCACTATCATACGATAGTTTGCTTACTAATGTCATCCAGGGGCCAAGGTGATTTGGGGGTTAGGCTGGGGTAATCGGCATTAGTAGGCCCTCAGTCTTGGAGTTCAACGGAGAAATCAGTTTGACTCAGCACCATAGGGTATATAGCGACAATTTAGCAATAGAGGGACAAGATTGAGAAAATATATGATGAGGGACTAATCATTTTCCTTCTTTCAAGGTAAGCTCAAAATATGTATGTATCGGTGGTGGTCCTAATATAGTACTTCTCGCAAGCAACCGACATCTTCAAACAAATTATGGACACTAGACTTGAGCTTGACTTATAATAATGAATGCGTTTGTAATGTGTTTATTCCCAGATAAAAGGCAATGTTTTTTTTTTTTTTTTGGTATCCAGGATCCGACTTGGCACACCTTACGGGTGCTCACGGCAAAGACCACTGACTATACCTGGAGAGGGACTATCACGACCTCTTTTTTTCCTTCCGGGGGAAAAGGAGGAAGGTTTAGGGGTATTTGCCTAAAGAGGCAGACCAATGGCCCTAAATTAGGCGCGGGCTCTCCCAAGCCCATACCTCGCGCGACGTTGGATTTTGTTATTTTAGTTCTTAACAGTCTAAATATTTCTAAGAGTCGTCACTAGCCTATTGAGGTCGGCTAGAAACCAATCGAGATACGGGAGTGTTGTCTCGATTCCTACGCAACTAGAGATTTATAAGAACGTGGACTTGTTTATGCTAATGTTTCTATTAGCACCCTTGCGGTACTACTAACTTGAAAAATTGTTTATCTAAATGGTCACACAATCTTGATCACCAATTATAATCTTTATGAAACCATTAAGTGTCTATGCAAATGTTTTTGTAGGTTTTTTTTTTTTTTTTAATCTCTAGACTAATCCTAACATAATTTAGAAAGGAAATTTACACTCAAATTATTAAAAAGCGGTACGGTAAATAACACCCAAGAAATTAAAATGACTTGAAAGTAATGCCAAAAAGAAAGACCCAATACAAGTTCGGAAAAATAATATTACATGGCCTTGTTATCACACCCCGGGAGAGGACCCCCGTGAGCAAAATGGGGATTTAAATATGCATAAAATTATTCTAAATGCATGAAATTACTCTAATTAATTTTAATCTACGCAAAATAGATTATTTACAAAAATAATCATAGAATATCAAAATAGTATCAAGTTAGGACAACAACTTTATAAAATTAAGAAAATCTCATAAATGTCATTTATGCCATAATTTGATACTATCTAACATTCTTTTTTTAATATTTTTGAAATTTTTAGATTTTTAGATTTTTCTCTTTTTTTTTTTTTTTTAAAATATATTAATAATAATTCTTTAAACCGATTTACGCTAACATGGAATGACATGGCACATGAATATCACAATAACCGAGCTCAAATCGACCGTTTCAAGATCGTTTCAAGATCGAAACTTGGTTTGCGTATTTCGTCGAACACTTAGCGTGCATCAAGTCACCCTAAACCAGCTTCCTCGGGCCATGTTTGTGGACTTCAATCTCAACCCATAAGCAATCTCACATAGAGCTAAAGTATCAAGATTATACTACAACGTGCAAGGAGCAAGATTAGATAGAAATCACAGCTCAAAACACAAAATGACTAAGTTGAAATCGGTCTCAAATATGTGGGTTGAGCTGATTTTGAAATCTGGGTTTGAATCCAAGTCAAGCAAACAGGTTGCATGCCCATATTCAAGCCCCGCCACTCATCACATGCGAGATCTAAGGGAAACATTACTTGATCTGAGTGAAAGTAGGTAACATGAGCTTTCAAATGTAACAAACATCATAGAGAATGACCAATCAAACACATCAAAGCGACCTCTCTAAGAAGCATACATGCAGAGTCCACACTGACCAGCCATGAATCAATGTGGATAGATTTGATTTTTGGCTAAAGTTTTAAACGATCTCAAGTTCACACGGGGATTTGGAGACCAAACCAAGCTGACCTTAGCATCATTTGTACTCCCATACAACATTCATCAAGCTCGTGAAGATAGAAAACGCATGCAAAGAGGAGTAGCAAGTCAAACATGTATGGCTCTTGAAGAGGCTTCAAACATTTGGAAAATTTCAGCCTCAGAAATCAGTTTTCCAAGCTGGTTTTCCTCTTGATTTTTCACTATTAAAACACGTTCAAAGTAGAAAAAAAAAATACATCTAGGATACTTACCTTACTTCCTAGTTTCTTTTTCAAGTGATTATTGGCCGAGAAAACCAAGAAATTATCCTCGGGGAACATGTGGAAGTTGGCTCCTTCAAACTGGAAATGAGATCTACAATCTGGAAGTTGATTTTTCTTGGCCCGCTAGGAGGGTGGTTTTCGGAGAGCTTTAGGAGATCTTCCCGAACTCCATTTGGGACTTACAACCTATGGATGGAAAGATATTTGAGTGAAATTTCACTCTCTAATTGGAGGTTTTGGCTAATTGTGGACGCAAGTATGTGAAAATTTCACTTTTCTCTCTCACGGTCGGTCTGAAATTTATGGATTTTGCTTTGCTGGAGTTGCCTCTGAGGGCTTCTTTGGGGGACGAACATGAGTTCTCTCCCCTCCCTCCCATCTCCTCTCTTTTGTCAATTGAAAGGGCTTGCTTCATAGATCTTATCCCTTGAATTGAGAGATTTATTGTCAGTCTTTCGTCCACCTACCAAGCCTGTTAATAGGGCCACTTCAACAACTTTCTGACTTAGCCAAAATTTTCAACTTCTATAGGTGTCGAGTGTCCGGATTTGGTGCGATTTTCCCATGCCTTCAGCAGCTTACCCCTGACCAATGTTTATCCACTTGCAATATCAATAATGGTCTTCCATCACGTGCAGAGAACGGGCTGGTTGGGCAGGTAAGGAGGATATGGTGGGGCCACAAAGTTGCTTAGTCAGCAATTTCGAATTGAGACCAACTCGTGGACTGAGTTTTGGCTGCTGATTTGAGTGCTTTAATTCATCAATTTGGCTGCGGTTTTTGATCAATTAGTAAGCTCATGTATAGTAGTTTAAGATCTTGACCATTTTTCGCAATTGTTTCCACCCAATTTTGCAAGAAAGTCATTCAAAGTTGGTCATTTTCTTATCCGAAAATGCCCAATTCAATGTAAATTTGGTCCTTTTGGCTCGATTTGATTGATTCGAGTTGGCCTAAATTCAATTTCAACTTAATTGCTGACCAAGATGATGATTTAAGGGTTTGGGCAAAATTTTGTAAAATTTGCGAATTGGTCCCTCAACTTTCGGAAATTGCATTCTGGCCTCAACTTGCCGTTTTAATTACAATCTGACCTCCTGGGCTTGGGTAGTCACATTCACATTCAGTTCATCAGCTCCAACTTTTTTTAATCTTTTTTAATCTTTTTTTAATAATATTTTTAATTAATTTTAATTTTAATTTCTTTTTTAGGAAAAACATCTTACATTTAAAAAAACTATACTAAACACCTAGATAATAGATATACAAGAATTTGACATGAAATATTTTTGGGCAAAAATTTAGGTGTAAACAGGGACTAGTATAGGACCCCATCACCTTGGCCCTTCCACTTAAGACATTGGACGCATCGTGTTGCACTTGCTGGAGGAATCAAACTTGGAGCTTGACTAAGGCAGGAGCGACTTAAGCCAGTTGCGCCAGAGATATAAAAGGCAATGTTGATCTCATCTAATTCTTAGAACGTGGGATAGGCCTGCCTTCTATGATTTCCAATGCAACAACCAATACCATTGACTAGATGAGAGCTATGTGGCTAAAGAAGATGCGTTCCACTGGTATAACGTTGCCTAATTCATCAAAAGAGATCCACCGATGTGCCACAAAATAGCCCCTCTATGGCGATCAAAGGCGGGATTCAATAAAAGTGAAGGCTCATCCTAGCAAGGAAACCCAAAAAGAGTACCTCTTCATGATCTTAGACGAACAAGAATTTGAGTACACCGCAACATAAGTATGTGATGTCCCTTATGGGTACAGGGGACTTTCATCAAGCACCACATGCACAAACAGAGCTGCAAAGTCAAAGCATTTGTGACATAGAAAGTGTGTCCTTAACTCGAGTATCTTATCATTAAATCTCTAGCGACGATGAACATCACATAAATGCAAACCTAAGAAGAAATTATGCAATCATGAAATGAAAAAGGCCATATACTCTCATCAACCATATTAAAATGACTACCGGCATAATCTGGATGATTCTACTGTTCTACTCCACATATAAATGTGATGCATGATCCTATAGTTGGTAATCTTATGAAAAAGTTAGTAAACACAAAAAAAAAAAAAAAAAAAAACCGGTAGATAAAAATAATTATTAATCTATTGATTTCTTGATAACTTGTTATAACTTAGCAACACTTTTATGCAACTACCTAGGGGTGTGCATGGTCCGGGTGGGCGGTTTCTAGCCTAGAACCGAGAACCGCCCACTAAGGACCGATTCCAAAAAATTGGAATCGAGAACTACCCGTTGTTGCATGGATCCACTCGAGAATTGGACTGCCGATCCGGTCCGGTTCCCGGAAGATCTATGGAACCAGTCTCACTAATAATAATATCGTTTTTCAAATCCCGCCGTGAGTACTTTTCATATCGAGTAATATTTTTCTTTAAATCGAACCAAATCGAAGCAGCTTAATTAATGGTACAATTTTTCTTTATTTTATTGGAAAACACTACCAAAGAAGAGAAATAGGTTTTTTTTCCTATTTTTGAATCATTTTAGTTGAAATCTAAAATATTCTTTAAGTTCAAAATTCTAGATGATTGTCATATGTAGATCATCTTTTCTTTTATCCTCTAACAATGCTCAATATCTTACAACATTTGCTTTATTGAATTTTTTTTTGTAGAAACAATTCCACTGATACTCCACATATTCTTGAACATAGTTTCATATGTGAGTCCCGAAAGTATTATTTGAATGAGCCATTTGTTGAGCTGTTGAAAGGCAACTTACACACTTTACTAAATTCTTATTAAAACATGGAAATCATGAGAGGAGATGGAGCCCTAAAATTTAGATTTGCTAATTAGTAATTTCGAAATTTATTTTAATATTAAAAATAAATATATTATTATAATATAATCAGTCCGGTCCAGTCCAGTCCAAGTGGGCGGATCTGCCCATGGAATCGGGAATCGGACCGGTATCCACCAATTCCCATAAATTGGAACCGGGAATTGGACCAGTTTCCTTAAGAACCACCGATTCCGAGCAGTTCCGATCCGGTTCCGAGTAGTTTGGGCGAGTCCTGATTCTTTTGCACACCCCTACAACTACCATCTTTTCTTATCTTTTATGGAATTTTATTTGTCTTTCTCCTAATCGTCTTAAATTTACCAACTCTTACGCTAACATTGGCATTTTTAATAATATTATGAATTTTTAAAATCTTTTATGTTTTTTTCTTTTTTTTTCCCTTTCTTCACCTTTTTTTTTTGGGAAGCCTAAGGGCCGACAAGGGTTGCCGGCTAACTCTCGTCGACACTACGCGAGGGCATTGTGGCCCTTGCCCTTGCCAGTGGGTGTCGTTGCCCTCACTATGGCTGGTGAGGGCGAGGGCCACTATGTCCTCGCTAGCCAAAGCGAGGGCTCATGAGCCCTCACCTAGGTTTGGCAAGGACTGCAATCTAAGTGGCATCGACACCAATATTGACACCATATGATACGACACACTGACACGTCATTTTTCAAAAAAAATAGATAATCCTGACACATTGGGACACGTTGTATACTAAATATATATTTTTTATAATTATCATTTTTATAATTATTTCAATCAAATTAATTTGATTCGGATTCAAAAATAAATAATTAGTAAAAAAATATAGAATGAATTTACACTAAAAATATCAATCCATCATTTATTAATATCATTTATTGTTTCAAATTTGACAAATTTAACTTCATTCCAATAATCCATAAAACTTAGAGAGAAAAAAACAAGCAATTCAAATTATGGACTTGCATGTCAAATGTGTCTGAAGAGAAAAGAAAAGAAAAACTTGGGGGTGAATTATGTATCACAAAAAGTGAGAGTCAAAAGAGAAAAAAAGAGAAGACTACGTTTTTCTTCTTTCCCCATTTTCATCATCATCATCATCATCATATATACATTTTGACCCATGATTTATTGAAAATTTTAAAATTGATCTCATGCGTTAGAGTCACATGTCGAAAACTTATATGTCAGAATTCCGGTTACAGTGTCAGAGAGCATCAAGAAAATTGACCACGTATTGGATTTTTCGACATGTGTCCAAGAGTGTAGGAGAGTGTTGGACACGTGCCAGGGTATCCAACACGATTCGAAAGCTCTTGGAGAGTGTCAGTGTTTCCTAAACTGCGACGCCCCCTCCAATCTGGGCTAGACCTAAAGCTGGCGAGGGCCATAGCCACCTAGCCTAGTGCCAACAAGGGTTGGACCCACCTTTGCCAGCCCTCAGGCTTCCTAGGAAAAAAAGAAAAGAAGAAAAAAATCATAAAAATTATTTAAAAATGAGTTAATACCTTTAAAAACCCCAAATTGGTACACTTGTGACAAATTTATCCCAAACTATTTTTTTGACCACCAAAAATCCCAAACTAATATACATTTGACAAATTTATCCAAAACTAGAGGGTAAATTTGTTGTATTAATCCAATTTAGAGAAGGGTATATTTGTCACAAATTTACCAGTTTGGGGTTTTTTGCAGTCGAATAAATTAGTCTAGGATAAATTTGTCATAAATATACCGGTTTAAGGTTTTTTATGGTCAATCAGGTAAATTTATCACAGATGTACCAATTTGGGGTTTTTCATGGTAAAAAAAATAATTTGGAGTAAATTTGTTACAAATGTACCAGTTTGGGATTTTTCCAGATATTAACTCTTAAAAATCAAAATATTATTAACAAATATTCATGTTGGCACCGTCCACATCATGTCAAAGCTAGTCATGCCATAATAGCAATTTTCGGCCAAAATTGGCCAAAATGACTTAATTGGTACAAATGTAAAAGGTTTAAGATTGAATTCGAACCAACACAATATGTTTAAGACTTTTTTAGTATTTTTCCCTCATGAACCAACTATTGGTCACCCTCCCTCTCGTATTCCACATCAAAGATGACCCAACACACTTTATTCTCTCATACGGCGACTTTATAGGAAAAGGTGTGAGCAAATGCCTTTTATTCATCCATCCAAGTGCAATTAAAGTCCCCTCCATTATTTATCAGCGAAACATCATGGAAAATCTCCATGCTACATTGTTCTTTTTGGTTTTCATACATTGTGCATTGTGTAAGTCCCATTGCCAATAGCAGAGAAGGGAAAATTTTAATCAATCATTACTAAATTTATTGTACAAATGCAAATTTAGTCATAAATTTTACAACTTTGTTAAATGAGTGATAAACCTTTGCGCGAAATTATAATAGAGTCAACTTATGTGGCACAGAGCTACGTTAACGATTTTTTGTGGAAATTTGACTATATATTAGAATTTCTATAAGATTCTTTAGGACTAAATTGACAAAATCAAAAATTTTAACACTTAATTGGCATATGTATAATAGATTTTGAACCGAATGGACAATTTTCCCACAAAAAAGCATTATTTATTTAGGACGACGCTATTTTCACCTCCTAAGTGATTACATCCATCCCTATCTACACTAAAAAGACAAAAACTGTCCTTAAATTTTCAATGGCAATTTAAAGTGATGGCCCCCTCTTTCTTTTTTCTATTTTTCCTTTTTCTATTCATGACAGTTGCATAATTAAAAATTTCACATATTTTTTTTTAGCATATTAAAATAAAGTGCATTCTCAAATATTCTTATAACATTTTACATACTCCAAGTATAATCATTTCAACGTATGACTTTTCACATACAGGATTCTCAAGACAAAGGTCTCAACAAGAAAGTGCCACACACAGACTATGCCAGATCAAATTTAGCGCCAATAGAATATCACATCAAGTTTCAGCAAGGTTAACATTGAGGTAGGTTTCTTCAGCAAATTATTAAAGCGCTTGAAGATGTAATCAATATCCCAAGCTCGTAAAGGTTAGAGAAGCTTATTGACAGGTAGCACAAATTGATGATAATGCTATATTCTGATTAAATTCGAACCGGACCTGGTTTTGAAAAACCTCTATTAACAATTCTTGACAACCTGATGCATATACATTGTCTAGACTGTGCAGCTGGGTTTGCTAAGCTGCCCATTCTTCCGCCGTATTTACAACCATGAACCCAAAATTTTATAGACGGGGCTAACTTAGCGTCTGCCGGAAGCGGTGTTCTGCCCAGCAATAATCCCGGACTGGTGAGTTGACTGTAAGGCAGCTTCACTTTTGTCTGATGTAGTAGAAACATTTGTATGTGGATAGATACTTATGTAACGTAGGGTCAATCATAATCTTGCCTTGTTTTAATTTTAAATCAGATTGATTTGGGACAGCAACCGTGCCACTTCAAGGAAGTGCAAAATCGCTGAGAATGAAGCTGGGCGATCCCAGGGCTAAGAGGGTCCTCGTGAGAGCCGTCTATCTGTTCAGCATTGAAGGGAACGACTACTTTCGCCTCCACAGCACTAGACCGAAGGTCAATCGTACCCCCACGAACTCGCGTTGATAGTTGTTGGCAACATCACATCGGCTCTCAAAGTAAACAGGACATGCTGTTTAGGTCCGTAAAGCAAATAAAGAGATGGACAAGCAAATGCAACGAATCAGGGAACTACTTTCTTGCTCTAATTCCATGTAAAACTGAGCACCGACTGATTTCGCTGACAATCTGAATCGTTTTGAGTACTTTAATTAGCATGTTCTGATGGATGTTGTCATCTATCTATGCGCAGGAAATTCATGGGCTCGGAGGACGAAAGATCGCATTCCAGAATGCAGGGCCTCTCGGCTGTTTGCCAGCCATGAGAGCAACGAGAGCAATGGAACTGGCCGTGTGAAGGAACTGCAAGCCCATGCCAGACTTCACAGCCGAGAGCTTGCGATCGCCCTTAGGAAGTTGAAGGCCGACTTGCTGGGATTTGAGTATTCGATATTACTACAACTCGCTCAAACATCGGATCTTTAACCCTGCCAAATATGGTATGCACCGAGACCCAATGGTCCATTGGATAATTATATTACTTATGGCTCGGAACTCTTTTTTGACTCTGAATCTCCTCTCTCTCCCTCTCTCTCTTGTGAAGGCTTCAAAGATGGGCAGGCGGCGTGCTGTGGCTCCGGACCTTACCGAGGATCCAGCTGCCGGGGGAATGCAGAAGTACGAGCTGTGCAGCGATCCATGCGAGCACATTTGGTTCAATGGCGGGCACTCGACAGAGGCAGCGAATTACCAGTTGGCACAACTTATCTGGAGCTCAGCGGCACCCGTCACAGGGTCTTCCAATGTGAGGCAACTAATCGCGCATTAGTATAAGGATGTCTCAGATGTCACCGCCTTTGGCAGGCCGGTCGGAGTCCTAGATTAGCTCTCATATATGTGTCTTAGTGCCATCTTTGCCTGGTAATGGACGATTTAGAGCACCTTGCGACATGTGTAGTCGATGTTGCTTCTATAGCGTGGTTTATGCTTTGTATCTTTTTCTATTTTGCGGATCTTCTGATACCCATTTTTAAAGCTTGCCAAGCTGAGGAGCAATGACACATATTAGGGGAGCTTAGTTAGCAGAGCATGCCCGGGGACTAAAGTATTCCGATGAAGTTAATCCTGGTTAGAATTCATTGGCAAAAAGAACAAAAAAAAAATGTCTTCAAAGTTCAAATCCGTCGTTGAATGTGGATGGTCTTTCTGCTTCTATATTTTGTGAGGACATAGGACATGCTCAATTTTGCAGACTATAACTTCATTCATCGTTGTGAAATTGGTGAGATATTCATGCAAAGAGAAGAGAATAACTGCCCGTATATATATCCAGTAAAGGGAATTGGCCAAATTTCATGGACACTCCCATGTATTTTATCACGCTCGGCATTCCCGATGGAAATCAAACATACTTAAGTAGGGGTAGCAGATTGAGCTACTAATTAAAAGTGTCGGCTTTAGCTAATGTTGGGCTGCTGCATTGTATTAGGTGCACCTATAGATGTCATTTCATTCCAATTCATTTACACGATTAGATAATGGTATTTCTAGTGAGACTCATCTCATTCACCGATACATGTGAATTGAGGTTACATACGTCAAGAGCCCCTCTCTCTCTCTCTCTCTCTCTCTCTCTCTCTCTCTCTCTCAAGTATGCCACTATCACAGTAAGCCAAATCTAACTTATGCAATTTAACTCATTGTCAATGTATGTATCCCCCAATGGGAACAAAGGGAGAGTATCATCGAAAGGAATCCAAATCTAACTTATGCAAATTAGCTCATTGTCAACAAAACCCCCAATGGGGAGGGAGAGAGAACTAGGGAGCTAGTAGTTGCAGGCGACCGTGATGGTGAACGTCTTGGTGGCGGTCAATGGCAAGTGCTGTAGAGTTGGTAATCATGTGGGCGCTCGCAAATAAAGGATATTTTCATGAAGTCGGGGTACTTTTTGTGATGTGGTTTAGTATGAGTTGGTCTATTAAATTGATGATGTGCCAATCATTTAAAGGATTGAACATACATTTCAAACCAAATCCAACTATAATCAGATGAAATATAAAGCTAATCCAATATAAATTGTAAGCATAAGCTCAAGAATGTGTGAAGTATTGATTCCCTTTAAGCACATTTTTTTTTCTTTTCTTTCTTTCTGTCTATTTTAACCTTTTTTTTCCATTCGAGACTCGAATCACACACTGAAAGGGTTATTTACGCAGAGAGAAGATGACATTACGTAAAATACCCATAAATCTGCTCTATTTAGTAAAACTCAGTACGGCCCAATGGACTCTTGCGTGTGGGACCGATTCGATCTCAGTAAAGGATTACAGTCCATACCAAAGGAATTTCTTCCGTATAACTTTGGCCATGGGACCGCCTAATGTACGACCGTTGATTTTGCGGGTCAAACATGATCTCTACATGTCGATCTCGCAAAGTCGCCAATTATGATACGCATCAGGTCCGAGCTTAACTTCATTGAAGAAAGGGAGGAAGTAAAGTAATCAAGAACTAAAGCTCCATTTGATTCACGAAAAACATTTTTCATATATTCTAGTGTTTGAATCACTTAGAAAAATGAGTTAATAGAAAATGTTTTCCAAGTTAACAAGATGTTTAAATTTAGAAATTAATTTCTTTTTTAGAAAATTAGAAATCATTTTTCAAAATATAATTAAATATCAATGTTTAGACCAGAAATATTGTGCTTGGGCACAAAAACCTTAACACTCGTTCTTGGGTCCTCAACATCCAGGACAAATTCACCGGTGCTCAATCAAGCTTGAGGCCTCAATGCCCATGCATGATTGCCCGTCACCTAAGCTCAAGTCCATAAAGTCCGTGCCCAAATCCTTAGTGCTCAAGCTTGGGTTCCCAATGCTCGTTCCTAGATCCCTTGCACCGAGCTTGAATCCATTAAGGTTGGGCCTAAGTCCCCAGCATCCAAGCCCGAGACCTTGATACCCATGCCCATATCCTCTACACCCAAGCGTAGGCCCATCAATGCCTAGGCCTAGTACCTCTCGAGCCTAAGTCCACAGAGGTCAAGCACAAAACCCCAATGCTTGTGCTCGAATCCCTCGCACTCGAGCTTGAGTCCATTGCGGCTGCAACTTGAGACCTTGATGCCCTGTCCGAATCTCCAAGGACTTGAGCATAGACACTAGGCTCCCCAAGTCTGACCTCAATGGATCCAAGCTCAAGCACCAAGGACTCAGCCCTAGTTGTTAGGGACCCGAGCACGGGTACTAGCATCTTGAGCCCAACCTCAATAGACCAATGCTTGAGTGTCAGGGACTTGAGCCCAAGTGCCAAGTCCTTACCCTGCTTTTATGGACTAGGGTTCAAGTGCCAAGGATCACGACATGGGCACCAAAGCCTTAAGTTCGGCCTTTGTAGACTTAGGACCAATGTCTATGCTCTTGCTCAAGACGCAAGTGCTCATGCTCGGGTACCCAGTGCCTAAGTCAAGATCCATCAAGGCTGGACGTAGATCCTAGTGCTCATGCGTAAGTTACTAACATCCCAATAATGCATGTGTACTTAGTATAATCAAATCATATTTTTATTTCCAAATAAAAAAAAAAAAAATTCCAATTCCTTTTCAGGTTTCAGCTAAATTAGAAAATATTGTTATTTTTTGGAAAAATAATTTATTGGAAAATATTTCCCATGAAACAAGCGGAGACTAAAGGGTAGGACATGTTACTGGCTTAATTTCATTGATCAAAACTTCATTGACTAAGAACGACACTATATGGTCTGGTTGTAGGGTCAAGGTGCTGAACCGGACCAAATCATATGGGTCAATTTCAGATTCTGAAACCAAAGAGCTAACACTGTGTGGGTAAGATCTAAGTTTTAGCATTGGATCGGCCCAACCTCATCGTCACACGTCCCTAATTGTTACTAGAGCGATTCAGTGTGCCAACAAACCATTTTTTTAAGGAAAATGTTACCGTACTTTTTTTATTTCGAGTGAGTCGTATTTGTATGGTATTGTACACGGACTCTTCTCGACAAGGCTCCCTCGTGTTCGAGTCATCGTCGTTTTGTTAATGTCAAGAACCGAGTGATAACTTCACTGTGCCCTTCTTTTGCTCCAAACGACGAGAATAAGACTGAAAATATCCGACCGACGAGAGTTTAGAAAAGCTTCAGCATAATACGTCGTATTCACATTAGGCAGTAGAGCCCTGTTTCCATTGGTGTGCTTGTTCGCTTGCTCCTCCACCAAAATCAACGCTTTCCCTCGTACGTCCCTGGTGGCGTCATATACTACCCAAACATCGTGTGTCACTCTAAACAGTCGAGAATCCTGGTCGGCGTCATATATGCTTGTCGGCGTCCCGACCAGAAGTGAACTGAAGAGGCCAAACGTTGACCGCTTTTCTTGGTAGAAGAGTCCGCGTCACTGTGTTCACACGAAATCTCAGTTATTATTATATATATATGCGATAGGAGATTATATATATATGCGATAGGAATATTTATGATTTAAACGGTTAAAAATGACAGGTTTAATGTAGAACCCATTAAATTTAATTTAACGTATAGATTGGATTTTATAGGATGCGCTTTCTTTTCACACGAGAAAGTCAAGCCAAATCATCTTCGGGTCTCCTGCAATGAAGGAAAAAGAAAGCCATGCACCTGCTGTATGGCATGTGCCCGTGATCGAATCCCTCAATTATCACAAAAGTCTCACCCCCGAAGTACTCACTTCAAATTGAGGAGGGAGAGTCCTTAGATTGGTGGTCCCCCTGTTTGCCCCTTTTTCTCTTGGAAAATTGCAATTTTGCAGACACCATCCACGAGTAAAACTCGTTCAAATTGGGAGGGCGAGGCGGAGGCGCCAGAGCGACCGTGGGATAGGGAGAGAGGGCCATGATGTGCCCATCTCTTCTTCGAATTGGAAGACAAATTGGGGTGCACTTTTAAGCCATGGCTCAACAAGAGATTCGACAGCTAATAAAGGGTGGAACAATGTTGGGTTTCCTCCACTTGTTTTGGTCTTTTCGGGAAACTAAGATCTAAATTACTAGCGTTTGGACGGCAACATTCCCCTTGCAACAAATGCCAAAATAGGCATGTAAAATCTCTCTCTATACATCTTACATGATAAACCCGTTAATATCATTTCAATCTCCATCCCTATCCTAAAAAAATTAGAGGTGTTAAATGGGTCATTGACCCATTTATATCTAAATGGGTCATTAATGGGTCAAGCCTTATTTACTAAAACACACATAAATGGGTTTTAAAAATAAAGAGAATAAGATATATAGGTCTTAAATGGGTTAGCTTTGCACCCATTTAAAACCCATTTATCAACTCATTAAAAATGAACTCATTTGTTTTCACCCAAAACCTCACAATTTCTATTTTCTCTCTTTAACTTTACAATTTTTTTTTAAAACCGAAATTATAATTTATTTTATTTTATTCTTTTTCTTTCTTCTTCCTCCGGTCGGGCACGGCAATGGCCGGCGACCGGCCAGGTGAGCCTCGAGCTCGCCCCTCGTCGGATCTGGCGAGGCCACCAACACCCGGTGAGACTCAAACTCGCCGACGTCAGGTAAGGCTCGAGCCTCACCAGATCTAGCGAGGGGTGAGCTCGAGTTGCTCGACGCCGGTAAGCCTCGAGCTCGCCAGATCTGGCGAGGCGGAGGCCTCGCCAACGTCTGGCGAGGCTCGAACCTCGCCGAGATCCGGCGAGGGGTGAGCTCGAGCTCACCGACGTCGGGCGAGGCTCGAGCTCGCCGGATCTAGCGAGGCTCGAGCTCACGGCGTCGGCGAGGCTCGAGCTCGCCGGATCTAGCGAGCCTCGAGCTCACCGGTGTCGGGCAAGCTCGAGGCTCGCTTGTGGCCGGCGGCCAGCCAAAGAAGAAGAAGAACAAAAAAGGAAAAAAAAATATATATATTTAAAAAATAAAATAAAGATAATTAAAATTTTATTTTTAAAAAATAATAAATAATTAAAATTCGATTTTTTAAAATAATTATTTTTAAAATTATAAAATTGTCCTTTAAATTTGTGTTGTATAAAACTATTTTAGCATTACCATTTAAAATAAATAATATATACATATATACATACATATATATATAAGAAATAAGCTCGGAAGTATTTTAGTAATATAATCTTAAAAAAAAACATAGGAATAAGTTTTTCTAAATTTGATTAAATATGAAAATATTTTATTAATATGGGTTGGGTCAAGTATGGGTTGAAAAATTTACATTAAGCATAAATGGGTCATAGATTGGTTAATGGGTCAATTTGGGTCGAACCATTAATAATCCGACCCACCCGTTTAACAGCTTTATGAAAAATCCAATAATACCCACGAATTATATGAATGATGGCCCTATAAATATTCTGAAGCAATAGAGACAACCGTAATTTCATTGAGTAATTAAATTGCACAAGCCTTTCCGTAGATACTGCATTTGCATTGAAGCTTCTTCACCCTTCGTTCCCAACGACATATATGTCAAATCACAGCTTGTTTTCCTTTATCATTTTTTTCCTTTTTTGCTCGCATATCGATAATGAGCCTTTTTTAAGTAGTTGGGAACACGAAGTTTGTTCCCTCCAAGGGTTTTGGGAAAGAAAAAAAGACTCGAGTTGCAAGTCAATGCACACAAGTTTATAAGTATCACTAGAATAATAATTAGCACACCATCAATTTTTCGATTTTTAAATTTTCAATATTTGTAGCACTCTCTATAAATCCCAATTTATCTAAATATTTTC
The DNA here is from genome assembly GCA_014182715.1 of Eucalyptus cloeziana. Classification (NCBI taxonomy): domain Eukaryota; kingdom Viridiplantae; phylum Streptophyta; class Magnoliopsida; order Myrtales; family Myrtaceae; genus Eucalyptus; species Eucalyptus cloeziana. The sequence goes on from CM024642.1 coordinate 25,440,930, forward strand.
AATGTTGAGCTTGTCTTTCCATCAAATTTCCTATATTGGCAAATGCCTGCGGGATATCTTCCATCCAGGGTTCAGCTCTTGAAGCAGAGGCTTCAACCCTCGTAGGATGGGAACCCCCAGTTCGTACCATGATTTTCCTGCAGTTTTCCAAGCATTCGCCTTAGGAACAATTAGTGACTCGATGTCACTGGTCAAATAGAAATAATAAAAGAAGGTTACTAGAATTTCATAAGTAACATAAACATGTTACTGACACACACGCGAAATAACATCACACCAGTCACCAAGGATCTACGAGTGAAATTTATCACCCGTTATTCGCAATTAGTTAATTATTCTTGGTTAGTATCCTATGGTGTGCATCATTCTATCCTCATTTCCATCTGAGGCTCCTTATCACTCCATATAAACCTTTGAGCTCTGATACCAACACCAGCTGTGGCACCCCATTTCACGGCCCCCGATCCATTAGGGTCGCCACAGTCTACTTGCCTCTCTCTTGTCCTAATAAAATAAATCTTTCTAATACCATAGAGTTTTAAAATAGATCCATAATTCCTGGGGGTTTACAATTTTAAACGGTCCCTGCGCAGCGTGTGAAAGTATAGCGGAAGCGACATCACATCTCCCCTCTCCGAAAGCTGAAATGATGCACACTTTCTAGACAATTTTTTTTTTCATATATAAGATAAGCCGGACACTTTTATTTACATAAGTCTGATAGATAACACCGGTCGGTACAACAAAAGAAAATTGTCGTGGACTTTCTAACCCAGCTATACATCATAAGATAACCCGACCTCCCTTTGTTTTTCCTTCCCATTTAGCCCAAAACAAAAGTCTATCCGATGGTGCCGGCGGTCCAAAAAGTGTCACTTGCTACTCGTCACACACACGATCACACCTAGCCCGGTCCATCAGCCGGTGGAGGTGGCAGCATCCCCAACATCACTCCATCACGTTGGACGTGTACCGACAAAAACTCCTGGACTACTAGGCCATCAGGTAACCCAACATCATACATGACTAAAACTCGAACTTAGATGAAGACCAATCCTCGAGCACCAACACAGATGTGCTCCGAACACGAGCACTCAACATTAACTGGGACGCCATAAAAAGTACCACAAGTGACAAGCGACAGAGGCATATTTTAATCTGAAATGTTAGTCCCCAAACGAGGTGAGTACAACCACTCAGCAGTAAAAGATTCATCAAGCTATATCAAGCATTACCATTAATATCCAAATTCAAGTATGGTAGACAAAAACAAGTAATTAAAGAATAGGTATGTATCGAAATCATGAAATCCTTTAATGTAATGGCAAATGTAGTCTTAATGTGTAGTGCAACCTATCCAGGATGAACAAATCTCAATCATAGGGCCAATCTGTAATAACATATCCCATTCCTTGCCATACACTCAGTCTCATATCCAGACTATACACACATGTAGTAAAATCATTCATTTTATCATTCAAAAGATTCATTCCTCGGAGAACCAATGTTTGCGTTCCTCCGGCATTCATACCCATCCAGGCATCACGAAAGCCTCCGGCATTCAGCCACTTAGGGCCACCGGGCATCTGGAGCGAATCACGCCTCCAAGCATCTTGTACCCCACCTGGCATCACGAGGAACCTCGGGGGCCTCCCATGAAAATGGTTACCCCGACCATCCGGATTTACGTACTGACTAGCATACAGCTCCCAGGGAAAAAACCTCTGGCATTCAGCCACACAGGGCCACCGGGCATCCACAAGGCATCCACTCATTCGATCCTTTGGGCATCCCAACTCCCGGGGCATCGTTAACCCGAGGGTTCAACGGTAACAACTTAGCATTTTAATTTACAAAACACTTTCAAATGCTAAAACAAGACGTCTCATGGACCCTCTAACACATTTCAATATTGTACAAATATCCATAGCCAATACCATCATATCACATAGCCATTCGAAACACATTCACCTTCGGACACTTTGTGAAAAATTCGGGAACAGAATAGCCCGATTTTTTTACAATGCACAGTTCTGGTAAAAATTTTGAAATAAATACTAAATGGACTCAGAAAATTATGAAATTTTGACACGTTATCAATGAGACCTAAAGGAACAAATTTCATGAAGAACACCAAGTCAAATTCCATACGTATCTAGAGTAAAAATTTCGGTATTTCTGCTAAAGTTTCTGTAAAATTTCCAGATTTAGCATTTCCATAAAAAAAAAAAAAAAAATCATCAATTAAATCTTGTCCATTTACCCTAAATTTTTGATATGTTATACCTACAGATGTACTCTCCAACTTTTATTAAGAAATCAAAGTCAAATTTTGGCTAGAAAATTACAGAAAAATCAAAAAGTCACCAAGGGTCACTTTGTCCTTTACAAAACAGTCCACTAATCTAACGAGAATTTTTCCTACTCCTTAAATTTCGACCTCCAACATCCACAATCAAATGTATACAAGTGTATTACACTATAACACAGCCTTATCACTTCCAAAAATCCTCCATAGTTAGATCTTTAAATTCTTGTTCCATCTCAAAATTCGAAATCCACAATGCATGCCCTGTTTTTACCTAGTTTTCTTGATCTAGCTTCATCTTACATGTCCAAAATCCAACATGCAGTTCTAAAATTTCACCTTTCTCACATCTACCAACTCTTAGCTAGATAATAACAGTAAGCAAAATATAGATTGAAGAACTTCTACTTGCCTTAAACCTTTCTACTCGATTGCTGGCCAAAAACAGAGGTTTGGGGATCGCGGCTTGGTCCAACCGGCGATGGGGATCGGCGGCGTCGACGGTGGCAGCACGGACACGGCGGAAGGCGATCCTCCTCTTCCTCCCTCGCGGCTCACACCCGTACGCCCGCTCACCCTCTCTTTCGGTCTCTCACTCGACCCTCTCTCCCTCTCTCACTTGCTCGGTTCACTCCCTTTCTCTCTCTGCCCTTCAATCCGAAACCCCCTCCCCTTTTTGTTCTTTCATTAATAATTAATCACATTTTTGCATGTAGAAATTTTGATGATTGAAGCTGGAATGGACAAGCGGCTTCAAAGAATGAACAAGTGGAGGCAATCAAAGACAAGTGTTGAATGGCCTCCCCCCCTTCTTGGTCCGGTCGACATTCTTGGGGGTTCTTTGGGCTTGTTTGGGCCCAAAAGTCCTTAAAATAAAAGCCCAAAAATCTTTTTTTTTTTTTATTAAACGATTGGTTCCCACCAAAATTAATTTAATATCCCCATAATCAATTTGCTTCATATACAAGGATATAATCGAAATTCTTGTGTGCCGTCCAACATCCTCAAAAATTTTATTCTTTAAATTTCAGCACACATATTCCTTACGAGAGACCGAATTCCATCCTTTCGGTTCAAAAATAAAATATTAATCAATCATAGTCCAAAGATTTTCTCTTGTTGCATGGTTGATCAATCCATTGCTTAACATACTATGCCAATCCAACAAATACAGATGACTGCCCATCATTTATGCCATTGCTATAGTTCGATAACACTTTTATCGATTGGTCATGACCGTCACCTGTTCGAGGATCATCTAAATTTTTGGATGCCACATTTTAAAAAATAAAATAAAATAGGAAATGTATTAATTCAGTCCTAAATAGAAAATTATTTTTAAAGTATAGCGTCATAACTGAATTGATTTTTTTTTCATACACAAACAAATTTACAAAGATGGAGGGTGCTACAATACATTACAAAGTGGTTTAACTTTGTAATTTATTACACCAGTCTTAGAATTCTGACAATTACCCAAGAAACATAAACAATAATAAAGAAATTTTCTTTTGGCTGTTATTTAGTCACATGCTCTGTTTGTTTTGCAAAAATACAAATAATTTGAAAAGTATTTTCTTAAAAATAATTAAATAAATGATTTTTTTTTTCATTATATACAAAAATATTTAGACATAAATTATTATCAGTAATAATAATAATTTTCATTATTTAACTATTTCAAATGATAAAAACGATTATCTTCAAATATATTTTTAAATTATTTATTTTTCGCAAATCCTCCGAGAGTTGTAACACAAACGGCTAATAGAGATCGATTCCGTCGCCCCGTGTTCACCTCTGCAAATGTTTTCCTAACTCTCATGCCGGATCGAAGGGACTTCTGCAAATCATCAATCTGGAATCGCTCCGCATCCCCCGACATCCTCGTCCCTCCTATGACATGGCCACTTTTCCAAGCCGCCACTTCCCTCTCCCACCATTTTCGCGCCCTTCTGCGAGCATGCGCTCGGCGATCTTCTCTCCGCCCTGCGAAGAAGCTCCACGCCTTGGCGCTCACCACTGGGCTCGCCGCATCTCCAAGCTCTTTCCTTTGCAATACCCTTCTGCATGTGTACGCCTCCTGCGGCGAGCTCGAATGCGCCCGCAAACTGTTCGACGGAATTCCTGACTCGCACAAGGACACCGTCGATTGGACCGTGCTGATGGGCTCCCTCGCCCGTCATCGCGTGCCCTTTGAGGCGCTGCGGTTGTTCGTGGAGATGGGAAATGCGGGCGCGAGACCGGACGACGTGACCATGGTTTGCCTGTTCAATGCCTGCGCTCGGTTGATCAATGCGGATGTGGGGATGCAGGGACATGGGTGGTTGGTGAAGATGGGGTTTGAGTCTAGTACCAAGGCATGTAATGCCCTCATGGACTTGTATGTGAAGAGCGGGCTGATGAGCGAAGCGAGGCGGGTGTTTTTTGGGATGAAGGCGCGGACTGTGGTGTCTTGGACTGTGTTTTTAGATGGCGTGATTAGGTGGGAAGGCGTATTAAGTGGGAGGGGGGTGTTTGATCAGATGCCTGAGAAAAATGAGGTCGCGAGTACTGTCATGCTTGTGGGCTATGTGGAAAGTGGATATACCCGGGAAGCTTTTAGCCTTTTACATGAAGCAATTTTTGGTTCGTGTATGAGATTAAATAGCGTCACACTTTGTTCTCTCCTATCCGCTTCAGCTCAGTCAGGAGATGTGATGATGGGGAAGTGGGTTCATGTTTATGCTTTGAAGATGATGGGTAAGCATATGGATGTCATGGTGGGGACAACGCTACTTGACATGTATGCCAAATGTGGTAGGATTAATACTGCATTGAAAGTTTTCGAGTACTTGCCTGTTAGGAATGCAGTCACATGGAATGCAATAATTAGTGGATTGGCAATGCACGGGCTGGGTAAAGTTGCAGTTGGTATGTTTCCTCAGATGCTCAAAGAAGCAAAGCCAGATGACCTGACCTTTACGTCTCTGTTGAACGCTTGCAGCCACTCTGGCCTCCTTGATGAGGGCCGTCGCTTTTTCCACGATCTTCAATTTGTATATGGCATGAGACCTAAAGTTGAACATTATGCATGCATGGTGGATCTTCTAGGTCGGGCTGGTGAGATAGAGGAAGCAGAGATGGCGATAAAGACGATGCCTGTCCCTCCGAATGAAGTGGTTTTAGGATCTCTCTTGGGTTCTTGTCATGTCCATGGCAAACTCCAGCTTGCCGAACGTATTTTGAACCAGCTGGTTCAGTTGGATCCTCAAAATACAGAATACCATGTATTGCTATCTAATATGTATGCTCTGGAAGGAAAGTTGGAGAAAGCCAACTCGCTTAGGCATATTCTTAGGAGGGGGGCCACGAGGAAGGTGCCTGGAATAAGCTTTATCCATACTGATGGCAAGTTTCATCAGTTCTCTGCTGGAGATAAGTCACATCCACGAACAAGAGAAATATATGTTATGCTGGATGAAATGATACGGAGATTGCGTTTGGCCGGTTACAGTCCGAATACTAGCTTACAACTATTAACTGGTTCCGATCATGTGTTCAATGAGGAAGAGAAGGAGCAGGCACTGTTCTCACACAGTGAGAAGTTGGCAGTGTGCTTTGGGCTTATAAGCACCAGGGCTCGAACACCTTTGTACATAATGAAAAATCTAAGAATATGTCAAGATTGTCACGCCGCTATAAAGATTGTCTCAGACATATATGAAAGGGAAATTGTTATAAGAGACCGAAGTCGGTTTCACCACTTCAAGCATGGCTCCTGTTCTTGCTCTGACTATTGGTGAATGCTGACTGCTTCAACTGAAAACTTTCCGAGTTTGTTAGATCTTGAACCTCAGTCATAGATTCGCATTAATGACCAACTTTAATTCCAATGGTAGGTCAACTGCACTAATAGCGATGCTTGGTGCTTGGATTTCCTACAGTTGGTTTCTCAAATTGCAGGAAACAAATTCCTGCTGGGCTAGAGGTTCAAAAATCATTGGCCTGTCAAAGAAAGGTAGGGCTGCCATTTACATTGAAAAGCCCTGCCTCAGCCCGAAACTTTTGGTTTTGCTCCATAATTATGAATTTGCAGATCTTGTTCACGTCTCAAATTAGATAACATGCCAATACAATATAGCTTACAATTTTGAAAGTTAAGCTATTTGGCTTGTCCTAATTAGTGAAAAGTGAAGAAATTCTTGAAGATTGAGAGACTGACAGCAATGCCTACATCTGACTATTGCTACATGGAGCTTCAGGGGTGCTCTCACACGTCAGCCATATTTTGCTATATCCGTATGAAGGCAACATGTAAGTGGACTGATGAAGTTCAGTTAGCGAAAATGCAATGATCCTGGCATGTAAGAAAGATTCTTCAGGCTGTCTGTCCGGTGTGGGGCACTGCGCTCAACTTTCACTTTAGGCATGCTCACTGCCCTGTCATGGTTGGACTAAAGCAGCTCCCTTGGTTGCTCTCGTTTGAATTTGCTATAGTCTGCAAGTAAGCTGCCATTAACTTTGTGCTTCATGTTCTCTACCAGCCTCGTCAATACCTGATAAAAAATATGGGTCTTCATAAGGTATTGCTCAGAGATCTCTTAAATTCTTGCAGAAAGCAACTACAATAAAAAAACACTGATGGGGAACTTTAGGTGGCTATAATTTTCTCACTGATTCTGCAACACTTTGGAGGACATCTGCTGGAACCAGAGCAAGCATTGGAGGTAGGACAAAGCTCATGCTCATCTCTAGCTGACCTTTGAGTCGGTTCCTTGTTCCATGTCTATCTGGATAAAGTGCTCCTTTTACACCGAGTGCAAAATGAGATGGCTGAAGAATGCTGTCCAGCCCTTGGAGCTCCCACCGTGTCTGTAGAAGAATGGTTCTGGAGTCATCATAAGGAAAAGAAATGGACCACGCAAGATTTGTTGAACTTTAGTCCTTACAATATCAAGTTCAAGAACTTTAGAAACATCTTGAGGAATTTGTGGCGGATAATCTTTCCCCCTTGGTTTGCATCTCAATCTCATGTCTATTACAGGCCGGACGGTCAGGAATAGGAATTGTAAGGGCAGCATCTGAATTCTCCACTCTTCCTGGATAACAATAAACTTGAGATTTTGGACAGGAGAAGAGTGTTCCGTCTGACAAAGAAATATGGAAAAAGAAAAAGGAATACCATCTGCAAGGTAAATAGTGATGGCATTTGAGACCTGACTAGATTTGTAAAGCAAGCAAACTCAGTTAATAGCGTGATCTTACAGATATAGTTATATGCCTCTAATATACGAAGATGAAGGAGTCATGCCTCCTTTTTTGTGATTGAAAGCCACAAGAGTCAATTGGATTGATTAGCCCAATTTTCTAGCCTCCATTCAAATAAGATTCACTGGTTAGTTGCGCCCATAATTTATCGAAGTGATCATGAGCACTAACCTAGAGGTATTTACAGTGTTACGATTCCCCACTGTTAAAAATTCAGGATGCCCTTCTCTCTCACAAATTCATTTTCTTACTTTGGTATCATCGAATGCAGCCATATAGAGTCAACCTTGTAAAACATAGATGGGCCTCTTCAAGATAAACCATAAAGAAGCATGAGCTTCTGGCAGCAGGTGTTGTTGAATTGTCTGCCAAGTGTGACTACTGCTTCAGAGCAGCCTGAGAACAGGGGCTCCAAGCCTACATGGAGTCAGCCTACGGTAACTTATCTTTTCCATCACTCACTGCAAGAAATTTACAACTAGTATCAAGTATGGTACTCAGATTGCATCTGAGGTTTTAAGTTTTGCTGGAAAATTTTGTGATTGCATTCTGTTTGTGTGTCTTAATGAACAGCACTTTGAGCAATATAGCTGTCATGTGAACGGCAATGTCGCAATTTTCCCAGACCAGACATTACGATTCTTTGACGGCCACGAGGTACAGTGCGTTCTAGAATATGCCCAACATCTTCTCCCTGGTAAAGTTCAAGAATCACCATAAACATGAAAAGTTCATAAGACTGTAGAATCATGTACTGCGAGACCCGAGTTCAGCTCATCACAGAGACGAGAGCTGAACGCCAATAAATGTAACTTCGGCTGCGCGTCTGTAAGGAAATGCGGTGTGAGAAATCAAACAGAGAGTGAAGAGGTTGTGCCCATTACTCTTAACTCCGCAAGAAGCCACGTGTTCATCAATTTCTAGACAGCGATCGAACGCCCAAGAACTAACTTAGACAGCAACGGTGGTATCAACAAGAAACAGAGTGGTAACAATTCAAGAGGGGAAAAACCTCGGTGAGCTGTTGGCTCCTTCGATTATCAGGGAAGATGGCTTGGAACACTCTGGGCTTGTCTTCCAGATACCGATCGAACGAAGCCTGCACGCAGTCAACGCAAAGTCACCCAAAAAGCAGTAACCCCCAAATAGCCCAACAGAGAGAGAGAGAGAGACCCCAGGAGATTCGTAAAGCGGAATGTCGGTGGCGATCCTGGACGTGTAAGTGGAAGCCTCGTTCCCCGCCGCCGTCCCCCCAGGGTGGCTCGCGGCGTGGCACCGCAAGAACCGGCGCTGCTGCTTCGGACACCCCGACTTGCTCCTCCCGCTCGTCCAGCAAGGGAGCAGCGGCTGCCGGCACGGCGCCAAGTAAGCTCCTCCAAGCTCGCTTATTGCCATCTCCTCCTCCTCCTCCTCCTCCTCCTCGTACTTTCCCTGGCGAAAGGTACTGCAGGATCAGAGAGGTGACGCTGACGATGTAGAGATAAGCAAATCCGACGTGGGGTCTTTATCGTCGGCGCGGTGTACACGCGGCGCTTCCTCAGTGAGCGCCACTCATCTCTAGACCCCACTCATCTTCCTCTTCTTCTGCTTCCTCCTTTTTTTTTCCATTTCCTTTCATGGGTCCTCCTCGGATTTCGTGGCCACGATTGATTGGGACAGACAGAGGGGAGAGAGACAGGTGGTCGTCAATGGGCTCTACCCAAAAATGGCATGCGAGCTTTGGACCGAACCGCATGTGGCTGAAATCTACTGGCTCGTGTTTGTTAAGGAAAGCAACATCATTTAGGTCGAGTGGCTTCGCAAACACGAGAGAGAAAAGAGCCAGCTCCAGACCGGGCCAAAACTCGACACCCGACGGTTCACATCACATGCCCGGAAATGACCCTCCGCCGAGCTTAGCGATGGATGCCTAATTCGGAAAGGCCGAGGGCCAGCTGGATGGTGCATAATGGATGATCAATTTCCGGTCCGGTCCCATCCAGGAACCATGAACTGAACCTAAAGGATTGGTTCCCAGGTGGTCTAATGGGAGATGAAAGTGAAATCAAAATGCAACCCTTCGCACATATTCTTGTCTAGATATTGAGAATCGAAGCTACTTTCCGATGATAAGTCTATGAATTTGACCATATCACCACTCCATTATAAGACTAACTAGTCTGTATTGTACTCCCTTTAAGAGTTTATACATTATGCATAGTGGTTAATTTATGAGCAGCTCACCCAAACACAAAGGATAAAGATGGAAAACAAAGTAGTTCCGAGCAGGACATGTGATAAGGGAAAGGAAAGAAATTTGCATGAGAAATAAAAAAAAAAATAGAAAATCATTGATCCGATTTAGGCAGTTCGGTTTCTCTCTGAAATTAGGAATTGGATCGACAATCATCGGTTCCAACTTTATGGAACCGAGAATTAGATCGGCACCCCTGAAAATTGCCCAAAATCAGCCAATCTGGGTGATTCTCAAAGTTTGGTCTCTTCATGTTGCTCACCTTTACTATGCATGTGTTCTTGGTTTTGAAGTGGATTTGGAGGCAGCAATACCAACTTTTGATTCATTGACACTACAAGCTTGGACAGCCATGTGGTTGTGGATTCTTTGGCGAAGTCGGGTCACGTATGTTTCGTAGGTTGAGATCCCCAACCCTCTTGGCACAAGCCGTATCGAATCAAATTACGAAACATCCCTAGGGAATGCAAAGCTGCGCACTGCAATACGTGGACCACATGTTACTTTACATAATTTAATTTGAGAGCTTTAAGCTAAAGTCTCGAAAAGAAATTACTCAAATCACGATACTTGGCGTAATTTAGACTTGATTGTTAGTCTATGTCTAGCTCTCAAGTATAAGTCAATGATTGGGTTTATGTATAGTTCTCTTATGAGAAAATGCTCAGAAAAGTACCAAAAAAGTTGTAAATCTATTACATTGGTACAAATTCATCTCTAAATATTTTAATTTAACGAATTTAATTTTAATCCTTTTCGCATTGGCAGAATGAGGCCAATTAGGGCGGAAATCGCTGATGTTGACATTGACACTTCTACATGCCACGACCAACATTGACGTGAACAAATTTTTATAAAATTTAAAATATTTTTTAGAATTTTTTATTAATTTTTTTCTTTTTTATTTTTTCTCTTTTCTTTTCTTTCTTTTTTTCGTTTTTCGGTAGATGAGGGCCGAAATCCTTGCATGTTGGCCGACGACAGCGCAGAGGCCCTCACCCATGGCCAGCAAGGGTTTGATGCCATTGCTTGGTCTGGGGGAAGGTTTCGGCCCTTGCTTGGATCTAAGCGGTGGGTTGACGCCCTCACCTGTGGCCAACGAGGGCGCAGAGGCCCTCACCCAGACTAGCCTCTAGCCGAAGGCCTCATCAACCAAAAGGCGAAGAAAAAAAAGAAAAAAAAAAGAGATAAAAAAGGAAATAATGTTTAAAATTTTTGAAAATATTGAAAATTATATAAAAAAATTCATATCAGTGCCGGTCGTATCATGTGGAACTACTGGAGTTCATGTTAGCAATTTCTAGTCTAAATTAGCTGGATGGACTGAATATATATCAATACAAAAATGTTTATGATTAAATTGATCAAATTGAAAGGTTTAAAACTAAATTGATATCAATGCAATAAATTTACTACTTTTTTGGTACTTCTCCCACAAAATGCCAAATACCCTCCTCACATTTAACCTCAAAATCATTTTCCATCCTCTGCTATAAAGCCACTGCTTTTCAGCCTCAGGTATAATCTCACGGCGAAATGACTCGATTGTCCTCCCTGAATAGAATGCCACCCAGTTCTCAACTCACCTGATACACATCCTAGCTTCCATTTCCAACTCCTCAACCCACCACATGCCCTATAGCTTGCAGCCTCCTCCATACACCATGACCCACCGTCATGGCACAGCCACTGTCACCGCCCTGCTTTCAGCCGCCAATGCCTTTCTCTCTCTCTCTCTCTCTCTCTCTCTCTCTCTGTGCTGCGTGCAACGTACTCCATGGACGACCCACATCGCTGCGGCTGGCAACCTCGATTGGAAGTAGCAAGCCGCCCCGGGTGACGTCAATCAAGGGTGGCCGCAGAAAGGCCTGCAACCTCGATGGGTCATCGTTCATTCTGAACATAAGCACTTTGGAGGGCGTCTTCATCGTGTAAAAGCATGTCCTCAACTCCAAGTTTGGTTAATTCTAAGCTCTATATGCAAACAAAAAGGATATAATTTTGTGGACCGCCATCTTTCAAGACAATAATTTTCATCATGAATTTGATCATTCGCTTTTATGAAGCCTTAAAATTGTTTTAGTTACCTCATGTCAAATCTTCTAATTAAATTTCTCATTGCCTAAAGAAGAAAATGCGACTATTGAGCTACGAAAAACATTACGCCGCTGTACAATCATAGCATGAACTTTTAGAGTAAATAATTACATAAATTAATCCGAAATAAAAACATAGATACAAGACGGAGCATGCATGGACGAAAGCCGAGTCCGAATGAGAGTGAATTGTTCTTGACATGCTCAGATGACAGGATTGAGAATGGCAGAGACCGAGCAAGATTATTCTGGAGACATTAAAGCATTTGTAGTATCGCCATGCTCGACATGCGAACTTCACGACTTTGCATTTTACACAATTTTTAACCAAGAGAGAATCAAAATCAAACCGTCTTTGGTTTAAACGAGTCACCTAAAACCAATGATCCTCAAACAAACAGTTCTTGGAGAGCCAAAAAGGGTTAGGGTGTGTGACTCTCTGTATCTGCATCTTGAAGAGAGAGAGAGAGAGGCATCAGAAGGTGATGTCATTCGTCGAGTCGTTTTAAATGAATAGCTTCATACACAAACATGCAAATGGGGTTTGCTGGGCAAGGCCGATTCCATGCATTCCTCGCCTCCTCATTTCATAAACGCTCCCTCTTCCTCCTCCTCTTCTCTCAACGCATTCCTCATATTCATCTTCTCTGATCTCCCTCTCTCTCTTTCTCTCTCTCTCTCGCTCTCTCTGTCAGCTGTCATGAAGAGGCCGCCATGCTGCGACAAGTCGAACGTGAAGAGAGGCCTTTGGACGCCCGAAGAAGATGCCAAGATACTCGCATACGTATCGACTTACGGGACTGGCAACTGGACTTTGGTCCCTGAGAAAGCTGGTCTTCTTTTCTGTTTCCAATCCTTTCATGAACAAGATCATTGTCCCTTCTCAGCTCGTTATTTCCATGTTTTGATAGAGCTCAGTCTTACTTTAGGTGTGCATGCGCGCGCACATGCAGGGTTAAACAGATGTGGAAAGAGCTGTAGGCTTCGGTGGACTAATTACCTGAGGCCTGACCTTAAGCATGATGGCTTTTCCCCTCAAGAAGAAGATCTCATCATCAACCTCCACAAAATCTTTGGCAGCAGGTCTCACTAGTTTGCTCATCATTTCTCTGTCGAATGCCGTTATTCTTTTGAATGTATAAAGCCGATAGAATATATAAGGAACGGAGCTTATCTTGCATTTTCATTAGATTGAATGAATGATTCAAATCGCTGCTCATTTTCCTGTCGAGTTCCCCTCCGAATTTCACGGAGAATACTCTTCCGTGGATGAGTGGATTAATGCAGACAGAGGGTTGTAGTTTTAACTTCGTAGATCTTGAGTTTGGAAGGAAACGTTAATGAACTCAACAGCTGGTGGGGTAAATTTCATTACCAACCCATCTTTCTGTCATGAAAGGTTTCGATGTGTGTAACTTAATTCCCATGCATGCAGCATTTACGTATTTTCTAAGTACTCCTCTCACGCTTTTATTGGTTATATGATATGGTCTTGTTGCAGATGGTCTCTAATTGCAAAACATCTGCCCGGAAGAACAGACAACGATGTCAAGAACTACTGGAACACCAAGCTCAAGAAGAAGCTCCAAAAGATGGGAATCGATCCTTTAACCCACAAGCCTTTCTCTCAGATCTTCTCAGACTTTGAGAACATGAGCGGCTGCCCAAACGCCCAAAATCGCCAAATCTTGCCCGCGCCATCGTGTTTGACTCAGGTTCCTGCAGGCTCCAATTCTCACTTGGATGTGATCATGAAGCCCGTGATGGAGCAAGTTCATGAGAATTTCACAGCCGAAAATCACCTCTCGTGGTCTCAGTACCAGGCGGCGAACCAGGAAGTTATGCAGCTGCAACAATATCAACATGTATTGAGCGAGGTCACGTCTTCTTGTTCCTCGTCATCCTCTTCTACTCTGACGCGACTTAACATGCAACAGTCGGATGGTCCACCGCTTCCTCCTCCCTTTGTTGCCTGGACCGGTGATTCGATTTCGCATCGGCCATTTCCCACTGGCAATGTATTGCCGAAGCGCGAAGGAGACTTGCAGGATATAGTGTCTTCATCGTCCATCAACTGTGCGAGCGATATGGCAAAACAAGCGCTCCCCAACACCCCTGTCGGCACAATGGCTTGTAAAAACGAAGCCAAATGGGCCGAACCCGGAGATTCGTGCGAGGGAGCGCTAGAACTGGAGTGCCATTTCGGAGACGGTTCGTACTCTTGTTTCGGCTCTTTCACGGACGCCATCTTGGACAGGGACAGCAAGATGAGGTCGGAGTTATTTCCAGAATTTATAGATGGACTTCTAGATTATTGACGAAGCACCTCATGCTGTTTGAAGGAAGTGGTATAGATTAATATGCGTGCAAGACGAGTTTAAAAAAATCCTAGTTATCGTTAGGGCAGTCTGGCGAGAAGTTTGTCACTGGTTTGATGATGTTGATTATATCCCCTTAGTTAATAATACGTCATGATTTCCTGTGCGATCAAATTTTCTTTTAAGAGCAAGACCAACTCTAGAAGCAACCCCGTCGGGCTAAGTATTTTAGCTCATCAGGACATGATGGCCGAGGTAACCGAGCCAAATAAGAGGCGCTGCCTCGTGAGTGAACCCTCTTGGGACCTAGGAGCGAGCATCAACGACTTGGCATAGCTCGGCCAGAAAAACATTTGCATGGCCGGTGCTGGAATCATCCCGAAGCTGATTAGGTGGATCACACACCTCAATTCTTGCTCTAAGGATATTGTAAAGCAAGTAATCAGGAAAAACATCAAATCCGAGTAAAGCAATCAAGGAGCTCGATATACTGTTGCTTAGAGATCAGCATTCAGCATTCATTGAGTATACACAAGCAGGGTTAAGTGTTGAACCCCATGCACAGGCAAGGCCCAAACGTACGTAAAGAGGAAGCGTTGGGTAAAACAAATCACACAGAATTCTAGGGCCGGGGCCTCTTCAAATGGTTTTTTCCTTGGATTGCAAAAAACAAAGACACGGATTGAGTCAAAACTCAATGAAACCTCGGGGGGGACACTGACAGCGTTTTACAGATCTTATTGTCACAACTCGAAACCATCTAAACAATGGAAAGAGTAACATGTTCAACAGCATTCTTGTTCAAAGAGACGAATCATAAAGGACAGACACCCGAATGTTGGTCTGAACAGAATTTACTGCTTCCCTTCGTCTTGTACAAGGGCACTCACACAAGTTGGATGGTTTGCCTCATGGCTTGAGAGCCAAAGCAAGTCCAACCTTAGCACTCTTATCTATGGACTTGCTGTCAACTTCCCCTGAAATGGTGAAGAGGGATCTCGGTCGCCACTCATGCTGGATAAGAGCACTTACCTTGCCAGCATTGGTCACTCTAGCCTTGACAGATGTCAAAGGATCCAACGCATGCTGGGTACCGACAGTGATGGTATTTTCATTGGTTGAGAAGCGATGGGTGAACTCAGCACCTACAGCAGTGTTGGTCAAACCATTCACCAGGTGGTAGTACGACGCAGCCAGTGTATCGCCCTTGTCATTCCTGTATCATTCACAACGGTGAGAAAAGAAATAACTATAAAAAGAAGCATTTCATACTGACAAATCTTAAAAAGTTGCTTCTACCACATTTAAGTACGCTTAGAACTGATAATCAAGAGCTACTTACACAGTCAGTGAAGCAATCAAGTCTGCATTGGAGAAGCTCAGACCAGCATTGCACTTGGCAAAGTCGCCAGACTTGGTGTCAAAAGACACATCAGTACCAAGTGCCAGAGCACTAGTTCCAATAACTCCAGAGAAGGTGACAATGGGGTTTGCTGTCAGACCAATGCTAGAGCTGATCCCAGCGTGCTCATGCAAATATTGGAGCTCAATCTGGGACACGGAGAAAGGTAAACATCATTAGGTGAACAAGCAGAGAAGCAACACATAAAGATACTCAACACTAAGCAACAGAAAAACAGATAAGCTTACCTTGCCAGACCTTTGATCAGGAACTTTGAAGCTAAAGATAGTCTTCAGACCAGGAGCAGGCTCATCAACAGTTATGGTTGTGAAGAGCTGGTAGTAACAATAGAATGTTCAGCAAAACAAGCAAGTACAGCATGAATTACCCATTTGCATGTTCATTTGGTGATGAGAGCTACACACTTCAAAATACTTAGTTAAGAATATAATTGCCATTTGATCCAACTTATGATTTGTGTTATCATAGTAACAATACAGAGAATAAAGAATATAACAAAAATGAATTTTCAAGGGGCATCCATTAAGCTTCTTAAGATTAAGATGAAACCTCCCATGCAGTACTCAATTATGCATGCGTGTGCTTGCGTGCATGCATGCTTGAGAGAGAGAGAGAGAGAGAGAGAGAGAGGAGAACAGTGAATGCCGGATTCAACTATGGCTTTAGGGAGCTACTCTGTTCAGTGCATAATGCAAATATCTAAGAGGAAAATTCCCTGAAGTCATACTCTATATATCAGCAAATAATAATACATAAACTCCCACTCAACAGGGACCACCAGGTTCAATCACCATAAACAGATGCCACTTCCCATATTGGATAAAAAATGTAATGTCCAGCTGAAACGTGAAACTCAAGATACGATGGTACTAATGATCAAAGCCAACACAAGTGTAACATCCTGCAACAGTCCATTTTTGACGTGGGCAAGGCTTATTCAAGAGACCAGAAACAAAAAAATCTCAGTCTCCTATCATTCAATCACCCATTCACACAAGTGGGGATAAAAGAAAACCTTACATTGGAACTTGTGTCAACTTTGATGTCAGTGGTGATATTCTTGTTCTTCAGCTGAGTATTAACATCAGCCAGAAACAGCTCCCCTTTCTTGGTTCCTGTTGATGTTAAAGACTGCAGCAGAAAGCGAACCATTCTCAAAAAAAGCAGCAAAACCATGTGTCGGCACGAGGACCGCAACATTATAAAGAAGATGAGTCAACCGTCATCCAAAAAAGGAAAAACGCATAACCAAATTCGACTAACCCAAGTGAAATCAAAGTCATCTTTTAATGTTCTTCTCGATGGGAAGCACAAACTAACACTAGTTTATTCCGAGCGTAATTAGCCAAATCAAGCAGAGCAAGGCAATAACGACCAAACAAGAGCAAATGACACATGAATAGTAACTTCTTCACAAGTTAAATCAAGATTCCCCAAAGATCGGATTTTGATAATCACAGACTAAGAACCGAAACAAATGAAAGGTAGCCCCTGGAACCAATCGCCCGACACTTATCATCAAGTAAATCTTCTTCGCCACACCACCCGAGAAACAGCAGCATTCAATCAAACAACTCTAAGTCCACGCAACTAAAATGCATCCGCCCATCCCAACGCTTCTTCAATTGACCGCGGGCAGCCAAACATCAATGCCGAGTAAACGAACAGAAACCCCAACAACCTCGCCCAAACCTAAACGATAAATTGCACTCTCGGGGAAGAAAAACGCAAACACCACCGGCGGCAGGCGACGCCGGAGCGAGAAGCGCGCGAAGACCCACCACTCCGGTCGGCGAGAACGTGGTGATGGTGAACTTGTGGTCGCTCTGGTAGTCCTTGTAGAGAAGATCTGCGAAACGGCAAGCCACGTCAAAAGCGAGAAAAAAATCGAGCGCGCCGGCGCACCGATTCGCATCGAAGGACGAGGGAGGGAAAAAAAACCCTCCCGGGGGACGCACGCACCTCTGGCTTTCTTGCCGATGTCGGAGTAGAGACCGGGACCCTTGCCCATGGCTGCAGAGACGGAGATGGGAGATGCTCGGCGGAGCACGCGAGGCGTCGAAGGTCGGAGCGGAGCAGGGGGAAATGGGCAGGGCTGCAAGCGCGAGGGACGACGACGCCTATTTGGGGGAAAATCCGGGAGGGCAAACCCTAATTTTTCGAGGCTCCTTTATCTTTTTCATTTTTTTTTATTTTCTTTTTTCCCTTCGGACCAAGGAGCTGAAAGCATCATGGAACATTCCAAAAACCGAAACTTCCGAATGTGCCCTCTTTTTTTTTTTGTAATTTTTAGTATGGTTGATAAAACAAAAAATTAATACATTTTCGATAAATTTATACTAAAAATTTGAAATTTGTATATTTTTGATAAATTTATCTTCTGTTAATTTTTGTTAAATTTTATTGTCAAATTACTGAATTAAATTACACATGACAAACCGACAGTTAATGGGTTTATTCATTTAGGGTTTTACCCTTAGTTTGTCATAAGTGTATTAACTTTGTGGTTTTTGGTGATATTAATCAAATTTAGTGAAAATTAACAGGGAGCATATTTGTCAAAAATATATCAGTTTTGGGATTTTTGGGGTCAAAAAATTAATTTGAAGTAAATTTATTATGAATATAACAATTTTAGGTTTTGTAGTGCAAAATTTAGTTTGGGATAAATCTATCATAAATGTATCAATTTGATATTTTTCATAGCATTAACCCTTTTTACTAAATTACCAAAAGAAATTCTGATTAGAGTTTCTTTCGTGAAATAAATAAGGATTTCAAAGGGCAAAATAACAATGCGCTATATTAAAAAGAAAAAAAAAATAGTTCCATTACTCTGTTTTATCGTCGAGAACTTCAACAAATTTGAGATCAAATTAACAAGAAAAAAATATTTAATATATATATATATTCTTTTACAAGACTCGTATAATTAATAGGGGTTAATACCCTGAAAAACCCCAAACTGCTACACATGTGACAAATTTACCCCAAATTATTTTTTTGACCACCAAAAACCCAAAACTGGTATACCTTTGACAAATTTACTTCAAACGGATACACTTATGACAAATTTACACTCTATTAGTTTTCGTTAAATTTTACTGTCAAATTATTAAGTTAAATGACATGTGACAATTGACTAGTATATCAATTTAGGATTTTACGCTCCGTTTGTCACAGTTTGATTTTTTTGTGATATTAATCCAATTTAGCATAAGATATATTTGTCACAAATTTACCAGTTTTGGGTTTTTTGCTATCGAATAAATTAGTTTGGGGTCTATTTGTCATAAATGTACCAGTTTATTTTTTTTAATGGTCACTCGGGGTAAATTTGTCACAAGTATACCAGTTTGGGATTTTTCATGGTCAAAAAAATAGTTTATGGTAAATTTGTTATAGGTGTACAAGTTTGGGGTTTTTCAGGGTATTAACCCAATTAATAGTCCATATAATCGCAATTTACATAATCCGTGGAATGTGTATAATTTCTCGTATCGGCACGAGATGCCGAGAGACAATTTATTATAATATAAAAGGAGGATCTTAAATTATGATAATTTGTTTCATTTAGACGATTTCTTATAATATAAAAGGCGGATATTAAATGATGATAATTTATTTCATTTTCATTTTACTTTTTTCCTTTATTATTGCTTTTTTTTTTTATAATAATCTGTTCCTTTCCACCAGAGAAAGTTGTATGAATTTATGATTTTTTTAGGGCAAGGTCCATAATCCAGATTTTCCATAAACGGTTGGACAAAAGTCAGTCATTTAGAGGAAATGTCACGATTTTTTATGCACATTTTACCAAATATCGTCCACAAAGGGAGTCTGGTAGAATTATGACATGATAATGAGGAATTGATCCTAACAATCGAAAGAGTGTGAAAAAGAGAAAAAGAATTTATAATTTATTAATTCGAGTAGTAATAATCAACTAATAACTTTTATTTTTTATCATCAAAACAAATGAAAATAAAATACGGTGTAAGATTGTGGTCATTATATCACATCTATGAATGCTACTGTAGAAAACTTAATAGTAAAATAAAATCTCTCACAAAGCATGGATTTTTCATTAAGAAAATCGATCGTTATATTTCAATACAGTATAGATTAAATACATCGATTTATATATGCACACGTCCTTCCAAAAATTTTATTCAAACATTTCCAATACATTCACTTTTACAAAAGGCATTATGCTTATCATGTCGAGGATTTTAAATTTAAATTAAAGATGATGCGTGTCTACATGAACAAAAGAATTTCCCCGCAAAACGACACAATTGCACTACTAATCTTAAATTGATCATCAATATCACCTAGAAGCCACATTTATTGGGAAAATAAGGGGTATTTTGATTAAAATTACTCAACAAGCATGATAGACCTCCTAGTCGAGAAGCATCAAATCACTTTGAAATCATTATCTAAAATTGTCACTAAATGTATTGCTTACGTGAAAATTCATAAATGGTTGGAGAAAAGATTAAAAAAAAAAAAAGAGAGAGAATCCCAACATCATCACTTAAGCATCAATCAGATCTCAAAGAATAGTGTAATATTGTTGGTTACAATGTTAGAATATAAAAAAGAAAATCTCGACATGTCCTTAATTGAACAGTTATCATAAATTGGAAGAATTGCACTAAGAGCTGGCAGGAGCCAACGTAACACGAGCTGCCTGCCTTCCTTGTACCAAACCCCGACAAAGCGGGCAACGCAAGTGTTTCGAGAGCCATTCCTTGATGCAACTTTCGTGGTAAACATGGTAACACGTCTCGATCACCCAGCACTCCTCTCCTACCTCGAAACTCGCCAAGCAAATTGGGCACCCGTCAACATCGAACTTCCTCACATCCCCATGATACTCCGCGACCACAGCCGGCGGGGCTACAGCCTCCGCCCTTTGTTGCAGCCGCTCGATGTCGCGATCAGGGCGAGCCCGATTCACGCGGTTGCGGAGCCACACAGAGTAATAGGCGCAGACCACCAAGCCGACGAGTGCGGTGGTGATCATTGCTGCCACTATCGCATACAACACTGCAAAGGCAGCGCGATCGGAAAAAAACAGCGGAGGCGACGGAGCGGCCGGGGGAGGCATGATGTGTTAATTTTTCTTGAGTTGGCAGAGGTCTGGTGTGGCCTTTTAAGTGCTGAGGAAGGATGCTGCGGCGCTGTGTTTCTTCTTCTTGTTTGAATCTAATTCGGAAGATAAAGGTCCAAGTCCGAATAGTAGTATGCGATGAGTTTCTTGAATTAGAGGCGTAGTCCACTTGCAAATTCATGCTGAAGTAGACATGTAAAATCTCTCTCTGCATATTATAGAGTAGATCTAATATTATTTCAAATCTCAAAAAGAAAATTCCAGTGATATCCATAATTATAGGCAGAAGGTGTGTGTGTGTGTGTGTGTGTGTGTGTATTGCCATTTAATCACACAAATCTTTTGTTAGATATTAAGTTTGTGTTGAATCTTCTTCCCCCCTTCGTTTCCTAAAATATACAAGTCTAATCTCACCTTGTTACGCTAAACGTTCGATATCGTAGCTGCTTGAATTTTTTTTTCCATTTTTCCACATCTATAGCATTCTCTATAATTCTTTATTTATCTAAATTCACCGTCGAATTAAAATTTAGACGATTTGATATAAGTATATTAAGATATTTGACAACCCTTATATCCACCAAAAAAAAACTCAGAAATTGCAATTATATGTAAGAATACGTATCGAATTTAAAATTGAGAGGCTTGGTAAATCAATGTATACAAAAGGCTGTTCATGTTTCGCCACAAACCAACTTGGTTAATATTCTAAAAAGCTTAAACCTAATGTATTTTTATCGATTCAGTCATAAATTTTTCAATTTTGACAATTAAGTTTTAAACTTTTTCACAATTTACCTATTGAATCCATTCGACCAATTTTGGCTGAAATTCTCTAATATGGACATTGACTATCTTACGTATTATAGCCGATGTTGTTGTGACAAATTTTTAGAATATTTTATTATTTTTCCATTTTTATTATTTTTTCTGATTTTTTTTCCTTTCTTTTTCATTCTACCAGGGTTTGGCCATCGGCAATAGCCTGGTCAGCTAGCCTCAATTCGTGGAAATTACATAAATTATTACTAATAATGAAAATATTTTTGTTATCTAATTATTTCAATATATATAAGAAACCGTTTTTATAAAAATGTGTTTTAAATAATTAATTTCTTGTGAAATAAACAGAGCCCATGGCTCTTTTTGTCGTCGGGGCTTCGACGACATACGAATTCTAGATAAGACTGATGAGAAAAAAAATTGAGAAAAAATTATATATATATATATATATATATATGTATGTATGTATGTATGTATCTTTTTACAGGACTCATAATAATAGTAGTCCAAATAATGGAGATCTATGTGACCTATAGGTGGCATGTGATTTCTCGTATTGACACAAGATGCTGTGGGAGACATCTTACCATAATATAAAAGATGGTCTTAAAATGATATTATTTTGACACGTGTCCACTTCTCCAGTTAGGTTTGGTGAAGAGTAGAGAGTTTTTTTTTCATCTTCTTTTTACTTTTTTTCTGGATAATCATCACGTCATTTGATGTGGATTTAACTTTAAATTGAAAATAATGTATTCCTACATTGACAAAAGTATTACCACGTAGGATTTGATTATCGTCGTGTTTATTTCACATAAAATAAGCGATTTAGAATTTGTTTTCAAGAATGACCATTAGTTGATAGGAAATATATTTACTAACAAAAAAATTTGTGAACGATGAGTATAGTTTCCGTTTTGTTTATTTTTACAAGTGATAGAAATATTAGAATATAAACTCGACATGCCATCAATTGGTCCCTATCATAGCTTACAAAAGTCAAACTAGGATCTGGTAGGAGCCGGTGTAAGACTAGACTAGCCTCCTGCGCCGCCTACAGGGAGCTTTGGCAAAGGGGTAGCGCCGATTTCTCGAAAGCCACTCCTTGATGCAACTTTCATGGTATGCATGGTCACATGTCTTGATCATCACCCAGCACTCCTCTCCTTCCTCGAAAGTTGCCAGGCGAATCACGCACTCGTCGTTGCTGAACTCCCATGCATCGCCACAATACTTCATGACCATCACCGACAGGGCTGCCGTTTCAACCTGTTGCCGTGGCACGTCGATGGCAGGATCAAAGTGAGCCCGATTGCGCCAGCGAAAGCAATAGGCATAGCCCACCATGATGAGGAGGAGCACGGCGTCTGCACATGCTAGCGA
Source organism: Eucalyptus cloeziana (assembly GCA_014182715.1). Classification (NCBI taxonomy): domain Eukaryota; kingdom Viridiplantae; phylum Streptophyta; class Magnoliopsida; order Myrtales; family Myrtaceae; genus Eucalyptus; species Eucalyptus cloeziana. Next base: position 25,463,843 of record CM024642.1, read on the forward strand.
CAACGCATACAAGGTGAAGGGTGTGAAGCGGAGACCGACCACGGCACGGTGGGGAGGCCGAGGCGGAGGCGCCGGAGCGACCGTGGGATAGGGAGAGGGGGGCATGATGTGCCCATCTCTTCTTCGAATTGGAAGACAAACTGGGGTGCACTTTTAAGCCATGGCTCAACAAGAGATTCCACAGCTAATCAAAGGTCGGACAATGTTGGGTTTCCTCCACTTGTTTTGGTCTTTTCGGGAAACTAAGATCTAAATTGCTAGCGTTTGGACGGCAACATTCGTCTTGCAACAAGTGCCAAAATAGGCATGTAAAATCTCTCTCTATACATCTTACATGATAAACCCGTTAATATCATTTCAATCTCCATCCCTGTCCTGAAAAATCCAATAATACCCAAGAATTATTTGAATGATGGCCCTGTAAATATTCTTAAGCAATGGAGACAACCGTAATTTCATTGAGTAATTAAATTGTACAAGTCTTTTCGTAGATACTGCATTTGCATTGAAGCTTCTTCACCCTTCGTTCCCAGCGACATACATGTCAAATCACAGCTTGTTTTCCTTTATCAGTTTTTTTTTTCCTCTTTTGCTCGCATATCGATAATGAGCCTTTTTTAAGTAGTTGGGAACACAAATTTTATTATTTTGTTCCCTCCAAGGGTTTTGGAAAGGAAAAAAAAGACCCGAGTTGCAAGTTAATGCACACAAGTTTATATAAGTATCACTAGAATAATAATCAGCACACCATCAATTTTTCGATTTTTAAGTTTTTAATATTTGTAGCACTCTCTATAAATCCCAGTTTACCTAAATATTTTTTTCTAGCTAAGGTTTAGATAGTTTTGTAAACGTGTTTATTGAGATATTTGATTACTATTCTATCAACCAATGAAAATATAACTAAAAATTACCTTTATGTGTGAGCATATGTGTCGATTATGTCTCAAAAGAATGGTATAACTTTTCCGATACAATACTTGAACGTAAAAAGAAAATCTCGAGATATGTCTAATTGGAGCATAGCGTAAATTTAGAAAAATCGAACTAGGAATTGGCAAGAGTCGGCGTAACACGAGCTGCCCGCCCTGCTTGGATTGAGCCCCGACAAAGCGGGCAACGCTGGTCTCTCGAGGCCCATTCCATGATGCAACTTTCATGGTACCCGACCCATGGTTACAAGTCTTGAGCACACAACACTCCTCTCCTTCCTCGAAACTCCTAAGGCAAATCACATACTCTTCAATATTAAACTTCCCCGCATCACCACTAGACAGCATGACCACGACCATAGGCGGCAAGGCTGCCGCTCCAACCTGTTGTTGCTGGCACTCGGTGTCATGATCCAAGCGAGCCTTATTCGCACGATCGCGGCGCCGGTACCAATAAACATAGGGCCCGTTTGATTCAATTTTGGGGAAATGACTTTGGAAAAATGCAAATATCTTTGAGGTAAATGGATTTTCCGAAATGCTACATCGTTTGGTAAATTGTAATGTCAAATAATATTGAAAAGTAACTTTAGTATAAACACCGTTTGGCAAAACTCACATTTGTAATTGATTTTTGCTTTTTTTTTAATTTTTTTTTTAAGTCTGAAAATCAAATCCGGCGGCCAGCGGTTGCCGGACGGCTAGATTTGGCCGCCGGACCGCCAGATCTAGCGGCCTGAGGTCGCAAAGGCCAGATTTGGCTATCCGACGGCCACATCTGACCTCAAGACCGCTAGATCTGGTTGTCGGACCCAAGCGGCGTCACCTGGCTCGCACGAACCAGGCAACGCCGCTTGAGCTCCGCATGCCAGGTGACGCCACCTGGGTCGTGGGTCACGCCATGCCAGGCGGTGGTCACCGGGGACGCGCGACCCCCGGGCGGGAAAGACAAAGACGAATGAGGAAGAAGATGAACAGTGACAGAACTTGCATTTCCAAAATGTCCAATGCTTAAAGCAGGCCTTGAGGTGCATTGGGCTTTCGGCGTGAGAATGCGATATTTGGCCAATGAGCTTTCAAAATTTTTGCCAAACACAAAATATTTTTCGCCGCGCTGTTTATTTTGGCCTCATGGAAAAGTTCGAAGGGGCCATAGCCCACTACGATGAGGAGGACTATGACTTTAGAGCATGCTGGCAACATCATGTACAAGGGTGCAAAGTGGAGATAACCTGTGATGGCGAAATAGGGAGGAGGATGCAACGGGGCGGGCGGAGGAGTCATGATGTAGCCATTTCTTCTTTAAATTGGAAGATAACTGGTGCGCGCTTCTAAGCTTTGATCGATTATGAGATTCAATAGCTAAAGAATGATGAAACGGTATTGTGTTTCAGTTATTTGTTTTGGCCTCTTTGGAAACTAAGATCACGTTAGATTACTCTATGTGAAAATAGTATATCAAAATAGTGGCATGGGACAGTAAAATTTCACTTATAAAGAATGCTAAATAGCCATGTAAAATCTCTGTGTCATATAATAATAAATCCAATCTCAAATTTCTGTCGTAAGTGGGTTTTAAAATCACACCCTTTTTTTCTTCATTAGTTTTTCTCTTTTTCGCACATATTCATGTGTGCCTTTTTAAACAGTTGGAAAACAAATCGTATTATTTTGTTCCTTCTTAGGGTTTCTGGAAAGAAAAAAGACACTTGTCACTCGTAAATGCACACATATAAATATCACTAGGATTGTCCTGCGTGTCGCCACGAGACCAAAAAATAAATATATTTTAACAATGACAATATCATCATTTATTTGTGACACCAAAAAATTGATATTGTAGTTTGCTAGATCGTTTTTAATTTTTCAACAGTTAAAGCACTCCTCATAAATCTTAATTTATCTACATTATTTTTTTGAAACGGAGTTTAGATTGTTTTATATACGTATATCAAAATATTTTAGAACTATTTTATCAATCAATGAAAAAATAACTCAAAATTTACCTTTTTGTGGGAGCATACATATCAAATTTAGAGTTGGGAAACTTATTCAATGGGTTATTTCACGGCCATCCATATTTTGTTAAAACCAAAACAAAATGTAAATTTTTTAAAAATGATATTCCATGTTAACAACTTCAATAATATGATTAGTAAAAAATGAGATAAGTAATAAATTATGCGAAAGAGAAATTTTCACACTTCTATATTGTTAACGTCAAAATTCATGACTGCATTTTAAGTTACACGACCTTAAGATCATACAAATACTTGATATAATAAAAAGAATTGTATCATCTAGCTTTAAAGATAAATTAAGAGCAAAACGTAAAAATGCAATTGAGTTATATGACTTTTCAAATTATACTATTGAGTCCACAAATTTATCAAATTGGTATAACAAATCCTTTCATTAATTCCATCTAATTTGGTTAACAGAAAATATCAATATAATTTTTTATTACTTTTTAAAAATATGTGGTGCCAATGTGGCGCCTATCAAGCGCCACATTAGAAAAGAAGAAGAAGGATAAGAAGGTAATAAAAGAAAATAGGATGAGAATTGAAAAGAGAGAAAACTAAACATATAAAAAAAATTGAAGAAAGTGACAGTATCACATAATATCAAATCAATCAACCTTCATTCATAAGATAGACGTACTAGTCAAGAAGCATAAAATTTCTTTGAGATCTTACCTTAAAATCATCATTAAATATATTACCTACATGAAATTTAAATTAAGTTGGAGGAAACATAACAAAGAAGATTCGATCATTGTTATGGATGCCTTTATTTCATAAAAAATAAATGATTTAAAAATTGTTCTTCCTAAAAAACGATTGCTTGAAATAATCAATCAATAGGAACTGTTTTTATTGTCAACAATAATTTATCTTTAAATATTTTTCATGAACAATAAAAAAAAAAAATTGTTCATTCAATGACAATGGTACAAAGATTAAATAAATACAAATATTATAATGTGAAAAGAAAAACTCGACATGCCATTAATTGGTCCTTATCATAGATTACAAGAATCGAACTAGGATCTACTAGGAAATGCAGAGTGCTACAAGCGCGAGGGACAACGATGACTATTTGGGGGAAAAGCTAGAAGAGCAAACATTAATTTTTTTGGGCTTTTATTTTTTTCATTTTTTATTTTCTTTTTCCCTCGGTCGAAATAGCTAAAAGCATCATGGTACATTCCAAAAACCAAAATTTTCAAATGTACCCTTTTTCTTGTAAATATTTAGTAAGGTTGATATCACAAAAAATCTTAAATTAATATATCTATGATAAATTTACCCAAAAAACCTCAAATTGATATACCTGTAACAAATTTATCATCCGTTAGTTGATGGGTCTACTCTTTTGGGGTTTTATTTTCAGTTTGTCATAAGTGTATCTTTTTTATGGTTTTTCATGGTATTAATTTAATTTAGTGAAAAATAACGGATGGTATATTTACCACAAATATACTAGTTTAAGGTTTTTGATAGTCAAAAAAATTAATTTGGGATAAATTTGTCATAGGTGTATCAATTTTTGGTTTTTTGCAATGAAAAAATTATTTGAAATAAATTCATCACAAGCATACTAATTTGAGATTTTCCATGGCATCAACTCTTTTTAGTAAATTACCAAAAGAAATTATGATTAGAGCTTCTTTCATGAAATAAATAAGGATTTCAAAGGGCAAAATAATAATGTGCTAAATAGTTCATGACTCTTTTTATCGTGGAGGGCTTCAACGACATGCGAAATTGGAGATCAAATTAACAAGAAAAAATAGATATATATCTTTTTACAGGACTCATATAATTAATAGTCCAAATAATTGCGATCTACATAATTCAATGAATTTGTGTAATTTCTTGTATTGACATGAGATGCTGCGAGAGACGATTTAGTATAATATAAAAGAAGGATCTTAAATGATGATAATTCATTTCATTTTCGGTTTAAGTTTTTCCTTTTTTTAATTGCTTATTTTTTGGATAATCACTTATTTCCTTTCCACTAGAGAAAGTTGCATGAATTTATGATTTTTCTAGGGCCAGGTCCATATTTCCCATAAACGGTTGGACAAAACTTGGTTATCTAGAGGAAATGTCATGATTTTTTATACGTATATTATCAAACACCGTTCACTGAGGGAGTCTGGTAGAACTATGACATATTGATGAGGAATTTATCCTCGCAATCGAAAATGTGTAGGAAAAAAAGAAAAAAAAAAGTTTATAATTTATCAACTTGAATAGAAATAAATAATCAACTAATAACTACTCTTTCTAATCATCAAAACAAATGAAAATAAAGTACAGTATAAGGTTGTGGTCATTATATCATATCTATGAATGTTGTTGCACAGTAAAATAAAATCCGTTGCAGAACATGGACTTTTCGTTGATAAAATCAATCGTTATATTTTGATACAGTATAAATCAGATAGATTGATTTATGTATACGACCTTTCAAGATTTTATTCGGACGTTTCCAATACAGCCACTTTTACAAAAGGCATTATGCTCATCGCATCTTTCGACATGAATTTTAAATTTAAATTAAAGATGATGCACGTCTACATAAACAAAAGAATTTCCCCACAAGACGACTCAATCAATTGCACCAATAATCTCAAATTGATCAACCTTCATTCATCATCATCACCTTGAAGCCGCATTTACTGGGAAAACAAGGGATATTTTAGTGAAAATTACTCAACAAGTAAGATCAACCTCCTAATCGAGAAGCATCAAATCACTTCGAAATCATTCTCTAAAATTGTCACTAAATATATTGCTTACGTGAAAATTCATATACATAGAGTGGGAGAAAAGATAAAAGAAAGAGAATCCCACCATCGTCACTTAAGCATCAATTAGATCTCAAAAAACAGTGTAATATTCCTGATACAATGTTTAATTGTAACAAAAAAGAAAATCTCGACATGTCCTTAATTGAATATTTATCATGAATTAGAAGAGGCAGAGGCGACGGAGCGGCCTGGGGAGGCGTGGTGTGTTTATTTTTTCCTTGAGTTGGAAGAGGTCTGGTGTGGCCTTGACGGGCTAAAGAACGATGCCCTGGTGCTGTGTTTCTACTGGTTTCATTCTAATTCGGAAGATAAAAGATCCGAGTCAGATTAGTCGTATGTGATGAGTTTCTTGAATTAGAGGCATGAAAATCTTTCTCTGTATATTATAGAGTAGATCTAATATTATTTCAAATATAAAAAAAAATAAAAATTCCAATGATATCCATAATTATGTATCTTTTGAATAATAGCCATATATATATTTTTAAGTTATAGACAAAAGGTAATATACATACATATATATATATATATATATATATATATATATATGTATTTATCTATGTACACACATATATATTTAATTGCACAAATCTTTTATCAGATATTATTGCGATTGATTTTCTAAGTGATGTTATTGCGATTGATTCATGGAAAAAGAAGGAAAAGAAGGAACTAATTAAGCAGGATTGAATTTAAAATAACACGGAATAGAAATCTAAAGAAAAATTGACTTGGTTTAGCCAAACTAGCTACTCTCAGCTTATGCAGAGAAATTGAAGCCCCTATTTTGAAACAAAAGGAAAGTCAGGAGCAGCAAGAGGAAATGCCTTGAAGGCCATTTCAGATGCAGAAAAGCGTGTCTGTGTAGAGTGATTGTTTTCGACGATATAATTCAATTCAATTCGGGTGAAAACTTGCCGAGAATATATATTATCCAGAAAAGATTACATCCGACGCCTCAAAGCTAAGGGCAAAGCAGAGAGCTTCATTGAAGCTATTGAGTTGAAAAGTTTAGCCGAAGAGTGTAACAATCCGGTCCAACAAGAGCGGGGATTGATCACCAAGAAGTGGCTCCTAATAAGCTTTTAGGATGGCGAAGGGGACATGAATGAACCGAATTGTACACCGAATAGAAAGCAATTCTGGCATATATATATATATATATATATATATATATATATATATATATATATATATATATATATATGTGAAAATCGAAGTTAACTTACAAAGACAAATTTTGCTTTGGAACACCAAAGTTAAGCGAGCTATATGCCAATATGGCAAAGGATAAAACCATAAGACTTAGTATGGGACAGGTCAAAGCGGACTATACCTCAAGTAAGTTAATCCAAAGATGTCATAAAGAGAAACCAGTATTGCTAAGACATTTGGCCTCTTGCCCCTGGTGATGCGATTATGGGTGCTAAATGAAACCGTCTTTACTCCCACAAAATTTCATGCCAAGCAATTGCATGGTTAAGTAGGGTTGTTAATATGACCTGAACCAAGCTGAAAATTCCATGTATATTTGGTTTGGTTTTCATTTTGTTCGGGTAGTGAGGAAAAAAAAATTGGTACCTTGATGGTTCATTTCGGTTTGGTATTGTACTGGAACAACATTAAAGAAAACTAAACAGCTAAACAACCTCGAAACCATAGCTAATTGTTGCAACGAAGAAAGCTGAGAGAACGTTAATCTCGAAAGAAAGCATAATTTCATTAGGGTTAAATTAATAAGCATTCATACTTAGACTGATTATAGATAGTGGCAATGAAACACGTATTGCCATTGCCAAGTGGTGCTGCACTACCCCCTCTAAGAAGCACCATCCCGAGATGAAAATCTTAGAGGAATCATAGCGTGTGGTCAAATGTAACCGATGAAACCTACGGGTCCTAATAGTGACATAAAAAAAAAAAAAGGGTTTGGTACACATGGAGACAAATGAGTTTTGACAATGTATAAATACATATATGTATGTTTAGATGGCTTTAGTAAGTAAAAAGTGAGAGGTAGAATCACATTGAATACTGAGAAGACACCGCACTAAGGGAAGGCAAGGAGTGAGGAGGCATGCTATCATCCTTTACTTTAGCCATAAATGGATTACTGAATAGCGAATACAATTTGCAAATTTGTCTACTCCTTGAATGAGCAAAGAAATAGAATGTGGCCCAAAATCGATGAACATCCAAAGGACAGCCAAGGTAGGTAAACGGTCCTGATGATCAGTCGCCGCTTTAACCTCACTCTCTTTATGAGATGATTAGATGGGCACAAAATCAAGAGGAGCGGGCGAGGCTACCTCTCGTGGATCCGAGGCACAGAGGCGAGAGAAGCTTGTGAAATTCACCTTAAGACTTTCGAAACCGCGAAACCGAGATTACATCCAATTTCTAATTTCTCCACCCTCTTAACCAATCCGGCTTCTCTCTCCTACTTTAATATTCCACAACATCACATAAATAGCCCAACTAGCACTAGGAAAACCGTCGAAATCTTAAATGAATCGGGCGAGCTCACATGTATGACTGAACGACGCAGGTCTTTATGCAGGATCCATCTAACCCAACAGCGCATGCGACTTAGGCCCACATGCACTGGACATTACACGAGAGACTTATATTAAGCTACTCCTCATGGCATTATGTTCGCGCGCTCGCACAAGCAATAAATGCGCAAGAAAGAAAAGAGGGGGCATGTGAAGGAATGCAGCCGAGCAGCTGAGCTGACACATTTCCACACACCCCCCAGCCCGACAATGACTCATAACAATAATAAATATTGTTGGAAGATATGATTTACGCATCTCAACATCCCTCAAGATAGTCCAAGCATATCGAACGTTCGTGGGAAGGCATAACGGTCATCTAAGTGACAGGCACATCAAGTATACCGCAGACGACCTGGAGAATTACATCTTGGATCTGTTCGAAGGATCACCAAAGTCCCTGCCCAATCCCTATAGGAGGTGATAGCACAATTTATTTAGTTTTTGTAATCGAGACGAGCCTTTTGTTTCCTCTCTCTACTATAATATGCAGAGGCATCCATATACATATCAACAAACGACCATCCGCACTGGGATAGACACAGTCAGAACCGGATTTTATTTAACTACTACTAATCCGGTTTCATGGACTTAATACAGAAGATATAAGGTGGGACTGAAACGGGAGACTTCGACGCTGGCCGTTCTTGGGGGTGGTGTGTGGTCCCACTCCGGCGCCTTGGATACTCCCGGCCGTCAAGGGGTGGCCGTCAGGGGGTGGCTCCGGCCGTCAGGGGGTGGCCATCTGGGGGTAGGGACCGGAGACTCTGGCTCTGGCCGTCAGGGGGTGGCTCCGGCCGTCACGGGGGTGGCCGTCGAGGGGGTGGGAAAACGGGAGGAGGGTGGCAAAAACGAGGAGGGTGATGGTAGCCATCTCAACGTATGTTTGTGGTGATGTGTTTGTGGGGGATGTGTTGAGCTCCTTCTAAGCCCTTTATATAGAGGTGGGCAAGTCGACGACTTTGCAGGTTGACGACAATTCGACAAAAAAAAAAAAAAAGTTGACGACAAAGTAACTTTATAATAGAGGAGTTAACGACAAAATAATAACACTTGCAGATACAACAAACCCAGCGCGGTCGTGCGACGGTCGTGCGGTGATTTTGCGGCAGTCGTGCGACGGTCGTGCGGCAGCGGGCGGCAGTCGGCGGTCGGCGTGGCATCATGTCATTGTTTTCGCCTGCTCATAAACCAATCACAGAACATAATGGCCTTGATGGCTGTGAGAAACCCTTCATTTCACAATATATTGCACAGGAAAACACAATCACAAAGTTTCGCTTGTTCTACAACCGTATAATGTACACTTCAGAAATATTCAGTTCATTTAATTATGCTCCTAAACACAAGGAACATGGCCCGGATACATATCAATAACAGTTTGTGCGACCATCCGCACCCAGCTAGGATAGACACGGTGAGAACAAGTGAAACTTTGCTCGTGAGAATCAAGAGTGGTTGAGGAGTTTCCATTTAAGGCAAGCGGAGCCGGTCCCCAGCAGCATTGCTCTGTCCACTGCTGCTCTGGCTTTGTGTTTTCGCAGGTAGGCACTCGTCCCGACGAGAATTATGGACGTCAAAACGAGATGCTATGATGTCGCGTTCAGATTCAAACGTCTGGCCCCAAGCCTCTCGAATTCAACGACCAAAACGTCGGTTATCTTTGTATATTGCAGAGGATGACGACTCTTTTATGTGAATTGACGATCAACCTGTGCTTGAATTTCGCTTAAAAGAAGAAGAAAGGAATAGTAATCGACTCATTAGATTGCACTGATAAATCTCAAATCGATTGGGGATCATTCTTCATATAGAGGCACCACTCGAGAAGCATGAAATTTTTTGGAGATCTTACCTTAAAATTATCATTAAATGTATTGCTTACATGAAATTTCAATTAAGCTAAAGGAAACATAAGAAAAGAGGATTCAATTATCATCACGGGTGTGTTTGTTCCATAGAAAATAAATGATTTAAAAATTATTTTTCTCTAAAAACGATCGCTTAAAATAATTGATCGATAGGAAAATATTCATTGTTGACAATAATGTATATCTAAATTTATTTCATAAATGATAGAAAATATTTTTCATTAATTTATTTTTACAAGTGATAAAAAATATTAGAATGTAAGACTTGACAAGCCGGTGATTGGTCCCTATCATAAATTACAAAAGTTGAACTAAGATCTGGTAGGAGCCGCTCGGATCGAGCCACGACAAAGTGGGCAATGCCGATTTCTCGAGAGCCATTCCTTGATGCAACTTTCATGGTAAACATGGTCACACGTCTCGATCACCCAGCACTCCTCTCCTTCCTCGAAACTCGCCAAGCAAATCACGCACTCGTCGCTGTTGAGCTCCCTCACGTCGCCACGATACTTCATGACCGTCACTGACAGGGCCGTCGCTTCAACCTGTTGCTGTGGCGTCTCGATGTCAGGATCAAAGCGAGCCCGATGGCGCCAGCGAAAGCAATAGGCGTAGCCCACCACGATGAGGATGAGCATGGCGTCTACAGATGCTAGAAACAACGCATACAAGGCGAAGGCCGTAAAGCGGAGACCTGCCATGGCATGGTCGGGAGGCGGAGGCGGAGGCGGACGCGCCGGAGCGACCGATGGATAGGGAGAGGGAGGCATGATGTGCCTATCTCTTCTTCGAATTGGAAGACGAACTGGTGTGCACTTTAAACCATGGCTCGACAAGAGATTCGACAGCTAATGAAAGGTGGGAACGATGTAGGGTTTCCACCACTTGTTTTGGTCTTTTTGGCATACTAAGATCTGAATCGGTGGCATTTGGACGGCAACATTCCCCTTGCAAGAAATGTCAAAATAGGCATGTAAAATCTCTCTCTATACATCTTACATGGTAAACCCGTTATTATCATTTCAATCTCCATCCCTATCCCGAAAAATTCCAATAATACCCACGAATTATATGAATAATGGCCTTATAAATATTCTTAAGCAATGGAGACGACTGTAATTTCATTGAATCATTAGGTTGCACAAGTCTTTTCGTAGGTACTGCATTTGTGTCGAAGCTTCTTCACCCCCTCGTTCCCATACGAGATACATGTCGAATCACAGCTTGATTTCCTTCGTTAGCTTTTTTTCCTCTTTTGTTCGCACGTTGATATGTGCCTTTTTAAGCAGTTGGGAACACAAATTTTATTATATTGTTCCCTCCTAGGGTTTTGGCAAGAAAGGAAAAGATAGTAGAATAATAAATAGCGCATCATCAATGTTTTCAATTTTTAAGTTTTCAATATCTATAACACTCTCTATAAGTCTCAGTTAATAAATATTTTTTTTTTCAAATTAATGTTTAGATGGTTTTATAAACGTGTATCGAGATATCTGAGGACTATTCTATCAACCAATTAAAAAATAACTAAAAAAACATCTTTTTGTGTGGGTGTCATGTCAATTATATTCCAGAGGATTGTATGAGTTTTTTGATACAATACTATAATGTAAAAAGAAAATCTCGACATGTCGCTAATCGGATCTTACCATAAATTTAGAAAATCCAACATGGAATTGGCAGGAGTCTGCGTAACACTAGCTGACTGCCCTCACTTGGATTGAGCCCCGACAAAGCAGGCAACACCGGTCTCTCCGTGATGCAACTTTCATGGCACCCATGGTAACACTTGAGGAAGCAAAACCTCTCTCCTTTCTTGAAGCTCTCGAGGCAAATCGCACGCTCTTTAATAATCAACTTCCACGTACCGTCTCTAGGCACCACGATCGCATCCAGGGTTACCTTCCCAACCTGCCGTCGCAGGCGCCAGTACCAACAGACAAAGCCGAGGAGGACTATGATGTTCGCGCAAGCCAGCAGCATCGTGCGCGAGGCTGCAGAGTGGAGATAACCTGCAGTGCCGGAATAGGGAGGAGATTCAATGGTTAAAGAATGACGAAATGATGTTGTGTTTCGATTATATGTTTGGCCTCTTTGGGAAACTAAGATCGCGTTAGATCACTATACGTGAGAAGAGTATCAAATTTGCAGCGTTTGACAGTATATTTTTCACTTGTAAAGAATGTTAAAAGAGGCATGTGAAATCCTTGTGTTATATGATAGTAAATCCAATCCGAAATTTCTGTTGTGGCTAACTATAACCCAAAGCATAAAAAAATTTGTATCGAATCTTCTCCACGCCTTTTTTTATTTCCTTCATTAGTCTTTTTCCTCTTTTGCTCACATATCCATGTGTGCCTTTTTAAGAAGTTGGAAAACGAATTATATTATTCTGTTCCTTCTTAGGGTTTTCTGGAAAGATAGAAAAGACACTCGTCGCACGTAGATGCGCACAAGTTATAAATATCATCAGAATATTGTTCTATATGTCGCCACTGGACAAAAAAAAAAGAGAATTAACAATGACGACATCGTCACTAAAAATTGATATTGTGGTCTGCTAAATCGTTTTATTTTTTATTTTTCAACAGTTGAAGCACTCCTTATAAATCTTAATTTTTCTACATGTTTTTTTGGAAACAGAATTTAGATTGTTTTATTTATGTACATCAAAATATTTGAAGCTTATTGATGAAAAAATAACTCAAAATTTACCTTTCTTTCCGAGTGTACACGTCAAATTTAGAGTTGAGAAACTTATTCAATGGATTATTTTGTGGCCATTCATACTTTGTTCAAATCGAACCAAATGTAATTTTTTTTTTTTAAATGATACCCCATATTAACAACTTCAATAATTTAATTAGTAAAAGGGAAAATCTCAAATAGAGACCCAAAGTGGCCTTATTTTCTCAAAAGAAGACCTGAAGTGAAATCTATCTCAAATAAGGCCCCAAAGTGGTTATTTAGTCTAAAAAAAGGACCTAATTTGCCGGCTGGCAAATCGATGCATTTTTTATGCGGATTCCGGCAACCTGGTCTAGGATATTTTTGTCCAAAAGATATTCTCTTTTTGTTGTCCTTCTCCTATTCATGTTTTTCTTGATCTACCCGTGGTTGTCCTTGTTCATCGTCTTCTTAAAGTGGCAAAACTTTTGGATCGCCATCACTCCCACAGTTTGTTCTTGGGCTTGGAAGAAGATTTTGCAATTAAGAAGCGAGTCTCGCCTATCTTTCCTTTGGAAAATTGGGAATGGCCTCTCAGTTTCCCTGTGGTATGACCACTGGCATCCGAAAGGGCCTCTTCACATCCTATTACCGGAACCAATCATCCAGAGATCCAGGCTTCCAGAAAATGCAATGGTGAAGGATCTTCTTTCACCCCTGGGTTGTTCCACGTGCCTCCTGCTATTGAGCTGGGGTCTCTCTTCTCCGACGCCTAACTCCTCTCCGGACTGCTTTTCCTGGAGATGGCACCATTTGGGTCGCTTCACCATTGGGTCCGCATGGGACCGCCTCAGAAGGAAGAGACCCCCTGCTCCTTAGGCTTCTCTCATTTGGGCAGGAGACATTACTCCCAGGTTCCAATTCATTCTCTGGTTGATTGCTAAAAATCGTCTACCTACGCAGCAACTCCTTCTATCATATGGTAGAATTGACTACACCAATTGTGCTTTTTGCAATGAGGTCCCTGATTCCACTGACCACTTATTTTTTGATTGCCATCTAACGGCTTATGTCGCTTACTTCTTGGCCACTCGTTGCAATCTTCCCTGGCGTCCTAGGCCTTGGAAGGATAACCTCCTCTGGGCTATGCGGTTCCTCAAAGGCAAAGAATTTTTTGACATTATAGCACGAATTCTTTTGCTGTTATGTGCTATATCATTTGGAAGAAAAGGAATGATGTTATCTTCCGTGGAGAGTCGGTCGTCCTTACTTCAATCAAAAATCACATTATCAAAAGTGTGAAGGACAAAGCTGCAAGTTTTTCTAATATCCCTGATATCCTGAGGAATAGACGTCTCCAGCGGAGTTGGGGCTTCCACCTAGCTATCTTCAACGATCGACAGGAGCATGCTTAGATCGGCGTCCTTCAACATCCCACCTCTTCGGTGTCCGGATGTTGGCTTCTCTTTTGGCAACGGAGGGTCTTTGCTAGTCTTAGCTATTTGTTGTCTCTCTTGGACCTTCGGTCCTTGCTCTATTTAGTTCGTGTTGTTCTTCTTTTCCGGCTTCTTGATTGTGCTCCCTTCCACTCTCCCTGCATTTGTATCGAGAGTGCAAGATTAGGAGCCGGTCGAGTTTTCTTGTAAATTTGTTCAAAGCTATAATACCATTTACCTTACCAAAAAAAAAAAAAAATGTTGAAGATAGGCATTGCCCAAATCAAGAACATCAGAAGTGGGGAAGGGCCGACGAAGGTCGCGGGACCACCGAGGGTCGACCTCACTTGGGGCTAGTGAAGGCTCAATGTCCATCGCTAACAGCAGTGGCCGACAAGGTCGATGAGCCCTTGCTAGCCTCGCCGAACTCACTAAGGACGAAATCGCCCTGCGATGGCATCTTCTTCTTCTTCCTCCTCCTCTTTGTCTCCACTTTCCTTGCACGGAGCGACCTGGACATGCTCCTAAAGCTCAAAACCGCCATGGTCGGGCCTCCCTCCACCGCCATCAGTGATTGGGTCGACTCCTCCTCCCCCTCCTCCTCGCCGCCGCCCTCTCCACATTGCTCCTTCACTAAAGTCATGTGTGACATCAGCTCATGGGTCGTCTCTCTCAACATCACCTTTGTCAGCCTCTCAAGCCACATCCCACTCAAAATCGGCCTTCTTCGTGACCTCGTCAACCTCATGCTCACCACCAACAACCTCACCGGGACCCTCCCGTTGGAGCTCGGCAGCCCCACCTCCCTTCGGTTCCTCAACCTCTCCGGGATCTTCCCCAGTAGAGTCTTGCGAGCGATAACCCAACTCGAAGAACTCGACTTGGGCAACGACAAGTCCATGGGGCTGTTGCCGCCGGAGGCGGCGAGGCTGAAGAAGCTGAAGTGGCTCGATCTCGTTGGCAATTACTTCACATGCGAGATACTGGAGGTTTGCTTGAAGTTGGAGAAGATGAACAAGGGAAAATGAAAACGGAAAGAGAAATTTTTTTTGGACGAAAATACCCTGATTAGGTCACTGGAATACGCATTGGAAATGCATCAGTTCACTGGTTGGCGAGTCAAGTCCTTTTTTTAGACTAAATGACGACTTCATGTCCTTATTTGAGACAGACTCCACTTTAGGTCATTTTTTGAGAAAATGAAGCCATTTCAGATCTTTATTTGATATTTTCCCTTAGTAAAAAGATAGATAAGTTATATATTATGCATCTCCTTTGCAAAGAAAAAAGTCATCTTCATTTATAAGATATATTTACATTATTATTACAATTTTAAATGTGTGTATCAATTAACTAAAATAGAAATTTTGACACTTATGTATTATTAACGTCGAAATTCATGATTGCATTTTAAGTTGCACGACCTTAAGATCATACAGATACTTGAGAAAATTATAAGAATTATATCAAGATAATTAAGAGAAAATCGTTAGAGAAAAAAGTGCCAAAAAGGAAGAGTAGAAATAAAAGGCAAGAGTGAAAGATAATAAACTCAGAGTGGGATTATGATATTCCTCATTGGAAAATCTCCATTACCAGCAAGAATACCTGCCCGCTGCACTGCGCACGATCATTTTTAATTGGCATTTTTCATTCGTAATTATTTTTAACTATAACATAAAATAAAATTAGGATGCTACCCTATTCTTTTATAATTTAACTTGAGAAATATAACGAGCTGAGTCATTACTTAGAGGCCACAAATTAGAAAAAAATATGTGCGTTTTATAAATAAAATCAGGTAATCGCCAATTGTATTTGTTCAGCTATCCCTATAGAGCAGAAAGAGGATCGGCACATAAAATTGAGAAATTCAAAATAAAAAGCAAAATAGTAGGTAAGTTAAAATAGTTTGGGATGATAATATGAATGGTTTCTATGTGATTCGTAAACTTTTAATTTATTTAATGTGATCTTATGTACAATTTAATCTCTGAATTATATGAAAATGTTTAATATTCAATGATGATATAATATAATAGGTTAAAGTTTAGAAATAATTTATGTCATTTTTCCTTAATAATTTCGACAAGACCGATGTTGTTCAACTTGCCGACGCGGGAAAGCATACACACCACTCACGGTACTTACTTTTCCTTCGGAACGTATTTATTACGCGTGTTCATATATAAATTAACTTGATAAAAAAATCCACAAAAATAAGGAAAAATAAGGAAAAATAAAGTCGGACGTGACGAAAACGGAAAAAGAAAAGACGATCTCATCGGCGATTCGGCACGGTCGGAATGGATTGAGATTAGCCGTCGTCGTCGTCCCAAGATAAGCGCGGACATCTCGCGTCGTCGGTCGCGACGTAGGCATTATCAAAAGTCAAATCCACCGTCCAACCATTTGCCGACACTCGCTCGCTCGCCCGATCGCTCGATCCGCCAGGAAATCTCGCGCGTCCCCTCGAATCGACAGCGTCGGCTGCACCACTAAATACCCCCTTCGAAACGCTTCCTCGATCCCTCACGCATTTTCACAAACACCTTCTCTCCCTCTCCCAAGATCTACAGGAAGAAGAAGCAACCGAGAGAACCGATCATGCCGTACTACCACCGCAGCGAGGAGGACGACATCGAGTTCGACGAGTACGATCCCACCCCCTTCGGCGGCGGCTACGACATCTCCGTCACCTACGGCCGCCCCCTCGAACCCTCCGAGGAGATCTGCTACCCCTCCACCTCCTCCTCCGCCGGCGGCCTCGAGGACGACTACGACTGCCCCCACTTCGCCTCCTCCCACGACGAGCCCTCCGCCTACGCCGAGGACGTCCTCCAGGCCGAGTACAGCAGCTACGCCCGCCCCAAGCCCCGGCCCCGGCGGCCCCCTCCTCCCCAGCCCGGATTCGGCCCCCGGCGTGGACAGGCCCGGATTCGGCGGGCCAGGCGGTCCCGGATTCGGCGGGCCGGGCGGTCCCGGATTCGGCGGTCCCTGCCCCGATTTCGGACCTGGGTACGGCGGGCGGCCGGAGGAAGAGCCAGGCTCCGGGTACGGCCGCAAGCCTGATTACGAGAGGCCTGGATCCGAGTACGGTCGCCGTCCGGAGGCTGAGTATGGTTCCGGGTACGAGAAGCCTAGCTCGGAGTATGGATCCGGGCACGACCGTCCCGGATCTGAGTATGAATCCGGGTATGGCGGCCGCACCGAGGACAAGAAGCCCAGCTCGGAATACGGATCCGGGTATGGCGGCCGCACCGAGTATGAGAAGCCGAGCTCGGAGTACGGATCCGGATATGGCGGCCGGACCGAGTACGAGAAGCCGAGCACGGAGTACGGATCGGGATACGGCGGTCGGACCGAGTACGAGAAGCCCAGCTCGGAGTATGGATCCGGGTACGGCGGTCGGACCGAGTACGAGAAGCCCAGCTCGGAGTATGGATCCGGGTACGGCGGTCGGACTGAGTACGAGAAGCCGACCGCGGAATATGGATCGGGGTATGGTGGCCGGACCGAATACGAGAAGCCGAGCACGGAATATGGATCCGGGTTTGGTGGCCGGACCGAGTACGAGAAGCCTAGCACTGAGTATGGATCCGGATATGGTGGAAAGACCGAGTATGAATCTGGTGGGTCCGAATTCGGATCCAGGTATGGTCGCAAGCCCGGGTATGGTGAGCAGGAAGGTGGTGAATTTGGGTATGGGGGCAGGCCACAGAGGACTGAGATCAAGAGGCCGAGCTATGGTGGCGGCGAGGACGAGCCTCCGAGGAGGCCGAGCTATGGCGGCGGCGAGGACGAGCCTCCGAGGAGGCCGGGCTATGGGAGGCCGAGCTATGAGACCCAGGAAGGGGAAGGGTTCGAGAGGCCGAGCTACAGGCAGCCCGAGGAGGAAGAGGGTGGTTATGGGAAGCCGAGGTATGGGAGGAAGGACGATGATGAGGATGAGGACAAGCCTAAGAGGTATGGGTATGGCGAAGAGGAGGAGGGCTATGGCCGCAAGAAATACGTAAGTTCCATCGATTCTGTTTTCCTTGGTGCAAAGGATGACACTCTTTGTGATGTTGTTAGGATCGTTGGTTGCATAGTCCTGCCACTTTTCTATGAAATTTGGTACTTTGTTTTCGTTTCGATGCAATGGATTAATTATACTATTGTCCTGTCTTGCTATGGATGATGTGGTTACATACGTATGCTGCTACCCTTCTCTGAAATCTGGTCCTCACTGGTCACTGCTATTGTCCCATCTTTTTAGTATGAGTAGTTTCTTGGCATGTATATTGGTTGAACCTAAGTTACAAGGGATTGAATTGGTCTTTTAACGGCATTGGCATCTAATTTGAATGTCTGATCTAAGTTGTAGTCTGGGCCTGCTGAGGTTACCTGAAGTAATGCTAAGATGCTCTTGCATTGATTACTCTCGACAGCTAGATACCTATCGTTTGAGCAATGGATTTTCCTCTGAAGTTGCAAGAGAGAGTGGCACCTTTTAGTGAGATCAGCATTACTGGGAAATTCCCTTTTATCTATAAATCTTTTGAAGAACTGATTAATCGGACGAGAATAAAGATAAGAGTCCCATTCTACATGTCAATACTGACAACAATGAAATTTAGAGTAAGAGGAAAATCCGTCGACTTTAAAAATCGTGAAGACACTTTTGTGGCTAATCATTCCACATAAATAGGAATACAAGCTCTTGTTTTCGTTGAACACTTCCGCAAGAGAGTTTTACTGTTAGGCAAGTGAATCATGTTCCTTAGAGGAGAGGCCCTAATATAGGCTTGTGGATTGTCTTTGATGTTATCCAGCCAGCTGGGGGAGGGAGGAAGAGTTAGGTATTAGCCACTGAACTCCTTGGGTTACACTCCTGGATATATATATATATATATATATATATATATTTCAAGCTTCTGCAGATTGATAAGGCCAGGCTAGTGTGTCATGTTATTTAGGTTGGAGGCCATAAGTTAGTTTTGCCGACTTTTTTGACTTTGTAATCACGGTGTGGAAGGAAGAAAAAGAGGAGCATCCACTGAACAACTCCTTAGAGTATATTCAAGTTTCATGCTTCAGTAGTCTAGTTAAAATGTACATACAGGTGAAAATAAGTAAAAGTAGAGAACAAATAGTCAACCCTCAATCTTTCCCAAACACAACTTGTCCCCCTATCACCTTTACTGGAAATATTAAAACCCTTGGAACTTCTGTTTTTAGTCAATTGGATCCCCAAGTTCTTGGAGTCATCCAGCTCTATCGGAACTTGATTAAGCTTATTTGCTTGAAGAGAGTACTAGGTCGGAGTCTGCTGTAAACTGAATTGGGGATTTAATTATCACACATAATCAAGAGGGAGGCATGCATTGATTCACATGGCTGGAACTGTGACTTTGTTTTGGTTCCTGCACTGCTTGACCACTTGTGTGACCATTTACATATTAGAACTTGATTTTATGCCTTTAGCAATAGATTAGCTTCATTTTGCCTGTTGTTTTCCTATCGATCTCACAGAAATGTTTCTTCCTCTCTCTATTCATTCTTTCTGCACCGTTTGACCCGTCTCATACTTGGATTAATGTTATAGTCTTGACTGTGCCACATAGCATAGATTAAGTTCTTGTTCAGACTGCAAGTATAGTTTGGGATGCGTCAAAGAATTTTTTAATGGCGTTTTCACTGTTGAAACACCATCTTCAACCCAAGTCGGTAGAACTCGGATATTTGCCTCGTTCATACTCTATTGGAGTGTGAGCTGTTTATGTTTAACTTTCACCCCCTCTTGTGCCCCATGTTGATATGCTGAGCTATTCTTATATTGCAGGGAGATGACGACTCTGGTGATGATGAGGATGAGGAAAAGAAGCAATACCGCTCCAAGCATCATCACCACCACAAGCACCATGACGATGACGAGTGATCTAATCCTCGGTCACCTCTTGATGGGAACCCATGCTATATTAAGCTACTAAATAAAGGGTTTCCAGGATGCTGTGTGTGTCGTTTGTTGCTTCTGTCATCTGCTTGGGTTCGTGACATACATCTGTGTTCTGTCTTGCGCTTGTCCTTCGAATAAATGCCCAAACATTTCGGGTACTTGAGGTTTTATGATGTGGTATGGTATGATATGATCGTGACTTCATGTCCCTCAGACATATCGCAGGCTTGTTCTGATGTTTACACGGCTACCCGGCATATTGTCAGAAAGCATTGGCGATAATGGCGCATGCTTGAATGAATACAAGCAGTGCGTGGCTACTAAGATATGATTTCGATCCCAGCATGCGAGTTTTCATCTTTTCTTAGTGAGATGGAATTGGCCTGCATCATGCCAATGCTATTGATGTACCATGATTCTGGTCTAACTTGATAACTCGCGTATGAATCTAATACGAAATGATGTCCGAGTGGGATATGGATTCGCGTCATTGTGTAGTAGCGCAGGAATGCAATGAGAAGGGGACCTCATGAGATTAAACAGATTTAACGGCTATTAGCTTTTGAACAAGATAAGATTATATAAATATAATATATATATATATAGACACTGATTCAATAATTTCTTCGTCTAGCGTGATGAGACGTGCTTATTCATGACATGGCAGCACCTAGGGTGGATGATAATTGCCACGTGCATAATTGCCACGGGCGGACACGTTATATATTGCTACGCTCTCTTTCGCGAACTCTTCCAATTAAAACGAATCTGCCAAGTAATTAACATCAAAAGTATATTTGGTGCTATATAATACGACAGATGAATTACCTCTCGAAAAATCAATTGAAATACTAGTTTCTAAAAAGTTCGATACTTATAAAACCATATATTATCTATATTTGCCCTCAAAGGGAGACTGATGAGATTATCGTGTAATTAGCAATTAGTTATACTTATTTGCCAATGTATTTGCTCGATTTCTTATATCTGCCATTTGTTCTCTATCCGTATTGCTTTATTGGTACTATAGATTACACCAACGTCAATCTCCAAGTGACATAATTTTCCATATTGTTCTGCAGCTATTTCCGGAAGTCATATAAACTTTAAACCGTATATTCCAACATTAAGTTCTGAAACCTTTTTAATGCCAATGCATCCTGGAACTTAATGTAGGAGATTTAGATCTTATATTTGAAGACGAATCATCACCACATACAATACTATAAAATGCATAAACAGTTTTTGCTTAAAAGATTCAGTTTTGAAGCATGCATCATTCAATAACCAAGTGTTAAATTAAGTTTTAAGAAATTAGTTGTGACCATGTACTATTGTGAAAGTCCGATCAAACAAGAAAGCAACTCAGATTTAGGGTGATCAGCATGGACTCAATTTCTCCGGTTAGTAACATATCTGCAGACACCCCTCTTCTCTAATTTGAGCAATACCGCTGGAGACTGAAGAATTGGCAACACGAGAAATTCAAGTTCAACAAAGCCGTATAATTCAAATTGTGCGCGTGCCATAAAGCCAAACGAATGGAATTCAGGATATAAAAATCTGACTAATCTCTCACAACCTCTGAAAAAGACTGTCTTAGACCAAAAAAAGATATCTCGAAAAACTGAAACCTGAATTTCCCGGGAACAAGTTCATCTCTATATCAAAGATTATGACAGTTATCTAAATTCTACCTAAAACATGGCTAGTTAATACTAGATCGCTCATGTTGCCACCACAATCCGGCCAGCAACTTGGTCAAGATCTCGTTGACCAGTTGATGTAATTCTCCTTCCACTGCACAAACAAAAATCCAGCATAAGTTTAAAGCTGGCATCACGAAATATTCACACCACGAAAAATGGGGATATAAAACCGCACTAATGGTTCAAGAGATGACTATTGTGCATTCTAGCACGTCCCCAGCAAAGTCTAATCCGGTAAAACCTATATGTATACCCACATTTGATCAAATAGGTTTGCCATTTGCCATAAATGAGCTAAGCGGCTAAAAATCCAGGCACTCACCCCTTTGGATCAACATCAACGATGTTCATATTCTGCAACTGTTGAAGGATGTGGCGGGCGACAGAACCACTGCTCTTGCAGAAATGGGGTGGCCGACTTCCATTCCTTTTGCTCCCCCCATAAATTCTGCGGAAAGCACCTACACCGAGCCCTCCTCTCAAGTATATCTTCCTCGCCATTGAGGCTGCAAATAAATTTTAAACTTAAGCTTGAATGGCTTTTTTCAAGAAGACCACTGAATGTAATATAACCCAAATGGAAAATCACTCATACCGGCTCTGATGTAATACCAGTCAGGATCATAGGGAGCAAGCTCTTTGAACGTGGCAGTCTTCACAATGTCAGTCCAGTGAGGTAATTCAATCTGTTCCAGAGACATCAAAGAATCTTTAAGTACTAAGACAGAAACAATCCCTCCCACGAGGAGCAAAAGCATATGTAGCTTAACTGAAGCGGATCTCGTTGCTAAATTAACTTCTCCAAAGCACTCGAGGTGCTTTTCTGAGTTTACATAAAGAATTAGACATTATATTACATAAATTTTCTGAAAAGAAACAGGATGCTCGACGAAAAACATCAACAGCAGAGTTCCAACAGTAAGAAGCATAGAAACTTGCTTAAGTGCAGAGTTCAAATCCAAGCTACCAAAACATGAAACTCTATCCCAGCAGCACACCACCCCACAACACACAAGTATCAACCAAGACGTTGTCGATCTTATTAAAGTGATCGTCTTTATTGCATTGCGAAAACGATGCCTTGCCACTCCACGGACCCTTCTCGGCCACCGATCCATGGCACTTTTTTCTTCACAGACATTCACTCAATCCGAAGCATACGAAAAAATTCAAAACCTCACAACCCAGTGCAACTCCGAAACTACTGCAAACATCAAGAACCCCCACCACCAGCATAATAAACCTCCCCGATTCTCCAATCCATTCGACACGCCAAGGCAATCTCAATCCATGCCGAAACGAAGACACAATGGCAGCCCTCTCAACCTTAGAAAATCAAGCTCACAGTGCAGCACGATCCAAATCGATACGAACACATCCAATCTCGCGCTAGCAAACGCAAAACAAATTCCGCTTCAAAAAACATTCCTCAGAGTTCCAACTCAGCGCGCGCGCCCTTTACCTTGCCGGATCGCTTGAGGTGAGCCGCGTAGGCGTTGACGAACTCGTGCGGCGACACGTCCTTCACTGTCCTCGCGGTCGCCATGCTCGAGTCGGTGCGCCGAGAGCAGTGAGACCTCCGTTTCAGCGACAGCAGCGACGGAGGTCGCGAGATCCGGCTGTTTATATATGGTTAGGGTTTCTCGGTCGAATGGAGAAGACGGAGATCGAAGAGAGTGGGCCGGGAACGGATTGGGCTGGGCCTGATAGGTCTTCGGAGGACTGGGCTTTTAGTTGGGCCAGCCCACTGGGGACTAAGTTGGGTGCAATATCTTTCAAGAATCACCAAGAATAGTTCATCGACACTGTCCTATGACAAAACTCTTTAGAAAAAAATGAATAAAATATTTTCATTTCCACGAAAATGTCTAAACGTAAATTATTGTCGATTGATCAATTATTTCAAGCTATAAAAACAATTATTTTCATGATTTTTTTCAATTCATTCATTTTCTACAAAAAAAAAAAAAAAATAGAGCCTAATTGTTAATTTTTCATGACCCATATTCCACATCTTAAGAAATGCGAGGTCTTGTTAAGATCCTTTCGGATCAGCAACTCCTTGTGATAAAAACAGAGTCTGTATCAAGTGACATAGGGGTCATTTTGTGTATTGCATACGTTGAAAAACTTGTGTCGATGAAAGCTGTCTTCTTTGGCCATGATGTTTCAGGTAAAAACCATGTGGTTCTTTCTTTTTGCTTTGATCCGGTTCATATCCGCGCAAAAAATGGTTCTTTCCTAGATAGCAAATTACATATATATATCGAGTAAATATTTTCTTGGTAATGTGGGAAAAATAGAGGACGAAAGTCATAAGTTTTTGGTCAATAATTGCCTCCATGATATCAAAAAAAAAAAAAAGGTGGAGAGGGGGTTGTAGGGTGATGGACCATATTTCCATGTGGAGGAGTAGACCGCTCCATGAGGGTTGTGGCAGGGTGTGGTACCACACGAAGGAAACAAAAGGGTACTCTTCACATCCCTTTTTCCTCTCCCTCTTTTTCATTTCTTATCCATCTCCTTTTATTTCCCCTTAAGATGGCCGACTTCAATTTTAAAGATGGAAAAAAATAAGCAAAAAAGAAAAAAAAGAACCCCCTCGAGAAATCGACAAAACGGTCAAGATATAAACATTTGAGAGCTGTCTTGATTCCGTTCGATCATAATTAACATATAGGAATAATGATAAAAATAGTATTTGAATTTTACCTAATGTGCAATACAATTTCTGAATTTTAGCATATATGTATTATAATTCGTGAACTTTCAATTTATTCAATACAGTCCGTAAATTTTTTTATGCATGTTCAACTTCATCATTAAACTATATAAAAATATTTGACGTTAATAATATTGAACATTTTCAGAACTAAGTTAAATATGTACTAAAATTCTAAAGATCATAATCACCTTGCAAATTACGTTAAAATTCAGGGACTACATTATTATATATTGGGCTAAAAGGGCTAAAATTCATGGACTATCAGTATCATTTTCTTTTAACGTCTTTTTAGGGGTGGTGTTTTTGGCTACGTATGCCAGAAAAAGGGCCGAGAAAGGGGGCACGTTATCGATGCCGGAAGCGTCCAAATGGCGAGATTCAAGTGGTGCACGCCCGACAAAACAGGGGGCGGGCCAGGGCAGGTTCGGGTCGGTCGTCGGCAACACCTATGTTCGATCGAGTGGACGCATCTGCCGACCGGAAAACAAAAGGAATAAAGCGCCCCAGGCCGTTCCAAATTTCGATCACCATCATCGTCGTCGTCAACCCCCCTCTCCCAGCCGAGCGACTTCTCCTCCTGTCATCAGACCCTCCTGTTTCTGCTGCTGCCCGCTGCCGCTGTAAAAGTTAAAGGAACTCGAAACGTCACATCCGAGCGAGAATATGGCCATCCCCGGTTCACACATGCTCCTTCCCCTACCTTCGTGCATGTCCATGCAGCTCCTTCCATCTTCAGGCGGGATGATCGGTGCCTGATGATGCTGATGATGCAGATTCGAGTTGAGTAAATCGGGTTGGAAGTGGAGCTGCTGCGAGCGCCTCTGTCCGCAGAAACTAAGGCTCGGATCACATGCTTTTTTCTTTCTTTTTCTGGGGGGTGGCGCTTGTCGCGCATGCCGGAATTAACGAGATTTGCCTCCTCCTAGACATGTGCGGATCGATTTAAATTTCCCCACATTTAGATCGAGAAGGAAAAGCGGGGGGGTGGGTTCTGTTTAAAAAAAAGATGATGTGTATGAGCTGCCACGAGGAGGCGCTGCATGCAGGGAATGTGCTGAACATGCTGTACAATTCATGCTGCTGCACTGTCTCCTAATGTTCACATGCCACGTCCCTTTCTCCCTCTCTCTCTCTCTCTCTCCCTTCGCTATCGTCCAAAACTCCATAGTCTCTCTCTCTCTCTCTCCCCCTCTCTATCTCCATGTGCTCGTCCCATGTGCTCTCTCTCTCTCTTTCTCTCTGGTCCTCTTGGCTGGCCCTTTTGAGGAAGCCACCCCCTCTTCTTCCAAAAAGAAAAGTCGCACATCTCTCTCCCTTAAAACCCTACCTCTCCTCGCCTCATTTACACGAATGCCCTCCTCCACCGGAGACTTTAACCGGACTGCCACGCATGTGTCGGGTGCACAGAGCGAGAGACCTTTATCATGATATCATATTCGGCTTAAGAAGCAGGACAAAAGCTTTTTTTGTCTTTGCTTTAATCTTCCGGATCATCCCATAGAACATTCTCTCCCAACACAGGTTCCGAATGAATCTCGGGCCCGAGGCTCTAGCACCTGCAAGATACGGCTCTCTACTCTTCGCATTTTCTCATATCATCTCTTCTTCAACCGTCGCCTCTAAATTTCTCGGAGAGTAGGAAGAGAAACGAATGCTGCGAGGTTAATCCAAGCTCTGATCTGCTGCTGTTAGATGTAAGCACGTGGGGTTTAATCGATCTCGCGACATGTGGGGAGGGATGCAACAGGGGCAGCAGCCACATGCGCCTACATTGAGATGGCCTTTTGCTTCCATTCCCGTCCACCCCCGTACTTCGCATGTGCCGTTCCAGATAGGCAGGCTTTTTGCAGCCCAAAGAAGATGGTTCGCAACTTGCGCCACTGTTCTTTCCCCCCTTCCCGCGTCTTCTTTTTCAACCTTCGAATCCACCCTCGAAAAGAAAGGAAAAAGAAAGAAAAACACCCCCGAAAAAAGGAGGGGAAAATGGAAAAAAAGAAGAAGAAAGGACCCACTGTTCATATGCTCTTCTTACCTAAGTCCCCACCATCACGTCACGATTCAAATTCGATCTGGACCATTAAAGTCGTGCTGGGGCCCGGACCTTCTCAACTCATTCGTTCGTTCCTGCATGACTTGATAATTTTTGATACAGTGATTTGCCGCTCCTGTAATTCCTCCTGTTCAGGAGGAGAGAGATATTTCGATCTCCTCGTGCCCTAGATCTGTGGAGGAGGTCATTGATGACAACATTTGTACAATCGTAAAGCAATGTGCCTACCAAACAACTGGGGTCTCTTTTGTTCCTTAGGAAAATAAATTAGATTTAATGAAAACCTTAGGGTTTGCCAGCCGATGGGTGGCCATCATCTGCCTCATTTATTGCATGGGGGAAAAATATCTGATCTTACTCGTAGAGGTACACGACACTAGAACACGGAGACCGTTCGTGTGCAACATTCGATGAAACTAATGTCGATGTCTTCTCAACCGTCATTTGCGAGTTAGGTCGAAAGGAGTCGAAAGGAGTTATGATTTCCTCGACCATCACTTCGCCTATCGTGCTCTTTAATCAACACAGTCTCTCCATCAAATTCACTCGATCGAGGTCGCATGCGATTGGAATTTCTTCTGTTACCAACTAGGGCAATTTGTACACTTTCTATGGATCGTGAAAAGCAAACAGAGAAATGCATTATTTCATGAGCACGAAACATTATTGGTGTCGAAATTCATCTAAAAGGATTCATAAGCATGTCGAAAGAACTGACCATGTAACGTTGGATTCCGTAGGCTTTATTTGGGAAGCGAAGGAGGAGGAGGTGAACAGAATCGACAAAAAAAATTGGATAAAAAATTAAATAAAAATTGTCCAAAAAGTCATAAATATATTGTAATTTTTGTTAATTTAATTCTAAACCCTTTAACTATGTCAATCGAGTTCTAAATATTTTCAAATTTTGCTAAGTGAGTCAATTTGATTAATTTTAGTTAGAAATCGCCAACATAAATACCAGTTGTCTTATGTGATACAGACGACACCGATGTTGATAAATTTTAATAATATTTTAATATCTTTTGAATTTATAAATAATTCATTATTTTGCTTTCTTTCTCTCTTTCTTTCTTTTTTTACGGCTCTAGCGGGCGAGGTCGTTGGCCGACCATCAACCATCACAAGCGAGGGCCAGCGAACCTCAAATACGAATATATAGGCTATGTTGTCCTAGGGTAATTGTCTTATGGAACACGAACATTTTCCCTGTGCTTTCTTGGACTCGGTCTACATGTATACAAATCCCCATTTTCCACGTTAGAATTTGCTTCCAGCTCGTCCTCCATTTCCGGATCCATATTGTACCGTCCGGAGATTTTCTGGATTCGATCCCGCAAGATGTGGATGTCAGTAAAGTTAGGTCGAAGAGTGCGCAAGGACTTCGGTGACAAACGGGACTAATTATAAGCTTAAACTACAGGAGGTCCGAGCAAATTTCTGCAAGTTCCGATAGGTGAAGTCACTTCATATTTATTCAAGCGCTTTCAAAGAATACATAGATCGAATTTCAAAGTGATGCCACAATTAATTTGCAGAATAATACATATGGTGAGCGAATGCTTAGATGAGCAAATCATATTCAAAATGCTTAACGATATGATATTCGCCCCCGCTTTTGTAAATTAAACTTCATGAACGAGTCTCTATGTATCGCTCGTTTTCCTTGGAAAAATGGCTTAGATTACAAATGAATTCAAAAAGACAATCGCATTTCGTTTTTCATTAAAAAAAAAAAATGAGGAGGAAGATCCAAAGCAATGGTAATTCCGTAAAAATTCGCAAACCCGAGGGCCATTTCCCAAATCTCCATTACATAAACCTCGTAAACTATCTACCTCCCTTCCTAAATAACACGTTCAACATCTCTCTCGCTCTCTCTCTAAAACATGAGCTCGTCGACAAGAACAAGATCAAGGACAGCGACGGCCTCCTCAGCCGCCGCGTCAAGAAGACGGCGGCGAGCCAGCAAGCTGGCGCGCGCCTGCATGAGCAAGCGGCGGAGGCCGGCCGGAGGCACGTGCTCCTCCTCCTCCTCCTCCTCCTCCAATGACGTCGTCTCGGAGAAGCTGGAAGCCCTCAAGAACCTCATCCCGGTCACCAGGGACGGCGGCGACGACGCCGTCGCCACCGACGAGCTCTTTCAAGAAACGGCGGATTACATCCTCCGGCTGAGGACCCAGGTCATCGTCCTCCAGAAGCTGATCCACTTCTACGGATCGGCCGATCTTCCCGAGAAGCAACGCGAGATCGACGACGCTTCCTCTGTATTATAGTCTCCAGTCTCCACCACAGGAGAAAAAAAAAAAAACCAAGAACGCGAGATGAGACGATGGTTCTTCAGATTGAACTCCGACGGAAAAAATGCTTTTGGCTGAAGAGAAAGCAAGCGCAGAGGAAAATTCTGGAATATCTGGTACGAAATTAGAAGGAAAGAGACATCATTTGAGCTCAGATTATCGTTGGAGGTCATTTTCTTGATTTTGTTTTCTTCATTTCTTCACTTTTATTTTCTTGTCGGACCGCATTTTTCCAAGAAAATATGTTATATATAGTTTCTGTCTTCTATCCAAATATCTCGGTCCATATTTTTGTTTATGTAGGCTTCTAGTTTGCAATTCTCACGAAGTTCTTATTTCCATATCATGGTGTATGTAACAGCTCAGATTAAACTAATTTCCCGTCGTTCCTAGACTGTTCCATTTGGGATGGACCATATGAAAATTAGTCCAAGCAGTATTACCTTTTATATCACTAGTTAAAAGGGGCGGGAGGAGGTGATCGGCGCCGGCCCTCGTCTCGGTGTGTTTTCTTAGAGAGAGAACGGAGTTCAAGGGGCGAGAGAACAAGAAAAAAATATCTTATAAAGAGGCAATGTGCATTCGAAGACGATGAATCGAGTTAATATTATCATACTGGCTATGTATATCCATCCGAATATTGCGTTAGTGTCTTCGGAGCGCAAGAAAGCATGCGCTCTTGGATGTATGGTCGCTCTTTCGACGTTCAAGAACTGAAAAATATCCAGTTTCGGTGTGAATTTTCGAGGGATGATTTCAAGAACGCGATGCAGATCCGAGTGAAGAAGACAGGAGTGCCCCTGGAGAGATGCCGAGGGGTCGAGCAAGTGATTGGACGACAGGGATCAGTGTCACTCGAAACGAGACACGAAGGGAGGGAAGCACGTGCAAAAGCCAACATTTTAGGGCTCCCTCGTTCGCTCGCGTTGGTGGGATGATACGATATATATTATTGTTATGAGTTATTGTCGGGCTGGGGGGGTGTGTGAAAATGTGTCAGCTCAGCTGCTCGGCTGCATTCCTTCACATGCCCCCCTCTTTTCTTTCTTGCGCATTTATTGCTTGTGCGAGCCCGCGAACATAATGCCATGAAAAGTAGCTTAATATAAGTCTCTCGCGTAATGTCCAGTGCATGTGAGCCTAAGTCGCATGCACTGTTGGGTTAGATGGATCCTGCATAAAGACCTGCGTCGTTCAGTCGTACATGTGAGCTCGCCGAATCATTTAAGATTTCGACGGCTTTCCTAGTGCTAGTTGGGCTATTCATGTGATGTTGTGGAATATTAAAGTAGAAGGAGAGAGAAGCCGGATTGGTTAGGAGGGTGGAGAAATTAGAAATTGGATGTGATCTCGGTTTCGCGGTTTCGAAAGTCTTAAGCTGAATTTCACAAGCTTCTCTCGTCTTTGTGCCTCAGATCCACGAGAGGTAGCCTCGCCCGCTCCTATTGATTTTGTACCCATCTAATCATTTCATTATCAGGACTGTCTACCTACCTTAGCTGTCCTTTTGGATGTTCATCGTTTTTGGGTCACATTTTATTTCTTTGCTCATTCAAGGAGTAGACATTTGCAGATTGTATTCGCTATTCAGTAATCCATTTATGGCTAAAGTAAAGGATGATAGCATGCCTCCTCACTCCTTGCCTTCCCTTAGTGCGGTGTCTTCTCAGTATTCAATGTGATTCTACCTCACTTTTTACTTACTAAAGCCATCTAAACATACATATATGTATTTATATATTGTCAAAACTCATTTGTCTCCACGTGTACCAAACCTTTTTTTTTATGTCACTATTAGGACCAGTAGGTTTCATCGGTTACATTTGAAAGATTTTCATCTCAGGATAGTGCTTCTTAGAGGGGCAGTGCAGCACCACTTGGCAATGGCAGTACGTGTTTCATTGCCATATAATCAATGTAAGTATGAATGCTTATTAATTTAACCCTAATGGAATTATGCTTTCTTTCGAGATTAACGTTCTCTCAGCTTTCTTCATTGCAAGAATTAGCTACGGTTTCGAGGTTGTTTAGTTGTTTAGGTTTCTTTAATGCGGTTCCAGTACAATACCAAACCGAAATGAACTATCAAGGTACCGATTTTTTTTTCCTCACTATCCGAACAAAATGAAAACTAAACCAAAATACATGGAATTTTCAGCTTGGTTCAGGTAATATTAACAACCCTACTTAACCATGCAATTGCTTGGCATGAAATTTTGTGGGAGTAAAGACGGTTTCCTTTAGCACCCATAGTCGCATCACCAGGGGGAAGAGGTCAAATGTCTTAGCAACACCGGTTTCTCTTTATGACATCTTTGGATGAACTTACTTGAGGTATAGTCCACTTTGACCCGTCCCATACTAAGCCTCACGGTTTTATCCTTTGCCTTATTGGCATATAGCTCACTTAACTTTGGTGTTCCAAAGCAAAATTTGGCATTATATCAAAAGACGCCTCTGTAAGATAACTTCGGTTTTCACACACACACATGTGAGTGCGCGCGCGCGCGCGTGCATGCCAGAATTGCTCTCTATTCGGTGTATAATTCGGTTCATTAATGTTCCCTTCGCCATCCTAAAAGCTTATTAGGAGCCACTTCTTGATGGTCAATTCCCGCTCTTGTTGGACCGGATTGTTACACTCTTTGGCTAAACTTTTCGACTCAATAGCTTCAATGAAGCTCTCTGCTTTGCCCTTAGCTTTGAGGCGTCGGATGTAATCTTTTCTGGCTAATATATATTCTCGGCAAGTTTTTACGCGAATTGAATTGAATGATATCGTCGAAAACAATCACTCTGCACAGACGCTTTTCTGCTTCTGAATGGCCTTGAAGGCATTTCCTCTTGCTGCTCCTGACTTTCCTTTTGTTTCAAAATAGGGGCATCAATTTCTCTGCATAAGATGAGAGTAGCTAGTTTAGTTAAACCAAGTCATTTTTTCTTTAGATTTCTATTCCGTGTTATTTCAAATTCAATCCTGCTTAATTAGTTCCTTCTTTTCCTTCTTTTTCCATGAATCAATCGCAAAAACATCACTTAGAAAATCAACTGGGAGTGGTCATGGAGCATGAGCGAGTCTTGGCCGCTATAATTCGACGCAAGAGGAGTCACATTAGCAGAGCAGCTCCAGATAGAGATCGTCGTTCTGTTGGCCAAATCGAAATGTATCGTATTTGATCAGTTAAAAGACTACGGAGGGGAATAGCAAGAGCAAAGATTATGCGACAGGAACAGCTGTTACATGTACTAACAAAATTCACCAAAAATTGACTTACTAAAGACAAACCAGCCTAATGAAAGTTTACGTAACAAACGTTACCCAGGATGCAATTACCAAATTGTTGTCTGAAACACAATAGAACATGTGAAAAACAAAAGAGCATACTCGCACATGTTTACGTATCGGATGCATATACATCCAGCTATCTTTGCAACAATTCAATCAAATAATACATTTTCAAGGGTTACAGATTGTCTTCAATTGGTCGAGGCTTGCAGATTGACGATGTTTGCTCGCAGAAAATCTCCATGTATTGCCTATCATAAAGGCAAATCTTGGTTTTTGCAAACCAAAGCTGGATAACCTGAAGAACTGTTGATAAATGACTTTCAGATTTGGACTTCAGATGATTACTTGAATTCCTGAATCCCAATCGAGCTCTCATATAAATTGCTAAAAACATCGGCAAAATGGTGTTGATTTACAAGCACGGTAGCAATTAGAAGCACGATTCCAGCATTTCACCAGATGGTCTCATGATTATATCGAAGACCTGAAATAGAAGAAAGAGATGGAATCGAGTGGTGAATTACCGTAGCTGAGGAAGAAGCTGGAGCTCAGAACTTCGGCAGATGAAATGAAAAATGTCAAACCTCATTAGATAGGTATCCCCGAAGAAATCCGCAGTTTTGAGTCCATCCCACCACTAACCACACAATCACCTTTCCACCAGTCCGCACAAAATACCTGCACCACCATACAAAAAGCCATAAGTTAGCCAATGAACGAAAGAACAGCAACTGAAGGAGAACTCAAAGCCAGATAATCAGACATGGAAAAAACAAGCCACACCTTATCTTTGTGAGAGTCAATGACAGCTAGAGGCCACTGCAAGAGAAAATTGCATCAAGAAATATATTTCTCAAACTGGAGCTCTGCCAAAGACATAATTGTGGCTAATTGGTCCAAAGTTAAGAGTTGACTTACAGCAGTTCTCAAGTCCCATAGCATTATTTTCCCATCATAGGATGCAGAAAGTAGATGAAACCAAGATTTATCGTGCCACTTGCAAGCTGATATCCAAGAAGTGTGCGAGGAAAACTGGAAGATGGGGGCCGAACTTGCTGAGGAAATGCAAGTTTTATCAGGGAGAGACATTGAGGGGATGAGTACCAGAAGGAAACCTATTTAAGCTGCCTCGCTTTTACTTGCATGTCATCTCATAAGAGTGCACTATTACTAAGACAACTGCAAAATACCTGGTTTGCGAGGATCCCATATCCTAAGAATAGGATCAGAACCTCCAGCAGCAATCAAAGCAGAGCCTTCACCTCCAACATCAAGGCAATTGAGGACTTTCCCACAGAACTGCATGCAAGAATTGCCAATTTTACTTTGTCTAATGGGAAGAAAGTCAATCTTCTAGCATTTCCCATGCTACTCAAAACTGGTGATAAGTACTAATATGTGTTGCAGAAAATATTGCCCTAGTGACATAAAAGCTCCAAAAGGCCTATTACAAATACAAATAAAGCAAGAAGGGAGAGGGTAGAAATCATTTATCATACAATGTTCAACATATCTTTGCCAGTCTTGACATCCCACCGTCTCACAGAGTGATCCCATGAAGCAGAATAAATTGTCTCCGCTTGTGGCCAAATCACTGAAGATACACATTGTGTATGGCCTACAAGTGTAGACACAGCTTCCTCCTGATAGCAATGAAAAATCAATGTTAGTAAGCTGCCAAAGAAAGTTTTTCTAGTCCAGATATCTGTGCTAGTTTGTTATAACTACTCGACCGACCCTTTAACATTTGTAAGAAACAGAAGAGTAAACAACTTTCCCGTCAAATTTGGTATTTGTTACTAAATGATGGTGACTGACTCCTTAACACTACACAACAGTAGAGTCAATCCGTGTTGCCTGAAGGAAGAATGATTCCTAATTGAAAGAAAGGGTCCATATGCAGGAGCTATTCAAGAATTTTGGAAACCATCATAATACAACTTAGACGACTCAAAATGAGGTAATAATCACATCTAACATAGTCTAAAAATCCGTGCAGAAGTACATTTAACATAGTAAAGAAGGAAGCAATACCTCCATTTGAGATTCCTCAACTTGATTATTAACTTTTCTCTTCTTGACTGTTACAGGATTGTTGTCTGCAGCCAACTCCTTAGTGTTCCACAAATTAATAGTACAATCCCAAGAACCAGAACAAATCTGATTTATGTAACCAAAAAGAAGCCAGCTCAGTCTTGGGGTATAATTCTGATGCTTTTAACAATACAATGATACCAGGGCATAGACAGGACCATGTCTCCAGCAGAACTCGCTGAAACACTTTGCACTGATGCTTTATGCCCCCGCAGAATCTTAAATGCCCTCATCGTCGCAGAAGAATTAAGAGATGCCTCGGTATGAATCTTTTCATGCAAAAGAGAGAAAAAAATAATAATTGAGTGGATGCAGGGATCACATACAGTAAAAGAGGAGGCAGTACCGTCATTTAATTACCTTCCACAACCTTAGTGTCCTGTCTTTTGATGCAGTTGCCACACAAACACTCTCAGCTCCTGCATTCACACCACAGGCAGTCCATAGTCAATATGCAAACTACACTTGGGACTGCACCCCCAGAATGAGGGGACGTATGCTTTGCTTGCAGTACATAAAAATCATAATGGTGACTTGAGGAAAAGCTGGACCATGACACTAAAAGTCACCTCATTCATTTCATAATTTCTTCATTACACCAAAGTTTCAGAAAGGAAAAATCGCCTTGAATGGTATTGGCAAAAAAAGATATAGCCCCTATAGGCCATGCTAACCTACAGATAAATTTTACAATTTGTAGTATCAACATTGGATCATTTAAATTGCATTGCCATGCTTGATACAGTGTCCTCTCTGAAGATTCATCAGAAACCATAATTTGGTGATAAAACAAGTTCAGAAAACAGTAGAAGTATATCGTAATTATATATAATTTCATAAAAGTTAATGAGCAACCCCATCATGCAAAGTAGGAACCCAACTTTAACAACCATGGTAATGATGATACAATTACAATCATTTACATGTCCAATTCAGCGGATGCATTCACATGTGCTTTATACCTTCTCGATCGATGACACTCACAGAAGTAATTGCATCACTGTGTCCTCCTAATATATGACTGCATGATCCGGGAGCATCCCATACCCTTAATTCAAGACATCAAATTCACTGTCAGTAAAAATTGTTGAAACTCGGAGTGAATTTCGTAAAATAATTGCTGGTGCAAGATATGAATGAGGAACAAACTTCTTTAAGTATTACCTTCCTAAACCATCATAACATCCTGTCAAAATGAACCTGCCAGATAATAAAACAAAAACTGAGAAGAAAAATAAATAGCCCAAAAGAAGAAAACAAAAACCAGAGAAATCCAGGGTACGTGGTTAGGTCAGTTCAGCATACGTATGGATGTTATCCTGTCTATCATGTTCATAAGTCCCACTTCCAAGCTAAAATACATTAAGTTATGCCAAAAGTATTGTGAATCCTCCAAAACTAGCAGTGGTTTTTAAGTGTTAGGAAAATGTCTAGCTTTGTGACAAATCACCTTTTGAATATAAGATTCTGCACTGAAGTCCTGAAACAACACAGAATTGCTCAAGGAGTCCCATTCAACACGGCTTATCACATTAAATGAGCAGGGAGCCGTGCTCCCATTTTCTAAAACGAGCTCGCAAGACTTTCATACCCAAAAAAGCATTAAAACTAAA
Source organism: Eucalyptus cloeziana (assembly GCA_014182715.1). NCBI lineage: Eukaryota > Viridiplantae > Streptophyta > Magnoliopsida > Myrtales > Myrtaceae > Eucalyptus > Eucalyptus cloeziana. The sequence continues at coordinate 25,499,847 of CM024642.1, forward strand.
AAGCTTCTCTTGAGAACTTCAAACTGTATGAACTTGCAAATATCACAAGTTATATTAACAAACTTGTTACTGCTTAAATAGATACAGAACTTTTCATTTGCAAGCTGGTAACAAACACATCCGCAATATCCAATTAAGATGAAGCACAATAACCAAAAAGAAGACATTAGGCACTTAAGTCAATGACTACAATTCTAAAATTTGCAGTTATCAGACATTAAAGCTCCGGAAGAGACCCATCAACTGCACTAGGATATATCTCCCGAAAAGTGAGAACACCATAAAATGCAAACAAAATCCCCTGACAAAGCATGCAGTGTTTCGAGAGTGATGTTCAAATGCAAAGAAAAGGTGTCGTTGCATCCCTTTATCCTTTTGATGTCAATATACTTACCTAGGATTAGACCCATCAACTGCACTAACCCAATCCTCATGTTCAGATGCATCTTCCTCTTTTCGTGGGGCTACAGCTCTAATGTACTCTATCTCCAATACCTTCTCCTGTAATGACCAAAAATTCCTACTTATATATCAAACTAATAGCAAAAGAAAATAGCAGGACGAATTCATTGTTGCTTTGATTAAATGAACTACAGACCACATCTCGAAAGAGAATATTAAACAAGTTAGGAAGCTCAGATGACAGAAGTATCATAAACCGGATTATCCCACCACATCAAACTATCCGCAGATTGCATCAATATCGAAGACCCAAACCTCAGTAACTAGTCATTTTAACCAAAAGTAATTCACCAACTTATGTCGAATAAAGATGATTATATTCTAGCTATCTTTACACTGTGCTGGTGAGAAGAAACAATATTAGTACCGCAGAAATGCCTTTGGCGAGAAGAAACTGTTCGAGTGACATCCGAATGAGCTCGCCATCGATCAAAAAATCAAACGGTTCCAGCTCCCAATCCGGATTCCCTGGCAGGGAAAATCAAATAGCTCAGCACCGCGATCAATCCACGCCACAGCAAAGGAAAAAAAAAATCACGCCACGCAGCCTAATGCACCTAAAATCTAATACAAAAACCGCACATCTTCACATAAAAAGCGAAAAATTGGATAAAAAAAATGCGAATGAAGCTAAGAAAAGGGAGAACTTTACTACAACACGGCCAATACAAATTCATCCGTAGAAGGGACGAGTGACTGTTCATACAACATTCCTTCGTGCTTCGAGAGCAATAAAAAGCTCTTACCGGATTGGATGAGATTGTTGACGACGGTGGAGAGGCCCAGCCTGGTGAGATTAGCGGGGATCGCGATGGAAGCGGGAGGCACCTTCAACGGGGGCTGCAGCTTCGTGACGAACCGGACTTGAACCCGCCGGGACGTCTCCTCGCCGAAATCATCTCCGTCCATGTCGCCGGAACAGCTCGAAGAGATGCCGCGCGAGCGCCGGAAGTTGGATGCCGATGAGGATGGCGGTCGGTGGGGAATTTCAGGGTTTAAGCTTTTGCAGTAGCTATGGTGAAGAAGAAGAAGCAGAAGGAGAATCTTGGCTAGGGTTTTAGAGGATTTTCATTTTCGATTTGTTTTTTTTTTTTTTCAATTTGTTAGAACGCGACGCGTCGTTTTTGCCCCTGCTCCACCAAAGCGCAGGGTTACCTGTCGTTTTTGTCTTCGGTCGCTCAGCCTCTTCTCGTTAAAAATGAAAGTCGTTCGATCTTTTATTTATCAACCGCATGGAAGAAAGTGTATATTAAGTTTAAGCTAGAGAGAAAAAAATAAATTTAATTGGTATATATATTTTCTTTTTCTTCATCTATTTATTGTTTGGGGAGGCCTTCGAGTTCACTCGAAATTTGCAAAAAATGAAAGATCAGATTTGAATAAAAATCAGCTTTATTTGTCTGTTGTATATTTAGCATAATTATTTCAATTTGCAATAACTGAATTGATGAATTTATTGAGTTTCCATCGAAAATTGCAATTTCCATGTCCCAATTCACAACCATCACCTGAACACGCATCGTATAAATTATTATTATAACTATAAAATCATTTGTATTTCTAAGATCAACTTTCACAAAAAGATTGAGAGAAATTTTCTAAGTACCTAGTAAAAGATTATAACAAAATCTTAACTTTTACATTCCTTGTAATTTGGATTCACTGCGAAAATTTTTTATCAAGAAAAATTTTATAAGTACCCAATAACTTCATAAGAGCAATACAAAAAAATAAAAATATTTTAATATATCACAAAGATTTTTCATTAAAATTGCTATGCCAATCTATATCATTAAATTCATTTAAACCAGTAATATTGAAAGTAAGCATTTATGTTGCATTTGGTCATCTGGATTTCTAATCAAAATAGGATATGAAATGCAAGGGATTTTACTATATCATATCCACTGTTTCGTGATTATAATAATAAAGTCGGATATATTTATATCATATTATATATATTATTTGGTATAAATGTTTATATGAATCACAAATTTTACAAATAGATATAGTAGAAATCTCTCGCCACACTCTTGCTTATTTTATTTTTATATTATTTTCCTCTCTTTTTTAATTATTTTTTAATTACTTTTCCCCTTCCATCATTCTCTAATAAAATTTTATTAAACAGAAAATTGTACTAATATACCTAAAATACTAAAACACCTAAAACAAGTGACAAATATATATTTATGTATTGAATTTATATTGTAATATAGATTTAAATCCGAATATATAAACAAAAATAAGATTAAATTAAAAAAAATAAAATTTTATTTTTTGTTATTTTGAATTTATTTTATAGATTTTAAATATTGTTTATATTGAAATATAATTCTTATTTGTTAATTTAAGAAATTTGTTATCTGAGAATAAACTTTCTTATTATGATATTAGAAATCATATCCGTCTTTGTCTTTATTTCATCTGTGTTATGAGATAATTTTATCCTATGTTGAGTTTGAGTAGGCACCAAAAATGGCAGAGAGAAAATCCGGATTGGAAGCAAGATGAGTGGGGAGAGTAAGAAAAGTACAAACGTCCTCTTTCTCTTTCCCTTTGCTTATATACATTGATGTAAATAACTAGATAGTCTGGCCGAATAGAGAGCCTAAGTGGGGAAGGGAAAACATCTACCTTCTTGTCCATGTCTACAGTAAAGACCTGTTCATACATAGGTTTTGAAGCAGTCACTGAAAAAGGAAAACTGGGAAGCGCCACTACACGAACTTCTTCAGCAGTTGCCGCCTCGGACGAAATCCGCAATCAAATTCGCGATGGCATTGGGCTTCTCGACGTGAAGTAAATGACCACAGTCCGGCACTTGCCGTATGATTGCACTTGGCAGTTCACAGTGGAGCCTCTGCATTTCCAGCATTTTCGTTAGGGCAGTAAGAAATTCAAAGTGCGGGTAAACAAAAAACCCTTTGAAATGCGGGGGAGAAAAATAAAACAGAAAGAGAGCAGAACAATGTAACAGAGACCTGAAGGGATCAGCTAGAGGTCCTTTTCAAACACAAGAACACATAAAAGGAAAAATGGATGGCAAGCCAAGTATCAGATAAGAGAGCAAAATCAACAAAACTGCCCTTGTTTGGTTTATAGTAGAGTTTATGAATCAATGGAAACCTAAGCCATGGAAGCTATACAACATCCAGCTTCAAAATCATTTTTGCAAGTATCTCATTCTGCAGCAAATCATTATGGCTTTGAAGGCCACTACAAGTCCAAGCTGAACTAACCACTTGGAGCTTCTTGGTGATTATCCTGTCATGCTCGCCATAGACAATCAGAACTTTCTGCTTTACCTGCAGAAGTACGATATTGTCGAGTCAGAGATGCACCCATGAGAATGGGTCATACAGATTTCTTCTCTCAATCCTGACTCCAGTGAGACTTAAAGTTTTCAACTGTCTCAATGGCCTCTGCTCCTCTCTAATCATGAACAGATACATTACAAAGAAATCAGGTCTACTGGTAGCAACTATAGTCCGCTACAGCCTTGAATTAGTCTGGTAAGGACTTTGACAATTTATGCCAGTACATAGTCAGTTTAAAAGTAAGGGAAAAGCAAAGTTTCCATCCACTGCCTGGAAATTTCAATCAATTACCATAGCTTATAGGCCAAGATGTCCTTTACTATCACACTTGACTGCTGATCTATGGTAGGACACCATGATGGATGTTCCCACTGTTGCGCAGCTACACTATTGTGAAGGAACATTTAGCATCTGAAGGTTCTCCATTAGATAGGTCAGCTAGAGGGCTAAAATAATGGGAACATTGATTAATTAATTGCAGCGCAATTACAAAGAGAGGTTAGCATGCAAAAATTCAATAGTTGCGCCAATCAATGCTACAAACATAAGAACCATCTACACTATATAATTGCAGATGTATTAGCATAAGAAAAGAATAAAAAAATCCAATGCACTAATAAAACCAATCTTTGTACCATTTGATGGCATGCACCAACAGACTCGTCATAGAACGTCTGCTTATCAGGCAGACATAAAGCAGAAACATCAAAATCGCTGTACCTCTTTTATTTGGTCGACGACATTATACCCCCCACTCCTCATAAAACTAACACTTGCATCTTTCCACCATGGTAGTAGACAATGTAAGCGCCCGACCTAGAATGCAACACAAGGACATAAAGAAGCTTAGACGGCTCCAACTATAAGCCTAGTTCATTTATTGTTGATGAAATAGATCGCTTAATTATGGGGCAAAGGAAACAGAACCAAGTAAGAGCAGAGAACTTTTACATTGGTCCAATCAAAACATGTGGCCAATGAGATTCCCTTGAAGGCCAACATATTGGCATAAAGCCGTAGTGGGATGCTCTTCAGCAAAGAAACCTGATATATAACAGACAACCATATGTTCAGGTGGGACCAGCTAAAAGGAAAGTCAAAGAACTAAAACAAACTGCATATGAGCATAGCAGCAACAACGGGATTGTTTTAGAGAAGGGTCTGCCTTTATAACATTTAATCCATCAGTGCTTGAAGGATAAGAAAAATAAGACCAATAAGTTGACTCAGTCTACGAAAGAGGAGGTAAATATGCAATGAGGAATAATGATATCAGAAGAATGCAATCATCTGATCTTGCTTTAAGAGCACGAGAATGTAGTGAGTTCTTGAAGTGTTTAGAATACTTCCTTGTATAAGATGCAAGGCACAATGATGTCTTGATAATTGCATCAGAATTCTGAGTTTTAAGATTATGGTATTTAGACCCACCATCCTTAGGAGATGGAAATTGATCATCAGGTCCTCCTCTTCTTATCTCTATCTTTTGGCTGAGTAAGATTCAGTCAGGTAGTCGCTTCATTATCGGACATTAATCCATCACAAAGCAACTGATCAAACTAAATGCATATGCCATGTGAAATGGCTGCAAGCTACTTGAAACAAAAGGAAAGTAGAGACAGTGCTAATTGATGGAAAGTATTTGGTGCTCAGTGCAATGAATGGCAATGTACATATCCTGTCTGACACATGTCCCACAAAATTCAATTTTAGACCTACCCCAGCATAGGCAATCAACTTGGGTAATTTCGCTAGATGACCTGTGCCTTCCTCATAAACACACCCATTGATCAAGACCAGTTTCTCAACCTGCCGAGCCAAAAAGCACATAAGAATGAAAACCAGAGGACAATAACCACAAAAGGAGGGAAAAAAAATCGATTTAGGTGGATTGTACGTAAAAAGTCAGGCTTGAGTCCGTGGTCATCCATGACAATTGAAAAGGTCAAACGATGAAGAACAAGAAAAGCTTTTTAGCTTTTTCAGAGTCCAACTGGTCAAACCATGAAGGAATTCATTGGCGGATTTAAATTGACGATTTGATCCAGTTGAATGCAAAAGGGAAAAAAGGCAGAAAAACTCAATTGAGCTCAACAACAATGTCATGCATGCGTTTAAGAAACTAGAGATGGTTGGATTAATGTATGATATTTTCCCAAGCAAGAAGTATCCACATTGTCCAAAGCTCAATAACAGGAATAGCATAGAAGAATCTACTCACAGCTTCTGAGTGATTGACAGCAAAGTCAATTGCAGCTGCAGCTCCCAGACTTGGTCCGACTAATACCATTGGCTTTCTTATATGGGTCTTCCACAACTAAAATGCAGAAGACCAAATCTTAATTTAGTCGCTGTAAGCTTTAAAAAGTTGGTCGTAACAACATCAGAACATGCAACATGGTCTTCGGATCCTAAAGCAACAAGAGAAGTAGAACATTTCCCAAATCTACGTAATCAAGAGCCAAGGAGTCACCTGATAGAGGTGATGTCGCTTGGATGAGACACCACATGGAGGACGCTTTTCTACCACATGCACATGAATAAGAAAAAAATTTGCATCATTGAGGACCCAATCAAGAGTACAGACGGAGGATGTTAATAACCAGCTAAGAACAAGTCAAGCAGATTGATCAACCTAAGTCAGAGAATCCCCATCCAAGGACATCAACAGCCCAAACTTCCATACCAGCCTCCTCAAGTAAAGGATATGCATGTCTCCACTCTAAACAAGAACTTAAGTCACAAAAACATGGCAGACGTATATTAGTAATTAGTAAAAGTGTTCTGCTAATATGATAAGATTGCTATTAATTTTAAACCTGTCGAAGCAGTGTAGCAGGACCACCGGATTATTGTTACTTCTCATCGATGGTTTCACGCAACTGCTCATTACCCAACCATCAGACGATTCAATCTGCAAGTGTGACAAGCATTGAAATGATAAGTCTATCATACAGCAGCTTTTGACGTCAGGCATTTTGAACACTGTGTCCTGTCAAATAAGCACAGGGCCCGAGTGATAAGTCTATCATACAGCAGCTCTGACATAGGTTTGTTTAAATCACAGACACCACCCAAAATTTTAGCCAAATTACAGTTTGCAACCCTGCAAAAGTAAAACTCATATTGGCCCCATCACTGCAATCAAGCTAACAATTTCACCTCATCATCTTTTCTATCTCTTGATCATTTTAGTTTCGGTTTGAAGGAGTGTCAACAGGCTGTCGCTCAACACTCACCAGTAGGACCATTTTCCGTCTACATTTCATCTACATGTTATCTATTTCCGGAAGTGAAAAAGAAAGAAGCCAGAAAACTCGCCTAAGTTCAAATGCCCGCGTACAGTGTCGACAGGCTGTAACTCATCCGATCAGTAATATCGCATGACAAGAAGAAAGCTTTTACTGCAATCTAAACCCCCTCTTCCTTTCCCTGCTTCTACCGTGATTTCTTCCCCATCTACAGAATATCTAATAGATATTATCTATTTAACCACATTATTTCAACGTGCCGCCGAAATTGGGGTTGAAAAGAGGGAACTTTGTCGCGGGGACCACATGGCTAGGTAGTGATGACTGCAATGCACGGACAAAACGCGCACAGAACACACAGTACTACAACAACAACAGAATCACGAGCAGAAATGCGGCCTTCACGAGCAATGTCACTAACTTTTCAGCAACACCACTCGTTACATTGCGCACGAAATGAACACCTCTCTCATCGTTTTCAGGCGAGGCGCGAGCCGGAGATCGGGCAACTAGACGAAATGACCAAAGAACGACAGAACCGGCACCGCGGCCACGAGGAACGAAACCGCATGCAGAGATTTAAAGCACAGCGAAGGCACCTGCACCGGCACTGGGACCCTCTCGATCTTCTGAGCCAAGCGACGAGCGAAAGGGTCCTTGATCTTCTCCACCTCCTTGGGCAGAAACGAGGGGAACCCACCGCCCGCCTGCGCAAGAGAGGCCGCGAAACGTCCCGGCCCCGCGCGTCTCGCCGCCGCTCCGGGTCCCGCCGCCTGGGGGCGGCCCCACGCGAGAGCCATTCTGGGTCCTCGCCGCGGCGGACGCCGGCTCGTGGGTCTTCGTCCGGCGACCGAGAGAAATCGCGACGACGGAGGAGAAGAAGAAGAAGAAGAAGGGACGAGCGACGCGAACGGGTGCGCTAGCGAGTCGAGACAAAAGGGTGGCCGGGGGGGGTGGCTTTGGTGAGTGCGACTGACGTGTGCTGCCGCCATGGAGACATCGCTTACTTGGGAAAGATAGAGCAGGACCGCTTCGACAGGAGGAGCACGAGCAAGCGTAGGTCCGTAAACGTTCGAAAGCGACTCAGCCTGAACTCAAATACCAAGAGCCGACATCGTACGGCCGTGTCGTGTCGAGAACTCAGCTTTCGCATCCCAAGACCTCCGTTCCAAGAAATGAAATAAATTTATATTTAACTTTCATTTATTTCGCGAGAATTAAATAATTTAAAAATATTTTTCTGAAAAAAAATTTCTTGCATTATTTATAAAAATGGATGAATTAAAAGTATTTTTATCGCACACCGTACTATTTAAACAAATAATGAAAACATTTTTCCATTGACTCATTATTCAAACAATATAACTAATCATTTTAAAAATAATATTTTTTAATCATTCTTTTTGTTACTCTTAGGATTTATTTGTTAATGTGCTAAGGAGTGTCGAATTTCCATTTTTTTGTTCCTCAAAGTAAAAAGAAAATAGAAATCCATTTCGATTAATTTCTTTTTTTAAGTAATAAATTTGTAGAATCGAGAATAGAAAAAAAATTTTTTTTTTTTTCGGGAATAATTGTAGAAGCAAGCCAAATGATTTTTTTTTTCTTTTTCTTTTCCTTTTCCTTTTCCTTTTCTCTTCTCTTCTTCTTCCTCTAGCTAATTGCAAAAATATAATAAAATTACTAAAAAATTAAAAGAAAGTTTGAAAATATAATAAATTATAACATAATATTTTACTAAAAATATAATAAAATTACATAATGAAATTATATTAAAAAATACGATGAAATTATATAATAAAATTAAAAATTTATATTATATAATAAAATTTAAAAAATTTAATAAAATAATTGAAAATATAACAAAATTATACAATGAAATTATTAAAAAATTAAAATAAATCTTAAAAATATAATAAAATTATAACATAAATTATATTAAAAATATAGTAAAATTACATAATAAAATCATATTAAAAATACAAAAATTTGTATAATAAAATTCAAATAATATGATATGATAAATAAAAAAATAAATAATATAATATAATAATTTTATTAAAAATTTAAAAGAGAAAATATATAACAAAAGTAATAAAAATTAAAAGAAATTTTAAGTCACAAAAAAATTTAAGGGTTATACCAAACGCATTTCTATTCCGAAAACATAAATTTTGGGAAGTTATTAAATGTTTTTGAGTGCACAGAAATTCATTTAAAAAACAGAATAAAAAATAATCATTTCTAAGTAGAAATTATTTTCGAAAATATAATGATTAATAAACAAATCCTTAAAGTCAATTGATTTTCTACCATCTTTTAGTGTGAAAAACCTACTTCATTTGAAAGTAAGAGTTGATTTTTGACCAAATAAAAGTTGTTGTACTGTTTACCAAAAAAATTGCTCAAGTTTTTTACTATCAATTACAAGTAAGAAAGACTTAACACAATGCAATAAATGTAAAATTTGTTGAGTGTTGAAGGCTTTTAGTTGTCAAGTATGATAGGTCGAGAAAGTGAATGTTTCTAATTGATGGAAGATAAAACAAGAAAAACTAAGTCTCAACACACAACGACGTTAAGTAAGGCCTCACCTAATCGACAGAAGGCCACGACTTATGATGATCTCAATGCATAGTGGTGATCTAAGTAATTGAGTGAGCAATCTCGAACGCGATTCACAGGGCTTCTATCAAGAAGTGAATTTGGCACAATCATCAAGTAGTGGATATCATATATTTTGGTTGCCACTAACAATAGAGGCCAAGAAACATGGGTTGTGGGATAGGAGACTTCAAAGTAATTAGTGATTGTATTAATGTGCTGATATTGATAATAGTTATAAATATTAGAATTGTAAGTCGTGTAAAAGACAACCAATCAATCAATGAACACTCGTTCGATTTTACTTCCTATTTTTCTTTACATTTCAATACCATTCTACATGGCTTGATAGATTACCTTCAATTTCAGCACTTTTAATTTTCTCATCGTTTCATGTGACCTATGCAAGAATCAACAGAGTATCATTTACATCATTTATTAATTTACACATAGATTCACATTTCAAAAGGTTTTTTTGTCAACGCTTTTTGGCAAAACGGTACTTCACTTGAGTAATAAATTGCGTCACTTCCTACCTCACTCTTACTTCGAGTCCAGTCTTGGATCTTGATGCTGCAATGTGATAAATTCATAATAATTACATTAACTATAACAAAAAAAAATCATTCCTCAGTCCGAAAATTATAATTTAGGTGAACACTCTCATCAAAAGAAAAAAAAAAGAAGAGAAAACACACACGAGGACTTTTTTTTATTTTCACTTATTAACGTAGAAAAAAATGGATATTAACTATGACAAAAGGACCTCAACGTAAGAATCAAGTGCATTGGTAACTCTAAGTTGATAGTACAATCCTTTTGTGCAATAAAATATCCAACTAGTCGTAACATTCCTCTACACTTTGTATAGTTTTTGCACTCCGTATATTTCATAGAAAATAAACAAATTTAAAAATATTTTTTCAAAAATTAATCGGATGATTCGCTTGAAGTATTTAGTTAATGGAAAATATTTTTACTGTCAATAACAATTTGTGTCTAAACATTCTTGTAGATGATGATAGTATTTTTAGTTCATTTATTTTTGTAAGCGATACAAATAATTATTTAAAAGGAAGTTCTCTATATCCTTCATTTGGGCGATGATATTATGTGCCAATAAGTTTCCTTACTCATCATAACTTTTCTTAATCAAATGTAACTTTGATCACTTTTGAATACCCCACATTCATATAATGTCGATCAGTCATGACATAAAACCAATTTTGCAAAGCAGATTGGACAGGACAACGGTTTTTCTCTTTTTCGCCTTTTTATCCAAAAATCCATATCAAATGGGCCTGGAGAGTTCCTCATAATTTGAGAGTTAAGGAAAGGAATCGACATGTTTGGTAAGTGATATCATAGCGCGACTATAACCCCCTTTTTGATCCAAATCTATTCACCAAAACCCGTAGTTATAATGTCGGCGAGTTAAGATGTGAAACCAATTTTGCAAAGCAGAATGGACAGGACAACAGTTTTTTTTTTCTCTTTCGCCTTTTTATGCAACAATCAATATCAAATGGGCTCGGAGAGTTTCTCACAATTTGATAGTTAAAGAAAGGAATTGACATGTTTGCTAAATTAGATGTTAATTATGATTAATTTTAGAAGAAGTTGAGAAATAAAAATACCCAGAATGAATGAATGCAGGTGGGCGTTTTTAATGAAGTTGACTAATGGAGTATTTAAAAATGGTCCGTGTGAGAAGAAAACAAGGGCCAAAAAAAAAGAAAAATCGAAAAGGTTTCGCTAGAAGGAGGGCTTGAACCTCCGACCTTGTGGTTAACAGCCACACGCTCTAGCCAACTGAGCTATTCCAGCTTGTTGTTCAGATGGTATCTCGAAATTATTAAAAAAACCATGTTAAACGACCTGGAATACGAATTGACGCATTTTGACACAATAGTTTTGCAATTCGAAGGTGACATGGCGTGCTGCAAACTTTATGCACATGATTTTTATAACATAATTAGCAAAAACATAGGTTTTTTTTTTAATGATATGATTACAAAAACGATTATAACATGCGAATACGAATTGCCAATCTTGTTAGAAATTTTCATTTATGTCGTCATGTGGGTAATGCTCATATCAAGAGACAGACCCAAAAGAGAGTTGATAGTGAGTTTTAATGCTCGGAATCCTAGATGGTTGGCGCAATTTTCATAAGGATCTTATCAACGGATGCTTTGAGTCATCCAATTTTTAGTGCGGTCTCACTCTCAATATGTATTGTCAATGCAGTAGATATCGCTTCTCAATAAGACCCCTTTTATAAATTGCACACTTCATCCATCAAAATTCTCGAAAAAAAAAATCCTTGAATCACGCCCCTCATCTCGATTACAATTTCCTTTTTCTTTTTACCTCGCCCCTTAGTATAAAAGTCTGCATCCAGCACAGCCATTGACCTCATTAAAGGGCAGCCGTTCCATGTCGGGATTATGGGAGGCAATGGCTTACTTTCTGGTGGATCTCCTTTCAGGATTTTTCGCGTCAAGTAAGAGCCAAATCTCAAATCTCAAACATTTTAGGGACATGATCATTGACCATAGCAAGCGAGCAATCGAAATTGATTACGCTAAATCTTATTTTGTGATTAATCCAAACAAAGGAAGATGATGCATTACACAGGCAGAGGTACACGAGGGCAACGAGGGCAACCGAGTCAATCATAAGTGAGTATGTCAAATTCAACGCAATACCAAAAAAAATTTAAAAAATTTAAAAAATTTTAAAAAAATTTTAAAATTTTTTGAAAAAATTCAACGCAATACTAGTGGGGACGGATTTCGCGTTGTCATCATTCGATTTGCCAGGTCATCGAATAACTAAGGAATTAAAACGTGAAAACAATTGGACGCTTAATGAGTGCGTCGAGGAAAACAAGAAGAGCAATGAATGGCGACGAAACCAGATCCCACCGAGACTTGGAAAATCTGATCTGGACCTCATGTGTTGGCCATTTTGTTAAAAGAGATGATCTTCAGAACAATTCAAGGAGAGACGCAATTTGCTACTCAAATGTCCATCCATATTCTTACCTTTTTCATCCTTATAGAATGCTCAGGAACTAAGGACCTGCATGATAACGTTTCTATTTTTCTCAACTTTTATTCTTTTGTTTCCCGAAATCAAAAAAGAATAAAAATATGTTTGGTAACGCCAACTTATTTTTCTTTTATTCTTCTTCCTTGTTGTGGCCACGGCTGGTTGCCTGCCAACTGTCGGTCACCTCCTGTTGCCCGCAGCCACTGTCGGTAGCCGACTGCCGGCAACAGTTGCCGTTGCTTGTAACCCACTAGCCGCAGCCCACAGCCCACTGGCCGACGACCACCACCGTCCGCCGGCAGCCTGCCATCACCAATCACCGCACGATCACCGACCGTTGCTATCGATCGCCGCCGCAAGACCGCCACCCACAACTCACCGGCCACCACCCCCTCTTGTGATCGGTGGGCTATGGGAGGCAATCTTGCGGCGGCGATCAGCGGTGATAGTCGACGGTTGTGCGACGGTCATGTGACGGTTTGTGAGTAAGAAAAAAAAAATACAAAAATTTATAATTTTTTACTAAACGCATTTTTATTCTTTTTTTTTTTAATTTCAAGAATAGAAATTTTGTATAATTACCAAACACCTTATTTTATTCAGAAATTGTTCCCAGTAAAAATAGAAAAAAACTATTTCTGAAAAGAAACAATTCCCCGAAATAGAAATGTTGCCATACGCATCCTAAATTACCACTGCCCTTTTAACTGCCATAGCTGGTCAGTCTATCTACTAGTTATCCTTTTTCAGTCTCTTTTGCGTTCTGAATGCCATAGATTTGACAAAATGGATTCAAACAGGTCATCTCTACACTCTTCTTTTCTCAAGTTTTGCACGTTAAATGTTGCTTACAATGCAAGGAAATGGAGAGATTGCAGAAACTGTTTCATGCGTCGTCATTGTTTGGACTGAAACATTTTTACCAAGTATAGAATACAGAAAAAGATGAGATGGTTCATAGCTCATCTAATCTCACCGACATCACAAAGTTGAGAATATCTCCGCCTGGCTCCTACCTTGATAACTTCTCTACATTTAATCAAGGAAAAGAACAAGGCAAAGACGACAACATGCAGAACCCAAAACGTGAGCACTGTAACCACCATGCTCGATTATATATCATCCTAGCAAAACATGATCTGTCTCCACCAGTATCTAAAACGGAGATTAGGTCCCCAAAAGGGTGGAAGGGGCTAATATCTTGATTTTTACATGTTCAGTTAAGAGTACAATTCCCCAAGCAGACAATCCTTTTTAACATTATTCGACGGACATGAGAGGTGACATTAACAACAGGCCATGACAGAGTTATAACCATCATTGTCTTCAAGAAAAAAGGGAAGAACACAAAAGCAAGAGAACAAAGAACACATTTTGAGCTTTACACTCTGACTCATCCTCTCTCCCTTGGCTATTTACTTCATTGAGATTAGCCGACAAGATATGGCTTTTGATCAGACCCTGGTGTTGGCATAATTATCGGGTTCTTTGTCATCGCCCTTAGGATTGTCTTCCAATGTTTCTGCCCCAGCATTATCACTGGGAGAGAAGTCACCACCATCAGCACCACCAGAAACACTGAAGTCTCCCCTACTGTCCACACCAAGATCACTGCTGTTTCCACCGTCGAAATTGCTGCCACCGCCATAGCTGCCACCCCCATAGCTGCCACCCCCATAACTACTGCGACCGCCATATCCACCAGTTCTGGCATTGTAGCTGGCCCCTCCTTGTCCATAACCATACCCGCTGCCTCCTCCATAACCTCCAGCACCGAAATTACCTGCGTTACCAAATTCACCGCCACCTTGTCGAAAACCAGGACCACCAAATCCTCCGCGAGATTTCTCTACAGCATAATTCACTCTTACCCTTCGGCCATGAAGATCCTAATGAAAGGATAACAGAAACACATCAGATGGATTCACATGTAGGTTGGAACTGATATTAGTGACCTAGTCAAACCATGACCAACTAATCTCATAACAGACAAATTCACACAATTAGGTGGGAATGTCACGGGCGCTCCAGAAAGAAAAATGACTTGCTTCACTAATTTAAATCACTGAAGCTTATTAGCTTAACTGGAAAGCAGAAAGATGTATGTCAATCCCTCTACTGTGCAAATAAACACATGACGCAACCTTATCACCCTATGAATACTGTGAAATTGTAACAGCTGTGTTTTCTAATCTGCAATTAGATAGCAAAGAACCAACACCCAAACAAGGGATGGGTTTGAGGCACAATGGGCATAGTGCACGGTGACCATGCAGGGCATTGACTAGTTTGTAAAGACTCTTGAGTCTTTTGTGTCTAACGTGGTGCTCGCATGGCATTGTTGCCTCTCAATGTCTGCCAACACCCCGGCTGGTGTGGGCACAGGGCAATGGCAGGGCCAATTTTTGCTAGGTGGGGTGCGGAAGGGGAATGTGATCCTCGTCCTTGCCACGCCCGTGGCCATCCCTAATCCAAGCCTCTTGCAATGTTTATCTTTTTGTTGCAAGTGAATGATATTGCACATCAAGCTATTGACACCTCACCCCCTGCCACTAAGGAAGGCACTGAAACAAAAGGTCTGGGCACTATATCATACAACGTGAAGACATTCTCTGGTTTGGCCCACAAGGATATTCATGTTATCACTAACACTGGAAGTCCATTGCCATTCAGTGCAATCTCATAAATAGGAGAACTTACCTATTACAAGCACAGATGGAATTGATAGCATGCAGTCATGCATCGGAACTGTAACTCATAGAACACCTCAGTGATTTGCTAGAAAAGATTAAGTATAAATATAGATCCCTACCTGTCCATCCATGCCCTGGATCGCATTGGAGGCTTCATCGCTAGAAGCAAAACTAACAAACCCGAAACCTCTAGACCTTCCGGTCTCACGGTCCATGATTACTCTGGCTGAAAAAGGTCAAAATAACCAGCATTCACTACCTCAATCTTTCAAGTATGAAACCATAAACAATTATTAAATGCACATAAAGCACACTAAATAATCTCGCATATCCACTTTCACTAAACCTATGCCAAATTGCCAATTACTCAAAAGTAAATTGGTTCTGGTGTTAACTAATGACCAGGTTGCTGACAATCTTATATCATTAATCTCATGCAATTCCCAATAAAGACCATAATAACACCAGCTCTACCTAAAGTTTAAGTATTCTTCAATAGATCAGATGATGAAATGCTTTTCTGGCTCCCATTGAATAATAAAAACGAGTTTTATATCTAAGTATTACAAACAGTGTACTGTCAAAGAGGCAGTAAATACATGTGATTAGCCTACTCTTTCTGCAATCACTGCTTAGCATCAGATCAATGGCTAAGCATATCTTGCACATAAGTCAGCAGCATCCGACATTCTGTTTGATACAAAATATACAACAAATAGAGCACATTTACTATTATTACCATAATAGAGACAAACACATCAGGTGTACCTTCAATTATCTCCCCATATCCTGCAAAAGCTTCTCTGAGACTCATGTCATCGGTGCCATATGAAAGACCTGCAATGCAACAAAAGAAGCTATAACACACTTGGGAAAGTAACAGAAAGCATTATGACTTACAAGAGAAGCAGATTGCCATACCTCCAATGAAAAGCTTCGAGGACATGCACCTAATAGCCTGATACATAGATGGACAATGAGCAGACGAGTCAAAGTTGGCATGCTTGCTCACAGTCTGCTTTAGAATGTTCCCCACCTTGCTGATGAATGCCATGGCTCAGACCTTCAGTTTGGGAGATTAAGAAAGATCCATTAATCCTGATCAACTATAAATGCAAAGCCGTAATATTTTACTTTTCCAAGAGATACAACGAAACAGTAGATCGTCTTTGATGACAAGAAGTTCATTAACTACTGATATTTGGGTCATATTGTCAAGAAGGTCAATACACATTGTAGAGTTTCATTCCAATTCTATGCATTTCTCAACTACTTCTATTATGCACGCGATAGAAAGCATACTTGGACATCAACATAACACAACTGTACACCTGGTTCCGTCCCTTGTTAATCAAATCCATATCAAGTAAATCAGCATGACTATCAGAGAGACTACAAGCAATACTACAGTATATCAAGAACACAAAGGCAATTTGCTGGCTGCAAATAACCAAAAAAATTTCTGGGAGGATTACCAGTGTTATCAAACGACGTCAAACAGGGCCTCCCTCATTTGGCCTCCGTTCATCTAAAGCATGACTGTCTGTAAAAAGTTTTTAATAAGAAAAAGAAAACTCGGTTCGCTACTTCTTTGTTGATAAGATGTCTTCACTGAAGATGACACAAACAAAGCTTTCTCTCGGTGACGATGAATATTCTCGTTTGGACAGTTCAATCAAGTCACAACTGATAAACATGTGCAGCCGGATCATTAGGCGCATCAATCTCACGGACTAAGGGAGCAGCGAACGAGCCTGATTTAGACCGTGCGCAAGCGATCGCGCTCATAGACACCGGTCACTAAGTACTAACGAATCCGGGCAAGGCTAGTGCCCACAAGTGGACCTTGGTTTTCCCTCAGTCTCTGTCTACCCAGAAAGAAAAAAATGTCCCCTCTCAGCTCTCACCATCTCCAATTTGCCGCATCGCGCAAAAAGAAAACGACCCACCATCCAAAAACAAGAAAGAAATCGTGGGCTCTCCTTCAAATGAGACAGAACCCCCGTGAGCATCCGCTGGCAATCCTCCACAGCCACGAAGTAGCACATGAAACGGCGTCCTATGATGACCAAAAACAAAAACCAAATACAACTAATTGCTGCGCCGCAGCGAAGATACGCGAGACTTACTTCCAGCGAGATCTCTCTTCGATTCCAAAGCCCTGACCCGGGCGGGCGACGCAGAAATTGGGGTTTTAGAGGGAGCTTCTCTGTTCTGTTCTGGCTTCTCGCGCTCGTTGCCATGGATATTACAGACACGACGACGGGACAGTCCGGCTCCTCCGTTGGATTATCCGTCTGGTGATTCTAGGCCGTTGGATTAGAATGGGCACAGTGCCCTTCTTCACTGCCAGGTTTATGTTTTTGACCGGGGTCAATTTTTCTTTCAGCCCCCTCAAATTTTGGTCTTACATTTTGATTTGATTTGATTTGCTAATGTCACCAGTTTGATTTCTATTCAATTTCGGATTCGTCGACCTGCATCAAAAGTCACTCATTGATAACAAAAGCTGTTAATACTAAAATACTCAAAAAAGAAAAGAAAATTACTATCGTATTAAAAAAAATCACTATCACAAAATATCTTCTCACATTATAACTGGAAACCATACTTCTTTTACTTATTATGTTACTTCGAACTAAATTATCGACAAGATAAATCATAAGTTAACCGATTGGTATTAATTTTGGTTACTCTCTTGCCACTAATTTCTTTGCAGACAATTTGCTAATTATGTCATTTTGAGTAAATTGTCGACCTCTCTCATCAACAATATCAATATATCGTCTTATTAATGTCGCTAGAAATTTCGGTATAATTAACACTGTTGCTATTTCTAACATGCTCTTGGCTTCATACTTGAAGCACAATTTCGTTCGCTTCATGGACAGTTATTCAGCACTCATGAGAGATCAGTTGAATGAGATCATCTTAACTCGGGCAGACCCTATTTTGGAGAGAAGAAATTTTCACATTTGAGCTACAACAGTTTTGTAGGTCTGGTTTTGATCCATATGCTAAAATAAACACATCATGGCATTCCTCCATTTGATGGCAGATTCAGAACTCTACAATTGATATGCCATTTTGACTAAAAATTGATCAACAATATAGTGATGATGATGATGAAGAAAACACCACACACATGCTTTTTCTCTATCCACAAGTCACAACCACAAGCAGTGGGATGTGGACTATACCCATCCATATAACCACTAGTCGGCCAGCCAAGCTGAGCACCTCAAAACAATACAGAAGCCAAACCCAGACTGGTCTCTCAGAATGCTGTGCTTTCCATTGCTCTGCTCTAAGTCAATCTGTTCCTTCTCTCTTTTCCTCACTTGAGCCGGTGCATGAGACAGCAATAGACAGTATGAATAACAGGAAAACGACAGGGGTTCACAAGTGACCAAGCAGCATCCTCCTTACATGCTGGACTCTAGATTACCCTTAGGAAAAGCAGATGAAACATTCTTCCAAACAATTCAGTAATGTTTACAGGTGCTCAGTATATGGGCTATACCTGCCGATACAGCAATGACCTACAGAGTACAACACTGAAATATGCAATTTCCCTAAGCCTGAACTTTACTAGGCCACTGGGTGAAAACCGTGGGACAACTTCGAGGTAAAACAAAGGACAGAGTGGCTGAGCTAACCCCTCGAACTCAGATTAGTAGAGAGAGGAAACAAAAGGCTCGTCTCGATTACAAAAACTAAATAAATTGTGCTATCACCTCCTATAGGGATTGGGCAGGGACTTTGGCGATCCTTCGAACAGATCCAAGATGAAATTCTCCAGGTCATCTGCGGTATACTTGATGTGCCTGTCGCTTAGATGACCGTTATGCCTTCCCACGAACGTTCGATATGCTTGGACTATCTTGAGGGATGTTGAGATGCGTAAATCTTCCCGAAGTTGAACATCCGGGATCACCCAGGCCGTCTGAGCCTTGTATACCTCCTCGAAAGCAAGACTGAAGTTCTTTAACCTTTCTCTTAGGAGGGTCTGCGAGACGGAACCCGAACCTGAACTGTGAAGCCCCTCCTCCCTAAGAAAGGAGAGTATGGAACTCCATGTTGATCTCTCATAGCTCAATGCGTGCTGTTGGAACTTACCATTGTGCTTCCGAATCCAATCATCTCCAAAAATAAGTCTAAGCTCAGAATTTTTCACCTTTTCCGCCATGTAATGCACGTTGTTCATCAGAAAAATATGCTGCAGAGCCGCATCTTTGTATAGATTGGATTTCTCATTGAGGTTTGATTCCAGAACAGAAGAAATGCCATGAAAATGGGGAGCCAGTTTGGGAAATCCGCATCCGGAAACCCCGCTCTGTTCATCCTCTACGGGTGAATTAGTTTCATGACAGAATGAATTGGAACCTTCTTTGCCATGGTCGCTGAGAAGCAACTCGAGAGTCTCGCCATAATCAATGAGATTCTTCATATAGTTCATCACGTAACGGGTCAGATGATGGACCCCACCTCCTGGGAATGCAGTTGCTGATGCGTTTGAAGCGATGGCTTTCTTAAATTCGAGGAAAGTCATCCTGATACAGTTGCCTAGCCTCTGCTGGAGTTCATGATACTGAATTCTAATAAAGGACCCAGCATCATCTGGAAATAGATCATCGATATCTGGTGAAAGCTTAGACATCACTTCATACATTTCAAGGAAGCAAAACAACTTCTCTGGTTCTTTTGAGCCTATAGATATAGCCTCCCCAAAATTCAGAAGTTGCAAAATTGCAGCCTTCGACGCCTCAATAAAGCAACTCAAATTCAGAGATACCTCCCCAAAAATTTGATCACTGAGCCATCTCTCACTTGCTAGGTAAACCCGCACAAAGACTCTAATAGCTCTAACCCATTTCTTGATCTTGAAATTAAGAGTAGCCCATTCCATCCTAAGAACATCCTCGATGCAATGCTTCTCCATCTCAACGATGAAGAGACACTCATCCAGTGCATCCCTGCGAAGATTGACATAAGCCTGGGAACATTCGTGTTCATAACCTGAGCTGCACATCAAATTCGCGATGCACCTGAGGTCAGGTAGTATTTCTGGATGAACCAGATCGATTATTGACTCCTCCGAGATTCTGTTGAAGCTGTCTCTGCGGAGCGAGTCGTCGAAGGAGGAAGAAATCGTCGAGCCTACTTCTGCAGCATCCTCCTCACTTGAACGGAAGGATGTGTGCTCTGGCTCGATAGAGCGTCTATTCTGAAGAAGCATATGCTTAAATTCTTCCTCGAGCCTAACCATAGCTGTCTGAAGAACATCATGGGCATTCCTCAACATCTCGTCCTTTTCAACCGACATATCTGAATGTGAATTCTCTAGTCGTTCGATCAACTTCCGGGTTTCATCCACAGCATCCAGATACTGACATGCTTCGTTTTGGCCCAAATCCCATATCATGGACTGATCATTCTCCCACCTCATGATCTTCTCGTGAATAACATCGAGATGCTCTTCTCTGCTCGCGCCTTCCTCAATATTCTTTTTCTTTTTCTCACTATCTAAGGTAATGGTGGATAACTGGGCCTTCAGATGAACCAAAGCCTTTCTCTCCTCATCAGTTAGCTCTCTTTTCGACGCCAACGCCCTCGCAATCTGTTGCGCGGCAGCAATCAAGTTCCCTTCTCCTTCTGAATCCAGGGCACCACTCTCAAGATCATCCATATCCGAGAAAAATCTCAAGAACCCTAGAAAACCACTATTCACCAAAATAAAGTGGCTGATCCTCTATCACCTAAAAGTGGGAGACTATGAAGATCCCAGATAAAATTAGAAACCCAATGCTAAGAAGTCCCCGAATCTAACGCTCGCACCCTCTGGACTTGACCAAACCAATGAACATGGACAAACAAAAACACTGACAACTTGGCTTCTCAGCCAGAGCAAATACACAAACCGAAGACTTCAAGATTCACAACAAGAAGACCCAGAAGAAGATGGTCACTCTGGATTCGTCATTCCCAGAAGAACGCGAAAAGGGTGCAAAAAGAATCGGGCGGGAGCTCGCGAACTTACCTGGGCTAGCTTAAAGGCGCCTCCTTTCCCAGCTCTGCGAGCAAGAACCGGAACGAGAAGAAGAGGGCATCGAGCATTAGAAGCCAAGGACCGACTTTTTCCCCCACGAAGATCTGGTCCTAGAGGGACTAAAACAGAGCGGTAAAAGCGGGGAGGGGAGGCGGTCAAACGGCTGCCGAATACGGAACCGAATAGAATAAGGACATCTCTCTAAAGGCAGAGGGGGGAAAAGAGGACGACGACGGAGGCGATGTACGGACGGAGCAGAGGAAAGGGTACGTGGACAGAAACGGAAAGGAAAGACTTGCTTCTTTTTCTTGATCTGTCTCTCTCTCTCTCTCTCTCTCTCTCTCTTAATCTCTGGAGAGTCTTCTTTTTCTTGGTCTCTCTCTCTCTTTCTGAATCTCTGGAGGATCGTCACTCGTCAGGCCGCGACTCCCATGGCGGATTCGTCGCCCCCGAAACCGACTGATCTATACACAAATGATTGATCTTTCGTTGGAGTTCTTTCCCCCGTATTCTCCGTCGTTTTGCCTTCCTTCTTTCCTTTTTGCCTCGCATCGCTGGGGAGATGGGGACTTTCTCGGTCCCCGCGGGGGGCAGTTGCCGAAGCCTTTCAAGAATTTTCAACCTTGTCGGGACAGGTGGAGAGATTTACGCTATTACATTTGATGATGATTTCGCGTCTTACGAGGAAATGATGGTAACCGCCGTCCTCGGACTTTCGGCGAATGCTCGAGGAAACGATGTTTAATGGGTCAAAATTCAGATTAAGTTGTCAGCCTCGTTTCTAATCATATCACAAGAATGCCTCAATTGGCAACTAAGTGAGAGAAACTCGATAGGCTGCATCCGACATCCTTCCTCCTGTGGAATAGAACTCAGTAAAAGTGAAAAACATTCCAAGGAAAAATATAGTGTTAAGCAGGTTTGACATGAAACACTGCACTGCACAATTGAGTCGTGGCATGTAGAGATGATCAATGCGTGACGGTGATTTTTCCGTTAAAATTAGTTGGAATGGCTATATTGGCAAATCATTGGACGGCTCAAGATGAAATTGGATAAATTGAAAGTAATAGGCATTCATATGATGGGTTCATCATTTTTCTGGTGCCTAGATTGTTTGGGTCAAATCGGTCTACTGCCAATCTCAATCAGATGGTACAAAACTTTGAATGGAATATGGCATTGTCCAAGCCCATATGGCCCGATGGGCCTTGGGCGCCATGGCTGGCATGGCCCATTCCATAGTCAGACAAATTGAGTCAGAACAGGGCAACTCTCTCTCTCTCTCTCTCTCTCTCTCTCCCCTTTGTGAACTCAAAGGAGGGGACACCAAATTTGACCGTTAGAAAATAGTCCCTCTTCCTCATCGTTTAAACGGTAACACGAGCACGCCCACCATGCCCCACCGTCTCCTTCGCCGCTGCTCAAATACCAACCCCCCCACGAACAGTCCCCACACCCCTCACATCATTCAATTCAACGCCATCTCTCTCTCTCTCTCTCTCCCCCCGGTTTAGTCGACTTATACAGAGGCCCTGATGGAGAAGCAGATGGTGCTCGATTCGCCGGTTGATGTCGCGGTGCTATCGGAGAATGGCAGCAAGAACGCCGACTCAGAGCGCAAGTGCGCGACCCCACCTCCGAAACCCCCACAGTCACAAGAAAGTCGTCAAGTTTCGCCGGTCCCCGGCGAGCTGCGCAAGCCTGCCACGCCGGATCGCCTCAAAGTCCCCAAGGCTTTCAAGTACCCCGAGAGGTATATCGGATTGAGGGTTTTGCCTGCCCCGGTCTCTCGTGTTGGTAATCTGTATCAAGTTTTGATTTTGATTTTCCTTCCTGAGAGTTTCGGTTTGAACTGGTCTGTGCTTTTTCTCACGTGAAGGTATCGAAGCCCAACTGATCTGATGGTGTCTCCCGTCACAAAAGGCCTCCTTGCCAGAAGCAGAAAAGGCGGCGTCGTCTTGCCTCCTAGTAAAGATCAGCTCAAGGTATCCCCAGCTTTTCAACAGCGTCGCGTACCAAACATGGTCTTGCTTGCTTTGGTCTGGTATTTCGCTGCGTGATTTCTGGGGATTCTGATGGTTAGAATCCAATTTTTTGTGGAATTGCAGGTTCCGGACTTGCGGGTTCAAGATGCCGGTCTCTTTCATTAACTCTGAAGCGAAGGATTATGCGACTCGGCACATCTTTTTTGATATAAGATGAGATCGAATAGCCCTGCACTGCTGGTGATGCAGAGAAGGTCTTCTGGGATCTTGTGGGAAAGCTCGACTTGTTTTTTCTTTTGACTGATGTACCATTTGATTGTAAACTCTTTCGTTAAGACAATTCTCAGTCACATTATGCAATGTCGCGTAGAAATTAATGTTCTGTTGCTGCTTAATCATGTTCAGCGCACTCTTCTGATATACTCCTGAGAACAACAGAGAAGTTAACAATGTAAATGACTTCTTAAATGTTGCTCCGATTAAGTTCTTCCATTCAATGAAGTATGCCGGAGACCGATACGAGTACTTCATGTATCTAAGAAATACAGTGGAGCACAATAATTTATGTTCACGGCCATTGCTTCGGTCACTCTAGGCGGACCTCGTACCATTGAATTGAGCCCACGTCACCATCTATTTCGAGTTCACAGACAGAGCTCACAAGGTAGGAGACAGCATCATCGAGAGTTTCATATCGAGCGAGGTCAGGAGGGAGAGGTTTGCGCGGCCAGTTCTCCAGCCAATCTTTGAGCTTGGCCTTTAGCTCTTCTTCGGACACGAATGTCTCTTCTTGTCCTGGTTCCAGCAGCACGTAAGTCTCGGTGCGCTGATTTGCCCTTCTCCGCCTGAATGCACATGTCTGAGCATAATAAAGACAATAGCACATTGGACGACACTCCTTGAAGTTCCGTCATTCTTTTGGGAGAAGGAACATGATTAAGCAAATTGACCAAGAAAAAAGAGGACCCTCTGCTGCAGAAATGAAACAACAACAAGCCGATCATGGATCCTTTGCCTAAACGACAAAGGACGACACACAGATGTTCATGTACCTTCTCTATGTTTTTCAGATGGTTCACCGTCTTGTGCAGCTTGAGGTGTTCGGAGGGACGAGAGAACTGAACGGCGCCTACTGAATTTGCTTCAACAAAGGAGGTCCTCATTTTATTCCTCGAAGTCATTTCGCCTGCAACAAAGCAAAGCCCAGGAATTAGAACAATTCACTCCATCGGTAATTACGTAACAGCCTAATGAGACATAATCTTCTCATTCAATCATAATCTATGCCATTTTACTCTATAAAGTGTCATGAACATACCCTATGAAATTCACTCAGTCCTCATATTTACCTTGTTGCAATGTCTATACTAAGTAAATCACACGGTTATTAAATTCTTTAACCAAAGCCCCTGTAGTTGAAAAGAAGAAATCTTGCTTATTGGCATCTTCACGTCTTAAATTTGTGTAGACTGTATCGAATCGATCAGCCACTTCTTCTTATTCCTACTAGAGATTAGGCATTGAAGAGTTGTCTTCGGCGCTCTCTCATGGAAAGGCTAACCCCACCAGTGCATCATTATCCATTTTCAGACGGCCGTCCAGTAAAGTACTCAAGAAAAACCAATCAGCATCTCAGTCCGAAACCCCAATCCTATCATGAACAGAAAAACTTCTAGTTCTCAGAGTCCAGCTCCAGAATCATGTACCCCGGGAATTTGGAAAAGGCACGGTTTCGAGAGATGCCCGGGATCAGCAAAGCCCCGAGACTTAGGGACAAGAAAAGGGAAAAAGAGGAGCTTACCGCTCAGGTCCCGTGCTGCAGCGCATTGAATCTGCATCTGTAAGGCTCGTTCCATTGATGTCATCTGTAATCTTCAACTGCAAACCGGAAGCTTGTGTTTCAGGCAGAGGGGTTCTACTTCTTGGTTGGATAATGTTATTAAACCGGACCTTTCTTGTCCTTACATTGGTAGGTGTCCTATCCGCTAAATTTCACTGTTATATCTCATCAAGGGCTCTTGAGATATTTGGCTCATTCTAACAGAGCAACTTAATCACGCGTCCAATAAGATAGGAAGTTTTATAAAAGCAATTTCAATAATTATTAATAAGTCATTAAGAAACTAGTGAGTTAAAATCGACTGTATAAACATTACTAAATAGCTCAAATAAAGAGGTGGTAACTCAAGATAAGAGTCAGACTTCACTTGAGAAAATGGTGGCCCATTCCATTTGAGGTCGATAATTTCACGCAAGAGTTTGAAACAAATCATAGTTAGACACGCGAAGATTATAAAATATTAACAAAGTAAAAATTTCGGTCATAGGTATTGCTATAAATGAAAGCCCAAACTAGTAGTTTCGGATTGCATACTCATCATTAGGCACTATGGAATTTCATAGGATTGCACAAAGATATTGAACAAGAAAAACATGAAAACTTGTTCTAGATTCCCAATTTCACATTCCAACTGGAGTTTACCTGTCGGAATAGGTTTCCTATTTCTTGAAATCCGAAACCTACCTTGCATATATTAGAATCTAGAATCAGATCGATTTTCACATTCCCAATTCTACCATCGAATCATATTCACCCCTAAACTTTAGCACCTTCTTAAGCTACACTGATCAAAGTGAACAATTTAACAATATCGTCGGTTATTCATAAAAAAACCAAACAAAGTTGAAAATTTACTAACAAGTTACTAAAGAAGGGATTCATGGAGTCGTTTCTTCATCAATTATATTTAGAACTCATCAAAACATCTAGAAATTTACCAACACGGATGTTACCTTTTTTCTCCCCGTTTCTCCACGTCCAACGTTGTATGAACAAACACGTTTTCTGCGATCAATTCTGTTTAGTATCATTCTTAGAAGACATTCTTTTCCTTATCTTCGAGCCTTAAAAAAGTCGAAAGTGGGGGGAGTTCCCATCCTCTTGTTAGGCTCGCTGCTGAACTGTAAAAGCTCAGTTTGAAAAACGGTTAATGCGGTTACAATTGGTATCGTCGCATGGAAAGGAATCCTCTCTCTTTGCCGCGTCGAAATGAAGAAACACCCCCACCGAAATCGTCTCCCCGCCGTCCTTTCTCTCTTTTAACTCTGCTTTTCTCATTCCCTCCCATGTTATCACCATCAAGCTTGCAAACCCCTTGCTGTCCCCCCACCCCACCTTCCCTCCTTCCTGCTCCAATTCACATCCCCTTTCTTGTACTTACTCTCGGCGATCGCGGCACCCGACATCCCTCGTGACCCGATCGGGTGATTCGCCATCACGAAACTTGGGTCCCTCTCGATTCGATTCGATTCCATCAGCTGGAGCTTTTGTCTCCCCGGTACGTTTGCCTCTTCTTCTTGCCTGATTCGATTTTTGTTTTCGTGATCCTGGGCTCTTGTAGAATTGTGGCATTTCGTGGATCGAGCCACATTGATCGGTGAATGAGTAAGCGTGGGAAGGGCGATCCGCATGACGCGTCTCTAGTTTTTACCGTGTTCCTGTGCGGTACTAATCAATACGGTCTCCATTCTGCATCTCTCCCGCGCCCCTCCATCGAAAAGAAAAGTTTGTACCTGCATCAGCAGTTCTCTCTCGTGAAGAGTCTGCATCATTCGTATGAAATTCCGGCTTGCAAAGTGCCAAGAGTTTCAATGGTTATATAGCGGATCTAACCCATAAGCCGAATGGCGTCGGAATGAACTTCTGTCTGGTCCCCAAGACAAAAAATACGTGTCTGCTAAGGTTGTATTTGTGCTTGTTAAGACGCCATCGACGCCATCGACGCCGTCTTCCTGATCCTTATTGTTGGAACCGTGCTAGTCCTTGAATTCTTTGCTTTGATTCAGAAAAAGATGATTCGACTTCATTGGTCTGCGTAGCTTAAGTTAGCCCTTTGATGGCTCGGTGCAGGATCTCCGAGGGCTTTGGCATCTTGAGATCGTCAATCCCATGGATAAAGAGGCTGGGGGGGATAGTAGTAAGCACTTGAAGGTTCATTTCGACGTCACCAGCAACGAAACGCACACGCTACCGAGAAAGGACGCCTCTCCTCCTCCTTCCTCCTCTTCTTCATCTGAGTCCGTCTCTTTGTCGGAATCAACCCTTACCGATCGAGATGAGAGCGATTCCTTGACGAAATCGAACCGTTCTTCACAAGAGCTCGAAAGGCTCTCCCCATCAGAGAGTTATGCTCAATCCCCGATCTCGAGCACACATGGCGAGATCGCCTCTCCACTTCCCACGAGCTACATGGCAGGACGACCCGCTGGCTATGACCCGAATAGGATTCCAGCGACCATCTTTAACAGCAAGCCGACGAACCCGATGGATTGGAGCGTCGCTTCCAACGAATCCTTGTTCAGCATTCACATGGGAAACAACAGCTTCTCCAGGGATCAGGCTTTCTTGCTCTATAAATCGGGTGAATTAACCAAGCTCGATGAGGTGTTCAGCGTCCCGACCACCCTGCCCCCCGTGGCAGAGGCCGTGGGTCATCAGCAGGAAAGCGCGAGATCATCGTCCGCGACCCAGATTGCTGGTTTAGTGAAGCCATCCATCCAAATAACTGAAATTCTCCCAGAGGAAACGCCTCCAAGAACCAGCAATGTAGATATCAAGAAAAGCGAAGATGATAATGCTAAGGAAAAGATGCAACCTACTGAGGATGTCCGTAATTCCACGAGCATGTCTACACTCTCTGATGGCAGCGGCGCAAGCACAGCTTCTTTTGCATTCCCAATGTAAGCTGCAACTCCATTTAATTTTAGTTTCTTTCTGTCGGTCATGGTCGAATTAGCTCGAGATCAATCCATAACTGGTTCACGTTCCCTAGGGCAGTCGGATTTACTGTTTCATTCCCTATCTTATTTGTCAGTTTTTCACCATTTGTATGAGTGCATGGTCTAATTCATGCGAGCAAATAGGTTTGTTTACGTTCAGCATACAAATAGTCCTCTTGGAATCAAACAATTCCAACTTTCGCATGTCAACTATTGTTATTTACCTCTCCCCAAAGCCTAACGGTCGAACTCTGTTTGTTTCAGACTGGGAGGGACGTCAGAAGAAAAGAAGTCCTCGATCAAGGAGGAACCGAAGAAAGAACACTCGCCAGAGGTAGTGCCGGAGCAATCTCAACCAAGGCAAGCGACATCGAGGACCACTTTGACCAACTGGTTCTCTTGCTTCTCCTGCTGTTCATTCCGCTGTTCGATCTCTCTCAAGTCAAAGTGAGATTGCAGACACGTCGCGCAGTCGTCTGTCAGTGCCTGTCCATTTCATCAATCCAACTGATAGTTTTAAGCGCCTCTCTTCCCTTTAGATATAATAATAGGCCTGCATATTATATGCATGCTACTGTCAAGCAGTGCGGGTCTAGTTAACGATATCTTAGCATGTGCGTTAGCTTATCTCTGGTCGGCTTGCGCACTTGCATCATGTGTATTAACTTGAATTTTAGAGTGAAAGAGAGATGGTAATTAGGAATAGCGATTACAAATCTCCTGGCGTTTTGGAGAAGATTATGTATGTAAAAGTCACACCCTCTCTTCTCATTTTCCGGAGTTCTCTCCTCGCATCATCGAATGTGGCTGGATCTGATGCATGATATTCCAATCTGTTTTGTTGCTTCATATTCTCAACAATTGATCATCGACAGAAGCAATGCGATGAGCTAAAATACAACAGGAGGTTACAAACAAAAATGACGCCATCGCATCCATTGTATGATGCGCCGCTAACACAATTGCTGTTGACTTTCTAAAAGCTGAAGAACCTGCAAAGATCTCTATGTAGCTCTCGGTGCAAGAGGCTCCTCCGAGATGAGCTCGAACTCCAAATTGATTTTGCCAAGAGCGATAGAACAGAATACAAGCATGCCTGCATACGCACTTTGTTGAGGAGATTTGCCCATGATCAATGCAATATTAAGTCGATTTTAGTTAGTCTGGGAACCGAGACTGAATCAGACGTCTCGCCGCAACTTAGCTGCAGACATTCTGACTACACATGCTTCCACAGAGTCTCCAAAGTTAATGCTAGCAGATATGTGCTAAGCACAGTGCTGGTGAGAAGAACAGTTGAGTGGAAGCATATAAATACACAGACACACACAAGAACTTCTGTATCCCATGGGAAAATGGCCATCCCTAGATATATCAGAAAGAGACTTGACAGATTCCTTGGACACCCACTTGAGATAATGCCATTAAAGCTACCTTCGCTTTTGTTAATATACAAACAGATCATAATAACCTTCCACTACAAGACATGCAAAAGAAGATGCACCAGATGTTCAATGATGCCCTCTGCGCCACTAACAGATTTAAATTGCAAAAGGCATGGTTGCTGACATATCATCCCGCAGTCAACTAAAGGGTGCACGGCGACAACGACCCTCGACCCTCGATGCAGAAAGCTCGAATCATCACGTTTTGCTGATGAACCGATCCCATCCGTCCGGCCAACCGTTGCAATACTAATAGTAGTCCAGTCATCCTGTAGTGGCGCCGTCTGTTCCTCCCATTCAGAGAGATTCCGGATGGTAGCTTCCCCGAATCGTGCTGTCCCGCTTCTCATTTGTACATTCCATGTGAACAACATGGTGCGCGCGGATTGCTCCACGCAGGAAAACGTTTAAAGTAATAGCTGGTCTGTAGTGCTTTAGTGGTGGAGGGCTTAACTTAATGGAACACACACAGACGCCCCTGGATGGCAACTGGAAGGGAGGGGGCGGGGGGGACACCACTGGTTTTTCTCGGGAGAGATAAAGATAAAGAACGCATGAATGTATTTTCCTTCGGTGGATTTGGAATCTCTTGAAAGATACGTCGCAACCAATTCAAGACCCCTCACTGACCCGTCAAATCGGTTTTGAAGCCCATACGCATCCCACGACTTGGAACGACTTTAATAAATGGCTAATATCACGAAAAATCTCAAATTATTATATTATATTAAATTTATCATGAATTAATTTTTTAATCACCAAAAACTTTAAACTGATACATATTTGACAAATTTATCCAAAATTAATATACTTGTAATAAATGTACCCTCAGTTACTTTATATTAAATTTTACAGATAAATTGCTCAGTTGAATGACATGCGACAATTGACTGTTATATCAATTTGGGATTTCACTCTCTATTTGTCATATATATAATAATTTTGTGACTTTTTATGGCATTAATCTAATTTAATGAATGACTTATTTGTCACAACTATAATACTTTTCGGTTTTTTATGTTCAAAAAAATTAGTTTTATTAAATTTATCACATATATATAAGTTTTGAGTTTTTTGTGGTCATTTGAGGTGAATTTGTCAGTTTATTGATTTATGATTTTTCATAAATAAAAAATTAATTTGAAGTAAATTTGCTATAGATGTATCGATTTGAATTTTTTTTCGTGATATTAACCCTTTAATTAATGGGGAGGGGGGTCGTCAAGTCCGACCTCTTGATGCTTTATGAAATTTCTCGTCAAATGAATTATTTTTTTCCTTGAATTTTTTTCTATGTCTTTTTCTTAAAATTCGTGGGATAATTGAGCAAATGATGGTCTTGCCGACTCGGACTTTTTGTGGTGCGATGTGCTTTGACCGTCGGGCTTTGGAGGAATCTCCCGACCAACCACATCGAGCAAACTTAGTTTGACGGTCCGACGTATGTATTGGGTCGGGCAATTGACGCGAAATTAAGAACACAAAAAATAAAATAAAAATAAAAAAAAGCCCAAAAAGAAGGTTCAAACCGAAGACCCAAATTTTTTTGGATAATTCATCGACTTGAATTTTTCTCACGAGAAAAATCGAAACCTTCAAGGACGTCATCCAATTGATTGAAGTCCGAAGGATGCCGAGGTGGGCACGGGGCCGTAGTTGAACGTCATGCCTAAGACGGAAGGAAATTAAAGTACCATAATCGAGTCAATAAGCTTTGTTATTATTATTTTTTTTAATCTTTATCGTTTCTCCCTTCTTCTTAATTAAAGAAAGAAAGGATAAAAAAAAAAAAAGCGAATGAGAAACGACCTACACCTCACCGGGTATTCCCCCCACCGGGCCCCACCGATCAAAACGACAAACCCCCCGCATCGACATCTACGCAAAACGCGAAGGACACACGGAATTATTGACCGCTGCTTTCCTGTGCAGAAGAAAAAGAAAGAAAGAAAGAGAAAAAAAGGAGAGAGTGAAGAAGACGAGATTGAAGAAGAAGAAGAACACCAACAGCAACGCCGACGCCGACTCCGACGACTCCGACTCCGACTCCGACGACTCGTCACGCGTTCCCTTCGAAGACCGCGGTAGGGCTGTCCCCTTCCCCTTCCCCCCCTCGCCCACGCCATGGCCCGAGCTAGGGTTTTCTTCCTCTGCCGTTCCCTCTGCCGTAGCTGACGAAAAGGAGTGGGGGCCTTTGCCTTCTTCCCGAACCGCCGTCCCGGGCGCCCAAGGCTCGAGCTTTTCCGGTTCTTTGGACACCCTTTTGGGTGTTTGGAGATGGGTTCTCCCGCTTTCCGAGCATCGCCGGGCGTCGCCGCTGCACCCGCTTTGCTCCTCTTCCTGGCCTTCTCCTCCTTCGTCGCCGTCCTGGGGGATTCCGACGAATCGGTCCTCCTCCAGCTCAAGGGCTCGTTCGCCGACCCGTCGGGGCTGCTCTCCGGGTGGAGGAGCTCGGGCCCGGGCGCGTCCGGGCACTGCGGCTGGTTCGGCGTCACCTGTGGCGTTGATTCTAGGGTTTCGTCCCTCAACATCACTGGGGACGGCGGCGCAGGTAAGGGGAGCTTGTTCCTTTGTGCTGATTCTGCTCAGTTCCCGCTTTACGCGCGTGGAGTTAGGAGGAATTGTTTGGGGAGTGGTGGGAAATTGGGAGGGAGATTGTCGCCCTTGATTGCTAAGCTTACTGAGCTCAGGGTCTTGGCACTTCCTTTTAATGGACTGGGTGGGGAATTGCCTGCTGAAATCTGGGGAATGGAGAAGTTGGAGGTACTTGATTTGGAGGGGAACTCCTTGAGCGGATCTTTGCCAGCTCAGTTTGTTGGGATGAAGAATCTGCGTGTGCTTAATCTCGGGTATAACCAGTTCTCGGGTGAACTGTCCGTGCCGGTATCGAATTTTGCCAATTTGGACGTTTTGAATTTAGCTGGAAATTCTTTGAATGGAAGCGTACCTGGATTTGTTAGTGGGGCGAGGGCTGTGTATCTGTCATTCAATAAGTTCACTGGCTCTATTCCTAGTGAGATTGGGAACGATTGTGGCAGACTGGAGCATTTGGATCTGTCAGGTAATTTCTTGGGCGGTAAAATTCCAAGTGGCATTGGGAGTTGTGCAGAGTTGAGGTCGCTTTTATTATACTCCAACTTGTTGGAGGAGGTCATTCCAGCTGAAATTGGGCAGCTCAAGAAGCTCGAAGTGTTGGATCTTTCGAGGAACGCCCTCAGCAGTTCAATACCTGTTGAGCTGGGAAACTGCAGTAATCTCTCTGTGCTCGTGCTTTCGAACTTGCTCGACCCACTTCAAGACAAGAATACTACAGAAGGGAGTGTCTTGTCAAGATTTCGTTCGATGAACGATGAGTATAATTACTTCCATGGTGCAGTTCCTGAGGGAATCACTAAACTGCCCAAGCTCAGCATATTGTGGGCCCCAAGGACAAACCTGGAGGGCAGGATTCCCACCGACTGGGGCACTTGCGACAACTTGGAAATGGTCAATTTGGCTCAGAATTTCCTTACTGGAGGGGTACCACAACAATTTGGTTACTGCAAGAAGTTGGTTTTCCTTGACCTGAGCTCAAACAAGTTGAATGGGCAGCTTTCTGAAGAAATCGAGGTTCCGTGTATGACTGTGTTTGATGTCAGCGGAAATGCCCTGTCTGGTTCGATACCCAGATTCCATAATAGCAGCTGTCTTTCTATTTCTCCCACCAATGGATATGCTTCTGATGCTATTGACTGGTCAACTGGATATTTGTCATTCATTGCATATACGGCTCAAGGCGGTCTACCTTTACCATCAGCTCCAGCAGATAGTGGTTTTGTCATATATCACAATCTTGGGCGCAATAACTTCACTGGAACATTGAGCTCAATGCCCATTATCCCTAGGAGACTGAATGCTCAAATGATTTATGCCCTTTTTGCTGGAGAGAACAGTCTTTCTGGACCATTTCCTGAAAATATATTTGAGAACTGTCAAAACTTGGATATAATTGCCATCAATATCAGTTACAACAAAGTCTCTGCTCCGATTCCGTCTGGCATGGGTAAATCGTGCCGATCGCTCATTCTTTTGGATGCATCTCGGAATCAAATTCCTGGTTCTATTCCCCCAAGTCTTGGAGAGCTGCTTTCTTTTGTTGGGTTAAATCTCAGCTGGAATTCATTGCAAGGTCAGATCCCATCCAGTCTAGGCCAAGTGAAGGGTTTGAAATATCTTTCTTTGGCTCATAATAATCTTACTGGCTCCATACCACCCAGCTTGGGGCAGCTTCAGTCCTTAGAAGTGCTGGATCTTTCATCCAACTCCCTCTCTGGTGATATACCCAATGACATTGTGAAATTAAAGAATCTGACCGCTCTTCTGCTCAATGACAATAAGCTCTCTGGGCAACTCCCATCGGGTTTGATGAATGCGACAGCACTCACTTCATTCAATGTGTCATTCAACGACTTGTTTGGGCCTCTTCGCTTGAATGATGAGTTGATGAAGTGCAGTAACATTATTGGAAACCATTTTAGCGAGCCTTGCCCGTTGCCAACAGATTTGCACAGGGCGGATAGTATGGCAAGTTATGCAGCTCCATCCTCAGGAGGTCAACCGCCGAGTTCTGGAAATGGTTTTAGTGTGGTAGAAATAGCATCTATATCTTCTGCTTCGGCGATTGTTTCCGTGCTGCTGGTTTTGATTGGCGTATGTGTTTACACAAGGAAGTGGAAACATAGAAGTCCGAATTGCAGCCCTATCAAGAAGGAACTGGCAGTTTTCATAGATATTGGGATTCCATTAACATATGAGAATGTCGTGCAAGCCACAGGGAATTTCAATGCAAGCAATTGCATCGGTAGTGGTGGTTTTGGAGCTACATACAAGGCCGAGATTTTGCCGGGGGTATTGTTGGCGATAAAGAGGCTGGCGGTGGGCCGTTTTCAGGGGGTCCAACAATTTCATGCGGAGATTAAAACCCTGGCACGACATCACCATCGGAATCTGGTTACTTTGATTGGTTATCATGCCAGTGAGACTGAGATGTTCCTTATTTACAAGTATTTGCCCGGTGGTAATCTGGAGAAATTCATTAAAGAAAGGTCAACAAGGTCTGTGGATTGGAGGGTACTTCACAAGATTGCTTTCGACATAGCTCGTGCACTGGCCTACCTGCACAACCAATGTGTACCCCGAATCCTCCATCGCGACGTCAAGCCTAGCAACATCTTGCTAGATGATGATTACAATGCGTACTTGTCTGATTTTGGGTTGGCTCGGCTACTAGGAACTTCAGAAACCCATGCCACTACCGGTGTGGCAGGGACCTTTGGTTATGTGGCCCCCGAGTATGCGATGACATGCCGTGTCTCTGATAAGGCCGATGTGTACAGTTACGGTGTAGTACTTCTTGAGTTGCTCTCGGACAAGAAGGCTTTAGACCCCTCTTTCTCTTCATATGGGAATGGCTTCAACATTGTCCAATGGGCATGCATGCTTCTGCGACAGGGTCGTGCCAAGGAGTTCTTCACTGCAGGCTTGTGGGACGTGGCCCCCCACGACGATCTGGTGGAGGTTCTACACTTGGCCGTAGTTTGCACTGTCGATACTCTTTCTAATAGGCCCACGATGAAGCAAGTTGCACATCGGCTGAAACAGCTTCAGCCCCCTTCTTGTTAGAGCTCCCTCATGAAGTTTTTCTGGGAAATAGCAGTTTATAGGAAGTGAGCCAAAGGGCCCGGTGTAATTTATCTGTAATTGTTGGTTTTCCACTCGGTCTGTCAGATGCCCCTTAGGTTGAGAATTTTTATACTATAGATGTTGTACCATAGATGTGATGACCCCCTTACTCCACGGTAATTCATCGGTGTCGGGGCATTTTATGATGAAGCTGCAGAAGAGTGCAGATATTCTTTTCCGCATCTTACACGAGTACTTTTAGGTTTTGCTTTTCTAGGTTCGTGGGCTGTAATAAAACTGTAGAAATTAGACTCCTGTCCCTTTGTATAAAATGATCATTCTTTATAATGGCTGCATCAATTTTCATCACTGCAACCATCTGTTGTCTTATGATGCATTTCGGTGCTTTCTGGTTTATGTTCTCCATCAGATGTTGCTGGTTTTCAGCTGCAAATTCTGATTACAAAGCTAGAAATTTCGTTTTCCATTTTTTCAGGTATAGCAGTCCTCTGTGTTACCTTCAGCATTCAGCCCAGGAGTGTGACGGTGAAGGACCAAAAAGTATTGTAGTATTCATTCGTTGCTGCATTTTCTGTGAACGTGTACTCTGCAACAAAGATGGCGGTTTTCTTGGTGAGTTTAGCATCTTTGGTCACATGCCAATGCAAACATGGCTTGAATAGCCGGCAGTGAACAGTGTGCACTCCTCAAGATTCAAGAAGTCAACATGGGCCTTTGGGTTTTGGCGGCCCAAAAAATTGCAGCATCTTGGATCACAAAACTGAAGCCCAAAAAACCACATTCTCACGAGATGTGCATCGCGAGACCGATCACTTCATTTCGAAAGCCCTCGAGTCATCGCCGTTCTCGATCCTTAATCGCCTTTCGGAAGCCGACCCTTCATGGCAATAAGCCAATTGCTTCGCTTGGTCGTTTTCCTTTTCCCAGCCCATGAAGATAAAACGAAAAAAAAACGAAAAACTTTCCCGAGACTCCCGTCCGCTTAGCTCGCCTCGGATGTAATGCGGGTCAACATATCCTGGCGCGAACGTGTGGGTTACACATGATCTACGTAGCTCATACACAGACGTTGCTTGGAGAACGATCACGACATACCTTTCGAACGCTCCACAACCACAAGCAACAATTCTTGAAAACCACCCTTCCTTTCCAAGTTCGGTGCGTCCACCGACTTTGACAATTCACGCGCGAGGCGAAGTGGATCCCGAGGCAGCGAACAAGGACGAAGACAGGAAAGGGCAAAAGGAACGCAAATCATGAATCCTGACATCTCTTTCATGCGCGATCTTTGGCAAGTGTTTCACGAGACGTTTTCTCTTGCCCCTCCGAAAACGAACCTCTGCAGGACTTCTCTTTATCTGCGCATGCTCTTTCTGCACTGTTTGTCGTGTCGTCTTCGTGCTCCTTTTTCCACTTTTTCAGTTGATCCATCGGCTGGATGGATTAGATTTGATTGATCTGCATCCTTTCAATGAAACAGAATAAATGTGGCTTGATTTGTCTCGCCACACTAAAGGTACTGGACCACGTTTGTCCGTTTGAAGAAATTGGAAAAGATTTCCGTGTCCATAAATTCCTAGAAGCGTTTATAACCTTCCAATGATGTTGGTAAAAATAACGGATTGGAATGTCCTTTATTGGATATCTTGGAAAGTTATCGACTCGATTGTGTTTTTAGCATGCTAACACTTCCGATAGATTATCACCTTTTTTTTTGTTGGTCTAGCTTATAAACTTGTTAAAGGTTTAAACCTGCCAACTCTCATGCGAGGTTACCGACCTCAATTCGATTGAATTATAAACTTTTATTCGACCGAGTTTAGGTTTACTAACTACTAATTGAATAACTTACTAATACCTGTTTGATCAATTCCGAATCACCATCTTTTCAAATAACTACTTACCGACTTTTATTGAAGTAATTGGCCCTTATATCAAATTAACAACTTTAATGGAGAAATTAACTGACCTTTTTAACCTATGCGACCTACATAATTAACACTGCCGATTAGGTCGGCCAACTTTCATTGAAGTTACCAACTCTTCTATAAAAATACTAACTGCATTTGAGTTACTTACTAATTTTTTTTTTCCCGATAAAATTATCCACTAATTATAGGCTATCAAAAATTATTTTTTAATCTACTTTTTAACATTGATTAGGTAGCTTTCTAATGGTCAACTTTTCTAACAACTCAACAGATCCATTGATATTGCAAACTCTTATTACAACCTATGAATTTTTTTTTTCAGTTACTCTTCAATCTTTTCTCCGATGACCATAGAACTTGCGTGTCACTTTCACTCGAGATGTTTCTCTTTCGCTTTTCCTTTTGGCACACTAGATTACTAAAGTAGTTTAAATGGGCCATTCTGCTGCTCACTGATTATCCACTGATGAAACAGTTATAAAGGTGGAATTGAAATCATAAGCAGACGGGAATCTAATCAAATGACCCTGAAATGAAATGATTAGTTTGATGACTACTCAGATTAGGAGAGCCATGTAAGAAGAGAAAGCCCACATTAAAGATTGATTAGTGGCCCCATCCCCACTAACCATTAACGAGAAAGCTAGGTGGCATTGGCCTTAGTCTCTTCCTTGGTTTTTTAAGTAATCAGCATACATTGTCATAGTAATAGCGAGCAAATAACTTGGCCTGAAATCATTTCACAGATACATAACACTTATGTAGATTTGGAAAAATTTTGGAAGATAAATTGAAGCAACTGGCTGGCCATTAACTTGTGACCACGATCAAATTGAGATTCACATGCTATATTCGTTATTGAAAAAAAAAAAAAAAAAAAAGGAGTAATCCCAGCATTGATGATATTCAGTTTTTTTTTTTTTTTGTCAAACTAACATTTCATTCATTTCCGAAAAATGCATGAAAGAAACAAAGTAATATAACGACAAATCAAGACAAATCCCAAACAATTTCAAAACAAATCCATATAATAGATGAATCATTAGACTAAGGTTATGGGTTACATGTTTAAAGAGTAGATATGTGATTTCTTTAAACCAAAATTGACGGTCGATCACCGTAATCTCCAACTATTCGTATGGCCTTGCTTTTTGACAATGCACTCTAAGTTCGACGTCTCCAACACTAGGCCATTCAGAGTAACAAAGTTGTACGAGCATAGATCTAACACCTGTGAGAGTGAAACCTTCATGATGAAACTAGACTTGTACACCAATGAAACTCGAGTGAAGCGAAACTCCAAAATCATATAAAAAAAACCAAATCTAGACTAGATTAGGATA
Organism: Eucalyptus cloeziana; assembly: GCA_014182715.1. Lineage (NCBI taxonomy): Eukaryota > Viridiplantae > Streptophyta > Magnoliopsida > Myrtales > Myrtaceae > Eucalyptus > Eucalyptus cloeziana. The sequence continues at coordinate 25,538,451 of CM024642.1, forward strand.
AAAACCTCCTCGAAACAGGAGAGAGAAACTTTTAGATCTCAATTAGATCAAAAGAGAAAAGCTCCTCAAAACTTTAGGAAAGCATAAAAGGAAAGAGAGAACCAAATAAGTCAATGGAAAAAATAAAAAAAGGAAGGGGAGGGAGAGATCTAGCTCAAACCCTCTCCTCCATGGAAGTTAGAGAAGACAGCTGTGTGAAGATGAGAGGGAGAGGAAAAAACCCTAGGGAGGAGAGAGAAAAAACATGCCACCATGATAGTAAGTTTAAAGAACATTCTTTTGTGCATTATAATAGAACTACCATATAAACGGTCGATGGGAAGTGCTTTACCTAACTCATTCAAGGAGGGCATAAAAATAATTTCTAGCTAAATCATATATTAGAAGGAACAATTTTTAGATAGCCTAATTTCAATGCTGTTTTTCTTTTCATTTTCTTTTTAAATTTCTGACTCGAGTTTGTTGAGTTCAAAAGTCATAAGAATCAATAATGTAGCAAATGACATATCAAATCGAATCAGATTTGGTGATTTGATATAAATTCATTGGCATGTGGCGGCGCCTTGGCTTGATTGAGTGGAGGAATATCAGTCCAAATCAAGACAACCTGATTATAATGCTGGGAAAAAAATATTATGGACCGCTTCGAAGTAGATAAAGGCAAGACACCAAAAATTGGATACAGATTAAGACAATTAGTACAAGAAACGTGATTTCCTGCGATGCTTTCAAGATTCGCTCCTCAGATGCGGTTGGGGTCCAAACAAAGAAACGAAAGAAGATCTCACACGCCTCGCAAAGGCTGGCCATGTCGATGGACGGAGCAGGAAAAGAAACAGTGGGCGTCTGGCGTTCGAGGGTTTTCTAGAGAGAGAGAGAGAGAGAAGCTCGGGCTTCGTTTCGGGTGGAAACTCTCGAGAGTTTCTTGGGAAAAAGTGAGAAGCGCGTGTGACAAATCATTTTAGAATGAAAGGAGGGGCTGGGGGTGCGTGTCTCGGATCAGGGGGACCATTCGTTCAGTGACAATAATGATATCTCTCTTCTCTGCTGTTGCTGTGAAATCTGCATCAACTGCACTTCACAGTTCACGCTCTCTTCACTTACCCGCTGAACCTTCTACTGTGCTCTCCCTCTCTCTTGAGATTCCCGCTCGAAGCCCCTGTCGGTATCAGTAAACCCTAGAAGAAGAAGGAGAAGAAGGGACCCTTTTTCTCTTGTCAGACATCCCCTTCATCCTGCAAACTGTAAACACCCAACCCTAAACCTAAACCAAGGGGGAAAAAGGGAAAAAGAGAGAAATCTGCTCTTCTATATCATTGATACGTTGGGCAGGAATAATTAGAAAAAAAAGAAGTTCTAACTCTATTGTACGAATATCAATTCAATTTTAAATTTTTAAATTTAATCAATTTAATTATAAACATTTTGATAATTTTCCAATATAGTTATTTTAGCAAAATTGGCAGTAACTCATTAACATGGGCTATTTTTTACAATTTATATAAAAAAAAATAATTCCTTTTCTTTTAATTCCTTTTTCTTTTTTACTTTTTTCTCAATTTCCCTCTATCAAACTCCAGGCCTTGGTGATGGCTGGCAGAGGTCACTGACCGTAGACAAGGCAACTAGGGAAGGAAAATAGGAAAAGAGAGAAAAAAAAATTGCTAAAATTCATCCACGTCAATGATTGCTGTACAAAATTGGCCAAAAGAAGTATATTGACAAATCATTAAAAGATTTAAGACTAAATAGATCAAATTAAAAAATTTAGAATAAAATAAATTTATGATATTTTTTGGTAATTTGCCCTATTGATGTGTGTGTTGTTATTCCTTCAAATGATTCATCATTTTCAATGTGCATACATCAAAATGATATCAGGTGGCACATTTAATTAGATCTTTGGCATCACATCAACATGTCACATGACATTTTAGTTTCATATAATGCTCTTTCTATAAGCATTAGAGACAGAGATTAGGATACCGAATCCGATATTACGTGTAACCCACAACTAGGTTTAGCTTGACTTTTGAATACTTTACGTCTATTGTGCAATAAAAAAGGCACATTGGAAATGCAGCTTTCACATTGAAACTTTGCAAGATAGAAGTACATTAACTTCACATCATGGGACATACTAATATGTGGTCACCCATTCAAATAGGTCAGCGCTTGAAAATGCATATTAATTATAAACCACAATATTTAACACAGTCGGTTGGATGTGTGGCATCTTGTTCATAGAGCGCTTTCTAAAGTGAAAGGCATCTCTCTCTCTCTCTCTCTCTCTCTCTCTCTCTCTCTCTCTCTCTGCTGCTCGGCTGGCTCTTCATGAGCAATTGGACGCCCTGAAATGCTTCTGTTTTCTTGCTCGTAACAAATGTATAGCAGTGGAATTGAATCTTCCCTTTTTATGCGAAAATCTATTGCTAAACTTGAGAGACAGTACAAATAAAGAAAACAATCCATGCTTAAACAAGTGTGTGTGTGAGAGAGAGAGAGAGAGAGAGAGAGAGAGAGATTAATCCTTCCATAAGTTCAATGTTTTAGCTCATGACTGCTAATTCCACTCCTAGCAACAGGCAGACCTCCATCAAGATGCTCATTTTCTACATAATTAAAGCTTGCTTATCCACTAATCGAGCTTCATACTATGGAAATGCCCCTATTTTATTTCGAAAATTCAAGCCTTCCATTACAATGAGAATTTAATCTTCAAGTAAAAAAAAAAAAACAAAAAGTAAGTAGTCCTCTTCTCTAACATCTAAATTTTGTACTTTAATCAGCCAAATAAGCTTTAAGATGATACTAAAATGATCCATGCTCTTATGGGTTGAAGATGATTAGACATTAACTTGGCTGAGCTCCCCTTACTTTCACTCACAAATTGCGAGATAGAGAAGCACATCATTTTCACTGACTTGGGTATATGTTAACTCTTCCAGCTGGGAAAATAAAGCCCTAAGAAAATCTGCTATGTTGCTGTATAATGGGTTCCTCATTTACTGCAAGTCTTGCCATTTTACCTCTGGACAGAAGAGCTAAACTACTTAACAACTTAACGTTAGGGTTTCTGCTAGTATTGAGGGCTAGCAGGAACAATAATAACAAGCTAGGCTTTATTATTTATTAGGACTCTTTAGGGTTTTGAAGTGTGGCTCAACAGCAACACCTAGAAAGAGAAAAGCGCATTACCTAGATCCTCTCAGTTATGGAAACCAAAATGCTGAATCTCTCTCTCTCTCTCTCTCTCTCTCTCTCTCTCTCTCTTCCATTTCTAATTTAATTGTATTTCGAGAGACTTTATGTTGTGAAAAAGTAATCAACTTGATAATTGTACTTGTCTGTTGGCTGTGTTTGGCTCATTTACATCAAGTTGTGCATAATTCAAGATCTGTCTCTCTCTCCCCCTCGAGGGAAAAAGTTTCTCGTGTGGTCCTCTTTGTTCTGAGTGGATTTTATTAAAGAATCAGTGAGATTGGTCCCTCGTCTATGAGGTTGGATAGTCTCTCTCTCTCTCTCTCTCTCTCTCTCTCTCTCTCTCTCTCTCTCTCAGTAGCCATCATACACATCAAGATGACATTGCATAGTAACTATAAGCCACAACTTTTTGGAGCCCTTGAAATGGACTTATATATGTGAATTTCTGCTTTTATCCTCTGGCATCGTCCTCCTTGCCCATGTGATCTGGCTGCAAATTTATTTATGGCATGATAGTAATTGTTGAAAGGGTTTGGTGGGCGTGCTCAACAAAATGCAAACATATTGAGTTCGCTAATAAAGAAGATGTCTTCAAGCCCTATTTTCTCGTTTCACTTTTCATCACCAATAATATCCTCAGTACTAAGCATGCCTCACATATAACCATAAGGTAGGGATTCAGACCAAAGATCTTTTTGTTGTTGTCGATAAAGCTTTTTCATCGCTTTTTTCATATATATTTGTAGATGGTCCCCTAGTTGCAATTATCAATCTTTGTTTGTTTATAAGTGATAGTCAAGTTCTGCTGGAATCTTTTTTGTGTTCTTGAAAACATCTCACTTAGAAAATGGCGATTATTAGCCCTTCATCATATATATATATGTTTATTTTGTGCCCATGATTGATCTATAAGGACGACTGAGAATGCGATATGTCATTGGCTAACGCGTTCCATTTGAAGGATGTCGCGACACGCCACGTGGCAGAGGATGCCCCATTGCTTTTTCGTGTTTTCTTTTATGAGAGGGAGTGCATCGTTGAATTCGGCATCTTTCTTTCCGCCATAAGACTTCAGCGCTAAACTTATTCTCCACGTTTTTCTGAGGCTGTCTTCGATTTGATAGAGCTGTGTCCACACAGAAATTAGTTGCGCAGAAGGAAGACATACCGGATATCATTAATTTTCCCTTCACAAAAGTATAAGCTCTTGGAGCTGATTGGTGATACGCATAACAGGAGCTTAGCACTGCAATCTCCGAGTTCATGTAAGTCATCTTATTTATTGCTCCATCATCGATGAATTCTAGATCTGGATTTCGTTTATCAGCAAAGTGAATCTGTTTGCTTAATGCAACGAGATGAATATAACTTGGTTTGCAATTGCATCACCCGCTGATGTTTATACTTTTTTGTTGATGTCCATTGAACTACAGTTCAATTTCATAGACATGTGAGAAGCAGAGTTTGGTGGTGTAATCTCATAATCCAAACGAATTCGAAAAACTTTCTCAGAATATCTATAATTTCTCTACTCTCCTTTATCTCCATGCAAACAATAAAGCCAAGAAAAAAGGCTTTCGATGTTTATACTGATCTCTCTTTGAATTCTATCTCAAGGATGGAGAAGATGGCTAAAAACTCAAATTGACATAAACTGATTTTGTCTTCTTTGCTTCACAGATTTCAAAAACAGACAGTCACAGGAAAGCTCAAGAAGAGTTAATGTGCAGCAGATTTGAAAACTGAAAGGAAATTGATGAATGACCGGACCAACGAATGCGCACCGCTTTCTTCTGAGTTGTTAATATAGATATCGCACTCATGGAAGACCAATGATGATGAATATAGAACCCAAGGAAGCGGATTCACCACCGGCACAGGAAAAAATCGCTAGCACCAACCACAAGATCCTCAAGGCTTCATCATCATCTGGTTCGTCTGCGCACTGGCTAAGGTCGAGAGACCCAAGGATCGTCCGTGTCTCACGAGCCTTCGGAGGCAAGGACCGGCACAGCAAAGTGTGCACCATCAAAGGGTTGAGAGACAGGAGGGTCAGGCTCTCAGTCCCCACTGCAATTCAGCTGTATGATCTTCAAGATAGGTTAGGGCTCAGCCAACCAAGCAAGGTTGTGGACTGGTTGCTTGATGTTGCTAAGCACGAGATTGATGAACTCCCACCTCTCCCACTGATCCAACCAGCTCACAATTTAGGTCATCAAATCCATCAATCAATCCTGTCAAAATCACATGAAATTGTTGGAGATGATTCATCAAGCAAAGATGGGTTGGTCAAGTCATCAAGATCAAGGACTTGGTCATGTTCTGATCATCATCAGGAAGATGATCAAGAACCCAATGACTGTGGCGCCTCAAAAGTCCCAGCACAGAACTATTTCTTGTCAAGAACTAGCTCAAGCTTCCATTTGGAGCCTCCAAACATGTCACTATTGCCTAATTCAGCCGCAATCCATGGGTTCACCTCCCAAATTGGAGACCCTCACCATCAAAATGTCAACAATTTCATTCCATTTTCTCTACACTCAGGGAGCTCTCAGATATTCCTGTGCCCTCCTGGAGTGACCACTGCACCAACACCATCTTATTTTCCTTCGCTTTTTGCGACTTCGACAGAGTCCAATAGTGATCCTCGACCTGCCAATCATCAATTTCAAGTTGTGAGCTCAGTTAACTCGCACAACATTTTACCAAGTTCTCTTGCACCACCTCTTCTGATCTCTGCTAGTTATCCGAGTTTTATGAGAGCCTCCCCTCTTGACGGGAGCTGTACTGAGGAGGGTCTTCACTCACACAACAGTTTTGGAAGTGACCAGCCAAATAAAGACCCATGACAGGTAAATTATTGTATTTGGCGCAGAAGCAATTATGTATAGGGTATACAAATATATAGTTGCCGCCATGAAGAGGTGAAAGTAGTTCATGTAATAATTAAGCTCTTGTTTATGGTTTTCTTTACACGGATGCGTTGTTTGATTGAGTGATTGGCAATACGGTATTCAGATAAAAAAAAATAGTTATTTTTTCCACTTAATGCTGGCCAATCTAAGTGGTCCTTAATTGTACAGAAGAAAAATAAGTATTGGACAGTACATGAAAATCAGTGATCTTGGAGTGTTCTTTCATATATGTACTTGATTTCTGCCATACCGATTAGATACATTTAAATATGAATGTCATTTTGTTGTGTATCATGTACATCACAATGTTATTTAGAGAATCATTCATGATTATAATGCACCGAATAATATAACTACTTAAATCAAATTGAAACGATACAACAAATTTACGAGTGGCCGCAAGTTTGCAGCTTTGAGCACATCTCTATTTCCTTTGAAGGATTAATGAGAGAGGTACGATGGTAGGAATCAAACATTTGACCTCATGAAAGACAAATAGCTAACATGTAATTTGTCTAATTAGAGGAAACTAAACATTTACATAATAAGTGAAGTTCAATCAACGAACTTTTTTTTTTTTTTTGAATTTTTGTTTTTTTCTTAAAAACACCTTAAACTTATCAACTCTTATATGAATTTGCCAATCTTATTTGAGTGATTTATCAATTTTTTTAATTGAATTTTAGGTTATCAATTCTTATAATCTAAGTTATTTACCAGCAATTATTTCATTCTTTTTTATCAACTTTTATTTGTGTTTTCTTACGAAAGACTTGAATTTATTATCTCTTAATTGCATGACTTACTATCTTTTTTCCCTTTAAATTACCCACTTTTTGTAGTTAACTAGCGACATATATTTGTCTCTCTTTTTTTTTCTTTTTTTTTTTTAATTAACCAATTGTTTTATTGAGTTACTAGCATATCAACATCCATCATCTTTCCTTACCAAAAAAAAAACATCCATCATCTTTTATTTGTATGACTTACTAGCTTTTCTCCAATTAAATTACTCTCTAATTTCCAACTTTTTTTAGTTGCTTAGCAACGTATATTTGACTTTTATTGAAATGTCACTTTTGATTGCTTAGTTATTTTTAAGATTCTTCAACCTTTTTTTAGAAAAATACCAACTTCAATAAAATGTTTACCAGCTTCAATAAACTGATCAACAACTTTTCTCCGAATAGAATACCATCACTTAATTGATTTAGTTGCCAATGTTTATTTTTTAAAACTATCAGTATCTCCTATCTCTAATAAGAAAAACGTGCTCTTGTCATGTTTAAAATTTTATTTACCTTTTCGTATCAATAACTTAAGTTAACCAACTATGTAAGAAATTACCAGCTTTTATTCGTGTCACTTAACTTTTCTTCTATCAAGTTACCAATTAATTTGTGTACCAACTCTTATTTAAGTTGCATTTGTGTTTTTTTCTTCTAAAATTTGAAAGAATTTCAATTTATTTGCCAAATTTTTATAATTACTATTTTTTTTTATCTCTAATAAAAAGAAAACTCCTCTGATGAAAACAAGCTTTTAACAAATTGATCGATTTTTTTTTTAACGGTATAAGATTTGAGCACGTAGACAGTAAGATTAGTACTGTATTATCCGTACGCAAAATTTAATTTTTTTTCGGTGCTTATAAACTTTTTAAAGGAAATGCAGTTATTGAGGGTAAACACATTAAGCAACCACAATGGAGGGTATTTTTAGCTTGCATTAGCCCTTCAAAATCAACAATGATCCTCTATTTCATTCAGAAGCATCATCGATATCTAAACAAATATTAACGATTGATATGTTAATCATAATTTTCATTTGTTCCTTTTTCATATGGATTAATAGGGGGGCCCCTGATGGAAAACAAGGTGTAAGTACTTACATATATTTGATCAATTACATCAGCTTTTGTATAAATCAATGTGAGGCTTCCTTAAAAATCACGAGCGGAAAATGTCAACATGGACATTAACGCTGTTAAATGGGCACTAACCGTCCACATTTGTGTCCATTATGGCCACTTGAGATGATGCTACATCAGTAGAGATGTATTAGATGACTGAAACCATGCATGTTCTCTTCTCATCGCCCACAATCTGAATGGAGACAACACAAATTTTTTTTTTTTTTCCGAGGAAGCGAGCCATGTCACCGGTCATGCTAAACTTTTGCTGAGCAAGCGAGCCATGTCGGGCAAAACCATATGACACGGCAATTTGTTTAACATAGGCCTTGCACCGAGTTAAATCGGAAAAGCCGATTGATCGAATTAACAAAAAAAAAAAGAAAAGAAGTTTGTGCCCTCGTTCTCCCCGCGCCGAAAATAGCATGGGATTTCGTGTCGAAATTTTTGCTGGGCTAGCATTCTTGCGACCATAGAATCGAGCAACTAAAAATTTCTTATGAATATTCTTGACCCCACGCGGAAGACTTGTCTTAGATTAGATCGAGTATATAAAACTGGATGAACTTGTCCGATTTCTTGGTGTCGCGTAACCGTAATACCGAAATGGCGGAAAGAAATCATTGGAGAAGAGAGTTCAAAAGAGAGTGTTTGCTTAAAAGATTTTGGCACCATTGAAGTTCGTGGCTCAGCGCTTCTGCAGATCAAGGCGCGACCCAACACGGCCTCGGCACTGTCATGTCGATTTGAGTTTTCATTTAGCACGAGCAGGTAATGAGGTCGAATGGTGGAGGAGAGGAGGAGGAGGAAGAAGAAGAAGAAGAAGAAGAAGAAGGTGTTGCGCCGTGCAGACGGAGATCGCGGAGGTGATGGGAAAAGAAGTGATTTCGGGGAGTCGTGCAGTGTAGAGTTATGTGAATCTTTCTGCTGGAACTTCACCGGACCGACATCCGCTAGTGATTCTTGGGAATCATGAGCCATTTGTGTGAAGCCAGAAGCTATGAATGGAATGCTGGTGGCCTCGTTGGGTTTGAACTTTTGCGGTCCCAGCGCTTCACTCTCGTCAAGGAATTCAGGCGTGAACGTTTCAGTAACGAGGGGCGTGTCTCTATTGAATCTAGTACGAAATATGGGGATCAAATTGATCATGGGGTGTCGAGATGATTGCATTTGCCGTCGCGATTCACGTGGACTGCAGATGCGTCCTTGATACAGACCGCAGGAAAGCGGCAGTGTGCTCCCGCCATGTGCATACGCACGAGGAGCGCGCTAATGGGCAAAAGCAAAACATGCAGGAGGACCCAGCTATAGCGTGACTCCTGAAAGAGATGGATAGAAACTTGGCAGGGATGAAATGGTGTATGATGAGGACTTGAGGAGTGTTCACATAGGGGTGGAGCTTGTATTAGGTGTTATTCACTGGCTAGAAAGAGCACAATCACACTGTCAGTACCGCGCTACTCTTTCGTTAAAGAAAAGTTTGATCCCTCTGTCGTCACCGAGGGTCAGAAGAGATTTACAGAAACAGAGCGACTAGAAGAATCAGGAAAACACACTAAAAGGCGCTACTTGAAAATCAGCCGCCTGCAGTGGCCTGTCGGTTGGGATCGTGGACCGGTGGCCAAACTGCTCACTACTTCGCTAACCAAGTCCTTAAAGATCGATCTCTCGATGTCCAAGACTACTCCTGAAACGTCGTCAGAACCTGCCCAGTTCAGCTCTTGATGGGTCAAATCTTTGGATGAGATAGTCCTCAAATCGTCGTCCTCATCATCAAACCTGCAATATGGGCGTTCAGTTTGAAGCTGATCTATCTCAGAGCACAACCCTTTCAGGAGCTGCTGTTGTGCTGTCTTTCTCCCTGCCAGCTTATCTGATGAGAACCAGTTCCTGGAATAATTCGATAGTAGTCTATGCACTAAGATCTCGCTAACAACATCAAATATCAGCTTTCTTCGCATTTTGTCGCCTTGTTTTGACTGGATGGTGCATTCCCTGGCCTGATCTCCACTTGAAATGTTGTTGCTTGCCTTGGTTTGTTCTAGCATGTGGAACAAGTTTCCTGAAATCAGCCGGATGGTCATTAATCCAGAATCAAGATCACTCAGCAGACCAGATGCTGACAATATCTCTGAAATGTATGCATGATCCGAGCTTGTGCTCTCCCTTGGGAATGCTGTGCCAGGTCCTTGTTTAGTGGAGAATACTTTTATTTCATTCTGAACCAGGGGAAGATTGACTAAGCTATTCTGGTTGATAGCTGAGCCAAAGCTGCTTCTTTTGCTATCAGATAAATTGTTTAGCTCTCGCAAATTCCACTTTACCTTGCCAGAAACTTCATCATCTGCAATAAGGATAAATAAGAAACTGGTTCAGCCTTGCATTCTTCCAAAAAATTGCAGAATCAATACGACCTTTCTTCCTCCTCTCCTTTATGAACAAAGAACATAAATGCATTCACATACGTGAGCAATGCAATTTCAGTTGTACTGTGAACTTCTGGTCTATCCTTACATGTACGATTATATTAGTAAATTAGAGCACTTTCAACAAGTAAATCATGTTCTCTGAGTCAATATTATTATGGATCAGTGAAAACATTATTGGAGTTACGAATGCAAGTCACCTTTAAAGGGTTCTGAGGTCATTTTCACCGGTGATGGTGCTTCGTCTTCAAGGTATGATGCATCAAGGACAGAGACTGGACTTGGTTGTTCTGTTGTAGATATCCCAAGTTTCCTGCTCAATTCCTGTTCTCTCGTGGGGAATGTTTTCTGTATGGGAGATAATGAAGTACATTTAGTATGCATTATTGATAATGCTTCTTTCTTAAATTAAAGGAGAGCAACTCACTCTTCTGGTTTGGTCATCTTGAGGGAATGTGCCACGGATTTCAGCAAAGCTATATACACTTGAAACTTCTGTGTCATCCTGAGAGTCCATACTAGCTGCAGATTGCTGAGAAATGGTGTTACTTTGGTCGCTGAGATCTCTTGTATGGCTGCTCTTCTTGTTCCCTCGGTCAGAACTAAGAGGCACATGATTAGTTTTGGATTTGGGTGTTCTCCCTGGAGAGCGTGGTTCTTTTGTTTGCTTCCCCTGGTTACTTGTCCCCTGAGCATCTGTTGCCCTCAATTGCTTCAGCATAAGCCGTGGGCTTGAAGTTCCTGAATTCCTGCATGAACTGGTGTTTTCAGAAACATGTTGGTGCTCCACTGCTACTCGCGTCAATGTGTTTCGAGAACCAATTTTTCTGTCCAGGAATTGGGGTTGCCTACTGGAAACCTTTCTTGGAGTGAGATCCTCGTTTTGTTGCTGCTCAACTGATTTTCTCCTGCTACTTGGAGAAATCTGGAGCTTGGCGAGACCTGACGTGGAATTGACAGGGGATCCAGGGATGTTCAGTTTTTCTATACTTCTTTCTTGTTTCGCGGCAACAATAGTGGACTGCAATTTCCTTGGGGAACTGATTTTCTTGATTTTGGGAGAATCTGGGGCTTCAGATTTTATGTTTCCACAGGGAGCTACTCTTGATCTGCTGCCTGAGCTGTAACTGTTTGTTTGAAGCATAGACTCTGAAGCCTGGACATCTTCCTTGCCCTCCGATGTCTCTTTGGATCTTTGCATTGCCTCGAGCATCTGCTTCAGAAATCTCAGATCCTTCCCCGATTTCTTGAACTCAAGCTGTGGCAACCTTTTCTCAATTTCTCCATAAACTGAGAGGGTTGAATTTGATTCTTTTGGATGTGATGGAGTAGACTCAGGGACCAGCACCGTGGGACTTTGGCTTCCTTCTGGTCTCTTCCGTGCAGTTGCTTGTATTGGAGACTGTGAACTTGGGTTGAACTTCATGACTGAATCTGCAGTGGCCTCCTGCTGCGAGATGGCTGAACTTTGGCTCTTCCTTGGGGAGCCAGATAGCAGAGCGGGCTTGTTTCCGTCAGGTGTTCTCGACGAAACAGAGAAGGGATCCAATGCTTTAGGTGAGTTGGTTCTGCTATCGCCGATCTGAAGCTTGGTGCTTGACACTGAATCTGGGAGGGCTTCCAGTCCCATCAACTTCGCTACCACACTCGATTGCCTCGTGTGGCTCCCTTGTTCTTGGGGTAAATTCACAGTTTGACCCATACTGTGGCTCACTCTTTGATGATTCCCTTGCAAATGACGCGACTGACTTTGAGAGGAAAATGACATAGAGCCTCTCTTGCTATCCAACGAATGCCTGGGTAGCTCTTTCAGCTTGAAGTTGGACTTCAAAGCGTCCCTTGATTCTCGTCCGTCATAAGAGAAACGAGGAGCGTCCTTCTTAGACAGAGAACAAAAACTGTCAATTTCCATCTGTTCGGCCGAAGGCTGAGGTTGGCGAAGGTTAGGAAGATTTCTGCATGATTCAGACACATGAGAAGTTTTTGATTTAACAGATTTTGACGGCTTTAGTGGCCTAGGCGAGTCTATATATGTCAAAGTAGCTGCTTTATCTTTGGTTTGGGGCCTCAATAAAACCCCATGGGCTCCTCTGTAGTTGGAGCCCTTGGCGATATCAGTGAGGTCAAGGGATTGTCCACTCAAATGCTCAGGGGCATTTGAATGGTGGAGTGGCGAGCCGTGACGCTGGTTAGTTTGGGTTGTGCTTAGCCTGAACAAAGATGGTTCTGACTTTGCTGGTCTAGTCTCCTCAAGCGAGGAGAAACTAGACGAATTGCATGAAGACGAGACAGAGCTTCTTGAGGAATCAGATGACAATCTGTGTCTCTCAAACTTTGTTGCCTTGGAGTTTTTCACCTGCATTGGTAATTTATCTAATCAACATCCTGGAAAATTTAGCTCTGATCATATGCTTCGGTTTTTCGCATGACTTACTGCAGATTTTTGTAAGACCCCTTCTTCCTCTGCATCAACAGTGGCATTTTGACCTGAGGAAAGACCGGGAGTTAGATGTCTTTTGCAGCACTGAAGAAGATTTACGTACTACGGAATGCAAGCTAACTGAGGTATCATCCGTGCGTAAATGTTTTCATGAGTCACAGGGATAATATTCAGCTCTCATCAAACCATCCACACCATGTTATTTTCTTGTAGCGGGGTCTCTCGTTGGAAAAGGAAAAGAAGTTCTAAGAGAACCCTTTTCTCTCCAACGAGTTCTGATTCGCATTTGGCTTAATAACACATGGTTAATCTGCACGAATTCTAACTACTGATCATTGCAACTGTTCTGACATTTTCCTCCGGCTTCCGCAGAGCACGGGCTGCGGAGCGTTTATCAATTTTCTTCTATCAAGTGAGCAAATTTACACCATGATAATGGAAGCTAAAAGTAGAAAACCCCCGTAACAAGTGAAGAGGCTAGGATCAATGTGCAGTGTGGTGGTCGTGCATGATTGCTGCGCATCCATATTGACTGAGTTGCTTTTCAGCAGTACATATGCAAACCAGGAGATAAATTTAGATGAAAAGGCCAAGGAGTTCCGAGGAGATTCTTACCTGCAAGAAGCCTCTTGTGGTTGTGGCCATTTACGCGTCTACCGGAGAGAAAATTCTGACGATCGAAGAGCTGAAAGATCCCATTCATACACCCGATTTGCTTCTGCATTCCTGCCTTGTCATCTGTCAATGAATACAGGATTCTCGTCGACATGTTTCGAACTCACAATGCCAAACCTACAAAGTTTGTGCAGGCATGTATTTCTGGAGCTGCAGCAGAAACTCCGGGTAAACTGGGAGAGCACTGAATTTCGCGTTTCAAAGCAGACAATCACGCATGCATTTCAGCATGGATGCATTCTCCTTCTGCTTTGGCTTTTTTTATGTACAGGGCTCTAAGAGGCTCTGTGGCGGGTGAGAATGGAAGTACGATTGAAGATGAAAATGAGGATAACAGAAGAGACCAAATCCTGCGATGCTGCACAGGAACAAAGGCATGGGACAACGGACTTTCAAGAACGAGGTGAGCAGATAAGTTTCCTGCGAAATTCAGGAGGTGGGATTATATGAAAGGGGGGGGGAGGAGGGGGACCCAAAAGAAAATATCGGATCAGCCAATGAGAAACTGGAGGGAGCTAGGATCCAGAACCATGCTGGAGGACCATCGCAGCAGCGAGAGTCTCTTTCTGCAGACTCGAGAAGAGATGTTTTTCTGGGTTTCCTCGCAGAACGAAGCAACGCTGTGTCTTTTTGGCTCTCTCTAGTATAAAAAGGCTGCTGAAAAAGCTAGCCTATATAGCTTGAGAGAGAGAGGGAGAGAGAGACAAAGGGGTGTGATGTAATGTGCAATGTTTGTTATGTAAGCAATGTTCACATCAGTTCTGGAGAGAATGAGAAGTGGTGACAGGCTTTTCTTATTCCCATTTCAGACACAGAGAGAGAGAGAGAGAGAGAGAGAGAGAGATTAAAGAAAAGAAGGAAAAAGAGGAGAGGGGGAGAGGAAGAGAAGCTATCCAACAGCAATCTAGTAATGAATTGGAGGTGGGAAATTGTGGGTCAGATCTGAGGAAGTTTTTTCTATTTTTTCTGGTCCAAACTAATCCCTCCTCCTCCTCACTTTCATTTGGACAGAGTAATGTGGGTGGGTCTGAGCTCGGAAGGCTGGACCTCTCTACACGACCATGTGGCCTGTGTCAGGCCAGTGTCGACGCCACCATGTATAGAAATCGAGCAAAACAAAACCCAAAATTCAAAACGCGGGTTTATGCTGTGGAATCTCCTCTCCTCATCCTAAAGAAAACGCTCCCTTTCCATCTTTGGGACACGATAGAAAGAAGAGATCTGTATCGAATTCTGCTTCTTTATTCCATCAGATCCCATTGGGACACTTTGCCCCCTGAAGTTTCCTTCCTTCTCCATGACTTTCGAGGCTATTTCATGGGTCACGTGGAGGAGATCCGATCCGCACAGAGAGGTTAAGAGGAACATGGCATGGATGAAATTTACTTTCGGGTAAGAGCAACGCTGCAGCTAGAGCGCTGCTCCTTGGTTTCTAATTTGAGCCTGGAATCTGACTGAGATTGATTGATTAGGGTCTATACCTTTTTGTTTGTTTTCCTGATTAGTGCTGATGCCTAGGTTAGCAACCTTGATTGGACGTGAATTATCCCTTATTTAGTGTATATTGATTTGGTAGGTGGCTTATTAATTAACTTTCATTCGCGATTTAATGTCGAACGGAATAGTTCTAGTCAAGTATGGGGTGTAGTCAACCAAATATGAAGCAGCCTTGCCTAAAATTCTAGACGTAAAGTGATTTCCAGCTCATGTAGACCCGTTGCATAGGTAGCTTCGGTGGGTTTCGGGTGGCATTTTAGTTCTATTACTGTCAAATGATATCTCGAATCAGCGTTCACATACGCGCTGGACTGCAAAGTCACCGCTTTGATCCGGCCAAACTTGGAGGTCGCATTCACAGTAGGACGTAAAGATTTTAAATTTTTTTTTTTTGTTGGCTACAGGACATACATTACGCTCAGTGGGCAGGACACTCCCATCATTCTCTACAGGAAATGCCGTGATCTTTCCTCTGTGCAATGTAATCGATCTACATTGCCACGTCGACGTAATATCCACTAGTGGACCACATGGTAATTAAGATCACGGGGGCGAAACCCTAAACACAATTCGACGATTCTCAAGAATTCGAATCCGTCTCTTTGTTCTTCCCCCCTTTTTTTTTCCGTGGCGGACGAAACTTCGTACGCTTTGAAACCCCCGAAAGATCTCTAAATGTTTCCTTTTATCTCCCCCTTTCCTCTTGGTTTTTTTGGTTTCTTTTGGGGATTGAATGGTGGCAGAATTGATGAACTTAAAGCGAAGGACAGGAGAACATGGACAGTGATGGGCATCGCCACGGCCGACACACAGTACTTCAGACAGCGATCGCACATAGTGCCTGGTGCCACAATTAACGTGAATCCGATGTACTCGTCACTTATCTTTGAGATCATCTGCGATTAAGTACATGCAACCTAGGCCACATGTTCGCATGTTGTTCTCAATTTTATCCCCCATATATAAAAAAGAAAGATAAGGTAGAGGCTCCTAATCCTAAATACCTCCGCCCTTTATTTATATTTTTTTCAAAATTTTCCGTACGAATTTATTCTCTTCTGGAAGAGATTATCGTCGTGCAGTGTGTAATACGCGTTGTATCTCACGTACTGTTGTACCATCTTTTTTTTTAACTCCAACAAAAGCTTTTGTTTTTTTAAATTTTTTTTTGGGAATTATGTGCTGCTTTATGGATGATCGCTCGTATTATTCTTTTGCGCTAAACGATGCCTTGTGATCTAGTCCTGGGTATGGTCTTAAATTTTTTGTAGTGCCAACTACAATTACGTGCTGAATTATATGCATTAAATGCATATTTAATTATGGTGCCTGTTTGCGCTGTATTTGCATTCGCCCCTTGATGGTGATCATAGAATTTCCAGAAAATTGCTTTCACTGTCGGAGGTAATGTGGAGATGATGGAACTAAAATAAGTGCAAGACATGGTGAACACATAAAGAAAGTATGCATAAAATGTAGAGCGATATCATACGGTATTTTTTTCATCGTCAGGGGTAAGCATGATTTTAAGATGGAGTCTGGAATTTGAAAATCGGATCTGTGGGAAACTGTACAGTTCCAGGTTCCAAAGTATGTATAATAGGTTTCGGATTCCAAAAATTGAGAAACTTATTTCGATAGGTAGATTCCAAGTTTTAAGTTGTAGGAATCCAAAACCTATAAACTCAAACGTGTAATAAGTTTTAATGTTTTTCTTAGTTCATGCCTTCACGTGATCTTACGGTATCTCATGGCATTCAATGATGAGCGTATAATCTAGAAGCACTAATCCAAACTTCCATTTTATGATCGAGACTATTCATATTTTTCACGTATCTAAATATAAGTTATGGTCAATGAATTGTAATAACAAATGGTGATCATTAAATATTATAATTTATTATAATTGTCCAATTAATAATATAGGTAGAATCTAAGTAGACTTTAAAACATGGTAGGTTCCATGTTCCAAATAATGAAGAAATTATTCCATTGGATAAGCCATCGGGTAAATTTCAAGTTCTAAGTGGAACCTATATATAATTTGGAACCATTCACCCCTACTCATCGCCAATCCTAATGCAATATTTCTCTGTTTGCACGGTAGGCCGAGACGATTTTCAAGCCTAATTCCGTTTTAGACCAAACATGACATAACCTTGGTAGTCCCTCTGAATACATGCGAGAGTTGGTCCGAGGGATAGTAATTGTATAGTACATTCGTATGAGTCCTTTGATGCTCACATCGAATTGCAATCATATGCGACATACATGTCGAGGACCTCGATTGGACTTGGAAGGTATGGAAAAGTGCGACCCTACAATCACATTGAGTGTTGGTTTCTTTGAGGACATAGCTATCCGGATGACTTATAGGATTCACTCAAACCCTAGTGGATCCACCAAAGTCTAACCTCTTTGCCCCACTCCTTTTTTCTATCACGAAATTGGCCATTGAATTGATTGAGATGGACCGTGGATCTTTTTCATTCTCACGCGATTGTTGTCATTTACGTGCCATTCTGTTTTGTCCTAACGGGGTTATCATTTTCCGTTTCCTGTGTCGCTGGAGCGATGCAGCCTATAGAATATTATTGTATGTGCATTTGTCACATCGCTGCTCTCACCTTTTACAGAGAATAATGCAACAATCTTCACCGAAAAAAGTTGTGTGTGGCACATTGGTTTCGCAAGCTACACATCTCCTCCTCCTTTTCAGGATCATGAAGCATATCAATCCCAAGATCGGCGTCCAACTCAAGATTACAAAAGGAGAAATCTCGACAATATTATAAGTCGCGCATATCTAATTACAAGTGCAAATCGAGGTAGAGTCTGTTCACGTGAGAAGCTATCGTAATCTTAATCATTAGTCAGATCCTATATATAGGAAGTGCTTTGAGGGGAAAATGGAAGAAAACGCGATCATCCTACCTTGATGAGGATGACACACGCGGATAGGTTAAACAAGAAAATGCTCTCGTTCATCCCCTTGTCATGTTGCATTGGATGATGCGTATGATTCCATGAAGACCCCACCATCCCCAATAATCAGCCGGTTAGGGTTGGCGAGTCCAGGAGGCCTACTTGCTTCCACTTTTTCTTCACAAGGAAAATCATTTTCATGACTTATGTCTTATCTTTGAATGGGAATGCCCCACATGTCAATTCGTACCCATACAGCCATACTCATGCGTAGAATGACGTATTTGTACGTTCTTTATATTTTTCGGGTTGTGTAGTTCGGTTATGTGTAGCATGAATAATTTCAAACGAATATCTTTTGCTTGATTTCCTTGGATGCGACTTTTATAAATTAGTATAGACCCCATTATCACTGGAATTCTCTTAAATCAATCTTGCAGTTTGGCAATTACACGATATGGATCTAAAGATTTTTGAAGGAACTAAAACGCCACATACACACACAGTTGGGCTATAAATTGGCAAGTTAGTATGACTTCGATAGTGTTTTTCCAAAAAATAGATATTGGGGCTTTAAGCATCTGAGCTAACTCAAGTTTGGCCTCCGCCTATATGTTCTTGATCTCATGCATGTTGAACCATTGTACTAGATTCTCTTTTTCCCCTTAAAATTTCAGGATTTGTGCTAGGCTAGATTTCATGTCTGCATGCTTTGTAAGAGTCAGGCCTATATAATAGATAATGAATGAAGTAATGCATAGGGTAAACTAGGGATGCCTAAAAGTTTTAGTTAAACAAAGAAAGATCAATGAGTAATTCATCACATCTATCATGCGAGAAACTCATTGTCACTTCGCTTGATTTGAATTTTTAAGTACGAAAGTGTACTTTGATACCTAGGATATGTACATTCATAATTGAGATGGAAATTCCCTGAAATTGATGTGGCCTACAAACATCTACGCCTTCTTGGAACTTGCATACAGGCATATCTTCATGCACAACCCAAGTATTCGTAACCGAAAAGATACAAACCCTAAATGTCGAAGGGAACATGCGATAGGATAAGAGGGAGTACGATGGTGATGGCGATGGTTGAAGATGGAAGCAACAGAGAGAGAGAGAGAGAGAGAGAGAGAGAGAGAGAAAGAGAGAGAGAGAGAGGAGGGAGGAGGGCACAAAACCACATGGATAAAGTAGGAGCATCACATGAAAGGTCGCCTTAGCTTCGTAAGACAGGGACCAAAGACCCGCCCACAACTATCTCCATCGCATACAGTATACTAAACGAAAAATAAAAATAAAAATATCTGCGATGTATCTGTGTATATTTTAGTCGAAAGTTATTGTATTCCAAGAGCATGTATACGAGCATTCAATCAGTCACCATGATTGGATTGGCACGTGATATCCCACCTCATCCCCCCCTCAACCCCCAATTTGCCATGTGATTTGAGCAATAAAATAACTTGGGGAGGGGTTTGTGGGTCAAACCCATCTAGGATTAATGCAATCCAATTGAAAGCACCCAAAAAGAAATTTGAATCTCATCGCATAAAAAAAATCTTGGTCAGAGATGGAGGGTAGGAGGGAAAGGGGAAAGTTTGAATGCTATAAATTTGTCTCTTAAAAAATAAATTTCAAAGTTGATCATACCATGCGCGATATAAAATACTTACTCATGGTCATAATAATTAATTAGTTAATTTAAGGGTGAGTATGGTGAATTTCCCACGGTATAAAAGAGGCTTGATAACTTTTCAATTAAAAAGGAAGTACGTTAGATTAGAATTTAAGAACATGAAAATTAATTATATGTGTAGGGCTTTGTTAAAAACAATTATAATCTCAAACTTTAAAAAGGTAAAAACATGAGAGAAAGGTGAAGTGTACACCGTAAGAAAAGTGAGACTAATTGCATGATACAAAAAAGTGAAGTCTACCCCGTAAATAACGAAGAGGTCCTTTGGAAGATTTCTTATGGAAATAGGAAGGGCAAACGTAGAAGGAGGCAAACCGGGACAAAACTTAAACAGCACCGAAGTCATGGAAAAGTCCCAACGAGGAGCACAATTGGGGGATATTATTGCAAATGACCTTAATTTTGTGGAAAACCCATTTATGGAAACCTTAATCGAGACAATAAGATATAGATAAATTACCTGCATAATACATCTTAATTTACTTTTCAAGGTGATTATCATGATTTGTAAAGGATGCAATAGGACAATTAATTCTTCATTATTAAGAGGATTTCAACCTAGAACTTTGAAGCTCTATTGGTAATGCACTGGACACAAATTATATGGAATATAATGCGGGCGGTATATATTGTTATTTTTCCGTAAAAGTACATGCAAAAGTATCCGTTCCTTTCAGTAATTGAAATGAACAATAAACTTAATAAACACCTGTATTATGAGTGTAATTTACGGGGGAAAAAAGTATGTTTATTTTATTGACAAAACTGAAGCTTTCAAAAAGGCTTTCTCGAAATTTTGCGGTGGATAGCTATTATGTGTCGATTATGACCGTTTTACTTCAAATCTCTTTCAAAGTTCAGCCCACATCACGTAATCCATTCGCTTTATAGATCAATCTGGTCGGCCTAGCTAGCAATTATAAATACTTGTGAACACGTAACATCTTTGCTTGAATCAATTAGAGCTTTACAAGAAGTGGTTGTGTGGCCATCAAACAAGGGATGGTTCCACCCCCAAAGTACCACAAACCCATTTAATGCAGGGTTTAAAAAGTCAAAAGATTCCATCCTACCCCCCTTTTTTTTCTACAAGTATAGAAAATGATCTTCAAGATCTCACGGATCACACAGCTTGAGGTTGAAGAAAACCATGCCATTCAATGAAACTTCAATGTGCTTTCCTCATTTCCCACGCTCTTATCCCCTCTCCCGCACGCCTCGAGTACATCGAAGGTGAACAATCAAAACCCTAGTTTCGTTTTGGTGTTTTTTCTTGGCTAATTCAAGTAAGGACATGGTATGGTAATTGCCGATGGGCGGAGGGCGCCCTCGAGCGAGCAGTTAGCCCTTCGAGGAAACAACCAAAAAGCCATTATACTAATCATTCCCGCAAAGTTGAAATGCGCACGCAAAGCCTACAATCATTCATTGGTATGTCACTAAAATATAGCCCTCGTCACGTGAATCAAGAAGCATTTTGGCAGCAAAACACCAGTGGCCCTAATTAATTAAAATGAGCTGGACTAGATATTCCCCCTCGACCCGATCGACACTTCCATGATCCTCAAGGAACAAGCCATGCAGCGCAAGTTTGCCAGTTCAATGGGAGTTAAATAACCCCATCCGTCACATGCCGACCTGCGGAAATGGTTATGAAGTAGTTTTCATGCACTGTATGAGTTGTATCGGGCTAAACAATTGGGCAAATGTATCTCTTGCAAACTTTAGAGATATGCAATCTCTCTACATTTTCTATGCTTTCCATATGTTTTACATGCCCTCCTTTTGTTTTCACTACTAGCTGGCCAAGAACGAACCCTAGCGAGTGGGTATGCTCTTGATGATCTTTTGCGCGGTGGGTCCAAATCATTTCTTTGATACACGCCCTCTGTTAGAGATATTTTAACACCCTCGTGGTCATCATGTCTTGAGGTACTCTGAGATACCCCTCGCATCGAATGAAAAAGAAACCATCAGCATCTCACCAAACTCGTTTTGAAAAAGATTTCACTTTGCTCAGACGACCCTTTTTGAAGTCTGGCCACGATCATGTACGCGGCAGTACAATCATACCGTGATAGCTACTTCGGACCTTGTTGCGTGCATGGGGCTGGATCGTAGTGGGAAAGGCGCATGGGGTTCAATGGGAATATGGGCATTAGGTCCCATTCTCGAAAGAAAGGAACTCTGAGCAAGCCAAGGAAAATGATGAGGAAATCACATGATGGCTTTGAAAAAGCGAGGAGCTTACAGAAAAGTTTTTTAAAGATAAAAAACCCCCCATCATTGCAAGGTCAGAACTCAGAAGCCGTGTCAGGTAGTAGATAGGAATTTCTTGCGGCCAGGGAGGTGCACGCAATTATTAACAAAGACCTTTCCGGGGGTCATCTTTCGTGTGCCGATGGTCCTATGATTTCGTACGTTTAACTTGATCGGAAAAGGAGGAGGAATCGATGGGGTGGGGGGGCTTGCGTGGACCAAGATGATGATGCCCGACATGCACATGGTCGCATTCCGAAGGAAGCGAAGGTGATAGGACGTACTCCGCGAGCAAAACTATCGATTCAGTATCTTGCGAAAGTCATGCAAAAGAAGAAGCATAACCAAATGATGGATATCTTCAATCTTAGACATGGGAAATTGTGAATTAAGGAAGTGTAGGCATCCATGCTTCGTTTGCGTATTGGTCTTGTATGAGAATATAATATCCTTAAGGAGTCATAATAGTGGCAATTATCATGAAGTCTGCCCGGCAGAGTCAAGTTAACTCAAATCTATAGCAATGGATATCTTCCCAATACCAATGGATATCTTGTACGCTGGATTCACTTGACATCTTTTAGAGGAGCATTAGAGATTTTATGAGTAATAATAAACGAAGGTAAGCAAATTAAGTTCAACAAAAGGACTTTAGACGTAATCATGCACAAATTTAATGGACAAAAGGCTATAGTCAAAAGTACCAAAAAAGTTAAAACTTATTATATTTGTGTCAATCGATCATAAATATCTTTCACATTTCAACAATTGAGTTCATCCAATAAATTTTGGTCAAAAACCACTAATGTGGATACCGTCGGTCATGTATGACTAACGCTAATGTCAATATTTGATATATATTTTTCTCTCTTTCCCTTCTCTTTCTACTAGTGGCCGATCATTGGCCTCCCCTAAGTGTGGGCAAGTGTTGGCAAGGGCCCCCCTCACCCAACTCCAAGTGGTCTTATCGAGAGTTGCCTAGGCATGGTTTGGCCTCATTGGGCTTCGCTAGATCTAGTGGTGGCTGACGACTAGCCACTAGCAAAAAAAAATTATAAAAAAATTAGAAATTTTTTTAAAAAGTGTCTACGTTAATGCCAGTTATATTACATAAGCGTTTAACGTTCATGTCAATAATTTTCTACCTAAATTGAACGGATGAATTCAATTGGTAAAATGTGAAAATGTGTAGAAATGAATTGACAAAATTAAAAGATTTAAGATTGAATTGACACAAGTATAATGAACTAGGTTTATGACACTTTTGATATTTTTTCCTAATACTATGTGCAAAGAGGGAAAATGAACCCCCACTGAAAGAAGCTGAAATAAGGGTCATATTTACACAATAATCGAACTAAAACAGAAAATTTACATGACTAAAGGACTCACATCAAATGCTCGTGGGCTGCAAAAGTCAATTTTAGTGTCGCGTGTTAGATTTTAATCAGGTGACCGTTGCGGGTGTGCGAGAATGGCTAAAGACTCCTCTACGAGATAAAGGCATCGCAATCTTTTTTTTCTGATAACGCTATTCCAATGACAACGACAGAGGTTCGTGGAGAAGTATCCTCTTCCTCGTCACTAAAGCAGTAACTTTCCAGCACGATGATGATTCGATTCTAGGACCACGTGATTTTCTATGATTAACTTTCTAGCACGTGATTTTCGAAGGATTTTCGTTGCAAAGTAACATGTGAAAATGGTTATATAAAGAGTTCTAAATTTATTATATAACAATCGATTTAGTCCTAAAACTTTCAATTGTGCCAATATAATTCTAAATATTTGGATAATCATAAATCTATAATTTGGATATTTGGTCAGAATAATTACATTGACAAATTATCAGAAAGTTTATGACTAAATTGACAAATCATCAAAAAGTATAAAAATAAATTGTCAAATCGTCAGAGTGTTTAGGACTAAATTTGTACAATTGATTAGGACTAAATTAGCCTCCACACAATACGTTTAGGAATTTTTAGACAATTTTCCCTACTATCAAACTTCAATTCGATTAAGAAAGGGTGATATTTCATTTTAGATCAGATGCGCAATCCATTGTTTTTATAGGGATGTCTATAAATAACCAAAAACTGATAAAGACAACCAAACCAAATTGATAACTTCGGTTTATTAGTTATTAGTTTGGTTTAGGTTTTGATTCTATTTTTGTTAGTGGTTTATTGGTTCGGTTTTGTTTTATAACTTCGTAAATTGGCAAACCCAAAGCGACCCTATGAACTCAATGGATGAATTTATAATTTCCTTTCGACCAATAGAATCTGTAGTTTGGCCTAACTATGTAAGTTCTTCCTATCTAAGAATCCTCTATTCCGGCAATCATTGATATTGCGATGAATAATATAAGCAAGAAAAATATACAATATAAACAAATATAAAGAGAATAGAGTAGAGATGGAGAAAGCTTGCTCAAGTCGATTATAGCGGCTCGCCACCACCGAGCGAGGGCACAAGCAAGCCACTTGCTTGTGGCGAGGGCTGCGGCCTTTGCTGGTGGTCGGCCATGGCCCTACATTGCTGGCCCTATAAACAAGCATCTCTAAGTCTAACCCTACGGTGTCTTCTTTTTTCTTTGTTTTGTTTTTGTTTGTTTTTTCTTTTTGTCAAACCAACCAACTTGGGAAGGATTAAGAGTGGACAGAAGCTGTAAGTTTTAGAATTTAAATGCACGGAATGAAATTTTTAGGACTAAGGGGCAACGGAGATAATAAATTTTAAGACTCACGCTATGGTTATTTCAAAAGAAAATGACCCTCTCCATCACCGCAAAGTTTGGGCCCAAAATGGGCCATCAGTTTATTTGGCCCGTTAATTTATCTTTTGGGCTTCTTTATATTCAGCCATAGTTTGGGCCAACGAGAATTGAGCCACAGGCCCAAGGTCGTCTTTTCAGAACGGAAGACACAAAAAAAACAACCCAATCCAATGTCACAGCAATGGGTCATCGTTTATGGATATGTTCGGTTGGAATTTGGGAGAAAACCTTTGGGAAAATGATTAAAGGAATTATTCAAAATGAAAATTGTATTTGTTAAATTGTAATTTAAAAGTTCATTGTGAAGCATTTTTGAGTAAAATAGTATTTGGAGAGATTAAATTTACAAAGGACTTTTGTGATTTAAAAAAGAAAAAATTGTCAAAAGAAAAATAAAAAAGTTGGTCAGTGAGGGTCGGCAGCCTCAAGCAACATGTGAAGACGACCAGCGAGGGCCACTGGGGTTGGGCAACCTTTGGCAACCCCAACGAGAGCCACCTATGGTTGGGCGACCCCCGGTGGCCTTTCACGAAGGTCGTACGACCTCACCGCGACCTAGATCTGGGTTGCACCTAAGGTCGCATGACCTTTGGCAACAAATCTGGTCGCAACAAGGTCACATGATCTAGACTTGGGTTGTAGCAATGCAACTCATGGGCAGTCACTACGACTTGCCAAGGTCGCACGACTAGCTGATGATAGTCGTTGGGGTAGCCGCGACCTCGCCGCCTCGCTGCCACCTCGCTGGCCCCTCTCCAACCCGTTGCTGACCGGCCAAATGCAACCACGCCACTAAAGAAGGAGATGAACAATAACCTATGGGGGCTTTTTGAAAATGTTAAAAGCCCAAGGCAGTTTAGGACTTGCCTTGGGCTTTCAACCTTTCAAAGGCTAGCATTTTCTCAATGTGGGTTTCAAAATTTTTACCAAACACCCAATATTTGCCCACATGGACTTTGGACACTCAAAGGCCCCGTTTGGTTCAGCAATCTCAATGGGCTTTCAGCCCCGAAAGCCTCTTAGGAAAAATTTTAGGTGTTTGGTTCAGCATTTGGAGATGTTCTTGGCCAAATGCTAGCATTTGGAATGTTGAAAGCCTAAAGCAGGTTCGGATCTATTTTGGGCTTTCAGCATTTTCGGAATGCTATTAGGAGCTTTAATGAGTTTTTTTTTCTTTCCAATATTGCCCTTATTGATAGTCATTAATTGCCCTTTTGCCCTAAAAAACACTATTCATCTTCTTCCTTGGACTTCCACTGTGAAACTGCCAGTGCTCAACCGGCAGGCGGCGCTTAGCCGCGGGCGGTCGGATCTGGCCGCCGAAGGGTCGGATTTGGCTGCCGGGAAGCCTCGCCTGAGGTCGCGTGGCCTCAGGTGAGGCGGCCTGAGATTAGGCGACCTTGGGCGCCGCTCGACCTCAAGCGGTGTCGCCTGGGTCGCGCGACCTCAGGTGACCGGGTCGCGTGGCCTTAGGCGCGACCTAGGCGGCGTCGCTTGAGGTCACGCGGCACGGCGGCGCCCGAGGTCGCGCGGCCCGGGCGACGCCGCTTAAGAGGTCACGCGGCCGCCTCCGCCCACTGCCACCGCCACCGCCATCGCCGATTCTTTGCCTCCCCACCATTGTCGAGCTACTCCGGCCACCATTTTCCCCTCCACGCAACTACCGCATCTCCCCCTCCCTTTTCTTTTCTTTTCTTTTTTTCTTTTTTCTTTTCACTTGAAAGGAGCTTTGCAAAATATACACAAAAATGAGTTTCCAAACACTAGCATTTACAAAATGCTCATTCAGTTAAAGATACTTGGGGAAATGCAAAGCTATTTCCCCAAAGTTGAACCAAACGGGCCCAAAGTCTCTTCCCAAAGCAAATCCCAAACGCATTCTATATCTATTCTCAAACCGTGTTTGGTGGGTTAGATATAATTTCAGACAAGACAACCTTCATCTTGATTGGCACTCAAAATCCAAAGGAAAAATGATATGAATGGTCCCTCAACATTTGCCTACTATGCAATGTGGTCTTTGAATTTTTAATTTATTTAATGTGATCCCTGAATTTTAGCTCAATGTGTAATGTTTTCCCTGAATTTTTAATTTGTTCGATGTAGTATATAAACTTTTGGTGCATGTTCAATTTAATCCATGAACTATAAAAAAAAATGTTGGATATTCTCCTTCCATTAATTCAAGTTCAACAACAACATTGAATATTTTATTGTAGTCCAATGACTAAATTGAAAACGAACAAAAATCTAAGGACCACATTAAATAAATTAAAATTAGAGAATACATTACACATTAAGTTAAAGTTTAAGGACTACATTGAATAAATTAAAAGTTCATTGATCAAATTACAAGAAAATGTTCAGTGTTGTTTTTAAGCTTGAATTAATGAAAGTACAATATTGAATATTTTCTTATAGTTCATGGACTAAATTGAACATGCATAAAAAACCTAAGAACTATATTAAACAAATTAAAAATTCAATGACGATGTTGCATATTGAACCAAAGTTTATAAACCATATTGAACAAATAAAAAGTTTAGATACCAAATTGCACATTCAACTAATGTTCAAAAATCATTTCTATGATTATCCCATATCCGAGTATGTCCGAATATCATCCGCATAAAAGAGGTCCATTTAGGGTAGTGACACAAACCCAAGACGTCCGAACAACAAAAGGCGTTGTTTTTTATACGGTAGATCAAACTCAAGCTGTTTAATAATGATGATGCTCAGGTATAATTGCTTGGTAATTTGTTCATTGATTAGAGGATTTGAAGGTGGACCACAAGCCCACTAAACCTTATACAATCGGGGGGAGATCATCCCTACAATCATCAAGGCAGTGAATCGGATCGATCCACGATCTTTCCATTGGCGCGCATGTGACTTTCCCTCCCATCTTTTCAGTCCGCAGAGCGCGCCAAAAGCCCAAAGGCTCGGCCGCCACGTGTCTCTTTTGGGGGACAATCAACTTTGGATCATGTGCGCTTATCACGCATGCCATCATGGTAATCTCCACATGCTCGCAGGGATGGACACGTGTGTACGAGATCAAGAGCGCATCGGTTTTTCCGTCAAGCGTGATGATGCCACACTCATTCTTTTCCCTAGCAAAAGAGCCAATTGAATCATGCTCTTCTTGAAACAAAATTAAAGAGAGGAGTGGCACCGTGGTGCGTAAGTCCTCAGTCATGTGCACTTGGAATTGAAAACATGTACGAGCTGGAGAGATACATAAGTAATTGGAAAAAATAACTTGAAGAGTTTATGAATTTGGATTCGATGTGTATGACTTTTTTGAACTTTTAATTTATGCAATATAGTTATTGAACTATGACCCAATATTCTTCATATAGTTTAGATACTAAATTGGACATTTATCAATAGTTAGGAATCATATTGAATAAATTAAAATTTTATGGATAACATTGCATATTGAGTTAAAGTTCAATGGAAAATAATGTACAAATCAAAAGTTCGAGAAAGACATTTCATATTGGGTCAAAATTCATGAACAATTTGTGTTATTATCCCTAAATAATTTTAGTCGAGAAAGAATGTCATGTAATGCCGAACAACTCTTCTTCGAAATATAAATTAGTATTTAGAGTTATATCGACACTTGATGTTGTCGTTACACATGATACTAGCTTAACTAGGGAAGGCTAGAATATGATGGAACACATGATTTAGTTCTGTCTCCGATTCTTCTTTTACCTTCATCTCGACATGAAATTCATCTCCAATTAATTCCCTAAAAAACTCCCAATTATAGGTCCAATTGTAATTCTGTCTCAAACTTTTTTTTTCGGTCTACAAAGAAAATTCCCAACTTTCGCTCTAAACTCCCAACCCGCTTACAAGTTTAAAAATCTCCACCGGTCTCTTCAAAACTATCGACACGAGCCTATTCATACACTTTATATGGAACTGATGAAGACGCATATTCCGATAATAAACTTCTAATGGACCATGATGTTAATAATCTTGAAGAAACTGATAACAATTTATGGACGCATGATCATATTTGGGACCACGGCGAAAGCTGAGAATTCTGTTTAGATAAAAAGAAGTTCAGGACAGAACCTACAATCGAGTCTTTTTAATTCATCTCTTTCGTTCTCTTTACATCATTGTCCTCGTGTCGCGGGTGGAGAGAGAGAGAGAGAGAGAGAGAGAGAGAGAGAGAGAGAGTAGATAGTTGGGAAGGTGATAATATTGAACACACTAGACTTTAAAAGCGTGGACGAGTTCTCGTCCATTGAATCTCGTGGAAGATCGACAGCAGAACTTGCCTTTTTTTTCCAACCATCCCTCAGGCCGATCGCTTTAAGATGCAGGGAAGAAGGGGGTCCAGATGCATTCGAGCAAGAACAACAACGCATTTAAAGAACACGTAAAGAAAGTCTGGAACCCGTACTTCCCGTTCGGATTGGATTTCGACAACGGGCCACGACCTGCGCCCGGCAATAACTATGGAAAAACTCATCAGACCAAACCCTACACGGAATTTATTAGCTTTTTCCACGCCTTTTTCCCTTTGTCACGAGAACGAGAGGATGGAGAAGAAGATGGTTCCTGTCGAAAGGACGCCTGGACCGAGACCGATTGGGAATGGGGTTTCGTCAACGATCGCTTGGAGAGAGAGCACTTGTTAGGTGACCGACTGGGGGAAGCTTCCGGGGTTTTGGGGGAATTTCTATCGGATTGGATAGTTTCTCGTTTGGCATGCTTGGTAAGTGTCACGGGGACCCTCGTCGATAGGACCCATTATGACTTTTAAGCCATTGGTTTATCTTGACTTCCGTGTAATTCGCATTTACAAAAGTAAAATAATAAATTTATAAGTTACTCATTGATATATATCAATCGCATACTGATTTAGGATGGGGGTTAGTGGCTTTTCTTGTGGGTTTGGGTTCAAGTCTTATTGAGAGTAGGTTAAAGAGTAAATTCCTAGAGATGTCAGGCCGATAAGGTGGTATGTGCCTTTGACACTGCATATAAGCTAGCCTCGATGTCATCGGACCGCCAGACAATGTACACACACCCCTACCAACCCTAGAGAAAATGTAGTGCGCATTCTTTGATTTTTTTTTCTTGTTTTTATGGAACTCTAACGATCGGAAATGCCCTACAAGGTTAAATCGCAAACCTAATCCAAAAGAGCATTAAGTAGCTCCATGCTAAAAATTCTAGATATGGAATTCGATTATCTAGACATAGAAACCTGATTACATGCAAGGAAATACAAAAAATCTCATAATAAGAGATGCATCTCAAATATCTTTTGTGTTATGATCGAGTATTCTCTTTTACGTCATCCATAGGATGTTTCCATGCATTTCTTCATACAATCATCGATGAATCGATTGGTGTCCGAATCAAACATCGCCGTAGCCATCAAACCACATAGACAATCCTTTTGTATGTAAGTTTGATTGCTCTATGTAATCCATAGTTCCAACTAATTTAATTTCATAGTGACAATTCGAAATGATTTTTTTTTTTTTGTTTCGAAAGAGGAGAGAGATGACTTGGGATTACGTAAGGATTTCACAATCGAGCCTTGCCTTTTAGTTTCTCGTTTAGTGTGCTTATAAAGTGTCACGGGGACTCTCGTTGATTGGATCTATTATGACTTCTAAGTCATTGATTTATCTTGTCTTGTGTGGAATTCATATTTACAAAAGTAAATAATAAATATGCTAAGGTTACTCGTTGATATATACCAATTGTGTGTTAATTTATAATGGGGTTAGCTGTTTTTCTTGTGATTTTGGGTTCAAGTTTTATTGAGAGTACTTTAGAAGTAAAATCCTAAAGATGTCAGGCTGATGTGGAGGAATATGCCTTCAAGTGGACCTGTCGAAGTGCACATAACCTTGTGCTATCATCAACAATTCTCTTCTACATCATCCACGCAATGTTTCCATGCGCTTCTTCAAATGATCATTGATGAATCAATTGGTGTCCAAATCAAATATCGCCGTAGCCATCAAACCACGTAGATAACACTTTTGTATGTAAGTTCGATTGCTCCGAGTAATCTATGGTTCCAACAAATTAAATTTTATGTTTGACAATGTGAAACGAATTTCTTGGTTTCAAAAGAGGAGATGGCTTAGGAGATGACCTGGGATTATGTAAGGATTTCGCAAGCCTTGCTTTTCAGCTGGAAAAACCCCTCCTTTCTCTCCACTAAACTAGCCTTTTTCAGCAAGAATTTAATCACTTCTGAAGTTGCTTTAGGCAGCTCCAAGTCTTTCCCCTCCCATTATTTTATGCTGCAAAATTAACCTTTTGAAAATATTTAATAATCGCCCTTTAATTTTGCTTCCTTCATGGTGCTTGAACAGGGAAAGATTTTATGCTTCGTGGTCCCCGATATTCTTCCACGTTAGGTGCAAGTTCTTCTGATCTGAGAAAAGTCTTGGTAAAGGTCGTAAAATTGATGTGATGGTTTTCTGGTCAGTATCTCCTTTTGTTGTTAATTATTATGTTGTTTTAATTGATTTAATTAAAATTCAGAAAAAAGAAAAATATCTATCACGGGTCTTACTGTTTTTGTGAACTAAGGGGTCCATGTGAATTGATTTGTTGATTGGTTTTCCAAGTGAATTGCTTAAGAAAACTCAAAAATCATAAAGATTGATCAACATTTCAAGTAATTATGACAATTAAATTCCATAAATGCAGCACGCCTTAATCTTAGTGTAAATAGATTTTTAACCCGACACATAACTAGTCTTGGCATCTCATTTATAAATAACATTTTCATAGCTCGTCAATTTTTATAAACATTATGAGCCCTTTTGTCCCCTTGAGACATAATGCATTTGATCACTTCACTTAGTGAAAACGACAATACTGATTAAAATGATTTGCGAAATTATAAAATCTCAGGTTGAATTCGGAAAAAATATCAAAAGAATTCTCCAAATACGTATCACAGAAAATCAAATACACCCATTCTCTTAAAGAGTTTCGAAAATAACCCAAACATAAAACAGAAAAAAATTTCAAAGAATAAAAAAATTAATGAAAAAAGGGGCTAAAACAGTGCGAAATTTAGATCCATACATTTGTAACATATTCATATATTTTATCTGGTCGTGTCATGTAACGTGTGCGCGACGCGAATGACACCCGAATGGCAAAACAGTAATTTCAGGGGTTCAAAAGATGCCAAAAGGTTGACGGCCGATCGACGCAACCCGTGCTTTTCTACGCGTCAAAAGACGAAGTCGCCCCTCGCTTCATTTCCGCCGGCCCGTTAGAAGGGGCGCGGGAACAGAGTTTATTACCAGTTCGCCCAATGTCCTAAACTGAAAATAATTTTAAAAAAGTCCTAAAATTGGCAAAAATAAAATAAAAATGACAGATTAAAAGCCTAGTAGGGCTACTGCATTCAACGCCGAATATGCTAAGGTTCAGTCAACATCACTTTATCACAATCAATCACAATAACCCCCGAATATTATTGTGTGCAGTGTCACCTCGCTTGTGACCTTAATTATTAAAATCAATAGTCTTGTGTACAATGCCGTGTTTGTTAGAATAGTTATGTGGACGAATAGGTTAAATCAATCGAATGAAGTCCATTCAAGATGAGGAAAAAATGACAAAAATTCAACGGAAAAGTCGCCTTGAAAGTTGGATGGATCTCTCGTTTTTGCCATTCTTTTTAACAAGGAGGTGATTTGGATTTTGCCCTAACTAGTCTCCCAAGATTCATGAATCCCCTGGTCATCAAATCGGCAGGTTTTGTTTGGATGAATGGCTGACGAGAAATTGACAGCTTTTTTTTATAGATAAAAATGATTATACTCACGACATAAAACCAGGTGCTCAGGTCCGTTTATTTGTTTAAGTGAAGTTGGCCCTTGGAGTTAATCGGTCCCTCAGTTAAGATTGGATGAATTTATTAAAATTATCTTCATTGAAAGATATGTAATAATTTTTATAATCTAATTAAAAATTATCGATCTGATTTTATACAACATATTTTTCCCCGAAGCAGAAACTATAAAAACCGCTCCCGTCCCCTTCTCTCTCTCTCTCTCCACCTTCACCTTAAACTTGCCAGCTTCCCACTTTTTCTCTGTCTAGCTCTCACTCTCTCTCTCTCTCTCTCCCCTCTGCATAAGCAGAGCAGAGCACGGCACGCACTCCCCCACCCGCCTTCTCTCTCTACTCTCTCTCTACTTTCTACTCTCTCTCTCTCTCTCTCTATACATGCAACGAGGATGGGCAACCTATGCACCTGCTTCTCGCGCAAACCGGTGAAGAAGAGGCGCCTCGCCGCGGTCAAGCGCCTCACCAACCACGGCCACCCGCCGCCGTCCCTCCCCGGCTCGACGACCGCCCGGTGGAACCGCGCCCGCTCGTCGCGGGGGGACAAGGTCGAGGCCCTGTCGCAGGAGGAGGCCGCCGCCGCCGCCGCCGCGATCCTCCTCCGGCGGCGACAGCAGAACGGCCAGGCCGAGCGGTCCGGGCCCTTCGACCGCTCGGCCTCGCTCAGGTACCCGAGCTCGGGTCCCAAGAAGCAGGCCGCCCTGCCCAGGAGCTCGAGCTCCCGCGCGCGGTCGCTCACCGATCCTCTGCTGCAGCCTCAACAGCTCGTCAACCAGGTTCGGGTCGATGCCTTGGCAACCCTGTGGAAGTGTTCTCGGTGGTGCGATGACGTTGTTGCTTTCTGGGTTTCCTAATGTGCAGTGGAGGCGCCTGGGTTGCGTGCTTTCTGATGTGGACTTGTCTTGTATGTTGTGTAGTTGAGTTGTATTATGAAAATGGATGCTTTAATTGGCGGTGGAGATGTTTCCCCACATCATTTTTCCTTTTTTCTGATGATATGGAAGAAGCCTGGTTAATGCATTTGTCTTACTTGGGTTCTGGTGAGAAGAAGAAG
Source organism: Eucalyptus cloeziana (assembly GCA_014182715.1). Classification (NCBI taxonomy): domain Eukaryota; kingdom Viridiplantae; phylum Streptophyta; class Magnoliopsida; order Myrtales; family Myrtaceae; genus Eucalyptus; species Eucalyptus cloeziana. The sequence goes on from CM024642.1 coordinate 25,572,108, forward strand.
AAGAAGAAGAAAAAGTACTTGAATCTGCCCATAATCAATTCTCATTAATGGTTGCTGTAATTTTGGGATTTCGTTGCGTCATTAATGAGTTCGGTGTCATAGAAGCGTAATGGTGTCGAACTACTTTTATTGTCTCTATCCTGCTTCAAGCTGCCTTCCATACTGAATGCGGTTGAATTTATGATCAATCCATTTTGGAATGGTTGAAATATTGAATTGTGAAGCTTGGTGTTTTGAGTCATGCGACGGCAAATGTTCTGGCTTTAGAGAGGTTGTTTGTGACTTCCATTCCGCAGTTGGATATCAACAGTAGCCCTTGAGAGGACCGTCTTGAATATTAAGTTCGAGTATTCCATTTTTTCTTCATCGGGTACCTGTTTGTGAGCTGTAGTCTTGTTGCATGAATTAATGAACTTGAAAGAGTGATTTTTCATTTATCTTGTGAATTTTTCTGTAAGAAGATCAGAGCAAAGGGCTATAATTTCCGTCATTTGTAATTCGTTGTGAGAATGATTCCTGACAAGTGCTTTTTTTAACAGGAAATAAAGATTGATGATCTAGAAACAGACCATTTCGTCCTTGTCCATGGAGGTGGTTTTGGTGCCTGGTGTTGGTACAAAACTATAGCATACCTTGAGGAAGGGGGTTTCAAGGTTACTGCCATAGACTTAACTGGTTCTGGGATTCACTCGTTTGATACGAATGGTGTCACCAGTCTATCGCAGTATGTGAAGCCATTGACTGATTTCCTCGAAAAGCTTGCTGATGGGGAGAAGGTTTAGCTCTAATCTGATTCTCTGCTTTCCGTGACAATGAATGATGACGTTTTCCTTTACATATTCTTGGGATGTGTGGGGTGACTGTGGGGACATCCTTTTACATAGTTCCATTCTGTTCACTGCTAACATCCTCCTTTTATGAAGTTTAATTCTGTTCAATGCTATAACCCTTTTACATGGTGCCATTCTGTTCCATTCTGTTACATGTTCTTGAGATGTACAGGGTTGATTATGGGGAAATCCTTTCACATAATTTCCTCAGGTAGGTTGCCCTTGTGATGATGCCTGCTAGTTTTCGCTCTTACCATTGTCCTGGCGCAGAAATGATACTTGTTTTACTTGGACTTGCTTATTGAGTAGCAAATGAAGATTTTGTTGAGCAAAATGGCAATAATACATTCTATGCCAGTTCTCCGAGTTCTGACAGCTTAAGTTTTTGGAGGAAACATCATGTTTTACCATCTTATCAGAAAACAAGTCAATAGTTCGAACCATAACACTCCCCCTTGTTGTTATTCTGACTTGTTTGATGTTATCATGTCTTCGTTTTCTATTGTCTGTTTATGTTGGTCACATTTACTTACCCATCCTCAAACTATATGTTGCATGCAAGGTCTGACTTACACGATAGGAGTGTTAAGAAATGTGTTACAAATATAATAGCAGACTCATTTCTAATTGCTTAAACTTTTAGAAGTAAAAATGGTTGTTTCACTGATATGATGAAGCACTAATTATGATCCCTTGTGACCAAGGAGTTCACCTTCTTAGGACCCTTTGTTCGGGTTGAATTTGCGTAAGGTAAGGGAGAGAGTTAAGAAGACTACAAGGATCGTTACATGGGGACAGCAACACTACATATATGTGGCCTTGTATCTGAATATAGGATAGGGGTCGGTGTGGAGGCCTTGTTTCAAGTACCTGATGCTTCAAGTCATAAATTTGGATTAGTAATTGTTTGTTCATTTTGGGAAATTAAGAGGTGCTGCACAAACTTGACTAAAATCTGTAAAAATAGTGGATGCTTACTTTCTTATTTTGAATATCATGCAGGTAATCCTGGTGGGACATGATTTTGGGGGTGCATGCATTTCATACGCAATGGAACTGCTTCCCTCTAAAATTTCAAAAGCTATTTTTGTAGCAGCTGCCATGTTAACCAATGGTCAAAGTACTCTGGACATGTTTGCAAAGCAGGTGTGGTTTTAACGGGATCTTTAGTTTGATGTATCTTTACATGTATGCCACGTTATTTGTTTTCCCTTTTCCTTTTCTCTAGGTAGTTAGGGGCTTGAAAACAGGGAAGCTTTGGTCTTGGTAATGTTGCCCACCATTAAACTCCTCATCCCATTAAACCTTGCTCAGTTTTGGGAAGAAAATGCCGCGCATAGATACACGTCAGTAACCTTGGTCCTAGATGTAGACTCGAATCTGCATCTTCTATGGTTAATTGTGATATGAAGTTAAAGAAGCTTGGACATTCAGTTCAATTAACCCGAATTATGCTTAAATACATGCAGGCGGGCACAAATGATCTAATGCAGCAAACTCAGATATTTTTGTATGCCAATGGGAATGACAACCCTCCGACTGCAATTGACCTGGACAAGTCACTGTTGAAAGACTTGCTGTTTAACAGGAGCATTTCCAAGGTTTTTCTTCCTTCCTAATACATGAGACTTTGGCATCCTGACATCATTCTGCTTCGGAAAATGGCAACAGACTTTGGTTTCTAAAGCTAAATTACAAAATCGCGTTTTAGTTCATCTGCAGACATTTGTCTTATGCATCTACGAGTGCGCTAGTCTGATTCCACACTGATTCTGATGATCGCTTTTTTGCTTTTGCTCGTTCCAGGATGTCGCATTGGCATCTGTTTCGATGAGACCAATTCCCTTTGCTCCGGTGCTTGAAAAGCTCTCCCTTTCAAAGAAGTACGGTATTGTGAGGCGGTTTTACGTAGAGACTTCGGAAGATAACGCCATTTCCCTTGAACTCCAGGAGAGCATGGTTAACGCGGACCCCCCAGAACGCGTATTTCTTCTAAGAGGTTCCGATCACTCGCCTTTCTTCTCGAAGCCTCAAGGCCTGCACAAGATTTTGGTGGAGATTTCCAGAACTCCCTGAACTCGGATAGACTCGTGAGCATAACTCAAGACTAATCCGGTCCACGTAGACCCCTCCCATGGCGTACCCGCTCGAGCCGAATGCAGAACTCGCAAATAAAGGAGGAGATCGTGCGCACATGCGTGCATGCTCCGGAGTTTTCCCAGAATCCTCCTGAACAAAGCTTGGGCATGGTGTCGGGGGCGTCGGCGTAATGGCACGGTTCTGCTTTCCGAGGTGTAAGAGATGTTTATATGAATGTTACAGTTCCGAAGGTTCACAAAAAATAATTCATGGGAAGTTTTGATCTAGAATAGCAGAGAATGCATGGTTTTTGCTCCATTTTCTTGGCGACATTGCCGGTCGATGAAAGCATACACGGCCATGATTCAGCTATCTATGATCTCACTGAAGCAGAAACATGACATCACTTCTTATAATTTTTCAAAGGAGCCTGAATAGAGTAGGCTGGAGAATTCATGTCAACCTCCTCCTCTGCTTCTACAGCATCGAATTTGATGTTCGTTAAAAATGTCATACGTCAAATGTCGTGCCAAACATTGCAAATGTTTTCACGACTTTTTCGAATTGATTTTAGACAATGCTAATCACGCAAATTGTTATGATTCTATTAAAAAGTTACACGCCGTGGAGGTGGAAATTTCTTTAAATAGCTCGTTGTAAAGAAATTTACGTCTACGGGAAAAGAGAAGCGAAATATTTAGAGGAAGTGAAAATAAAGATGGGGATAAGAAGTATGAAATTTAACTTTGCAATGTTGTATAGAAAAATAATGCTAAAATAATGGTTGCGTGAGTTGCTTCAGTATAAATTGAAAAAAAAAAAATGAGAGGAGGGCTTGAGGAAGTGACACATGTCCTCCAAAACCTTAAAAGAATTATGCTTAAGTAATAGAGAAGCTAGATATTAATTAAAAATAGAGGTAGAAGATAAATGCCAATTTTAAATTAAAAAGGTAAGAAAAAAATTACTAGAGATATTTAAATTTAAACTAGAAAAATTGTTAGAAGTTCGATACCTTCACCTAAATAGATCTCTCGCCAATGTATTTCAAATAAAGGGCTTGAAGTGTTTATATTAGTCTCAAAGAATGGCCTAAACTCACCGGCTGTGAATAGTAATTTTGTCTTTTAAAATTTAAAATTTTTCCTTCTCTCTCTCTTTTTTTCTTTTCCTAAAAAAAAAAAGAAAAAGAAAACATGGGTAGGAGGGGTGTGTTTTCCTTTTTAAGTTTTTTTTTTAAATTTTAATCTAATTTAATTTGTGTTTTGACGAAAATATCCATGATCGATCGGAATATTTTGTTGGCCAGCGAGCCAATGAGGTTAAGCCTCTATTTGAAATAACCATAACTACTTCATACCTCTTTTTCGGGATTAATATGGCAATTTAATGTTCTTATTTGAAACAAAGTCCACTTCGTACTCTTATTTGAGAAAATGAGAGTACTTCGAATCTTTATTTGGAATTTTTCCAAAAACTTAAGTCAATGACTTGTAACACATGTCAAGTGCTTCACATCTCACTACTTTTCTTTTGTGGGATTTTTTCTAACATAATTCACGCATACACCTCAACAAAAACAGTTAAAGGAGGGCTTGAAAGAGTGATACATGCCCTCCCAAAACCCTACTTAGTATATTTTTATAGATTATAATTGTGACATGAGACCTTATATAATCTTCGATAAGAAAAAAAAAAAATAGAGATTATCAGTGGCATTATTCAAATAAAAAATGAAAAAATAGCTCGATGCGAGGAAGAACTATTTTGCAATGGCTACACCATGGCTTGATAATATTGTGAGAATATCATTAAAATTTGTAGAATTTATATAAAATTACTATAAAAGCTTTAATTTTTGCGTTTAGTAAAGGTGAAAAAAAGAGCTTTTATTTCTTTATTTCAATAGCAGAATTCCTTTTTCTCCTTTTTGGTAAAAAAAACACCATCAACCGATAAAACGCACGCCGTACCGTCACATGCAACGCCCCCCCGGGATCCAAATCGTCCTTCGCTAGGGTTTATCGCGCACTCTCTCCCCGCTCCGCTCGCTCCACCGCGCGAAACGCTCGTAAGATCGCAGATTGGCGGCGGCGACCGAGGAAAATGACGACGGTGGTGCCGACTTCCGAGGACGACCTCTCCCTCTCCGTCGTCCGCTTCACCTCCGAGCTCGCCTGGGCCGACGCCGGTCCCGAGGTACGATTCGCGGCGGTTCGCCTCGGCCCGCTGCCTCTTCTCTGCTCTCGATTTCTTTTCTCGCGCGGGCCCCCTTCATTTTCTGTGATTCAGTTCGATTGGCCGAATCCGAGCGCAGTAGGTAGCATTCGTCTCGTGATTGGGCTTTGGGCAGAGTGAATCGAGCGGTTGATGAAGCTGAAAGGAGCTTCCGATCGTTGTTGCGATGGTGCTGCGTTAGCTGTCTGATTTTTCGAGAGGAAGGGTGGAGATGGAGGGTTTGGGGTTTTCGTTAGGTTTAAATTGTTTAGCAGGAAGCAAATCTGAGAGGAGGGGCGAGGGTCTATTTTGCTGAATCTGAATGCATTTGTAAACCATAGGAGTAGGTAGCATTCGTCAATTGATTGGGCTTGGGCTACGTGAATTGAGCGGTTGATGAAGCTAAAAGGAGCTTCGTGTTGCGATGGTGCTGCATTAGCTGTCTGATTTTTCGAGAGGAAGGTTGGAGATGGAGGAGTTTAGGGTTTTCGTTAGGTTTAAATTGTTTATTAGGGAAGCAAATCTGAGAGGAGGGCAGAGAGATCGTGTTGGCGGTTATGTTATTTGTGCATAGGCTTCTGCTTTTGATGCGGTCTGGTATTTCAGCTGATTGAATGGGGTGATAGGAGAATTGGTTTTATCCTAGGTTGAATGTTTTCTTGTTATGTTCAGATTGCGGGGCCTCAGGTTGAGAGATTATGTGTGGAAGCACAGGAATGCATGTTGATGGGCAAATGGTTGGACTTGGTCTCCCTGATGCTCACATCTGCAGACTTGATATTCTCAAAGGTCTCAGAGAAGGGTAAATCTTTTTCACGTTTGTATGTTCATCCTTTCTTCTCCTTAAACACATGGAAGATATGGCATAGTCTTCTCATCAACATCTTGCTGGTTTAATTAACTTGGACATGTATGTTGTTCCTGTGCTTGGAGTTTCTTCCTGTCTACTGATTTGCGGAATACCTTTTTCAACCCTTTTGGCTAAGACCTAGCAAAAGACTGCTTGTCTTGGATAGACAACTTGAAACTAGAAGACTGGACAGTGGTGTGGGCAACATATTATGTTTTATTTTTATGAAGTTCATCCTTTCCCATGGGCACCATTCCAATGGCTGTCAATTTTTTGATATCAACCATGGACAGTGTAAATGGACGGCAGATACCAGAAATCACTCCTTCTGTGTGCTTATTGCATCTTGTTTTGGTCATGATTGCTATAAAATTTGCAGCAGTAGTTGAGAGACTGAATTGTTGGGACTTGGTCTTCTCGAAGAACCAGACATAACATGAGATGCCTTTCTTTGCTGTATAATATAGATAGCACTGATCTCCAATGCATATTGCACATATTTTTCAGCATGTGAGAATTTGCCAAAGGTGGTATGAAGAGTTGGGAACATTAAAAGGACCAGAAATGCATATTGTAATCCAAGGATATTGTGCAGTGGGAAATCCAGTTGAAGTAATAGATTATACTTTTTTTATATGTTCATGGTTGAGTCGAAACTCAATTTATCATCATGATCCTCTTCTTGGCTTCATTGTCGTATTGTGGTGTTTGATGTTGTGTGCACCTATGCTACGTAAATGATAATGGCTAATCCATACAGCATCTTTATGTTGACCTTCTGTCTTGTATTCTAGATCTTGAGTGTGTCTTCACCGTCATCTGCAATGCTGTGACAAAATCTGAAGATCCGGATCAAATACTTGAGATGGCAAAACTTATATCTGCAAAGATTGTTCAGCAACCGAATGACAGGCCTGCATTGCGTTTGAAGATGTAATTGAATGTGATGGTCAGTTAAGATTATTCTTAACTTTATTGCTGTCTCATTCTTGTGCCTTTTGTTTCCAGCCTGTTCAATCTCTACAACCTCCTGAACATTCCGTCTGGCCGATTTCATGTATATATGAAATCCCTGAATTTGGCTATCAATGGGAAAGTTGCTGAGCACATTGTACCTTCTTTCAAGAAGATCGATAGTTTTTTAAAAGAGTGGAATATTGGCATCAAGGATCAGAGAGAACTCTTTCTTACCATATCCAATGTGTTGAGAGAAAGTAAAAGGCATGAGTCATCTTCTTGTAGCTCTTTTATCTATTTGCCTTGTCTTCTTTCCAGTTCGTATGCTTAAGTTTTTCCATATATCAAAATCCAGTTCAGCGAAGGATTCTTTCAAGTTCCTGACGAAATACATGGCCACCTTTTCTGGCGAAGATGCACATGCAATGATTGAGGCCAAGGAGGAAGCAGTGCGAGCAGTTGTGGAATTTGTAAAGGCACCCGACATGTTCCAGGTATTTTCTGCTCACTGTTGGAAATTGTCTTTAATTGTGTCTGTGAGCACTCCTCCAGGCATCTCAAGTTGTATTTGGTTGCAACTTGTGAGTTTTACTTTAAGACTCCTTTATTTAACTTGGTTTCACATGCTGCTACTTCCGTTTGCATCACGGGTGAGCAGCTGTCTTTAGTTTTTTTCTATTCCATGAATCTAGGTGACTGTACCTCAACAATCTCCCTCGCCCCTATTGATGCTTTATCTATGGTACATTTAAATTATTACTCGAATAAGAAATGGTAATTAGCCATTGATTATTTTGTTGCCATTTAACTGAATCCTAGTCATTTTCTTTACTTATGCTATTAGTCATTTTTGGAGCAAATTCCTCAAGGTTGACAAACCCTTTTCAAAGTACCAGGTGGATCAATAAAAATCTTGACCTTGAGAAAATTATTAATTTGCTTTGCCTATTGTTTGAAAAAATAACTTCCATATTGTCTATGGAATTCAAACATAACTCTATCTACAGCTCATTATTTTTATACTCATTCTGCCTTTTATTAGCAATGAATGAGTTGTTTCTTAGAATTTCTAAACTAAGTGTAAACTGCTATGGATGGTGGATCCTTGGTGAATGTCTATTGAGGTCAGATAGGGTTGTTTTTGTGTTATTAATGTGGTGAGAAGGTGGCTGTCAATATGGCTATACTTTGTTCATTGCCACTATAATAGTTTTCAATCTTTTTGCCTTACCTTAGAAACAGGTTATATTGTTGAACTACATGGTGATACTGAGAGCCACTACTGAACATTTAGTGGCATCTAACTAAGCTGTTCTGTAAAACCGTTTCCTTCGGGTGATAAGTCTTGTGGAAAATCTTTGCTCTGGTGCTTCCCATGCATGAATATATGATTTCTTGACAACTTTCATATTGCTAATTTGCATGTGGGTATTGGTTTATTTTCTCTCTTTTTCTCCCATATTTAAAATGATAGTTTCTGTACTGCAGTGTGATTTGCTGGAGATGCCTGCCGTAGGGCAACTCGAGAGGGATGCTAAGTATGCTTTAGTTTATCAGCTTCTGATGATATTTATGACCCAGAGGCTGGATGCCTACTTGGAATTTCAGGCTGCAAACTCCGCATCACTGAAAAGCTATGGTACAACATTTGCTTTGCTTTTTTGTTTCTTGAGTTTATCTTTAAACTAGCATTGGATATGTAATGTTGAATATCGATCGTAAACTGTCTAGGTCTTGTACATGAGGACTGCATTACGAAGATGCGACTAATGTCATTGGTGGATCTTGGTTCCAGTGAATCTGGACAGATTCCATATGCTCTTATCAGAGATACCCTCCAGGTAGATTTGCTGTTCCATAATGTTTGTTCATCTTTTCCTTTGGAAAAATTGTTTATCCTTTATGTTTCCATTGCAGATTAATGACGATGAGGTTGAATCATGGGTAGTCAAGGCAATATCTGCGAAGTTACTGGATTGTAAAATGGACCAGCTGAATGAAGTTGTTGTAGCGAGGTGAGCCCTGCTTTCTATTGTTTTAATGATATGATTGCCATAGTACGATGACTTCTAGTTAAAATGTATCATTTAATATGTAGCCGTTGTACTGAGAGGGTGTTTGGAGAGCAACAGTGGGTAGCTCTTCGAGGGAAACTAGCAACGTGGAAGGTATGTACTCATTGAACCTTCTGGGTTTTCCAAATATTTTAGAGAAGAATTGCTTATTGAAGTTCTTTGGTTTCTTGTTACACGACATTTAATTGATATAACCACAGAAGATGATGTCCCCTTTGTCATTTTTATTTGGAAAGATACTAAGTAATCAATTCAGTGCCTCCAGACTTAGTTCTTGGGAAGCAGGGAACTCCTGTTATTCACCTGATATTGCTTATTCATACCTACTTCATGAAGAAACGTCAATTAGTGAACCATTTAACCAGTGTTGATGAGGCAAAGTTTATATTTTCTGCAATGTCGTTCTCCAGGAAAACATAGCAAACGTGATCAGCACTATTCAAGCAAACAAAGTTCCTGAAGATGCATCTCAGGCGATGCAAGGGGTGATGATCCGTTGAAGATATTTTTTGGGACTAGGGTTAGCGTTTTGGTCTTGAGCAATACTTTTATGTCGAGACAAGTAAACATCATGTGGAGAGGAATCATAGTAACTGTAATACCGATCAGATTTTGGTGGGGATAGTTGGCTCATGTGTTGGGACTTTTTGGCCAAGCAAGTCAAATTGGAGAGTGCATGTTTTCTTTTTCCCCTTTTCTTCCTCCAGCTAGTTTTCTGCAGAATTTTTGGGGGCTGCATTGCTTATGCCCCAATAGTGCATTCACACGAGCTGGTTCCTTAAAACTAGGTGGTGGTAGGGGTGAGCATCGTTTAGGGTCAACCCTGGACCAACCCTGGACCGGCCCAACCTTGTTGGTCCTAGTCCGGTTCCCAGGGAGAGCGGGTCGGTCCTTGGTTTTGGGATTCCTGGACCAGTACTGTGTGGGTTGGTCCTCGGTCCTGGGAGTTTAGGGTCGGTCCAACTCGGACCAACCCTGATTCTATGTATATTATATATCTAATATATTATTTATAATTTTTTTATATAGAGAAAACCCTAAAATAAATGACGTTAAAAACATTAAATAATTATTTAGTGATGAGTTCAAGTAATTTTATACTATTTTTTAAATAAGTTAGATATTTTAATGTCTTTTACGGTGTTAACAACCATAGTTTACAAACGAGGAAAATGTTTTTGTGAGGAGTTTTCATGGCGTTCAAAAGGGCGTAAATAGCTCCTCATGGCATTCTCCTCTAGTATTCGGTCGCTTATGTTTTATTTTTCCTCTTAGTCTTCAATTTGCCAAAATCAAAAGACTTTGTTTGCCACTTGATACTCACCTCACTCGCTTTGTGTCGCTCGTCGCTCGATGCTTGCCTAGCTTGTTGCTCCTTACTTGACGCTTGAAGCTCACTCTCCACTTGACGCTCGTCGCTTGCCTCTCTAAGCGGACCTTGCTCATCACTAAACTTATTGGGTTGGTTCGGTCCTTGATTGCCTTTTTAGTGAGTAGAAAAAATGAAATAAAAAATTATCGGTTGGTCTTGGGTTGACATTGGAACCGGATCAAACCAAACCCATTGGATCAGTTCGGTTCTCGATTGCCTTTTTAGATAGTACAAAAAATGATATAAATAAATTATCGGTTGGTGTCGAGTGGATCTTAGAACCGGACCAAACCCATTGGGTTGGTTTGGTCTTCGGTCCTAAGCTCAATAGGGTCATCCTTGGTCTAAAAAATTGAGGACCAGTACTATGTGGATTGGTCCTAGGGTAAGGGGGTGGATCGGCTCAACCTGGACTATGCTCACCCTAGGTGGTGGAGCTGAATCAACATATCTGATGGGCTGTCTACTAAAATGTGGAGTTCAAATTAGAATTAAGGGTAAACGGATTCAGGGTGGGTCGGTACCCATCCTGAAATCTAGAATTGGACTGGACAGACTTTGTTCCCCTTTTGTAGAATTTGAAACAAACCGTGTTGACTGGGAACGGACTGGAGATGGACTGATTTTGGGCTAGTTCCAGGATCAACTAGGGGACTAGTAGGTTTTTTTTTTCAATAATATCTTATGTATAATACCTGCCATAATGAGAGGGAGGGAGGGAGGGAGGGAACGAGAGAGAGAGAGGCTCATTTAATTCATGGTTTGCCCTTTGCTGAATAAAAAAACAGAAAAAAGAATATATTTGCTAGGATGGTTCCACTAGTTTGGTCTTCTTGATTTGATCGGTTTATTTGATTCATGGTTTGCCCTTTGCTGAAAAAAAAAACAGAAAAAAGAATATATTTGCTAGGATGGTTCCACTAGTTTGGTCTTCTTGATTCAATCGGTTTATTTGATTCATGGTTTGCCCTTTGCTGAATAAAAAAACAGAAAAAAGAATATATTTACTAGGATGGTTCCACTAGTTTGGTCTTCTTGATTCGAGTTCCTCCTCAGCAATTGGGCAATCGGGAACTGGACCGGTTATTTTTAGATCTAAATTTTTGAAAGCGAGACTGGACTGACTCTCATGAGAACCATCCAGGATTGAACCGGTTCTAGTTCAATCCCCGACCATTGCTTGCCCCTGATTAGAATCTGTTGGTTCAACAACAAATCCCGTCATTACTCTAAAACGAACGTTCTTGATTGGATTATGCAGCGCATGAAGCATTTATGTGATGTCAAATAGGATCCGTGTATCATTTCCTTGAGGTACTTATAAGATTCATGATTATGCTTTACAAAATCAAGTTGTTCCTGCTGAAAGTGGATAACCTTCTCGACATGATCTTTCGAGCTTTCGATGTGTTTCGATGGGCATTTCAACTATTTTTACTGTCCTTCGACTCATTGGTTACTATCAAGATCCGTCTCTATTTCAAGATTAAAAACAAACAAGTGCTCTCAGTAAGTCATGATAAATTTCTAGCTGTAACTTGCTGTTGAACCCCCCTAATCACATCAAGAAGTCGTTTCAACACAAGTAGTTTATTGCCCAACGGGCCTTTTGACAGCAGGAATTAGGATCCTGTGCTTCCCAGTTTAAAGCACGGTTGGTCACATCAGATCAAGTAGCACAAGGGAACCCAGAACACAGGGCAATTCATGAAGAAGAGGGACCTACATGAATAACACGAGAGCACACTAAACTTCGGTTCTGGGACCTTCCTGTAGTTGTCGTCTTACGAGCGCAGTGTAGATACCGTCCTGACTAAGAAGCTCTTCATGAGTGCCGCTTTCGGCTATCTGCCCATCGGATACCACTGCCACAGTATCCGCACTCTTCACCGTCGAAAGCCTGTGAGCTATGACGAGTACCGTCCTTCCCCTCATTAGAGAATCCATGGCATCCTGAAGTTTTTTGATGAAAAATGAGGCACAAAAGGAGAAATTTAGACAGCAGCACAGAACGCTCTCTTAGTAATGCACTTCTAAAAAATGCGAATGATCTGTAACCTGAACGAGGTACTCGCTCTCAGCATCCAGAGCGCTCGTGGCTTCGTCCAACAGCAAGACTCTCGGATCCATCAACAGCGCTCTTGCGATAGCCACCCTCTGCTTCTGGCCTCCTGACAACCTCAGTCCTCGTTCTCCTACCACGGTATTGTACTTATCGGGGAAACTTTCTATGAACTCATGGGCATTGGCCATTTTCTGCAATCATCATAAAACTAAGCATTAGAAACATCTTTTTGTGAGGATGGAAAAGCAAACGCATAGGAAAATGACTGGGATCCCCAGAGAGCTTACTGCTGCATTCTCGATGTCGGAAAAGCTAGCTCTCCCTTTTAACCCGTAGGCGATGTTTTCTTCTATCGAACAATTGAAAAGAATTGGCTCCTGGCTTACTATACTGATCTGTTGTTTGTTCCAATGTTTCAGACTGTTATCTTTCAATGATTTGGACAAGAACACTGAAATAACGATTATCAGACATCACGAGCATTCATGGGTACGCCAATGTGTTAACGCAAGGCGGACTATGAAACTGCTAGCAATCTCTTCATGTCCACAATGGAGGCCACCTTCACAGGGACAATTGCACATCCTAAAAGCATAAGAGTAGGAAGTGGGTATGGGTGTGATATGATTACCTTGCTGTGGAGGTATTCATGTGATATTTCGACAAGGGGAATCCCATTAAGCATGACTTTTCCTTTCAGAGGATCATAGAATCGTTCTATCAGGTTTGCTATGGTAGTCTGCAAAAATGCGAAGACCGTCACTTTTCAAATGAACTTATGAGTGCATAGTCTGTTCAAGCATAACCATCTTTAGAAAGTAACCGGAAGAGAAAGGGACAAAGGCAAACTTAGACAGGAAAAGACGTCAAAATTACTTTTCCGCCACCACTTGGACCGACGAGTGCTATTTTGGAGCCTGGTCTCATTTTCAATGTTATTCCCTGCAGTACGAAGCAGTCGGGATGATGACACGAGAAAAGAAGCGTTAATAAACTCAGTAATTGGAGCACCATGAGATTATCCATTACCTTGAGTACCATATGACTTGGACGAGATGGGTAAGCAAACCAAACATCATCCAATTCAACATCCCCGTCTGGATTTCTGAATTAGAAGACCAAACCTCATTCAGATGTGCAAAATCAGATGTTTACTAAGAAAGCTTAAACTGACATATCTTTGCGCCTTATTACCAGTGCAGAGTTAACTCGCAATCATCAAGATTTTTAAGGTAAAACATAGAATTAGAATTTGAAAAAGAGGACGTCATGCACTGATCCCTCAGACGAGGGTTCATGCACCTAATGGTGGTGCTAAGGAGCATGTGCACGTCAAATGCGTGTGGAGAGAGAGAGAGAGAGAGAGAGAGAGAGAGGGAGAGAGAGAGAGACCCAATAGGGCATTTATCTCCTGATTTTGGCATGCTCGAAACACGATCCAGGAGCTGAAAAACTCTCCTACTTGCACCTGCAGCTTTCATGGCAGTCGTGTATAGTCCCGATAAAGAGGAGACTGAGGATCCAACTGCAGGCAAAGATATCAAACAAGTGAACACTCAGATTAGCGAGTGCAAATACTTTTCTACCTTCCAAAGCATTAAGGCAAATCCTTGATAGAGACTCCGACAAGAGTGTCAGTTCACACAATGGAAAAACATTTGAAGCCAATGAAAAGTCTGATGCTTTCAACCAGCCAGTAGTTTGCAGGAAACAACAGGTATTTACCTGTCAAGCTGTAAAGGATGAAGGATGTGAGCGAGCCTGCAGTCATAGTGCCTGTTATTGTCAAGTATGCTCCATATACGACCACAACGATGACAGATAAGGTTGATGCTGCATTTAGTCCTCCGAAAAATACACCAATTACTCTCTGCAAAGACAAAAAATGTAACTCTACGGATGACAAACTACCTTAGGATTTGGCAATAGTGCCATCTTATAACCCACAGACAGTGGAAGGGAGGGAGGGAGAGAGGACTTACAGCTTGTCTGAGCCCAAGTTTTAATGTTTCATCTACTTTTTCTGCATAATTTGAAGTCGCATAACTTTCCTGAGCAAAGGATCTCACTGTCCGAATGGCCCCAAATGATTCCTGAAGATAAAATTTTGTAAAGGCAAACTGTCAATTGTAGAAGCCGCAAAATCGACCAATAAAGCCTCTCTATCATACTTATAATGATGTCTGTCCATGTTTGAATTGTCTGTCTACTAGAGCTGCAGATGTTACTCTTTTATTTTTCCAAATATGATCATGTAAATATTTGGCAGTTTAGGGGGTGAAGTATAGGTTGATAGGGAAAGAAGCATCTTGAGGGGAAGGGCTAAAGTACATTGTAAGTGCCAAAATTTGGCACGAGTTGATACTTAAGTGCCAAAAGTTCCAAAAGGTACACTTAAATGTTACTTTTTTTTTGAAAATATAGAGGTGCCAACTGCTCACCGGAAAGATGTTAGTCTACATGGCTCGTCAGAATTTCAGCATTTCTTGTTAAAACGATTGTATTCCATGTTCACTTAAGTTCCAGGCGTGGTTAAAAAAATTTACTAAGTGTCTAGTGATGGTGTAAGTGATCACTTTAAGTGCTACTGTAGTTAAAAGTGAACACCTAAGTGCCAAGTTTTGCAAAGTTTTGATTATTTACGTGATAAAAATATATATATTATATCTTTGTATTTACGTGGATATTTTTTTTTAAAGAATTGCAATGTCATACAAAAATCTCCTAGGAAAAAGCTAGTCAGTAGTTTGGCTGGAATTTATTGTTGTTGGCAGGAATTTATTGCTGTTGGCACTTAAGTGTCCATTTTTTTTCTCCAATTTTGACATTTAAGTGTACCTTTGGAAAGTTTTAGCACTTAAGTGTTCACCCGTGTCAATTTTTGGCACTTTGGGTGTCCGGCAATCAAGGGAAAAAACTTAATTTCCCTCCTTTAAAATTAAAAAAATAAAATAAAAAGAGAGAAGATTTCAGGGTGTTCATCACATTAATCTAACATCTATCTTGATGTTTGTTGATTCACATGCTTTGCAGTCTTCCTTACTGGCTAAGAGACGATTAGTGGCGTAAATATATAGGAAAAACGAAAGACTAATCCATGACCCAAAAGCTCCTCAGACAGGGAAGCAAGTACTTATACTAGGAGTAGGTAGAGAGAAACCTCAGCAATTGATGCAGCAACTGCAGCGGCAGCTTGAGTTGAATGTGAAAGTTCACGAAGATAGCGCCCAAATTTACGTACACAAACCGAGATGACTGGAACCACCGCTAGTGCCAGCACTGAACAAGCATGGTATACTTCGATGAGCCCATGCACAACTCGATTCGGCCTCAGCAATTTAAACCACTAGTCCAAGAATTACTTACATGCCAATTTCCATGATGACGTAAACATGAAGGTAATACCAATTGCTGCAGTTGTTACGTTCCTGAGTGCCTCAGAAAGATTGTTGGTTGCAGCATTTTTTATGACTTGGGTATCTTCTGATAGCCTGCTTAAAAGTTCTCCTGTCCGGGTGACATCAAAAAAGGCTATTTCCTGTTGGGTTGGCAAAGAACAGCGAGGGTCAAAACGCGTTGTCAAGGATTCATGCTCCGAAAAAAAAAAGAAAAAGAAAATCAGGCATAAAATATCATAAAGTCATGTTTGTCTCCAACACCACTGAACCAGCAGTCCAGGGTGCTTCAGTCTCGCACTTCGTGAGAAAACCAAAAACCAGAACAAGATTTAAATACAATATGATGCTAGTTTAACCATTCATTCCAGATGCTAGATAAAAAAGTCCGAGGTGTTGGACAATAGCACTTCAGCATGTCAGCAAAGAAAGAAGCACGCCTTACCTGATGGATGAGCTGACTGAACAAATCTTTTCTTAAACGAGCCACCACCCTTTCACTAGCCGAAGCGAACAACCATGATCGAAGAGCAGTGCAGAGAGCTCTGAAAACAACTCAGTGGATTAATTCCTCTTAAATAACCTCACACAAAGGGGAACAGCAGAGCACAGATTTTGCATCTCAGAAGCCAAAATGAAGCAAAAGAGAAGGCATCAGAAAGATTCTTCCTATGCCTCAAACCAAGCAAGATCAATGAGAGAAAAGTTTCAGACAGCATCAGAAATAACGGCCAAGAACCAGAAACTCAGCAAATGCACATCATGAAACAAAAAAATACAAGTAAATACATACATATCAAAATTGACCTACCCGATTACAACTATGAGCACTATTTCTAATATAGTGTTCTTGACAGCATTTAAGGCCTCAAGTTGCTCTTCTGGGCTCTTTATCTCTCTGGATACAATGTCTATTATCGTGCCTCCAAATCTGGGCTGCATTGGAGTTAGTGTCTTTCATAAAATTTCAAAAAGATATATGATAATACGGAGGCCACAGCGCTGCCATAATTTCAGTATATATTGCACAGCTACAGTCCCATTGCAATTATGTACAATACTCTATCTTTGCCAATGTTGGTTGAGAGTATGGAACTTTCCATCCAAAGGAATCTTAAATGGCTAGCGAGCACAAAGAAGAGACATCAAGGTTAGAATCTAATCCTCTCCATTAACATCTTGCCTAAGTATAAAAAGAACTCCTGTCATAAGCCTTGACTGCCACAATTTGACGCTCTTTGACAGGGCGCTATGAGCTCTGTCATGTATCCAGATCAAGATGTCAAAAAAATTTAAGATTTTCACCTCCTCGACATTTAGAAGGTAACAGGTTTTATAGTATCATGTATATCATTAGGATTGCCAATTTTGACACTATAGCATCATTCTCTTTTCATTGCCAATGACAGAGTTTGATGCACCATGAAGTCATGTCATGTGGAAATGATTGCAGAGCCGACCAAAGAAGATGAAAAATCTACAATCAAGTGATGCTCTCAAAGAACAGTCCTTTTTAGGCTCTTTGTAGCAGAATCATACACAGATGAGATTTGAATGTAGAAACAAACGATAAGCTAGTCATTCCCACAAAAGCAAGAGCACTTAAAAGTAAAAAGGCGTGTGTAGAATGTCAGATCAAGATGTGCTTGTAGAGCCGCATATAAATGGAATACATACAATGAGAATGCTCGAAGTTGATGCTATCAGTAGGGCAATGGTGCCGATAATCAGCTTTCCTGCCTCAGCTTTTGCCTGCAAGGTAAAGGTAGAGTCAAACAGTATCAAAATTGGCCAAGTTTTTTTGAACCTTGAATGACCATAAGTCTACTTACCAGTGAATATACACGAAAGAATCCGACGTTTGCTGCCTGATATTTCCAAAACAGAATAGATATATTGGAAGACTGTCTCAAGAGAAAGAAAAGTTCACCAAATGAAATTGCATGAGCATCCCTCACCTCTACTGCATCCCCGAGCTCAAGGTCCGACACAGGACCCTCAGCTGACTGGTCTTCCTTTCCTTTCTTTTTAGCCTACATGAATAAGATTTTAGAAGTGGAGAACAATCCTCAAAATTTAAAAGTGCAACCTGCATTAGCATTTGCAAAAAAATTGACCTATGAATCCCTAAGTTACTAATCCGACCACGACTGAAGAAGATCAAACTAGCTCGAAATCCCAACCAGCAGCAAGTATCAGAAAAAGCAACAATTTCAAGATTTTCAAAGAAAGAATGGCACAGACGGTTCCTGATCAAAGCGAATGCATGCCTGATGGGGGCACTCAAGCACTCTCCTACTAAATATTCATATTACTGTCTCTTAGTAACGAGTCTCTTACTCATGCCTGGTCAGATCACCTCAATGGCCCACGCCCAAAGTTCCACTCCCGACCATAAAAGGAAGAAGGGAAAAAAGAAGAAAAGAAAGAAAGGAAGGCAATCACACAGCACAACACATCCAGGCAGAATAAGTATGAGATCAACGCAATTTCCTCCTTCACAACCAGCATACACACAAAGAGCTCAACAGCTGAATTTCCTGACTAGTCTGAGCAGAATCGACAGAAGAAAGAAGGCTGAGACGGGCGGAAGTGACCATGAAGAACCGAAATGAACAACAACCAGAACCTAAAACTCAATCTTGCAAGAAAAGAAACAACAGGGTATCTCTAAAAACGCCTGGAACTGCTAAAACCATTCACTGGACTCAAATCAAGAAACCACAGAGAAGAGAGAGAGAGAGAGAGAGAGAGAGAGAGAGAGATTGGCGTAGCGTACGCCTTTGTTGAGGAGGGAGACTCTCTCGCTGCCGGCGCTCATGATGGAGCCGGACGTCCAATCCAGGTGCTGCTTCTTCCCCATATCGGACCAACGCTGGACGGATCAGACAAATGGAACAAGAAATGAAGCACTTTCGCGGGAAATGAATGCAGAATGAGAGAGGGATCGGTTGGAGATTATATGGTAAAACGAACCGAACAGCCCGGTTGTCGTTTTACCGGTTGTGCCTTCTTCAAGTCAATTCTCACCACGTGGCTACTGCCCATGTTCCTCGTGCCTTTCCACCCTTTTCAATCACTCCGTACCATCGTGTGTTAACTGGTACTGGATGCACACGGTCCGAACGCGCCTCGTGAATTTGCCGTCCGATCAGATGGACCGCACCTCATCCAACGATACGTGCAACCTTATCCTCGGATTAACGTGGATGCTAGTACATAACCGGTTTGATGATCTTGACGTGCTCCGCTATAGTTAATAGATTGTAATCTTTCTCTTGTAGGACCGTGTTTTTCTCGATGGTTATCCTAATTGGAGAATTATAGACATGGATTTCCCATTGGCCAATTATAAGTGGAATAGGTATACTGAAAATTTTAAAAGTTATCATGAAAATGTAATTAAATTATAAAACTTTTCAAGTCGATGCGATCAAATCCTTCATAAATTCTGTCCAACTTGACAAATGGAATATGCTATCAAGTTTTGAAGATTAATTGCACTTTTTGAATTTTTTAGAATCAAATTGTATTTTTGTATCAAGTTTTAGGATATCATTGCACTTTTTGAAAGTAATAAGCAAGTTCTAAGATTTTTAGTGTACTTATTCATCCTACTAGCTAAGACTGCATGCAGCTAATGTCCATATCTTACAAACCCAATTGGAGGTATGACTAAAGGAAACTTTTTTTCGATTCAATTTAGGATGGAGCAAAACATAGCCTTTTTTAATAATCGAGATGTAGATGCACGGTTACTTGGAGTGTCTAGACTCTCTTCACCCGTACATGCGACCTTGACTTGGAATAATTTGTGCACAATAAGTGGAATGTCAATAATGCAACTTTAGACGAGAAAATTAACAAAAAAGTCTTGAGCTTGTTACAATTGTGCTAATTTAATCATAAACCTTTAACATTTGTGTCAATTTAGTCCATTCGACTAATATTGGCTGGCCTAATCTTAACGTAGACGCCTGGGTTAGCATCGACCGTCCAACTGAAGTTGACGTGGCATTTTAATAATTTTTTTGAATTTTTTATTTCTTTTTCTTTTTCCTTTTCCTTTCATTTTCCCCACAGTGGCCGGCAAGGCTCTAGGGAGAGTCACAATCCTTGTTCAGATTTGGGTGAGCCCACAACTATGCCTTGAGATGGAAGGTAGAGCCATGTTTGAACTTGGTGTCTCCTTGATCCTTTCAATTTCTTGATGAAATGATCCTTTCAATTGCTCAATGAAATGCTTGACTCATTCCACTCACTTTGGCGATTCTCTACACGAAGGGAGGGAGGGAGAGGGGCTTGAACAAGAGATTTATAAGCCTAGGTTCACAATTGGTTGCTGCCTCACCGGCTCGCAGCCCTTGTCGAAGGCTGGCAAGCCTCATCAGCTGGAAAAAGAAAAGGAAAAGGAAAAGAAAAAAATATTAAAAAATTGTCGTGTCAACATTGGCTAAATGATCATCTAATATTAGTCGGATGGACTAAAGTAGCACAAATACAAAATGTTTATGGTTGAATTGACATAAAAAAAGGTTTAAGATTAAATTAGTACAATTATGATAGATTTATGACTTTTTTGGTGATTTTCCCAACTTTAGACCGAGAATCTCCCGACCCTCTAATTAACTGAGGCCGAGGATGCATCTATAGCTACCTAAAAATCACTCCCCCACAAAGCACCCACCCAAGAAAAGATAAATTATTCAAATAATGAATAGAAACATCAAAATAATTTTTCTTCTCTTATGATTCATCTGTCGCCGCTACATGACCAGGTGAGACCTCCACTAGACAAACCACGACCAAATTTGGGGATCTGAAAGAGACTTCGAATCCCGCCTTCCTGGCTATCAAACACGAACCGTCTATCCTCTCCGTGTACCTTCGGATAAAACAAACATTCTTATATAATAATAATTATTATAATAAAGCATGTCGTGGTGGGATGCACTCCACATCAGATCAGCAGATTACATTCAGTAGACGCCAAGTATAAAGGACATTTTAAGCTAATTCCAATGCCAGGTATGCCATAGCTACTATTAAAAAAAAAACTTATATTCAGCGTAACCTAAGCCTGATGTAATAAAAAAACGCCGCCGCTAATTAAATAGGAAAAATATAAAAAGATTTGATATTTTAAATGGCAACCGCGCCCTCAATCAAAGTATTGCTTACGACGACCTACTATGTTTTAAGAGTAATTAAGCATGTTGACCCTGGATGGGATGATGCTTAACCCAGTCTACACGAACTGGAATAGTAAGTAACCTCCACACGAGATGTTGACGTCGATAGAAAATGGACAATTTGAATATTTAGGAATGGTGGGTGTTGACAACACATGGAAAATATTTTCGCCCAAGTTCAAGCTTGTGCAATAGCAAATCGACCTAACATTATTTTTTCGAAACTTGACCTGTGCAAGAAAAAGACTTGATTAGGTTTAAATGGACAAAGGAATTTCTTGTGCATTTGCTTGTAGTGTTGCACAACAAGAGAGGCAATCGTGCTCATGACGACCCAGAATGTTATAAGAGCAACTAATATCTATGCGGCATGTTGGACCCAGGCGGAATGATGCTTAACTTAATTTGCATGAGCTGGCATAGTAACTTCCATGCAAAACGTTAGCATCGATAGAAAAGGGATAATTCGAATAATTAGGAATCATGGGTGTTGACAATGCATTAAAAAGGTTTTTGCCCAAGTTCGAGCTTGTGCCGTATCAAATCGACTTAAAATTATCTTTTCTAAACCCGACCTATGCAAGAAAAAGACACGATTGGGTTTAAATGGACGAAGCAATTTCTTGTGCATTTGCTTGTAGTGCTGCACAACATGAGAGGCAATATCGCTTATGACGACCCAATATGTTTTAAGAGCAACTACTAGCTATCATTTTGACCCGGGAGGATGATGCTTAACTTAATTTGCATGAACTACCGTTGTAATCTCCATACGAAATGCCGGCATCGATAGAAAATGGATGATTCGAATATTTAGGAATCGTGGTTGTTGACAAAGCATGGAAGAGGTTTTCACCCAAGTTCGAGCTTCTGCAATAGCAAATTGACTTAACATTATCTTTTCTAAATCTGACCTATGCAAGAAAGAGACATGATTGGGTTTATATGGACGAAGCAATTTCTTATGCGTTTGCTTACAATGCTGCACAACAAGAGAGGCGATATCGCTTATGACGACCCCGTATGTTTTAAGCATTGATGTTGTCTTGAATTCCATGAAGTTTATTTCCTATTCTTGGACCTATCTACATAGGATTTCATTGGAAATAGTCCCAATTCAATGTAAATAGGATATGTCATGATATTCCTAATATTTGGAGGATAATCAATAAAAAATTATGAGTTAGTTTCCTATATTGATAAGATCTTTAGGGTGGTATTTCTTCCCTATTGGAATCCGTGTAGGATGATGTTTAACTTGATGTTTAACTTAATGTTTAACTTTATCTGCACTAATTGGCATAGTAATCTCCATACAAAATGCCGACATCGACAGAAAAGGGATGATCCAAATATTTAGGAATCGTGGGTGTTGACAAAACATGGAAAAGGTTTTCGCCCAAGTTCAGGCTTGTGCGGTAGCAAATTGACCTAATATTATCTTTTCCAAACCGGACCTATGTGAGAAAAAGACATGTTTGTGTTTAAATGGACGAAGCAATTTCTTGTGCGTTTGCTTACAGTACTGCATAACAAGAGAGGCATTATCGCTTATGACAACCGATATGTTTTAGGAACAACTAATAGTTATTCGGCATGCTGAACCTGGACAAGATGATATTTAACTTAATTTGCACGAACTGGCGTAGTGATCTCCCGAAATACCTCCATCGTTACAATTCGAATATTCAGGAATGGTGGATGTTGACTATGCATGGAAAAGGTTCTCCTCCAACTTCGAGCTTGTGCGGTAGCAAATCAATTTAACATTATCTTTTTCCGAAGCTGACCTATGCAAGGAAAGGACATGATTGCGTTTAAATGGATGAAGCAATCAATTTGTTGTGCTTTTACTTCTAGTGCTGGACAACGAGAGAGGCAATTCATCCAAATTGCCGCCGGCGTTATCAACATCAACGTTTTGCTGACAACCTTTTTCGCAAAATGCTGGAGTGCATTCACAATTTCCACGGGAACAGTACACCTAAAAATTATAAAATTATTATTTTTATGTCAATTTATTTATAAATCTTTTAATTGCATTAATTGAGTTCTAAATTTTTTGAAAATTTACCGGTATAGTCCATTTGGCCATTTTGATAACAGATCACTGACATAAATGTCAAGCATTCCATATGACATAACCAACACCGATGTAAACAATTTTTACGATTTAGAATTTTTTTTCTAAATTTATGTTAGTATTATAATTTTTTTTTTTTTTCATTTTGTCAAGCAAGGATGTGCGGGCCAGCCACAAGGGTCAAGCCCTCGCTAGATCTGGTTAGGGTAATCCTCCCCTAGGTGAGGGCTTGACCCTAGTGGCTTGGGTGAGGGTTGCCTTTACTGGATTTGGGGAGTGATCAACCCCTATGGCTTGGCGAGGGCCACCCTCATTAGACAAACATGCTTGTTGAAAGTTAACTCTTCTATTCAATCTAATGATTGCATTGCTCATGAAGATATGTTACTCCATTATTCTTATATGAATATTTTCCTTCATTTTGGAATAACTATTCCAATTTTCGCATTCTTACATTGGGAGAAATTGAGAATTAAATTGTATTTCGATGACATTATTGCCTTAAAGAAAGTGTTTCAACATGCCTCTAGCCAAACAAATCTGTTGTCCAGCATCATTTTTCGGTCATAGAGCAGTTTACACACAACCTGTCTATAAACAAGTGATCTCAGTTCTAGAGTTATAAATTCCTGCACTCCAACCGACTGTGCTAACCTCGCGGGTATAGACCTGTCTTTTATCATTGCTTTTGATCAATTCAGTCATCCGTATCATCATAATTTCAGTGCATATGCACATCATCCTCCAGTCTGGTTTTATTTATTTATTTATGAGTTTAGAATATAATATAGTACAATACAAACAATTAAACAATAATGGCAGATTCCATGTGCCCAGTTATCTAGTCATGTTTACTCATCCTCTGGATTTAAGGCACAAGGAATGGTCCATGGTCGTCGGCTTCAATAGTCTAGATTCCCCACCAATCAGACAGAGGCAGAGACAAAATCTTGGCAGGTCACGCTCCTCTTCCCCGTAGCATAATCCCAATTGCAACAATTATATACATAACAACATTCAAATGAAGCCCAAAATCCCAGATGATAAGTAGCCTTTAATATTACAATTCTCTTCTTTCATGACAATAGGTAATGAATGATTTGGTGTGATCTGTACTGAACTTATTGTTAATTAACCACTCATGTGGGCACGAATATATCTTAGTCGGAAACATACTAAACATTGCATGTATCTATTAATTATTGTCACGACAACACAAGGGCTCGAACTTTTATCAATTATATTAATGTTGTAACTCGAGTTTCCTTTTCTGTTTTTTCTTATTCAGTTAGTTTATGATCATTGCGTTGCCCATGAGAACACCGCGTATTTTCTTCAAATCATATGAAAAGCACATGTTTTCTTCAGCAACTAAATTTGTTTGGGTGTGGTACGAGGATTCTCCTGCAAATGTTAATAAGTGAAAGGATAAGTACTCATTCAAGTTAGAAGAGAACCACGAAAAAAATGAAAATTGACATATTGTGATCATTAATATATTGGTATTCACAAAAAGAAAAAAAAAACAATTAGATTACGTATCTATCCGATCATTCGTGAAACGATTTTGGCCTCTTTTAGGGTCCGATGAGAACTAAAAGAAGAAAAAAAAAATCATAAACAAATTAAGGCATTATCTATTTCATGGAAATTTTCCTAATCAATGAAAAACATATTCTTAAATTTAGGAAGAAAATTTCGCTTATAAAAAATTAGAGATCATTTTCTAAAATATGATTAAATATTAGCATTTGGATAAAATATTTTTGTGCTTGGGCAATGAAACCCTAACACTCCTTTCTAGGTCTTCGGCTTCTAAGATATGTCTCTAATACTCTGGCCTAGGACCTTGGTGCTGGTAGCCGAGTCCATCAAGGCCAAGCCCCAAGCCTTAGTGCCCTGGCACCCAAGCTTGGGTCCGTAGCACTTGGGGTAAGGCCACTACACCTACACCCGAGTTTACAAAGGTTGTGCTTGGGACCTCGATGCTTAAGCTTAGGTTCTTGGTGCTCAGCTTGGGTACCCAATGCTCAAATCTCTTGCACTTGAGCCTTGGTCCATCAAGGTTGAGGCTCGAGATCCTAGTGCCCATTCTTCGGTCTATCAAGGTCAAGTGTGGGAACTCGGTGGCCAAGCTTGAGTCCTTGACACTCAGGCCTAGATCCATAGAGATTGGGCTTGGGTCCATCGAGGCCAAACTTAGGACATCGGTACCCATGCCTATAGCTGGATCCCCCACAACTAAGCCCAGGTCCTTGTCCATGTCTGAAACCTTGATGCTCTTGTTTGAGTCCTGATGCCCTAGACTAAGTCCACCGAGGTCGAGCTAGGACCCTAGTGCCAATGCCTAGATCCCTCGTGCTCAAGTGCGGGATCGAAGTTGTGGCTTGGGACCTATTGCTCGTGACTTAGTCTCAAAGCTTGAGCCCAAGTTTAGAGCGTGAGCATTAGTGTCTCAAGCTTAGGCACCAAGGACCCAAGCATGGGCACTAGGGTCCCAGGCCTCCTGTTCGTTGGGGGCTTGGGCATGGACACTAGCGTCTTGAGGCTGAGCACCGGGTGGTGAACTTAGTCTTTATGGACCCGAGAACAGGCTTGGGAACTAGGGTCCCTTGTTTAGTTTTTGTGAATTAGGGTCGGGTGCTAGGGACTCAGGCATGGATATTAGGGCCTTGAGCTCGGCATCTATGGACTTGGGATTGGTGCCAAAGCTCTTGCTCGGGACCCAAGTGCCGTGCTCGGGTTCTTAGCGCTCGAGTTGAGGTCCATTGAGACTGAACTGGGATCTTGATGCCTGTGTTTAGTTTCCTAACTACCTATGTGTAAGATCTTGGTGCCCGAATAGTGTATGTACATTTAGGAAAATCAAATTAAATTTTCTGTTCTAAACAGTGAAAAATATTTTCCAGTTCTTTTTTAGGTTTTAACTAAATATTGGAAAATATTGTTATTTTTCTCATTTTCCAAAAATATAACATTTTATGTGAAACAAACGGAGCTTAAAGACAGTAAAGAAACAAGATAAGTTGCAAAAACACTAGACCTTATCACATTTGTGTCAAGTGGTTTTGATGCTTAGTAAAATTTTGCCAAACGCGTGCCCTAGTGCATTGATTGAGCGAGAATCGCATAGATTTGTAGGAGATTGGGATGTGGATGATTCGAAAATAGTTCAAATTATCAAATTGAACCAAACTAACCCGATCTAGTCTAATTTAATCTGCTATCCGAAACACTATATAAACACGAGCTCCTTGAACTTTTCTAGATTTCCACGTTACCTTTAATCATCAAAATTGCAGAGCGTTCTCCCTCATAGCTTTTATATTTGGGCCACTCTACATGGTGACATGGTGGCTCAAATCCTATAAAAGGCTACAGCCTGTTGCCAGATGCAATGTACCGATTGCAATTTACAAGCACTCCACGTGTGGTCATGTACTAATCAGATGAGATTAAGAGCAAAAACGTTGCTACTCAATCGACCCGCAGCATCAAGATTCACTCCCCTGCATCAAGAAGCCAGCTTAACTCAAGTCAGTTCATCCAATACAAACTCACTAAGACTGTACTTCTACACAACAACACTCTTCGATGGATATGAATCACTCTTCGATTTAAAAACGGTGAATCAACCCTACGTACCACCACACATATTACAAAACGCAAGTGGGACGTCACCCAAATTTTAATTTTAGCTAAAATTACATATTACTGGTGTCCATATCTTACAGCCCCAATCAAAGTTACAGCTGAAGGAAATTTCTTTCGATCCAGTCAAGGTCGGAGCTAAATAAAACCATTTTTTTTCCAATAATTCAGACGCACATACATAGATTCTTGACTATCTAGAATCCCACGAAACATCTTGTAAGTCGAGGATTTTTGGCCTGTGCATGCGACTTTGATCTGAAATAATTTGCGCACAAGTGGAATGTGAATACATGATCATTAATATTTAGACCGGAAATCTCTCAACGCCCTAGCTGCCTGCAGCGAGGACGCATTCTTTTGCTCATGCTTCTATGATCACATAAAAATCACTCCCCCACAAAGCAGATTTTATTAAATTATAAAAAAAAAAAAGATATTCCTTCACTTCATCTGTCTTTGCCAGACCAGGTGAGACCTCTGCGGTCCTCAGCCGCCACCAACTTTGGGGATCCGAAGGAGACCCGGAATCCCCCTCACCTTCCTGGCAATTTAACACCTGTAGCTGCCAATCGCTACGCAACAATTTATCCTCTCCATGTACTTTCGAATAAAACAAACATTCAGAGACGATAATAATTAGAATAATATTAAAACATGTCGTAGTTTTGTCTTTTTCCAATTTCATTTTATTTTGGGATGCACTCCATATTAAATCAAGAGATTAAATTCAGTAGGCATCCGATATAAGGACTTTTAAGGTAATTTCAATGCCATAAGTGTCGTCAAAAACTTATTCAACATAATTTGAACATGATATATCATAATATAGAAAGGACATAAAAAAAATAAAATAAATGACAACTACACGTTGGAGTGAGATGATGTTTTACTTGGCCTCCATGACAATACATCTATTGCTGGTGTAATAACCTCCATACAATATGCCGACATGAATAGAAAAGGGACAGTAGGAATATTCGCGAATTGCTGATGCTAAGTAAATGCTTTCCCTGGGTTTAAGTGGGTGCAAATAGCAAATCGATCTAATATAGAAAGGACATGATTTAAATTAAATGGCAACCACATGCTTATTTAAATATCTTTTCATAATAACTTAATAAGTTTTAAAAACAGGTGACACCGAAACGAGATGGTGTTTTACTTGGCCTCCACGACAATACAATCTATTGCTGGCATAATCGCCTCCATACGAGATGTCAACGTGAATAGAAAAAGGGACCCAGTCCAAGAAAAAGGATATGATTGCTTTTAAATGGCGCGTGCGTTTGCTTCTGGTACTGGACAACAAGAGATGGCAATTCGTATTAGAAATCGCCCCCGTCTTCATCAGTCAGCATCCGTTCGTAAACAACAGCTTTCTGCAGGCAAACTTCGGCGAAATGCCCGGGAGGGTTCCCTCAGTTTCCCTGCGTTGCTTTGCTGATGCAGACGAGAGAGGGTTTTTACCTTCTCGATAATGACGTTCGAGCGGTCGAACTTGAGGGTCTCGCGCCCAATAGGGACGAGACGGCTAAACGGACCCGTGACGAACAAGTACGGATTCTGCAGAAAGAAAACACGGCAGGGACCACTAGGAAATTTCAAGATTCTTTCCCCTAAAATATGGCGATAAGGGAGCTGCTGAGGACTTTTGTGCGTTTCAATTTTTATTTTTATTTTTTATTATCCTTTGATGTAGCGGGTGAAGTGATATCTTGTGCCGGTTTTGACGCATTAGGCCATCTAAAATATTAACGAAAGTTCACATGGGGAGATGTTTACATGATTGTGCTCTTTTGAGAATGACCGTGACATATTTAAATCTATCAAAATAGAACATAAATCAATTTCTTAACTCATGTCTAATGAGTTTTAAGTTATTATATGAGTTAGATTTGTTTGGTAAAGGGATTATAAATAAGTTTAAAATGGTAAAGCGCAAAATAATATAAGTATTAAATGGGTTTACAACTCAGTTAGACCAAACCTACTTGAATTACTTTATCTTCACTTTGTCTCGCCTTCACTTGATCTCACATTCGTTTTTACTTTTATTTCATTTTATTTTGAATTTTCCTTATTTGGGTTAAATATAAAATATTTTAGAAATATGAGTTGGATTGAAAATGTATCTAGTATATGTTAGAGAGGGTATGGATCGCTAGATTTGTATTGTATGGAAATGGAGTAAAGAATGGTTAAATTGATCAATTTGAGATGGATCATTTTCGATTCGATTCGATTTGATCTCCTCGTTTGATGGGTCTAAGCATGTTACAATCCAATGATTGTGTCTTTGCTCACAAGATACTTAATTGTTCTTATATGAACATTTTCCTTCGTTTGGAACAACTATTCCAATTTTCATGTGTTTATGTTGAGAGAGATAGAGAATTTAATTTGTATTTTGATGACATTATCACCTTGATAAAGTGATTCAACATGCCTATAGTTGAACAATTATGTTGTCCAGCATCATTTTTCCATGACAAATTAGTTTACAAGCAACTAGTATATTTGAACAAGCAATCCCCAATTCTAGAGCTGGCAATCCCCGCACTCTAACTGAATGGGCAGACCTCATGGGTATAGATCTGTCTTTGTTTTCTTTTTTAATGAGTATGGTATATGATCTAGTGCAACATAAACAATTAGACAATAATTGGTATATTCCTATATGCTCAATTATCTAGTCATGTCTCCTCATCTTTTTGGTTTTAAAGCATGAGGAATAATCCAAGATTGTGGGTTTCAATAGTGTAGATTCCCCACCAGTCAGACAAAGGCAGGGACAAATCTCGGTAGGTTACGCACCCTTTTTCATGGCATAATACCATTTGCAACAGTATCAAAACAGAGCCCCACATGCAGCCCAAAACCCCAGATGATGGGTAGCCTTTAATATAGAATTCTCTTCTTTCCATGACAATAAGTACTGTTTGCACATACTGTGGATCATTACTGGCTTATGTTAATTAACCACTCCACTGAGTACTCATATATATATTTTAGCAAAAAAGGATATTGAAAATGCCACATGTTTAACTATCATGCTCAATAAGTCCTTGAACTTTTTGCTAATTATGTCGATGTTATGGCCTAAATTTTCTTTTTATTTAAAAGCATCACTAAAAGATACATTTTTTTTTGTTCAACTTTACAAGTAATCACATGCGTTTTATGGGATAATGCGATCCATTTTCTTCGAAGCATATAAGAACCATGTGCTTTCAGCGACTAAATTTTTTTAAGTGTGGTATGAGGATTCTACTATAACATGTTATTAGGTAAAAAAGATAATATTCATTGAAGTTTAGAAGAGAGCTGTGAAAAGGACTAAACTTTACATCTTTTAATCATTAATATGTTGATGATCACACAAAAAGTGACGACGATTAGGTTAGGTATCTATCAAATCATTGACGGAATGATTCTGGCCTTTTCTTGGGTCATATAAGAAATGCTAAGATAAAAAAAGAGAAAAAGAAAACACTAAACATCACATTTGTATCAAGTGGCTTGATGTTTTGTTCAATCGAGTGAGATTTGCATAGATTTTTTGGTAGATCCGGATGAGGAAAAGTCAAAAATAGTTCTAATTATCTAATTGAACCAAACTAACCCCCTCTAGTCTAATCTAATCTGATCTCTCTGAAACACTATATAAAACACAAGCTCCTTGAACTTTCCTAGATTTTAACACGGCCTTTAATTATCAAAATTGCAGGGGGTTCTCTCTTCCAGCCTTTATATTTGGGCCACACTACATGGTGACATGGGGGCTCAAAACCGATAAGAGATGTTACAGCCCATTGCCAAATGTTATGTACCGATTGCAGTTTACAGGCACTGCTCGTGTGGTCATGTACTAATCAGATGAGATTAAGAGCAAAAATGGTTGCTACTCGATCGAGCAGCCGCATCAAGATTCAGTCCCTCGCATCAAGAAGCCAGCTACTCAGTCCATCCAAAACAAACTAAGACTACTTCTACATGATAACACCCTTCGATGGATGCTCGACTTACCACCACCGCATGTTACAAAATGCAAGCGGGATGGTTGTGTGTCACGACTCATGATCTTAAACGGAGTCGACAAATTGAGTCGATTATGGGATTATAACAATCCTTGCAACGAATTAGACGCCAAAAAGCAAACAGAAATCATCAAACCCCAACTCCTATCAGCATAGACTCGAATGCAGATGCCCTCCACTTGTTTTCCTTGTCGACACCCAGCCTTGTGCCGCTGAATTGTTGCCCTCCGATTCTGGCAGCGACGCCCGTGATGCATTCACTGAGTCTTGGCCCTTTTGCCTCCGCCACGCCGACATGATCTCTTTGACAATTGGCTTCAAAGTCTCGGTCGTCTTCAGGACGCCAAAGAAAATGAGCCGGTAAACGAGCGCCATCTCGAACAATATGGCGAGGTCAGTCCACTTGGTGTAACGCGTTTCCACTTGCCATATATCCTTCAGCACATCTTCACCGCTGATTGAGCCGTTTTGTGCCGAACAGGCCAGATCCTTGGGAAACGTTAGGCCCTCGAACTCGTTCTTGAACAAACCGTGAAACGCGTACTTGTTGAAGGACAAGTAGTAGAGTGGATATCTCCAGAATACCTTGGGAAGGTCCTGCGGCAGGCGAAAGAAACCGCCCCCAAGGATCATTAGTCCCTGGATTCCCGAACCGGCCATCAGCCCCATGAGGAAGCTTGGGACGACGCTCGCCACAATCATCATCAGGCTCTCCACCAGCATCATACAGGCAAAAAGAGTCGTGGTGAAGTATAGGAAGTGCCCAAGTTCTCCCTGGAGGCCTACGAGATAGTATGTGATGGCTCCGGGAATTAGGGATATCATAAGCAAGAAGGGCACGGAAGAAAGCGTATTGGCTAGAACGAACGCGCCCGATCCGTAGTGTCCATTTAATCTTTCCCTTTCGAATACCTGATGGACAATGATCAAAAGTGATAAAAGTCAGATTTGTATCAAAGAAATCCTTTTGCCAAGTTACTGAGGAATCCTGGTTGCCGCACCTTCAAATCCTCAACAAACGAAGGGAAGCCACCGATTGCCATTATAGTCAAGAATGAAGCGACAAATGTTATCAGTGAACCTCTAGCCTGGATTTAAGTAAATAAATGGCAATGGTTCGTTTCTTAGTGCTCTGGAAAATTGATGCAGAATCAATAGAAAGGCTAAAAAAATAAATAATAAAAAAAAATAAAATAAAGGAATTGATTGGGTGTGTACAGAGCTTGCCTGAATAGAATGATAATCAGAGCCGATGCGGTAGAAAACAGTTCCCAAACTCAAAGCTATGACAATGTACATGAGGAGGCGCATCCAATAGTATCCGAGGTCACGGTACATGTTCATGAATGACCTTGTTGTGAGGACGAGGAACTGGGTAAAGAAGCAAGCTCGGCTCTCTTTCTCGTGTACTTCCTTGTTGTCCTAGGACAATGGTGCCATCATAATAAACATGGTCATTCATTTGCTAATGCCGATATTGCTCCTTTCAGATCTCGGAGTATACCGCTTTAGTATAGTTAAACTTACCATTTCATGAATGCCTTCTATCTGTTGTTGGATATGCCTATAGCAACTGGATGATTTGTAAGATTCCACGAGCACTTTAATCACTTCCTGTGTCCTTGGCTTTCCTCCTAAACCTGGGTCAATGTCCTGGTCATTACAAGGACAAGTTGTAGTCATTGAGGCTAAGCAAGATTGTTTTAACGATGATTGAAAATGGAAGACTTCTCGCATACCTCGTCAAAGTCTGTGTTGATGGTTCTGAGGTAGTGATCCGATGGATTTTGCAAACTTGGACATAGGAAACCGTTCAGAGAAAAGAACTACAGAATTTCAAATTAATAGCATCATTACTCCCGTTACCTTTGTATAGAAATATGGAGAGTTTTACGTTTTATGCAAGGTTATTTATTTATTATTATTTTTTTTTTCCAAATGACAATACCTCAGGTGCATTAGTAGAGGGTCCGAAAAGACGGTTCGTCCCTGAGAGAGGAGGCACAACTTGTGGAAAAGCCCAAACACCTCGCTGCTTGGCTGGTGGACCGACGCGAGGACGGTCATGTCGTGCTGCTTCGCGAGGCCGACGATGCGCCGCATGACGTAGTAGGAAGCGGCGCTGTCGAGGCCGCTCGTGGGCTCGTCGAGGAAGAGGAGCTTGGGGCGGGTCAGGATCTCCATGCAGATGCTGACCCTCCTCCGCTGGCCGTTGCTCAGGCCCTTGTTCCCCCAGCCACCGATCCTCGTGCCCGCCGCATCATGGAGGCCCATCTCCTTGATGGTGGCCTCTGCTCTTTGCTTCTTCTCTGACGGCGGCATCGTGTCGGGCAGCTGAAGTTGAGCCGAGAAGTAGACCGCCTCTTTCACGGTGAGGGTCGATGTCAGCATGTCGTCTTGTGTCACGTAAGCCTGCGTCATGGAAAACTAATTGATCTACAAAAA
The DNA here is from genome assembly GCA_014182715.1 of Eucalyptus cloeziana. Lineage (NCBI taxonomy): Eukaryota > Viridiplantae > Streptophyta > Magnoliopsida > Myrtales > Myrtaceae > Eucalyptus > Eucalyptus cloeziana. Next base: position 25,605,359 of record CM024642.1, read on the forward strand.
TTCTCCATGAATTTGGTGCAAAGCATGAGAATAATTTGCTCACCGACGTCCCATAAGCCAGGGGCTCTTTCCGGCCATTAACAAGGATTTGTCCACTCAGCCTCCTCTTGGAATCCAGCCTCCCTACAATGGTCATTTTTCGTTTAGAGATCATAAAATCTATCTTCTCCTTATTATAAACCTTGGCAAGATTTAACTAAAAATTCCGTTAATATCCACATCTACTACTGTTAATTAAGACGAATGATAAAAACGTAGAACTTAACAATAGATGAAATGATCCTACGGGGGCAACATCAACTTAAATTCATTTTATGAATTTTTGGAAGATTTCAATCCTTATTTTTGGTGTCCATCCTAAATTGAATCTCCTATGTTCTGAGCGTCCAATTCCACCCTTGAGAAGAACTGAATTGCACCTACCATGACCAAAAATTTGGTTGTTTCATTTATCAAATCGCCTTTCTTTCTGAAAAAGTGTTATCTAACTTTGCCGGTCATGAAAAAATATAAGTGACAAGATGATTGAAGTCATCGTCCTTAAATTCGAGGTTGATCACTTTGGGGGTCCGGGGGGGGGGGGCGGGCGCGGTGGGGGTGGTGGGGCGAGGCTAGTTGTCGTGGGGGGCGGCGCGGGTGGGGTGGTGGGGCGAGGCTAGTTGTCGCGCACATATATTTCGTCTTCTATTATAATCATACTATCTTATAAAGTAAAGAAGATCTCAAATTTGTTGGGATCTCAATCATCCTTAACTGCTTCTTTTACAAATAATTAATCCATGGGGAACTGCTTATATAATCGTGTTTAAGCTTGAGACTGTTACAATGTTAGAATTTGAAATTTTTTAATTCTACAACGACATTAACAGAAATTCAAAATAAAATATTTTTATCTTTCCCTATGTGCTTGTACAGTTTCTTCATATTGTGAATTTTATCAAGAATTTCTTTTCGTTGTTGATTCAAACATTTCGCACTGGTTTTAATTTTTTTTTTTATATGTCAATTTTGGAGCACAAGAAATGCGCTGTGCACATTTGCTAGTTATAATAAGAGGGATTTTACTCTCTTCTCCGAAGGCTAGTAGAGAAGAAATTTTTTAAGCCCGCCGTACTCTTGACACCATGTAGTCCATAATGCTATAGACCTCAGATGACATTAGCGCATCACAAATCATAAGTAAAAGTCCGAATTGAAGATGACGCTATACGCTTAATGACGAATCGGCACTTTTTGTTCATGAACCGATCACATAGGGATAGCAATGTATCTGTATAATATATTACCGGCCAATGCATCGAGGAGAGTGGACTTGCCACATCCGGATGGCCCCATGATGGCCAACACCTCGCCGGGTTGGGCGAAACCCGTGAGCCCCTGGAGGATGGGTACGCACCCATCTTCGTGGTCTCCCACGGTCACCCACACGTCAAGCCACGTTAGCCAGATCGCTCTCCTGCTTGACTTTGGCCCGACATGCATTGAATCCCGCACGTGAGGACCAAGAACAGCTCCATGACAGTCGCATTCCCGGTCGACGAGTGTCTCCGCCTTCTGCGAACCAAGACCCGACGATGTATCCATGCAACGTACGTTTGTTCAAAAGAGAGTGGGAGTTGGACGGATTAATGCCAATTTTGGCCGACCTCCGTGGGCATGTATATATGGCAGATCTGCCAACACCGGAGTGTAAGATGCAGATTATGCAATCCCAATATCACCATACCAAGAACAAGAACATGCATAATTGAGCAGAAGAATTAACACACCTGTTTTGGGATCCATCGATCTTGAAGCGGAAGCAGAAACACAGTGTTCCTTACGCAAGTCCTTCTCCTCTATTGCCCTCCGTATCACTGGCTCAATGAGACGGCCCCCTCACCCTTTAGCGTTAGGTTAACGCCCCTTATGTGAGGATACGTGTGAAAAATTAGGGTTAGAGGAGAGACTTATTTATTTATAGAGTTTTAATTTAGGCCCTCATTACGGGCCGGGCTCAACTCGGCCCACACTAGCCAGCCCATATTAAACTAATTAAGAAACCTTCTATCTCACCTTAGACCAATCCCCGTAAAACGGTAAATTACAATATCAATTAATGTAGTCCATATTAAGAAAACTTTTACATTCTCCCACTTGGACTATATTAATTGAAATAAATCTTGTATGTGCGCACATTGATTTAGAGATAATTCTTAATAGTCAATCCTATCACATAAAGTTTTAAACACCGAATCATGGTGGTAACTGCATGTATACACACAGAGCCTTCCATGGTCACAAATGTTCTCAACTCTATTGATATGGATCCAATATGGTAGTGTGTCAAATGGAAAACATCTCTCATAGAGAGATCCCATTTGTCAGTCATCATTCTCTTACCTTAAGCGTCACAAAAATTGTGCCATTAGAGAATGTCCTTATGGTTCCATGAACCCAACATATGTCTTGTCTTTATGGTTAACCTCTCTTTATGTATATAACAAGACATATGGACAAGGCTAATATCCGGATGCCCCTAGCCTTCACTCAAGATTTAAGCAATACCTTGAGACTTTTAACAATATATATATATATATATATATATATATATCGGAATGTTACTAAATTTGTAACAAAAACAGATGTAAACTTTATTCAAAGAAAAAATAAAAACAGCTCCAACTAAATAACAGCATCCCAAGATGCTCCTAAGTCCATGCTAATGACATGTCGCTCAAATATACATGGACGTAGGCCTTTAGTTAGTGGATCGCAACCATATCATCTCGTAGGAATATAATCTACTGCAACGTCACCATTACGTACTGATTCCTTTATAGTAAAAAACTTGACCTCCATGTGTTTAGACCCCTTGAGACTTCTGTTATTATTAATAAACAACAACACTGCAGAGTTATTGTCACAATGCATTTGTATGGGCCTATCCACAAAATCATAAAGCGATAACTCCCTAATGAGGTTCCGGAGCCAAATAGCTTGAGTAACAGCTGTAAAGCATGCTACAAACTCCGTTTGCATGGTAGAAGAAGATATTGACTTTTGTTTCTCACTCTTCCATGATATTGCACCTCCTGCCAACATAAATATGTATCCAGTGGTTGACTTCTTATCATCTTGACAGCCAGTAAAATCTGCATCTGAATACCCCACTAGCTGCAAGTCTGAAACATGTCTGTAAATCAGCATATAATCTCTTGCTCTCTTTAAGTACCTTAAAACTTTCTTGGCAGCAACCCAGTGATCATGACCTGGATTTGACCGATATCCGCCTAGAAGCCCATGTTGCAAAAGCAATATCTGGCCTAGTGCAAACTTGAGCATACATAATACTACCAAGTGCACTAGCATAAGGTACATCATTCATTTGAGCTTTCTCAAAATCTGAATTAGGGCATTGTAAAAGACTCAGTTTATCACCTTTAATGACAGGAGCAATTCCTGGTTTGCAATGCTGCATATTGAATCTTTCTAAAATGCGATCAATATATGCCCTCTGAGACAAACTCAATGAACGGCAAGAGCGATCCCTATGGATCTCAATGCCAAGAACAAAAGACGCCTCACCAAGGTCTTTCATGTCAAAATTTTTCGATAACATCCGCTTTGTCTCATGCAATAAAACAATGTCAGTACTAGCAAGCAAGATATCATCCACATAAAGTATGAGAAAAATATATGTCCTCCCACTGACCTTGGTGTATATACACTGATCTACTTTGTTCTCTATAAAACCCAATGAAGTGACAATGTTATGAAACTTCAAATACCACTGTCTAGAAGCTTGTTTAAGGCCATAAATAGACTTTTTCAATCTACAAACAAGCTTACTCCGAGTCATCTGCTGCAAAACCTTCAGCTGCACCATATAAACCTCCTCATTAAGGTCTCCATTTAAAAAAGCGCAGTCTTAACATCCATCTGGTGTAACTCCATATCAAAATGAGCTACTAATGCCAATATCACTCTAAAGGAATCTTTAGAAGAAACATGAGAAAATGTTGCTTCATAATCTATTCCTTCTCTTTGAGTGAAACCCTTAGCTACCAGTCTGGCTTTAAATTTTTCAATCTTCCATTTGGAATCTCTTTTAGTCTTGTATACCCATTTGCAACCAATAGGTTTATAACCTTCAGGCAATTCAACAAGCTCCCAAACACCATTGTGTTTCATAGATTGCATTTCATCATTCATCGCATCTAACCACAAATCTGATTGAGGAGATGAGATGGCATCCGTATAAGTCACCGGATCAACAACACAACCAATATCATAATCATGCTCTCCTAGGTAGACTAGATAATCTGGTGGTATAGCAGAATGTCTTTCCCTAGTTGATCTTCTGAGTGGAGCTACTTCATCCTCATTCTGAATCTGAAGAGCTTGTGGAATTTCTTCATGAACTGTCTCAACAGTAGGATCCTAGGCCACAACAGGCTCATTTTGTGGCGCAAGAGGCTCCACAATTGTTTGCACAGGATGAGACAATGATCCAGTAATCCCCACCATACTATCATCTTCAATCGTTCGTGAGCAACTACCATTTTTAGCTACATCAAATTCTAGAAATTTTGCAGTCTGAGACTCCACAATTCTTGTACCTCCATTAGGGTTAGAAAATCTATACCCCTTTGAATGATCTGGGTAAGATACAAAATAACATCGAGTAGTTTTGGGATCCAACTTACTCAATGTCGGATTGTATAACTTCACCTCTGCAGGACATCCCCAAACTCTAAAGTGATTCAAGCTAGGCTTACGTCCAGTCCATAACTCAAAAGGAGTCAATGGAACCGATTTAGTAGGAACACGATTTAGTATATAAAGGGCTGTTTTCAAAGCTTCACCCCCATAGAAAATCGGGTAAATTTGTCCTACTAATCATACTTCTCATCATGTCCATAAGAGTGCAATTCCGCCTTTCAGCCACACCATTTTGTTCAGGACTTCCGGGCATAGTAAACTAACCTATTATCCCAGAATCTTCTAAGTATTTAGCAAACGGCCCTTTAAATTGTCTAGCATCACCGTGCCTACCAAAATACTCACCACCACGATCAGATCTAACAATCTTAATAACTTTTCCCAACTGTTTCTCCACTTCAGTCCGAAAAATCTTGAATTTATCAAGAGACTCAGACTTTTCTTTAATCAAGTATAAGTATCCATATCGGGAAAAGTCATCAATAAATGTGATGAAATAAAAATTTCTGCATAAGGTAGCCGTGTACGGTCCACTAATATCAGTGTGAATAATCTCCAACAAATCAAAACTTCGTATGGCGGATTTCTTCTTTATCTTAGTCATCTTACCTCTACAACAGTCCACACAAGTCTCTAGATCACTTTTAAGAGTAGGCATGATGTCAGCCTTTATTAGCCTTTCTACTCTTTCTTTGGAGATGTGACCAAGACGTTTATGCCACAATGCATAAGACTGTTCCTTAGGTAGAGAGGTCTTTTGGAAACAACCTTTTCAGCTGAATAAGCAACGTACATGTCGTTGGGAGATAAGCTCAATCGATATAATCCATTGGATAAATTGCAACACCCAATCTTATTTGAATCATAAAATATGGAAATAGTATTACTCTTTATCTCAAAAGAGTATCCACATATGTCCAAACAAGACACTGAAACTAAATTCCGCCTAAAAGAAGGTACGTAAAAAGTGTTCCTCAACATAATCCTAAAACCAGAATCTAAAATCAAAATGACATCTCCCACGAACTCGATGTCAACTCCAATGTTGTTTGCCACGGTAAGCTTTGATTCATCCTGATTTGGTGTCCTTCGGTTTATGAATCCCTGTATGGTAAACGCAACATGATTAGTTGCACCACTATCTAGCCACCAAGAATTGGTTGGGGTTTCAGATAGATTGGATTCACAAACAAACGTCAAAGAATTATTACCTTTAGGCTCATTCTTAGTTCTTTTGGACAACCAAGCTTTAAACTTATTGCAGCGTTTCTTCACATGTCCTCTTTCTCTACAAAAGTAGCAAAGAACACCATAGTTCTTGGTGAATGCTTTCTTAGGACCCAGAGTATTAGAAGGACCTGCACCTTCAGAATTTCCTTTGTAGTTGGAAGGACCAGCAGCTTCAGAATTGCTTTTGTGGGTATAGTTCTTCAACTTCTTACCCTTGTCATTAGCTGAACTAGAAGCATAAAGAGCAATGTGCCCTTTATCTTTCTTCAACTTCTCTTCCTCTGCCACCAACCTAGCAATCAGGTCATTAACAGACCAAGTTTCATCTTGGGAACTATAATTGGTCTTAATAATCCCAAAGTCGGGAGGAAGAGTATTTAGAGCTTGATGGACGATACAAGCAGTAGGAATTTCAACATTAAGAGCCTGAAGCTTTGTCTGCAAATCAACCATCCTCATAACATAATCTCTAACTCCACCAGAACTATCATACTTCATGGTAAAAAGTGTTTGCAGATGTGTCCCTATCTCGCATTAGGCGACACACGGTTTCTAGCCATTAAAGCTTCCATCATTTGCCTAGCATTGCGGTCTGCGAGGCAAACCACTTTTCAAGTGTTCCCGAATGGAACGCTTCATAGACAACAAGCAAATTCTATTGCTCTTTTCCCATGCAGCAAAATTTGCTTTCGAGCCTCTGTACTCTTAGCAGTCAGATCTACCGGCCGATCAACAGTAAGAGCCATATGAACATCTGCCATCTCCATGGCAAACAGAAAATCCTCTCTCCATTTCTTAAAATTTGAACCAGCAAGAACCTCAATAGTGATGGAGTTACCAATTACAGAAAAAGTGACTGAAATACAAGCAATATATATAATTAGCATCATGTGAGCATTGTGTAACTTGACACACAAGTACACATCTAGAGAGTTACTTGTAAAATCACATAATCACCTTTGGGCAGAATACATGACAAGCAGTTGTACACTCCCACACATGATAGTGGTTATAAGAATATATTCCAATTTTCGTGAATTCATCACCTTTGGGCATATGAACCACTAGGATCAGTCAATCCTCCACCACATAATCATGTATCCCTCCATGAACTAATACATAATCACCCCCTTTGGGAGTATGACTACTGTTGACACCTAAATTTTGACGACCCAGTCACTTATTGCATAAAAATTATGGATTAATTTTTAACCCCTAAAAAAATAGAATTAAGTTGCATAGCATATAGTTTTATGAGCATTTTATATATATTTTATTTGCATTGGGCTTGCGACGGATGGATTTAAGCGGATGACTTCGAACTTAATGAAATTGGACTAAACCCGCAATAATGAAAATTCTTGGGCAAAGCCCGTGGACATTATAAGAACTGAAATTTTCATTGGAAAGTGCTCAATTAGGAGATTAATTTATGCAAGATTTGGATAGACCATAGCCGACTAATTAAAAGGAATCGGCATATAATCTTGGGCACATCGAAAGCGTATATTGAGAAATCAAAAGAAGATTGGGATTTAGTTAATCAATGAAGAAATTTGCTTGAAAAAAGGAAATCAATATAGCAGAATAAGCTATTCGCATGGTCAATCGCATTGTCAATCAAAAGGGAATTGGTGGAAAAAGCGAGTATAAAAGCCAAGGGAGGAGGACTCTCTAGGAGAAGGGCCACCAAAATTGAGACACGGCCACATTAAGAGATACGGAGAGAGAAATAAGAGAGAGGAAGCGTCTTCTTCCTCAAGGGCGTCCCCTTAGCCGAATTGAGCCCGACGTTGCTGCTTCCTCTTGGTCCCACGATCTGCGTTGCTATTCTCTCTATTTTACAGGACAACCCGCTGGTTTGTTCGAGTTGCGGACCATGGCAAGAATCCAACAAGCCTGGCATTGCCCAGAGCACAAGCCATGCACCGCCATGCCAAGTGTCGCAGTGATCCAGGAGTCCCACCAATGAACGCCCAGCGATTCTAGATGAGCTCCTGCAATTCCGGAGAGTGTTCAAGCATCCCCGCCGCATCTCTAGTCCATAGTCGTGCTTGCAAACTTGTTCTCGAGTTGAATCTCTATTCTGCAGGTCATTCACCATATTCAGAACAGCCTTGTGGGGACATTGCCCCTGGAGCTGCAATCAATAAGTCCCATCCGTGCTTGCACGCTATCATCAAGCCTCTTTGTTTGGTCGTGCCAAATTCTTAGTCCTTGCCGGCCATGTCTATAGCCATTATTCACTGTGTTCATGAGCATCCCACGGTAACCATCCCCACTCCTGCCGTCCGAGAAGTCCAAATTTGGAAACACATCCGAGTGACATCAAGAGCTAGCTAAGAATTTTGGTTAATTTGGTTCCCATATATTCTGTTGTCATTCCTTGAAATATTCTAATGTTGGTTGAATTCCTTGATATAAAATACGACAGCCACAATTGGGAGGAGAGGTAAAAAAAAAAGGAAGAAAAAGTTTCTTGCTTCTTTTTCTCTTTGTAGGTCAACGGAAGATCGATACAAGGGAATTCGATACCCTGAGAGACGAAGGAGAGCGGTGATTTTTGGCTTGGTCTGTCAGTCCTTGCAGCGAAATCAGAACCTCCAGCAATTCCAGTGAGCACGAGACAATCGGCAACGTCCTCAGACGGTCTCCGAGCACCGCCACCGTTCCTTCTCCTGTAACCTGGCTTCCGCAAGTCAGGCGTCACTTCTAGCAAAGCTCGGGTGTCCTACACTCGAGCGCTATCAGTATTCCGACTCGACTGCTCCGCCATCATCCGTTTTGTCCACGCTGGCCAATAACGGCAACCCCGAGCCGTATCAATCGCCTTGCTGTGCTTGCTGAATTTCTTTTGCAGGTTTTTCCAAACACTCCAGTTCAATCCATCGGGGAAGCCTCGCATGTTCTTGCGGTCATCGCAGCTCCTCACCACCGTGACCATCTCGCTCACGACTTGTTGCCGTGTCTCCTCAAGCTCATTGTTGTTATCTCTCGTGAGTTATCAAGTCCATCTTTAGAGGAAGTTCAGATAAAACTTTCGCTAAAGGAAGGCACGCCACTTTGGAGATTTTCTCTAAGAGGGAGGCCAATTTCTTTGAGGTCAACGGAGACTTTCTCTCACGATACCCACTCTTTCACCGAGAACGCTTTGCTGATTTCAACGACAAATTTTGGTGGCCAGCAAGTGTCCAAGTTGCTACACCTCCCTTGTTCCTCCGTTGATCCATCATCCCAGGATCGTGGTTCGTGACTTGCCCTATTTGGAAGCTAATATTCGAATTAGGTAAAAATCTTATCCAATTTAATTCCCGAATATTCAGTTTTCTTATTTGAAATTTCGATACACATGATTGAAATTCTCGATATCTTATCATACCTGTGATCTTGAGTGCCCTTATAAATTGGGAAATTTTTCCAATTTCACAACGTGCATATATGATTGACGGCCCGATTTAAATGCTCGAAATACGACTCCTTGTCCGCGCGGAAAAATCGCTTTATCCGATCTCACGCTCGAGATTTGATTCGCGATTTCGTTTAAAATTGGCCAACCCGATCTCATGCGCGAGATATGGTTCGTCAATTTTCGGATATCGATCTTATCTTGCTTGATTTGCTGTCGGGTTATTTGAATCGATTTTATTTTCCGTAAAAGAAAACCCAAAAAAAATGTTTGAGCTAGATTATGTTTATCATTTGTTTTAGGGTAGTTTGCATGTTAGGAGATTTATTTATTTCGAATTTCTTAAATAAAAAGACCAAAAACATTAATTTAGGATATCATAATTTCTTCTCATTAATTTAAATTGCAGGTTTAATTATTTGGCAATTTCAAATTTCGAATTTCATAATTAAAAAAACACAAAAAAAATCATCATGCATCTATCACGTATAATTAGGGCATTCTTTGTACGTCATTGCATATTAGGATTGCATGTTTATTAATTATAGGTTTAAATAATTTATCCTAGATAGATTGCATGTTCTTATTAAAGGAAATAAAAATCATGTGCACGTCATATAGAATTAGGTTCATGAAAATGCACGTCATTTAGTGATTGTTGCTAGGTTCATTTAATTAGAAATTGCCCATCATTAAGATTAGGTCATTTTGGTTAATTTAGATTGCATATTTAATTATTGCATGTTCATTAAGAAATCACAAAAAAATTTATTTTACTCATTCACATAGTTTAGGTCATATTGCCATATCATGTCATTCCATGTTAGATTAGTAGCATTGCATATTGCATGATTTTCATTAATTAAGTGAAAACAAAACAAAAATTGCGTGTTAATTAGAAATCATATCTAGGGTTGATGATGTGAATTTTGATCTAATAACGCAGATCTTTCGTTGCTCGAGGTAAGTTTGTAATTTATTTATTGTTTATCTGGGTGTTAAATTGGTGGATTGCGCACCCGCATGATCACCTCACATGTTAGGAAATAGATTTAAAATCAATTCAAACTGCTTGCCAAACATTTTTTAAGAATGGTACCGAAAGGACATTAGAGAAATCTAGTGTAACCAAGTCCCCGTACCCATAGTCTGCGGTTCATAGGAGTAAAGTAAACCTCCCGTTGCTTTACTTGGGTTTCTAATCGACCCACCAAAAATAGATTAGTGGCGACTCCTAATTAAAAATCATTTGCATGTTAATAACTCAAACCTAAGTCACGAATTGGTATGGGCTTGGGAGAGCCCGAGTTAAGTTTAGGCTTAACAATCCATTAGCCAAACCCTAGGTGGTTCACACCCGAAAAATTGGTCGTGACAACTACACATTAGACCAGGAAACATCCCAATCATTATACGAGACAAAAATTTCTCAAACCCAATTAAGTGTGCCACTTTGGCGGTCACAACTCAATTGAATTATTGAAACTCTCTCATACCAGGGATATAAAATTCACATCTCACATAAACCATACATATGTGATTTTAATTTTAGTGACAGGGCAAGATAAATCACCAAAATCACATATCATGCTAATTACATTGCTTCATAAAAATAAACTTTATTGTAAAATATTGATGAACAACACTCACAAAGATCGTGTTATAACATACCAGTAGCCCTGCACCTGTATTTCCAAAATCATAGAAAAAATACAAGCAAAATACGCGAAAAAATACACTAAAAAGCACGTATTTAGGGTTCCGTATGCATTTTTACATCCATAAAATCATCAAAAAATTAATATAAACATACCACAACGTAGGAAATCATCATACGAGTCGATTGCCACCAGCCATGCGCGGATCAGAGACCCCACGCGCCCGCACGCGCCGCCTGAGTGCGCGGCGCGTGGAGCCCACGCGCGGGTCGTCAAAGAGCCGGTCAAACCGGTCCGACCGGAGGCGGTCCGATCGGTTCCTGGTCCGACCGGAGGCGGTCCAACCTGTTCTCGGTCCGACCTTCCGGTCCAGCCGCCCGGTCCGACCGGTTGACCGGTCCGATCAACGGTTGACTGGTTCGGGTCGGGTCAACGGGTCGGGTCGGGTCGGGTCGGTCGGTTCGGGTCCATCGGCGATGTCGGCGTGACGTCGCGGGTCGGCGCACGGATTGAATCCGAATCCGAATCTGAATCCGGATTCGGGTCGCTGACGTCGGCGTGACGTCAGCGCCCGCGTGCGTCATACGCGCGTCCAGCGCCCCGCGCGTGGGAGCGCGTGAGGGCGCGTGAGCGCACGTCCTCGACGCCCGGCGGCGCGTGGCTGCGCGTGGCTGCGCGTGGGGGCGCGTGGGACCTCCCTCGGCAACGCGCCGCCCACGTTCTTGATCGTCTCGTCGAGCCCGGTAAGAATATGTGATTTAATTTTACTTTTACAGTCTTAAAAAAAAAAATTCGAAAATCACAAATTAGGGCAAAATTCAATGCGTTCAAGTTCTAGGGTTATGGAGGCTACGATACCACATGTAAGATGCAGATTATGCAATCCCAATATCACCATACCAAGAACAAGAACATGCATAATTGAGCAGAAGAATTAACACACTGTTTTGGGATCCATCGATCTTGAAGCGGAAGCGAAACACGGTGTTCCTTACGCAAGTCCTTCTCCTCTATTGTCCTCCGTATCACCTGGCTCACGATGAGACGCCCCTCACCCTTTAGCGTTAGGTTAACGCCCCTTATGTGAGGATACGTGTGAAAAATTAGGGTTAGAGGAGAGACTTTTATTTATGAGTTTCAGCCCAGCCTCATTACGGCCAGCCAACTCCCTACCACACTACCAAAACCCCATATTAAACTAATTAAAACCTTCTATCTCACCTTAGACCAATCCCCGTAAAAACGGTAACCGTTAAACGGTAAATTACAATATCAATTAATGTAGTCTATATTAAGAAAACTTTTACACGGAGTTCTAAATATCTGGCGAACGAGGAGGAAGTTGACGTATTGTATCGTTTCGTCTTGGCGAACGTAGGAAGGTGGCGAGAGAAGAGAAAGGCATAGTCCAAAAATCAGTGATTATTACTAAAAATACAAGTTGGACAAGCATTGATCCACAAGAAAATTAGCATCTTCTCAGCCAAAGGTCAAGGACGGCAAGTTGTCTTGCTTAGCGGTGACAAGATAGGTCGACCAACCCCAGTAAAAACAGATAACACTAGCGTCGTTGATTTTAAGGTTTTACTAATGAATTCAAGTCTACTCTCTCTCTCTCTCTCTCTCTCTCAAGTCAAGCGATTCCGAGAGAGAATCATGTCAAGAAGAGCTTAGCTCAGCCCTTACGTTGTTGTCTGCCACCGATAAGATGTACTAACAACATAATGTTAAAGATATCGAAGGTAACTCATTTTAGTAGAAATTTAAAAAAGAAGAAGAAAGAATTGACTAAATTCACCCCCAAACTATATTTGGTGGGGATGATTAGAAAGGAAAAGAAGGGATTTGAATTTTTACGAGAGAGAAGAATTCAAAAGAATTTGATAGGATTAAATTATTATAGAGTTGTTTTGGATGTTAAAGAGAGAAAAATAAAAGAAAAGCACGCATCATGACATGAATATCTTTTTGTGTATTTAGAAATAAGATATAAGACGGAGGTGAAAGTCAGAAAGGATGAAAGAATTTGTTTATTAATATACTGATCCCTCCGGAGATTAAAAATGCACGTAAAAATGACTTCAGCAACCCTCTTTCTCTTTCCATTCCATGCGAACAAGTTCATTTTTTTTTTTCAAATTCCTTTTTTCTTTCCTCGTAATCCCTCCAATAAAATCATGTAACGGACATTGCAAACTAGAATAGGATAACAAGGATTTTATTTATAGTAAGTTACATCTCGAGCCCCGACTGCCACCTCAAAATGTATCCTCTTCTTTGGAGAATCAATTAATAAGTCGAATTAATCTAGGTAACCTAAGTCGAAAATACCAGCATATCCCAATTCAAAAACGCTCGGACTAGGGACGGAAGTCGCACCATCTTTAAGGCGTTAATCCACGCTGGCTATTTCATTAGTTTATGCAAACTATGTTGGACCTTAGATTTGCCAATATAATAATGCATTATCCACCATGTCAATACAGCAAATCGGCACTTGCTAAGAGCTGCGTGGCGGCGAGTGCATTGGAGAATGTTATCTGATCAATTTGAATGTGCAACATGCGAGAACGAACCTATCATATCCATCCCATGTTTCGATTACTTCGAGGGAATCGAAATCAAAGTGTCCTATGCCCGGCTGTTGTTGTCACTTGTGGATGCAGGTGTGAGTGAAATGACAGGGAAAAGTTTGCCATTTTCCGTTCGACGTATAGTAACTAATTGGATATGAAACGGTGTTTCTGTGTTATACAATCGAGTCCCAACATGTCCAGTTGTCGGATTCAGCCGATCTCATTAAGTTTGAGAAGTCTAAATCGAGATCAAATTGGAAGATCACTTTTGCTTGTCCGTCACTTCTCATGTCAAAATAAAATTGACGGATATCCAATGATTCATTGATGTAAAATGGGATTGAAGCATGTGGTTAGGTCCATTAATCGCTAGATTCAATTTTTACGTAGAAAAATGGAACTAATAAGTCACATGGTTATTTTCTGCTACAGGCTCGAACAAACAGCCTGTGTTTATAAGGGGAAGATATGGAAGGAAGGAAAGAAGGAAAGCGAAGAACGTATGAAGTAAGAATAATGATGTCACGCTTGATCTCACCAAGTTTAAGTCCATAGATGAAAACATGATTTAATAATTGAATATTCCTATTGGCTCTCTCAAGTGTAACTGATACTTTGACTTGAAACTAAAGCATGAAAACATATAATAAGAGATAGGGGCGAGCATGGTTCCTGGGTAAAACCACGAACTTGAGAATCGAAATTGGTTGGATTTGAAGTTCTAGGCTATGTATAGTAAGTTTCAGATTCCAAATATTAGGAAACTTGTTTTAACTTCTAGATGGAATCTGAATGGAACCTTTAAATGAAATTTGAAACTACTCACCTTTAATAAGAATAATCAATGAAGGGCTCGAAAAAATTGAACTTGAGATTTTTGTCTCTAGTATCATGTGAAATTTTATGAGTTCATGGTCAATTTTTTAAAAGAATAAATTGATAAATCAAGGCTTAATTTCATATTCAAACATGTTAGTAGTACGTTTAATTTAGGAAAAAGAAGAAGCTCATTTTACCTTAACAATGAGGAAATATCATCACTCCAATCATTTACCTCCACTTATTTTCTCTCTTTGCAAGCATAAAGAGTGGGAACTGGCTGTTTTTTCTCCACCCCCGCTTCTTTTCCTCCAACTTTCTCTCCCTCTAGTACCTTTTCCTCTCAAATCCCTAACTTCTGAGTCAAACGAAAGATTTGAGGCCAACCTCTAACAAAAATTCTTCAACATCTCTAAGAATTTTCCCAATGGCCATCTATAGATCATAGTAGCGACATGTTAGAAAATGATCAAAGATAGTAACGTGTATATTGCGTTTGAAGAATATAAGAACATGGATTGATGCCCCGTAGTGTTATAATATCTCTGTTTTTCATTTGAAATTATTCAACTCTTAAGTATTGTACAAAACACGAGAATAATCAACACGTTCGGAATTACAAAACTTTTATAGCTAATTCCTTAACAAAACTCCTCTCCAGACGCTTGCTAACATATTTGGTTTTTTCTATTAGTACATCGCGGGGGCGCAATGAAGAGAGCTTGTCAGGTTGCTCAACCGCACCTTGTCAGACAGATAAGCCTGTGGCCCTCCTTCCGTGAAAATTCAATAATTCGGGTGGAAGATGAGCAATACGCACCATAAAGAAAAGGGGAAGGACTAGACGAGGACGATAAGGTTGTCTCTTCTGCCGTCTTTTAAAGACGGGAACGTGAGCTTTTAAGTACGATGTGGATTGCTCGCGGTTCGGACGGGAGTGTCGGCAATGCTTTGCGTTATCTACAATGTGGACCTCGTCGCTGTAGACAATCTGAGAAGGAGAATGCTCGTGAATTTGCACTGGACCTACCGTAAATAACGCGACGGAATTCTGTTAGATGCGACCTTGTTCAAAACCCAATTGTGATTCATCATGGTATGTTAGCAATATTAGAAGATTTACATGATTATGAATATTTCTCAGGATAATGCATGTCCTTGATTGATATAGTACATTCAATAATCATCTCATAAAACCGATAAATAGACTAATATAATCCTTATTATGAATATATCGAATTATATAGAAATTGCTCAAATCTATCTTCTGCATTATTATTATTTTTTTTAACTCTACAAATTAATTTGATGAGCTGATCTCAGCGCGTTCACATAGCAATACTCTCTTGAGAAACTAACAAATTGATATACTAATGTCGGTATCAGGGGACTCCCCACGATATGATTATCTAACTTTATAGAGAGGTCCTTCATCAAAAGTTTTGAGACCCTAAGGGGCTGTTTGTTAATGTTTTTTTTTTTTTTAATAAACAAAATTTCTTTTTTTTTTTTTTTGTTGGTAAAAAAAAAAAAAACGCGTTTGTTTGCGTTTTGTTAAATTTATTTTTGTTAAAGAACACTTTTGGAATAGAGTTAAAACAAGAAAAACTTGTTTCTTTGTTTCTGAAACGAAAAAATTAAGAACATATTTTCTCTCTCTCTTTTTCTTCTCTTTTTTTTTTTTTTTTATTTTTCTTTTTCTTTGGCCAGTCACCGCGGCCTCGACCATGGTCGGCGACAAAGCCAAAGAGGGCCGGCGACGCCGTTGAGGGCGGCGACCTCGCCGGGCGTTGCCGCCCTTGGCGAGGCTCGGCCTCGCCTTGCGCAACCACGGCGAGGCTCGGCCTCGTCGGGGCCGGTGAGCCTCGCCGTGGGGGGTGAAGCCGCTGGCCCTCGTCGGCCGGTCGCCGGCCATGCGGCGAGGCTGGCGACCAACCAAAAGAAGAAAAAAAAAAAAAAAAAGAAAAAGAAAGAAAAAAAAAAGAAAAAGAAAATAAAAATATTAAAAAATTAAAAGAAATAAAAAAAAGAATACAAATTTACCAAACGTGTTTTGTTCATTTTTTATTAGAACAAGTTTATCAAACGCGTTTTTTTTGTTCAAAAATTGTTCTAACGTAAACATTTTTTTTTTTTTTTTTAATTTCTGTTCGCAGAACAATTTTAAACGAAATGTTCTTAAATGCACCTAACAAGTGGCCGAGCTCCCAATTGACAAGTCCCCATGGCCAACGTCGATGGCAAACATAGCTGCCATCGACACTTCCTCTCTAGTAAATGGAGCTTGATGATGTGTTGCAACCACAGAGAGAGAGAGAGAGGGGGAGAGAGTTCCATCAGATTCGACGGTCTAAATATATATGTATATATTAGGTTTATCGTATAATTTCTCAAGATTATCTCATACAACACAATAAACAAACAATAACATCGAAAAGAAGAAGCTGTGGAGTCCTTCAGTTGTGGAATAATCGTATTTTTAGGATGTACAACTACTTTCTTGCGCATGCATTACACCCTATTTTCAAAAAGCAATCGCATGATGACAATACGATATCTCTGAAAAGAAGATCCATCAGATGTTATCGAGAATTTAACTAGCATTTCCACAGTCCATGGTCTTATCGTCTATCGCGATTAAAAGGGCTGTGGTGAGCGCCAAAATTTTTCCTAGGAACAAACGATGTGTAGCATCCTGACCCTAAACGGTCATAATTGGCGGGCTGGCGCTAAATCCCGGACCGTCGGGAGATGTCTTTAGGTCTGAGGATGAATAAGTTGATTAATTTTTTTTATGCTTAAAAATGCTTAAAACGTAAGTTGATTAATTTTTTTTTTTCAGTAATTAGATTGAACAAGTACTAAAACACATAAAGAAAAGGAAAGAACTAAGCAACACAAAATTTCGCGTTTGTTTGGACCAAAAGGAAAGAGAATTTTTTATAATTTTCATAAACATGACAATGGAAAATTAGTGTAGCTGGAAGTTCGCAATCCGAATTCAAATTTGATCTCCTTCCATACTTCTTTTTTTTTTTTTTTTTTGGTCAAAAGTAACGACTTCATTGAAATTACTTAGCTAAGTTTGAAGAGAATACATTAAACGCATCAGCACATAGTAGATCGAATAGAATAGGTAGTTCAGGACTCCATTTGCTAGCCTCACGAATACAAAGCCATCGGACTACCAATGCCTCCCACCGTATCATTGGCGACGACAAAGACACCCTGACTCATTCCTACAGGTCCGCCCTTCTCTCCCTCCCCCCACCTCTCTCAGTTCCATTATCTCTAACCATTGGGGTCTACTCCAGTGGCCACCCTTTCATCTTGGAAGAGGGAGGTGGGGGGTTCGAATCCCCACCTTTTCAGGGGGGTTGGGGGTGGGGATGTATTAGTTTCGAGAGTGGGTTTTAACTCCCACGCTTCAGAAAGAGGCGTGGCAAAAGTCTGAGAGTGAACGCTAGAATAGGAGTAGTGTAGGATCGACAAAAAAAAAAAAGTTCCATTATCTCTTATTCTCTCTGTCCTCTACGCCTTGCTCGGCTATGACCAATGTTGAGCTCGAGCGCAATAGAGGCTCATTTGTCATAACGAGATATTCATATTTTCAATCTAGCTAATCATTGTCGATTCATGCAAATCGTCTCATCCATGTACATCTGTCGCGACCTAATTTTTTCGGGTTCACCGCCTAAAATTAGGTTAATGGACTATTGCTAAGTTTTTTAAACTTAGCTCGGGCCTCCCAAGCCCATACCAAATCGCGACTTGAGTCTAAACTTTTAAACATGCAAAATACTATCTAGAAGTCGCCACTAACTGCTTTTTGGTAGGTCGATTAGACACCTAAGCAAAATAATGGGAGAATTATTTTTCCTACGAACAGGAGGCCTAAGACGGGACTTGGTTACACTAGACTATCCTAGTGCCCTTTCAGTACCATTTCTTTTTAATTTTTTAAAAAATGTTTTACAGGCAGCTTGATTTGATTTTAATTCACTTTCCTAACGTGTGAGGCGATCATGCGAGTGCAAACCACCAATTTAACACCCGAGAAAGCGAATAAAATAATGCAAGACTTACCTCAAAGCAATGAAAGCAATCTGCGATGTTAGGTCGAGAATTCATATCAATAACCCAGATATGATTTCTAATTAATAAGCAATCACTCAATTTTTTGTTTTCACTTTATTTAATGAAAGTCGTGCAATGCATGCTACTAATTTAACATGAAATGATATGACGTGGCAATATGACCTAAACTATATAACATGAATAAGCGTGCAATCCATCTTAAAGCATGAAATGAATTTATTCTAATTTTTGTATTTTCCATGAAATTCAAAATTAAAGAAATGCAACAATTAAATATGCAATTTAATCAAATGACCTAGTTCGATGACGAGCAATGAACTTAGCAACAATCACTAGATGACGAAAATTTCATAAACCTAATCCTACATGTCTGATTTACTAAACCTATATGCTCATGCAGAATTTTGATTTTTTTAAATAATTAATTATTAAATAAATATTAAATCTAAACTATCAACAAAATAAAGCAAGAAAGGATTAAAATAATCGAAAAAATAACCTATTGTCTCACAGGTCAAATTAACGGTTATTCTAACCCTAATTATCACAATAAAGAGATCAAAATAATTATAAATCTGATCCGAAGTCTTACGGACCAAATTAAATAATTATCATGATTTAACAATTGAAATTCTATCAAAAAGCCCAAAAATTAATATAATTAAAAAAATGATCCGATGTCTTACGGATCAAATTAATAATTATAATAATTTGGACAAATACGAGATTCATGAAATGAATATTGACATACCATATTCTAACTTAAACAATAATAACAAAATTTAAAACACAATAAAATAACATAAAATAAACAAAAAGAAAGAAATAAAAATAAAACTAAAGGAGGGGAATTGCAGCAGCATTGGTGGGCATATGGCTAGTTCTTGATTTGATCATTTACTAGTCTCCTCCGAGAACTTTTTGAGTGGACGCCCTTCTCTTGCCGTCTCTCTCTTGTCAATTATGGTGGAATATGGAATTGTGTGGCCTTTTGTTCGGCATTGAATTGCCTGTGACCACAACATCAGAACAAAACAAAGTAAATTAGGTGAAAATATGGGGTGAACAACTTTAATAGGGAGAGAAACAACCCGGTTTTATCATAGTGAAATCATTTGGATGGCAATCGTGACTTAGGTATGTTGGCCACTTCGATGTCTTCTCTTTGGAATTATTGTCGGAGATGTAGGAGTTTAATCTAGGCAAGAAAAATAAAATCACCTTAGTGCGAATAGCAAATTGGAATTGCACACAATCAAACTTAAAAAAGAAGAAGCTCGACTTAGCTTTATGCTTGTCGTCAATATCCATGAAGCATGATGAACATGGGGCATCGTCAAGAGGACTTCCTCACATTTGCTATGAATTTTTTGAAAATCGCCTCCTCTCTGAGAGATTGTCTATCGAACCTTTCTACGTTTTCTCACCATTTTTTCCCCTTGTGAGCTCCACTCTCCTCTTCTTGTCATGAAAAGTGAGCCTCTCTTTTATAGTGATTCGAAACGGTCTCTTTACATGGCATTTCTCGAGTTGCCATTTCTTGTTACATTAAATCGCCCGCAAATCGAACGTGATTTCGCAATCGCCGATTTTACTTGATTCCTTCCATTTTACAAAAATTCTTGCCCCTTATTCAATTGCTTCCGCATTTAACAAAATCCGAATACCCATCGAATTTCAAATTTCCATGCATAATCAATCAAATCAATTGCCCCCATTTTCTTTCATTTTTTCCTTTTATTTGTTCAAAATGCAATTTTATTTTTCCAAAATTAGGTGTCAACAACATCAGATAAAACTCCATTCGCAGGACGACATTCCTGAGCCCTAAAGTCATTTTGAGTTGATGCGATTCGAAACACGAGATGTTACTACATTCAAATCAAAGGGTTGCTTCAGCCAATGGACGCTTCGGGGGTTAGGACTTGGCTTTCATGCTGATGAATCGTGTCTGCTTCAGCCAATTGCAAAAAGTTTTTATGTCTTTGCATAAGCCGAAAATGAGAGGCACTCAAAATCGTGTCTGCTTGCGGACAGTGCGGAGTCTCACGCATTAGAGGAGATGGTCTGAAGCCATGTGCGTGGGGGGGACTATTATTTTGGACTTAAGCAGACTAGTCACGAATCGAACAGATTATTGCGAGACTAGCTTGGAAATGGAAACTCTATGTTTTCAAATTAAGTACGGAAATGTGTATGGGAAGTTTTAAACCTTATACAAAAGCAATTCAAGTCTAATCTTTCAATCGATCTATTTAAGTCCTGAATCTTTTTAAAGAGTGCAATTATAATCCTTTTGATGAATAACACCTAAAAATTGCTTATGTTGCATCCTTAAATTATAATTTTGATACAAGGTCTATGGCTTAATTGCTTTTTTTTTAGATAAAGGTTTAAGACTTAATCTAATCAATTGAAAATTGTAGAACTCAATACATTATCTGATAAAGTTTTTGGATTCGATTGAACTAATTTATGACTAGATTTCATGTCTTACATAAGGTTTAGGATTTAAGGTGCAACCTTCCCAAATGAATACATTGGAAATGTGCATTACTGCCCCATTGTCATGACAAATACTCTTGTCTTTATTATACGTCAATTCAATTATCTTATTGTTTTATCTTGAACGAGAGTTAGCTATAGATCTCATTTCTCCTCACGTCCTCTATTTATATCCCACACATGCACGAACACAGGCGCAAACAGCATCGTCTTTGAGAGTTCTTAGTCCTCAGTGAACACTGAAAAGCAACAGGCCAAAGTCACCATGCAACTTAATTTGAACAAGGCCGTCTTCCTTTCCTATCTGTTGACAGTCGCCCTCTCCTGCGAAGCTGAACCTGGAGAGCTCAATGCCACCACCACTCCATCCCTGTGCAGTGGTCTCGGCGGCACAGCCGAGTGCCGCATTGCTTACCAGCAACCGGAGTTGGAGCTTGGGGCGGCCTTGAATGGCTTCGAGATCCGAAAAAAAAACTCAACAGCAAGGGCCTGCCGGCTGTGACAGAGGCACCCCAACTGGAGGTCGGTACACGCGCTGCCTTCCATTGGGGAACCCGAAACCAAATTGTGACATTCACAACAGGAACTACCCTCACTGTTGATGAACCTTCCTAATTGGCATCTGCTAGTAGCGCTTCCTTGTGCTCCAACCTGGTGTCCCCAAACTATCAACCGTAAGAATTTGTACCTAGATCTGCATGTGTCGAGGATGTTAGTAACTGCAAACTGCAATTATAATTGGACTTATCGGTTCAATATATGTATTCTGCGTACATTTTATACTTGTATATGTCAATGTATCTATATTTTAGGGTTAAAGCATTTGATTGGAACGTCCTATAGGGACAATAACATTTTCAAGCGTTGTGATTTCTTCAGATAAGTCAAATGTTTTTTCTTCTGGGGTAGGCCCAAATATCAAACTCAACCAATCCCAGACAAACTCGAGCCGATAGGCTCAACCTAAAACCTGATGCGACTAACCAGAACCCAACTTAGAGATGGAACTCATGAAATTATACAGCAGCCTCACAGCTGCAGATTCATCCTCATCCTATCAACTGCGTTCCATTTCTCAAAGTTCAAATACATCTAATCCTCCAGTCGCTACATACTGCTTCTGCTAACTGTAGACTGTTAAGAATTTGCATGTAGATTTATAAGGATGTTAGGAACTGCAAAATTGCAACTATGGTTGGGTTAGACTACAACCTTGCAGTTGGAGATTCTCATCCTCAAGTACTTTTTGTATTCTCATATACATTTCGGTAACCACTCCTTATGTAAGGATATTTGTGCATTGTGATTAGAGGAGAGACTTGAACACTATTAATAGAATTTTAAGCCATAGGTCAACTCATCACAAGCCAAGCTTTACTCAGCCCACATTGACCACCTCATATTAGACTAATTAAGAATCTTTATATATCTTATTATTAGATCAATCCTGTAAAATGATAAGTATCAATTTTAAATTAGGGAAAATCTCAAATAAGGACTCAAAGTGAGCCTATTTTTTCAAATAAGGACCCGAAGTGGCCGTTGTCCCAAATAAGGACATGAATTGGTACAAGTCCGAATAAGGGACTGAACTTGTCAACCGGCCAAAATGTTCACTGGCCGACGAGAGTGTGACATTCGGTCGCGGAATATGGCCAATTTTGTCCCAAAAAATTATAGATAGAAATTAACAAATCCTAAAAACAAAATCTCCAAACTCTTCACGTTCTTCTTCTTCCGCTCTTCATCTTTTACATTCTTTGTCCCCTCTCGTTTGGAGAATCCAAATTCTCTGTTGATGGAGCAAGATCCTTATCTCCCTAAATTCCAAAGATACATGCCCTCCCTCCCTCCCTCCCTCCCCTCTCTCTCTCTCTCTCTCTCTCAATTTGAACGAAATTGACCTTGGTTGAACGGGAGTGCGAATCAAAGTGTATGGCGAACCTAGGAAAAGATAATGAAGAATCGAGGCCCTTGTATTACACACGAGTGTCTCAATAACGAAAAGGTGTCTTTACACAATATTTGTCTTCTTCGTTGGAAAGAAACAAAGACAGAAAACAAAAGAACATGTGAAGAAACAAAGGTAGGGATTTCTTGTTGTGCTTCAATTCGTGTTCCATTAACAGAAAATTTACGTGCTCCAAACGAGAGAGGACAAAGAACGGAGAAGATGAAGAGCAGAAGAAGAAAAACGTGAGAACATGAAGAGTTTTTTCTTTTTAGGTCAAAAGAACGTGAAGAGTTTGGGGGGTGGTTTTTAGGGTTTGTTAATTTCTATCTATATTTTTTTTTTGGATAAAATTGCCCATATTCCAGCCACCGGAAATATCACACGCTCGCCGGTCAGTGAACATTTTGGCCGGCCGGCGGGTTCAGGTCCTTATTTGAGACTTGTTAGCCACTTCGGGTCCTTATTTGGAACAACGGTCACTTTGGGTCATTATTTGAGAAAGTAGGCTCACTTTGGGTCCTTATTTGAGATTTTCCCTTTAAATTATTATAGTCCTCATTAGAGAAAACTCTTTCATGTCGAACTACAACCACGGCAAGAGAAAGAGACCCACGTGATAACCATCAAATTTGATTGTCCAAATTTATTTTGGCATATATATTGCGTTCACTAGATGATTTTTGGAGAGAGAGAGAGTGTGTGTTTATGAGTTTGTTTAGCCCAGAAAGCGAAAAATCTTTCACCAGAAATATAGACACTGATTTTCTTTTTCTCTTCTGTGCTGATCATGGAAAGGAAAATGTGTGGTTTTAATTAACTAAATGAAAGTAAAATGCGAATAGTAGAATGTAAAGTGCAGAACACGAATAATTGAAGGAAAATTAAGAGAGGTTTTATTGATACTTGTGCGATCCCCTTTAACAAGACACTATGGGGATCCCACTAGAATTATTTGCGAATAAATAGTTGTACTCTACTAAACACGGTTGCTGCTGCCCATCATCCGAGATATTAGGCGTGTTTTACGTGTAACATTCACTGCGCGTAATGCTCGATATGCTTCAGCTAAAATCGGCACTCTCCTAATCCTCCAACACTTGGCAAAATTCTGAAATGACGACGCTCTTCCGTTGTCGACAGCTCTCTTCCCCCGCCTGCAAGATAATTTTCGAGTCAACCATCTTAACAGTGCTTTCTGCACATGCATTTGACCCTAATTTCCAAAAGCAATCACATGATGACAATGTCTCTGAATAGAAAATCCACCGAACCGATATTGAGAATTGACGAGCTCTTCCACGATCCATGACCTTACGGTCTACCGCCGAGCACGGTTATAAACGCCCAATTTAGGTATGGAGTTTGGCCGGGGAGGGCAGGGCGTGTAGCGCGGTTTGAGACGGCCACAACCGGCGACGTTCGGTTTCTGGGCCCCATTTCCGACGGCTCCAGGTGCGACGGAGGCCAGCATGCTGGCCAGGGCATCATGCTCCGGGTCCAGCGCCACCATCAGCTCGACCTCTGTTTGCTGGTAGGCGATGAGGCACTCGCCTCCGCGGCACCCCCATGGAATGGTGGCATTGTCGGCTTCCAGAGTGGCTCTTGCTCCATGACAGCCGGTCAGAGCTATCATCATGGTCGCAAGAAGGCACCGCACGAGGAAGAAACGAGCCATGGCGACATTATCGAATTCCATACTCTCTCTCTCTCTGGTTAAAAATTCTCTCTCTCTCTCTCTCTCTCTCTCTCTCTCTCTCTCTGGTTAAAAATTTATTCAATGTAATTATCTTTCTTTTAAACGATTTTGATTCATAATTTAATCATATATCATGAAAAATTATGATTCATCATACCATCCGCCAATAATATCGTCATATTCCAATTTCTCATCATAAATTTGATTTTCGTATAATAAGCTCATAACTTGTACATTAATGGATTAATTTGGGAAAAAATGTTGGAAGATACGCAGCTTGACAGAATATTTGATTGATTCTAATCTGATTTGTACAGATCAATTAAGATTAGATCTAGAATAGATTGATTTGTAGGATAATTAATTTCCTTGTTCACTCTTACTCTTGTATTATAATTGCTGAAGATGTACATCGATTCTATTCATTGAAGACAATAGAATACACAAAAATATTCTCTCCACTCTCGCGTTCTTCAATCTCTCTGTTTTCCTTCATCTTCTTACAAAAAATAAAACTTTTCTATAAATTCTTATTCATTTTTTTCATATTTAAAATGAATTCGTCTATGCTTTAAAGGGCTTACAAGGTAAGTTGAAAATCAAAAAGTTTTCAGTTTTAGATTTAGCAAGTAACAGAACAAAGTAGGAAAAAAAAAAGAGGGGAAAAACTAAGTGATACAAAATCTCATGTTTGTTTGGGAACAAAAGGAAAGAGAATTTTTTTTTCCTTATAAACGATATTGGAAAAATTAATGTGCTGGGAAGTTCTCACCACAACCATCGAACTACTAATGCCTCCAACCCCATCGTTGGCGACGATGGAGACGCCCCGACTCATTGCGGCAGGTTTGCTCCCTCTCCCTCCCTCTCCCCTCTCGGATCCATCGTCTCTTACTCTCTGTGTCCTCTGCGTCTCGCCCAGCTATGACTAATCATTGTCAATCCACGCAAAGCATCTCATCCATGTACATGAAATAAGATTCCACCTACATGACGACATTCCTGTGTCCTAAGATCACTCCGATCCGACACGGTTCGAAACACAATACGTGATCTGCTAAATTCAAATCAAAGCGTTACTCCAGCCGACCGACACGTTTGGGGGTTGGGACTTGGCTTTCATGATTGATGAATTGTGTCTGCTCCAGTCAATTGCAAAAAGTTGTTTTTGCTACGCGTGAGCTGAAAACGAAAGCATTCAAAAGCTGTGTTTGTTCGCCTGAAGCCATGTGCGTGGTGGGGTACTATTGTTTTGGACTAAAGTAGACTAGCCACGAATCTTAAAAGTTCTTGCGAGTTCTTTGAATATGCATGTAGAAGTGTACTAGAAGTCCCAAATTTTCAGTACGAAATGTGATTAAGTCCTAAATTGTTTAATCAATCTAGTTAAGTTCCAAATCCTTTTTAAGATGTGTAATTAAGTCCGTTCGATTATGTCGCGACCTACCTTTTCTGTCTGGAGGGAAAAAGACATCCTAAATGATGAGCTTAAGACACTTGATTAGGCATGCGCTCTCCTAAGCTTTTGACCCACACGACGAAAGAGTATTCAATATTAAATCAAATTGATGCCGTGATGGTTTTCAAATGAGAGTTGCCACTAGTTATTGGGATTGGCTAGAGTATACCTCACTTTTTATGCAATCAAAGAATTTAGAGTCGAGAACTTGATTACATTAATTAATCAATTAGTGCTTCTCCGATACCTAATCTTGCTCCACTATAATAAATGCTCAAGAAAGATGCTCCTCTATGGAGATCACAGTAAACTAAGCTTATCCATCAACATGTAAGGTTATCATGTGTCGCGACCTCTTTTTTTTCCAGGCGCCCGTCGGGCGGCGCCTAGCGGAGGCTAATGGCTCGGCTGGTTTATTAAGCCCTGGACTCTCCCAAGTCCACCAATTCACGACTTTAATGGTCGGGTTTTTAACTGTAAGTTAATTTTTAAAACGGAGCCGCCACTAATCAATTTGGGGTAGGTTGATTAAAACCCATGCGAAATATTGGGAGAAATATTCGCACGCGCAACTAGAGAAATTAGGATCGGGACTTGATTACACTAGTTAATCACTATCTTTCTTTTGATACCTAACCCTTGTTTTAAACCCCGAGGTTTTTGGATGTTTTAGGGATTTTCCATGCATTTTTTAGGAGGAAAAACATTTTTGGTCTTTTTCCATTTTTTTTGACATAAAAGGACTTTTTTGGATTTTTGTCATTTTTTTGGAAAATAAAAGTCTTTTTGGCTTTTTCTGAATTTTTGGCCTTTTTGGATTTTTGGTATTTTTTGGATTTTTGGTATTTTTTGGAAAATATGAAATATTTTTGATTTTTGATTTTTAAATTTTTTATTTTTCGGAAAATAAAATATTTTTTAATATTTTTTGGAAAATAAAGTATATTTTATTTTTGGATTTTTTTTGGAAAATAAAATATATTTTATATATTTTTAATATTTTCTGTTTTTTTGGAAATTAAAATATATTTTTTAATATTTTTCGAAAATAAAAAAAAATATTTTTTGATTTCTTTTTTTTTTTTTGGAAAATGAATTATTTATTTAATTAAAATGTTATTTAAAAAGAATAAAAAAGCCGATCGCATACGGGCTCGCGTTGCGGGCAGGCTGATTTTTTGGACTTTTTTTTTTTTTTTTTTTTTTTATTTTTTTGAAACGGCGCCGCTTTGGGGGTTGGGGGCGAAACCCTAGAGGAACCGGGTCATCCGCTCGACTCGACGACTGACCCGACGACTCGTTCCCCCCGGCGAAACCCCACTCGACCTGGCTCCGATTCGCGACCTGACCTCCGCCGCCCCCGGAATTTGCGGAATCCCTACCCGGTTCCCGATCCGGGTCCGACCCGACAACCCGGGGTCGCGACCTGGAAAATCGGAAACCCTGGCGCCGAAGAGGTGCAGCGAGGACGATGGCGAAGACGGCGACGACAGCGGCGATGACTAGACTTACGGGGAGGGAGATGGCGAGGGCAACGGCGACGGCATGATACCTGCTCGGCAATGGCACGGCAAAGGCGAAGACAGCGACGACAGCGAGACCCCACGCGAATCCTCTCTCCTCCTGCGTCTCTCTCTCTCTCCGGCGAAACCCAGATCCGAGCCGCGAGCCCTCAGCCCCCCTGAAGTCTCTCAGTGGGGTATCCAAGGGTCGCGACCTCGATCCTTCTCCCTTCCTCCCTCTGGCCTCGACTGCTCCCTCTTCCTCAGATCTAGGCTTGCGAGCGCTCGGGCCTCCCCTGAAGTCTCTCGGGGGAAGCTTGCGACGCTCGCTAGCTTTTGATCTCTCTCTCTCTCTCTCTCTCTCTCTCTCTGGCGGTCAGTTTCTCCGTGACCCGCCCCCCTCTTTGTCGACGGTGGCCACCCTCTATTTATAGGCGAGGGGGCCGATCGGCGAGGGTCGACCCGCTGTTAGACCGCCGTCCCATCCGCCCTTTGCTCCTCCTTCGGTCGCGTGTTGTCGACGCCAACTGCCCCTCTGCTGTCATGCGTCGCCGTCCATCGTCCATCCGGCGTCGCGCTCTCTGCGCGTGTGCTGCGAGGCGGACGGAGGAAGGAGGCACCAGAAGGGGAGGCTGGGGGTGGGAGGCAGAGGAGAATGGGCCGTAAGGGCCCATGCGAAGGGGGAAATGGCTGCTTTTTTTCTTTTTGTTTTCTTTTTGCTTTTGTTTTGTTTTCTGCTTTTTTGTTATCCCAAAAAGATAAAATAAAATAAAATAAAACCTAATAAATTAAAAGGAAAATTTAGGCGTCAACAACTGCCCCTCTTTGAAGGTGAGCTCGCAGAGGTTGCATTCAAAGACAAACTGATGCCTAAATTTTATCCATACATGCGTAGCAGATTATATATTTTTTTGGGACCTATTATCCTATGCAAAAAGAGCAATATAACATTACATATACTAAGACAGCTAAGAAGATACCTGTAGTTACTTACCAGAAGTGAGTGAGATAGGGTGTGAACCCTGAGTTTTGGCAAGTATCAATGTGTCATCTTACCTGGTGATATGAGAAGGTTGCTTCTCTAGGACCCGAACCATTCTTCGGTTGCCTGTTAGAGCAGTAAGTGGTTCGTCTTGGATCCGAACTTTTCTTCAGTTGCCGTGACGGGAGATGTGCCGACCTTTCTTAGGGCATCTATTTGTGGGTGCCTGATTTGTATCGAGGACACCAGATGGTACCCAACCTTTTTCGGGAGATGCACTGACCTTTCTCAGGGCATCTATTTGTGAGGTGTCTGATCTTTGTCAAGGACACTTGCTAGAACCCGACCTTTCTCGGGAGGATGCACTGACCTTTCTCAAGGCATTGATTTGTTGGGGATGTCTGACCTCTGTCAAATACACTTGTTGGAACCCGATCTTTCTCGGGGGATGCACCGACCTTTCTCAAGGCATCGATTTTGTGGGGATGTCGACCTCATCGTCCGGACACCTGTTGGAACCCGACCTTTTTCGGGAGAATGCACCGACCTTTCTCAGGGCATCGATTTGTGAGGTGCCTAATCTTTGTCAAGGACACCTGTTGGAACCCGACCTTTCTCGGGAGGATGCACCGACCTTTCTCAGGGCATCGATTTGTGAGGTGCTTGATCTTTGTCAAGGACACCAGTTGGACTCAACCTTTCTGGGGGATGCACTGACCTTTCTCAAGGCATCGATTTGTTGAAGATACCTGGATACTCATCAGCATTGAAAGAGTACCTGGATATTCACAAGTACTAACCTGGATGATATTTAGGCCTTTGCAGGCATCGAAGGGGTACTTGGATGATCACAAGTACAAACTCTTAGAGGATACCTGGATGTTCGCAGATATCGAAGGGGTACCTGTATGATCACAAGTATTAGATCTTTGGAAAATACCCGATTGATTGTAAGTGTCAAAGAGTACTTGGATGTTAACAAATACGGACTTTGAAGGATGCCGAACGTTCGCGAGTATTGAAGAGGTACTTGGATGATCACAAGTACGAATTTCCAAAGAATACCTGGCAGACGGAATATCGAGGATGGGTCTCGCATATTCGTGGAGGTCTCTCACCTTTTGATAATTAGGGAATATCGACGACGTGCCTTGCATATTCGTGAACGTTTCTCACCTCCTGGAAAATGGGAATATCGAGGACGTACCTTGCATATTCGTGAAGGTCTCCCACCTCCTAGCAATTAGGGAACATCGAGGATGTACCTAGGATATTCGTGAAGGTCTCTCACCTCCTGGTAGTTGGGAATATCGAGGACGTACCTGAGATATTTGTGAAGGTTTCTCACCTCCTGGTAGTTAGGGAACATCGAGGACGTACCTAGGATATTTGTGAAGGTCTCTCACCTCCTGGTAGTTGGGAATATCGAGGACGTACCTGAGATATTTGTGGAGGTTTCTCACCTCCTGGTAGTTGGGAATATCGAGGATGTACCTGAGATATTCGTGAAGGTCTCCCACCTCCTGGCAATTAGGGAATATCGAGGACGTACCTGGGTGATCGCAGGCGCATAATGTGGTGGAATGCTTGAGTAGCTGCTAGTATTCAATGGCGTAACTTCGAGGACAATTCGAACAGGTCGAGTGTCGCGAAAATGGAGTATCTGAATGGTGGTCGGTACTTAAAGACAAGAGGATACTTGGACAGTCATGAGTATCTAAACTTTAAGGACAACTCGAACAAGTCGAGTGTCAACAGGGGGAGTACCTGAGTAACGGCACGCATTCGAAAACAAGAGGATATCTGGACAGTCTCAAATATCAGTATTCTGGGGACAACTCGAACATGTCGAGTGTCGATGAGAGGGAGTACCCGGCAAATGGTGGGTACTCAAAGACAATGGGATACTTAGACCGATGTAAGCACCCAAACTCAGGGGACGACTCGAATAGGTCGAGTGACAATAAGAGAGTACCAAGACAGTGGTAGGTACTTTAAGACAAATGGGGATAGGGATATGCTTACCTGAGAATATCTCTAATTACTGAGAGTATATTCGCTATTTACACAATATGCAGACATGTACACAATGATTGTATATGCTGTAAATTCAAATGTGATTTATGCATGACAATTTTGTCAGTTTTGTATCATCCGAATCCCACTGGGGAAGATTTTGAAAGACAACTCTTATTTAGAACGTAGATATCTTGAGCATGCCAGATGAGGGACTTCCAGTCTGAAAGGACTTTTCACTCACTCTCATGGAAATGTTGTTTTATCCTGACCATTGATGCAAGATTTATAAGGATCACACTTCTCACTATCATCATGTCAGCAGGGGTCCGAGTATTCTCGCAAGTGGTACGACTTTACCAATGTGAGAGGTCTTTGTTGAAATTGTGATGAAGACTTGGTTAGCAGCTCATCAAAGGGGACCATCAAGGTTGAAGTTGATGGATGAAAATGTTGCACGATTCTCTCCGGGTTTACAAGTCAGGAACCCTACGAAAAGAGATAGAGTAATCTTGCTCGTACTTCTTCGAGCGATATTTATGCACATATGAAATCTTACGTTAATTGAAGTGCCCCTAGTCCGAAGAGACTTTTTACAATGGGAATATAATGTAGACTCGGCTCACATGTAGAAGGGTGAGAGTTGGTGACTGTCTCGGCATTCGTCACTTTGGTCTTTCTTCTTCTTTGTCAGGATGGAGATTTTACAACAACAACTTTTCTTAGATGTATTTTTGGTAGGGGGCATTGGCCTTGCTTTTACCAGGCACACTGCTTTTTTATGCCCCTATTTCTCATTCCAATTTTTAATTCATGGGCATTGACCTTACTTTTACCAGGTACATTGTTTTTTTATGCCCCTAGTTTTTTCTTGCTTCTTGAAGAACTGGTCTAGACAAGTTCAAGCAAACACCTTGGTTAGACTATTGGGTCTGCATCTTTTGTTGGCGCTTCTGATTATGCTACCCGGGTGGTAGTAATCTCTACTTTGCCTCTTTGTGAGGGTGAATTTACAGACTCACTTAGGTTGTACAATGTATACAAATGCATAGAAAAGGAATTGCTCTTCGTCGTTCTAAGGCACTTAAATTAACGCGAGTGTTCATATGCAATGAAGACACTCGAAGATTGATGCAAGTGCGAGCAAGAAAATTTCTATCTCTTTTCTCACCTTGTGATGCTGATTTGCCTTGTCTTCGACATGCTCTAGTGGGGTGATTTCTTGATGAGAGAAGCTTCACTAGCGTATGGGGCTCAAAGGGGGGGAGCAATGAAATGCCTCTCACTATTTTGGTTATCATACCATTCGCGAGAGAACTCTTTACCCTGCAGTCATGGAATCTTCTGCACTTATCTCACAAGTGTATAGATGTGGGACTGTGTGTAGGGTATGGCTTGCCTGTCATCGTTCTGACGTGCCTCGTGCAGCATGCTCAACTAATCTTGTATTCTTCACTTGGTTGTCTATTCTAATAATTCTCAATAGAATTAGTGATTTAGACAGAAAAAATCATCATGCAACAATCCATTTGGAGAAGACATGCAGCATTTTTTTTAAGTATGAGAGAGTTTGTACTCTCAAAACAAATGAATGATTTTTACTCAAGAAACTCTATTGACAATTTTAGGGGTGCTTACTTTGTGAAATTGTATTTACAAATGTGCTGAATTTTGAATATCAAAAGAGTTATTCACAAATAGTTATTTACAGATGAGTGTTGATGGGTTGTCTCTATAAGGATATAACACACGAATGATTAGTTAAGGGTTGGGACTCCGAACGGACACCTCTGCTTTTGCCATCGGGTTATGTAAATTGACTTGGATCACTTGATTTGCCACTATTTAACCATTAAGCTTGGTTCTTGAATCCCAACGCCTCCTGTCAATATGGCAAAGAAAATGAGTTCGGAGAGTGAGTGTTGGGGAATGATACCAAATTAGTTTTTTCCTATAATTTATATGTGCCGGCCTCCAAGAATATTTGAACGTTGATGACGGCCTCTTTACAGTTCAACACTTCTTTTGATTGGCCTTTCTTATTTGTGGCCACGTATGCCTGATTGCTGGTCGTTGATTATAGCAGTATGTGGATAAAGTCATGTATTTCAAGCTTCTATGGAATATGAGATGGAAAACCTCTAGCTTTTGTTAATTATTTCCTGAGAGAACATGTGTCTGGAACAAGAAGTGAGGTTTCCCAGTTCCAAGGTTATCGTTTGGGATAGATGGCTTCTTTTATTTGACCGGACTGGTTCTTGAACAACACGTCTTTTATACCAAGTTAGGTGAATTTGACGTGGGTCACTCCTATGCGCTTGCTTGGGTAGTATCGATTATCCCATCAAGTTCGCTGCCTGATTCTCAACACTCCCTTAAATGCTAGTGATTACCATGCATTCTCCTTTGCTGAATCAACCAAACACATTTTTATGATGGTGTTAATACATCACTCATAAAAG
Source organism: Eucalyptus cloeziana (assembly GCA_014182715.1). Classification (NCBI taxonomy): domain Eukaryota; kingdom Viridiplantae; phylum Streptophyta; class Magnoliopsida; order Myrtales; family Myrtaceae; genus Eucalyptus; species Eucalyptus cloeziana. Next base: position 25,638,426 of record CM024642.1, read on the forward strand.
GCGCATAGGCATTTTCATTTTGATAGAGAAATGCTTGGCAATGCCAGGCAATGAACATCTTTCAGGGGTATTACTTTTTTACAGCATCATAATTAACCGGCTTGGAGAATTCCCGCCTATCCATTTCAGTCAGGATCAAAGCTCCTCTGGGGAGTATCTTCTTTATCACATAAGGACCCTTGTAATTTGGGGCAAACTTACCACCAGGCTTTGGGAAGATTGGCAGCGTCTTCCTTAAGACTAGCTCATTTACCTCAAAGTTCCTAGGTCGCACTTTCTGATTGAACGATCGGGCTACCTTCTGTTGATAACACTGACCATGACAGAGGGCTTTTAGTCGTTTTTCATCGATCATATTCAGTTGCTCGAGCCTTTGTTGTGTTCACTCTTCCTCAAACAACCCTACCTGGGATAAAGTTCGTAGGGATGGGATTTCTACTTCTATGGGCAAAACCGCTTCCATGCCGTAAACCAGGGAAAAAGGGGTTGCCCCAGTGGAAGTTCGAATCGAAGTTCGATATGCTGTTAGTGCGAAGGGTAACCTTTCATGCCGGTCGCGGTAGTTTTCAGCTGTCTTGGCTAGGATTCTCTTGATGTTCTTGTTGGCGGCTTCCACGGCTCCATTCATTTGTGGACGATAAGGGGACGAGTTCAGATGTTGGATTTTGAACTCAGAGAACAATTGATCAATCAACTTGTTGTTCAGGTTTGACCCATTGTCGGTGATGATAGCTTCTGGCACGCCATATCGGGCGATTATGTCGCGTCGATGAACTTCATAACGTTCCGCGCGATTACGCTTGCATAGGATGTGGCCTCGATCCATTTTGAGAAGTAATCAATTGCAACCAAAATAAACCGATGCCCATTTGATGCCTTCGGATTGATTGGGCCAATTACATCAATGCCCCACATTGAGAATGGCCACGGCTAAGATAATTGATGCAGTTCGGTTGGAGGGACATTTATCTTGTTCTCGTGAATCTGGCAACGATGACAGCTTCGCACATGTTGGGCGTAATCGCCTTCCAAAGGGAGCCGATAATAACCTAATCTCATTATTTTCTTGGCCAACATGCGTCCATTCATGTGAGGGCCACATACTCCCTCATGTATTTCCTGCATTATCCGTGTGGCTTCTGTTGCATCAACACACCTTAGCAGGACTGAATCATATGATCTTTTGTATAGGTTTTCACCGCCGACGAAGAACCTTGAGGCCATTTTCATTAGGTATTTTCGATCGGAGTGAGTGCTTTCTTCGAGGGAATTCCTTCGGACGTATTTCATGATATCGTAATACCAGGGTTTCCCGTCAGGTTCTTCGGTTATAGCCATGCAGTGGGCCTGTCTTGTCAGAACTTCAATCTTCAAAGGTTCTACTTCTAACCCTTTCGTTACTCGCAACATAGATGACAGCGTTGCTAGTGCATCAGCGAATTGATTATGAACTCTAGGTAGGTATTCAAACGAGATGTCTTGAAATTCTCCCACCAATTTTTCCAAGTAGTCGTGATAAGGCACAAGTTTGGTATCTCTCGTCTTCCATTCACCCACAGTTTGGAGGATAATTAAGGCGGAGTCACCAAATACTTTTAGTTTTGTCACTTCCATTCCAATAGCTGCTTGCAAGCCGAGGATGCATGCTTCATATTCGGCTACATTGTTGGTGCATGGAAAAATCAATTTTGCAACCACAGGATAATGTTGTCCATTAGGGGATATCAAAAGCGCCCCCAGTGCGGAACGACAAATTTACAGCTCCATCGAAAAACATAGTCCATGCGTCTTCTTCTATTGTTGAAATCCGATCGTCTGGTGTATTATTCTCGTGTACCTCCTTAGGGCCATCTACTAACATATCCGCAATCACTCGACCTTTAATTGATTTTCGCGACATAACTTGGATGTCGAATACTGAGATCAGGATTTGCCATTTAGCCAATTTTCCTACCAAGGCCGAGCGACCGAGCAAATACTTGATCGGGTCACTCTCAGTTACGAGGAACGTTTGGTAGTGCAAGGTATATTGCCGGAGCCTGTGCAACACCCATACCAATGCAGTGCATGTTTTTTCTGATTTGGAGTAGTTTTGTTCCGACGTGGTGAACTTTTTACTTAAATAGTAGATGGCTCGCTCCTTCTCGTCATGAAGTCCTTCTTGTGCGAGCATTGCGCCTAAGGATTCACTGTTGATGGTAAGGTAGAGGATCAAAGGGTGCCCTGGGACCGGAGGTACCAGAATCAGGGGCTTCATCAGGTACTGCTTGTCGCGACCTACCCTCGGGGGGAGGGAACAGGTTTAGGGGTATCGCCTAAAAGACGGGCCTAAGGCCCGCGATTAAGCGTGGGCTCTCCCAAGCCCATACCCCGCGTGACATTGGGATATTATTTTTTTAAAAAAAATTTTGCACAAAAGGAGTCGCCACTAGCCTATTGGGGTCGGCTAGAAACCAAGTGAGGCATGGGAGCGTGCCTCACTTCCTACGCAACCGAGAGAGTCAGGATCGGGGACTTGATTACACTAATTAACCAATTAGTGCCCTTTCGGTACCTAATCTTGTTCATTTTAAAAGAAATGATTTTTATCAGGCAGTCTGAATTGATTTTGTACCTATCCACTAACATGTGAGGTGGCCATGCAGGTGCACAATCATTAAAATAACAACCATAGCTACCGGGATCCTAATTGCGTGACAAAATTAACACAAGTAACTAAACAATGCAAACGTAGTCAAATATATAAATTAAACATGCAATATAATTAATGTGCAAATAAATAAAAGCCTAATTACATTAAAAAAGGAATACATGACAAATCCTAACCGAACCCCATCATTTTTAGATTTTCGAAAATTTTTTATTTTTATTTTTTTTTTAAATTTTTTTGTTTTCAATTTTTTTAATAATTAATTTTTTTATTTTTTAATTAATTTTTAACTTAAAAAGGCGAACCGGGTCATGAGACCCGACCCAACTAAACAGACCCAAACCATATTGTAACGTGTTAAACTAAAAATATTAACCCTAAAAGGCCGTTCGGAATTAATTATAAAAGCCCATGAATTTTTTTTAACTCTTTTTCCATCCTCATCAGAAAACCCTAGTGCACTTTTTGCATTTTTTTCTTTTTATTTTCTTTTAATTCTTTTCTCTTTTTTATCCTTTTCGGTTTTGTCTTTTTGTGCTGCACTCTTTCTCTGCAGAAAACCCTTCCACATTCGAAATGCTGCACTTCTTTTGGTTTTACTCTTTTTTTTTTTTACTTTTCTTTTTCTTTTGATTTTCTTTTTTATTATTCTATTTTTGGTTTTTCTTTTCCCTTTTTTTTTATTTCTTTTTCTTTTAGTCTTTTGACACTTTCACCGAACACCCCCATCTACTGTCTTTTCTTCTCTTTTTGGGTTTTCCTTTCCTCTCTTCTTTTTTAATTTTGGTTTTGTTATTTTCTGGCTTTTCTTTATTCTTTTTTTTTTTTTTTGCTGCTTCATTTTCTGCACTCCTCATTCCCGAAGCTAGCCTTCGCTCTCGCTTCCCTATTTCTCTTTTTTAAAACTTTTCGCTGCACCTTTTCGCTTTTTCTTTTTTTTTTTCTTTTTACCTTTCTCTGGTCTTCTTCTTCCCGCGACTTCTGCACGCCCAAAGTTACCCAAACCCGCTAAAGTTAAAGCGAAACCAGCCCCATTAAACTCCTCTAACCCAACCGATGAAGACACGATGGAGCTCAAAAATCCATAGACCATATTCCCATCATCCAACATCCGCATCCAAATATTATCTCTAAAACAAAAGCCGCGCTAACCTACAGCAACGCCCTTTTTAATTTGACCAAAATAAGCTCAAAACCATCTCTTACTGACCACTTTATTCGGCCTCACGCGGTTTTCTTGCTACTGTTATTGCAGAACAAAAAAAGACCGAAGATTGAATGTGAACTTCTGGCAATCAAAAGGCTAATAACACTTCCAAACCAACATAACCGAGATTCCATCATCACCCGTCCACCATCTACTCTCGCTTATGAACATGCCAACATTTACCGCACGAAGACCACAAAGGCATCGAACAAGATTCCACAAAAGGGAAAAACACATCGAACCACAGCGTGTGTTGAGATTAGTAAAACATCGCCACTAAGCAAAACCTATCACTACACATTTCAGTGACTAAAAATCAGAGGAAAATATGTTCTCTTTGAGACATTTCAACAAACGATCAGCATACATAAATGAATCAAAGGATTCTCATACTTGATATGGACTTGACACAAATTTAGACGTCTATCGACATATACCAGGACATCGAAAAGCTTTCGTGGAAGACCAGTGGTACCGGAGTTCGCGCGAATTGGTCAGCCGCGAGCTCCGGCCCGAGACCTCGAAAAGAAACGCACGGCTTTGGGAAGCCTACCTGGTTTGGACAGCGAGTAACGGGTGTGCTCTAAGTGACGGCGAAACGTTCTCTTAGGCTCACTCTCTCACTCTCCCTCTTGTGGGCGTTCTGGTGACCTCCCAAGGCCTGTGAGTTTGCAAACGTCTTGGCAGAGTACGGGCACTCGAAGAGCTTCTTCGGTCAGTGCGTGTTGGAGGTCAAGACCAACGATGATCCCTCTTCTTCATCTCCGTTCTCACAAGCGGAGATCGTCGTTAGGTCAAACCCGAACAACTTGACCCTTTTCTTCTGCTGCTTCTGGTTCAGACCGCGAGCAAAGGGTGTGCTCCAGTCGACGGCCAAAAACTCTCTCTGTCTCCCTCTCTTGCCCTATGTCTTCGGTCCGGGCGTTTTTGTGGTGTCCCCCGCCCCCTCCTCTCGTCGATTCTTCTCCTCTGGTATTTATGCTCGACCGGCAAGCGCACATGGCCGGCAGCTGCCAGCTTGCCGGTTGACTGCATCCTCGACCCGTGGATCACGCCGCTCGCCTGTCGCCGATCTCCCTGCTCCACCTGTTGCTGCTCTGTTTCTATTCCTCTTTTTTTTTGCAGGTCTTGCAGCGAAGACTAGTTGGGGAAGACGACTAAGTTGCTCGCGGGCTGGGCTAGAGGAGGAGATGGGCTGGGCCCTGCACAGGGAAAAGAAAAGGAAAGGAAAGGGGGGGCGGGTCGGGCCAAGGCTAGATTCGGCCCGACCCGATCGATTTTTTTTTTTTGATAAAAATAAAAAAAATAATAAAAAGTATATATTAATTAATTTTTTTTTTATTTTTCCTTTGATTGATTTTTTTTTTTGCAAAAATAGGTGTCAACACTGCTTTAGATTTTCGAATGCCAGTTGGCAATCATCATCCCATTTAATTTGTGCATCGTTCCTGAGAAGTTTAAAGAAGGGTTTTGCGGTTTGAAAGTTGGGAAATGAACCGCGCAATATAATTTAATCTTCCTAGGAGGCTCAGGACTTCCTTTACGGTCGAGGGATGAGGCATGTCAAATATTGCCTTAGTTTTTGGCCAGGTCTACTTTTATCCTTCACAGCTCACAATGAATCCAAGTAATTTGCCAGAAGTTGCCCCGAACACACATTTTGCTTGGTTCAAGCGCAACTTGAACTGGCGGAGTCGGTCGAATAATTTCTCTAGGGTTTTCACATGGTCTTCTCCATGTCTGGTTTTGGCGATCATGTCATCAACATATACTTCAATTTCTTTGTGCATCATGTCATGGAAAAGGGTGACCATGGCACGTTGGTAAGTTGCTCCGGCATTTTTCAGGCCAAAAGGCATAACCCTATAGTGAAAAGTTCCCCATGGAGTAATGAACGCTGTTTTTTACTTATCTTCCTCCTTCATTTTTATTTGGTTGTATCCTGAGAATCCATCCATGAAAGATAAAAGCTTAAATCCAGCCGTACTATCCACAAGAACGTCTATATGAGGTAACGGGAAATCATCTTTTGGGCTTGCTTTGTTCAAATCGCGGTAGTCGACACAAACTCGGATTCGACCGTCTTTCTTCTTTACTGGTACAATGTTCGCTACCCAATTGGGGTATTGCGAGACTTCGAGGAAGCCTACTCCCAGGAGCTTCATCACTTCTTCTTCAATCTTTTTTGACAACTCTGGTTTAGTTCTCCTTAGCCGTTGCTTCTTGGGGGCTACATCGGGGTTGGTTGGCAATTTGTGCTCCACAATCATTGGATCGAGGCTGGCATATCGGCATATGACCATGCGAATACATCTTGATATCTCTTTAGGAGGGTAATTAAGCTTGCAGCTTCTTCTTTAGGAAGGTTCACGCCGATCTTTATCTCCCTTGGATCTTGATCTTTGCCCTAAATTGACAACGACGGTGTCTTCGGTAGTAGGGGCCTTGCTTCTTCGTGTCGCTCCCAATTCCGTTAAATTTCGTCGGAATCATCAAAATCTTCATCTGAGTTATCAGGATGGTTTCTTACGGTGTTGGTTTAGACCGTTCCCATACCCTTGCCTGCTGCTAGATTATTCTTGTATCATAGAATAGATAGGTTAAGGGGACAAATAAGTTTAACAGCATGTATGCTTCTTTTTTTTGAAAATGGGGATGAATTGTTATTTAAGATGAGGAAGCATGAAGAAACCCGGGCCTTAGATTTCTTCTTTCATTTTGCGGCTGGATATCATCAACGGGCCGGTTTGGTGTATCTCCTCATGCCCTCAAAATGTTTTCAACTTTATTTATTAGTAGACGGATTTACAGGGTGGTTTCAAAAAAGGTTCCCTAGATGGAACTGAGGTTGAAAACAAAACAAGCCAAACTTTTAAAAAAATATGTACAGGCTCGCGTAGGGAGTATGCGAGAGGAAAATAAAAGGATTCTACTCGAGCGGGTCTGCACCCATTTCCCCTGACGGTCCTTCATTAATAGCGCTCACGAAGAAGTCTTCATACCAATCGCCAGTTTCGTCTCCTTGTGCTCGTGGCTTTGCGAACTTCAAATCATCCATGCCTTCCCACTCATCAGGGACGATGTGGTGATGATGATCATAGAAACTTTAGGAGATTGAATAGTTGACATAGTAGTCAAATTTACCACTTGGTTGGCCCAAAGTGTCCATGATCACCTCTCCTCCACGTGCTTCCTTAACATGCTGAGGGAACATGGTATGGGTGCTGGGTACTACGAGGAGGTGATCTTCGCCAAAACACAGCCATGGGGAGCGAAACGTGAATACCCCAGCATCCAAAAGATCCTGAACATTGTCTCTCAGGATGGTGCAGTCATCTAGCGAGTGTCCTAATTCCCCCGAATAATAATCACATTGCTTGGACGGATCATAACCAAGGAAGTACTCGGGAGTAGGATGACTCAATTCCCTGATGATTATCCCTTGCTCTAGGAGAATGGGAAAAATGACGGCCATCGATTTAGGAAGAGGCGAATATAGCCGGGTGCTTCTTGAGGACTAGGGTAGCCGAGCCCATTGCCAGCTCGTGTCAAAAAGGTCATCTTCATTTACTTTGGCTGCCAACTCCTCGTTGTGACGAGAGAGGAATGTATGGGCAATTTGGGCGAAACTTTCTGTCAAGTGGTGTACCGTCTCGTGTAGCTCATCGACCTGACGTTGAAGCTGGGTGAACAAGAAGTTATCGCCTGTTTCTTCTAATTGTTCCTCATCAATGGCACCTACGAAAAGGTCTCCAAACATGGTGGTCACGCCATCTAGCCCTTCTTCCTTCGTAAGTACGGGTTGAATTATGTCTTCTGGATTATGGGTGATTTCGTGCTTAGGAGTTGAACCATTTTGAAGTATTCACTTCTTCTTCCTCATGCATCATCTGGGCCGGGCTCGGGAAAGTTTCCTCAAGACGGGGATATACAAGGTTGACTTTTTCTTTGCTTTTCTATACGGGGGAAATCCTAAACCGATAGTATAGGGTCTCCTCGGGGCTTTAATAGGGCCGACGGATGCCCCGGCCTTTCCTACCAAGCCCTTGTCACGGAATGAAACCATGTCCAACCATGATTTTTCCTACCATGATTGCAGCACTTGAAACCTCGGGGACGAAGGGCGAGTCCCTCGAGTTTCATGTATAGTAGACACGAGCTCGAACGATTGATAGGCTTCGCTTTTGTCACTAGGTTCAACATAAGGGATGGCCGTCTCGTGGTAGATGCGGTGATCTTCTTCTCCTCGGACCGTGTCAGTTTTCCTCCAACCACGAACTTCACACTTTGGTGTAGGCTTGAAGGTACTTGCTCTGCGATGTGGATCCATGGGCGTCCTAAGAGGAAATTGAACGCAGTGGGGATATCCATTACCTGGAACAAAATTTTGAATATAGTCGGGCCTATTTGAATGTCAAGTTCAATTTCTCCCACTCTTTCCTTCTTCGTTCCATCGAATGCCCGAACGGAAGTTTTGGGTACTTGGATCCATGATCTCTCTATCTTAAGGCGACAGAGTGTCGCTAGTGGACATATGTTAAGAACAGATCCATTGTTGATCAGTACTCGAGCGACGTGAGATGCGTTGCACTTGACTGATATATAGAGGCCCTTGGTGTGTCCTCTACCCTCCTCAGGAATTTCTTCATCAGAAAATGCCATCTGGTCTTTTAAAAGGATGGTACCGATAAATTCCTCAAGTTTGTCATGCTCAATCGTTTCAGGGACATGTACCTCACTTAGTACTTTCATGAGGGACTTTTGGTGCTTGACAGATGTTTGAAGCAATTCCAGCAGAGAGATCTGTGTTGGTGATTTTCGTAACTGCTCCACCACATAATATTCGCTAGCCTTAACTACGGCCAAAAACTCCTTGGCCTCTTCATCAGTGACGGGCTTAGCAGACTGAGCGTTTGCTTGAGCATAGGTTCGCCCGGATCTTGTGACTAAACCAACATCAAGGTCATAAGACCATGGTACGCATTGTTGTACTCGTATTTGTAAATTTGGGGATCTCGATGACTATAGCTGTTTCTGCTGTTGGTGTTTGAATAATGGCTCCCTTCCTTTCAAAGACGCTCCCAGGTGAGGTGGAATCTTTTTTCTCCCTTTCCGCATTTAGCATGGCAAATTCCTCCTCCCAGTTGATGGGGACTTGCGATATGGTAGAAACTATGCTGGCGTGGCCGACGTATATGATTATTCCGGCCTCTATCATTCTTAATACCCTTTCCTCCATTACTGCAAGGGGTGGTATCCCATTGTTTGAATAATATCCAGCTTCTACCAGCCCTCGATAGATGTCAATAGTAGGTACTTCGGCATTTTGATTTGGCCCGACCTCGGGCGAATATCGCATTTACCTTGTCGGTGTGATCAAGGAGCGGATTGTTTTTGGACATTTGGTTTCGTAGTTTGGAATGAGAATGCCTTAGTATCCAGCAAGTTTTGGATTCGATGCTTAAGGGTGAAACAGTCGTCAGTTGAGTGGCCTACTTCTCTCATGTGATAGTCACATTTTTTTGGACGGGTTATAGCTGGAGAAGCTTTCAGCGTTGGGTCGCTTTGGCTCGGTTGAGAGGAGGTTCTTGTTCGGAGGATGGCCAAAACTTGTGATGGGGATCGGGAAGCGGAGTGAACTGTCTCTGTTGTTGTAGCGCTGAGGGCGGTTAACGGTTGGTGGTCTGTTGTTGTCTTGTGCTTGTCGAGCAGGTCGGGAGGTGGCGGGTGTTTGTAGTGTAGGTTGCATTAACATCAACCAGGGGTTCTTTGTCTATTTTCACGTTGAGTCTTCTGCCGATGGGTGTAGGCTCAATGAACCAGCCATCCTTTAACCCTATCTCAATTTGTTCTCCTACTGGAATGAGTTGATTGAATGATTCAGCGATCGTAGTTCCATTCGGTTGCGGTATTCATAGGGGAGGGTTTTGATGAACATTTTTCTTAGTTCGAAATCAGTTGGTTCGGGGGCCGATCAGGCGGCAGATTCCTCCATCTAATGGCATATTCTTTGAAAGATTCATGCTTTTTCTTTTCCGTGCGCTCTAGATCCTCACGAGAAGGGGTAATGTCCATTATAAACTTATCTTTGCTTGAGAAATGCCTCATTTACTTCACTCCATGCTTCGAGGAGGTTTATATTTTTCGTGATATACCACCTCGGTAGGGCCTACTAGACTTGGCGGAACAAGCGAATCATCAATGGTGCATTATTAACATATTGGGTCATTCGAACCAAGTACATTTGCAAATGAGCCCTTGGGCAAGTCGTGCCATCATACTTCTCAAACTTAGGTATTTTGAATTTTTCTAGCATTTTGACTTTGGAATAAATGGAAAGATCTGTCAAAGTAGGATCCTGGAGGCCTTGTAGTTGCTTCAGTCTTTCCTCAAGCTTTTCGAGGCGTTTGTCATGCTCGATTTTAGACAAGCTGCCTGGCTTAGCTTTCTCAATCACGGTTTGGTGTGGATCGTCCTCCAATTCAGGCATGTTATCATCAGTATCTCTCCCCTGATCACCTCGAATAGATGATTGTGGTAACAGTACTTCAATTGAGGCTGGGGCAGGAGCCAGCTTTCCCTGAATGGAATCTATCTGCTTTGAGAGCTGCTGGAGCACATTGAAGACTTGCTTCATTTCATTTTCCATGATCTCGACACGGCTTGGTACGTTTTCTTCAGCCATTCTAGCTTTTGAATGTAGCTATGTCGTAATTACCTATATTTGCGCAAAATGGAAAGAACATAAGTGGGGGAAACAAATGGAATATTGGCCCATGGCAAGGGTCGAGTCATTTTTATTTATTTAACAGAGGAAATATACAATGCCAAAAGGGCTCTTCAAACATGACATAAAAGATAGAGCGATCCTAACTATTTATATTTAGACATATTTACATCAAAAAACCGAACTGCCAATTTTCATATGTGATGGGAAGCTCCAGTTTTGTGAATCCGTCTGCTCTTCCGTGCTGGCTTTGATATGTGTTTCCTGCTTGTCTCCAAATTTTTTTCAAGAGATTCAATTTGTCCTTGGAGAGTAAGTCGATTCTTGGTTGCAATTCTTCGGGAATTATGTGGTTGAGGATGTAGAATGTGGATGCGTGATGAGCTTTTTCTTGCCCCTTCAACCTTGCAAAGATACGACAATCTTTTCTGTGTGACATCTACTCCATGCATCTTGGATTATACGGATCTCCTCTGAGTAGTCATAACCGGTATGGGTGAAAAGGATTCGGAATAATCCCGGTTTGAGTGGCGGCGGGATTTCCTGGAGGACCCTGTACTGACGAGCCACCTTATGTGGATAATATGAGGTAGCTCCGGAGAGGCCCAGTAGTGGGATGGGGTCGTAATAATCAAGTGCAAAACGTGCCTCTCCTGCAATGAACCATTTAGCTCGCCATAGGAACACCTCGGGGACAGGGTTTTTTAATAAGTTAATCCATCGAGAATAATCTTCGCTGGGAGAGTATTTTTCCAAGTTTTGGAAATTTTGAAGTGGATGTTTGAATTTGTTGATTTCAAATATTTGCATGAGGTGCCCAAATCCTTTGATGTGGGAAAAGAACCATATTTGTAAAATTTCGGGTGGCCCTCATGATTTTTCTTTGTTTTCCTTAAAACGATTAAGGGATAAAAATGTTTCGGCTAAAACCATGTTCACGTATCCTGCTCCAAAAGTGACTTGATTTATCACCCCCACCATTGAAGGATTTATGGCATTCTTCCTATAGGGGAATATGATAAATCCAAAGAACGCTAAGAGGAAGATCTTGATTTTTGGTTCATTGATTGTTTTCAAAACATTCGAGTTAAAGATGATAACGGAAACGCATTGTTGTTGGCTTTAACTATTTCTCTTACCGAATGATTTTTAAAAATCGTGATAGACTAACCATAGGGTCAATGCTGGTCGGTGGCTTGGCAAGCTCCTTCTCCGGGGCATTCCTATGGCGAGATCGTATTCCTCCAAGGTCGGAGTCAGTTCAAATTTGCCGAACATGAAGGTGGATGCTTCAGGGCACTAGAAATGTGGTAGTGCTTGCATGACTCCAGAGTGGATATTAATTTGGAGCAACGGAAGGAGATGACCGATGATTGCTTTGACATGCTCCTGGCCGAGCTGATCTAACTGATTCCACCATTTGAGGAGTTCTTTCTTGGGAGCATGAATGAACTGGCTATCGATTCTTCCCATCACATATGAGAAATGAAGTTACACGACCTGACCCTATGCCATGAGCCAATAAAAAGACTGAGTAAAATAAATTACTTTGCTTTTAAAGAAAATGCCAAGCACAAAGACATGCACATGAGACGTGTGGCTCGATTTCTAACTAAGAAGGCTTGTTTGAAATTCAAAGGGTATCCGCTTGTTGCAGTCTTGCGTTAGCATAGCAGCATACCCTCCTAACCTCGGCTAAAGAAATTCGGGGAAAAGAAAGGCAACCTCTACATCGCAGTCTCGCGTTCGAGGTCGTATCTTTCTTGACACCATCCTAAATATCCTATAGCGGCCCAGGTCCGGCGGCCGGGTTGTGTGTGCCATGTGTAGTGCTGAAATAGTAAAGCATGTACCACAATTCATACTCACAGGAAAATCTATTTTAAGCAAAATTTAAAATAAATTTCTAAGCTATTGTCCTACATAAAAAAAAACCTAAGTCAGTAAATAATTTAAACAAGGCAAGAAAGGCCTAAGTCTTCAAAGTCCCCAGTGGAGTCACCAAGCTGTCGCGACCTCTTTTTTTCCGGCGCCCGATCGGGGCGGGCGCCTAGCGAAGGCTAATGGCTCGGCTGGTTTATTAAGCCTGGACTCTCCCAAGTCCACCAATTCACGACTTTAATGGTCAAGGTTTTTAACTTGTAAGTTAATTTTTAAAACGGAGACGCCACTAATCAATTTGGGGTGGGTTGATTAGAAACCCATGCGAAATATTGGGAGAAATATTCGCTCATGCGCAACCAGAGAAATTAGGATCGGGGGACTTGATTACACTAGTTAATCACTAATGCCCTTTCGGTACCTAACCTTGTTTAAACCCAGAGGTTTTGGATGTTTTAGGGATTTTCCATTCATTTTTAGGAGGAAAAACATTTTTGGTCTTTTTCCATTTTTTGACATAAAAAGGACTTTTTGGATTTTTGTCATTTTTTTTGGAAAATAAGTCTTTTTGGCTTTTGCTGAATTTTTGGCCTTTTTTGGATTTTTGCTATTTTTTAAAAAAATATGAAATATTTTTTATTTTTGATTTTTTAAATTTTTTTTTCGGAAAATAAAATATTTTTTATTATTTTTTGGAAAATAAAGTATATTTTATTTTTGGATTTTTTTGGAAAATAAAATATTTTTTTATATATTTTTAATATTTTCTGTTTTTTTGGAAATTAAAATATTTTTAATATTTTTCGAAAATAAAAATATTTTTTTGATTTTTTTTTTTGGAAAATGAATTATTTATTTAATTAAAATGTTATTTAAAAAAATAAAAAAGCCGATTGCATACGGACCCGCATTGTGGGCCCGACTTGGATTTTTTGGACTTATTTATTTATTATTTATTTTTTTTTAAACGGCGCCGCTTTGGGGGGTGGGGCGAAACCCTAGAGGAATGGGGTCATCCGCCCGACCCGACGACCTGGCTCGACGACCCGCTCCACTTGACGAAACCCTACCCGACTCGGCTCCAAATCGCGACTCGACCTCCGCCGCCCGGAATTTGCGGAATCCCTACCGGTTCTCGATCCGGTCGACCCGACAACCGGGTCGCGACCGAAAATCGGGAACCCTAGGGTTTTCGAAACGGGGGCGCCGAAGAGGTGCGGCGGCGACGATGGCGAAGACGGCGACGACGGCGGCGATGACCGGGACTTATGGGGAGGGAGATGGCGAGGGCAACGGCGACATGATACCGCTGCTCGGCGATGGCACGGCAAAGGCGAAGACAGCGACGACGGCGAGACCCCACGCGAATCCTCTCTCCTCTGCGTCTCTCTCTCTCTCTCCGGTGAAACCCGGATCCGGCCGCGAGCCCTCGGCCCCGAAGTCTCTCGGTGGGGTATCCAAGGGTCGCGACCTCGATCCTTCTCCCTTCCTCCCTCTAGCCTCGATTTGCTCCCTCTTCCTCGATCTAGGCTTGCGAGCGCTCGGGCCTCCCCGAAGTCTCTCGGGAAGCTTGCGACGCTCGCTAGCTTTTGATCTCTCTCTCTCTCTCTCTCCCGGTGGTCGGTTTCTCGTGACTCGCCCCCTCTTCGTCGACGGTGGCCCCCTCTATTTATAGGCGAGGGGGCGGTCGGCGAGGGTCGACCCGCCGGTTAGACCGCCGTCCCATCCGCCCTTTGCTCCTCCTCCGGTCGCGTCTTTGTCGCGCCAACCGCCCTCTCGCTATCGTGCGTCGCCATCCATCGTCCATTCGGCGTCGCGCTCTCTACGCGTGTCTTTGCAGAGGCGGATGGAGGAAGGGAGACGACCGAAGCGGGCTGGGCTGGGAGGGAGAGAGGAGAATGGGCCGTAAGGGCCCATGCGGGGGGAAAGTGGCTGCCTTTTTCTTTTTGTTTTCTTTTTGCTTTTGTTTTGTTTTCTCGCTTTTTTGTTATTCGAAAAGATAAAATAAAATAAAATAAAATAAAATAAAATAAAACCTAATAAATTAAAAGGAAAATTTAGGCGTCAACATCATGCTAGTGTGTAGTTATTAAAATAACAATTAACAACCAAGATGTATTAGATAAAATGCAAAGAAATAAGAAAATGCCATTCCTATCTAGGCTAAAGAGAAACAACAGTTAATATATGAAAGCAGCAATTAAGTCATAATTGAAAAAGAAATGTGTAAATTGTGACCTAGCATTTATCTCTAACGACAAACCCTATGATAAAGTTGTACGAGCTCGTTTGAATTTGAGCACAGTTCTTTTAATCAAGGATTTTCGCACATTTTAAGGGAAAACTACTCAAGAACTAGTTTTTAAGCTTTTTCCTAATTTTTAGAAGAAATAAAGAAAATATTCTCAAATTTTCGTAATTTTTTTTAAAAAATTAAATTAAAATTTTAATCCGAAAATAAGGACTAGGGCTGGGCTGTTGAGGGCAGTCCGAATATGGGCTGCGACTGGGCTCAAGATACTAGGCCGCGTATAGAAAACACGAAGAGCCGAAGAAAAAGAAATGGGCTTACAGACACGAGCACAATCCGATTCTAAACTAAGTAAGCCCACATCAGAAAACTCCCAAGTTAAGCCCGGAACCTCTAAGGCCGACACCCTAATCTATCAGAATTGGTTTAAACCCAAGCCCAACAAACTCTAATTCAGCCCAGAGTCTTACTCGACAAATCTTAAGCCCAAATTCAACTCATAGCCTAACTAAGCCCACTTCATTGCCATTCTCTCTTTCCTGCGGTTTTCACAACAACCCAGAAACTAATGCAAGATTAACCTTCAACCACTGAACGCCAAAACCTCAACAACAAATCATGTCCTCTCTTATCGTGAACCGAGAATGATCCCAGTTCGACGCCCACCACTTCCAATCGCCGGACCACCAAGAGGCCATTCTCATCGGCCATTCATCATCTCCGTCGGCCGCTGGCTCGCCCCATCACTCGCCGAACACCATAGCAAGGATTATTTACCCAGACAAACGGCAATATTTGACCCACGCCCAAACCTACATCCGTGGAAGCATTTTAACAAACACTTGGAAGGGCGTCGATTAAGGGGAGGATATTCGCTGACTCAGGATCTATTCGCACGCCAAAACACACGAGAAATCAGCAAAACGACACTTGAAAATCGACTAGGAGGGGCTCGTTATATCCCAACGAGTGGACGAACGGCAAACGACACTTGAAAATCGATTATGTTCGGAGATCCTGATATCAATTATGGACAAATTGATTTAGTTAATCCGCGATTAGTCTAGAGAATAGAAAATTGTAATTCTTGTATATTATTTCCTTTTTTTTTAATCTTCCTTTCCTTTAAATTATAAAGGAACCTTATACACAATACAAAATGATATACTTAATAGAATTTTTCCCATTTTTCTCTAATTTTCTGTCATGGTATCAGAGCCCGCCTTCCTGGCCTAGGTTTCGCACCATAAGGATTGTAGTGGTTTCTTATTTGAATGTCGTTGCATCCTGCAAAATGATTCAACAAATCGAATAGGAATTCAAATTAGTTTATGATATCATGGCCAAAAGCTCATTAGTAGAAGAAATGCCCAATTCACTACCAACACAGATTCAACCGCAAGAGGAAGAGCAGATCCAAACTCTATGTTCTGATCAGAATCCTATGTTTCTGATCTTGGGCTAAATTTGTGGCTTCAATTTCAACTCCAAGGCCAATGGGCCACTAGACTGGCGCCATGGGCCCAATACCCAGTTTGAAGCTTTTGGTTTCGAGGCTCAGCCCAACAGAGATGGGCAAGCCCACTTATCGTCAAATCCCAGCCCGAATAACAAATCGGGCTGGACAATTTCGGGTCAAACAACCGGATCTAGCTTTGTGCTGTTTCCCTTCCCATTCGGCAGTGGCGGCCATCCGAGCTCGGTGACCCTCTCTACTATCGCCAGGCAAACGAACCCGAATTAAAACTGATTAGGATGTTACTTACCAGATTAGAGAACTACAGTATGTGGTCTCAGGGTCTCTAGTGGGCCCTTGTCATCAAGGACAAGGACAGCTTGCTCCATGGAATCATCATTCGACCCATTCCCAGTCGAAGAGCAACTCCAGCAGTGGTGGCGAAAATGCAATCAGCTTGTCCCGCATTTGGATCGACAACTGCCTTGCCTTTGATGTCGTGGCTCGGCTAGGCTACCACCAATTGAAGATGCACATAATTTTTTAGGATAATATTAGAGAGATGTATGGTTGGCTAGATCGAGCAAAACTTTTCACAACAAGACAGATGATCTTAGAACTGAAACAAGGAAATCTCACTGTCACCGCTATCTTCAATTGTTTCTGCTTTTTGGAACGAACTCGAGGTGGCGGAAGAGCAGTTAGAAAGTCTTGAAAATACCTTAAAGACAATGCCAGGAATTTTAGGAAAGGGAGAAAGCCATGAGATTCTTACTAATTCTTAACAATTCGTACTCCTCATTTAGGTCTCAAATCTTGGCCATAGATCCTCCACCACCGCTCGGCAGATCTACCAACTGACTATCCAAGAGGAAGCAACGGATCGCCATGGCCGAGCATAGGTGAGTGGGTGATGGCATGTCTCTTGCGGCGTTTCTGACAAGCATTTCTGGCGACGTTTCCATCAGGCAGCACTTTGGGAGAAAGAGGGAGCTAAGGAGCTTCTAGAATTCTTGGATCTGTGGCTACAACGATGAACGAACAACCAGATGCGTGCAACTTACCCTAGATCGGACGGCTGGGACACGCGGCAGGATTGGACGGCTGGGAGTGGCGCACTGGATCGGAGGGCTCCCGGTCTCCCATCTCTTCAGCTGAATCGAATGCTCCCTATCAGGCCATGTTGTCAATAATGCTATACATTATGACCTCAAACAACATTAGCACATCACAAGTCATAAAGTAAAACCCGAATTGAAGATGATGCTCTATGCTTGATCACGAATCTGCATGTTCATGAATCGATCAAATAGGGATAGCAGTGTATCTATACAATTTATTACCGGCCAATGCATCTAGGAGAGTGGACTTGCCACACCCAAATGGCCCCATGATGGCCAGCACCTCGCTGGGTTGGGCAAAACCCGTGAGCCCCTGGAGGATGGGTACGCACCCATCTTCGTGGTCTCCCACGGTCACCCACACGTTTAGCCACATCAGCAAGATTGTTCTCCCGTTTGACCTCGACTTTCAGCTCGACATGCATCGAATCCCGCACACGAGGACCAAGAACAACTCCATGGCGATCGCATTCTGGATCGACGAGTGTCCCCGCCATCTGCGAACCGAGACCCGATGATGAATCCATGCAACGTACGTTTGCTCAAAAGTGAGTTGGGAGTATGACGGGTTAATGCCAATTTTGGCCGAGCTCCGAGGGCATGTATGTATGACGGATCTACCGACACAGGAATTCTAAATATCTTGGGAACGAGGAGGAAGGTCTGGACATTTTGTATCGTTTCGTTTGGGCGAACGTACGAAGGTAGCGAGAGAAGAGAAAGGCATAGTCCGAAATTCAGTGATTATTACGAAAAATACGAGTTCGACGAGCTTGCTCCACAAGAAAGTTGGCATCTTCTCAGCGTAAGATCAAGGACGGCGAGTAGTCTTGCTTAGCGGTGACGCGATAGGCCGACCAACCCCAGCAAAAGAACAGATAATATTTGTGTCGTTGATTTTAAGGTTTTACTAATGCATTCAAGTCTAATCTCTCTCTCTCTCTCTCTCTCTCTCTCTCTCTCTCTCTCTCTCTCTCAAGTCGAGCGATTCCGAGAGATAATCATGTCAGGAAGAACAGCAAGCTATCCTAATAATGTAACACTAAGCATGTCGAAGGTAACTCAATTTATTGGAAAACCTAAAAAGGAAGAGGAAGAAAGAATTGACTAAATTCACCTCTAACCTATTTATGGTGGGGATAATTAGAAAGGAAAATAAAGGATTTAAATTTTTATGGGAGAAAAGAAATTAAAAATTTGAAAGGATTGAATTATAATAATGATGTTTTGGATGTTAACGAGAGAAAAAAGAAAGAAAAAGAATATATCTTGATGTGAATTATTATTTTTTTATTTAGAAAAAAAGATATAAAATAAGGGTGTAAGCAAGAGAGAATGAAAGAATTTGTTTATTAATATACAAATCCCTTCCGAGATTAAAAATGCATGTAAAAATGACTTTATTAATCCATCGCCTTCCTTTTCTTTCCTTTCCATCCAAAAAAGTTCATTTTTTTTTTAAAAATCCCTTTTCCTTTCCTTCTAATCCCTCCAATAAAATCACGTACCAGCAATTATGAACTGAAATAGGATAATGAAGGATTTTATTTAGTCGCATCTTGAGCCTGGACCGCCATCTAAATATGTATCCTCATCTTTGGAGAATCTAATCATAAGTTGAATTAATCTACGTAACCTAAGTCGAAAATACCAGCAAATCCCAATTCAAAAACGCTCGGACTAGTGACGGAAGTCGCACTATCTTTAAGACATTAATCTGCGCTGGCTATTTCATTCTAAATTTATTCAAACCATGTTGGACCTTAGATTTGCCAAAATAAAAAAGCTTTATCCACCATGTCGATACAGCAAATCGGCAATTGCTAAGAGCTGCGTGGCGGCGAGCGCATTGGAGAGTGTTCCCTGTTCATTTTGAAGGTGAAACATGTGAGAACGAAACTATCATGTCCATCCCATGTTTCGATTACATCGAGGGAATCGAAATCAAACTATCCTATGCCTGGCTGTTGTTGTCACTTATGGATGCGGGTGCTAGTGAAATGACAACGAAAATTTTGCCATTTTCCATTCTAGTCACTAATTGGAGATGAAACGGTATTTCTGTGTTTTATATTCGAGTCCCGACATGTCTTGTTGTCGGATTCGGCCGATCTCATTGGATTTGAGAAGTTTCGATTGAGATCAAATTGGAAGATCCCTTTCGCTTGTCCATCACTTCTCATGTCAAAATAAAATTGACGGAGATCGAATGATTCATTGATGTAAATTGGGATTAAAGCATGTGGTTAGGTCCATTAATCGCTGGAGTTATTTTCTATGTAGAAAAATGGAACTAATAAGTTACATGGTCATTTTCTTCTATGGGCTCGAACAAATAGCCTGTGTTGAAAAGGGGAAGATATGGAAGGAATGAAGGAAGGAAAAAGAAAAACATGTGAATTAAGAATAATGACCATCACGATTGATCTCGCCAAGTTTAAGTCTATAATTGAATATTCCTATCAGCTCTTTCGAGCGTAAGTTGGATTTTGATTCGAAATTAAAGCGTAAAAACATATAATAAGAGTTAGGGGTGAACATGATTTCAGGATAGAACCGGGAACTCAAGAATTTGAATTAGTCCAATTCTAAGTTCTAAGATATGTATGATAAGTTTCAGGTTTGAAAAATTAGCGAATTTGTTCCAAAGTAGATTGAAACTGTCTAAATGGAATTTGAAACCACTTACCCTAATAAGAATGGCAATTGATGGCCTAAAAAGATTTGAACTTGAGATCTTCACCTCTAATATCATGTGAAATATTATGAGTTGATGGCTGATCATTTTAAAAGAATAAATTGATAAATCAAGGCTTAATTTCATATTCTAACATTTTAGTGCTACATTTAATCTAGAAGGAAAAAAATGATCATTTTACCGTGAACAATTACACGTGGTAATGAGAAAAAATCATCACTTCAGGCATTTACCTCCAATTATTTTCTCTCTTTGCAAACATAAAGAGTGGGGACTGGCTGTTTTTTCTCCTCCTCCGCTTCTTTTCCTTTAACTTTCTTTCTCTTTAATACATTTTCCTCTCAAATCCCTAACTTCTGATTCAAATGGAAGATTTGAGGCCAATCTCTAATAAAAATTCTTCAACATCTCTAAGAATTTTCCCAATGGCCGTCTATAAATTATAGTAGTGACCTATTAAGAAGTGATCAAAGATAACAACGTGCATACCTTCTACCAAAAAAAAGATAACAGCGTGCATACCGCATTTGAAGAATATAGGAACATGGATCGATGTCCTGCAGTTTTATAATATCTCTATTTTTCATTTGAAATTATTCACTTTTTAAATTAATGTACATAATACGAAAACAATCAACATGTTCCTAATTGCAAAACTTTCATAGCTAATTCCTTAACAAAACTCCTCTCCAAACGCTTGGTGTCATGTTTGGTTTTTTTCCGATACATCGTGAGGGCGCAATGAATGAAGAGACCTTGTCAGGTTGCTCAACCATCCCTTGTCAAACAGACAAGCACGTAACCAATGGGGGTTCGCCCCAGTGGCCACCCTTCCATCTTGGAAAGGGGAGGTTTGGGGTTCAAATCTCCACCTTCTCATGAGGGATTGGGGTGGGGACGATTTCATTTTAGGAGTGGGTTTCGACTCTCACGCTCTGTAAGGAGGCAAGATAAAAGTCTGAGAGTGAGTGTTAGAGTATGATTGGTGTAGGACTGACAAAAAAAAAAAATAGACAAGCACGTGGTCCTCCTTCAATGCAAATTCAATAATTCAAATGGAAGATGACCAGTATGCACCATAAAGGAAAGGAAAACCAGACAAGGACATTAAAGGCGTCTCCTCTGCTGTCTTTTAAAGATGGGAACGTGAGCTTTTAGGTACGATGGGGATTGCTCGAGGGACCGGAGTGTGGGCAATGCTTTGCGTATCTACAAGGCGGGACCTCATCGGCGAATCCGTGACGCTACAGATAATCTGAGAAGGAGAATGCTTCCGCATTTTGCACTGGACCTACTGTAAATAATGCGACGGGATTCTGTTAAACGCGACCTTATTCAAAACTCCGTTGTGATTTGTAAATGTTGCTCACGGTCTGTTAGCGATATTAGATCTACTTATGAATATCTCTCAGGATTATGTACATATCTTATTTGATAGTGCATATCCTTAATTGATATGTTAATTTTAATAATCATATTATAAAATCTATAAATAGACTGATGTAATCCTCGTTATGAATACATCGAACATATTGAATTATAGAGAAATTCCTAATCTATCTTCCGCATTATTATTATTATTATTATTTAACTCTGTACATTAATTTGATGGGCTAGTCTCATTGTGTTCATGCAACAATCCTCTCTTGAGAAACTAACATGACTAATAAATTAAGTGTCGTATTAGGAGACTCCTCACGAGATGGCTATCTAACTTTATTGAGAGGTCCTTCCTTGAAAGTTTTGAGACCCTAATCGGCCTACCTCCCAAATCTCGTACAACACAATAAACAAAGAATAACATCAAAAGGAAGAAGTTGTAAAGCCTCAAGTTGCGTAATAATCGTATTTTTAGGATGTACAACTATTTTCTTGCACATGCATTACACCCTATTTTCGAATAGTAATCATAAGATGACAATACAACATCTCTGATAAGAAGATCCACCGGGTGATATTTGAGAATTTAACCAGGATTTCCACAGTCCATCATATTACCCTCCCCGCGATTAAAAGGGCTATAGCGAGTGCCGTAATTTTTCTTGGGAACGCATGGCGTGTAGCGTCCCAGCCCTATATGGCCACAATTGGTGGGCTGGGATGGAATCCTGGATCGTCAGGAGACGTCTCCGGGTCTGAGGGCCAGCATGCTGCCGCCTAGGGCGTGCTCCGGGGTCCAACACCGCCATTAGCTCCACCTGCAGTTGCTGGTAAGCGATGAGACACTCGAGGCCGTGGCACCGCCACGGAATGGTGGTAATGCCGGCTTTTGGTGTTGCCGGCTTTCGGAGCGGCTCTTGCTCCGTGGTAGCTGGCTGGAGTTATCGCCGTGGTTGCAAGCAGGCACCGCGCGAGGACAAAACAAAAGGTCAACTTCCATGTGCTCTCTCTCTCTCTTTCTCTCAACAAAGAGTATTGTCATTGTAGATCTTTATCAAATGGACGGGACATGAATAGTACAGACAAAGGTCACGGGATGACATTACATCACATGATGCTACAACAGGTAGTGCAATGATATCGCGCAAAAATCTAAATTTTCATTGTAATGAATTTCTTATCATCAGAATTTAATTATATATTGTGAAAATTACGATTTATTGTATCATCTACCTATAATACCATAACATTCGTGTTTCTCATCATAAATTTGATTTCTGTATAATGAACTCAAGGATGGTCCAGTAATGGATTAATTTGGACCAAAAAACAAAATTTAAAGTACGCTCCTATGCTTAAAAATACCTAAAAGTTAAGTTGAAAATCAACAAGTTCATTCGATGATTATATCTAGGGGCTCATTTGTCGTAATGAGACATTCACATTTCCAATCTAACTGATCATCATCGACTCTCTTCTCATCCATGTACGCCAGATGAGACTCCATTTGGAGGATGACATTCTCGAGCCCTAGAATCACTTTGAGCCGATGCAATCCGAAACAGGACATGTTACTACATTCAAATCAAAGGGCTGCTTCAGCCAACGGACGCCTAGGGGATTAGGACTTGGCTTTCATACTGATGAACCGCGTCTGCTTCAGCCAATTGCAAAAAGTCGTTTCGCATGAGCCGAAAATGAGAGGCACTCAAAACTCGTGTCTGCTTGCGAATCCATGTGCGTTGTTCCGGCCCGGGGGGGGGGACTGCTTTTGGACTTAAGCAGGCTAGGCACGAATCTAAGAAGTTCTTGGGAGCACTGCAAATAAACTCCGCGAAGTGCAACGAAAGTCCTAAATTTTGTCAATGAAATGCCATCTAGTCCTAAATTTTTTGAGATAAGAATAGGAAGAACACCATAATTTTTATATGACGCTCACTTGATAGTCATAATTTTTTTTTTTACTTAAGTGCAGTATCAAAGTAAAATGGATCATTTGAGTGTCATTTTCAGTAAATCTTCCTAGGTGGATTTTTTAATTAATTTTCTATTCTGATGTGATTTTTGATTTTTGATTTTTCTTTTTCTTTTCATATTTTTCTGTGCTAACGAGGGTCACCAGTGATTCTTGCCTGCTGCAAAGGCCTCGCCCTCGATTAGTATGGTGGCGAAGGCCTTGGGCAATGCCATCCTCGGCCGCAAGTGAGAGCTTTTTGCAACCATGAAGGCCTCGCCCACAGCCTTTGCGACCACATTGAGTCATTGAGTAAGGGTGAGGTGGCCTAGTCTAGGTGAGGCCTTCACAGTCGGTGAGAGTCGCTATTGACCTCGCAGGCATCGAAAAAAAAGGAAAAGAAAAATAAAAGACAAAAAATTCAATAAATAAATAATACAAAAATTGTCCATGTCAATGTTGGTGAAGCCATTTAGGACAATCGGTGTCCATGTCAAATTCTTTGGCGAGGCAAATTGCCAGTGACACTGAAGTGAGCGGAAAAAAGAAAAAAGTTGTGGCACTTAAGTAATCGTTGTACAGAAGTTATGACATTCCAGTTATTCTTATCCCTAAATTCCTTAGTTGGTCCATGTAAGTCTTGAAATCATTTTTGAAAAGTGCAATCAAAGTCCATTTGAGGAACAATACCTAAAATTGCTTATGTGACATCCTTAAATTACAATTTCAAAATAAGTTTTAGGGTTTAATTACATTTTTCACTAAAGTTCCGAAACTAGTTGAATTAATTGAAAATTTTAAAACTCAATTGTAGTTTTTAGTGAAATTTTAGAACTTGATTAAATTGATTTAGGACTAGATTGCATGTCTTACGTAAGGTTTAGGATTTAAGCTGCAATTTTCCCAAATAAATACACTGATAACGTGCTTTTCGCGACAAACATTTTTGTGATTATTATTTCGTAAATTCATTGATCTTTTTGTTTTTTCTTGAACGGTAGGTTGATGGAGCGCTGGGGGTAGTTAGCTATTGATCTCATTTCTCCTCGCCGTCCTTTGTTCATATCCTGGTATCTATTACCGGTCAAAATTGGTCCATAACGGAATTTTGGTCTATTCTGGGACCATAATATCAGATTGGGGAGGAAGATTAGAATTAGAGATTGATCGAAAAGCAAGGATATGGGCTCGTGTGAGTAGAAAACAGAAAATATATATTCTAGTTCTATCATTCGCTATGGGTTCGAATCTAAGAGAAATTCTAGAGAATGTTTGCTATCGAGCTTTTCATGCACGAACGCAGACATAGGCAAGAGGCTCATCATCATCGCCGAGAGCTCCTCTTAACTAATCATTATCGATTCATGCCAAGCACTTCTTCATCCTTGTACATAGGATAACAACCGTCTTGAAGGAGACATTTCTGAGCCCCAAGATCACTTCGAGTTGATGCGATTTAAACACAATAGACGATGCACTACGTTCAGATCGATCAACCATGGGACTTGGGACTTGGCTTTCATGTTGAAGAATCGTAAGAACGGGCACAAACGAAAACATCCAAATTGCAGAAAGTTGTTCGCTTTGTGTGAATTGAAAATGAGAGCTGACAATCGTGTCTGCTTGCGAATCTCCCACATTAGCTGAGATGGTCTGAAGCAATGTAGGTGGGGGACCGTTGTTTTGGACCTAAGCAGACCAGGCACGAATCTAACAAGTTGTTGTGAGTTCTTCACATGGAGATAGAAAGTTCAAGTTTTCAAAATAGTTATAGAAAACCGCATCGGAAGTTCTAAACCTTACATACAAAAAGCAATCGAGTCTCAAAATCTTTCAATCGATTCAATTAAATCCCAAATCTTTTTAAATAAGCGCAATCAAAGTCCTTTCGATGAATAATACCTAAAATTGCCTACATAGCATCCTTTATTACAATTTTGATACAAGGTTTAAGGCTTAATTGATTTTTTTAATAAAGTTCTAGGACTTAATTTAATCAATTGAAAAGTTTAGGACTCAATTATATTTTCTAATAAAGTTTTAAGATTCGATTGAACTGATTTGAGATTAGATTTCACGTCTTACATAAGGTTTAGGATTTAAGTTTTAGGACTAGATGGGTAGTTATCTATTGGTCTCATTTCTCCTCACCGTCCTCTATATATATCCACACATGCACGAACACAGGCACAGACAGAGGCTCATAATCTTTGGGAGCTCTTCTTAGTCCTTAGGGAACGCTGAAAAGCAACGGGCCAAAGTCACCATGCACCCCAATTTGACGAAGGCTCTCTTCCTTTCCTATTTGTTGACAGTCGCCCTCTCCTGCAAAGCCGCACCTGGAGAGCTCAACGCCACTGCCACTCCACCACCGTGCGATGGTCTCGGCGGGGCAACCGAGTGCCGCATTGCTTACCAGCGACCGGAGTTGGAGTTCGTGGGGGGCTTGAATGATGTCGTCTACGGAACTCAATTCAAGCAGGATCCCGCCAGGTGTAATAGAAACCCCGGACGGTACACACCCTGCACTCCACCGCCGGGCCGGCCAGTAAGAGATGACCCATATCTCAGGAAGTGACCCATACCTTCCAGAATGCGTCTGCTGGTACCCGCTTCCATCTGCTCCAACTTGGTTTCTCCAAACTGTCAATTGTAAGAATTTGCACGTAGATTTGTATGTGTTGAGGATGTTAGTAACTACAAACTGCGATTATAGTTGAACTTATCGGTACGACATATGTATCCTGCATAGGCTTTATAGTTGTGCATATCAATGTACCTATCTTCAAGGGTTGACGCATTTGATTGGAGCGCATGTACAAGTACGATAACGTTTTCAAGCGTCACGTTTCTCAAGCTAGGTCGACTGTTCTTCTTCCGGGGGAGGCCCAAATATCAACTCAACCCATCCCAGACAAACCCAAGAGCCAATAGGCTCAACCCAAACCCGATGCAACTAAACCCAACAGACCCAAAACCCAGGCTAAAGATGGAACTCATGAAATTAGACACGACTTTTCAAGAGGCTTTCCATTTCTCACTGCAAGATCTCCACCACACAAGCAACCGCCCGTTCTTCTTCGCTCATCACCGACAAAAGCCAGAAGGCTGAGAGACAAAGTTCAGCTAGATCAAGCACAAACTTCTAACATCTAATGCTCCAATTGCCACACGTATTGTCCTTGATATCTGATTCCTTCTATCACGTATCATGCTTTCAGAAACAAATCGAACATAGAAGGATACCCTGCTGATGTGGGGGAGGACGAGGACAAAAGTTGTTCGTAGGAATTCACCGCTCGCACGAGAAGGAATGGCATACCGAGCCATCCAAGTGCGGGCTCAAAGGATGAAATGAGCAAGCCTGGGCAAGCAATTATGTTCTTGGACATCTCACGCTTCACCCAAATTCTATCGACTTTATATGTAATTTTCGAATATCTTTTCAATCTTGGTGGGCCTAAGTAATGAATAATTTTGATTAATCTTATTTTAGGTCGCTTTCCTTAGGGCCTAGGTAGGCGAGACCAGCGAGTCCTTTTTAAAGTCCC
Organism: Eucalyptus cloeziana; assembly: GCA_014182715.1. Lineage (NCBI taxonomy): Eukaryota > Viridiplantae > Streptophyta > Magnoliopsida > Myrtales > Myrtaceae > Eucalyptus > Eucalyptus cloeziana. The sequence continues at coordinate 25,665,302 of CM024642.1, forward strand.
AATCCTATTGTTTCCAGCACGCTGTCGGTGACCTACGATTCGTACCTCCCCCTGTAAACCCACAGCAATTAATTTGATATCCTCTGAGTATGGTGCTTGACTCGAACAAGGCTCTCCTCTATTCTTCTCCGTCGGTACTCACCCTCTCCTACCCATGTCGTGCTATTACGTAAGACGGTTAATGTTCAGTCAACAATTTTTAATCAAAATTGCTCAAATGAAGTACATTGTCAAATCGTCAAAAATTTAAGGCTAAATTAGCTATAAAGTTTAGAATCGAATTGGCATAAATACAACAAATTTAATACGTTTTTAGTAATTTTCCTTTTTTCTCATTTAGTTAGGCAATCCATTTCAAATGTATTATTAATACTATGCGAAGAGGTTCCTGTGTTCCTCAATTTACTTATGACAATTTTTTTTTTTTTTTTAATTATGTGACATCTTTTTGGTAACATTGAAAAAGTGTATTAAATAGAAGAATTAATGATAGGTAGACTTCACACATGTTGACTCTTAGTAATACCAACGCAAAAGTATACAATATGAGATTTTCACGTGATTCGTTTAGACATTAGCTTTTAGTCGTTAATATTAGATAAGATTAAGGTGTAGATACAAAATACAACTTTTAATCTAGAAAAAAGATTTTTCCTGGCCTGGCTCCAACTTTTCAAGACTTAAAATCTCTGATAGATTCAATTGAGTCCCGATTTTTTTGGAAAAGTGCAATCATAATCAAGAACAACACATAAAATTGCATAAGTGACATCCTTAAATTAAAATTGCAATACGAGTTTTAATCTTAATTGTATTTTTTAATAAAATTATAAGATTAAATTGAATCAATTGAAAATTTAATAGGAGTCAATTGACCTAGTTTAGGACTAGATTGCACATTTTACATAGGGCTGATATTTTAACGTGCGATCTTCTCGAATAAATATTGGAAATCTGCATTATGGTCGGCTTTGTCATGCCAAATAATCTTGGTCTTTAATATAACATCAATAAAATTATCTTTTCGTTTTATCTCGAAAGAGAGTTAGCAATTGATCTTATTTCTACTCACCATCCTCTATTTATATCCAACACAAGCACAAGCATAGGCACGAACAAGAGGCTCAACATCGTTGAGAGCTCTTCGTAGGGTGCGATTGCTTCAGTATTTTGAAAGCCATTCAGAAAATATAAAGTAGTTTAGCCTAAAAGATTTTGAGTAAATACAAAGGTCACTTGATAAATTTTGTTTTGAGAAGTAATTTTGAAAGAAATGTCGTTTGGTAAAAAACACATTTGAAAAGCCGTTTGGGTGAGTAATATTAGTTTTTTAATTTTTCTTTGTTTGAAATTGAAAAAAAATAATATACGCAACTTTTTAAATATAGCATGGGATGGCCATAGCTGGCGAGGTAATTCACAAAAGTTACGTCATTGATTTGAAAAAAGAATTGAAACTTATATGCTTTAAAATGCTTAATAATTAAGTGAAAAAAAAAATCATTGTTGGATTTAGCAAGAAACAAAACGAAGAGGGAAAAAAGGGGGAAAAAAAAACTAAGCGGTAATCTCATGTTTGTTTAGGAACGAAAGGAAAGAAATTTGTTCCTTAAAAATGACAATGGAAAATTAGTGAGCCTACAAGTTCACACAACAATTATGGGACTACTAATGCCTCCAACCCTGTCGGCAACGACGATAAAGATGCCCCGACTAGTTGCTGCAGGTCCACCCCCTCCCCCTCGCTCACCCCTCTCAATTCCACTGTCTCTTACTCTCCCTGTCCGCTACCCCTCACTCTGCCATGACTAACTTTGAGCTCGAGCCCAATATATTTGAGGCTCGTTTGTCATAACGAGACATTTGCTTCTCCAATCTAACTAATCATTGCTGATCCACGCTAAACATCTTATCCTTGTACATCAGCTCCGCCTGACGACAACCTAGAGCTCTAAAATCACTCCGAGTCAATGCAATTTGGGACACGACAAATGATTTACGACATTCAAATCAAAGCGCGGGTCCGGCTGGCCGACTGACACCTTTTGGGGTAGGAACTTTGGCTTTAATGCTCATGAATCGTGTCTGCCTTTGCCAATTGCCAGGTTGTTTTGCTTTGCCTAAGCTTGAAAATGAGAATATAAAATCAAAAAGTCGTGTCCGCTTTGGAATCTCGCGCATTAGCTGAGAATGAGATGGCCTGAAAGCCAAGTGCGTGGGGCACGCTTGTTTTAATCTTTAAAGCAGACTAGACACGAATCTAAGAATTTATTGGGAGCTCTTCAAGTTACGATCTAATCACTTATAAGTTTTAAATTAAGCATGGACAAGTGTATTAGAAGTCCTAAACATTTTGTACAAAATGCAATCAGGTCTTGAACCTTTTAATTGGTCTAGTTAGGTCCTAAATCTTTTTTAAAAAGAGTAATATACAAAGAGTCTATTTGTCAAAAACATCCCTAAAATGATTTCATGACATCCTTAAATTACAATTTCAATATAAAGTTTTAATGATTACGACATCTACCAAAATCTACATCCAAGCCCCGTTGATTGTGACAAAGGCAAACCGTACAACAGCTGCCTTCCATTGCGGAACCCAAAACCCCCACTGTTTGTGACAAAGGCAAACCGTACAACAGCTGCCTTCCACTGCGGAACCCAAAACCAAAGTGTGACATCTTTAACAAGTACTACCGTCACTATTGATAGACATTTCAAATTGCGATGGCTAGGCCCTAAGGATACATATGGTAATGTTTATATTCCTAGAAATAGTTTTTTTATTTTACTTTTCAAAGAGACTTTTCCATTCCTATTTATGAGAATAGTCTCTAAATATTTGAAGCGTTAGGTAACTGTACATAATTTCTATTTCCGAAATAGATGCGTTTAATACGACCCTAAATATTTTTGTGACTTAGAGTTTTTTTAATTTATTAATAATTTTATTACTTTTTTCTTTTTTTCTTTTCCTTCTCCTTCCTCTAATCGGTGGCAGGACTTCGCCTAGATCTAGTGAGGCCAACCTCGTGGTGGTCGGGCAAGGTTGAGCCTCTCCAATGGCCAACGAGCTTGAGATGGTGAGGTCGCTAGGTCTCATTTGGCCAATCGTTGGCCAGCTATCACCAAGGCTAGCAACTAGCTAGGGGAAGAAGAGAGGAAGAGAAAAAGAAAAGAAAAGAAAAGAAAAAGCTTGCTTCTTGAGTTGTTCTCGAAAACAATTTGTTTGAGAACAAATAAATTACCAAACGCGTTTATGTAGAGAGAGAGACTCACATGAGTGATTTAATATATATATTAGGTTTATCGAACAATTTCTCGAGAGAGTACCTCCTACAACACAATAAACAAACAATAACATTGAAAGAAAAAAGCTATAAAGCCTCGAGTTGCGGAATAATCGCATTTTTAGGATGTACAACTACTTTCTTGCACATGCATTACACCCAGTTTTTGAAAAGCAATCACACGATGACAATACATCTCTGAAAAGAAAATCCACCGGATGATATTTGAGAATTTAACCAGTATTTCCACGGTCCATGGTCTTACCCTTTATCGCGTTTATAAGGGCTGTACTGAGGGCCAGAATTTGGCTCGGGAACGCACGGCGTGGTGCGTCCCTTCCCTTTACGGCTACAATTGGCGGACTGGTCCCCATTCCCGGAACCTCCGGTGACGTCTCCAGGTTTGAGGACTGGCATGCTGTTGCCCAGGGCATGCTCCAGGTCTAGCACGGCTATCAGCTCCACCTCCGGTTGATGGTAAGCGATAAGGCACTCGCCACTGTGGCACCATCGCGGAATGGTGGCGTTGCCGGCTTCCACAGGGGCTCTCGCTCCGCAGCAGCCGGTCGGAGCTAGCGCCGTGATTGCAAGGAGGCACCACGCGAGGAAGAAACAAATGTCGATTTCCATGAACTCTCTCTCTCTCTCTCTCTCTCTCAACGAAGACATATTTATGATTGGCTCTCTGGTTGTTGTAGATCTTTATCAAATGGGTGGGACATGCCTAGTACAGACAAAGGTCATGGGGTGACATTACATCACATGATGCTACAACAGGCCGTGCAATGATGTTGCGCAAAAATCTAAATTTCCATTGGAATGAATTTTTTATTGTTAGAGAATTTAATCATACACCATGAAAATTATGATTCATCGTATCATCTACCTATAATACCTTAACATTTTGATTCCTCGTCATAAATTTGATTTCAGTGTAATGAACTCAGATGGTCCACTAATGCATTAACTTGGAAAAAAAAATAAAGTACATTCCTATACGTAAAAATGCTCAAAAGGTAGGTCGAAAATCAACAATTTTCTTCGCAAATTATATCTGGGGGTTCATCTGTCGTAACAATACATTCACATTTCCAATCTGACATTTTCAAACTAACTGATCATCGTCGACTCACGCAAAACGTCTTGTCCATGTACGCCAGATGAGACGCCACCCGCAGAACGATACTCCCAAAGCCCTGAAGTCACTCTGTGCCGATGCAATCCAAAACGCGACATGTTACTACATTCAAATCAAAAGGGCTGCTTCAGCCAACGGATGACTTGGGGGTTACAACTTGGCTTGCTCATGAATCTGGCTTGCGGAGTCTGATAAATCGACGGACTATTGTTTTGACTTAAGCGGTTTCTTGGGAGTTCTCACAAGCATGGAGCAATGCAGATGAAAGTTCTGAATTTTGCTAGGAAATGTCTATGTGCGCGACGGACTATTGTTTTGGACTTAAGCGGTCAGGCACGAATCTTTCTTGGGAGTTCTCCGCACAAGCATGGAGCAATGCAATGAAAGTTCTGAATTTTGTGTAGGAAATGTAATCAAGTCATATATTTTTTGTAATTGGTTTAGTTAAGTCCCGAATCTTTTTTAAGAAGTACGATTAAAGTCTGTTGGATGAACAATACCTAAAATTGCGTACATGGCATCCTTAAATTACAATTTCAGTATGAGTTTTAAGGCTCAATTTTATTTTTCAATAAAGTTATAGGACTTACCCAAATCAATTGTTTTGGACTCGATTGTATTTTTCAATAAAATTTTAGGACTTGATTGAACTTGTTTAGAATTAGAATGCATTTCTTACATAGGGTTTACAAATTAACGTGCGATCTTCCCAAATGCATACATTGAAATGTGCATTATTGCCGGCTTCATCACGACAAATAATTTTGTCTTTATAATAACACAAATTCAATTATTTTTTGTTTTATCTTGACTGATAGTTATCTATTGATCTTATTTCTAGTCACCGTCCTCTATTTATATCCACATAAGCACGAACACAGGCACAAAACTCCTCCATGAACACTGCAAAGCAATGGGCCAGAGTCACCATGCACCTCAATTTGAGTAGGGCTCTCTTCCGTTCCTATCTATTGACGGTCGCCCTCTCCTGTGAAGCCGCACCTCGAGGGCTCAATGCCACCGCTCTTCCACCACCATGCGACGGGTTGGCGCTGCAGCCGAGTGCCTCATTGCTTACCAGCAACTGGAACTGGAGGTAATGGCAGATCCGGGCATGCTGGGTCCTAGCCTAGCAAGTTACAGGCACGTTTGGTAATTCCCAGAAATAATTTTTGTTTAGAAATGATTTTTTATTTTTTTTAAATTTGTTCCCGGAACAATCTTAAGTTTTTTAAAGCGCTTGATAACTATCCAAAATTTCTATTCTCGGAATAGAAATGCGTTTATTAACATTCTTAATTTTTTTCTTTTAATTTTTATTTATTATTCATTATTTTCTCTTTCCTTTTCTCTTTTTCTTCCTCCTTTCTGTGGCCGGCCTTTGGCCATGGCAATGGTTGGCACTGTGTTGGTGAGCTTGACGGAGCCTTGTTTGGGGCGACATTGACTTGGCAATGGCTCGGCCTTGGCCTACCCTCACCTAGTCCTCGCCCAGCCATGGCGAAGCTTGACCCAACAAGACTCCCTACAGCTTGGTGTCGTCAGGGGTTCGCGACGATCCAGCCAGGTTAGCGGCCCTCGTTTGGCCAGTCGTAGGCCATGGCCGAGGCCAACAATTAACCAAAAGGAAGAAGAAGAAAAAGAAAAGGAAAGAGAAGAGAAAAGAAGAAAAATTAGACTTGATTTTAGGAATTGTTAGGAAAAAGAAGTAATTTTTTTTTTTTCTACTTATTAATTTTGTTCCAAATTTATTCCCGAGAGCCAAAAAATAAATTTTTATTTTCGGGAACAAAAAATTTATTAAATGAATTTCTGTTTTTTTTTTTTGGTTTTGAGGAATAAAAAAAGAATTAGCTGTTCTCAAGAGTGCTGCCAAACAGGGCTTGCATGTACCCACTTCAGACCCAAATAATCCCATTGGCTATGGTAGGGCCCCGGTCGTGCAGAATCATTTATACTACACTCCACCACCAGGCCCACCGACTCGCTGCTACATGTTTTACCGTGCTAATTGCTGATGTCTCCATCGCCTTAGGACCCCTCATGATCCAAGGGATTCGATGAACTCGTTGTACGCAATAATGTTTCTTCATTAAAAAGACAGTCAGCTAATGCTTATCGAACTTGGGAGGTACGGATCTTCTAAGTTTGAGGTGTCAATTAATTGTGATTGTAAATCCTTGTCCAAGAGTCTATTGAATGTATTGTACATAGTGTGCGTGCTAAATTCGGATCGGTTGATATATGGTAACTGGCACTGCCGTTGTTTTCATCCGTGTAAAATAGAGAATGAAGGGGTTTCCATCTTTCAGGAAGAATGGTTTTCTAAGGTCGCAGCGGGAGTCTGCAATCAAAAGCGCAGCCGATGGATCATGCACTGCCCTTTGCGACAGAACCAAAAACCATGTTGTGACACATTTCACCGAAACTACCCTCATTGTTGATTGTACGCTCCAAATCGCATAGGGTAATGCTGCTTTTGGTCCATCCTAGCATCCTTAGATTGTTGTCATGTAAGAATAATTGTGGACCATGTGATATTATTAATTAAAATTTTAATAAATATTTAAGTGGTAAAGTTATAAAAAGTTGCAACTCTCATGAAGATGAAAGAGAGCAATTGCCATGAGAAATTACAATTTCTATGAAGAGATGTAACTCTTATGAAAAGGTGCGATTGTCATGAAGATATAATGTGTTTTGATAAAATGCATCTATTAATAGTTTGTATTATGATCCTCTCCCCTCGAGACAATGAAAGGTTGCATCCTATCATCCATCAAATAAAATACATTGAGACAAACGTGAGTTAAGAGAGAGAAATCAAATTTCTCTATTTGTTTCTATTTCTTCAACAATAATTCTTTTCAATATATGGATAAGGGTATGTCTTCATCTTTATTGTTATAATATATCTCGAGTTTGAGTCCGTGAACGAAACCGACTAAGATAAATTAAAGGAAAGTGGATATTTGGACTTCAAGGGCGCCTTTGGTAATCATTTTGTTCCTAGGAACAAATTCTGATAAGAAATGATTCTTTTTTATTCTACTCCCAGGAACAATTTCTAAGCATTTTAAGCCATTTAGTAATTATCCAAAATTTCTGATTCTGGAATAGAATTGCGTTTGATATCGTGCTCAAAATTTCTACTCCAAATCATTTTCTTTTAATTTTTAAATAATTTTTTTTCCTTTCTCTCTCATGTTCTTCTTCTTCAAGTGGCCGGTCGCCGGTCCGGGGATCGGCCAAGCGAGGGCCGACGGACTCACCAAAGCGTCGCCGGCCCTCGTCGGCCGAGCTCGAGCCAACCTCGCCGGTGGCTAGCCGGGCCTCGCCGGGGCCGGGTGAGGCCCGCTGGCCACCGGCGAGGCTCACCTAGCCCCATCGAGGCTTGGCCTTGCCGGATCACGAGGCTCGCCCGGCCTCGCCGGTGGCTAGGCGGGCCTCACCAAGGTTGGGTGAGGCCCGCCTAGCCATTGATGAGGCTCGGGCTTGCCGGTGGCTGGGCTTGCCTCCGGCGAGCTCACTGGACCTTGCCCTAGCTTGGTGAGCCTCCAGCGAGCTCGCCCTGGACTAGTTGTTGGCGACCGGCAGCGGTGGGCGGCGGACGGCAACCGCAGGATGGTGGTAGATGAAGAAGATGAAAAGGGAAGAAGAAGAAGAGAAAATGGAAGAAAAAAAGAAATATGGTCTTGATTTTTAGATTTGTTCCCGTAAACAATAATCAATTTTTTTTTTTTTGATTCTTGATTACGTTCCAAATCTATTTCCAAGAACAAAAAAATAGAAATTTGTTCCCGGAAATAAAATTTTTATCAAATGCGATTCTGTTTCAAAACTACTCTCGGGAACAAAAAATAAGAATCAATCACTATTTGAATGGTTAACAAACAGCCCCCAAGTTGCTGATTTATAGAGACCAAGCCATGAATTTGTAGATAACGGAAACAAAGCTACGTTGGAATCCAAGTTCAAGAAGTCTGACTTTATGTCAGAAAAGGAAATAAATTCAAGGCTATCCCAGTGGGCTTATGGAACTCGCTCAAACAACAACGGATAAGAGAAAGAATAAAAGGAAATAAAAGATATGATATTATTTGATGCAGAATTCGGCTTGAATATATATGCACATGTTCTCGTGGGATGCGGTGTGGATCACAAAAGGTCTTGAAGCGCCACGTGAGTGCTTGGTGTTCCGCGTTGTTGATGCAAGCAATTTTGAAGCACCAAATATCGAGTGCTTGAAAGTGGGTTGTTGTTTTTTTTATTCGTGCAATTACATCCGAGAAGAATTAGTTTTTGTAGCCGATTAAATCTTGAGTAAGATTTGCACGTAATTCCTTCGTGAGATTAAAAGATTATTTCTTGAGGAATTTCGGGGTTAAACACTGTATGCATTATTGGATATAATTGGGGCTTAGGAAATACCGAGAGAGTGTTTGAGTGACTCTAGTGTGTAATCTCCTTGTATCACTTGATCTATAGTGAAATTTGTCGCTGCTCTTCCCGTTGACATAGATTTCTACGACCGAACCACGTAAATCTGATGTCTGATTTATTTATTTTTTGTTTTGTCTATTTATTGTTCGATTGCTCGTTTTGCGCAACATTTATTATCGTGAGTAACTCATGAAGGTCTAAGATTATTTGATATTGAATAACTGCATCTGTATGTGGGATTTTACGTGTAGATTTATACGACAGCCTTACAGCGGGCGATTCGTCCTCAACCTATATCAACCGGCATTCTCATTTCCTCGTACGGATCTCGACCGCTTGAGCAACGACCGTTCTTCTTCACATCACTGGCGAAGCTAGAAGGCCATTTTGAATTCTTCAACCGAGAGACACAAAGTTCAGCCACATCAAATACGACGTTTCCACATCTAATCCTCCAATGGCCGCTACTTATATTAGCCTTGATATCTGCAGGTACTGGAATCCTTCTATCGTATATCATGCTTTCGGAAACAATTCGAACGCAGAAGGATGTCTCAGCAGTCGCTTTGCCGATGGAGCACAAGGGACAAGGGACAAAAGTAGCTCACAGCATTTTTACCAGTCGCATGAGCAGGAATCTGCCCGCAGGCATACCGAGCCCATCCAGGCTTCGGACTTGAACGAGGAAAATAAGTGAGGCTGGGCAAGCAATTACGTTCTTGGACACCTTGGGCCCACCCAAATTCTATCAAATTTATATGTAATAATCGCAAATCTTTTCAATCTCGATGGGCCTAAGTAATGAATTATTTTTGATTAACCTAACTTCAGGCACGACCCGTCACCTATGTTTCATACCTGCCCCCATAAACCCACAGCAACTAATTTGATATCCTCTCACCATGGAGCTCGACTTGAACAAGGCTCTACTCCTTTCGGCTTTGTCAATTCTCACCCTCTCCTTCCCATGTCGAGCTGCTGCGTAGGATCACCAATATTCAAATCAGCGATTTCCGATCAAGATTGATGGATGAACTATATTGATAAATCATCAAAAAGTTTAAAATTAAATTGACCAAAGTAAAATATTTAGGATTGAATTAGCACGTATATAATATATCTATGATTTTTTAAAGTTATTTTGCCCCCATTTTTTCATCTAGTGAGGCAGTCCATTTAGGATGATTTAGCAAATCTACACGTCACATCACTTGGCAGAGGTTTCTGTCATTCTCAATTTACTTAGGACATTTAAATATATATATATATATATATATATATATATATGCATCTTTTTTCTAAAAAAAAACATTGAAAAAATGTATTGAAAAGAATAACCGGATAGATGATAGTTGGACTTCACCCATGTTGACTTATTAATGCCAAATGCAAAAGTATACAATATGAGATTGTCGCATGATACCGCTGTTAGACATATTTGCTTTCAGTTGTCGATATTAGATTAGGGGCCGTTTGGTTCGGCTTTGGGGAAATGCCTTTGGCCAAATGCAAATATCTTAGGGTAAATGGGTTTTCAGGAATGCTTGGACATTTGGCAAATTACGCATTGGAAAGTGGCTTGTATGAAAATACCGTTTGGCAAAACTTATTACAAATGGGCTTTTGCTTTTAATCTTTTTTTTAAAAAATATGAAAATCAAATCCACTGGCGGCCAGATCGTGGCCGTGACCTCGGCGACGCCGTTGCCGTGACCTCGAGCACCTAGAGGCGCGGAGGCCGGATCGGCCGTCTAGCGGCCAAATCTAGCCTCGGACCGCCAGATTTGGCGGCCTGAGGTCGCGCAGACCCAGGCGGTGCGACCTCAGGTGACGTCGTCGCTGCCTGGAGGCGCGACCTCAAGCGCCTGAGGTCGTAGAGGCCAGATTTGGCCTCCGGACCGCCAGATCTAACGGCCTGTGGTCGCACGGACCTTAGGCGGCGTCACCTAGTTTGTGCGGGTTTGTGCGCGACCTCGGGTGCGGACCTCGGGCGGCCCGAGGTCGCGTGGACCCAAGTGGCGTCGCCGGTTCCGAGCGAACTAGGCGACGCCGCCGAGGTCCGCGCAACCCACGTGGCGCCACCGAGGTTCGCGTCGCCTAGGTCGCGTGTCGTGCCACCCCCATACGGTGGTCACCGGCGACGCGCGACCCTCAAGCAACGGCGGCGGTGGTGGCTGCCGGAGAAGCCCGGTGGTTTGGAAGAAGAAGAAGAAGACGACGGGGAAGAAGAAGAAGAAGATGAACAGTAGGTGTGGCATTTCCCAAATGCCGAATGCTCAATGCTACCCCTCCCCAGCTTTCAGCATTGAGCATTCAGAATGCTCATATTTGGGCAAAGGAGCTTTCAAAAACTTTGCCAAACATCAAAAATTTTCCCCAAGGGGTTTTGGGGGCCCAAAACCCCTTGGGAATGCCCAACCAAATGGGCTATAGATTAACGTTTAGATATAAAATACGACTTTTGATCCAGCGGAAGTTTTTTCCTGACCCATCTCCAACTCCTTAGGACTTGTATTTTATTTATTTATTTATTTATTTTTGTCATAGTGAGAGATTCAAATTTCCGATTCAGCTAATCATGATCGATTCCTGCAAAGCATCTCATCCAAGTATATCAAATAAGACTTGCCCATAAGATGACATTCCCGAGCCCTAAGGTCACTCCGATGCCAATGCCCTTCGGGGTGGGGACTTGGCTTTCATGTTGACGAATCCTAAGAACAGGCACAAAAGTAAACACTTAGCAAATTCTAAAATGATGACCTCCACCGATTGACGACGCCCTTCAACGGGAGCTCTCTCCACGGCCTGCAAAAGATAATTTTCAATCCAACCACCTTAATAATTACTGCGATGGACTGAATTTATCGTTTGTCGATGATAAAAAAATGGGTCATATTTCAGTATAGACAGAGTGCTAATGTCTACACTATTCGAGAGCGAAAAGAGAGAATATATCGTGTAACACAATGAACAAACATCTCCTGTCGATCGACCATGATGGAAAGGATCAAGTTGTGGGCCTTGAATTGCTAAAAAATTCGGTTTTTAGGATGTAGAACTACTTTAGCAAAAGGCAGTGCTTTATGCTCATGCATCAGACCCCATTTTTCCGAAAGTACTCACGTGATGACAATATCTCTGAATAGCAAATCCACCAAATCAATATTGAGAAGTAACGAGCTTTTGCACAATCCATGATCTTACAGTTCAAGGCGGACCACAGGGATAATAATTGGCGCGAGTCCCGGAATTCTTTCTCGGGAAGGCGGGGCGTGTATCATTTGCCTGGCGTGGCAATGGCCACAACCGGGCAAGGTTTGGTATCTAGGCCTGTCTCACGACTCCGGGCTTGACGAAGGCCAGCATGCTGCCCGGGGCATGCTCCAGGTTCAGCACCGCCATCAACTCCACCTTCAATTGCTAGTGGGCGATAAGGCACAATGGTGGCATTGCCGGCTTCTAGAGCGGCTCTCGCTTCGTGACAGCCAGTCAGGCCTATCGCCGTGGTTGCGAGCAGGCACCACGCGAGGAAGAAACAAACCATCGTGACATTATCCGACTTCCATACTCTCTCTCTCTCTCTCTCTCTCTCTCTCTCTCTCTCTCTCTCTCTCTCTCTCTCTCTCTCTCTCTCTCTCTCTCTCTCTCTCTCTCTCTCTCAGCGAAGATTTATGCGAGGATTAGCTCTCTGGTTATTGTAGATCTTTATGAAATGGACGGGACATGTATAGTAATAGGAGCAAAGATGTACTTACGATGGTCAAGGGTTGACATTACATCACGTCATACAACAATATGCCAAGCCATGTCGCACAAAAATCTAAATTTCCTATGTAACAATTTTTTTTTGGTCAACAAATTATTTCAATGTAATTATCTTTCCTTTAAGCAAAATATTTTTGTCATAATTTAATCATATATCATGAAATTTATGATTCATCTCGCTCATAAATTTTATTTTCGTATGATAAATTCACAAATGGCACGTTAATGCATTGATTTTAAAAAAAAAAAAAAAGGAACTAAAACTTCCATGCTTTAAGATGCTTAATATTTAAGTCGAAAAAAAAAAAAATCTATCGGACTACTAATGCCTCCAACCCTATTGGCGGCGACGACGACAAAGATGCCCGACTCGTTGCTGCAGGTCCACCCCCTCTCCCTCCCTCGCTTCTCCCAGTCCCACTGTCTCTAACTCTCCCTGTTCACTACCCCTCTCTCTGCCATGACTAACGTTGAGCTTGAGCCCAATATAATCGGGGCTCATTTGTCATAACGAGACATGTGCATCTCAAATCTAACTAATCATTGCTAATCCACGCAAAGCATCTCCATGTACACTAGCACCACCTAGCGACAACCCATAGCTCTAAAATCACTTTGAGTCAATGTGATTTCGAACACAATATATGATCTACCGACACCTTTTGGGGTAGGGACTTTGGCTTTAATGTTGATGAATCGAGTCTGCCTCAGCCAATTGCAAGGACTTGTTTTGCTTTGCCTGAGCTTGAAAATGAGAGAGCACTTAAAAAGTCGTGTCCACTTTTGAATCTTGCGCATTAACAGAGAATGGGTTGGCCTAAAAGCCAAGTGTGTGGGGCACGGTTGCTTTAAACCTTAAAGCAGACTCGGAAGCAGACTCGGCACGACTCTAAGAAGTTGTTGGGAGTTCTTCACATGGAAATGGAACTTTGTTACAATCTAATCACCTTTACATTTTAATGGAAATGGAACTCTGTTATGATCTAATCACTTTTAAGTTTTCAAATTAAGCATGGAGATGTGCATTAGAAATCCTAAACTTTTTATACAAAATGCAATCAGATCCTGAATCTTTTAATTGGTTTAGTTAAGTCCTAAATCTTTTTTAAAAGGGGCAATATAAAAAAGTCTATTCAATTAAGAATACCTAAAATTGATTACGTGACATCCTTAAATTACAATTTCAATATAAAGTTTTGGGGCTTAGTTACATTTTTCAATGAAGTTTTAGGACTTAACTAAATTAATTGAAAATTTTAGGACTCGTCTGCATATTTTGGTAAAGGTTTAGGATTTAAGGTGCAACGTGCAATTTTCTTGTATACATAAATTTGAAATATGCATTATTGCCTTTTGTCACAACAAATACTTTTTGTGATTAATTGTCGCGACCAATTTTTCGGGTGTGCCACCTAAAATTAGGCTAATGGATTGCTAAGTCTAGACTTAGCTTGGGCTCTCCCAAGCCCAACCAATTTGCGACTTAGTTTCAAATTTTTAAAGTTCAATTGATTTTTAACTAGGAGTCGCCACTAATTTATTTTTGGTGGGTCGATTAGAAACCCAAGTAAAGCAATGGGAGGTTTACTTTACTCCTACGAACCAAAGACTATGGATACGGGGACTTGGTTATACTAGATTTCTCTAATGCCCTTTCGGTACCATTCTTTATTTAAAAAAATGTTTGGCAAGCAGCTTGGATTGATTTTAAATCTATTTCCCTAACATATGAGGCAATCATGCGGGTGTGCAATCCATCAATTTAACACCCAAGAAAGCAATGAATAAATTGTAAACTTACCTCAAAGCAACGAAAGTATCTGTGTTGTTAGATCAAAATTCACATCATCAACCCTAGATACGATTTCTAATTAACACGCAATTTCTTTTTTTGTTTTCACTTTATTTAATGGGAACTTAATCTATATGCAATGCATGCTAGTAATCTAATATGACATGGCAACATGACCTAAATTACATGACATGGCAATGAGATCTAAATTATATGACATGAATAGAGTAAATCCTAAAGAAATGCAATAATTAAATGCAAACTAAATGACCTAATTCTATTGACAAGCAATTTCTAATTAAATGGGCCTAAAAAAAACCTAAATGACGTGCATTTCATTTAATCTAATCCTAAATGACATGTTCATGACATTTTTTTCTTTTTTCTTTTTCCTAAAAAAATGCAATTTATCCTAAAAAATGGAAGTAATTTATCCTAAGACATTTTTTTTGGATTTTTTATGAAATTCGAAATTAGGTAAATGTGAAAGTTACCTAGCTAGATTAAGATTATATCTAATTTATATTAAGGATTAGGTTATGCTAAACCCTAATTTAAACTAAGATGTTGTCTTAACTTAGCAATCTCTAATCCTAGATGCGGTCTATCTATAAAAAAAAAAAGAAACCAATTTATTCTAAGGCATTTTTTGGTATTTCCTTTTAAATTCGAAATTATAAAAATGTGGAAATTATCTACCTAAATTAAAATGTCATCTAATTCGAATTAGGAATGAAGTTATGTCAAATCCTAATTTAAACTAGAATTTTATCTAACTTAGAAATCCCTAACTAAAATGCAATCTACTTAAGATTTTTTTATTATCTAAACTTATAATGAATTAAAAAACTATTATCTAGAATTAAATTACGTGCAATCATACTCTAAAATGCACCGACATGCAAAGAATGCCTTAATTCTACATGAATTATGCATGATATTTTTTTGTTTTTTATTAATTTCGAAATTAAAATTGACAAATAATTAAACATGCAATTTAAATTAAAGAAAACTAACATCCTAAATGAATGCATTTTTTGGATTTTTATTTGAAAATTCAAAATAAGATTGCAATTCTAAATATGCAAGATAACCCTAAGATTAGGATTATTCTAAAAACGAACATAATCTTAATTCAATTTTTTTTGGATTTTTTCCTTTTTACGAAAACAAGATCAACTCAAACCACACGATCGCAAATCAAGCAAGATAAGATCGATATCCATAAAAAAAATTGACGAACCATATCTCGCGCATGAGATCGGGTTGGCCAAACTTAAACAAAATCACGAATTGAATCTCGGGCATGAAATCGGATTGGCGATTTTTCCGTGCGATTGCGAGTCAAATTTCGGGCGTGAAAATTGGACTGTCAATCATATGCACGTTATGAAAGTGGGAAAATTTCCCAACTTATAAAGCTACTCGAGACTACGGATACCTCAACATATCATCAACAAACATATCGGTAAGGAAACGGAATTTTCGGAAATCAAAATAGACAAAATTTTACCTATTCGAATATTAGCTTCCGAATTTACGACTTGCGATTGGTGAGTGATGGATGGGCGGTCCATGGCCAACGAACCTGCAAAAATAGGAACTTCGGGATCGACTTGATTCGGATGCGAATGGGAACAGTGGCTTTGCGGCTCAAATGGACAGCAACTCGTCATTGGGCGTGGCACAGATCAAAGCAGCAACGGGTCGTCACGGGATCAAGGTCAACTCTTCATTGGCATGCACGTAGTAGGACCAGGAGCATCGAGGCTTCGCTTGGATGCAGGAATTACCGCGGCTTGGTCAGCGAAACAACTACTTGGTTGAGAGTGACTGGAGAAATTTTTTTCTCTGTGTGTATGTCGATTTCGAGTGTCCCTAGACGCACCAGTCAAACCCTGCAGAGAAGTGCTCCCTTTTGACTTCTCTTCTTCCAATGAGTACCCCCCTCCTCGCGTTCTTCTTTTTGCCTTCCTGCAAGCCCGCACGTGGTGCTCCAATTCTTAGCTTCTTTCCTTCTCCGAGGAAGTGACGTCGCGCGAGTTGATAAATCTTTGAATACTAAGCGACGAGGCAGGACTCTTCTCGGTGCAGGAACAACTTGTCGTCAGTGTCACTGACTCGAACTGATTGACGGCCGCAGCTTTTTCTCTTTTGTTTTTTTTTGTGTTGTGTTCTTATAAGAACGAAAGGAAGACCAAGGAAAAGATTATTTTTTTTCGGTGAAATTTTTTTACCTAGCAAGCGAGAGGAGAAGCCCCCTTCGCGTGGCCATGTATTCAATTGTGTGGCCCCCTTTCTTTCTATTGCACGCGAGGTATTTTAGGGTGCGTTTGTTTGTGTTTGTTTAAAAGCTGTTGAGGAGCGAGAAACAAAAAAAGTGTTTCTGTTAGGGAACGAGTTTTGAACAAAAAAATGAGCGTTTGGTAAACTTGTTCCTAAAATAAAAGAACAGAAATATGTTTGGTAAATTATGTTCTTTTTTTATTTCTTTAATTTTTTAATGTTTTTTTTTTTTAATTTTTCATTATTTTTCTTTCTTTTTATTTTTATTTTTTTTTTTGCTTTGGCCGGTCGCCGGCCTCGGCCATGGCCGGCGGCCGGCCGACGGGCCGGCGGCCTCGCTGCTGGCCCAGGCGAGCTCGGGCTCGCCCAAATCCGGCGAGGCCGAGCTCGCCGATCGGGCGAGCCAGGAGCTCGCGAGCCTCCCGCTGGCCGGGCGAGCTCGGGCTCCCGGATGGGCGGGCCCGAGCCTGCCGCCCAACCACGGCGAGCCTCGCCGTGGCTGGGCGAGCCGCCGCCCCTCGTCGGCCGGTCGCCGGCCATGGCCAAGGCGGTGACCGGCCAAAGCAAGAAGAAGAAGAAGAAGAAGAAGAAGAAGAAGAAGAAGAAGAAGAAGAAGAAAAAAAAAAAGAAAAGAAAGAGAGAGAAAACTTGTTTCTTTGTTTTTGTTCGAAACAAGAAACAACTTTTTTTGTTTTTGTTTCATTCTTTTTGTTAGAACAAAAGAACGATTTGGAACAAAACGCCAAACGCGTTTCTGTTCTTTTTTGTTCCGGGAACAAAAAAACAGAAAAAGTGTTCCGAACAAAAAAGAAACACAAACAAACAGAGCCTTATAAGTCTAAAAAAAACGTATCTTCACGGTATATATCATTTCTTTTTTGTTCGCGCACGATACCCCTAAATATATCGTTGAAATATTCTCACCTCGCGTGATATTCCCTTTTTATTTTTCACATGTTCTATCCAAAAATTCCCTTTTGCACAAAATAGTATTTCTCAATGTATATTACCTAAATATGTGAGCAATCGAAATAAAATTTTCCGAAACTATATGCCATGTGACTTTTTTTATTTTTATTTTTTATTTGGCAAAATCAAATCTTAAAATTTTATGTGTCAACTTGTTTGCCCCTCTTTGAAGGTGAGCTCGCAGAGGTTGCCTTTAAAGACAAATTGAACCTAAATTTTGGTCATGATCATGCAATGAATGATTTTTGTTGGAACATGAATTCCATTTTTTAATGCAATTTATATGATGCATGGAAATACTAATGCAAATGATAGATGAATCTACGGAATAACTTACCTTCGAGGCGGATAGAGTAATTTGAGGTAGTGGGTGTTCAGGGCCCTGTCCGGGGCCGTACCATTCTACGGTCGCTTTCCCACGGAATAGTAACATGACTTTGTGACGATCTTTGCTTTCCTGGGACCCGTACCATTCTACGGTCGCCCGGGACCCGTATGGCGGGAAGGGAGCTGCTTTCTCAGGACCCGTACCATTCTACGATCGCCCAATACGGCAGAAAATTTTTGTAAGGAACTGCTTTCCCAGGACCCGTACCATTCTACGATTGCCCAATACGGCAAAAAGGTTTTGTCTAGGACCCGTACCATTCTACGGTTGCCTTGACTGAAAATTGATTTTTCAGGACCCGTACCATTCTACAGTCGCCTGAATGGGGAAATTGCTTTTTCCAGGACCCGTACCATTCTACGGTCGCCTAAACGGAGATTTTGCTTGGCTAGGACCTGAACCATTCTTCGGTCGCCCAGCGTTGCAATCTAGAGAAAAATATTTGGGGACAGCTCAAAAGGGTGTCGATGAAAAGGACTCTAGGCTACAAAAGCACGCCATGTCAATATAAATGGACATCGGGCTACGGAAGCACGCCGAGTCGATAAAGAGAGACTCTGGGCTACAAAAGCACGCTAGGTCAATATAAAGGACACCGGGCTACGGAAGCACGACGAGTCTATTAAAAGGGACATCGGGCTACAGAAGCACGCCGAGTTGATGAAAATGACTCTGGGCTATGAAAGCACACCAGGTCGATATAACTGGATAGCTTGACCAAGTCAAGTGTCGATGCACTTGAGAGAGAATACCTGCACAATGACAAGTATTTAGAGTATGGGTAGACATATACCTACCTAGTGATATCTCTGATTCTTGGGGATATGTCTTCTGGAATTTAGATCTTTTGTGGAGGTCTTTCACCGCTTGGTGGAGGTTTTTCATCTCCTAATATCATGAAATATTCTGAAAGGAACTTGATTACCTGTCAGACATGATTTAGAGCAAAAACTGATATGCATTCATCAAAGAGATGGACAATCCGAGCTACTCTAAAATGTACATTTCAAAATTCAGTGAGGTTTTCATCAATTCAATCGATGTTCATGCATAATGACATTTGCATCACCCAAATTTCCATTGGAGAGAATCATCGTTCAAGACAATTTTTATGACATGCATTTTCTAATAATACTAAATGAGAGACTTTCAGTTAGAAAGGACTTTCACTCCCTCTCATTCAAAGGCTATTTTATGAGAATCGCTCCATCTCACTATCATCATACCAACAAGGGTCCAAGTATTCTCGCAAGCGGTACGACCTTACCAATTTGAGAGGTCTTCAATAGGGACCGTAATGTGGGCTTGGTCAACGGCTTTAACAAAGGGGACTCTTTGAGTCAAGGCTATTTGAAAGAACAATCCTATGATCATCTCCGGGCTTACAAGTCAAGAATCCTGCAAAATGATAATGAAATAATCTTGCTCGCACTTCTTCGAGCAATGCTTATAAACATATGAACTTTTATGTTAATTCAAATGCCCTAATCAAAAGAGACTTTACAAAGGATGTAACATAGGCCGGGTTCATGGGTTGAGAAACGAAAGGATTATTAGGCTCAAAATGTGTGTAAAAGGTGAGAGTTGGTGATCATCTTGGCATTGCTACCGGTTTTCTTTTTCATCACCGGGGATTGTCTTCATGAAATGCCCCATTGATTGTAAAAACTCAACTTTTGAATTCTTTGAATATTGCTCCATCGAGATTCAATTCTTGTAATTAACGGTCACCTTATATTGTTTATGGGTATTGACCTTGCTTTTACCAGGCACACTGCTTTTTCATACCCTCAATTCTCATGCTTTTTTTTTTTACTTCTTTTCATGGGCATTGGCCTTTGCTTTTACCAGGCACCCTGCTTTTTCATACCCCTTAGTTCTATTTTGAATTCAATTCTTGCGCACAATGCATGCATAAAGCAACTACACTTTGAATGACACTCGAACTTTTCAAAAGTCTTCATCTTCCTTTTGCCTTGCCCCAGTGTGAGGGATGATCATTAACTGGGTTTAAAGAAATGAAATTGCAGGCTCAAGTGGGCTAAGCAATGGATATAAGTATGTAGGATAGAGAAAGAAGTGCTCTTCGTCATCGTAAGGCACTTAAATTAACACATGAATTCAATGTAATAGTACTACTTGAAGATTGATGCAAGTGAGAGCAAGAAAATTTCAAACCATTTTCTTCACCTTATGGCGCCGCCTTACCCTCCAATTTGCCCTAGTGTGGGGTGGTTCTTGTTAGGGATAATTTGAAAAAAATCTTCATAAGTGTATGGGGCTCAAAGGGATTAAGCAATTGATCACCTGTAGTGTTTAGGATAGAGAAATAAGATGCCTCTCATCATTTCAATCATCGTACCTTTTGCGAGAGAACTCTTCACCTTGCGGATATAGAACTTTCCTACACTCATCTCACAAGTGTATAAGTAAGGGACTATGTATAGGATAGGGCTTGCCTTTCATCATCCTGACACATCTCATTTAGCATGCTTAACCCATTCCACGTCATTCATTGAATTAGTCCATCTTGATATTCTTTAGTGGAATTGGTGGACCAAACATGTAAGAGTCATCATGCAAAATCTTTTTTAAATGAGCTCAATAGCTTTAAGCAAACTTCAAAACAAACAGTTTACCACACTAAAAAAATGCTTTGGTAAGTATGAAAAACATGATTTTGAGAGTTCATTCAAGGAATTGTCCCACGAGAGGATTGTCTCAGGATTTGATTTTTTTGATTGTCTCTATTAATCAAAAGTGAAAATCCGTTTTTGCCCTTGCACAAGAGAACGTGCATGAATAGGATACTATGCAACATCAAAGTAAATTCAAATTGCATATCCATTTTGGCTGGATCGAGATTTTGTCTCAATCATATCACTACTAGAATCTGTAGTGCCCCAATTCGTCATCTGCAAGGAAAAGAATAGAGTATCAATTCCAAAATTAATTATATTCATGAACACAATGTATCCATTTCATCCAAGACAGATGATCCACGTTTGATTTGTTCCATTATTTTCTCATGGAAATGAGAAATTTCATTTGGCCTTCGAGAATGACATCTCACACAAATTGTTATGAGATGTGCCACACATCACACTTTGGAATCAGGATGATTTTCTTCACTCTTGGGAGATGTCATCACAATCGGCTAGGAAATAATCCTTTGCCCTCATGTCTATTTTCCTTCGGATGTATGTTCCCAAATCAACGGGCGAACTATCATTGGAAATTGACGCCTTATTTTCAAATGCCTCTCTGTTATGCTCTGAGACATGAAGTAAATGAGTTAGAATAACAAACAAGGGTAACCTAATGCATGCTTTTGGAAATTGCTTCAAAAATGATTTTTTTCTTTTTTAAGGAATATTTTGGATGAGGAAGCATGAAGAAGCCCGGTCCCAGATTTTCTCCATGGATGATGTTTTCTTTTCATTGTTGGATATCGTCACCAGGCTGGTTTGGTGTACCCCATCATGTCCTCAAAACAAAACTTGTAATTTTATTGATATTTATCAATCAAATTACATTTATTGGAATGAAAAATGCGATGTTCAAACATAGAAGAAATTGAAACCAATCCCTAAAGAGCGATAAAGATTCCCACGCAAGGGAAGGTGCATGCCCCTAATTAAATGAGGAGATCGAACTACTTAGGACCATGAATCATGTGTACCTGAATTTTTCACCCTCCTTGGTCTTGTAATTCGAACCCTTCAGGTGAGATATTTTTCCCTCTAGATATGTCATTAGTCTTTTCATGATGACATCAAATTCGGCTATCTCAGGAAAATGAGACGGTTCAAAAATTCTTCTTGGCTCTCTCCTTGGAGGCGCAATTTCTCATCGAATATAGATCGCAGCACTTTTGCTTGACGAGATTAGCTCTTTTTGATTCGTCATTTTAGCTCTTGATCATGAATGGATGGGTGAGCGAGATCGCTCCATAATCACCTAATTCAAATTAATGGGAACATGTAAGCATGAGGGTAAATAGAAAGTCAATCCATGACAATGATCTAATTGATTTTTCCATTTTTTTTTCATCTATTCATGAAAAATTGGTACAAGAAGGGCATTTCCTAAAGAGAGTTGGAAAAATAGACACCCTAGCTATATAAAATTTCCTAAACATGAATTGAAACCAAGTTCTCCAAAGTTTTTTTTCAAATGATTCATTGCATGACAATTTCCTCATTTCTTTTTTAATTGACAAATGAATTAGATCAAATGACTAATCTAGATTGTCATGGACGGACCAAAAGTAAATTGCATAGTATAGGGATAGAAGACTTACTTCACCAAGTAGTAAGATAAATCAACAGTAATCACATAGACATGCGCATGGTAAGTGGCTCAATTTCTAATCTATAAAGCTTATCAAAGTGGAGCCACAAGGATGATCGGACTAGCCACGGGCTTGTGGACTATGTCGGGTCCTCATGACTTCGGCTTGGTCAAAGAGCCGACCCGGGTCGCGGGCATGCAGACTGAGGTGGGTACTCTTGACACCATGAAAGAAACTTCGGGATTGAGATGGGCGATTCGTACCGCGAGCATGCGGTCGGAGTGGTATCCATCTCAATACCATTCTAAATGATCCTATGCGGCCCAGGTCCGACGGCAGGTTGTGTGTGCAAAAGTGTAGTGTTAAATGCAGGGCATGCACGACAGTTTATATCAAACAACACTTCAATCATTTGAAAATAAACCATACATTCCTTCACCTCCCTACAAAACAGAGGTTAGCAAACACTTCCCCTTATACCTCCCATCATGCAAGAACATTTAACACCTTAAATGTTAGGGACGTACCTGAGATCCTCGCTGCCAAACAAAAACAATTTTCAAAAGTAAAAGAAAAACTGGCCTAAGTCCACTAAGAGTTTTAACTCAAGTCCCCAGCGGAGTCGCCAAGCTGTCGCGACCAATTTTTCGAGTGTGCCACCTAAAATTAGGCTAATGGATTGCTAAGTCTAGACTTAGCTCGGGCTCTCCCAAGCCCATACCAATTCGCGACTTAGGTTCAAATTTTAAAGTTCAATTGATTTTTAACTAGGAGTCGCCACTAATCTATTTTTGGTGGGTCGATTAGAAACCCAAGTAAAGCAATGGGAGGTTTACTTTACTCCTACGAACCAGAGACTATGGATACGGGGACTTGGTTACACTAGATTTCTCTAATGCCCTTTCGGTACCATTCTTTATTTAAAAAAATGTTTGGCAAGCAGCTTGGATTGATTTTAAATCTATTTCCCTAACATATGAGGCAATCATGCGGGTGCACAATCCATCAATTTAACACCCAAGAAAGCAATGAATAAATTGTAAACTTACCTCAAAGCAACGAAAGCATCTGCGTTATTAGATCAAAATTCACATCATCAACCCTAAATACGATTTCTAATTAACACGCAATTTCTTTTTTTGTTTTCACTTTATTTAATGGGAACTTAATCTATATGCAATGCATGCTAGTAATCTAATATGACATGGCAACATGACCTAAATTACATGACATGGCAATATGATCTAAATTATATGACATGAATAGAGTAAATCCTAAAGAAATGCAATAATTAAATGCAATCTAAATGACCTAATTCTATTGACAAGCAATTTCTAATTAAATGGGCCTAAAAAAAAAACTAAATGACGTGCATTTCATTTAATCTAATCCTAAATGACATGTTCATGACATTTTTTTCTTTTTTCTTTTTCCTAAAAAAATGCAATTTGTCCTAAAAAATGGAAGTAATTTATCCTAAGACATTTTTTTTTTGGATTTTTTATGAAATTCGAAATTAGGTAAATGTGAAAGTTACCTAGCTAGATTAAGATTATATCTAATTTATATTAAGGATTAGGTTATGCTAAACCCTAATTTAAACTAAGATGTTGTCTTAACTTAGCAATCTCTAATCCTAGATGCGGTCTATCTAAAAAAAGAAACCAATTTATTCTAAGGCATTTTTTTGGTATTTCCTTTTGAATTCGAAATTATAAAAATGTGAAAATTATCTACCTAAATTAAAATGTCATCTAATTCGAATTAGGAATGAAGTTATGTCAAATCCTAATTTAAACTAGAATTTTATCCTAACTTAGAAATCCCTAACTAAAATGCAATCTACTGAAGATTTTTTTTTATCTAAACTTATAATGAATTAAAAAACTATTATCTAGAATTAAATTACGTGCAATCATACTCTAAAATGCACTGACATGCAAAGAATGCTTTAATTCTACATGAATTATGCATGATATTTTTTTTTTTTTTTATTAATTTCGAAATTAAAATTGACAAATAATTAAACATGCAATTTAAATTAAAGAAAACTAACATCCTAAATGAATGCATTTTTTTGGATTTTTTATTTGAAAATTCAAAATAAGATTGCAATTCTAAATATGCAAGATAACCCTAAGATTAGGATTATTCTAAAACGAACATAATCCTAATTCAATTTTTTTTGGATTTTTTTCCTTTTACGAAATCAAGATCAACTCAAACCACACGATCGCAAATCAAGCAAGATAAGATCGATATCCGTAAAAAAAATTGACGAACCATATCTCGCGCATGAGATCGGGTTTGCCAAATTTAAACAAAATCACGAATCGAATCTCGAGCATGAGATCGGATTGGCGATTTTTCCGTGCGATTGCGAGTCGGATTTCGGGCGCGAAAATGGATCTGTCAATCATGCGCACGCGTTATGAAATTGGGGGGGAAAATTTCCCAACTTATAAGGCTACTCGAGACTACGAATACCTCAACATATCATCAACAAACATATCAGTAAGGAAACGGAATTTTCAGAAATCAAAATAGACAAAATTTTTACCTATTCCGAATATTGGCTTCCGAATTTACGACTTGCGATTGGTGAGTGATGGATGGGCGGTTCATGGCCAACGAACCTGCAAAAATAGGAACTTCGGGATCGACTTGATTCGGATGCGAATGGGAACAGTGGCTTTGCGGCTCAAATGGACAGCAACTCGTCATTGGGCGTGGCACAGATCAAAGCAGCAACGGGTCGTCACGGGATCAAGGTCAACTCTTCATTGGCATGCACGTAGTAGGACCAGGAGCGTCGAGGCTTCGCTTGGATGCAGGAATTTTTTTCTGTGTGTGTATGTCGATTTCGTGAGTGTCCCTAGACGCACCAGTCAAACCCTGCAGAGAAGTGCTCCCTTTTGACTTCTCTTCTTCCAATGAGTACCCCCCTCCTCGCGTTCTTCTTTTTGCCTTCCTGCAAGCCCGCACGTGGTGCTCCAATTCTTAGCTTCTTTCCTTCTCCGAGGAAGTGACGTCGCGCGAGTTGATAAATCTTTGAATACTAAGCGACGAGGCAGGACTCTTCTCGGTGCAGGAACAACTTGTCGTCAGTGTCCCTGACTCGGACTGATTGACGGCCGCAGCTTTTTCTCTTTTTGTTTTTTTTGTGTTGTGTTCTTATAAGAACGAAAGGAAGAACAAGGAAAAGATTTTTATTTTCGGTGAAATTTTTTTACCTAGCAAGCGAGAGGAGAAGCCCCCTTCGCGTGGCCGTGTATTCAATTGTGTGGCCCCCTTTCTTTCTATTGCACGCGAGTATTTTATAAGTCTAAAAAAAACGTATCTTTGCGATATATATATCATTTCTTTTTTGTTCGCGCACGATACCTCTAAATATATCGTTGAAATATACTCACCTCGCGCGATATTCCCTTTTTTTATTTTTCACATGTTCTATCCAAAAAATTCCCTTTTGCACAAAATAGTATTTCTCAATGTATATTACCTAAATATGTGAGCAATTAGAAATAAAATTTTCCTAAACTATATGCCATGTGACTTTTTTTTATTTTTATTTTTTATTTAGCAAAATCAAATCTCAAAATTTTAGGTGTCAACATTAATATCTTATATATTTATTTATCTTTTATGGTATGTTTTTTTACAAAAACTTGAGATTTGAGAAATTATTTTCCGAACAACGATTGGTTATATCACTTAGAAAACATTAGTCAATGAAAAATATTTTCATTATCAGCAACGACTTGTTCTTAATTAATTTTTGGGGTGATGAAAATATTTTTTATTTATTCATTTTGAAAAGCAAAGTAAATGATCATTTTTTTAAAAAAAAAAAAATATTTTCAAATTTTGAGTTTTTCTTAAACAATAGAGATGATGGAGGGCGAGGGGTAGTTAGCTATTGATGTCACTTCTCCTCACATCCTCTATTTATATCCCACACTTGCACATTATGACATGCTTAAATTGAAATTACCCTTGCTATCGATGAACATTCCAAATTGTGTCTAATAACGCTGTTTTTGCTAACTGTAAACTGCTAAGAATTTGCAAGTGGATTTATAAGGATGTTAGGAATTGCTAAACTACAACTATGGTTGGGTTAGACTATAGCCTTGCAATTGGAGATCTCATCCTCAGGTGCTTTTTGTATCCTTATATACATTTTGGTAACTACTCCTTATGTGAGGATCTTTGTGCATTAGGGTCAGATAAGGGACTTGAGCACTATTTATAGAATTTCAAGCCACAAATCCACTTATCACAAGCCAACTTTTACTTAGCCCATATTAGCCAACCCCATATTAGATTAATTAAGAATATTTATATCTCCCATTATTGTTATGGCTAGATCTATCACCTAGAGGGGGTCAATAGATAATCTTGCGGAAATGAAATAAGTTAAACAAATATTGCAACGAGGCAATTTCGATGAAGTGGTCAGATCTTACTAATATACAATTCTATCACAACTTTCGGTCCGGTTCCAAATTCCGAGAGGGAACCAGATTGGACCGAACCAGCTTTTTTTTTTTTTTTAAATATGTATATATATTAATTTCTTAAAAATAACAATAAATCCTAAAATTGTAATAACTCTAGTATTTTTTTTAATTTTTAATTTTTTTTATTAAGTGGCCAGTTCCATGGTCCAGTTCCTGTCCTAGGATTGTCTGATCTAGTCCCCGGTCACAAAAAATGGAACCGGACTAAGAACCGATCACTCCTACTTCACCAACAGGATGACATTGCCCAGCCCTGAAATCACTCCGAGCCGATGCGATCCGAAGCAGGACATGTTACAACATTCAAATCAAAAGGACTTGGCTTTCATGCTGATGAATTGTGTCTGCCACGCATTAGAGGAGATGGTGCGAAGCAATGTGTGTGAGGGACTGTTGTTTTGGACTTACGCAGTCAGGTACGAATCTTTATTGGGAGTTCTCCACATAAGCATGGAGCAGTGCAATCAAAGTTCTAAATTTTGTGTAGGAAATGCAATCAAGCTACAAATTTTATTATTCCACGAATAATACCTAAAATCGCTTGCATGACATCTTTAAATTACAATTTCAATATGAGTTTTAAGGCTCAATTTCGTCTTTCAATAAAGTTGTAGGACTTAACCAAATCATTTGTTTTCGGACTCGATTGCATTTTTCGATAAAGTTTTAGGACTCAATTAAACTGTTTTAGAATTAGAATGCATGTGTCACATAGAGTTTAGGATTTAAAGTGCGATCTTCCTAGATGACATTGGAAATGTGCATTATTGCCGGCTTCATCACAACAAATAATCTTATCTTTATTCTAACGTAAATTCAATTATGGTTTTGTTTTATCTTGAAAGAGAGTTAGCTAATGATCTTATTACTACTCACCGTCCTCTATATATATCCACACATGCACGAACACAGGCAAAAACGGAGGCTCGTAATCTTTGAGAGCTCTTTTAGTCCCTACTCCTTAGATAACACTAAAAAGCAAGGGGCCAAAAGTCACCATGCAACTCAACCGGAACAAGGCTCTCTTCCTTTCCTATCTGTCGATAGTCGCCTTGTCTTGCGCAGCCGCACGAGGAGAGATCAACACCACCGCCACTCCACCACCGTGCGATGGCGCCGGCAAGACAACCGAGTGCCTTATTGCTTACCAGCAACCGAGCTGGAGGCTATGGTGGATCCGGCATGCTGGGCGCCCCCATCAACCAGCTTTGCGAGATAACGCTCTTATCCAGACTAGCGCCGTCGGCCGACTGCGACCGACCACGACAGTACACACAATGCCCTCCACTTGCCAATTGCCAACCAAAGTGCGGCCAGTATAACTGCGGCGGTTGTCATTGTTGATGTCTCCATCGCCTTTTGGACCCTCCATGATCCAAAAGATTTAGTAGACCCGACGCGCGCAATAACATTTCCTTTAAGAAGACAATCAGCTAGTGCTAATCGAACTATGGAGACATGGATGTTACGAGTTTGAGGGATTAGTCGATTGTCGAAGAAAATCTGTTGAAAGTATTGTACATTTGTCTAATTAGTGTGTATCGATTTATATATGGTTTAGAAGCACTTCTGGTTTTTTTCGAAATTAAAATATATTTTTAATGTTTTTCGAAAATAAGTTATTATTTTTATTTTTTTGGAAAATAAATTATTTGCTTAATATTTATTTATTAAAACATATTATTTAAAATAAAACAAAATAAAAAGCCGATCGCATTGCGGGCCTGACTCGGATTTTTTCATCTTTTAAAAAAAAAGAAACGGCGCCGTTTCGAGGGGGAACCGGTGAAAACCCTACCCGGTTCCCGGCCGGTCCGACCCGACGACCGAGGAAACCCTACCGGACGCCCATCCGGATCCGCCCGACCCGACCCGTCTTCCCCTTTGCCGACCCGGTCTTCAGAGTTCACGAGATCCGCGATTCGCGGCGCCGATGAAGGACGGAGGAGGTCAAGCGAACAGCAGCCCGGCCTTCGACGGCGGCGACGTCGCAATCGACAGCCGGCCATTCGATCGAATCGACGACGGGGCTCGTGGCACGGCGATAGGAGACACGACGAAGGCCTCGATTCACTGAGGTCGAGATCCGGAGATGGATGAGTTTCGAGAGAGGGGGTGCTACAACGGCTACGCAACCGGAGGCGGCGGATACCGGTGGCGGCGATGGTGGTGGTGACGGGCGACGGCAGTCCCTCAACTCTCGAGATCCGGCGTGGCGTTGGTAGGTCAATCACGACACGGCGTTGAGGCGAGGAACGGCAGCGAGCCTTCGAGGTAGGGACTTGGTCGCGGCGTCGGCTCGGCATCCGGTGGCAACGACAGCAACAAGAACTCCAGATCTGAGGCGCAGATCTCGACCGGACCTTCCTTAACCTCGATTCTCTCTCACTCTGGCCAGATCCAAGCCTCCACCGGCTAGATCTGACCTTCTCGAAATCGCTCACCGCCGGCCTTCCCCGAAGTCTCTCAGTGGAGGATGGGCTGAGCTCGCGACTCGAGTTCTCCTCTGCGCTCGCCCTTCGATCTTTCCCGATGTCTCTCAGTGGAAGATCTCTGACCTTGCCGCCCCCTCTGACGGTGCTTGCGACAGCCTATTTATAGGCAAAGGAAATCCGGTCGACGGAGATCCTCGGCCGCCGGCTTCCAGCTTGCCCACCAGTTCCCCTTGGCTGAACCGGTGTCCCATCGAGCTTTCCAGCGAAGCCTGCTCGGCATTAATGGCGTCTGAGACCTTATCCTCTTCGGCCGACGTCGGCCTACCCTCCTCGGCTGTAGGCCATCCTTCGCGCGTCGGCCTCCCTCGCGCGCGTGAGTTGCAGCGGCGAAGGAGAAGGAATGAGGAAGAAGAAGAGAGAAAGGGGCCGGGCCGGGGGGAGAAGAAAGAGGGGAGAGTTGGGCTGGGCTTTTGCTTTTCTTATTTTTGTTTTGTTTTGTTTTTTTTTGCTGTTTTGTTTGTTTTTGCTTTGTTATTATTTTTTGCTTTTATTATCCGAAAAAGGAAAAAAAAAAAGATAATTAATAGTAAAAAACCTAATTTAAGAAAATGAAATTTAGGCGTCAACAGTGTATTTTCTTTCTAATAGGGGTTTAGAGGAGTGAACTTGCTGAAACAATGTCTCACCCTGTTGTGGGAAAATATTACAGGGCTGTAGATGCCAGGACCCCGGAGCGAAATGGCATTCCCGTGCATATTATTGAGCAAGTGCATAGTTTTCCTAGCCCTGGAAGTCATTGGATCTATGAGTTGATTAGGTCCACAGTTTGGATCCAAGAGAGCGTGGATGTCAAGGTGCCCCATAGGTTTAGGGCATGGTTCCGTTTGGGAGCCAATGGTTTCAGGATTGGTCCACTTAATAGTTTTGATATTCCACCTACTATGATGGAGGCCATTCTAGGTGAGGGCGTAGCTGACCCTCCCGATGGTAGGCTGGAAGACCCATCGTCTCCGGAGGCTGTTCAGTCTGAAATGGGATCGAAGAGCTAGTCCAACTAGTACTCTTAAGACCGTTCCTTCGTTTTGGTGAACTGATCCTTTTGTAAGGCTGACCCTTTTTGGTATATATATGTGTAATCTTTAGAGTGATTATCTATGAAAGCATGTTCGTTTATGAATGAGTTGGATTTCTGCTTTTCTATCCCTTGAGTGTTTGTCAGGGGTTTTATAAACGTTCGCTTGCACATAATATAAATAATGGGGTCGGCGACACTACGGGAATGTCGCATTTGCATGATCATGGCGGGTTGTTCACGTGTCTCGGGGTTCGGGGCGTGACAGACGAGGCTCGGCCTCGCCAGGCGGCGTTGCCCAACAGTGGCCCGACGAGGCCGAGCCTCGCCGGTGGCTAGGCAAGGTCGGCCTCGCCGGCCA
Source organism: Eucalyptus cloeziana (assembly GCA_014182715.1). NCBI lineage: Eukaryota > Viridiplantae > Streptophyta > Magnoliopsida > Myrtales > Myrtaceae > Eucalyptus > Eucalyptus cloeziana. The sequence goes on from CM024642.1 coordinate 25,696,061, forward strand.
TGGCCAAGGTCAGCGACCGGCCAAACGGAAGAAAGAAAAAAAAAAGAAAAAAGGAAAAATAAAATAAAAATATTAAAAAATTAAAAGAAACAAAAAAAAAATTATACAAGTTTACCAAACATGCTCTTATTCTTTTTTTATTCCGAGAACATAAATTTTGTGCGATTCTCAAAACACGTTCTTCTGTTGAAAAATTGTTCCCCGGAATAGAAATAGTAAAAATTATTTCTATTCCGGGGAACAATTTTTGAACAAAAACGTTACCAAACACGCCTTAAGTAACTGCAAACTGCAATCATGGTTGGACTTATCGGTTTAATATATGTATTATGTATAGGCTTTATAGTTGTGTATATCAAATGTATCCATCTTCTAGTGCTGACGCATTTGATTGAAGTGTATGTGCGAGTATGATAACTTTTTCAAACGTCGCGATTTCTTAAGCTATGTCGAATGTTTTGCTTCCCGAGCAGGCCCAAATATCAACTCAACGCATTCCATACAAACCTGAGAAGAGAATAGGCTCAACCTAAACCTGATGCAACTAAACCCAGCAGACCCTTAACCCAACTTAGAGGTGGAGCTCACGAAATTATACAACTGCAGATTCATCCACAACGTATCAGCTGGCGTTCCATTTCTCACAGCAAGATCTCGAGCACACGAGCAACCGCAGTTCTTCGCATCAGACAAAAGCCAGAAGGCCAAGAGACAAAGTTCAGCCACATCGAGCACAAAATTTTAACATCTAATGTTCCGGTTGCTATATGTGTCGGCCTTGATATCCTCAGGTACTGCATTCCTTCTCCCATGTATCGTGCTTTCCGAAACAATCCGAATATAGAAGGATATCTCAGCAGCCACCTTGCCGACGTGGGGGAGCACAAGGGACAAAAGTAGTCCATAGCATTTCACCAGTCGCACGAGAAGGAATCTGCCTGGAGGCATGCCGAGCCCATCCAGGTTCGGGCTCGAGGGATAAGATGAGCGAGTGTCGGCGAGCAATTACGTTCTTGGACACCGCATGCTTCACCCAGATTCCATCAACTTTATCTGTAATAATCGAATATCTTTTCAATGTTGGTGGGCCTATGTGATGAATTATCTCGATTAATCTAATTTTAGGTCGCTTTCCTTAGGGCCTAGGTAGGAATCTAATCCCATCGTTTCCAGCGCCGTCGGTGACCCCTGTTTTGCCGGCCCCCACCCCCGCCCCCCAAAAAAAAAAAAAAAAAAAACACATCAATCTACAGCAGCGAATCTGTCAATCCGATATCCTCTCACTGTGGAGCTCCACCTGAACAAGCTCTCCTCCTTTCGTTTTTGTCAATCCTGACCCTCTCCTTCCCATGTGTTATCGCCACCTAAGATGGTTAATTTCCACGTGAATAATTTATAATCAAAATTAATAAATAAATTATATTAATAATCTTCAAAAGACTTAAAATTAAATTAACTAAATTAAAATATTTAGAGATGAACTAGTGTGTAATAAATTTAGAATTTTTTAATAATTTATCTTCTTTTTGGTCAATACTAAGAAAAATTCAATTTGGCACACTATAATAAATTTACCTCAAATTAATTTTTTGATTATCAAAAACCCCAAACTCGTAAACTTATAACAAAGTTATCATCTGTTGACTAGTATATTAATTTGGTATTTTACCTTCTATTATCAAGTTGTGATTTTTCGTAATATTAATCCAATTTAACATAAATTAACAAAGGCTAAATTTGTTAAACATATGCATGTTTGGGTTTTTAGTGGTCAAAAAATAATTTAAAGTAATTTTATCATAAATGTACTAGTTTTGGGCTTTTTGTGATAAAAAAACTAGTTAAGAGTAAATTTATTATATGTATATTAATTTGAAGTTTTTCGTAATATTTATCTTCTTTTTTTAAAATTCGGTTAGGCAATCTATTTTAGATGTATTAGTAAATACTACACGTCACATCGCTTTGAAGGGGGTTTCCATCATCCACAATTTACTTATGACAATTTTTTTTTTTTTAAATATATGACATCTTCTTCTTCTTTGTTAACATTGAAAAAGTGCATTAAAGAGAAGAATCAAATAATTTGGGGTAAATTTGTCATTTGTGCATAATCTTGGAATTTTTCGGGGTATTGACCATTTTTAAAAAGTGCAATATTAGTCTGTTTGATGACAATACTTGAAATTGCCTATGAGACATTCTTATTGTTAGAATTTAATCATATACCGAGAAAATTAAAATCGATGGCATCATCTGCCTATAATACCATAACATTCTGATTCCTTGTCATAAATTCGATTTCCTTATAATTAACTCACAAATGGTCCACTAATGGATTAAATTTTAAAAAAAAAAATTAAAGTACACTCCTATGCTTAAAAATGCTTAAAAGGTAAGTCGAAAATCAACAAGTTTCTTCCGTAGTTACATCTGGGAGCTCATTTGTTGTAACAAGATATTCACATTTCCAATCTAACTAATCATCGTTGATTCGCACAAAACATCTTGTTCGCGTACGCCAAATAAGACTCCATCCTAGGGGTGAGCATATCAGACCACCTAGATCGAACTGGACCGGCCGATTTGGTCCGATTCCCAGTTCCATAAAAATAGAACTAGTGATTTTTGGTCTGGTTCCCAATTTTGAGAGGGAACCATATTGGACCGGACCAGCTCTTTTTAAATATATATATATATGTTAATTTCTTAAAAATAACAATAAATCTTAAAATTGTAATAACTTTAGTATTTTTTTTTATTTACTTTTAAATTTTTTTGTTAAGTGGCCGGTTCCATGGTCCAGTCCGGTTCAAAAGGACAGGAACCGTGTCTGCCACCAGCAGGACATGTTACTACATTCAAATCAAAAGGACTTGGCTTTCATGCTGATGAATCGTGTCTGCCACCTGCAAAAAGTTGTTGCGCTTCGCATGAGACGAAAATGAGGGCACTCTAAATCGTGTTTGCTTGCGGAGTCTCACGCATTAGAGGAGATGGTCCGAAGCTATGTCTATGTGCGCGACGGACTATTGTTTTGGACTTAAGCGGTCAGGCACGAATCTTTCTTGGGAGTTCTCCGCACAAGCATGGAGCAGTGCAATCAAAGTTCTAAATTTTGTGTAGGAAATGCAATCAAGCTACAAATTATATTATTCCACGAATAATACCTAAAATCGTTTGCATGACATCTTTAAATTACAATTTCAATACGAGTTTTAAGGCTCAATTTCGTCTTTCAATAAAGTTGTAGGATTTAACCAAATCGTTTGTTTTCGGACTCGATTGCATTTTTCGATAAAGTTTTAGACTAATTGAACTGTTTTAGAATTAGAATGCATGTGTCACATAGAGTTTAGGATTTAAAGTGCGATCTTCCTAGATGACATTGGAAATGTGCATTATTGCCGGCTTCGTCACAACAAATAATCTTATCTTTATTCTAACGTAAATTGAATTATGGTTTTGTTTTATCTTGAAAGAGAGTTAGCTAATGATCTTATTACTACTCACCGTCCTCTATATATATCCACACATGCACGAACACAGGCAAAAACAGAGGCTCGTAATCTTTGAGAGCTCTTTTAGTCCCTACTCCTTAGAGAACATTGAAAAGCAAGGGGCCAAAAGTCACCATGCAACTCAACTGGAACAAGGCTCTCTTCCTTTCCTATCTGTCGATAGTCGCCTTGTCTTGCGCAGCCGCACGAGGAGAGATCAACACCACCGCCACTCCACCACCGTGCGATGGCGCCGGCAGCACAACCGAGTGCCTTATTGCTTACCAGCAACCAGAGCTGGAGGCTATGGTGGATCCGGGCATGCTGGGCGCCCCCCCATCAACCAGCTTTGCAGATAACGCTCTTATCCAGACTAGCGCCGTCGCTGACTGCGACCGACCACGACAGTACACACAATGCCCTCCACTTGCCAATTGCCAACCAAAGTGCAGCCAGTATAACCGCGGCGGTTGTCATTGTTAATGTCTCCATCGCCTTTTGGACCCTCCATGATCCAAAAGATTCAGTAGACCCGACGCGCGCAATAACATTTCCTCATTAAGAAGACAATCAGCTAGTGCTAATCAAACTATGGAGACATGGATGTTACGAGTTTGAGGGATCAATCGATTGTCGAAGAAAATTTGTTGAAAGTATTGTACATTTGTCTAATTAGTGTGTATCGGTTTATATATGGTTTAGAAGCACTTCATGGTTTCCATCCTTGTTAATAAGGGAATGAAGGGCTTTCCATCTTTCTCAAAAGAATGGTTTCGAAGGTTGCGGCGAGATTCTTCGGTCCAAAGTGCCATTGATGGAACATGCGTTGCACTCCACCGCAAAACCATAAATCACATGCATTTTGGGCGCGAAAATCGGACTAACAATTACTAATTCCCAGGCAATTTCATAACATGAACTCTCAACTTCACATTAAATGGATAATTACACTAAAAAAACAAATAATATGAAATATCAACAATAATTAAAAAAAACAGAAGATAAATAAACAAAATAAAAGAAAAAATAAAAATTACCTAATTTTGCTTTTTTCTCTTTTTTCTTTTTTCTTTTCTTTTTTCCTAAAAAAAAGAAAAAGAAAAATAAAGCTAGTGGCCGGTCCGGCGAGGGGAGATCACTGGCTAGGGTTTCGGCGAGGACATCGGGAGTGGCGCGACAGCAGCACAGCAACAAAGGCTTCGGGAATCAGCGCAGCGGCGTCGCGGCACTAGGGGCTTCAGGATCAGCACGGGACGACGTCGGTGCTGGGAGCGGGCGTCGCGGGCAGGGACGAGGAGATGGCATTGGATCTGGGCCGGCTGCTGTTCAGATCTGCAGGTGTCGAGCTGCGGGCATCGAGGCGGCGTGGCGGCACTTCGGGATGGTGACGCGGCGGCACGGGGAAGGTTGGCTCGGCGGCGGCGCGACTCTGGGTCGCCGGTGGCTCGGCAGCCGGCGCGGCAAGCGCGGGGACGGCACGAGCGAACACCCCCGCGAGGAAGATGAACAGTCACGAGGGGTTTTCTTTTTTTTTTTTTTTATTTTTCTCTCTCTTGCCTCACTTTCACTGTTTGCTTTTTGTGTACTTTTTCACCGCACGGAAAAGAACACCCTTTTTACTTTGCGCACCATGTCTTTTATAAGCCAAAAATGTATCTTCGCGAGACATCTTTTTTTTCCTTTCTTGTTTGCGCATGATACCTTTAAATATATCGCTGAAATATTTTTCACATATTCCATCAAAAAATTCCCCTTTTTGTGCAAAATGCATCCCCCAGTGTATATTACCTAAATATCTTAACGGAATATAACAAAAAATAAAATTTTCCTAAACTATATGCCATGTGATTTTTATTTTTTATCAATCCCAAAAATTTAGGTGTCAACAAACATAGTGACGAGGCTCGGGTCGTAGTAGAGGCTACGCCAACTAGACCTATACTCCTTCGAGAACGTCGTCAACGTAGTGACGCAGCCGTGCTCCAAGGTGGGGAGGCAATGCCTAGCATTAATGTCAGTAGATAGTCGAACTGCAAGTAGGCTATGCCCTTGTGTGGCAGTGTATAACAATTTGGAACGCATGCTCGGTATTATTAATTTATCGAATTATGGGACAGAATCGTGTGGCATGATATGGGACGTGTCATAACGGTTTGGCGTTATAATCTGGACTCCTATGGTTATTTGAAACGAGATTGTTGGCGTTCCAGTTGGTTAAGTTCTTATTATTATCTGTGATTGAGTGATTTGAATTGTACTAACCTGTAGGAAGGAACTGAGACGAGGTAATTCCTCTATGTGGTATGGCTAGGCCATCCTTAGGTGTATTTTCTTTCTAATAGGGGTTTAGAGGAGTGAACTTGCTGAAACAATGTCTCACCCTGTTGTGGGAAAATATTACAGGGCCGTAGATGGCAAGACCCCGGAGCGAAATGGCATTCCCGTGCATATTGTTGAGCAGGTGCATAGTTTTCCTGGCCCTGGAAGTCATTGGATCTATGAGCTGATTAGGTCCACAGTTTGGATCCAAGAGAGCGTGGATGTCAAGGTGCCCCATAGGTTTAGGGCATGGTTCCGTTTAGGAGCCAATGGTTTCAGGATTGGTCCACTTAATAGTTTTCATATTCCACCTGCTATGATGGAGGCCATTCTAGGTGAGGGCGTAGCTGACCCTCCTGATGGTAGGCTGGAAGACCCATCGTCTCCGGAGGCTGTTCAGTCTGAAGTGGGATCGAAGAGCGAGTCCAACTAGTAGTCTTAAGACTGTTCCTTCTTTTTGGTGGACTGATCCCTTTTTGTAAGCTGACCCTTTTTGGTATATATATGTGTAATCTCTAGAGTGATTATCTATGAAAGCATGTTCGTTTATGAATGAGTTGGATTTCTGCTTTTCTATCCCTTGAGTGTTTGTCAGGGGTTTTATAAACGTTCTGCTTGCACATAATATAAATAATGGGGTCGGCGACACTACTTGGGAATGTCGCATTTGCATGATCATGGCGGGTTGTTCACGTGTCTCGGGGTTCGGGCGTGACGGGGACGAGGCTCGGCCTCGCCGGGCGGCGTTGCCCAACGGTGGCCCGACGAGGCCGAGCCTCGCCGGTGGCTAGGCAAGGTCGGCCTCGCCAGCCATGGCCAAGGTCGGCCGACCAGGCCAAACGGAAGAAAGAAAAAAAAAGAAAAAAAGGAAAAATAAAATAAAAATATTAAAAAATTAAAAGAAACAAAAAAAATTATACAAGTTTACCAAACAATCTCTTATTCTTTTTCTATTCCAAGAACAGAAATTTTGTGCGATTCTCAAACACGTTCTTTCTGTTGAAAAATTGTTCCCCGAAATAGAAATAGTAAAAATTATTTCTATTAGAACAATTTTGAACAAAAACGTTACAAACACGCCTTAAGTAATGCAAAGTTTGCAATCATGGTTGGACTTATCGGTTTAATATATGTATTATGTATAGGCTTTATAGTTGTGTATATCAAATGTATCCATCTTCTAGTGCTGACGCATTTGATTGAAGTGTATGTGCGAGTATGATAACTTTTCAAACGTCGCGATTTCTTAAGCTATGTCGAATGTTTTGCTTCCCGAGCAGGCCCAAATATCAACTCAACGCATTCCATACAAACCTGAGAAGAGAATAGGCTCAACCTAAACCTGATGCAACTAAACCCAGCAGACCCAGAACCCAACTTAGAGGTGGAGCTCACGAAATTATACAACTGCAGATTCATCCACAACGTATCAGCTGGCGTTCCATTTCTCACAGCAAGATCTCGAGCACACGAGCAACCGCAGTTCTTCGCATCAGACAAAAGCCAGAAGGCCAAGAGACAAAGTTCAGCCACATCGAGCACAAAATTTTAACATCTAATGTTCCGGTTGCTATATGTGTCGGCCTTGATATCCTCAGGTACTGCATTCCTTCTCCCATGTATCGTGCTTTCCGAAACAATCCGAATATAGAAGGATATCTCAGCAGCCACCTTGCCGACGTGGGGGAGCACAAGGGACAAAAGTAGTCCATAGCATTTCACCAGTCGCACGAGAAGGAATCTGCCTGGAGGCATGCCGAGCCCATCCAGGTTCGGGCTCGAGGGATAAGATGAGCGAGTGTCGGCGAGCAATTACGTTCTTGGACACCGCATGCTTCACCCAGATTCCATCAACTTTATCTGTAATAATCGAATATCTTTTCAATGTTGGTGGGCCTATGTGATGAATTATCTCGATTAATCTAATTTTAGGTCGCTTTCCTTAGGGCCTAGGTAGGAATCTAATCCCATCGTTTCCAGCGCCGTCGGTGACCCCTGTTTTGCCGCCCCCCACCCCCCGCCCCCCAAAAAAAAAAAAAAAAAAAAAAAACACATCAATCTACAGCAGCGAATCTGTCAATCCGATATCCTCTCACTGTGGAGCTCCACCTGAACAAGCTCTCCTCCTTTCGTTTTTGTCAATCCTGACCCTCTCCTTCCCATGTGTTATCGCCACCTAAGATGGTTAATTTCCACGTGAATAATTTATAATCAAAATTAATAAATAAATTATATTAATAATCTTCAAAAGACTTAAAATTAAATTAACTAAATTAAAATATTTAGAGATGAACTAGTGTGTAATAAATTTAGAATTTTTTAATAATTTATCTTCTTTTTGGTCAATACTAAGAAAAATTCAATTTGGCACACTATAATAAATTTACCTCAAATTAATTTTTTGATTATCAAAAACCCCAAACTCGTAAACTTATAACAAAGTTATCATCTGTTGACTAGTATATTAATTTGGTATTTTACCTTCTATTATCAAGTTGTGATTTTTCGTAATATTAATCCAATTTAACATAAATTAACAAAGGCTAAATTTGTTAAACATATGCATGTTTGGGTTTTTTAGTGGTCAAAAAATAATTTAAAGTAATTTTATCATAAATGTACTAGTTTTGGGCTTTTGTGATAAAAAAACTAGTTAAGAGTAAATTTATTATATGTATATTAATTTGAAGTTTTTCGTAATATTTATCTTCTTTTTTTTAAAATTCGGTTAGGCAATCTATTTTAGATGTATTAGTAAATACTACACGTCACATCGCTTTGAAGGGGGTTTCCATCATCCACAATTTACTTATGACAATTTTTTTTTTTAAATATATGACATCTTCTTCTTCTTTGTTAACATTGAAAAAGTGCATTAAAGAGAAGAATCAAATAATTTGGGGTAAATTTGTCATTTGTGCATAATCTTGGAATTTTTCGGGGTATTGACCATTTTTAAAAAGTGCAATATTAGTCTGTTCGATGACAATACTTGAAATTGCCTATGAGACATTCTTATTGTTAGAATTTAATCATATACCGAGAAAATTAAAATCGATGGCATCATCTGCCTATAATACCATAACATTTCGATTCCTTGTCATAAATTCGATTTCCTTATAATTAACTCACAAATGGTCCACTAATGGATTAAATTTTAAAAAAAAAATTAAAGTACACTCCTATGCTTAAAAATGCTTAAAAGGTAAGTCGAAAATCAACAAGTTTCTTCCGTAATTACATCTGGGAGCTCATTTGTTGTAACAAGATATTCACATTTCCAATCTAACTAATCATCGTTGATTCGCACAAAACGTCTTGTTCGCATACGCCAAATAAGACTCCATCCTAGGGGTGAGCATATCAGACCACCCAAATCGAACTGGACCGGCCGATTTGGTCCGATTCCTAGTTCCATAAAAATAGAACTAGTGATTTTTGGTCTGGTTCCCAATTTCGAGAGGGAACCAGATTGGACCGGACCAGCTCTTTATATATATATGTTAATTTCTTAAAAATAACAATAAATCTTAAAATTGTAATAACTTTAGTATTTTTTTTTTTTACTTTTAAATTTTTTTGTTAAGTGGCCGATTCCATGGTCCAGTCCGGTTCAAAAGGACAGGAACCGTGTCTGCCACCGGCAGGACATGTTACTACATTCAAATCAAAAGGACTTGGCTTTCATGCTGATGAATCGTGTCTGCCACCTGCAAAAAGTTGTTGCGCTTCGCATGAGACGAAAATGAGGGGCCCTCTAAATCGTGTCTGCTTGCGGAGTCTCACGCATTAGAGGAGATGGTCCGAAGCCATGTGCGTGAGGGACTGTTGTTTTGGACTTACGCAGTCAGGTACGAATCTTTATTGGGAGTTCTCCACATAAGCATGGAGCAGTGCAATCAAAGTTCTAAATTTTGTGTAGGAAATGCAATCAAGCTACAAATTTTATTATTCCACGAATAATACCTAAAATCGCTTGCATGACATCTTTAAATTACAATTTCAATATGAGTTTTAAGGCTCAATTTCGTCTTTCAATAAAGTTATGACTTAACCAAATCGTTTGTTTTCGGAATTCGATTGCATTTTTCGATAAAGTTTTAGGACTCAATTAAACTGTTTTAGAATTAGAATGCATGTGTCACATAGAGTTTAGGATTTAAAGTGCGATCTTCCTAGATGACGTTGGAAATGTGCATTATTGCCGGCTTCATCACAACAAATAATCTTATCTTTATTCTAACGTAAATTCAATTATGGTTTTGTTTTATCTTGAAAGAGAGTTAGCTAATGATCTTATTACTACTCACCGTCCTCTATATATATCCACACATGCACGAACACAGGCAAAAACAGAGGCTCGTAATCTTTGAGAGCTCTTTTAGTCCCTACTCCTTAGATAACATTGAAAAGCAAGGGGTCAAAAGTCACCATGCAATTCAACTGGAACAAGGCTCTCTTCCTTTCCTATATGTCGATAGTCGCCTTGTCTTGCGCAGCCGCACGAGGAGAGATCAACACCACCGCCACTCCACCACCGTGCGATGGCGCTGGCAGCACAACCGAGTGCCTTATTGCTTACCAGCAACCAGAGCTGGAGGCTATGGTGGATCCGGGCATGCTGGGCGCCCCCCATCAAACAGCTTTGTAGATAACGCTCTTATCCAGAATAGCGCCGTCGGTGACTGCGGCCGACCAAACAACCGACGAAACGACCAACGACAGTACTTGCAATGCCCTCCAGGTGCCAACTCCCCACCAAGGTGTGACAAGTATAACCGCGGCCCTTGTTGATGTCTCCATCGCCTTTTGGACCCTCCATGATCCAAAAGATTTAGTAGACCCGACGCGCGCAATAACATTTCCTCATTAAGAAGACAATCAGTTAGTGCTGATCGAACTATGGAGACATGGATGTTACGAGTTTGACGGATCAGTCGATTGTCGAAGAAAATCTGTTGAAAGTATTGTACATTTGTCTAATTAGTGTGTATCGGTTTATATATGGTTTAGAAGCACTTCATGGTTTCCATCCTCGTTAATAAGGGAATGAAGGGCTTTCTATCTTTCTCAAAAGAATGGTTTCGAAGGTCGCGGCGAGATTCTTCGGTCCAAAGTGCCATTGATGGAACATGCGTTGCACTCCACCGCAAAACCAGAAACCACATTGTGACGTACTTAAACTGAAACTACCCTCGACTTGATGAACATTCCAAATTGTGTCTGGTAATACTGCTTTCGCTAACTGTCGACCATAAGAATTTGCTCGCAGATTTGTATCTGTTAAGGATGTTAGGAACTGCAAAACTGCAAGCATGTTTGGGTTACACAACAGATGGAAGCTCATGAAATTTTACTACCGAGTTGCAATTGGAGATTCTCATGCTCAAGCAAGATCTCGAGCATTGGAGCCACCAAAAGGGGAAAAAAAACTACTAAGGCCTGGGAGAATTTTTTTTTCTGGAAAAACAAAGTAGGAAATATAATGGAAAAACACTAAGGCTGCGCATGACAAAATTTCTGAAACAGAAATTGATTTCTGGCCAGAAATCAATTTCTTAATTTCTATTCCCGGACAAGTTTATGAGTAAAGAAACCCGTTTGATAACAACTCAAAATTTTTATTTCAAACAAAAATCCGTTTGATAACGAGAATAAAATTTCTATTTCTAGGAATAGAAATTGATTAGATAATAACATAGGAAATCCTCAAATACAAAATAATAGTCGAAATAATACTAAAACAACATAGGAAATCCTCAAATACAAAATAATTGTCGAAATAATACTAATACATTACAAAAGTTAAAAATACAATTTCATGGAATTTCCGGCATATTATTATTCATTGCCATTTTATTGGCAATGGTTTTTCTAAGCGTATTTATTTGATTTCCCTCCTTGGTCAATGTATCATTTGCAAGCTCATCTTACATAGGTTTAGACAAGTACTGCGGAAGCATGAATATGGGTGCCATCAATGGTGCCTATACAACCTTATCATTTTATCAAAGACTAGTATTATACAAGATTATCAGCAAAATAAAATTGATGGTGTAAATAAATATATGAGAATTCTACCTTGAAGTAACGTTTATGGTTAGGAACCAATCGGGAGAAGGTCGGTTTATTTTGATTCTCGAATTAAATCAATCTAGGTTCTCATCCCTAATTTCTTTATTGTTGCTCAATGAACCTTTAATGGCCATTGCATAACAAAAGAGAAATTCTCTTGAATCTCTTGCCTTCGAATTAAAATTCAAGATTGTGTAACAATTTAATTATTTTGATTTTACAAGAATTTTGAATCCATAAAGAAACGAGGTTAAATTTCTAGGCACATTTTTTATTCACCTATTACGTAAGAACTTTTTCTTCAACTGGCCATGCGCGTGCCTTTTCTAGGAGAAAAGAGCACCATTGTTTTTAAGTAAGCATTTGAAAAATTTGGTCGTTTTTTTTTTTTAAATTGGGGACCCATTTGATTGCCTTTCATCCTAAAGAGGAAGTTATCAAAAAAATTGAAAAAAAATGAAAAAAAAAAACACGAGCAAAATAAGAAAAAGAAAATTAACAATAATTTGTGAAGTTGTGGTTATAAGTGAATTAAGTTAGCAAGAAAGTGTAAGGTTCTTTTATATGGTTTGATTTCAGCTTCGATTTCTATTTCAGAAACTAAGTTAGAAATTTCGGTTTCGATTTCTTCAATTTTTTTATTTCGGAATAGAAATCTTTTGAGTAAATAGAGAAATCAAATTGCGTTACCAAACGGATTTTTTGTTTCCAAATTCCGGGGAACGAGAGAAACAGAGAAATCAAGAAATAGAAATTTTGTCATGCGCACCTTAAGCGATATAAAATCTGGGACCAAAAGGAAAGAGATTTTTTTTTTTTCCTTCTTAAAAATGACAACAGAAAATTAGTGTGCCTGGGAGTTCGCACCACAACCATTGGACTACTAATGCCTTCAACCCCGTCATCGGCGACAACAAAGACGCCTCGACTGTTTGCTGCAGGTCCGCATCCTCTCCCTCCCTAGCCCCTCTCAGTTCCAACTGCCTCCATCTCTTACTCTCTCTATCCTCTGCGCCAAGCTGCGCCTCCTCGGCTACGACCAATGTCGAGCTCAGGCCCAATATATTAGGGGCTCATTTGTCATGACGAGACATTTGAATTTCCAATCTAACTAGACATTATCGATCCAAGCCAAGCATCTCACTCATGCACACTAGATAGGACTCCACCCATAAGAAGATATTCCCGAGTCCTAAAATCACTCCAAGTTTATGCGATCTAGAACAAGGTATGTGATCTATTGCATTCAAATCAAACCGCTGCTCCGGCCAATCGACGCCTTTGGGGATAGGGACTTGGGCTTTCACGTCGATGAATCGTGTCTGCTTCAGCCAATCACAAAAAGTCGTTTTGCTTTGCATGAGCCGAAACGAGAACAATCAAAACTCAAAAGTCCTTTCCGCTCGCGAATCTCACGCATTAGCGAACCTGGCCTGAAGCCATGTGCGAGGCAGGGACTGTTGTTTTGGACTTAAGCAGACTAGGTAGGAATCTAAGAAGTTCCTGTGAGTTATCCAAATAAGCATGGACAAAGTGCAACGGAAGTCCTAAATTTTGTGTACGAAATGCAAACGGGTGCTAAATTTTTTGGTTGGTCCATGCAAGCCTATTCAATGACAACACCTAAAATTGCTCACAAGACATCCTTAAATTGCCATTTCAATATGAGTTTTAAAACTTAATTACATTTTTCAATAAAGTTCTAGGACTTAACCAAATCAATTGAAAATTTTAAGACTTGAATACATCGTCCGATAGAGTTTTAGGACTCTATTAAATTGATTTAAGACTGGGTTGCACATCTTACATGAGATTTAGGATTTAAGGTATGATCTTCGCAAATGAATACATTGGAAATGTGCATTATCGTCACTCTTTTCACGGTTTGCAAGATAATTTTCAAGCCAACGACCTTAATAACTACTGTACTCGACCGAATTTATCGTGTGTCAATAATAACGATTGGTCATTTTTCAGTATAAACAGATTGCTAATGTCTAATCATTTAAGAAAGAAAAGAGAGAACCTCTCGTGCAACACAATGAACAAACGCCTCCTGTCGATCGACCAACGTGAAAAGGTTCAAATTGTCGGCCTCGAATTGCTGAAGATTCGGATTTTAGGATGTAGAACTACTTTAGCAAAAGGCAGTGCTTCATACACATGTATTAGACCCTATTTTATCAAAAGTACTCGCATGACGACAATATCTCTGAAAAGAAAATCCACCAAATCGATATTGAGAATCAACAAGCTTTTCCACAATCCATGGCCTTACGTTTACGGCGGACAACGGGGATGAGCGTTGACGTGAGCCTAGGAATTCTTCGCGAGAAGGCAGGGCGTGAAATGTTTGCCTGGCGTGGGAACGGCCACGCCCGGCGAGGTTCGGTATCTAGGCCCGTCTCATGACTTCGGGTTTGATTAAGGCCAGCATGCTGCCCGGGGCATGCTTAGGACTCAGCACTCAGCACCGCCATCAGCTCCCCCTCTGGTTGCCAGTACTCTCTCTCTCTCTCTCTCTCTCTCTCTCTCTCTGCGGTTATTATAGATCTTTATGAAATGGACGAGACATGTATAGTAATAAGAGCAGAGATGTACATGCGAAGTTCAAGGGTTGGCATTACATCACATGATACAACAGTAGGGCATGCCATGTTGTGCAAAAATCTAAATTTTCTATGTAATAAATTGTTTTGGTCAACAAATTATTTCAATGTAAGTATCTTTCCTTTAAGCAAAAAAATTGTCATAATTTAATCATATATCATGAAATTTATGATTCATCTCGCTCGTAAATTTGATTTTCATATGATAAATTCACAAATGGTACTTTAATGCATTGATTTAAAAAAAGAATTAAAACTTCTATGCTTTCAAATGCTTAATATTTAAGTTTAAAAAAAAAAAAATCTATCGGACTACTAATGCCTCCAACGTTATCCGCGGCGACGACGACAAAGATGCCCCGACTCGTTGCTGCAGGTCCACCCCCTCTCCCTCCCTCGCCTCTCTCAGTCCCACTGTCTCTTACTCTCCCTGTCCACTACCCCTCTCTCTGCCATGACTAACGTTGAGCTTGAGCCCAATATAATTGGGGCTCATTTGTCATAACGAGACATTTCCATCTCAAATCTAACTAATCATTGCTAATCCACGCAAAGCATCTCCATGTACACCAGCTCCACCTAGCGACAACCCATAGCTCTAAAATCACTCTGAGTCAATGTGATTTGGAACACAATATATGATCTACCGACACCTTTGGGGGTAGGGACTTTGGCTTTCATGTTGATGAATCGTGTCTGCCTTCAGCCAATTGCAAAGAGTTGTTTTGCTTCGCCTGAGCTTGAAAATGAGAGAGCACTTAAAAAGTCGTGTCCACTTTTGAATCTTGCGCATTAGCAGAGAATGGGTTGGCCAAAAAGCTAAGTGTGTGGGGGCACTGTTGCTTTAAACCTTGAAGCAGACTCGGCACGACTCTAAGAAGTTGTTGGGAGTTCTTCACATGGAAATGGAACTTTGTTACGATCTAATCACCTTTACATTTTAATGGAAATGGAACTCTGTTATGATCTAATCACTTTTAAGTTTTTAAATTAAGCATGGAGAAGTGCATTTGAAATCCTAGACTTTGTATACAAAATGCAATCAGATCCTAAATCTTTTAATTGGTCTAGTTAAGTCCTAAATCTTTTTTAAAAGGGGCAATATAAAAAAGTCTATTCGATTAAGAATACCTAAAATTGATTACGTGACATCCTTAATTACAATTTCAATATAAAGTTTGGGGCTTAGTTGCATTTTTCAATGAAGTTTTAGGACTTAACTAAATTAATTGAAAATTTTAGGACTCGTATGCATATTCTGGTAAAGGTTTAGGATTTAAGGTGCAACGTGCAATTTTCTTGTATACATAAATATGCATTATTGCCTTTTGTCACAACAAATACTTTTTGTGATTAATATCTTATATATTTATTTATCTTTTATGGTATGTTTTTTTTTTTACAAAATACTCGAGATTTGAGAAATTAATTTTCCGAACAACTATTGGTTATATCACTTAGAAAACATTAGTCAACGAAAAATATTTTCATTATCGGCAACGACTTGTACTTAATTATTTTTTGGGGTGATGAAAATATTTTTTATTTATTCATTTTGAAAAGCAAAGTAAGTGATCATTTTTTAAAAAATATTTTCAAATTCTGAGTTTTTCTTAAACAATAGAGATGATGGAGGGCGAGGGGTAGTTAGCTATTTATGTCATTTCTCCTCACTTCCTCTATTTATATCCCACACTTGCACATTGTGACATGCTTAAATTGAAATTACCCTTGCTATCGATGAACATTCCAAATTGTGTCTGATAATGCTGCTTTTGCTAATTGTAAAGTGCTAAGAATTTGCAGGTGGAGTTATAAGGATGTTAGGAACTGCTAAACTGCAACTATGGTTGGGTTAGACTATAGCCTTGCAATTGGAGACTCATCCTCAGGTGCTTTTTGTATTCTTACATACATTTTGGTAACTAATCCTTATGTGAGGATCTTTGTGCATTAGGGTTAGAGGAGGGACTTGAGTACTATTTATAGAATTTTAAGCCACAGGTCCACTTATCACAAACCAACTTTTACTTAGCCCACATTAGCCAACCTCATATTAGATTAATTAAGAATATTTATATCTCACATTATTGTTATGGCTAGATCTATCACATAGAGGGGGTCAATAGATAATCGTCGGAAATGAAATAAGTTAAACAAATATTGCAACGAGACAAATTCTGATGAAGTGGTCAAATCTTACTAGTATACAATTCTATCACAATTAATAAAAAAGAGTAAAGGACATAGAACTACATATAAAAGTTTATGTTGATTTAGCTTTTGCAAGTCTACATCTCCTCTTCCACGCTATAACCTAATGCCTAGAATTCACTGATAAGAACTGATCAAAAGTTACAGAATCTAAGCTCTGAACACTCAAGGTTGTGTGAAAAACTCCTCACGTACTCTCAACCTCTAAATGGTTACACAATAATGCTCATAGAGACGAAAGTATATGATCACAAAACATTCTTCAAACTTTGGAATTAAAGGCTTTAATTCTCGTGAATTCGAATTCCACTTTCCTTTAGCTTCGAAACCTCCTCTTATACTCCTCCTAGTCCAAGCTGATTATTGGACATATCTCTAGGAGGACTTATCTAGCCAATCTATCCATTGGCTTGAATCTCGTCGAGAAGATCTAATTGCCACAAGATCGCTGAGGTTGATGCTTCCCATAATTTATGCCGCCCATACAGCAATTTGGGTTTCCATAAGTTGATTGCTTCAAGTTGGAAAGTATGTTTTACCTCAAATAAGTATGTTTCGCCTCAAATAAGTTGTTACAGGAAAGTTGAATCTTCCATAGATATTATGAAGACTTTCCCTTTGAAACTCCTCATAATTATGGTAGGGAATCTTACTAATTGCCACTAATTGTTACACAAGTATTTTGACTCATTCCTAGCCATTTGTTAGGATATGTAAGGAAGGAAAATAAAACACGATTCTGATTCTAATTAACATCATTCGACCATGTTCCATCAGACTTTTCACCTAAAATGTTTACATCAAAATCAAATCTCTAATTTTTGTTAATCGTTAAAATTACTTAAAGAATGTTTTCTCAACAATCTCCCCCTTTTTTTATAATAAAAAAACTTTTTCAAGCAAAACTTCTTAAAGAGATATAATAATTTGAGAATCAAATAGCTCTTGATTAAAGCCAAATTTGAAAATGAAGCACAATCAAACTATAAGAATATTTAAATGAAAATTTAGCAAGATTCTTATAAGTCACTATTCAAGATTGTGCACTATTCACGACCTTGAGTGCAATAAATGTTAAGATCTCGCAATGATGGCTCCAAACTTGGGAAGTAAGAAGAGATCCCAGCTCTTCATTTGCCATGATCATCATCCAAGATCAAGGGTCAAAATTGTTTCTTCACTTTCTCAATTATTGAAATGATGAAATTCCTAAACTTGGGAAGCAATGGTTGATCTCAACCATGCAATTGCCTAAGCTTGTCCTTCAAGTTTGGGCATGTGGCCCTCTCCTTCCAATGTGAAGAACAGTTTCGAGCAATTTTCGAAATAAATGTCATTATCTTATCAAACGAATTTGTTATTGTAGACAAGACTTTAAACAACATTTTTCATGAGGAATCCAAGCCTAATTCATTTTTTAATAAGAGAAGAAAATCACCAAATACAACCCAAAATTTTGTCCATTGAACAGTTCCAATGACTATAGAAGAAAAACTATGTGAACATCCAACTCTTCATATATATATATAAAAAAAAAAAAAAAAACTTTGAAATTTCAGTATGATGTCTACAAATTTTGTGAAGGAAGCATGGTCAGATTCCGAACGGAAAAATTTATAAAAAAATAAAGAAGATAAATAGGTCACCGTTTTTACTGCATTAGGCAGTTTTCACACGGCAAAAGAATAGGCTTTTGTATCAACCACTTCACCTCAGAAAAGTCCGAAATTAAAGTATGATGTAGATCAAGATGTTTTGAACAACTTTCATTGACGAAGTTTTGCGAGATTCGAAATATAGAAAGCCCTATAAAATCGGAAAATAGTGAACGTCTAGTAGTATGCACACTATTCACACATAAGGCTTGGGTTTGGGCTTAACTCATCCAATTTGGGCCTAAACAAGCTTAATGGGCCTTTAATTGGGCGTGAGGCCCATTGGGCTTCTAGTTTCTAACCCAATTTCACTTATCCAAGAATTCGGGGTTTATAGATAATTAAGAAATTTGATGAAGCAATGTCCAATGGTCGTCACTTAATCCTCGAAAGTCCAATATCCTTAATCAGACTAGAATTTGTGGTTGAAATCTATCAAATGTGGCTTTAGCAAAACAAAAAACAAGGGGCGGCCTTTAGGGATTTTGTGAGTTCGACCAATGGTTGATTCGATATCCACCCATGTTTGTATCTTTTCAATTCATGAATGATTCTCGGTTGTTATGTAATCGTGAGAGATCAATTGCTCGTTCTGATGTACACGATCATTTGGAATTGGTTTAGGGTCGTTTGTAAATAATATAGTAATCGTGCGGAATCATTCGCAATCCAATTATATATTATTATCAAAACAATTTATAACTGCTCCCAGATCAGCTTGAAATGGGTTAAGATTGTCCATCATTGATCCTTATAGTCGAATTGTCAATCTAGGATTGAGTTCTTTGGGCATGCACATCGAAATCCTAAATTGTCTTTCCTAATAGGTTTAACACACTTGAATGGTTCATGAACCAATTCATAGTCTAGTTTTACTAATTGCACATTGATTGAAGTAAATCTCTTAGCGTATCCTGATCGAATTTTGAGGATATCACACCTTTTGAAACTTCTTATAATTATGGTAGGGAACCCAACCAATCGCCACTAAGCCTTGCATGAATATTTTGATTCTTTCCTAACCGTTTATCAAGATATGATTTCTAGGGAGAGAGAGAGTGTGTGTGTGTTTGTGAGTGTGTTTCGCCCAAAAAGCGACAAATCTTCCACCGGAGATATAGACTCTGATTTTCTTTTTCTCTTCTGTGCTAATCTTGGACAGGAAAATGTGGGCTTTTAATTAACTAAATGAAAGTAAAATGCGAATTGTAGAATGTAAAGTGCAGAGCAGGAATAATTGAAGGAAAATGAAGAGAGGTTTTATTAATACTTGTTCGATCCCCTTCAACAAGACACTATGGGGATCCCACTAGAATTTTATACGAATAAATAGTTATACTCTACCAAACACGGTTGCTACTGCAAATTCTCTGAGAGATTAGGCGTGCTTTTCGTGTAACATTCACTGCGCATAATGCTCGATATGCTCCAGCTAAAATCGGCACTCTCCTAATCCTCCATCACTTGGCAAGATTCTGAAATGATGACGCTCTTTCGTCGTCGACAGCTCCTTTCCCCCGGCGGCAATATAATTTCCGAGTCAACCACCTTAACAGTGCTTTCTCCACATACATTTGACCCTAATTTCTAAAAGCAATCGCAATGTCTCTTAATAGAAAATCCACCAAATCGATATTGAGAATTAATGAACTCTTCCACAATCCGTGGCCTTACGGTCTAAGGCGGAACACAGTAATAAGGGCTCCCGGGAGGAGTGGGATTTGGCCGGGGAGGGCAAGGTGTGTAAGGCTTGAGTCGTGTGGGACGGCCACAAGCGAACGTGTTTCGATCCTTAGCCCCATTCACGGCGGCTTCAGGGGGGACGGAGGCCAGCATGCTGGCCAGGACATCATGCTCCAGGTCCAGCACCGCCATCGGCTCCACCTCCATTTGCTGGTAGGCAATGAGGCACTCGCCTCCATAGCACCCCCACGAAATGGTGGCGTTGCCGGCTTCTGGAGTGGCTCTCGCTCCGTGACGGCCGGTCAGAGCAATCACTGTGGTCGTGAGCAGGCACCATGCGAGGAAGAAACGAGTGGTGGCGACATTATCGAATTCCATATATGCTCTCTCTCAAGGAAGATTTATGGATGACTAGCTCTCTGGTTACTGTCGATCTTTATTTATAGGACGTGATAGGAGGGATGGACAGACAAAGGTCGCGGGTGACAATACATTGCATGATACTCCCACAGGCCGTGCGATGTTGTGCAAAAATATAAATTTCCTTTGTAACAATTTTTTTTTCTCCGGTTAATAATTTATTCAATGTAACTATCTTTCTTTTAAAGGATAAATTTTAGTCATAATTTAATCATACATCATGAAAAATTATGATTCATCGTCCTCCAATAATATCGCAACATTACAATTTCTCATCATAAATTTGATTTTCATATAATAAACTCATAACTAGTACATTAAGGGATTAATTTGGGAAAAAAAGAATAAAAATTTTCTATCAACTCATATTCATTTTTTTTTTTCATATTTAAAATGAATTCTTCTATGCTTTAAAATGATTATAAGGTAAGTTGAAAATGAAGAAGTTTTTTCAGTTTTAGATTTAGCAAGTAACAAAACAAAGCAGGGGAAAAAAAAAAGAGGGGAAAAACTAAGCGATACAGAATCTCATGTTTGTTTGGTAACAAAAGGAAAGAGAATATTTTTTTCTTATAAATGTCATCGGAAAATTAATGTGCCGGGAAGTTCTCACCGCGACCATCGTCGCCTCCAACCCCATCGTCGGCGACAACAAAGATGCCCCGACTGATTGCGGCAGGTCTGCTCCCTCTCCCTCCCTCTTCCCTCTCGATACCGCCGTCTCTTACTCTCTGTCATCTGCGACTCGCTCAGTTATGACTAATCATTGTCAATCCATACAAAGCATCTCAGCCATGTACATTAAATAAGATTCCACCCCCATGACGAGGTTCTTGTGTCCTAAGATCACTCCGATCCGATGCGGTTCGGAGCACGATATGTGATCTACTAAATTCAAATCGAAGCGCTCCTCCAGCCAACCGATACCTTTTGGGGGTGGGACTTAGCTTTCATGATTAATGAATCATGTCAATTGCAAAAAGTTGTTTTGGCTATGCGTGAGCTGAAAACGAGAGCACTCAAAAGCCGTGTCTGTTCGCGAATCTCACGCATTAGCGGAGATGGCCTAAAGCCACAGGTGTGGTGGGGGGACTATTTTTGGACTTAAGCAGACTAACCACGAATCTTAAAAAGTTCTTGTGAGTTCTCTGAATATGGATGTGGAAGTGTGCTAGAAGTCTTAAATTTTACGTACAAAATTTAATCGAGTCTAAATTTTTTAATTGATCCAGTTAAGTCCCAAATCTTTTTTAAGAAGTGTAATCAAGTCCATTCAACTATGCCACGACCTAACTTTTCTATATGGAGGGAAAAAGACATCCTACACAATGAGCTTCGCTCTCTCAAGCCTTAACCCACACGACATTAGATTATTCAATATTAAATCAAATTGATGCTTTGATGGTTTTCAAGTGAGAGTTGCACTAGCTTATTAGGATTTGTTAGAGTATACCCCACTTCCTACACAACTAGAGAATTTTTATTGAGAACTTGATTATATTAATTAATCAACTAGTGCTCTTTTTGTACTTAATCTTGTTCCACTACAACAAATGCTCAAGAAAGATGTGTCTCCGTGACGAAGACAGCAAACTAAGCTTATCTACCAACATGTAAGCTTATCATGCGAGTGCATAGTTATTAAAATAACAATCAACGACCCAGGAAGTATTAGATAAAACACAAAGAGATCAGAAAATGCCATTCCTATTTAGGCTAAAGAGAAACAATGATTAATATATTAAAAGCACGCAATTAAGTGATAATCGAAATAGAAGTGTGCAAACTATGACCTAGCATTTGTCTCTAACAACAAACCCTATGATAAAGCTCTACGAGCTTGTTCAATTTTGAGCACCAATTTTTTTTAATCAAGGATTTTCACACATTTTAAGAGAAAACTACTCAAGAACTAATTTTTAATCTTTTTCCTAATTTTTAGAAGAAATAAAAAATATTCCGAATTTTTTCGTAATTTTTTTTTTTTTAATTTTTTAATCCGAAAATAGGAACTCGGGCTGGGATGTTGAGGGCAGTCCGAAAATGGACTGCGACTGGGCTCAAGATACTGGGCCGCGTATATGTAACATGAAGAGCGGAGAAAAAGAAGGAGATGCGCGCACCTTACCCTAGATTGGACGGCTGGGACACGCGGGTAAGATCGGACGGCCAGGAGTTGCTCGCTGGGTCGGATGGCTCCCGATCTCCCATCTCTTCAGCTGAATCGGACGCTCCCTGTCAGGCCACGTTGTGCATAATGCTATACGTGATGGCCTCAAACGACATTAGTGCATCACAAATCATAAGGTAAAAGTAAAACCCCGAATTGAAGATGATGCTCTACGCTTAATCACGAATTGGCATGTTTTGTTCATGAATCGATCACACAGGGATAGCAGTGTATCTATATGATATGCTGCTGGCCAACGCATCGTGGAGAGTGGATTTCCCACCCGGATGGCCCCATGATGGCCAACACCTCGCTGGGTTAGGCAAAACCCTTGAGCCCCTGGACGATGGGTACGCACCCAGCTTCGTGGTCTCCCACGGTCACCGACACGTCTAGCAACGTCAGCGAGATTGCTCTCCTGTTTGACCTCGACTTCGGCTCGACATGCATCGAATCCCGCACACGAGGACCAAGAACAACTCCATGACAATCGCATTTCGGGTCGACGAGTGTCTCCGCCTCCTGCGAACTGAGACCCGACGATGAATCCATGCAATAGGTTTGCTCAAAAGTGAGTAGGGAGTATGACGGGTTAATGCCAATTTTGGCCGAGCTCCGAGGGCATGTATGTATGACGGATCTGCCAACACAGGATTTCTAAATATCTTGGGAACGAGGAGGAAGGTCTGGACCTTTTGTATCGTTACGTCTGGGCGAACGTACGAAGGTAGCGAGAGGAGAAAGGCATAGTCCAAAATTCAGTGATTATTACGAAAAATACGAGTTGGACGGGATTGATCCGCAAGAAGATTAGCATCTTCTCAGCCCAAGATCAAGGACGGCGAGTCGTCTTGCTTAGCGGGGACACAATAGGTCGACCAACCCCAGTAAAAGAAACAGATAATATTAGCGTCGTTGATTTTAAGGTTTTACTAATGCATTCAAGTCTAATCTCTCTCTCTCTCTCTCTCTCTCTCTCTCTCTCTCTCTCTCAAGTCGAGCCATTCCGAGAGAGAATCATGTCAAGAAGAGCTTAGGTCAACCACACCGCAAGATATCCCAACAACGTAACACTAAGCATGTCGAAGGTGACTCAATTTATTGGAAAACTTAAAAAAAAAGAAGAGGAAGAAAGAATTGACTAATTTCACCTCTGACCTATATTTGGTGGGGATGATTAGAAAAGAAAAGAAAGGATTTGAATTTTTATGAGAGAAATGAATAGAAAAAAATTGAAAGGATTGAATTATAATAGTGTCGCTTTGGATATCAGCGAGAGAAAAAAGAAGAAGGAAAAGAATGCATCTTGACATAAATTTTTTTTTTTTGTGTATTTAGAAATAAGATATAAAACAAGGGTGTAGGTGAGAGAGAATGAAATAATTTGTTTATTAATATACAGATTTCTCCCGAGATAAAAAAACGTACGTAAAAACGACTTTATTGATCCATTGCTCTCCTCTTTACTTTCCATTCAAAAAAGTTCATATTTTTTTTTTTAAATTCCTTTTTTCTTTCCTCCTAATCCCTCCATTAAAATCACGTACTAGCGATTGCAAACTAGAATAGGATAATGAAGGATTTTATTTATAGCAAGTTGCATCTTGAGCCTAGACCGCCACCTAGAAATGTATCCTCATCTTTGGAGGATCAAATAATAAGTTGAATTAATCCATGTAACCTAAGTCGAAAATACCAGCATATCCCAATCCAAAAGCGCTTGGAATAGGGATGGAAGTCGCACTATCTATGAGACACTGTTAATCCACGCTGGCTATTTCATTCTAAATATATGTAAACTATGTTGGACCTTAGATTTGCCAAAATGAAAAAACATTATCCACCGTGTCAATACAGCAAATCGGCACTTGCTAAGAGCTACGTGGCGGCGAGTGCATTGGAGAGTGTCCTCTGTTCAATTTGAAGGCAAAACATGTGAGAACGAAACTATCATATCCATCACATGTTTCGATTACATCGAGGGAATCGAAATCAAACTGTCCTATGCCTGGCTGTTGTTGTTACTTGTGGATGCGGGTGCCAGTGAAATGACAACAAAAATTTTGCCATTTTCCGTTCGACATATAGTCACCAATTGGAGATGAAATGGTGTTTCTGGGTTATATATTCGAGTCCTAACGCGTCTGGTTGTCGGATTCGGCTGATCTCATCAGATTTGAGAAGTTTTGATCGAGATCAAATTGGAAGATTGCTTTCGCTTGTCCGTCACTTCTCATGTCAAAATAAAATTGACTGAGATCCAATGATTCATTGACATAAAATGGGATTAAAGCATGTGGTTAGGTCCATTAATCGCTGGAGTCAATGTCCATGTAGAAAAATGGAACTAATAAGTTACGTGGTCATTTTCTTCTATAGGCTCGAACAAACAGCTTGTGTCAAAAAAGGGAAGATATGGGAGGAAGGAAAGAAGGAAAGTGAAGAACATGCGAGGTAAGAATAATGATTGTCTCGCTTGATCTCCCCAAGTTTAAGTCCATAAATAAAACATGATTTAATAATATAATATTTTAATCGGCTCCCTCAAGCATAAGTTGGATTTTGATTCGAAATTAAAGTGTGAAAACATATAATAAGAATTAGAGGTGAACATGGTTCCAGGGTAAAATCGGGAATCTACTTGAATGGAACCTGAAACCATTCACTTTAATAAAAGTGGCAAATGAATGGCCTGAAATGATTTGAATTTGAGATCTTCGCCTCTAATACCATGTGAAATATTATGAGTTCACAGCCAATTATTTTAAAAAGAATAAATTGATAAATCAAGGCATAATTCATATTCTAACATTTTAGTACTACATTTAATTTAGAAAAAAAAATTGATCATTTTACCATGAACAATTACACGTGGATAACGAGGAAAAATCATCACTTCAGGCATTTACCTCCAATTATTTCCTCTCTTTGCAAATATTAAGAGTGGGAGCTAGCTGTTTTTTCTCGTCGTCCGCTTCTTTTCCTCCAACTTTCTTTCCCTTTAATACCTTTTCCTCTCAAATCCCTAACTTCTGATTCAAACGGAAGATTTGAGGCCAACCTCTAATAAAAATTCTTCAAAATCTCTAAGGCCATCTATAAATCATAGTGGCGGCCCATTAAGATACGATCGGAGATAATAACATGCATATTGTGTTTGAAGAATATAAGAACATGAGTCGACATCCTATAGTGTTATAATATCTCTGTTTCTCATTTGAAATTATTCAATTTTTAAGTTATTATACGTAAAACGAGAACAATCAACACGTTCAGAATTGCAAAACTTTTATAGCTAATTCCTTAAGAAAACTCCTCTCCAGACGCTTGCTAACATTTTTGGTTTTTTCTGTTAGTACATCGTGGGAGCACAATGAAGGAAGGGAGCTTGTCAGGTTGCTCAACCGCTCTTGTCAGACAGATAAGCAAGTGGTCCTCCTTCCGTGCAAATTCAATAATTCAGTGGAAGATGAGGAGTACGCATCATAAAGAAAAGGGGAAGGACCAGACGAGGCCGTTAAAGTTGTTTCCTCTGCCGTCTTCTAAAGATGGGCACGTGAGCTTTCAGGTACGATGGGGATTGCTCGAGGTTCGGACGGGCATGTCGGCAATGCTTTGCGTATCTACAAGGTGGACCTCGTCGCTGTAGACAATCTGAGAAGGAGAATGCTCGTGAATTTTGCACTGGACCAACTGTAAATAATGCGATGGGATTCTATTAAACACAACTTGTTCAAAACCCAAAATCCAGTTGTGATTTGTCATTATCGCAAATCTCCTTGATTATTAATATCTTTCAAGATTATGTACATATCTAATTTGATTGTGCATATCCTTAATTGATATGTTATCTTCAATTATCATATCATAAAACTTATAAATAAATCAATGTAATCCTCATTATGAAGGATGGTGTTGCCGGCTTCCGGAGTGGCTCTCACTCCATGGCAGCCAGTTGGTGCTATCGCCGTAGTTGCAAGCACACACCACGCGAGGGCAAAACAAAGGCCGACTTCCATGTGCTCTCTCTCTCTTTCTCTCCACGTAGAGTTATGGATGATTGGCGTTATTGTAGATCTTTATCAAATGGATGGGACATGCATAGTACAGACAAAGGTCACAGGGTAACATTACATCACATGATGCTACATCGGGCCATGCAATGATGTCGCACAAAATCTAATGCACATTTTAATGAATTTTTTATCGTTAGAATTTAGTCATATACCGAGAAAATTAAAATCGATGGCATCATCCGCCTATAATACCATAACATTCTGATTTCCTTATAATTAACTCAAATGGTCCACTAATGGATTAAATTTTAAAAAAATAATTAAAGTACACTCCTATGCTTAAAAATGCTTAAAAGGTAAGTTGAAAATCAACAAGTTTCTTCCGTAATTACGTCGTGGAGCTCATTTGTTGTAATGAGATATTCACATTTCCAATCTAACTAATCATCATTGATTCGCACAAAACGTCTTGTTCATGTACGCCAAATAAGACTCCACCCTAGGGGTGAGCATATTGGACCACCCAGACCGAACTGGATCGGCCGATTTGGTCCGATTCCCAGTTTCATAAAAATAGAACCAGTGATTTTTGGTCCGGTCCCGATTTTGAGTAGTAAAACTGATTGGACCAGCACCGGCTCTTTTTTTTAAATATATATTTTTTAATTTCTTAAAAATAATAATAAATCCTAAAATTGTAATAACTCTAGTTTTTTTTTTTTTTTTTTTTTTACTTTTAAATTTTTTTTTATTAAGTGGTGGCCGGTTCCATGGTCCAGTCTGGTTCCTGCCCTAGGGTTGTCTGATCCAATCCTCGGTCGCAAAAAATGGGAACTGAACTGAGAACCGATCACTCCTACTCCACCACCAGGATGACATTGCCCAGCCCTGAAATCAGTTCGAGCCGATGCGATCCGAAGCAGGACATGTTACTACATTCAAATCAAAAGGACTTGGCTTTCATGCTGATGAATCGTGTCTGCCACCTGCAAAAAGTTGTTGCGCTTCGCATGAGACGAAAATGAGGGGCACTCTAAATCGTGTCTGCTTGCGGAGTCTCACGCATTAGAGGAGATGGTCCGAAGCCATGTGCGTGAGGGACTGTTGTTTTGGACTTACGCAGTCAGGTACGAATCTTTATTGGGAGTTCTCCACATAAGCATGGAGCAGTGCAATCAAAGTTCTAAATTTTGTGTAGGAAATGCAATCAAGCTACAAATTTTATTATTCCACGAATAATACCTAAAATCGCTTGCATGACATCTTTAAATTACAATTTCAATATGAGTTTTAAGGCTCAATTTTGTCTTTCAATAAAGTTGTAGGACTTAACCAAATCATTTATTTTCGGACTCGATTGCATTTTTCGATAAAGATTTAGGACTCAATTGAACTGTTTTAGAATTAGAATGCATGTGTCACATAGAGTTTAGGATTTAAAGTGCGATCTTCCCATATGACATTGGAAATGTGCATTATTGCCGGCTTCATCACAAAAAATAATCTTATCTTATTATAACGTAAATTCAATTATGGTTTTGTTTTATCTTGAAAGAGAGTTAGCTAATGATCTTATTACTACTCACCGTCCTCTATATATATCCACACATGCACGAACACAGGCAAAAACAGAGGCTCGTAATCTTTGAGAGCTCTTTTAGTCCCTACTCCTTAGATAACACTGAAAAGCAAGGGGCCAAAAGTCACCATGCAACTCAACTGGAACAAGGCTCTCTTCCTTTCCTATCTGTCGATAGTCGCCTTGTCTTGCGCAGCCGCACGAGGAGAGATCAACTCCACTGCCACTCCACCACCGTGCGATGGCGATGGCAGCACAACCGAGTGCCTTATTGCTTACCAGCAACCAGAGCTGGAGGCTATGGTGGATCTGGGCATGCTGGGCGCCACCCCCCCCATTAAGCTTTACACAGAAGACTTCGAACCAGTATAGCGCCATCGCTGACTGTGGCAAACTAAACAACAAACGACAGTACTTGCAATGCCCTCCAGTTGCCGGTTGCCAACCAAGGTGCGACCAGTATCACCGCGGCCCTTGTGATTGTCTCCATCGCCTTTTGGACCCTCCATGATCCAAAAGATTCAGTAGACCCGACGCGCGCAATAACATTTCCTCATTAAGAAGACAATCAGCTAGTGCTAATCGAACTATGGAGACATGGATGTTACGAGTTTGAGGGATCAGTCGATTGTCGAAGAAAATCTGTTGAAAGTATTGTACATTTGTCTAATTAGTGTGTATCGGTTTATATATGGTTTAGAAGCACTTCATGGTTTCCATCCTTGTTAATAAGGGAATGAAGGGCTTTCCATCTTTCTCAAAAGAATGGTTTCGAAGGTCGCGGCGAGATTCTTCGGTCCAAAGTGCCATTGATGGAACATGCGTTGCACTCCACCGCAAAACCAGAAACCACATTGTGACGTACTTAAACTGGAACTACCCTCGACTTGATGAACATTCTAAATTGTGTCTGGTAATACCGCTTTCGCTAACTGTCGACCATAAGAATTTGCTCGCAGATTTGTATCTGTTAAGGATGTTAGGAACTGCAAAACTGCAAGCATGGTTGGGTTACACAACAGATGGAAGCTCATGAAATTATACTACCGAGTTGCAATTGGAGATTCTCATCCTCAAGCAAGATCTCAAAAATAGGAGCCACCAAAAGGGGAAAAAAAACTACTAAGGCCTGGGAGAATTTTTTTTCTGGAAAAACAAAGTAGGAAAAATAATGGAAAAACACTAAGCGATATAAAATCTGGGACCAAAGGAAAGAGAAATTTTTTTTTTTTCCCTTCTTAAAAATGACAACGGAAAATTAGTGTGCCTGGGAGCTCGCACCACAACCATTGGACTACTAATGCCTTCAACCCCGTCATCGGCGACAACAAAGACGCCTCGACTGTTTGCTGCAGGTCCGCATCCTCTCCCTCCCTAGCCCCTCTCAGTTCCAACTGCCTCCATCTCTTACTCTCTCTATCCTCTGCGCCAAGCTGCGCCTCCTCGGCTACGACCACCGTCGAGCTCAGGCCCAATATATTAAGGGCTCATTTGTCATGACGAGACATTTGAATTTCCAATCTAACTAGACATTATCGATCCAAGCCAAGCATCTCACTCATGCACAGTAGATAGGACTCCACCCATAAGACGATATTCCCGAGTCCTAAAATCGCTCCAAGTTGATGCGATCTAGAACACGATATGTGATCTATTGCATTCAAATCAAACCGCTGCTCCGGCCGATCGACGCCTTTGGGGATAGGGACTTGGGCTTTCACGTCGATGAATCGTGTTTGCTTCAGCCAATCACAAAAAGTTGTTTTGCTTTGCATGAGCCGAAAACGAGAGCACTCAAAACTCAAAAGTCCTTTCCGCTTGCGAATCTCATACATTAGCGCACCTGGCCTGAAGCCATGTGCGAGGCGGGGACTGTTGTTTTGGACTTAAGTAGACTAGGCAGGAATCTAAGAAGTTCCTGTGAGTTATCCAAATAAGCAAGGAGAAAGTGCAATGAAAGTCCTAAATTTTGTGTACAAAATGCAAACGGGTGCTAAATATTTTGGTTGGTCCATGCAAGCATATTCGATGACAATACCTAAAATTGCTTACAAGACATCCCTAAATTGCCATTTCAATATGAGTTTTAAAACTTAATTGCATTTTTCAATAAAGTTCTAGGACTTAACCAAATCAATTGAAAATTTTAAGACTCGAATACATCGTCTGATAGAGTTTTAGGACTCAATTAAATTGATTTAAGACTAGGTTGCACATCTTACAGGATTTAAGGTGTGATCTTCCCAAATGAATACATCGGAAATGTGCATTATCGCCACTCTCTTCACGGCCTGCAAGATAATTTTCAAGCCAAAAACCTTAATAACTACTGCAATCGACCGAATTTATCGTGTGTCAATAATAACAATTGGTCATTTTTCAGTATAAACAAATTGCTAATGTCTAGTCATTCAAGAGCGAAAAGAGAGAACCTCTCGTGCAACACAATGAACAAACGCCTCCTGTCGATCGACCAACATTGAAAGGTTCAAGTCGTCGGCCTCGAATTGCTGAAGATTCGGATTTTAGGACGTATAACTACTTTAGCAAAAGGCAGTGCTTTATGCACATGTATTAGACCCTATTTTATCAAAAGTACTCGCATGATGACAATATCTCTGAAAAGAAAATCCACCAAATCGATATTGAGAATCAACAAGCTTTTCCACAATCCATGGTCTTACGGTTTACGGCGGACAACGGGGATGAGCGTTGACGCGAGCCTAGGAATTCTTCGCGAGAAGGCAGGGCGTGAAATGTTTGCCTGGCGTGGGAACGGCCACGCCCGGCGAGGTTCGGTATCTAGGCCCGTCTCATGACTTCGGGTTTGATTAAGGCCAGCATGCTGCCCGGGGCATGCTTAGGACTCAGCACCGCCATCAGCTCCACCTCTGGTTCCCAGTAAGCGACGAGGCGCAAAGGTGGCATTGCCAGCTTCTGGAGCGGTTCTTGCTCCATGATAGCCGGTCAAAGCTATCGCTATGGTTGTGAGCAGGCACCACGCGAGGAAGAAATGAACCATCGCGACATTGTCGACTTCCGCTCTCTCTCTCTCTCTCTCTCTCTCTCTCTCTCTCTCTCTCTCTCTCTCTCTCTCTCTCTCTCTCTCTCTCTCTCTCTCTCTCCGAGCGAAGATTTACGCGAGGATTGGCTCTCCGGTTATTGTAGATCTTTATGAAATGGACGAGACATGTATAGTAATAGGAGCAGAGATGTACATACGAAGTTCAAGGGTTGGCATTACATCACATGATACAACAGTAGGCCGTGCCATGTTGTGCAAAAATCTAAATTTTCTAGTAATAAATTTTTTTGGTCAACAAATTATTTCAATGTAAGTATCTGTCCTTTAAGCAAAAAAATTTTGTCATAATTTAATCATATATCATGAAAATTATGATTCATCTCGATCGAAAATTTGATTTTCATATGATAAATTCACAAATGGTACTTTAATGCATTGATTTAAAAAAAGAATTAAAACTTCTATGCTTTCAAATGCTTAATATTTAAGTCGAAAAAAAAAATCTATCCGACTACTAATGCCTCCAACGTTATCGGCGGCAGCGACGACAAAGACGCATCGACTTGTTGCTGCAGGTCCACCCCCTCCCCCTCCCTCACCCCTCTTAGTTCCACTGTCTCTTACTCTCCCTGTCCACTGCCCCTTGGTTGGCCATGACTAACGTTGAGCTTGAGCCCAATCTAGTTGGGGCTCATTTGTCATAACGAGACATTTGCATCTCCAATCTAACTAATCATTGCTGATCCACGCAAAGCATCTCATCCATGTACACTAGCTCCACCTGGCGACAACCCATAGCTCTAAAGTCACTCTGAGCCAATGCGATTTGGAACATGATATATGATCTACCGACACCTTTTGGGGTAGGGACTTTGGCTTTAATGTTGATGAATCGAGTCTGCCTCAGCCAATTGCAAGGAGTTGTTTTGCTTTGCCTAAGCTTGAAAATGAGAGAGCACTCAAAAAGTAGTGTCCACTTTTGAATATTGCGCATTAGTGGAGAATGAGATGGCCTGAAAGCCAAGTTTGTGGGGCACGGTTGTTTTAAAATATAAAGCAAACTGGGCACAAATCTAATAAGTTATTGAGAGTTCTTCACGTGGAAATGGAACTTTGTTATGATCTAATCACCTTTACGTTTTAATGGAAATGGAACTTTGTTATGATCTAATCACTTTTAAGTTTCAAATTAAGCATGGAGGAGTGTATTAAAAGTCCTAAACTTTGTGTACGAAATGCAATCGAGTCCTGAATCTTTTATTTGGTCTAGTTAAGTCCCGAATCTTTTTTAAAAGGGGCAACATAAAAAAAAAAGTCTATTCAATTAAGAATACCTAAAATTGATTAGATGGCATCCTTTAATTACAATTTCAATATAAATTTTTAGGATTTAACTGATTTAATTGAAAATTTTAGGACTCCTCTGCATATTCTGGTAAAGGTTTAGGATTTAAGGTGCAACGTGCAATTTTCCTACATAAATTTGAAATGTGCTTTATTGCCTTTTGTCACAACAAATACTTTTGTGATTAATATCTTATATATTCATTTATCTTTTATGGTATATTTGTTTCATAGAAAACTCGAGATTTGAGAAATATTTTCCGAAAACGATTGATTATACCACTAAGAAAAAATTAGTCAACGAAAAGTGTTTTCATTACCGGTAACAACTTGTACTTAACTATTTTTGTGAATGATGAAAATATTTTTTATTTATTCATTTTTTAAAAGCAATGTAAGTGATCATTTAAAAAAATATATATATTTTCGAATTTTGAGTTTTTCTTAAACGATAGAGATGATGGAGGGCGACGAGTAGTCAGCTATTGATGTCATTTCCCCTCAGATCCTCTATTTATATCCCACACTTGCACATTGTGACATACTTAAACCGAAATTACCCTTGCTATTGATGAATGCTCCAAATTGTGTCTGATTATACTGCTATTGCTAACTATAGACTGCTCTAAGAATTTGCACGTAGATTTATAAGATGTTAGGAACTGCGAACTTGCAACTATGGTTGGGTTACACTACAGCCTTGCAATTGGAAATTCTCATGCTCAAGTGCTTTTTGTATCCTCACATACATTTTGCTAACCGCTCATTATGTGAGGATATATGTGCATTAAAGTTTAAATGAGAGATTTGAGCACTATTTATAAAATTTGAAGTCATAGATCCACTCATCACAAGTCAAGCTTTACTCAGCCCACATTAGCTAATCCTATATTAGACTAATTAAGAATCTTTATATCTCACATTATTAGATCAATCCTATAAAATGGTAAGAATCAACTTAAATTAATGTAGTCCTCGTTAAAGAAAACTCTTACATGTCAAGCTACGACCATAGCAAGAGAAAGAGACCCATGTGAATTCCATCAAATTTGACTTTCCAAATTTAGTTTGGCATAAATATTGCGTTCACTAGATGATTTTTGGAGAGAGAGAGAGAGAGAGAGAGAGAGAGAGTGTGTGTGTGTGTGTGTGTGTGTTTGTGAGTGTGTTCCGCCTAGAAAGGGTAAAATCTTACCAGAAATTTAGGCTCTGATTTTCTTTTTCTCTTCTGTGCTGATCATGGACAGGAAAATGCGTGGCTTTCAATTAACTAAATAAAAATAAAGTAGGAATAGTAACGTGCAGTACAGGAATAATTGAAGGAAAATCAAGAGAGGTTTTATTAACACTTGTGCGATCCCCTTGAACAAGACACTATGGGGATCCCACTATAATTATTTACGATTAAATAGTTATACTCTACTAAACACGGTTGCTACTGCACATCTCCGAGATATTAGGCGTGCTTTTCGTATAGCATTCACTGCGCATAATGCTCAACATGCTCCAGCTAAAATCGGCACCTTAACAGTGCTTTATCCACATGCATTAGACCCTAATTTCCAAAAGCAATCACAGGATGACAACGTCTCTAAATAGAAAATCCACCAAATCTATACTAAGAATTAACGAGATCTTGCACAATCCATGACCTTACCGTGGAGGCTTAGCACGAAGATAAATACTGTCGCGAGGATTACGGTTTGGCCCGGGAGGGCAGGGTGTGTAGGGGTTGCCCGGACGGCCACAACCGGCGATGTTCGGGTTCTGGGCCCCTTTTACGACGGCTCCAGGTGCGACGGAGGCCAGCATGCTGGCTAGGGCATCATGCTCCGGGTCCAGCGCCGCCATCAGCTCGACCTCTGTTTGCTGGTAGGCGATGAGGCACTCGCCTCCGCGGCACCCCCATGGAATGGTGGCGTTGTCAGCTTCCAGAGTGGCTCTCGCTCCATGACAGCCGGTCAGAGCTATCATCATGGTCGCAAGCAGGCACCACACAAGGAAGAAACGAGCCATGGCGACATTATCGAATTCCATACTCTCTCTCACTCTCTCTCTCTCTCTCTCAATGAAGAGTTATGGATGACTGGCTCTTTGGTTACTGTCGATCTTTATTTATAGGACGTAATAGGAGGGACGTACAGACAAAGGTCACGGGTGATATCACATTGCATGGTACTCCAATGTGCTGTGCAATGTTGCGTGTAAATTTAAATTTCCTATGTAACAAATTTATTTTCCACTTAACAATTTATTCGATCTAATTATCTTTCTTGTCAACGAAAATTTTAGTCATAGTTTAATGAGACATCATGAAAAATTATGGTTCATCGTACCATCCACTAATAATATCATAGCATTCCAATTTCTCATCATAAATTTGACTTTCATATAATAAGCTCATAACTAATACATTAATAAATTAATTTGGAAAAAAAAGAATAAAATTTTTCTATTGATTCATATTCATTTTTTTTCATATTTAAATGAATTCTTCTATGCTTTAAAATGCTTAAAAGGTAAGTTGAAAATCAAAAAGTCTTTTCAGTTTTAGATTTAGCAAGTAACAAAAGAGAGTAGGAAGAAAAAAAAGAGGGAAAAAACTAAGCGATATAAAATCTCATGTTTTTTTGGGAACAAAAGGAAAGAGAATTTTTTTCCTTATAAATGACATCAGAAAATTAATGTGCCGAGAAGTTCTCACCACGACCATTGGACTACTAATGCCTCCAACCCCATCGTCGGCAACAACAAAGACGCCCCAACTAATTGCGGCAAGTCTGCTCCCTCTCCCTCCCTCTCCCCTCTCAATGCCATTGTCTCTTACTCTCTCTATTATCTGCGGCTCGCTCAACTATGACTAATCGTTGTCAATCCACGCAAAACATCTCATTCATGTACATTAAATAAGACTTCATCCACATGACAACATTCCTGTGTCCTAAGATCACTTAGACCCGATGCAATTCGGAACACGATATGTGATCTACTAAATTCAAATCGAAGCGCTGCTCCAGCCGACCGACACCTTTAGAGGTTGGGACTTGGCTTTCATGATGAATCGTGTTAGCTCCAGCCAATTGCAAAAAGTTGTTTTTGCTATGCGTGAGCTGGAAACGTGAGCACTCAAAGGCCGTGTCCGTTTTCGAATCTCACGCATTAGCAGAAATGGCCTGAAACCATGTGCGCGGTGGGGAACTATTGTTTTGGACTAAAGCAGACTAGCCATGAATCTTAAAAAGTTCTTTGCTAATTCTCTGAATATGCATGTAAAAGTGTACTGAAAGTCCTAAATTTAATTTATAAAATGTAATCGAGTCCTAAACTTTTTAATCATTCCAATTAAGTCCCAAATCTTTTTTAAGAAGTGTTATCAAGTCCATTCGACCATGTCGCGTCCTACCCTTTCCATCTGGAGGGAAAAAGAGATCTGAAACGATGAGCTTAAGACACTTGATTAGTCAATGCGATTTGAACACGATATACGATGTACTACATTCAGATCGACTGACACCTTGGGGGTTGGGACTTGGCTTTCATGTTGAACAATCGTAAGAAGAGGCACAAATGAAAACGTCCAAATTGCAGAAGTTGTCTACTTTGTGTGAACTGAAAATGAGAGCACTGACAATCGTGTCTGCTTGCGAATCTCCCGCATTAGCTGAGATGGTCTGAAGCCATGTAGGTGGGGGACCACTGTTTTGGACTTAAGGGGACCAGCCACGAATCTAACAAGTTGTTGTGAGTTCTTCACATGGAAATGGAACGTTCATGTTTTCAAAATAAGTATGGAAAAGCGCATCGGAAGTTCAAAACCTTAAGTACAAAAAGCAAACAAGTCTTGAACTCTTTCAATCGATTCAATTAAGTCCTGAATCTTTTTAAACAAGCGCAATCAAAGTCGTTTCGATGAATAATACCCAAAATTGCATACATAGCATCCTTTACTACAATTCTCACACAAGGTTTAAGGCTCAATTGCATTTTTTTTTTTTAATAAAGTTCTAAGACTTAATTTAATCGATTGAAAATTTTAGGATTCGATTGCATTTTCTGATAAAGTTTTAAAACTCGATTGAACTGTTTTAGGACTAGATTTCACGTCTTACATCAGATTTAGGATTTCAGATTTCAGATTAGAAGCGTAGTCATCTATCGATCCTGTTTCTCCTCACCATCCTCTCCATATATATCCACACAGGCACGAACACAGGCACAAACAGAGGCTCATAATCTTGGAGAGCTCTTCGTAGTCCTTCGGGAACAATGTGAAAAGCAACGGGCCGAAGTCACCATGCAACTCAATTTGACGAAGGCTCTCTTCGTTTCCTGTCTCTTGACAGTCGCCCTCAGCAGCAAAGCCGCACCTCGAGAGCTCAATGCCATTGCCACTCCCCTGCCGTGCGACAGCCTAGGCGACGCAGCCGAGTGCCGCATTGTTTACCAGCACCCGGAGTTGGAGCCCGTGGCGGGCTCGAATTGTCCAGACGTCCACGATACTCAAAGCATTGCCCTTTTCGCGAACTGTGATAGAGACAAAAAGTACAAGTCCTCCTGCCTTCCACCAGGGAACCTAGGACGACCTTGTTGTATGACGGACCCGTCGGAATAATTAGGGATTTATAATAGGAACTACCCTCGCTATTCATAGATATTCCAAATTGCGTTTGTTGGTACCCGCTTCCTTCTGCTCCAACTTGGTGTCCCCAAACCGTCAATTGTAAGAATTTGCACATGAATTTGTATGTGTTGAGGATGTTAGTAACTGCATACTACAATTATAGTTGGACTTATCAGTTCAATATATGTGTCTTGTATCTGCTTTATAGTTGTGCATATCAAATGTATCCATCTTCTAGGATTGACACATTTGATTGGAGCGTATGTATGAGTACGATAATATTTTCAAGCATCGCAATTTCTCAAGCTAGGTTGAATGGTTTTCTCGTCATCCGCTTCTTTTCCTCCAACTTCTTTCTCTTTAATACCTTTTCCTCTCAAATCCCTAACTTCTTATTCAAACGGAAGATTTGAGGCCAACCTCTAATAAAAATTCTTCAACATCTCTAAGAATTTCCCAATGGCCATCTATAAATCATAGTAGCGGCCCATTAAGAAACGATTGAAGACAATAACATGCATATCGTGTTTGAAGAATATAAGAACATGAGTCGACATCCTGTAGCGTTATGATATCTCTTTTTTTCATTTGAAATTATGCTACTTTTAAGTTATCATACGTAAAACGAGAACAATCAACACGTTCAGAATTGCAAAACTTTTATAGCTAATTCCTTAACAAAACTCCTCTCCAGACGCTTGCTAACATATTTGGTTTTTTCTGTTAGTACGTTGTGGGAGCACAATGAAGGGAGCTTGTCAGGTTGCTCAACGGCACCTTTTCAGACAGATAAGCAAGTGGTCCTCCTGTAAGAGTTTTCTTAATGTGGACTACATTAATTAATATTGTAATTTACCGTTTAACAGTTACCGTTTTACGGGGGTTGGTCTAAGGTGAGATAAAATGTTTATTAATTAGTCTAATATGGAGCTGGCTAGTGTGGTCCGAGTTGAGCCTAGCCTGTAATGAGGGGGCCTAGCTGGAAACTCTCTAAATAGTGCTTAAGTGTCTCTTCTAACCCTAATTCTCACATGTATCCTCACCTAAGGAGCGTTTACCTAACGCTAAACGTGAGGGGGCCACCTCATTGAGTTCAACTAGTGGTTGATTCGATATCCACCCATGTTTGAATCTTTGCAATTCATGAATGATTCTCAGTTGTTATGTAATCGTGAGAGAGTAATTGCTCGTTTTGATGTACACGATCATTTGGAATTGGTTTAGGGTCGTTCGTAAATAATATAGTAATCATGCGGAATCATTCGCAATCCAATTATATATTATTATCAAAACGATTTATAACTGCTCCCAAATTGGCTTGAAATGGGTTAAGATTATCTACCATTGATCCTTATAGTCGAATTGTC
This sequence comes from Eucalyptus cloeziana, assembly GCA_014182715.1. Classification (NCBI taxonomy): domain Eukaryota; kingdom Viridiplantae; phylum Streptophyta; class Magnoliopsida; order Myrtales; family Myrtaceae; genus Eucalyptus; species Eucalyptus cloeziana. The sequence continues at coordinate 25,734,658 of CM024642.1, forward strand.
AATCCAGGATTGAATTCTTTGGTCATGCACATCGAAATCCTAAATTGTCTTTCCTAATAGGTTTAACATGCTTGAATGGTTCATGAACCAATTCATAGATTAGTTTTACTAATTGCACATTGATAGAAGTAAATCCCTTATCGTATCCTGATCGAATTTTGAGGATATCACACCTTTTGAAACTCCTTATAATTATGGTAGGGAACCCAACCAATCGTCACTAAGCGTTGCATGAATATTTTGATTCTTTCCTAACCGTTTGTCAAGATATGATTTCTGGGGAGAGAGAGAGTGTGTGTTTGTGAGTGTGTTTCGCCCAAAAAGCGAAAAATCTTCCACCAGAGATATAGACTCTGATTTTCTTTTTCTCTTCTGTGCTAATCTTGGACAGGAAAATGTGTGGCTTTTAATTAACTAAATGAAAGTAAAATGCGAATAGTAGAATGTAAAGTGCAGAGCAGGAATAATTGAAGGAAAATGAAGAGAGGTTTTATTAATACTTGTTCGATCCCCTTCAACAAGACACTATGGGGATCCCACTAGAATTTTTTACGAATAAATAGTTATACTCTACCAAACACGGTTGCTACTGCAAATTCTCCGAGAGATTAGGCGTGCTTTTCGTGTAACGTTCACTGCGCATAATGCTCGATATGCTCCAGCTAAAATCGGCATTCGCCTAATCCTCCATCACTTGGCAAAATTCTGAAATGATGACGCTCTTCCGTCTCGACAGCTCCTTTCCCCCCGCGGCAATATAATTTCCTAGTCAACCACCTTAACAGTGCTTTCTCCACATGCATTTGACCCTAATTTACAAAAGCAATCGCAATGTCTCTTAATAGAAAATCCACCAAATCGATATTGAGAATTAATGAACTCTTCCACAATCCATGGCCTTACGGTCTAAGGCGGAACACGGTAATAAGGGCTCCCGGGAGGAGTGGGATTTGGCCGGGGAGGGCAGGGTGTGTAAGGCTTGAGCCGTGTGGGACGGCCACAACCGGACGTGTTTCGATCCTTAGCCCCATTCACGGAGGCTTCAGGGGGGACGGAGGCCAGCATGCTGGCCAGGGCATCATGCTCCGGGTCCAGCACCGCCATCGGCTCCACCTCCGTTTGCTGGTAGGCAATGAGGCACTCACCTCCGTAGCACCCCCACGAAATGGTGGCGTTGCCGGCTTCCAGAGCGGCTCTCACTCCATGACGGCCGGTCAGAGCAATCACTGTGGTCGTGAGCAGGCACCACGCGAGGAAGAAACGAGTGGTGGTGACTATCGAATTCCATATGCTCTCTCTCAAGGAAGAGTTATGGATGATTAGCTCTCTGGTTACTGTCGATCTTTATTTATAGGACGTAATACGAGGGATGGACGGACAAAGGTCACGGGTGACAATACATTGCATGATACTCCAACAGGCCGTGCGATGTTGTGCGAAAATATAAATTTCCTTTGTAACAATTTTTTTCCTCTAGTTAATAATTTATTTGATGTAACTATCTTTCTTTTAAAGGATAAATTTTAGTCATAATTTAATCATACATCATGAAAAATTATGATTCATCGTCCTCCAATAATATCGCAATATTACAATTTCTCATCATAAATTTGATTTTCGTATAATAAGCTCATAACTAGTACATTAAGGGATTAATTTGGGAAAAAAAGAATAAAAATTTTCTATCAATTCATATTCATTTTTTTTTCATATTTAAAATGAATTCTTCTATGCTTTAAAATGATTATAAGGTAAGTTGAAAATGAAAAAGTTCTTTCAGTTTTAGATTTAGCAAGTAACAAAACAAAGCAGGGGAAAAACTAAGCGGTACAGAATCTCATGTTTGTTTGGTAACAAAAGGAAAGAGAATATTTTTTTCTTATAAATGACATCGGAAAATTAATGTGCCGGGAAGTTCTCACCACGACCATCGTCGCCTCCAACCCCATCGTCGGCAACAACAAAGATGCCCCGACTGATTGCGGCAGGTCTGCTCCCTCTCCCTCCCTCTCCCCTCTCGATACCGCCGTCTTTTACTCTCTTTGTCATCTGCGACTCGCTCAGTTATGACTAATCATTGTCAATCCATACAAAGCATCTCAGCCATGTACATTAAATAAGATTCCACCCTCCTGACGAGGTTCCTGTGTCCTAAGATTACTCCGATCCGATGTGGTTCGGAGCACGATATGTGATCTACTAAATTCAAATCGAAGCGCTCCTCCAGCCAACCGATACCTTTGGGGGTGGGACTTAGCTTACATGATTAATGAATCATGTCAATTGCAAAAAGTTGTTTTGGCTATGCGTGAGCTGAAAACGAGAGCACTCAAAAGCCGTGTCTGTTCGCGAATCTCACGCATTAGCGGAGATGGCCTAAAGCCACAGGCGTGGTGGGGGGGACTATTTTTGGACTTAAGCAGACTAACCACGAATCTTAAAAAGTTCTTGTGAGTTCTCTGAATATGGATGTGGAAGTGTGCTATAAGTCTTAAATTTTGTGTACAAAATTTAATCGAGTCTAAATTTTTTCATCAATCCAGTTAAGTCCCAAATCTTTTTTAAGAAGTGTAATCAAGTCCATCAACTATAACAAGACCTAACTTTTCTATATGGAGAGAAAAAGACATCCTACACGATGAGCTTAAGACACTTGATTAGGCACGCGCTCTCTCAAGCCTTAACCCACACGACGTTAGATTATTCAATATTAAATCAAATTGATGCTTTGATGGTTTTCAAGTGAGAGTCGCACTAGCTTATTAGGATTTGTTAGAGTATACCCCACTTCCTACACAACTAGATAATTTATGGTCGAGAACTTGATTATATTAATTAATCAACTAATGCTCTTTTTGTACTTAATCTTGTTCCACTACAACACATGCTCAAGAAAGATGTGTCTCCGTGACGACCACAGCAAACTAAGCTTATCTACCAACATGTAAGGTTATCATGCAAGTGCATAGTTATTAAAATAACAATCAAAGACCCAGGAAGTATTAGATAAAACACAAAGAGATAAGAAAATGCCATTCCTATTTAGGCTAAAGAGAAACAATGATTAATATATTAAAAGCACACAATTAAGTGATAATCAAAATAGAAGTGTGCTATGACCTAGTATTTGTCTCTAACAACAAACCCTATGATAAAGCTCTACGAGCTTGTTCAATTTTGAGCACCAATTTTTTTAATCAAGGATTTTCACACATTTTAAGAGAAAACTACTCAAGAACTAATTTTTAACCTTTTTCCTAATTTTTAGAAGAAATAAAAAAATATTCCGAATTTTTTCGTAATTTTTTAATCCGAAAATAGGAACTCGGGCTGGGATGTTGAGGGCAGTCCGAAAATGGGCTGCGACTGGGCTCAAGATACTAGGCCGCGTATATATAACATGAAGAGCGGAGAAAAAGAAGGAGATGCGCGCACCTTACCCTAGATTGGACGGCTGGGACACGCGGGTAAGATCGGACGGCCAGGAGTTGCTCGCTGGGTCGGATGGCTCCCGATCTCCCATCTCTTCAGCTGAATCGGACGCTCCCTGTCAGGCCACGTTGTGCATAATGCTATACGTGATGGCCTCAAACGACATTAGTGCATCACAAATCATAAAGTAAAACCCCGAATTGAAGATGATGCTCTACGCTTAATCACGAATTGGCATGTTTTGTTCATGAATCGATCACACAGGATAGCAGTGTATCTATATGATATGCTGCTGGCCAACGCATCGTGGAGAGTGGATTTCCCACCCGGATGGCCCCATGATGGCCAACACCTCGCTGGGTTGGGCAAAACCCGTGAGCCCCTGGAGGATGGGTACGCACCCATATTCGTGGTCTCCCACGGTCATCGACACGTCTAGCAACGTCGCGAGATTGCTCTCCTGTTTGACCTCGACTTCGGCTCGACATGCATCGAATCCCGCACACGAGGACCAAGAGCAACTCCATGACAATCGCATTTCGGGTCGACGAGTGTCTCCGCCTCCTGCGAACTGAGACCCGACGATGAATCCATGCAACGTAGGTTTGCTCAAAAGTGAGTTGGGAGTATGACGGGTTAATGCCAATTTTGGCCGAGCTCCGAGGGCATGTATGTATGACGGATCTGCCAACACAGGATTTCTAAATATCTTGGGAACGAGGAGGAAGGTCTGGACCTTTTGTATCGTTACGTTTGGGCGAACGTACGAAGGTAGCGAGAGGAGAAAGGCATAGTCCAAAATTCAGTGATTATTACGAAAAATACGAGTTGGACGGGATTGATCCACAAGAAAATTAGCATCTTCTCAGCCAAAGATCAAGGACAGCGAGTTGTCTTGCTTAGCGGTGACACGATAGGTCGACCAACCCCAGTAAAAGAAACAGATAATATTAGCGTCGTTGATTTTAAGGTTTTACTAATGCATTCAAGTCTAATCTCTCTCTCTCGTCGAGCGATTCCGAGAGAGAATCATGTCAAGAAGAGCTTAGGTCAACCACACCGCAAGATATCCCAACAACGTAACACTAAGCATGTCGAAGGTAACTCAATTTATTGGAAAACTTAGAAAAGAAGAGGAAGAAAGAATTGACTAATTTCACCTCTGACCTATATTTGCCGGGGATGATTAGAAAAGAAAAGAAAGGATTTGAATTTTTATGAGAGAAATGAAGAGAAAAAAATTGAAAGGATTGAATTATAATAGTGTCACTTTGGATGTTAGCGAGAGAAAAAAAAAAGGAAAAGAATGCATCTTGATGTAAATATTTTTTTGTGTATTTAGAAATAAGATATAAAACAAGGGTGTAGGTGAGAGAGAATGAAAGAATTTGTTTATTAATATACAGATCTCTCCCGAGATTTAAAAAAAAAAAAAAAAAAAACGTACGTAAAAATGACTTTATTGATCCATTGCCCTCCTCTTTACTTTCCATTCAAAAAGTTCATATTTTTTTTTTAATTCCTTTTTTCTTTCCTCCTAATCCCTCCAATAAAATCATGTACTAGCGATTGTGAACTAGAATAGGATAATGAAGGATTTTATTTATAGCAAGTTGCATCTTGAGCCTAGACCACCACCTAGAAATGTCTCCTCATCTTTGGAGGATCAAATAATAAGTTGAATTAATCCATGTAACCTAAGTCGAAAATACCAGCATATCCCAATCCAAAAGCGCTTGGAATAGGGATGGAAGTCGCACCATCTGTGAGACACTGTTAATCCACGCTGGCTATTTCATTCTAAATATATGTAAACTATGTTGGACCTTAGATTTGCCAAAATGAAGAAACATTATCCACCGTGTCAATACAGCAAATCGGCACTTGCTAAGAGCTGCGTGGCGGCGAGTGCATTGGAGAGTGTCCTCTGTTCAATTTGAAGGCGAAATGTGAGAACGAAACTATCATATCCATCCCATGTTTCGATTACATCGAGGGAATCGAAATCAAACTGTCCTATGCCTGGCTGTTGTTGTCACTTGTGGATGCGGGTGCCAGTGAAATGACAACGAAAATTTTGTCATTTTCCGTTCGACGTATAGTCACCAATTGGAGATGAAATGGTGTTTCTATGTTATATATTCGAGTCCTAACGCGTCTGGTTGTCGAATTCGGCTGATCTCATCAGATTTGAGAAGTTTTGATCGAGATCAAATTGGAAGATTGCTTTCACTTGTCCGTCACTTCTCATGTCAAAATAAAATTGACTGAGATCCAATGATTCATTGACATAAAATGGGATTAAAGCATGTGGTTAGGTCCATTAATCGCTGGAGTCAATGTCCATGCAGAAAAATGGAACTAATAAGTTACATGATCATTTTCTTCTATAGGCTCGAACAAACAGCTTGTGTCAAAAAAAGGGAAGATATGGGAGGAAGGAAAGAAGGAAAGTGAAGAACATGCGAGGTAAGAATAATGATTGTCTCACTTGATCTCCACAAGTTTAAGTCCATAAATAAAACATGATTTAATAGTATAATATTTTAATCAGCTCTCTCAAGCGTAAGTTGGATTTTGATTCGAAATTAAAGCGTGAAAACATATAATAAGAATTAGAGGTGAACATGGTTCCAGGGTAAAATCGGGAATCTAAGACTTTGAATTGGTCCAATTCCAAGTTCTAATATATGCATGATGAATTTCAGGTTTGAAGAATTAGCAAATTTATTGCAACAAGTAGGTTTCAAGTTCCAAGTACAACCTGAATGGAACCTGTCGTGACCCAATTTTTCGGGTGCACCACCTAAAACTAGGTTGATGGACTACTAAGTCTTTAAACTTAGCTCGGGCTCTTCCAAGCCCATACCAATTCACAACTTAAGGTTTTAACATGCAAAAGATTATTGTCTAGGAGTCGCCACTAATCAGTTTAGGGTAGGTCGATTAGACACCTAAGTAAAATAATTGGAGATTTATTTTACTCCTACGAACCAGAGTTAAGGATACGGGGACTTAATTACACTAGATTATCCTAGTGCCCTTTCGGTACCATTTCTTTTTAATTTTCAAAAAAATGTTTTACAGGCAACTTGATTTGATTTTAATTTACTTTCCTAACATGTAAGGTGATCATGCAGGTGCGCAAACCACCAATTTAACATTCAAGAAAGCAATGAATAAATTGCAAAACTTATCTCAAAGCAACGAAAGTATCTACAATGTTAAATCAGAATTCACATCAACAATCCTAAATATGATTTCTAATTAACAAGCAATCAATCAATTTTTGTTTTCACTTTTTTTTAATGAAAGTCATGCGATGCATGCTAATAATCTAATATGACATGGCGACATGACCTAAACTATATGACTTGAAGAAATGCAATAATTAAATGCAAATCTAAATGACTTAATTCTAATAACATGTAATGCGATGCAATGACACACAAAATTATTTCAACTAAACTAACATGCATCATGCAATTTAATATGCGAGCTATATGTCGCGCGACATTTATTAAATGACTTAGTCTAATGACGAGGAAGTTCTAATTAAATGAACCTAATAAAAACTAAATGACGTGCATTTGATATTTCTATTTTTAAAAATACAATCTATCCTAAAAATTGAAATTAACTTATGCAAAAACAAATTTTGTATTTTTCTTTATGAAATTCGAAATTTAAGAAAAATGCAAAAATGATCTAGCTAGATTAAAATTCTATCTAATTTAAAATAAGGACTAAGTCATATTAAATCCTAATTTAAACTAAGATATTATCTTAATCTAACATGCAATTTTATCTAATATGCAATGACGTGCGAAACATGTCCTAATTTTACATGACATTTGTATGACATTTTTTTATTTTTTATTTTTTATAAAATTCGAAATTTAAAATTACCACGTAATTAAACATGCAATTTAAATTAAATAAAAACTAAAATCCTAAATGAATGCATTTTTTTTTTATATTTTTCGAACTGAAATCTCTATCCTAGATATGCAAGATAACAAGAAATATTCTAAAACAAACTGAATCTTAAGTCAAATATTTTTTTTTTTTTTTCCGATTTTTCTTAGTGGTTTTCCAAAACAAGCGATTATCAACTAAACCTTAAATCTAAACAAACAAGATATTCAACAAATAAAATATTAAAATAAACAAAAAAATAACCTGTTATCTTACAGGTCAAATTAACAATTACTTTTAACCCTGAACATAACGACAAGAAATCAAAATAATTAAAAATCTGATCCGAAATCTTACGGATCAAATTAATAGTTATATTGATTCAACAATTAATATGCTATCAACAAACCCCAAGAGTTAATACAATTAAAAAAATGACCCAAAACCGAAAAGAACCCCCTTCTCTCATCGTACACGACTCTCTTTGTAAGCAAATAAAAATCCCATCTTCGTGAAATATTTTATCCACTTTTCAATATCCACGAAGATTTTCCTATCATCTTATTTTCCTTATCTCCTTAATATTTTCAATGATTTTATCATCTAAAAACTAAAGATAAGATTGCAACCTGATTCTCTTAAATTCCAAAAACTACCGCAATATTATATCAAATCTCAATTTAGGTAATTTTTGTCATTAAAAGAAAACGAGGCTCGCCAATTTGCTGCGTTTCACGCTTAGGCCCGCCCTGCCGAATTAGAGCTCAGAAATATTATTCGAAACCATCCACCACTGGTCCTAAAAATAAAAATGCAAAACATGTCAAATAGATGCATCTAAAATCATCTGCTATGCAATTGAATTTTTTTTCGGGGATAAAATTAACCCCTAATTTTTATGCAATAAATAAATACTTGGGTATCAAAAATTTAGGTGTCAATCAACCCAAAACCATTCACCTCCATAAAAGTGGCAAATGAATGGCCTAAAATGATTTGAATTTGAGATCTTCGCCTCTAATACCATGTGAAATATTATGAGTTCACAGCCGATTATTTTAAAAAGAATAAATTGAAAAATCAAGGCATAATTTCATATTCTAACATTTTAGTACTGCATTTAATTTAGAAAAAAAAAATTGATCATTTTACGTGAACAATTACACGTGGATAACGAGGAAAAATCATCACTTCAGGCATTTACCTCCAATTATTTCCTCTCTTTGCAAATATTAAGAGTGGGAGCTAGCTGTTTTTTCTCGTTGTCCGCTTCTTTTCCTCCAACTTTCTTTCCCTTTAATACCTTTTCCTCTCAAATCCCTAACTTCTGATTCAAACGGAAGATTTGAGGCCAACCTCTAATAAAAATTCTTCAAAATCTCTAAGAATTTTCCCAATGGCCATCTATAACTCATAGTAGCGACCCATTAAGATACGATCGGAGATAATAACATGCATATTGTGTTTGAAGAATATAAGAATATGAGTCGACATCCTATAGCGTTATAATATCTCTGTTTTTCATTCGAAATTATTCAATTTTTAAGTTATTATATGTAAAACGAGAACAATCAACATGTTCAGAATTGCAAAACTTTTAAGCTAATTCCTTAACAAAACTCCTCTCCAGACGCTTGCTAACATTTTTGGTTTTTTCTGTTAGTACATCGTGGGAGCACAATGAAGGGAAGGGAGCTTGTCAGGTTGCTCAACCGCTCGTCAGACAGATAAGCACGTGGCCCTCCTTCCGTGCGAATTCAATAATTCGGGTGGAAGATGAGCAATACGCACCATAAAGAGAATGCTCGTGAATTTTGGCTATGCAAATGCTCCGTCATCAAACACCCAGACATCACATGGATGACAACAGACATTCTCAAGAGTTTCCAAAGCCAAGAAGCGCGATAATCGAGGAATAAAAAATGCAAATTTGAATATATAATTGAGGAATAAAAAAAAGCAGCTTGATGGGTGTTTGCCCAGCCGAACACCAGAGCAGAGTAAAGCAGCGGAACAAGCGGAGGCTCGCGTAGCAATTAAACAAGAACTCCATTCAGCACACGCGGAAGACAAGACAGGAGAGAATTTCCAAAAGGCAGAAGAGAAGAGAAGATTACGAGGAAGTGGGAGAGGTTGACGACGGTCCAGGCCATGCCGGGAGAGCAGGCGGTGAGGGAGAGGACGAGGAGCCAGGAGAAGAAGAGGATGAGAATGTAGGTGGTCCACACTCCAGGGTACATGAACCACTCGGTGTTCCGGTTCAGATCCGCCGGCGGCACCGCCTTCACATACAAATTCGCCATCGCCCCTCCGGCAACGCGGAGCGATATCTACCCTCTCAGGGCCCGCCGGGAATCAGTCCGACGGCATAAACCGAGGGAACACGAAGAAGAAGAAGAAGCTTCTCGTTTGGGTTTTCCCCGCAGCTGCCACAGCAACGGACGGGATAATCCCTCCCGCGACGCTGAAGAAGGAAGGCCGAGGAGGGAGGTGATTCGAGGGAGCTTCCGGTTGCCGCAGAACGAAATCGGGAATTCAAGGAAGGACGAGGAGGAGGGACGGATGGGATAGGTTCGATGGAGCCGATGGCGATGAATCTGATGATAATTATGATTCGCCACCATCCCAACCGCCTTCTCAAGCTCCGCACCCGCAGCCGGACAGAGACTGGCCGCGACGCTCGACGACGAAGACGCGTCGGCCCGCCACTTCTTTTGGGCCTTCCTTGCAAGCCCATTTGGCGATTCAACGATGGGCCCCCCCATGGTTTTGGGCTAAGCCCGGATTTGGACTGGGCGTAATTCAACTGGTTTTTCTTTTCTATCATCATCGTTGAGAGAAATCTGACCGTTGGAGGGCTGCAAAGTTGCCCCGTGAGTCCGTGACTACTGGCCTCGTCGCTGTAGACAATCTGAGAAGGAGAATGCTCGTGAATTTTGCACTGGACCAACTTAAATAATGCGACGGGATTCTATTAAACACAACTTGTTCAAAACCCAAAATCCAGTTGTGATTTGTCATTGTCGCTTACGATATGTTATAGGAAATCTCCTTGATTATTAATATCTTTCAAGATTATGTACATATCTAATTTGATTGTGCATATCCTTAATTGATATGTTATCTTCAATTATCATCTCATAAAACTTATAAATAGACCGATGTAATCCTCATTATGAATTTATTGAATTATACAAAAATTTCTCAAATTTGTCTTCCACATTGTTATTATTTTTTAACTCTGTAAATTAATTTGGTAGACCTGCAACACAACAAACAAACAATAACATCGAACGAAAGAAGCTGTAAAGCCTCAAGTTGCGGAATAATCACATTTTTAGGACGTACAACTATTTTCTTGCACATGCATTACATCCTATCTTCGAAAAGCAATCACACAATGAGGATACATCTCTGAAAAGTAAATCCACCGGATGATATTTGAGAATTTAACCAGTAATTCCACGAAAAAAAGTGTTAAAAAAATCATAAACCTTTTGCATTTGTGCTAATTTAGTCTTAAACCTTTTTTTTAGTGCCAATTAAGTCATAAACATTTCCAATTTAGTCCTTTTTTGCCAATGTTGATTGGATTTTGCTTATTGGACGCCAAATTCTACTGTGATGTGGACGGCGCTAACGTTGACAACTTTTAATAATATTTTAATTTTTTTTTAATCTTTTCTTTTTCTTTTTCCTTTTTTTGAATTTTTTTCTTTTTCCTTCTTTTCCTTCTTTCTTCAGCCGGTCGCCGAGGCCGGCCGACCGACACCTTTTGGGGTAGGGACTTAGGTTTTAATGTTGATAAATCGCATCTACCTCAGCCAATTGCAAAGAGTTGTTTTGCTTTTCCTGAGCTGAAAATGAGAGCGCTCAAAAAGTCGTGTCCGCTTTCGAAAATCGCGCATTAGCGGAGAATGAGATGGCCCAGAAGCCAAGTGCATGGGGCACGATTTGCTTTAGACTTTAAAGCAGACTAGGCACAAATCTAAGAAGTTATTGGCAGTTCTTTGCATCGAAACGGAATCTTTGTTACGATCTAATCAATTTATGTTTTCGAATTAAGCATTCAGAAGTGTATATGAGATGTAATCAAGTCCTGGACCTTTATATTGGTCTAATTAAGTCCTAAATCTTTTTTAAAAGAGGCAACATAAAAAAAGTCTATTTGTTGAAGAATACCTAAAATTGATTATGTGACATCCTTAAATTACAATTTCAAGATAAAGTTTTAAGGCTAGGACTCATCGCATTTTCTAGTAAAGTTTTAGGATTTGATTGAACTAGTTTATGACTAAATTACATGTCTTACATAAGGTTAAAAATTTAAAGTACGATCTTCCTAAATGAATACATTGGAAATGTGCATTATTGCCACTTCGTCATGACAAATTATCTTGGTCTTTGTTATAACATAAATTCAATTATCTTTTTGTTTTATCTTGAAAGAGAGTTACCTAATGATCTTATTTCTACTCACCGTCCTCTATTTATATCCACACAAGCGCGAACATAGGCACAAACAAGAGGCTGCTAATCATCGTTGAGAGCTCCTTTTAGTCCTTCGTGTGAACACTGAAAAGCAACAGGCCAAAGCCACCATGCAACTCAATTTGAGCAAGGCTCTCTTCCTTTCCTATCTGTTGACAATCAGCCTCTCCTGCGAAGCTGCACTTGGAGAGCCCAATGCCACCACCGCTCCACCGCAGTGCAATTGTCTCGGCGACGCAACTGAGTGCCTCATTGCTTACCAGCAGCCGGAGTTGGAGCTCGTGGCACCATCGGATGCTATCAACACCTACAATGCTCTAAAGGATGACCTTGCCGGCTGTGGCAGATCACAAGCGTACAAGTCCTGCCTTTCCAAGCCGAACACAAAAAGGCCTTGTGGCACGTATAACAGGAAGTGTTGAGATAATTAGTGATTTATAACAGGAATAACCCTCGTCGTTGATGAACATTCCAAATAGCGTTTGCTGGTAACGGCTTCCTTCTGCTCCAACCTGATGTCCCCAAACTGTCAACTGTAAGTGTGACATCCCGAATTTCCAATTCTATTTTCAATGAATTGAAACGGGCATTTCATCTGCACGCATATAGTTCATTTCCTTAAGTTGGCCACTCATGTGAAAACCGGCCCATCGGTGAAGTAAGAGATTCTAATACATCGACTTGAGAATTTGACCAGGAAACGACCTTTCGACCGAGCTAATCTACAAGGGTCATTATGGCACAGTTAAAAAATCGATTAGAAGCCGGAGATAGGTCGGCTCGACATAGGCATGTGATCGAGTGTGGGTGATTCCACCGGATCACACTATTCTTGTCATCGACACTGACCGACTTTTCGTTGATTGGGTCCCCATGTTCGTATTTGAAACCTGAGATTTTCACGACAACCGAGGGTCGCCGTGTGCCAAAGATGTACATTGTGGCTTGAGATTTATCAACCACAAGTCGAGTGCATAAAAATTTCTAAAAGCTAACCGATAAGTCAGGACGCACTAATATCGTGCCAGAATGAAATTAACCGTGAAATTGTGACTGAATTAAGAAATTGGAAGTCTTGGGGTGTCACATACCTTATAAGGATCATGTAATAATTTTATGGTTTTTAATTGGGCTCAATTGGACGAGAATTGATTGGATTTGAGAAATTCAAGGTACGAGATTTTAGCCACGCGGAAAATGAAATTTCACCCATTAGACTAAGGTTGTGGAAGTTAGTGGGGTATGACATCATGATGATGTCATGGTGAGGTAATTTTGTGGATTAAAGAAAAGACAAAAAGAAAAGAAAAGAAACCCCCATTCTCTCTCTCCTCCCTCTTTCTTCTTCTTCTTCTTCTTCTTCTTCTTCTTCTCCCCCGTAGCTTTCTTCCTCCATGTTTGTTCTGCAATTTTCTGCAAAAACTAGTAGCCAAGAGGAGCTGGGAAGGGGAGGAGCAACCGCCGTCGGACCGCCGGACCGCCGCCGCCGGACCACCGTCGCCGCGCGCCCGCGCGCTCGTGCCCGCGCGCCGCTCCGTCGCGCGCTGTCCGCGCCGCCTAGCCGCCTCCCGCCGCTACTCCACCTCACCGGAGGCCCGCCGAGTCGCCGCCGGAGCTCGCCGCCAGCCGCCGTCACCCCACTCCGCCGCCCGCGCCCGAGCCGCCCCTCTTTCCCCTCCGTTCGGCCATGGACGAACCTTGAATTTCCAGCTTAGATCTGGAAGTTCGGGGCCCTCTTGGCCGTCTTCTCGGCCCCGGTTGCTCGGCCCGCCTTGCGAAAGTCGATCCTCGCATCGACCCCCGTCGTTTTAGCGTGCCGCCCGCTAATCCGGTGAGTTTAGCTCACTAAATCTTGATTAAACGGTTAATGATGCCCAAGTGTGCTTAGTCTAAGTTAAGTGAGTTTAGGTGTGTTGATTAGTTTATTTGATTGTGAATTAGATTAGTGTGTTTAATTAAGTTAAATAGTGTTTAGTTTAAAGTTAAGTAGGTTTATTTTTAATATAAGCCTTGATGTGATATAATGGGTTTTATTTTTGATTTATTTAATTGTTTCGAAATTCTGGAATTAAATAATATATTATATTCCGAAAATTATTAAAATATTATTTATTTAAAAAAAAAACTCGAAAAATTATTTTCACTCAAATCGTTTAGAATTTCGGGCCGATCGTCACTGTACTCTTAGAATTTGAATTTGATGAATGGAAGTGGAAAAATTGAATGTCGGCTATTATTACTATTATTTATTTATAAAAAAAAAAAAAACTCGAAAAATTATTTTTGACCTCAATTGCTTAGAATTTTGTGCTGATCGATGCTATGCATTTAGAATTTGAACTTGATGAATAGATGTGGCAAATTGAGTTTTGATTGTGATAAATAGGGTTTTTAGCTATAAAAACCAAAGTGTTGGTTTTGATGCGTAAATTTGATTGTTATGATTTACTATTGAAATTGAAGTATGTGAGTGAAATGTGGAATGTCCTAAGTCAATAATGATTTGTCGTGTGCCGGTTGATAGACTCGGGTCGCAGAGTGGCGCAGCCGACCGGACTCCGTATTCTGTGGATTGTCGTCGTGTAGTGACGTGATTCGGATCGCGGTAGAGGCTAGGCCAACCTGGATCCATGCTCCTTCGGAAATGCCGTCGACGTAGTGACGAAGCCGCGCTCCAAGGGGGAGGCGATGCTCCTTCCGGAATGCCGTCGACGTAGTGACGAAGCCGCGCTCCAAGGGGGAGGCGATGCACGGCATTAATGTCGAAGATAGCTGAATTGCGAGTAGGCTATGCCAGCGGGGTGGCAAGTGAATAATAATTGGAATGCGTGTTGAGTGCATTTATGATTTCTATGAAAGTGTTGGCATTCCAATTGTTTGAATTCTTATTATTACCTGAGTTTGTGAAATATAAATTGTGCTAACCTACAGGAAGGAATTAAGACGAGGTAAGTCTTCTGTGTGATGTGGCTAGGCCACCCTGGGTGTATTTGCTTTCTAATAGGGGTTTAAGGGGTTGAACTTGCTGAGACATTGTCTCATCCCGGTTTGGGGACAATAATTTCAGGTCCCTAGTGGATGGAGCGGCTAGATAGCTGTGGTTGGCTCTGAGGAGTTGCAGAGGTGAAGTCATAAGGATTGGAGAACATGTTCGACTTGTGGGTCGTAGGACAATTCCTTTTAAGAGCCGGTCTTTCGTAGACTTTGGCCGTAGGGCCTTTGTTTGTAATTCCGTTGAATTTTGAAAGTATTTGTTGGGGTTTTGCTTCCGCTTTTCTATCCCGTATTTCATTGTCGGGTTTTTATAATACGTTCCGCTTGCACAATAAGGAATTAATTGGGTCGGCGACACTACCTGGGAATGTCGCATTTGTATGACCATGGTGGGATGTTCACGTGTCTCGGGGTTCGGGGCGTGACATCCCCGTTTAAGTGGTATCAGAGCATGGTTTGTGTATGGAGTGATAAGGTGCGATGAGTCATGGGATAGTTAGTAGGAAAGACTTTTATTATGTTGATGCATGTGGTTGATAGCTGTTTGGTAGTGTGTTTGTGGGGTCATTTAATTCTGTAAGAGTACCACTGCAAGTCGGTACTGAGAGTGTAGCAGCACCTAGCGATCTTAGGTTTGTAGGGATCGTTTTGGCGCGATAGTCTTTAGGAAGCTTTTTGGGTCAGTAGGATCAAGATCGAGCCGCCGTTGTTGCCGTTGTCACTGTTGTTGCCGCATCAGAATCGTTATTTATTCTTGCGCCCGTTGAGGCCCAAATTGGAGTTGTGACCGGGAACAAGTCACTGTATCTAAGTCAAAGTTCAGTTTAAGCAAAGATGGAAATCAATTGGAGAAAAGGCCGATGTAAGAGGAAATGTGCCCATTTCACCTAACCGGCAGAGTAGAATTGGAAAGTCTGTGCTTAACTCGATCGATGCGTGTCGTGTCTGTAAGAAAAGACATGGATCTGTTATGTGCTATAAGAGAGAAAGGACTTGCTACAAGGGTCGCCAGTACAGTCATTTGATGAAAGATTGTCCGTATAAACGGATGGAATCACAGCTGTTTCTATCACCGCCGTTGATAAGACAGAACAGAGGAATCATGCTTCAGGATGTTTAGTGGAGTACTGGGAACAGAACCCCAGTGCAAGGAAGGTGCCTGCTATCACCTAATAGGAGGCAAAGGACTCACCGATCGTGTGCCGAGTTTGTGGAAGAAAACATGAATCAATTAAGTGTCCCGGTTAAACGGGAGCATACTTTGTATGTGGCCGCATGGCCATCAAAGTTAAGAACTCCGTCCGCGTAAGTTTGGGAGAGCATAAGCACCATTACTACGAGATAGGACGCCATTAGGATGGCTAAAGGAGCATGAATGAGTCGACCATGCATCGATCAAGGGAATGGTGTTTTTGAGATGTTTTTATCAGAGTCGCGCAACAGAATTTTGAGTGAAGGTTATAGAATTTTCGTGGTAGTAATAAAGTAATAGAAAGATGAATCTCTGACTATAGTTGTACTTGAAGGGTTTGCTTAAGTATGACTTGGAAGTCATTTTTTTAAAAAAAGTTTGGCTTAAGGAGTTTTCTGTTGTTTTGAATCGTGATAGTAATGTAATTCAGTTTGTTCAGTTAGTGTGCGAAAGTTTTGAATCACTGAAAGTCGAAGAGGAACTTCAATCCTTGTTAGTTGTCACTAAAGATGACCCGGTTCAGTTGTTGGTGATCGAATCTACATGGCAACCGTAATAGATGCGTCAGTTGAGGAGCCTGGATATGAGAAACTTAGCCATGGCACGAAGTTTTCTAAGGTGTGTCATGAAGAAATTGCCGGGTTTTTGTCGAAAGAGAAATAGACTTCGTGATTGAATTAGCACCCGGAACAGAGTCAATCCTTAAGGCTCCTTACCGGATGGTGTTACCCAAGTTAAAAGAACTGAAGGTGCAGATGCAGGAAGTATTGGATAGGGGATTCATACGTTCCAGTGCATCACCTTGGGGAGCACCCGTTCTATTCGTGAAGAAGAAAGTTGGTTCGTTGTGTTTGTATATTGATATTCTTCAAGATCGACTGGAGGTCAGGGTATCATCAGTTGAGAATCAGGAAGAAAGACATACCGAAGTTAGCATCTCGCACTTCATACGGCAGTTATGAGTTCATGTAATACTGGTGGTTTGATGGACACCATAGCTACTTGTTTGTGTCTAATGACAAGTGAAATGTTTAAGGGTACTTAAATTAGTTGTGATCATGTTCATTGAAGTTATCCTGGTGTGTTCAAAGAGTCCGAGGAGCACGAGAGACTTGGGGATGGTACTTCAGACCTTGAGGACTCTTCAATTTTATGCTAAGTTTAGCAAGTGTGAGTTTTGGATGACTCGTGTTGCGCTTCTAGGTCACGTGATTTCAGGCGAAGAAATCTCCGTAGACCCCGTCTAAGATTGAAGCAATTAGTAGTTGGCCGAGATTGACTATGGTGACAGAGATCAAAAGTAGCAGAGTATTACAGATAGTTTGTAGAAAAGTTTTCGGTGTTAGCATTGCCGTTGACGAGACTTATGAAGAAGGAAGAAAAGTTGTGTGGTCAGTTAAGTGTGAAAGTAGTTTCCAAGAGCTTAAGCAGAAGTTAACTACTGCACCTGTGCTCACTATTCCATCCGGTCCAGTAAGATTCGAGGTCTACAGTGATGCGTCATTTAAAGGATTGGGTTGAGTGATGATGCAGCATGACAGGGTTGTTGCATACACATCCCGTTAGTTGAGAATTCATGAGCTGAATTACCTAACGCATGACTTAGAGTTCGCAACTTTAATCTTCGCACTGAATTTGGAGATGTTAGTTATGTGGAGAAAGATTATGGATCTTCACTGATCAGCATAGCCTTCGTATTCATTCTCTCGAAAAAAAATTGAATATGAGACAAAGATTGCTAGTTGGAACTTTGGAAATACTAGAGTTGTGATCGTAGCGCAAATGGTACTTAAGGAATGGGTTTTAATTGAGAAGGCACACAAAACTCGGGTTTTAAAATTGAGGAGGCCACCTTTAGACTCTTATGGCCATCCTCGAATTGAGTCGATGTACAAATCGAATCAAAATGCTTCGGTGGTCGATTCGAGATTCGTAAAGTCGTGCAAGCAAATACGTAAAAGAGAGAAGCCTCACTTCCAGATTTTTATAACAGAACACTAAAGTTCTGAGAGCGATGGTGTGTACCTGACAATGTAGCATCGAAAAAGAGAGATCCTATCAAAAGCTCATCGTAATAGTTACAGCATTTATCCTGGTAGTACCAAGATGTATCTAAATCTGCGTCGACACTACTAGTGGTCTGGTATGAAAGCGGACATCGCCAAGCGTGTCGCCAAGTGTTGGATGTGTCGGCGGTCAAAACCAAAGACTATGAACGGGAGGATTTTTGAAACCTCTCGAGATTCCTGAGTGGATCACGATGGACTTCGTGACTGGGTTGCCAAAGAGTCAAAAAGGAAATAATTCGATTTGGACAGTAGTCGATAGACTGGTAATGTCGATTCACTTCATCGTAGTACGAAAGAACCTTGATTTGGACAAGCACGTTGAGTTTTACGTGCGTCAAAGAGTTCGTCTATTTGGAGTGTCGGTGATGATTACTTCAAACCGAGACCGAAATTCATGGCTATCTTTTGGAAGAGTTGCAAAGTGTTTTGGGAATGAAACTACAGTATAGTACGGATTATCATCTTCAGACGGATGACTAGTTTTAAAGGACGATTCAGATCTTTGAGGACATGTTGAAAACATGTGGGTTGGTTTTTAAAGGAAGTGGAAAGGAGCAACTCCTTCTCGTTGAGTTCACTTACAACGACAGGTTGCAGCAGAGTTGGTTCCCGGTTCCTGGCCAACAAAAGACAAAGTCATATGGTTCTTTCAAGCGGGTGAAAGGAGCGAGTGTACACAACTTCAGTTGGTCGTGGTGAGATCAGAGAACAGAAAATCGCAGGTCCAGAGTTGGTTCAGAATTCAGTGATTCAGTTGCAGTTATCAAAGACAGACTTGAGGCCACTCAGAATCGCCAGCCTAGCTTAACAAATTAGTATCGCAGACCTTTGGAATTTCAAGTAGGGGAAAGGTATTTTCCTTAAATGTCGCCTATGATAGGGACATCGTGTTTTGTTAAAGAATGGAAGATGAAAGAGAATTTAAATCGGGATCCATCGAAATTTGGGTTCAAAGGGGATTTTGACTTTAAATGGTTAAGCAAAGCAATTCGGGACACGTCGCGCCTTTAGCCGAGTGGTATGCGGGTGTGAAGCGGCGGGTCCGAAGTTGGGAGTTCGAATCCCCGACGCGGTAGTTAGTCGCTTAGTGGAAAGAAAAAGAAAAGAAAAATTAAAAGAAAAAGAAGAAGAACCAAAATTTTTGCAGCTTTTTATTTTTGCAAAAGTGGGCAAGTGTTTAGCATTTTGAATCCGTAATGGTTTGGACAAGTTTGGAAGTGATCTGGCAATACCGCAAAGATTGAAAGTGCAACCAGGGAAAGAGAAGATTCGATGAGACGACTGTCACGCCCCGACCCTCGAGCACGCACCCATCCCTTACCTTGGTCGATTATAAAAGCGATATCCCAGGACTACGTATCGCCGACCCTTTCATTTTATTATGCACAAGCGGAAGCATAAATTAAAATCCCCAGACAATAAAACATTGGGATAGAACAGTAGAATTAAATTTCAAACCTTCACTCTTATATATATTGCAAAACAGTGCACATATATATACAAAATGAACTATTAAGTCTAATTCACATTAAGCCAGTTAAAAACACAAGGTCTACAAACAGAAGCGGGGTTCTACAAGTTATGGGTCCCCATCCTCCTCTTCATCAATCTCCACACTCCAACTGGAGCCTTCAGCAGACTGCACTGGACTTCGAGACCTTCAACATCCAAGTCTGCTACATCTAGGGACCGAAATGGTTATTCAATAACCAACAGTGAGGCTACGTCTCGGCAGTTCCTACCTCCTAAGACCCGATTAGAAGCCAATACACTATGGGCTGCCTAGACACACAGTGAGAGGACTTACCTTGGCCTCGATTCCACCCGCAAATCGGTACAATTTATAATAGGCACTCAATTACTCATAACAAATCGAACCGCCGAGTCGATTACGTCATAGAAGACACGTGCATTCTCTAAGGCACTAGCTCACCAAAGTGATGCATCAAATTACCGAGCCCACGTGTCTCTTCCAAGATGCCTCACTTAATTCCCACAGGCCCACGTGCATTCTCTCAGGCACTCGTTCACCAAAGTGATGCATCAATTCACCGGCCCACGCGCCCTTTTACGATGCTTGGGCCACATGCATTCTCTTTGGCACTCGTTCACCAAAGTGATCGATCAATTCACCGGCCACGCGTGCCTTTTTTTTACGATGCTACTCTCAAGATCTAGTGGCTTACGGCCCCACCCGACCCTCTCAAGATTTAGCGCTTTACGGTCCCACCCGACCCTCTCAAGATTTAATGGCTTTACGGTCCCACCCGACCCTTTCAACTATGGCCAACAATATTGCACCTCGTAAATAAATTCCTCAATTTCATAATATCTTATTTAACTTGTTGATATCAAAGATCTTTCGATAAAATATCGTGTGTGGACACACAATCGGCCTTAGCCAAAATAGAGTAGTTTCCTTTTTCTATAAATCCCACCATTTTCTGTAGTCTACCAAAACATTTTTGGCATTGTCAACCGATGCCCGGTTATTTTTCAATTAATAACCAAAGATTATTCAATTTATGAATAAATCCTAAAATCACTCATAAATCAATTTAACACAAAAATAAAGCTCAATTAAATAAACGGACTGCACCACGATCATCAGCACGAAATTAGGCCACCGGCCATCCCGGTTGAATTTCCAGAAAAATAAATAATTAAATAATTAATTTCGAAAATTAAATAAATAATTATTAAAAATCCAATTTAGGCTCGTAATGCTTTTGATTGGAAGTCGAGACGAGCCCGGAAAATTACCGAGACTCATTCAATAAATAACATGGCACGTCTACTAGCTAATGGCTATTTCTAACCACCTAACATGCATAATTAAGCCTCTAATTTAATTTCTCTAAATTAATCTAACCACCTAATTGCAATTAATTAAATCTAACTAACCCAAGTATAATTAACAAACTAAGAAAGAGTGAGTAAAGAAACTCACTGATAAAAGTCAAGTCCGAACACCACGACGGCGGCCAAAATCCCATTTTCGCGGTCAGGGGACACTTGACGCCCAAAGATTCGCTCGCGGGCGAGAACTGGCTCAAAAGAACTTGTTTGACTTCACTTGACGCCGAATCAAGTGGCTGAAATGCAACTTCAATGGATTGAGAATGGGCTGAACTAAACTGAACCAATTTGGGCCGAAAGTGCAGGCTTCGCTGGGCTTCAAATGGGCTGGCCTTGGTTCACAACTAGGCTGAAGCCACGGGCCCAAGATACTGGACTTGATGGATTTGCTGGGCCGTTTGATGCGGGCTGAAATTATGGACAGAAGACTTCAACTGGGTTGAAGACACGGACTTCAATTGGAGCAGCTACGGCCCAAGATGAGGACTGCTGCGTGGGCTTCTTGCTCACGGGCTGGCTTCAATTTGGCTTGCGGTTGGATCGCGGAAGATACGTGGGCTTGCTGTGACAGGGACTCGAAGGTAGCTGCAACTTCGAAGATGGAGCGTTGCTTCGGTCGGTGGCGCCGTGGACGACCGAACATGGAGCTCGCGGTCAACAAACCAACCGAGAGAAGTAGCGTGGACTGGAACGTGGCAGCATATGAAATGGTGGCGAGAAGAATCGGTGGAGCGGCTTCGTGGAGATGGGCGGATTGCAAGCGGTCAACTTCGTTGGGGAGTTGTTCCTTTGGTTGACCGAAGGAAACGGGGATGCGGACAAGTGGCCGCATGAAGATGGGACGGTCAACTTCGTTGGTGCAGCTTGAAGTTAGTTGACTGGAGGAGCAAAGTTTTGTGGAGATGGGCTGCGCACGAGTGGGGAAGGAAATGATGATGATGCTGGTGAGTGATGAAGACATGGCAGAGAGAAAATAGTGAATGAAGAAAAGAGCTGCAGCTTCCGTTGAAGAGGGCAGCTCGCACGAAGAAGAGAAAGGCCGGCCAAGCGTGCACGGCAAGCTGAGAAGAAAAAAATTGGACTAAAGTCAAAGTTCTATCCCTTTAATTGAATGCTTGGTCTCCCTTTAAGGCCACACAAAAATATCTAATGTTCCCCATAATTATCTTCTTGTCCCTAATTCTTTCTTGCTCAACTTCCCACAAGAATATCCAATTTAAAAGTCCAAAATTCCAGCTCTATCTCAAGCTCCGAATTTTCGATTTTCGGACTTCAATAACTTCGACTAATTCTCCATTCGACGTCCAATTTAGCCAAGGAAAAAGCCCATATGATTTTCTGTAAGTCCCCACCACTCGAGAGCTCAGCCTGGAAGTCCAAACTTTCTTCAATTTGGCCCATCCGAATTTCCGCAAATTTCCGCAACGTTCGAATCGATTTTCCGTAAAAATTCCAAACTCAACAAAATTTCTCCGAAAGACAAGACGACATCCTATAAATGAACCGTGACATGCTCGAACGTCCGATTTCCGAAACCGAATTCAATTTTGTGGTTAAAATCGACCGAACACGATTTTAGTCCGATCCTACCTATTGAGTAGCTTTTAGGGATTTTACCGCGGTTATATCCCTTAACGGCTTCACTCAATAGATGGGTTAACTCGTGAGTGATCAGCTCGAGAGAAAAAAAGGGCCAGGTGGCGCATCGACGAGATGCCCATTTCATATATTCGGGACGGGGTCGAAATTTGGGATGTCACAACGACAGTACCCCCACCTTTGTATTTAAGAATTGGTAAAGGTTTAAATTTCGAGGACGAAATTTTTATAAGAGGGAAGAGTTGTGACATCCCGAAATTCCAATTCTATTTTCAATGAATTGAAACGGGCATTTCATCTCGCACGCATATAGTTCATTTCTTGAGTTGGCCACTCGTCGAAAAAGTCGCCCAGGTGAAGCCTAAAAGAGATTCTAACGCATCGACTTGGAATTTGACTAGAAAACGACCTTTCGACTGCAGGCTAATCTGCAAGGGTCATTATGGCACGGATTAAAAAATCGATTAGAAGCTAGGAGATAGGTCGGCTCGACATAGGCATGTGATCGAGTGTGGGTGATTCCACCGAGATCACATTATTCTTGTCGATCGACACCTGGGACCGACTTTACGTCGATTGGGTCCCCCTGTGTTCGTATTTGAAACCTTGAGATTTTCACGGCAACCGAGGGTCGCCAATGTGTCAAAGAGATACATTGTGGCTTGAGATTTATCAACCACAAGTCGAGTGCATAAAAATTTCTAAAAGCTAACCGATAAGTCGGGGCACTAATATCGTGCCGAATGAAAATTAACTTAGTGAAATTGTGGCGAATTAAGAAATTGGAAGTCTTGGGGTGTCACATACCTTATGAGGATCATGTAATAATTTTATGGATTTTAATTGGACTAATTGGACGAGAATTGATTGGATTTGAGAAATTCAAGTGACGAGATTTTAGGCGCCGGCGGAAAATGAAATTCAACCCGTTGGACAAGGTTGTGGAGAGTTAGTGGGGCATGACATCATGATGATGTCATGGTGAGGTAATTTTGTGGATTAAAGAAAAGACAAAAAGAAAAGAAAAGAAACCCCCTTCTCTCTCTCCTCCCTCTTTCTTCTTCTTCTTCTTCTTCTTCTTCTTCTTCTTCTCCCCGTAGCTTTCTTCCTCCATGTTTGTTCTGCAATTTTCTGCAAAAACCAGTAGCCAAGAGGAGCTGGGAAGGGGAGGAGCAACCACTGTCGGACCGCCGGACTGCCACCGCCACACCGCCGTCGGCCCGCGCCCGCGCGTCGCGCGCTCGTGCCCGCGCGCCACTCCGCCCGCGCGCTGTCCGCGCCGCCTAGCCGCCTCCCGCCGCTGCTCCACCTCGCCGGAGGCCCGCCAATCGCCGCCGAAGCTCGCCGCCGTCGCCCCACTCCGCCACCTGCGCCCGAGCCGCCCCTCTTTCCCCCTCCGTTCGGCCATGGACGAACCTTGAATTTCCAGCTTAGATCTGGAAGTTCGGGGCCCTTTTGGCCTTCTTCCGGCCCGGTTGCTCGGCCCGCCTTGAGGAAAGTCGATCCTCGCATCGGCCCGTCGTTTTGGCGTGCTCGGCCGCTAATCCGGTGAGTTTAGCTCACTAAATCTTGATTAGACGGTTAATGATGCCCTAAGTGTGCTTAATCTAAGTTAAGTGAGTTTAGGTGTGTTGATTAGTTTATTTGATTGTGGATTAGATTAGTGTGTTTAATTAAGTTAAATGGTGTTTAGTTTAAAGTTAAGTAGGTTTATTTTTAATATAAGCCTTGATGTGACATAATGGGTTTTATTTTTGATTTATTTAATTGTTTTGAAATTCTGGAATTAAATAATATATTATATTCCGAAAATTATTAAAATATTATTTATTTAAAAAAAAAAAACTCGAAAAATTATTTTGACTCAAATGCTTAGAATTTTGGGCCGATCGTCACTATACTCTTAGAATTTGAATTTGATGAATGGAAGTGGAAAAATTGAATGTCGGCTATTATTACTATTATCTATTTATATAAAAAAAAAACTCGAAAAATTATTTTTGGCCTCAATTGCTTAGAATTTTGTGCTGATCGATCTTTGTGCATTTAGAATTTGAACTTGATGAATGGATGTGGCAAATTGAGTTTTGATTGTGATAAATAGGGTTTTTAGCTATAAAAACCAAAGTGTTGGATTTTGATGCGAAATTTGATTGTTATGGTTTACTATTGAAATTGAAGTATGTGAGTGAAATGTGGAATGTTCGGAAGTCAATAATGATTTGTCGTGTCGGTTGATAGACTCGGGTCGCGGTAGTGGGCCAGGCCGATTTGGACTGTATTCTTTGTGGATTGTCGTCAGTGTAGTGACGTGATTCGGATCGCAGTAGAGGCTAGGCCAACTGAATCCATGCTCCTTTGGGAATGCCGTCGACGTAGTGACGAAGCCGCGCTCCAAGGGGGGAGGCGATGCTCCTTCGGGAATGCCGTCGACGTAGTGACGAAGCCGCGCTCAAGGGGAGCGATGCCTGCATTAATGTCGAAGATAGCTGAATGCGAGTAGGCTATGCCCTTGGGTGGCAGTGAATAATAATTGGAATGCGTGTCGAGTGCATTTATGATTTCTATGAAAGTGTTGGCATTCCAATTGTTTGAATTCTTATTATTACCTAAGTTTGTGAGATATAATTTGTGCTAACCTGCAGGAAGGAATTAAGACGAGGTAAGTCTTTTGTGTGATGTGGCTAGGCCACCCAGGTGTATTTGCTTTCTAATAGGGGTTTAGGGGTTGAACTTGACGAGACATTGTCTCATCCGGTTTGGGGACAACAATTTCAGTCCCTGGTGGATGGAGCGGCTAGATAGGCGTGGTTGGCTCTAAGGAGTTGCAGAGGGTGAAGTCATAAGGATTGGAGAACATGTTCGACTTGTAGGTCGTAGGACAGTTCCTTTTTAAGAGCCGGTCTTTCGTAGACTTTTGGCTGTAGGCATTTGTTTGTAATTCTGTTGAATTTTGAAAGTATTTGTTGGGGTTTTGCTTCCTGCTTTTCTATCCCGTATTTCATTGTCAGGGTTTTTATGATACGTTCCGCTTGCGCAATAAGGAATTAATTGGGTCGGCGACACTACCTGGAAATGTCGCATTTGTATGACCATGGTGGGATGTTCACGTGTCTCGGGGTTCGGGGCATGACAGTAAGAATTTGCACGTGAATTTGCATGTGTTGAGGATGTTAGCAACTGCAGACTACAATTATAGTTGGACTTATCAGTTCAATATATGTATCCTGTATTTGCTTTATAGTTGTGCGTATCCATCTTCTAGGGTTGACACATTCGATTGTAGCGTGTGCATGAGTATGATAACATTTTCAAGCATCGCGATTTCTCAAGCTAGGTTGAATATTTTTCTTCCGGGACAAGCCCAAACATCAACTCAACTCATCCCACACAAATCCAAGAGCCAATAGGCTCAACCTAAACCTGATGCAACTAAACCCAGCAGACACAGAACCCAACCTAGAGATGGAACTCATGAAATTAGACAACTGCAGATTCATCCACGACTTAGCAACTGGCTTTCCATTTCTCGCTGCAAGATCTCGAGCATACGAGCAACCGCCCATTCTTCTTCGCACATCACTGGATTCCTTGATATCTGCAGGTACTGGATTCCTTCTATCCCGTATCATGCTTTCAGGAACAATTCGAACATAGAAGGATATCTTGCTGATGTGGGGGATTACGAGGACAAAAGTAGTTCGTAGCATTTCACCAGTCGCATGAGAAGGAATGGCATACCGAGCCCATCCAAATTCGGGCTCGAAAGATGAAATGAGCGAGTCTGGGCAAGCAATCACATTCCTAGACACCACTCGCTTTAGCAAAATTCTATCAACTTCATATGTAATTATCGAATATCTTTTCAATCTTGGTGGGTCTAAATAATGAATATTTTTCGATTAATCTAATTTTAGGTCGCTTTCCTTAGGGCCTAGGTAGGCATGACCAGCGAACCCTTTTTAAAGTCCAATTCCCATTGTTTTCCAGCACGCTGCCGGTGACCAACGTTTCATAACCCCACCCCACCCACCCCCAAAAAAAAAAAAAAAAAAAGCCCACAGCAGCTGATTTGATATCCTCTCGCTATGGAGCTCGACTCGAACAGGGCTCTCCCGTTTCGTCTCTATCAATCCTCACCCTCTCCTTCCTATATCGAGCTGCTACGTAGTACGACCAATATTCATGTCAGAAATTTTGAATCAAAACCGATCAAATTGATTACATTGTCAAATCGTCAAAGATCTAGAACTAAATTAATCACAAGATTTAAAACAGAGTTGACATAAATATAATAAGTTCAGTACTTTTTTAGTTATTTTCCCTCTTATTTTTATCTAGCTAGGCAGTCTATTTCAGATGTATTAGTAATAATACTACACGCCATATCGATTTCCGGAGGTTCCCGTCGTCCTCAATTTACTTATGAATTTTTTTCTATTAATTATGTGATATCTATTTTGTATCATGGAATAGGTGTATTGAAAAAAAGAACTAGATGATGGTTGGACTTCACACATGTAGGCTCTTCGTAATACCAAACGCAAAAGTATACAATATGAGATCATCGCATGATTTCGTAAGACATATTTGCTTTTAGTTGTTAATATTAGATTAGATTAAGGTGTAGATACAAAATACAACTTCTAATCCAGAAAAAAGTTTTTTCCCGGCCTGGCTCCAACTTTCAGGACTCAAGGTTCATAATTGATTCAATTAAGTCTCAAATCTTTTTTAAAAAGTGCAATCATAATCATTTCGACAAACAACACTTAAAATTGCTTAAGCGGCATCCTTAAATTACAATTTTGATATGAGGTTTAGGCTTAATTGTATTTTTTAATAAAGTTCTAAGATTTATTTAAATCAATTTTTTTAAGACTAAACTGAACTATTCTAGGACTAGATTATACGTCTTGCATAAGCTTTAGGATTTAAAGTGCGATTTTCTAGAATAAATACATTGAAAATGTGCATTATTACCATCTCGTCACGACAAATAATCTTGTCTTTATTATAACATAAATTCAATTATCATTTTGTTTTATCTGAAAGAGAGTTAGTAATTGATCATATTTCTACTCACCATCCTCTATTTATAATCGACCCTAGCACAAGCACAGGCTCGAACAAGAGGCTTAGCTTCGTCGAGAGCTCTTCTTAGTCCTTCGTGAACACTGTGAAAAGCAACGGGTCAAAGTCACCATGCAACTCCATTTGAGCAAGGCTCTCTTCCTTTCCTATCTGTCGACAGTCGCCTTCTCCTGCAGAGCCGCACCGGGAGAGCTCGACTCCACCGCCGCTCCACCATTGTGCGACGGCATCGACACTATCCTCATCCTTCAAACACTCGGCAAATTCTGAAATGATGACCTTCACCAATTGATGACGCTCTTCATCGGCAGCTCTCTTCGCGGCCTGCAAGATAATTTTCAAGCCAAGCAACTTAATAATTACTGCAATCGACCGAATTTATATTTTGTAAAAAACAGTAATTTTTTTAGTATAAACAGAGTGCTAATGTCTACATTATTTGAGAGCAAAAAGAGAGAATTTCTCGTGCAACACAATGAACAAACGCCTCCTCTCGATCCACCAACATGGAAACAATCAAGTTGTGGGCCTCGAATATGCTAAAAAATTCGGCTTTTAAGGATGTAGAACTACTTTAGCATCGGACTTTAGGATGTAGAATTACTTTAGCATCGGAAAATTAGTTAGCCTAGAAGTTCACACAACAATTATCGGACTACTAATGCCTCACAGTGTCACACCCTATCAGCAGCGACAATAAAGACGCCCCCGACTCGTTGCTGCAGGTTTGCCCCCTCTCCTTCCCTCGCCCCTCTCAGATGCACTCTCTCATTCTCCCTGTCCTCGAGCCCATTATAATTGGGGCTCATTTGTCATAACGAGACATTTGCATCTCCCATCTAACTAAACCATTGCTGATCCACAAGAAGCATCTCATCCTTGTGCATCAGCTCCACCTGACGACAACCTAGAGCTCTAAAATCACTCCGAGTCAATGCGATTTGGAGCACAATAAATGATCTACGACAGTCAAATCAAAGCACTGCTCCGGCTGGCCGACCGTCCCCTTTTGGGGTAGGGACCTTCGCTTTAATGTCCATGAATTGTGTCTGCCTCAGCCAATTGCAAGGAGTAGTTTTGCTTTGTCTGAGCTGGAAAATGAGAACGCAAAATCAAAAACTGCTTTCGAATCTCGCGCATTAACTGAGAATGAGATGGCCTGAAAGCCAAGTGCGTGGGGCACGGTTGTTTTAAGCTTTAAAGAAGACTAGACACGAATCTACGAAGTTATTGGGAGTTCTTCACATGGAAATGGAACTTTGTTATGATCTAATCACTTTTACGTTTAAATGGATCTAATCACTTTTAATTTTTCAAATTAAGCATGGACAAGTGTGTTAAAAGTCATAAAAAATTTTGTACGAAATGCAATTAGGTCCCGAATCTTTTAATTGGTCTAGTTAAGTCCTAAATCGTTTTTGAAAGGGGCAATATGAAAAGAGTCTATTTGATAAAGAATACCTAAAATGATTACATGACATCTTTAAATTACAATTTCAATATAAAGTTTTAGGACTTAATTGCTTTTTTTTAATAAAGTTTTAGTTCTTAACTGAATCAATTGAAAATTTTATGATTATTTTACATTATCCTGTAAAGTTTTTTGACTTGATAAACTAGTTTAGACTAGATCACACGTCTCACATAAAGTTTAGGGTTTAAGGTTAAACATGCAATTTTCCCATATACATAAATTTGAAATATGCATTCTTGCCTTTTGTCACAACATATACTTTTTGTGATTATTATCTTATATATTCATTTATCTTTTATGATGCGTTTATTTCACGGAAAATTCGAGATTTAAGAAATATTTTCTAAAAAACGATTGGTTGTATTGCTTAGAAAAAATTAGTCAACGGAAAATGTTTTGATTACCAGCAACAACTTATGCTTAACTATTTTCGTGGGTGATCAAAATATTTCTTATTTATTCAATTTTTATAAGTAATGTACATGATCATTTTAAACAAATATATATTATCGAATTTTGAATTTTCTGTGAAATAGCCGAATGACTTTTCTTAAACGATAGAGATGACGGAGGGCAAGGGCCCAGGGGTAGTCATCTACTGATCTCATTTCCCCTCACGTTCTTTATTTATATCCCAGACATGCACGAACAAGGCTCCCCATCATCTTCGAGAGCTCTTCAAATTCCTTGGGGAAACGCTGAAAAGCAAGGGGCCAAAAGTCACCATGCAACTCAATTTGAACAAGGCTCTCTTCCTTTCCTGTCTTTTAACAGTCGCCCTCTCCTGCGAAGCCGCACCTCCAGATCTCAACGCCACTGCCACTCTCCTGCCGTGCAATGGCCCAGGCGGGATAGCCGAGTGCCTCATTGCTTACCAGCAACCGGAGTTGGAGCTCATGGCGGCCCCGAAGGCTTTCGACATCCACATTACTCTAAGTCAAGGCCCTGCCGACTGTGGCAAAGGCAAACGGTACACGCCCTGCGTTCCACGGCCGAATCCGAAACCACATTGTGGCATGTATAAGAGGGTATGTTGATGATAATTGGGGATTTATAACAGGAACTACCTTCGCTGTTGATAAACATTCCCAATTGCGTCTGCTAGTACCCGCTTCCTTCTGCTCCAACCTGGTGTTCCCAAACTGTCAACCATAAGAATTAGCATAAAGATTTGTATGTGTTGAGGATGTTAAGGCCCTATTTGTTTAATTGTGTTTCCATTCCTCGGAACAAAAATTTCTGTTCTTTTGTTCCGGGGAACAAAAAAAAGAACAGAAACGCGTTTGTTTATACTTTTGTTTCCGGGAGGGAACAAATTTGGAATAGAAACAAGAAATAGAAAAAACTTGTTTCTTGTTCCCAGGAACACTTTTTGAATAAACAAAAGAACAAAAACACAAAACTTGTTTGTTTTGTTTATTTTTTTCTCCTTTTTCTTCTTATTTTTTCTTTGGCCGGTCGCCGGCCTCGGCTATGGCCAGCGACCGACCGTCGAGGGCCGGTGACCTTGCTGGAGCATCGCCAGCTCCCAGCGAGGCTCGGCCTCGCCCTTGGCTGGGTGAGCTCGAGCTCACCCAAATCCGGCGAGGCTCTCGGTGGCTGGGCGAGGTCGGCCTCACCGAGCCACCACTGGGCAACGCTGACCTGGCGGTGGCCCGGCGAGGCCGAGCCTTACCGGTGGTTGGGCGAGCTTGGCCTCGTCGAATCTGGGCGAGGCCGCCGGCCTCGTCGGCCGATCGCCAGCCATGGCCGAGGCCGGCGACCAGTCAAAAGGAAGAAAGAAAAAATATTAAAAAATTAAAAGAAACAAAAAAAATTATAGAAGTTTACCAAACGTGTTCCTATTCTTTTTCTATTTCAGGAACAAAAATTTTGTGCAATTACTAAACGCGTTCTTCTGTTGAAAATTGTTCTCGAAACGAGAAATAGTTTTTTCTATTTATGTTCCCAGGAACAATTTTTGAACAAAAACGTTACAAAATGCACCCTAAGTAATTGCAAACTGCAATCATGGTTGGACTTATCGATTTAATATATGTATTATGTATAGGCTTTATAGTTGTGTATATCAAATGTATCCATCTTCTAGTGTTGACGCATTTGATTGAAGTATATGTGCGAGTATGATAACCTTTTCAAACGTCGCGATTTCTTAAGCTATGTCGAATGTTTTGCTTCCCAGACAGGCCCAAATACCAACTCAACCCATTCCATACAAACCTGAGAAGAGAATAGGCTCAACCTATACCTGATGCAACTAAACCCAGCAGACCCAGAACCCAACTTAGAGATGGAGCTCACGAAATTATACAACTGCAGATTCATCCACAACGTATCAGCTGGCGTTCCATTTCTCACAGCAAGATCTCGAGCACACGAGCAACCGCAGTTCTTCGCATCAGACAAAAGCCAGAAGGCCAAGAGACAAAGTTCAGCCACATCGAGCACAAAATTTTAACATCTAATGTTCCGGTTGCTATATGTGTCGGCCTTGATATCCTCAGGTACTGCATTCCTTCTCCCATGTATCGTGCTTTCCGAAACAATCCGAATATAGAAGGATATCTCAGCATCCACCTTGCCGACGTGGGGGAGCACAAGGGACAAAAGTAGTCCATAGCATTTCACCAGTCGCACGAGAAGGAATCTGCCTGGAGGCATACCGAGCCCATCCAGGTTCGGGCTCGAGGGATAAGATCAGCGAGTGTCGGCGAGCAATTACGTTCTTGGACACCGCATGCTTCACCCAGATTCCATCAACTTTATCTGTAATAATCGAATATCTTTTCAATGTTGGTGGGCCTATGTGATGAATTATCTCGATTAATCTAATTTTAGGTCGCTTTCCTTAGGGCCTAGGTAGGAATCTAATCCCATCGTTTCCAGCGCCGTCGGTGACCCCTGTTTTCCTCCCCCCCCAAAAAAAAAAAAAAAAAAAACACATCAATCTACAGCAGCGAATCTGTCAATCCGATATCCTCTCACTGTGGAGCTCCACCTGAACAAGCTCTCCTCCTTTCGTTTTTGTCAATCCTGACCCTCTCCTTCCCATGTGTTATCGCCACCTAAGATGGTTAATTTCCACGTGAATAATTTATAATCAAAATTAATAAATAAATTATATTAATAATCTTCGAAAGACTTAAAATTAAATTAACTAAATTAAAATATTTAGAGATGAACTAGTGTGTAATAAATTTAGAATTTTTAATAATTTCTCTTCTTCTTTTTGGTCAATACTAAGAAAAATTCAAACTGGCACACTATAATAAATTTATCTCAAATTAATTTTTTGATCATCGAAAACTCCAAACTCGTAAACTTGTAACAAACTTATCATCTATTGGCGAGTATATTAGTTTGGTGTTTTACCTTCTATTATCAAGTTGTGATTTTTCATAATATTAACCCAATTTAACATAAATTAACAAAGGCCAAATTTGTTAACATATACATGTTTGGGTTTTTTGGTGGTCAAAAAATAATTTAAAGTAATTTTATCATAAATGTACTAGTTTTGGGTTTTTCGTGATCAAAAAACTAATTAAGAGTAAATTTATTATATGTATCAAATTAATTTGAAGTTTTTCATAATATTTATCTTCTTTTTTTAAATTTGGTTAGGCAATCTATTTTAGATGTATTAGTAATACTACACGTCACATCGCTTTGAAGGGGTTTCCATCATCCACAATTTACTTATGACAATTTTTTTTTAAATATATGACATCTTTTTTTTTTTGTTAACATTGAAAAAGTGCATTAAAAAGAAGAATCAAATAATTTGGGGTAAATTTGTCATTTGTGCATCATCTTGGAATTTTTCGGGGTATTGACCATTTTTAAAAAGTGCAATATTAGTCTGTTTGATGACAATACTTGAAATTGCCTATGAGACATTCTTATCGTTAGAATTTAATCATATACCGAGAAAATTAAAATCGATGGCATCATCGGCCTATAATACCATAACATTCTGATTCCTTGTCATAAATTTGATTTCCTTATAATTAACTCACAAATGGTCCACTAATGGATTAAATTTAAAAAAAAAAAATTAAAATACACTCCTATGCTTAAAAATGCTTAAAAGGTAAGTCGAAAATCAACAAGTTTCTTCCATAATTACATCTGGGAGCTCATTTGTTGTAACGAGATATTCACATTTCCAATCTAACTAATCATCATTGATTCACACAAAACGTCTTGTTCACGTACGCCAAATAAGACTCCATCCTAGGGGTGAGCATATCGGACCACCCAGACCGAACTGGACCGGCCGGTTTGGTCCGATTCCTAGTTCCATAAAAATAGAACCAGTGATTTTTGGTCCGGTTCCCAATTTCAAAAGGGAACCAGATTGGACCGGACCAGGTTCTTTTTAAAAATATATATATTTTTAAATTTCTTAAAAATAACAATAAATCCTAAAATTGTAATAACTCTAGTATTTTTTTTACTTTTTAACTTTTTTTATTAAGTGACTGGTTCCATGGTCCAATCCGGTTCCTGTCCTAGGATTGTCTGATCCAATCCCCGGTCGCAAAAAATGAGAACCGGACCGAGAACCGATCACTCTACTCCACCAGCAAGATGACATTGCCCGGCCCTGAAATCACTCCGAGCCGATGCGATCCGAAGCAGGACATGTTACTACATTCAAATCAAAAGGACTTGGCTTTCATGCTGATGAATCGTGTCTGCCACCTGCAAAAAGTTGTTGCGCTCTGCATGAGACGAAAATGAGGGGCACTCTAAAAAGTGTCTGCTTGCGGAGTCTCACGCATTAGAGGAGATGGTCCGAAGCCATGTGCGTGAGGGACTGTTGTTTTGGACTTACGCAGTCAGGTACGAATCTTTATTGGGAGTTCTCCACATAAGCGTGGAGCAGTGCAATCAAAGTTCTAAATTTTGTGTAGGAAATGCAATCAAGCTACAAATTTTATTATTCCACAAATAATACCTAAAATCGCTTGCATGACATCTTTAAATTACAATTTCAATATGAGTTTTAAGGCTCAATTTCGTCTTTCAATAAAGTTGTAGGACTTAACCAAATCATTTGTTTTTTGACTCGATTGCATTTTTCGATAAAGTTTTAGGACTCAATTGAACTGTTTTAGAATTAGAATGCATGTGTCACATAGAGTTTAGGATTTAAGGTGCGATCTTCCTAGATGATGATGTAAATGTGCATTATTGCCGGCTTCATCACAACAAATAATCTTATCTTTATTATAACGTAAATTCAATTATGGTTTTGTTTTATCTTGGAAGAGAGTTAGCTAATGATCTTATTACTACTCACCGTCCTCTATATATATCCACACATGCACGAACACAGGCAAAAACAGAGGCTCGTAATCTTTGAGAGCTCTTTTAGTCCCTACTCCTTGGATAACACTGAAAAGCAAGGGGCCAAAAGTCACCATGCAACTCAACTGGAACAAGGCTCTCTTCCTTTCCTATCTGTCGATAGTCGCCGTCTTGCGAAGCCACGCGAGGAGAGCTCAACACCACCGCCACTCCACCACCGTGTGATGGTTTCGAAGTC
Organism: Eucalyptus cloeziana; assembly: GCA_014182715.1. Classification (NCBI taxonomy): domain Eukaryota; kingdom Viridiplantae; phylum Streptophyta; class Magnoliopsida; order Myrtales; family Myrtaceae; genus Eucalyptus; species Eucalyptus cloeziana. Next base: position 25,769,334 of record CM024642.1, read on the forward strand.
GCGGCGAGATTCTTTGGTCCAAAGTGCCATTGATGGAACATGCGTACTCCACCGCAAAACCAGAAACCACATTGTGACGTACTTAAACTGGAACTACCCTCGACTTGATGAACATTCCAAATTGTCTGGTAATACCGCTTTCGCTAACTGTCGACCATAAGAATTTGCTCGCGGATTTGTATCTGTTAAGGATGTTAGGAACTGCAAAACTGCAAGCATGGTTGGGTTACGCAACAGATGGAAGCTCATGAAATTATACTACAGAGTTGCAATTGGAGATTCTCATCCTCGACCTATCAACTGGCGTTCCATTTCTCAAGCAAGATCTCGAGCACATGAGCCACCAAAAGGGGAAAAAAAACTACTAAGGCCTGGGAGAATTTTTTTTTCTGGAAAATAAAGTAGGAAAAATAATGGAAAAACACTAAGCGATAATAAATCTGGAACCAAAAGGAAAGAGAATTCTTTTTTTTCGATCTTAAAATTGACAACGGAAAATTAGTGTGCCTGGGAGTTCGCATCACAACCATCGGACTACTAATGCCTCCAACCCCGTCGTCGGCGACAACAAAGACGCCTCGACTGTTTGCTGCAGGTCCGCATCCTCTCCCTCTTTAGCCCCTCTCAGTTCCAACTGCCTCCATCTCTTACTCTCTCTATCCTCTGCACCAAGCTGCGCCTCCTCGGCTACGACGAACGTCGAGCTCGAGCCCAATATATTAGGGGCTCATTTTTCATGACGAGACATTCGAATTTCCAATCTAACTAGACATTATCGATCCAAGCCAAGCATCTCACTCATGCACACTAGATAAGACTCCACCCATAAGACGATATTCCGGAGTCCTAAAATCGCTCCAAGTTGATGTGATCTAGAACACGATATATGATCTATTGCATTCAAATCAAACCGCTACTCCGGCCGACCGACACCTTTGGGGATAGGGACTTGGGCTTTCACATCGATTAATCGTGTCTGCTTCAGCCAATCACAAAAAGTTGTTTTGCTTTGCATGAGCCAAAAATGAGAGCACTCAAAACTCAAAAGTCCTTTCCGCTTGTGAATCTCACGCTTTAGCGGACCTGGCCTGAAGCCATGTGCGAGGCGGGGACTATTGTTTTGGACTTAAGCAGACTGGGCAGGAATCTAAGAAGTTCCTGTGAGTCATCCAAATAAGCGAGGACAATGTGCAACGAAAGTCCTAAATTTTGTGTACAAAATGCAAACGGGTGCTAAATTTTTGGTTGGTCCATGCAAGACTATTCAATGACAATACCTAAAATTGCTTACAAGACATCCCTAAATTGCCATTTCAATATGAGTTTTAAAACTTAATTGCAATTTTCAATAAAGTTCTAGGACTTAACCAAATCAATTGAAAATTTTAAGACTCAAATACATCGTCCGATAGAGTTTTAGGACTCAATTAAATTGATTTAAGACTGGGTTGCACATCTTACATAAGGTTTAAGATTTAAGGTGTGATCTTCCCAAATGAATACATTATCACCACTCTCTTCACGGCTTGCAAGATAATTTTCAAGCCAACCACCTTAATAACTACTGCAATCAACCGAATTTATCGTGTGTCAATAATAATTATTTGTCATTTTTCAGTATAAACAGATTGCTAATGTCTAATCATTCAAGAGCGAAAAGAGAGAACCTCTCGTGCAACACAATGAACAAATGCCTCCTGTCGATCGACCAACATGGAAAGCTTCAAGTCGTCGACCTCGAATTGCTGAAGATTCAGATTTTAGGATGTAGAACTACTTTAGCAAAAGGCAGTGCTTCATGCACAAGTATTAGACCCTATTTTATCAAAAGTACTCGCATGATGACAATATCTCTGAAAAGAAAATCCACCAAATCGATATTGAGAATCAACAAGCTTTTCCACAATCCATGGCCTTACGTTTACGGCGGACAACGGGGATGAGGGTTGTCGCGAGCCTAGGAATTCTTCGCGAGAAGGCAGGGCGTGGAATGTTTGCCTGGCGTGGGAACGGCCTCGCCCGGCGAGGTTCAGTATCTAGGCCCGTCTCATGACTCCGGGTTTGATGAAGGCCAGCATGCTGCCCGGGGCATGCTCAGGGTTCAGCACCGCCATCAGCTCCACCTTTGGTAGTTAGTAAGCAACGAGGCGCAAAGGTGGCATTGCCAGCTTCTGGAGCGGTTCTTGTTCCATGACAGCCGGTCAGAGCTATCGCTGTGGATGTGAGCAGGCACCACATGAGGAAGAAATGAGCCATCGCAACATTATAGGAAAGAGCAAGTCTTGTGAAATAAGGCCATTCCCTTAATTAAGGTCCTATGGTGACACCATATAATGAAAGATGCAATATAGGAAAGCGAGGAAAGCATGAAGCACCAGTACCCACATCATTTTGGATGACTAGGTACGTATTTAAATTTCAAGGATGAAATTTTTTTAGGGGGGAAGTTGTAACATCCTCGATTTCGACCTTTCTTTTGGACTCAATTAAAAGGCTAATCTAGATAGGCCAATCTTCTTGAAGAACAAGAGTCAAATGCATTAAATGGGGGTGATGAGTATGGAGGCTTAAGTGTCCTAAGTAATTAATGAGAGAAAATGACTTATAAGCTTAGGTGTATAGTCATCATGACAAGTCATTAATGAATGAGGTGAATCACATGTCCTTGTGTCCCTATTAGATTAGGGTCATCATTTCCTCCACTTTGAAACTTCGAAGATAAGTTATTTCCAACTTTAAATGCTTGATGAATCATCAGCTAAGTAATTAATGAAGGATGGTCTTGGAAGACCATTAGAGGCGCCACCTCTACTCCATAGATTTGCCACTTTGAGTTTCATAGGTTTTGACTTTCCAATTTTTCGAAACTGCTGGACCTTTTCCATTTTTCAATTTTATAGAGCTCTTTGTACTTCGAATTTGGAAAAACTTCTTTCATAAAAGTTATTCAAAAAAATCTTTTCCTATAACATACTTAAATTTCATATTTTTCTGAGGTGAAATGGTTGGCACGAAGGCCTAATCAATTACCGTACAAAACCTGCCCAATATAATGAAAATGGTAACCAAGTTACTTTATCGAATTCTTATAAAATCTTCCATTTCAAATTTAGATATGCTTCATTCACAAAAGTTTTAAATGACATCCATATATACAATATATTAAAATTTCAAAGAGTTTTGTGAAGAATTAGATTTCGAAATGAGTCTCTCTCTCTCTGACCATTGAATCTGCTCTATGGACGAATTTTTGGGTTGTGTTCATTGAATTGCTGCTGTTTGCACAGCACGAATTTCGCTAAGTTTCCTTCACGAAAAATGTTTTTTGATGTCTTCTCTACAAGATTTTATAATTTTTCGATCCCATTTGATAAGGTAATGATGTCGATTTCGAAAATTGCTTGAAACTATCTTTCATCCCGAGATAAGAGGGTCACACGCCCAACTTGGAAGGGAAGGGGGCCATACGCCCAACTTGAGGAGCAAGCCATCTAGAGTTTTCTTGGATTGAGATAAAGATGCATTAAATGCTCTTGGACCATAGTGCATTAATGCTAGATTGAGTCATAAGGCTTAGGTGTCCCATAATTAATATAGTCATCCTTACAAAGATGACTCAAACCCCAAATGGCCCAATAAGAAAAGGAACAAGTGTGGCCCTAGGGATTAGGCTAGGCACATCTTTCTCCTTAGCCTTGCCACCTTACCAACCTAGGCTTGCCATCCAAAGAAATCCTATTGGTCTATTTGGAAGGGTAATGATGAGAGATTTACTTATAAATAGAGGCATTCCCTCCAATACCGCACACATCACCCCATCTCTTCTCCCTCTCTCTCTCTCTCTCTCCCTCCCTCCCTCCCTCCCTCCCTCCCTCTCTCTCTCTCTCTCTCTCTCTCTCCTTCTCATCGTCGCCCTCTCTCCATCTCTCGGCCTTGCTCACCTATTGCCTCATTGGAGAACCCTCTATTGATAAAACTACCTATAATTCATCAAAAATAAGTAGAACTCTAACTCTTGACTAAGGCGATAGCCTACGTCATTGAGTTTAGTGGTGTGCTCACCCGTGTAAGCTACGTGTATATTGTAATGTTCTTTTGTGTAGTTTGCTTATATTCGCATAATTGAATGTGTTCACACCATCAGCCTTTGTATGCATTGGCTAAGATGAAAGATGAAGAACCGACTTATGTGATGCACTTGTATGATGCACCCAAAGAGGAAAAAATGTCCGTCGCCACATAGCGTTGGCGGCGATGCTCATTCATTGAACGGGATGCCTTGGTTGAGCTAGGATGCCTGGGTTTGAGCCCAAATGCCTCGGGTAAGCTAGCCTCGGGATGCCCTAGTTGAGCCAGGATGCGTAGCTTGAAGCTGGATGCCTCGGTTGAGCTGGGAGGGCCTGGTTGAGCCAGGACGACGATAAATGAATTTGCATGAGCGCCGGTTTATGCAAAGCATGATATGTTGATATGTTCATTGACAAGCAGAAGGTAAGCATGCATTGAAATATGCAGTAATGGACATCTGCATGTAGTCGAGGTGTAGTAATAAGTTTGCTAATGATCTGCCATCGATATTGTATTGTGAGTGTTGTACCTACTAAATTTTGATAATGAGATGTCTTCCTAGTAGAGAATTAGGGGTTTTACTTATTGAGTCCATGACTCGTTATTTTTCAGAATTGTAGATATGGAGGAGTTGCAGTCTTGATAGAGGAGCTAAGATTTACTCCGGCCTTTTTTAGCATAGAGCATATAATGGTTGTAAATATAACGGCCCATGACAAATAGGGCTTGTAAATGTAACTAATGTAATTGTATGTTTTTAAATGGTTGTTTTCCTGGTTGCTTGTTATTGTTCGATTGTTGTATGTATGCTTCCGCATGTGCTTGATGAAAAGATAAAAAGAAATAGGACGGCGACGCGCCTGGGACGTCACGAAAATAACTCCAGTCATTCATGACCCTAAGGATGGAGTCGGGATCGTTACATAGCCAGTTAGAGCTACCGCTGTGGTTGCGAGTAGGCAGCACGCGAGGAAGAAACGAACTGTCATGACATTATCGGCTTCCATATACTCACAATGAGGCACCACGCGAGGAAGAAATGAACTGTCACAACGTTATGGACTTCTCTCTCTCTCTCTCTCTCTCTCTCTCTCTCAATGAAAACTTACGAAGGATTTTTTTTTTTTTGTCGGTCCTACTCTACTCCTACTCTAACTCTCACTCTCGGACTTTTGTCCTGCCTCTTTGTAGGGTGTAGAAGTCGAAACCCATACTTGAAACTACATCATCCCCATCCCAACCCCCCAAGAAGGTGGGGATTCAAACCCCCCACCTCCCCTTCAATATTGGAAAGGTGACCATTAGGGCAAACCCCAGTGGTTGACTTATGAAGGATTGGCTCTCTAATTATTGTAAATTTTTATCAAATGGACGGGACATGTACAGTAATAGGAGGAGAGATGTACAAACAATGGTCATGGGGTGACATTACATCACATGATACGACAGTAGGCCGTGCCATGTCATGTAAAAATCTAAATTTCCTATGTAACATTTCTTTTTTTTTTTTTTTCGATTAACAAATTATTTTATGGAATTATCTTTCCTTTAAGCAAAAATTTTAGTCATAATTTAATCATATATCATGAAAGTCATTAGGGGTGATCGGTTCCTAATCCGGTTCAATTTCACTTAAGAACTAGGAACCGGACCGGGAGGACGAATTCCAATTTTTGGGATCGGGGATAGAACCAAACGGTCCTAGGATCAGAAACCGGATCGGTCAACCAGTCAGGTCCAATGGAACCAACCACTTACCAAAAAAAAAAATACAAGAATTATTATAATTTTAGGGTTTATTGCTATTTTTAAGAAATTAAAAAATATATTTAAAAAAGAGTCAGTCTAGTTCGTCAATCCAGTCTGGTTTGGTTCCCCCCGAAATCGGGAACCGGACTAAAAATCACCGGTTCCATTTTTATGAAATTGGGAATTGTACCGATGCTCTTGGGAATTGGACTAAACCGGCCAGTCTAGTTCAATCTGGCGCTCCAATATGCTCACTCCTAAAAATTATGATTCATCACGCCAATGATATTACAACATTCCAATTTTTCACCATACATTTGATTTTCGTATGTTAAATTCACAAATGGTACATTAATGCATTGATTTGAAAAAAAAAATTAAAACTTCTATGCTTTAAAATGCTTAATAGTTAAGATGAAATCAATGGATTTAGCAAGTAACAAAACGATGAGGGAAAAAAGTAAAAAATACTAAGCGGTAATCTCATGTTTGTTTAGAAAAAAAGGAAAGAGAAAATATTTTCTTAAGAATGACAATAGAAAATTAGTATGCGTGGAAGTTCACACAACAATTATCAGACTACTGATGCCTCCAACCCTATCATCGATGACGACAAAGACGTCCCGACTCGTTGCTATAGGTTCGCCCCCTCTCCCTCCCTCCGCTCCTCTCAGTTCCGCTGTCTCTTACTCTCTCTCTCTCTATCCTCTGTGCCTCGCTCCGCTACGACCAACGTTGAGCTCGAGCCCAATATACCTAAGGCTCATTTGTCATAAAGAGACAATCGCATCTCTAATTTAACTAATCGTTGTCGATCCACACAAAACATATCATCCATGTACACTAGATAAGACTCCACTTGACGACATCCGAGAGTTCTAAAATCACTTCGAGTCAATGCGCTTTGGAATGCAATATATGATCTACTACATTCAAATCAAAGCGCTGCTCCAGCTGGCCGACCGACACCTTTTGGGGTAGGGACTTAGGTTTTAATGTTGATAAATCGCATCTGCCTCGGCCAATTGCAAAGAGTTGTTTTGCTTTGCCTGAGCTGAAAATGAGAGCGCTCAAAAAGTCGTGTCCGCTTTCGAAAATCGCGCATTAGCGGAGAATGAAATGGCCTGAAAGCCAAGTGCGTGGGGCACGGTTTGCTTTAGACTTTAAAGCAGACTAGGCACGAATCTAAGAAGTTATTGGCAGTTCTTTGCATCGAAACGGAATCTTTGTTACGATATAATCACTTTATGTTTTGAATTAAGCATTCAGAAGTGCATATGAGATGTAATCAAGTCCTGGACTTTTATATTGGTCTAATTAAGTCCTAAATCTTTTTTAAAAGAGGCAACATAAAAAAAAGTCTATTTGATGAAGAATACCAAAAATTGATTATGCGACATCCTTAAATTACAATTTCAAGATAAAGTTTTAAGGCTAGGACTCATCGCATTTTCTAGTAAAATTTTAGGATTCGATTGAATTGGTTTAGGATTAAATTGCATGTTTTACATAAGATTAAAAATTTAAAGTGCGATCTTCCCAAATGAATACATTGGAAATGTGCATTATTGCCGCTTGGTCGTGACAAATAATCTTGGTCTTTTTTTTTTTGGTAAGGCAAATAATCTTGGTCTTTGTTATAACATAAATTCAATTATCTTTTTGTTTTATCTTGAAAGAGAGTTACCTATTGATCTTATTTCTACTCACCGTCCTCTATTTATATCCACACAAGCGCGAACATGGGCACAAACAAGAGGCTACTCTCGGCTGTTCATCATCGTTGAGAGCTCCTTTTAGTCCTTCGTGTGAACACTGAAAAGCAACGGGCCAAAGCCACCATGCAATTCAATTTGAGCAAGGCTCTCTTCCTTTCCTATCTGTTGACAGTCAGCCTCTCCTGCGAAGCCGCACCAGGAGTGGCGCTCAACGCCACTGCCACTCCACTGCCGTGCAACAGTGGCGTCGGCGCAGCCAAGTGCCTCATTGTTTACCAGCAACCGGAGCTGGAGGCGATGGCAGATCCGGGCATGCTGGGTGATAGCCCGGCAAGCATCACGTTCCCCACTTCTGACCCAAAGAACCCTGCCGGCTGCGGCAGGGGCCCGGTTGTGCCGAATGATCCGTACTGCAGTCCAGAGAAAAACAAACAGCCTCGCTGCTACCAGTTCTACCGCGTTCCTTGCTGATGTCTCCATCGCCTTAGGACCCCTCATTTTCCAAGAAATTCGATGAACCCGTTGCACGCAATAAAGTTGCTTCTTCAAAAAGACAGCTGGCAAGCGCTGATCGAACTTGGGAGGTACAGATCTTCCGAGTTAGAGAAGGAATCAATTGCGATTGCAAATCCTTGTCCAAGAGAGTATTGAACGGATTGTACATAGTGTACGCTAAATGTGTATCGGTTGATAATATATGGTAACAAGCACTTCCTTTATTTTCATCCGTGTTAAATAGAGAATGAAGGGGCTTCCATCTTTCAGGAAGAATGGTTTTCTAAGGTCATGGCGGGAGTCTCTAGTCGGAAGCGCAACCGACAAATCATGCACTACCCTTCACCGCAAAACCAGAAACCATGGCGTGACATGTTTCACTAGAACTACTCACTATTGGTTGTACACTCCAAATTGCATCCAGTAATGCCACTTCTACTCCAACTTGGTGTCCTCATATCGTCATCATGTAAGAATAATTGTGGCCCACATGATAGTAATAATTAATGATTTAATAGATACTTAAGTGCTAAAGCTATAAAAAGTTGCAACTCTCATGAAAATGAAAAGGAGCAAATACTATGAGAAGTTGCAAGATGTAACTCTTACGAAAAGGTGTGACTATTATGAAGATGGAATATACTTTGATGGAAGATAATTATTGATAACTTGTATAAAGTTTGATCCTCTATCCACTCAAGACAATGAAAGGTGTATTCTATCATATAATACATTACTACAAAAGTGAGTTAAAGGAGAGAAATCAGATTTTTCCATTTGCTTTTATTTCTTCAACAATCATTCTTTTCAAGGTTATTGTTAGGGATAAAGGTACATCTTCATCCCTTTTATTATGAATAAATTATGCAGATCTAAGATTCTTTGATATTGAATTTCCACGTAAAGAATCATATTACTGTTTGTATGTCATTTGTAAGTGAGATCTTGCGCGTAGATTTATACAACGGCCTTACAACCGGAGATTCATCCTCAACCTATATTAACTGGTATTCTCATTTCCCCGTACCGATCACGAACGCTTGAGCAACGACCGTTCTTCACATCGCTGACATAGCCAGAAGGCCATCTTGAATTCTTCAGCCGACAGACACAAAGTTCAGCTACATCAAATACGACGTTTCAACGTCTAATCCTCCAATGGTCGCTACTTATATCAGCCTTGATATCTGCAGTTACTGGAATCCTTCTATTGTAAATCATGCTTTCAGATTCGAACACAGAAGGATGTCCCAGCAGTCCCTTGCTGATGTGGGGAGCACAAGGGACAAAATTAGTTCACAGCATTTTACCGGTCACAAAGTCGCATGAGGAGGAATCTGCCCGGAGGAATACCGAGCCCATCCAAGTTCAGACTCGAAGGACGAAAGGAGCGAATTTGAGAGAGCAATTAGGAGCGAATTTGAGAGAGCAATTACGTTCTTGGACACCCCGTGCGCACCCAAATTCTATCGACTTTATATGTAATGATGACAAATCTTTTCAATCTTGGTGGGCCTAAGTAATGAATTATTTCGATTAATCTAACTTTAGGCACGACCCGTGAACCTTTTTGAAGTCCAATCCCATTGTTTCGAGCTTGCTGTCGGTGATCTACGTTTCGTACCTGCCCCCATAAACCCACAGCAACTAATTTTATGTCCTCTCGCTGTAAAGCTCGACTTGAACAAGGCTCTCCTCCGTCCGGCCCTGTCAATCCTCACCCTCTCCTTTCATGTCCAGCTGCTACGTAGGACGGTCGACGTCCACGTCAGCAATTTTCAATCAAAATTGATCAAATGGATTATATTGATAAATCGTCAAAAAATCTAGAACTAAATTGATCAAATTAAAATATTTATGACTGGATTGACAGAGATATAATATGTTTAGGACTTTTTAAATGATTTTTCCCCATTTTTCATCTAGTGAGGCAGTCCATTTCAGATGAATTAATAAAACCACACATCAAATCACTTTGCGGAGGTTTCTGTCATCCTCAATTTACTTAGGACAAATTTTGTTAAATAAATGACATGTTTTTTGTAACATTGAAAAAGTGTATTTAAAAGAGGAACCAGAGAGATGATAGTTGGACTTCACCCATATCGACTCCTAGTAATACCGAAGGAAAAAGTATACAATATGAGATTGTCACATGATACCATTAGACTTATTAGCTTTCAATTGTCGATATTAGATTTAGATTTAGATACAAAGCACAATTTTCGATCGAGAAAAAGTTTTTTCCTGACCGAGCTCCAACTTCCTAGACTCATTTTTGTATTTTGTCATAGCGAAATATTCAAATTTCCAATTCAACTAATCATTGATTCCTGCAAAGCATCTCATCCGTACATCGAATAAGATTTGCCCATGAGACGATATTCCCGAGCCCTAAGATCACTCCGATACCGAAGCCCTTCGGACTTGGCTTTGATGTTGATGAATCCTAAGAACGGGCACGAAAGTAAGCACTTAGCAAATTCTGACTCCACCGATTGATGACGCTCTTCACCTCCAACTCTCTACACGGCCTGCAAAAGATAATTTTCAAGCCAACCACCTTAATAATTACTGCAACCGACCGAATTTATCGTTTGTCGATCATTAAAATCGCTCATTTTTCTGCATGAACAGAGTGCTAATGTCTAATTATTCAATAGCGAAAAGAGAGAATATTTCGTGCAACTCAAAGAACAAACGCCTCCTGTCGATCGACCAACATGGAAAGGATCAAGTTGTGGCCCTCGAATTTGCTGAATGATTCGCATTTTAGGACGTAGAACTACTTTGGCAAAAGGCAAGTGCTTTATGCACATGCATTAGACCCTATTTTTCCAAAAGTACTTGGGGAAAAATGTTAAAAATTCCTAAACTTTTTACATTTACGACAATTTAGTCCTAAATCTTTTTTTTGTACTAATTTAGTTCTAAACATTTTCACTTAATGCCAATTCAGTCCTTTCCAATTAATTTTTGCCGGATTTTGCTGAGTAGGCATCAGTCGGCTCACGTGACACGATCGACGTTGAACGTGGATAATTTTTAATAATATTTTAATATTTTGAATTTTTATTTTCTTTTTCTTTTTTTTTTTATTTTCCTTCTCCTCCACCTTCCTCCAACCGGTCGCCAAACCTCGGTGACCAGCTAGAGGCGACGGTCGGCAAGGTCAAGGTCGAGCTCGCAAACCTCTAGCAAGGCTCAAGCCCTCACCAATGATCGCAAGGGCGGTCTCACGCAAGGCGGTGAGTCTTGCCCAGTCGAATCCGGTGAGGGGGAGAGGGTGAGCCTCACCAACTCGGCGCAAGGCCACCCTCGCGGCCAAGGCCTCGCTAGAGGCTAGGCGAGGCTCGACCTTGCCAAATCTGGTGAGGTCGAGCCTCGCCTATGGCCAGTGAGGCTAACCCTCAATAGATCCAGCGAGGCTAATCCTCGATTGATCTAGCGAGAGCGAGCCTCGCTGCCTTGCGTGAGGCTACCTTCGCAACCACTGGTGACTAGTTGGAGGAAGGTGGAAGAGAAGGAAAAATAAAAAAAAAAATAAAAAAAAAAAATTCAAATATATTAAAATATTATTAAAAATTACACGCGTCGGTAGTCGATGCCCAATCAGTAAAATCCGGCCAAAATTAGCTAGAAATGACCGAATGGGTACCAAGTAAAAATGTTTAAGACTAAATTGGCATCAAAAAAATATTTATGACTTTTTTAACACTTTTCCCAAAATACTTGCATGATGACAATATCTTTGAAAAGAAAATCCACCAAATTGATACTGAGAATCAAAAAGCTTTTCCACAATCCATGGCCTCATGGTTTACGGCGGACAACGGGAATGAGGGTCGATGCGAGCCTTGGGATTCTTCGCCGGAAGGCAAGGCATGTAGCGTTTGCCTAGCGTGGGACGGCCACAACTAGGCGAGGTTTAGTTTCTGGGCCCGTCTCACAACTCTGAGTTTGACGAAGGCCAGCATGCTACCCAGGGCATGCTCTAGGTCCAGCACCACCATCAGCTTCACCTCCGATTGCCAGTACCTTAAAGACGTGTGAGTTTAGTGTTAAGTTAACTCCCTTAATTCAAGTATCTTTTACTACACTATAATGCCCACCTGCCCAAAAACTGTGATCATCGGCTCTAATACCATATGTTGGGAGGACGCACCTCCTTAATTCAAGTATCCTTTACTATATCACAATGGCCACCTGCCGATACCTTGAGAGATTGCCAGAGGAAACCTAAACCCAAGCCAAAGCCCATCAGCATACCTAGTTGGACCTACCTTCACTCAAAATCTTAAACCAATGTGTTATTATCTAACTTGGATATATTAATTGTTTAACACCATATCAATTATCCGATGTTGAACTTTTTCTAATGCACATGCTGCCGCCGTAGAATGTTGCCCTTTGGCTTATGGAGCGACTCTCGCTTTGTGACAACTGGTCAGACTTGTCACCGGAGTTGTGAATAGGCACCCCACGAGGAAGACACGAATTGTCACGACATTATTGACTTCCATGTACTCTCTCTCTCTCTCTCTCTCTCTCTCTCTCTCTCTCTCTCTCTCTCTCAAAACAAAGAATTATGGAGGATTGGCTCTCTGGTTATTATAGATCTTTATCAAATCGACGGGATATGCGAAAGAACTAAGCAAAACAAAATTTCGTGGTTGTTTGGAAAAAAAAAGGAGAATATTTATATTTTTTTCATAAACATGACAATGGAAAATTAGTGCACCTAAAAGTTTGCAACACAACTATCGGACTATTAATGCCTCCAACACCATCGTCGGCGACAACAAAGACGCCTTGACTTGTTGCTATAGGCGTCCAACACCATCGTCGGCGACAACAAAGACGCCTTGACTTGTTGCTATAGGCCCGCCGGCCCTCCCCTCCCTCCCTCCACCCCTCTCAGCTCCACTGTCTATTGCTCTCTCTATCCTCTGCACCTCGCTCAGCTATGACCAACGTTGAGCTTGGACACGTTATATTTGGGGTTTATATGTCATAAAGAGCCATTCAAATTTCCAATCTAACTAATCATTATCGAATTGCCCACAGCGCCTCATCCATATACACCAGATAAGACTCCAGCTGTAGGACGACATTCCCGAGCCTTAAAATCACTCCAAGCCAATGCAATCGGAAACACGACATGTCACTCCGTTCAAATCAAAGGGCTGCTTCAGCCAACGGACACCTTGGGGTTTGGAATTGGCTTTTACGGTGATTAATCATGTCTGCTTCAGCCAATTGCAAAAAATTGTTTCGCTTTGCATGAGCCGAAAATGATAGGCACTCAGGATCGTGTCTGCTTGCGGAGTCTCACGCACAAGTAGACATGGCCTGGAGCCATGTGCGTGGAAGAGACTGTTTTGGACTCAAGCAGGCTGGGCACGAATCTAAAAAAATTCTTTGGGAGTTCTCCAAATAAGCTCCGAGAAGTGCAATGAGAGTCCTAAATTTTGTCTACAAAATGCAATTAAAGTCCTAAATTTTTTTAAATAAAAATAGTAGGAGTATCATAATTTTTGTACCATACTACTCATTTGATAGCCATTACTTTTTTTTTTTTTACTTACTAAGGGTAACATCGGAATAAAATTGATCATTTGAGTACAATTTCCGACAAATCACTCTACCTAGATTTTTTAATTACTTTTTCATTTCAAGGTAGATTTTTTTAATTTTTTAATTTTAATTTTAATTATTGCATTTTCTATTCATTTTTTCCTATCCTGGCAGCAAAATCCTTGCCCAAGGCCTAGATGCCACATCGGCCAAGGTGTGAGGCAACTCTCGCCCTCGCCAATCTAGGTGAGGCCTTCGTACTGGCTGTTTGGTTCGGCATTAGAGGGCTTTCGGCCAGAAAGCCCCCAGGAAAAATTTCGGCCGTTTGGTTCAGCGTTTGGAGGTATCTTGGGGGAATCTTTAGCATTTGGAATGCTTTGTGGAATCTTTGGCCTGGCAGTGGGGGCTGCTTTGGGCATTCAAAGCATTTTTCGGAATCTTGAAGTGGGGTTTAATGAATTTTTTTCTTCCGATATTACCCTCTTTGATAATTGAGTTTTCTGTTTTACCCTAAAAATAAGCGTTCATCGTCTTCCTCGTCTTCCTCGTCTTCCTTGTTTCTTCAAGACCGAAGCTCGGCCATCGGAGCTCAACCGTGGAGCCGGGTCGCCCACGCACTGCCGTTGCCACGCACTGCCATCGCCACGCATCACCGTCGTGTGGGTCGCGACCTCAAGCGGCGTCACTGGGTCGTGCGACCCACACGGCAGGCGAGCGGTGCTCGGCCGAGCCAAATCCGGTCGCCGCGCACCGCCGTCGCGTGGGTCGCGGCCTCGGGCGGCGTCGCACAACCCATGCGATGGGGCCGAGCGGTGCTCGGCCCGACCCAGATGCAGTCGCCGCGCACCGCCGTCTCATGGGTCGCGGCCTTAGGCGGCGTCGCGTGACCACGCGACGGGTGGCGGTGCTCGGCCACGGCTAGATCCAGGTCGCCACGCACCGCCGGTGCGTGGGTCGCGCGGCCCAGGCGGCGTCGCCCGAGGCCACGCGACCCACGCAACGGCGGTGCGTGGGTCGCGCGACCCTAGGCGGCGTCGCCCTAAGGGGCGCGCGACCCACGGGACGGTGGTTCGTGGGTCGCGCGACCTAGGCGACGCCGCCGAGACCGCGACCGCGCAACGGCGATGCGTGGGTCGCGCGACCCGCCGCCTCCCCACCACCACCGCCACCGGCCGCCTCCCCCACCATAGCCACCCGCCGCCTCCCCACCAGCTCCGGTGCCTCCCTGCCTCCCACTCGTTCCCCTCCTCTACGCGTCATCTCCCCTCCTTTTTCCTTTTCTTTTTTTCCTTTTGTTTTTCACCTCAAAGCTACTTTGCAAAATGCTGCACCAAAATAAGAGTTAAACACGGCGATTCACCAAATGCCCATTCTTCTAAAGATACTTGGGGAAATGCAATGGCATTTCCCAAAGTTGAACCAAACGGCCCCGTAGTTGGCCAGGGTTGGTGGTGAGTCCGTGACCCTACCAAAAAAAAAAATAATAATAAAATAAATAAAAATAATAATAAATCAAATAAAATTCAAATAAATTAGAAAATTTATCCATGTCGGTCTAATGAAGCCACGTAAAATGAATGGTGTTCATGTGGGATTTTCCAGCAACACTAATCGTCAATAGCATTTAAATTATCGATTTTTAAATTTGTGGCACTTGAGTAAACGAAAAAAAAAATTATAATATTCTCGTTGTTCTTATCCCTAAATTTTTTAGTTGGTCCAGTTAATATCTGAATCTTTTTAAGAAGTTCAATTAAAGTCCATTATAGGAACAATGCCTAAAATTGCTTATGCGACGTCATTAAATTACAATTTCAATGTAAGTTTTAGGGTTTAATTATATTTCTCAATAAAGTTCTAGGACTTAATCGAATCAATTGAAAATTTTAGAACTTGATTGCATTTTTCCGATAAATTTTTAGGATTCGACTAAACTAATTTATGGCTAAATTGCATGTCTTACATAAAGTTTAGAATTTAAGATACAGTTTTCCTAAATAAATGCATTGGAAATGTGCCTTTGGTGACAAACATTTTCGTGATTATTATTTCGTAAACTCATTTATCCTTTTGTTTTCTCTTGAACGATAGGATGATGGGAGCGTGAGTGGGTAGTTAGCTATTGATCTCGTTTCTCCTCGCCGTCCTCTGTTTACATCCTCGCGTGCACGAACGCAGGCACAGGCTCATCATCATCACCGAGAGCTCCTCTTAAATAATCATTATCGATTCATGCCAAGCACTTCTTCATCCTTGTACATAGGATAACAACCGTCTTGAAGGAGACATTTCTGAGCCCCAAGATCACTTCGAGTTGATGCGATTTAAACACAATATACGATGCACTACGTTCAGATCGATCAACCTTGGGGGTTGGGACTTGGCTTTCATGTTGAAGAATCGTAAGAACGGGCACAAACGAAAACATCCAAATTGCAGAAAGTTGTTCGCTTTGTGTGAACTGAAAATGAGAGCACTGAAAACCGTGTCTGCTTGCGAATCTCCCGCATTTACTAAGATGGTCTGGAGCCATGTAACCAGGCACGAATCTAACAAGTTGTTGTGATTATTTCACATGGAAATGGAACGTTCATGTTTTCAAAATATGGAAAAGCTCATTGAAAATTCTAAACCTTATGTACAAAAAGTAATCGAGTCTTAAAATCTTTCAATCGATTCAATTAAATCATAAATCTTTTTAAATGAGTGCAATCAAAGTCATTTCGATTAATAATACCTAAAATTGCCTACACAACATCCTTACATTACAATTCGATACAATGTTTGAGGCTTAATTGCATTTTTTAATAAAGTTCTAAGACTAAATTTAATCAATTGAAAATTTTAGGACTCGATTGTGTTTTCTAATAAAACTTTAAGACTCGATTGAACTAGTTTAGGATTAGATTACATGTCTCACATAAGGTTTAGGACTAGAGGGGTAGTTATCTATTTATCTCATTTTCCCTCGCCGTCCTCTCTATATGTGTCGGCACTAGCACGAAGGGAGGCACAAACAAGAGGCTTAGCATCATCTTAGAGAGCTCCTCTTAGTCCTTCGGGAACACTGTGAAAAGCAACGGGCCGAAGTCACCATGCAACTCAATTTGAGCAACGCTCTCTTCCTTTCCTATCTATTGACAGTCGCCCAACTCCTGCGAAGCTGCACTTGGAGAGCCCAATGCCACCACCGCTCCACCGCGGTGCAATGGTCTTGGCGGCGCAACCGAGTGCCTCATTGCTTACCGGCAGCCGGAGTTGGAGCTCGTGGCGCGCTCGAATGCTATCAACACCCAGAATGCTCTAAAGAAAGACCTTGCCGGCTGTGGCAAATTAAAACCGTACAGGACCTGCCTTCCCCGGCAGAACACCAAAAAGCCTTGTGGCACGTATAACAGGAAGTGTTGAGATAATTAGTTATTTATAACAGGAATAATCCTCGTCGTTGATAAACATTCCAAATAGCGTTTGCTGGTACCGGCTTTCTTCTGCTCCAACCTGATGTCCCCAAACTGTCAACTGTAAGAATTTGCCCGTGAATTTGCATGTGTTGAGGATGTTAGCAACTGCAGACTACAATTATAGTTGGACTTATCAGTTCAATATGTGTATCTTGTATTTGCTTTAAAGTTGTGTATATCAAATGCATCCATCTTCTAGGGTTGACACATTTGATTGGAGCGTATGCATGAGAATGATAACATTTTCCAACATCGCGATTTCTCGAGCTAGGTTGAATATTTTTCTTTTGGGGCAAGCCCAAACATCAACTCAACTCATCCCAGACAAATCCAAGAGCCAATAGGCTCAACCTAAACCTGATGCAACTAAGCCCAGCAGACACAGAACCCAACCTAGAGATGGAACTCATGAAATTAGACAACTGCAGATTCATCCACGACTTATCAACTGGCTTTCCATTTCTCGCTGCAAGATCTCGAGCATACGAGCAACCGCCCATTCTTCTTCGCACATCACTGACAAAAGCCAGAAGGCCGAGAGACAAAGTTCAGCCACATCAAGAACAAACTCATAACCACACTCCCCCCAAAAAAAAAAAAAAAAAAAACCCACAGAAACTAATTCGATATCCTATGGAGCTCGACTCAAACAGGACTCTCCTCATTTCGTCTCTGTCAATCCTCACCCTCTCCTTCCCATATCGAGCTGCTACGTAATACGACCAACATTCCTGTCAGAAATTTTGAATCAAAATTGATCAAATTGACTACATTGTCAAATCGTCAAAGATCTAGAGCTGAATTAATCACAAAGTTTAGAACAGAGTTAACATAAATATAATAAATTCAGTACTTCTTTAGTAATTTTTCCCTCTTATTTTGATGGGATAAGTGCAATAGAAGTCCTAAAACTTGTTCCAAAGTGTAATTGAGTCATAAAACTTGCAAAAAGCAATCACATTCCTAAAACATCAACTGGTTCAATCGAGTCCTAAAGTTAACATCAAAACTTCTAATGGAAAATGCTAACATCCGGATGTGGCATTTTTAATAAATTTTCATTTTCCACATGGTTTTTTTTTTTCATTCAAAATTAGATTTAAAAACTAAAAAAGAAAAGCTAAATTTTATTTTTTAAAATGTTAGAAAAAAAAAGACAAAATGGTAGCTCCTCCGCTGCCCATCGCCGAAGGGCCAATGATGGTTAGCCACCATGACCAGCGAAACCCCATTTAAAGTCCAACCCTCGCTGCTACGGGCAAGGGCACCTAGATTTTTAGCCCTCGCCAGCACAAGGCTCGCTGATTTGGTGACCCATTTCATCTAAGCCTCACCTAGGGCGGGCAAATCAAAAATAAAAAAAAAAAACCGGCATGCCAATCGGGCACCCTCGCCCTAATTTGGTGGCTATGGAGCTTCACCCAACAGGGCTCCCCGCCACCCCCCTCTGCGATGGGCGGTGGTGGCAACGGCTCACGCCATTTTCTCTCTTTTTTAATAGTTTTTAAAAATAAATTTTAGTTTTTAAACCAATTTAAAAAAAATTGAATAAAAATTAATTTTAAAAAGCCACGTGGAAAGTAAAAAATCATTTAAAATGCCATGTTAGCATTTTCCGTTAGTAAGTTTAACGGTATTAACTTTAGAACTCAATTAAATTAATTTGACAAGTTTTAGGACTTGATTGCACTTTTTACAAATTTTAGGACTCAATTACATTTTCATAACAAGTTTTAGTACTTCTATTACACTTACCCCTATTTTTATCTAGTTAGGCAGTCTATTTCAAATGTGTTAGTAATAATACTACACGCCATATCGATTTCCAAAGGTTCCTGTCGTCCTCAATTTACATATGATTTTTTTTTTTAAATTATGTGATATCTATTTTGTATCATTGAATAGGTGTATTGAAAAAAATAACCAGATGATGGTTGGACTTCACACATGTCGGCTCTTCGCAATACCAAACGCAAAAGTATACAATATGAGATCATCGCATGATATCGTTAGACATATTAGCTTTTAGTTGTTAATATTAGATTAGATTAAGGTGTAGATACAAAATACGACTTCTAATCCAGAAAAAAGTTTTTCCCGGCCTGGCTCCAACATTTTAGGACTTAAAGTTTATAATTGATTCAATTAAGTCACGAATCTTTTTTAAAAAGTGCAATCATAATATTTTTGACAAACAACACTTAAAATTGCTTAAGCGGCATCCTTAATTTACAATTTCGATATGAGGTTTAGGCTTAATTGTATTTTTTTAATAAAGTTCTAAGATTTATTTAAATCAATTTTTTTAAGACTCAACTAAACTAATTTAGGACTAGATTATACGTCTTGCATAAGCTTTAGGATTTAAGGTGGGATTTTCTAGAATAAATAAATTGAAAATATGCATTATTACCGTCTCGTCACGACAAATAATCTTGTCTTTATTATAACATAAATTCAATTGTCCATGTGTTTTTTCTGAAAGAGAGTTGGTAATTGATCATATTTCTACTCACCATCTCTATTTATATTCGACACTAGCACAAGCACAGGCACGAACAAGAGGCTCAGCATCGTTGAGAGCTCTTCTTAGTCCTTCGTGAACACTGTGAAAAGCAACGGGTCAAAGTCACCATGCAACTCCATTTGAGCAAGGCTCTCTCCCTTTCCTATCCATCGACAGTCGCCTTCTCCTGCAGAGCAGCATCGGGAGAGCTCGACTCCACCGCCGCTCCACCTTTGTGCGACGGCATCGGCACTATCCTCATCCTTCAAACACTAGGCAAATTCTGAAATGATGACCTTCACCAATTGATGACGCTCTTCATCGGCAGCTCTCTTCACGGCCTGCAAGATAATTTTCAAGCCAACCAACTTAATAATTACCGAATTTATATTTTGTAAAAAACAGTAATTTTTTTAGTATAAACAGAGTGCTAATGTCTACATTATTTGAGAGCAAAACAACACCCAATGAACAAACGCCTCCTCTCGATCGACCAACATGGAAACAATCAAGTTGCGGGCCTCGAATATACTAAAAAATTCCGCTTTTAAGGATGTAGAACTACTTTAGCATCGGCTTTTAGGATGTAGAACTACTTTAGCTAAAAGGTAGGGCTTTATGCACATGCATTAGACTCTATTTTTCCGGAAGTGCTCACATGACGACAAGATCTCTGAATAGAAAATCCACCAAATTGATATTGAGAATTAACAAGCCTTTCCACAATCCATGGTCTTTCGGTTTACGGTGGACTACGGGGATAAGGGTTGACACGAGTCCTAGAATTCTTCGCGGGAAGGCGACGCGTGTGGCGTTTGCCTGGCGCGGGACAGCCACAGTCGGGCAAGATAATTCGCAAATGGTACGTCATTGATTTGAAAAAAGAATTAAAACTTCTATGCTTTAAAATGCTTAATAGTTAAGTTGAAAATTAAAAATAATAATAATAATTCAGCGTTGGATTTAGCAAGAAACAAAGAGAAGAGGGCAAAAGGGGGAAAAAAAAAAACTAACCGGTAATCTCATGTTTGTTTGGGAACGAAAGGAAAGAGAAATTTCTTTCCTTGAAATGACAACAGAAAATTAGTGAGCCTAGAAGTTCACACGACAATTATCGGACTACTAATGACTCACGCCCTATCAGCAGCGACAATAAAGACGCCCCGACTCGTTGCTGCAGGCATGCCCCCTCTCCCTGTCCACTGCCCCTCGCTCTACCATGACTAACGTTGAGCTCGAGCCCAGTATAATTGGGGCTCATTTCTCATAACGAGACATTTGCATCTCCAATCTAACTAATCATTGCTGATCCACACAAAGCATCTCATCCATGTACACCAGCTCCATGTGACGACAACCTAGAGCTCTAAAATCACTCCGAGTCAATGCGATTTGGAGCACGATAAATGATCTACGACAGTCAAATCAAAGCACTGTTTTAGCCTGTGAAGCACGGACACGTTGCACTTCCGTATCGTGTTTGACACATGTCGATGTGTCCGACATGCTCGGACACACAACTAACACGTGTCGGATTTTCGGACACGTGGTCAACTTCCAACGTGGGTGTCCGAGGCATGGTGAATTTCTGGGGCAGGCCTGCAAACGCGAAGGGAGAGAGAATCATTAAAGAAGAAAATGGAGGGTGGAGGCGAGGGCGAAAGAGTGGAGGTGAGGCTGCAAGCGACGACAAGGCCACGACTGCAAGGGAAGGCCAGAGGAAGAGTAAAGACCGAGGCGATTTAGAGGGCCGCGACTGGGATCCAGTAATGGAGGGCTGGAGGCGAGGTTATAGTTGTAAAGGAGGAAGGCCAGAAGACAAGGCGGCAAGTGATTGCGAGGTGACCAAGAGAGAGCAAAGATCAAGAGGAAGAGGATCGTGCGACAATTAGAGAGGGGCTTGAGAGGGGTTGGGGAAAATAAATGAGGGGCCCTGACAGGGGCTGGGGAAAATCAATGAGGGAAATAAAGTGTTTTGTTGGGGGCTGAAGAAACCAGGGGGTTGGGGGAAATAAATGACGGGGATAAATTTTGGGGTGAAGAAATGAGGGAAATTCATCGCATCGTACTATTTTAAAAAATTCCCTTTCAGCAGCCTTTTTTATACTTCTTTGAACTTGCGATTCAATAATTTTGTGCAAGAAAAATATAAAGTACAAAAAAAAAAAGGGAGAGAGGGAAAGAAATAAAGAAGAAAAGAAAAGGGGAAAAATGAATAAAAGAAAACGTGGGCATCTTCAGAAAACGAGGAAGTGATTTTTTCTTTTTGATTTGTTCTTTATTTCTTATCAAAAATAAATAAATGAGGTCAAAAAGTGATTTCGGAAAATTAAAGTACTGAATTTGAATCAAATTAATTAAAAATAAAATACTTACTTAATATATAACATGTCACAACGTATCAAAATTCTCTATTTTAAAGAAATGACGTGTCCCATGTCGTGTCATGTCGGTACTACTTAGCCGACACCTTTAGATAAGGACTTTGGTTTTAATGTTCATGAATCGTGTCTGCCTTAGCCAATTGCAAGGAGACGTTTTGCTTTGCCTGAGCTTGAAAATGAGAATATAAAGTCAAAAAGTTGTGTCCGCTTTGGAATCTCACGCATTAGCTAAGAATGAGATGGCCTGAAAGCCAGGTGCGTGGGGCCCGGTTGTTTTAAGCTTTAAAGCATACTAGGCACGAATCTAAGAAGTTACTGGAGTTCTTCACATGGAAATGGAGTTTTGTTATGATCTAATCACCTTTACGTTTTAATGAAAATGGAACTTTGTTACGATCTAATCATTTTTAAGTTTTTAAATCAAGCATGGAAAAGTGCATTAGAAGTCCTAAATTTCATATACGAAATGCAATCAGATCCTTAACCTTTTAATTGGTCTAGTTACGTCCCGAATCTTTTTTAAAAGGGACAACATAAAAATGGTGTATTCGATGAAGAATACCTAAAATTGATTATGTGACATCTTTAAATTACAATTTCAATATAAAGCTTTAGGGCTTAATTACATTTTTCAATAAAATTTTAGAACTTAATTGAATCAATTGAAAATTTTAGGACTCGTCTTCATATTCTAATAAAGATTTTGGACTTGATAAACTAGTTTAGGATTTAAGGTGCAACGTGCAATTTTCCCATCTACATAAATTTGAAATGTGCATTATTGCCTTTTGTCACAACAAATACTTGTTGTGATTATTATGTTATATATTTATTTATTTTATATTGTGTTTTGTTTTATGGAAAACTTGAGATTTGAGAATAATTTTTTTTTAATTATTTGAATAATTAAAAACGATTAGTTATATCACTTAAAAAAATTAGTCAACAAAAAATGTTTTCATTATTGGCAATAAATTGTGCTTTATTATTTTATGGATGGTGAAAATATTTTTTATTTATTAATTTTTATAAACGATGTGATTATTTAAATAAATAAAAATTCAAGTTTTGAGTTTTTCTTAAACGACAGAGATGATGGACGGCGAGGGGTAGGTAGCTTTTGATGTCGTCCGCCTTTTATATCCCACACCTGCACGAACAGAGGCTCGCCATCATCCTCAAGAGCTCTTTTAGGGAAGGCTGAAAAGCAAGGGGCCAAAAGTCACCATGCGACTCACATTGAACAAGGCTCTCTTCCTTTCCTATCTGTTGACAGTCGCCCTCTCCCGCCGCGAAGCCGCACCTCCAGATCTCAACGCCACTGCATCTCGCCGGCCGTGCGACGGCCTAGGCGGCGCAACCGAGTGCCTCATTGCTTACCAGCAGCCGGAGTTGGAGCTCGTGGCGGGGTCGAATGATTACGACATCTACAGAAATCTAGACCGAGGCCCCGCCGACTGTGGCAGAGACAAACCGTACAAGAGCTGCCTTCCACCGAAGAGCCCAACACCACCAAAGTGTGACATCTTTAATAGGAACTACCCTAAATGTTGATGGACATTCCAAATCGCGTCGGCTAGTACCCGCTTCCTTCTGCTCCAACCCCGTGTCCCCAAACTATCAGCTGTAAGAATTTGCATTTAGATTTGTATGTGTTGAGGATGTTAGTAACTGCAAATGGCAAATATAATTGGACTTATCGGTTTGATATATGTATCCTGTATAGGTTTATAGTTGAATATATCAAATGTATCCACCTTCTAGGGTTGACACATTCGATTGGAGTGTATGTACCAGTACGATAACTTTTTCAAGCATCCCGATTTCTTAAGCAAGATCGAACGTTTTTCTTCCCGGGCATGCCCAAATATCGACTCAACCCATTCCATACAAACCCAAGGAGCCAATAAGCTCAACTTAAAACCCAATGCAGCTAAACCCAGCAGACCCGGAACCCAACTTAGAGATGGATCTCATGAAATTATACAACTGCAGATTCATCCACAACTTATCAGCTGGCGTTCCATTTCTAACAGCAAGATCTCGAGCACACAAGCAACCGCAGTTCTTCTTCGCATCAGACAAAAGCCAGAAGGCCAAGAGACAAAGTTCAGCCACATCGAACACAAAATTTTAACATCTAATGTTCCGGTTGCTATATGTGTCGGCCTTGATATCCTCAGGTACTGCATTCCTTCTCCCCATGTATCGTGCTTTCCGAAACAATCCGAATATAGAAGGATATCTCAGCAGCCACCTTGCCGATGTTGGGGAGCACAAGGGACAAAAGTAGTTCATAGCATTTCACCTGTCGCACGAGAAGGAATCTGCCTGGAGGCATACCGAGCCCATCCAGGTTCGGGCTCGAGGGATAAGATCAGCGAGTGTCGGCGAGCAATTACGTTCTTGGACACCGCATGCTTCCCCCAGATTCCATCAACTTTATATGTAATAATCGAATATCTTTTCAGTGTTTGTGGGCCTAATGTGATGAATTATCTCGATTAATCTAATCTTAAGTCGCTTTCCTTAGGGCCTAGGTAGGAGTCTAATCCCATCGTTTCCAGCGCTGTCGGTGACCCTGTTTCTCAAACACCCCAACCCCTCCCCCCGCCCCAAAAAAAAAAAAAAAATGTGACATTTATAACAGGAACTACCCTCTCGCTGTTGATGAACCTTCCAAATTGGCGTCTGCCAGTAGCGCTTCCTTATGCTCCAACCTGGTGTCCCCAAACTGTCAACCATAACAATTTGTACCTAGATTTGTATGTGTTGAGGATGTTAGTAATTGCAAACTGCAACTGTAGTCGGACTTATCGGTTCAATAGATATACCCTGCATACGTTATATACTTGTGTAGGTCGATGTATCTATCTTCTAGGATTAACGCATTCGGTTGGAGTATCGTATAAGGACGATAACATTTTCAAGCGTTGCAATTTCTTAAGATAGGTTGAATGTTTTTTCTTCTGGGGCAGGCTCACATAACAATTCAATTCATCTCGGACAAACTAAAGTGCCAATAGGCTCAACCTAAAACCTGATGCAACTAAAACCAGAACCCAACTTAGAGACGGAACTCACGAAATTATACAGCAGCCTTACAGCTGCAGATTCATCCTCATCGTATCAACTGTCGTTCCATTTCTCAAAGTTCAGCAACATCAAGCACAAACTTTTAAAACATCTAATCCTCCAATCGCTGCATACATTATTCGATATCCGCAGGTACTGGATTCCTTCCATCATGAATCATGGTTTTAGAAACAATTCGAACGTAGAAGGATGTCTCAGCAACCACCTTGCCGATGCGGAGGAGCACGAGTACAAAAGTAATTCATAGCATCTTACCAGTCGCGCGAGGAGGAATCTGCCCGGAGGCAAACCGAGCCAATCCAGAAGCGGGCTCGGAGGACGAAATGCGCGAACCTGAGCAAGCAATTACGAACGCCCCGTGCCACTCAAATTTTTATCAACTTTATATGCAATAATGGCATGTCCTTTCAATCTCGGTGGGCCTCAGCGATGATTTATTTCGATTTATTTAACTTTAGGTCGCTTTCCTGATGGCCCAGGTAGGCATGACCCGTGAACCCTTTTCAAAGTCTAACCCCACTGTTTACGGCGCGCTGTCGGAGACCTCCTCTTCATACCTCTCCCCGTCAATCCACAGCAGTTGATTTGATCTCCTCTTGCTGTGGAGCTCGACTGGCGCAAGCTCTGCTCCTCTCGTAATCCTCACTCTCTTCTTTTCACGTGGGGTTGCCGTGTAAGACGGTAATACCTACGCTAATAATTTTCAATTTAAATTGATCGAATAAATTATATTAAAGAATTATTAAAAATTTTATGATTAAATTGATTAAATTGAAAAATTTTAAAACTGAATTAACATAAATATAATAATCTTATGCATTATTTTACGGAAGACTCGTTGAAGATTTACACTCTGTTTTTCTAATATTTTGTATCTCTCTTATTATTGATTAGGATTTACTTCTTCTTTTTTTTGTTTTTAAGTATATATATTATAATTAGCTAGAGATATTTGGTACTTTTTTCTTTCTATTTTCTATTAAGCAATATGTTGTATAAATATTTGAATTGGGTACAAGTGAATTACAATTAAAGCTTGAGATCCTAAGTTCGAATCTTTATATACTTTATTTGCATCATCAATTAAATCTGCATGCTTAGTACTAAGCAAAAAATACCAAACTAAGTGTGAAAATAAGTGTTAAAGTAATCATATATAAATCCACACATTCATATAATAGTTCAAGCTTTTAAAATAATCAACGGTAGTCTCATCAAACCTCATAGTTCTATCCTTTTTTATCTAGTAAGGCGGACCATTTTAGATGTATTGGTAAAACTATATGTCACATCACTTTGTAGAGGTTTTTGTCCTCCTCAATTTACTCAAGAAATTTTTTGAAAATGTATGGCATCTTTTTTCGTAACATTTAAAAAGTGTATTAAAAAGGAGAACCATATGATAGTTGGACTCCACACATGTTGACTCTAGGTAATACCAAGCACAAAAGTATACGATATGAGATCGTCGCGCGATACCATTAGACATATTAGCTTTCAGTTGCGGATATTAGATTAGATTAAGGTTTAGATAGAAATATGACTTCGATCCAAAAAAAAAGTTTTTCCTGGCTTGCCTCCAACTTTTTCGGACTCGTTATTTTTCATCTTGTCATAGCGATGGATTCAAATTTCCAATTCAACTAATGATTGTCGATTCACGTCGAGCATCTCATTCAGGTAAATCTGATAAAACTCGCCCATAAGACGACATTTCTGAGCCCTAAAATCACTCCGATACGGACGCCTCGGGAGTGTGGGACTTGGCTTTTGTGTTGACGAACCCTAAGGACGGGCACGAAACGAAACGTCCGAACGATAGAAATTGTTTGCCTTGCGTGGTAGATGGTCTGAAGCCATGTGCGTGTGGGGACTGTTGTTTTAGACTTAAGCAAACTAGCCACGAATCTAAGCCCTCCACATGGAAATGGAAATTTTAGGTTTTCAAGATATACGAAAAAGTGCATCGAAACCCACCCCACCGTGAGCGCGTTGGTTTGGGCCTTTCCTCCTCTAATTGCGGAAGGAGGAAGGTTCGAGTCACCGCGTGCACATTAGCGTGACTTGAGTGGAGCACCGTGGGAGGTGGGTTCTCGCGCCAGTGCTCCCTATGAGTTTATGCCGAGCGCTCGCTGTGCGATCTCAAAAAAAAAAAAAAAAAAAGTGCATCGAAAATTCCAAGCCTTTTATATAAAGAGCAATTCGAATTTTTAGATCTTTCAATTGATTAAATTAAGTCCCGAATCTTTTTTTTAAAAGTTTAATCACAGTCCTTTTGATAAACAATACCTAAATTTGTCTACATGGTATACTTAGATTACAATTTTGAAACGAGGTTTTAGGCTTAATTATATTTTTTAAAATAAAGTTTTAAGACTTTATTGAATCAATGAAAAATTTTAGGACTCGGCTACATTATCTATTAAAGATGACTCAGTAGAAAAGGTTTAGGATCTAAGGCACGACCTTCCCATATGAATACTTTAAAGATGTGCATTATTGCCGGTTTCATCACGTCAAATAATCTTGTCTTTACTATAACATAAGTTCAATTATCTTTTTTGTCTTATCTTGAAAGAGAGTTAGCAGTCGATCTTATTTCTACTCACCGTCCTCTATTTATATCCACAAAAAGCACGAGCACAGGCACAACCAAGAGGCTCAGAACCACCATTGAGAGCTCTTCTAGTCCTTTCGTGAACGCTGAAAAGCAACGGCTCAAAGTCACCATGCCACTCAATTTGGACAAGGCCCTCTTCCTTTCCTGTTCGTTCACAGTCGCCCTCTCCTGCCAAGCCGCACTGGGAAAGATCAACGCCACCGCCGCCGCGCCACCACCATGTGCCGGCATCAGCGGCGCGGCTGAGTGCCTCATTGCTTACCAGCAAGCAGAGTTGGAGGCGATGGCGGATTTGTCAGGCATGCTGGGCGCTAGCCTGGTAAGCATCAGTGCCAAATCTGCTCTGATACCGCAAAACGTCGCCAGCTGCGGCCGAGTACCGTACACGCATTGCTCGCCGGATCCCAACAGCCCACCACGCTGCGACGTGTATCACCGCGGCCCTTGTTGATGTCTCCATCGCCTTTTGGCCATGATCTTCAGTAAACTCGGTGCACACAACAGCGTTGCCTCATTAAAAGGACAGTCAGCTAGTATTAATCAAACGTTGGAGACATGAATGTTACGAGTTCAAGGGATCAATTGCTTGTCGACGAAAATCTGTAGAAAGTTATTCTACATTTGTCGAACCAGTGTGCATGGGTTGACATGTGGTAAGAAGTACTTCATGGTTTCCATCCTTTTTACTTAGAGAATGAAGGGCTTTCTATCTTTCCCAAAAGAATGGTTTCTAAGGTCGCGACAATATTCTTCGGTCTGAAGCGCCACCAACAGACCATGCACCGCACTTGACCACCGAACCATAAATCATATTGTGACATACTTAAACCTAAACTAACCTCATTGTTTATGAATTTCAAATCGTGTCTAGTAACACCACTTCTACTAATTGTTTACTACCGGCATACCGAGCCTAAAATCCATATTGCATCCGATAATACCGCTTCTAGTAATTGTTAACTGTTGATATACCGAGCCAATTCTGGTTTAGGCTTGAAGGACAAATGAGCGAGTCTAGACGATGTTCTTGGACACCCCATGCTCACCCAAATTTTATCAACTTTATATAAAACAATTGCATATCTTTTCAATCGTGGTGGCCCTATGTAATGAATACTTTCGATTAATCTAACTTTAGGTCACTTTCTCGGGGTCCAAAGTAGTATTGTCACGACCCGTGAACCCCTTTTTAAAGTCTTAGTCCCATCGTCTCTGTCACGCTGTCGGTGACCCCTGTTTCCATTCCTCCCCCCATAAAGCCGCTGCGCCTGATTCGACATCCTCTCACCATGGAGCTCCACTTGAAGAAGGCTCTCCTCCTTTCATTCCTGTCGATCCTTGCCCTCTCCTTCCCATGTCGAGCCGTGACGTGGCCGCCCGGGGGCAATCTCTCCGCCGCCGCCGCCGCCGCCTCCCTGCCGTGCGACATCGGTGCGGCCGGCTGCCGCATAGCCGACCTGCAGCCGGAGCTGGAGGTGATAATGGATGCGGGCATGCTGGGCGCTAGCGTGGATATCGCAGTTGCTCTGGACCAGAACAGTGCTGGCTGCGGCCGTAACTCGCCAAATGAAAAGTACACGCCTTGCACTCCAAAAAAGAACCCGCCGCCACGCTGTTACGAGTATTGCCGCTCCCGTTGTAACTGTTGATGTCTCCGGCGCCTTTGGACCCTCCGCGATCAAAAGAATTCAGTGCACCCGATCCACGCAAATAATGTTTTTCCAATTTACATAGACAAGTCAGCTAGTGCTGATCGATCTTTGGAGACGTGGATGTTCGAGGGATCAGTCGATTGTGATCGCAAATCTATTGAATGTACTCTACTTTTGTCTAATGAATAAGCATCGGTTGACATATGGTGACAAGCATTTTCACTATTTTGATCCTCGTTAGATGGGAGAACTAAGGGCCTTCTTTCTTTCTCGAAGAACGGGTTTTGGAATCTTATGCATCAAAGAGTCTTCGAAATTTGCTTTAGAAATGCAATACTTACCGTATTAGAACCTTCGGATAAATGCAATTTAGTTCTAAAATTTATGAGCGGCGTGTAATTATGATGTGTTTAGTTCAGTTTTCTTAAGGGGTTTTTAGTCTTCATAACTTTATAAGAGAATAATGAGACGTTTGGTTCGACATTTGACTAATTGATAACTTCAGCAATGCTGAAAACCCAAAGAGATCCCCACTTGCTTTGACTTTTAATATTTGCATAAGGCTATTTTTAAGTTCAAATGATTTTTTTCTTCCAAAACTACTCTCATTAATTTTTTTCATATTCCAGTTTTACTCTTATTTGTGATTGTTCATCTTCTCTACACGAAAACGATTGATCGAAGATTTGGTGGACATGGAGCCAACAAGAGGCTGGCACACGACCTAGGCTATTGCCTTGACAATGGTCATGTGAGTTCCCGCTACCCAAGCAATGGCCGTTGGGCTCCCGTGACCTAGGCAACGGTCGCTTCGGTCTCACAACCTCAGGCAACCCTCGCATGGGGTCATGCAATCTCGCAAGAACCAGGCAACCACCTAAGCGACCATAGCCTAGGTTCCTGCTACCCAGGCAACGATTGCTAGGTTCCCACGACTTAGGCGGCGATTGCTTGGAATCTTGGATCTTGTGACCTCATGCAGCACTCACCTAAGGTAGCAACCCAAATTACCCTAATTGGATTCACATGAGTCACCCAAGGATGGACAACCGCAAACAACGGTCGCCTAAGTCGTAGGATTCTCACTAGGGATCATCGAAGGTCAAGCAACCTCAGGTAGCCCTCAATTGGGTTGCATGACCCCCATTGAGAAGCGCCAAAGGTTGGGCAACCTTAGATGACAAGTACCGATAATAGATTTTTATTTGTGTTCGGTCACGCAAGCATGTATGTGCAAGAATTTCCAAATTGACTTACAAATTGGGACAAATTTAGTGAGTAGAAACTTATGAACTTCGTAAAATCACTTATTAGATATTCAAATTGTAATTTGTTCCGTTTGTTTTACGAAAAATTAGAAATTTTAAAAATATTTTTTAAAAATAATTACTCGTGCTGTTTGAATATTTATTAAATGAAAAGTGTCTTCAAACTCGAATCAAGCGTGAATATAGTTCAAATCAAATTTAGATGAGTCTAAGTCTGATAGAACTTGATTCGTACTGCTCGTAAACTCAACTAACACAATAATTTACCCAAATAAATGATTTGAAACTCACTCGATAATATATCTAATAAAGTCAAGCTCGAGTTTCCTAATGATTAATGTACGGTACTGAGACTCGAGTTGCCTCGAATTCGAGAAACCCTCGATACTAAAACCTATACATTATTGACGTCATTAACAAAAAGTTGTTAAGTTCCGTTTGCTATTCGAGGATTAATCATAATCGTCGGAATCAATATAACGTGTTTATTTTATGAAAAACTCAAAATCTTAAAAACATTTTCAAAAAATAATTGATTACATTGCTTAGAAAAAAGGTAATTAATGAAAAATAATATTCATTACCAATAATAATTTATAACTAACTATAACATAAAGGATTATTTTAATCTTGAGTTTTCCGAATATGTTTTTACAGACTATCAATGTGCATAGGACGTGAACTTTGACCTAGAATTGCTTCATCAGCCTCCACGCACCGTGCAGCGAGCGCTTGGCCAGAACCGCCGCCCTGCAAAACGAGCTCCTTCAAGACGACGACGAAGAAGAAGACGAAGAAGAAGAAGGAGAAGAAGGAGAAGAAGAGGAGTCGAAGACAGAGGAGAAGATGAGCAATCGGCGCGGCCCGCCCAAGCACAAGAACGCCTACGCCTGGAAGCCCAACGCCGGCGTCAAAATCAACGAGACGGTAAAACCCCCTTCCCCACCAAAAAAAATCGAAAACCCTAGTTCGTCCGATGTTCAATTCGCGTCATTTCGAATCCCCAAGTAATTGAATCGAAAGAGGGTGAGACGGCTTAGCTTGATTTGCCGGTTGCGATTCAGGAGGTCGGAGGGAGGTTCCGGCCGTACTCCGAGATAACCGGAGTTTGCGCTCGGTGCAAGGAGCAGATCGAGTGGAAGCGCCGCTACGGCAAGTACAAGACCCTCACCGAACCTGCCAAGTGGTAAAAATCGTTTCTTTGGGGCGTGTTCGGTTGTGTTGGTTTACTGGCTTTGCGTTTAGTACAGTAATTGATTGGCGTTTCCCTGAATGTTGTTGTAGTCAGAAGTGTACTAGGAGGGCTGTTCGTCAAGCTTACCACAATCTTTGCCCTGGTTAGTTTCGGCTCTCTTTGCGCGTGTGGTGCCAGTTTCATTGAAATTGAACCACCGTCGGTACGCCGAATCAGCGAATTTATTGGTATCGAAAGATTGTGTTGTTTTGCTTGCATTCATGGAGGCTTTCATGCTGATTTTAGGATGTGCCAAGGAGCAGAAAGTGTGTGCTAAGTGTCGTTGCCAGGTTGACAATTTAGTTGGCAGGTACTTTGTTCTTTGAGACGCTGTTGAGGATTGTGCCTTGTTTTTCGAGGTTCTATCTCTTTGAAATGGAGCTGAATTTGTTTTCTATGTTCCTTCAGAGACTCTTCTGAAGTGGAAGCAGAGCAAAAAGCACTCGAGGAGGTCAGTTTGCAAAACCCTTTTCGTTTCTTGTTCGAGACCTGAGTGAACCTTTTGCATTTCCTTATTCCCCAATCAACTTTCAGTTCTAAAGAGATAGCCGCCATTTTTACAGGCAATTAAGAATGCTCGAGAAAGGGATAGAAGAACACTACTTCGTGCTGTAAGTTTCCCTAGCTGATTTCTTTTGGCAATTATTTTGGCTTTGCGATGCATTCTTGCAGCATTCCTTGAAATTTCTTCTGGCGTGCTCCTTGTAATGGTTTGCAAGAATTAGGAATAGTCCACATCATTGCCTACTTAAGAGTAGGGGTGAGCATAGTTCCAAGGTAGAACTTGGAACCTGAGAACCAAATTAGTGCGGTTTCAAGTTCCAAGGTATGCAAGGTAGGTTCCATGTTCCGAAAATTAGGAAATCTGTTTTGATGAGTAGGTTTCAGGTTCTAGGTTCCACTAATCTAGAACCTAGAACCTGAAATGTAGAACCTGGAGCGAGTTTTTGTGTTTTTCTTGGTCTATGTCTTTGTGCGATTCTGTGGTATTCCATGGCGTTCGATAATGAGTGTATAATTTGGAACTACTAGTCTGAGCTTCCATTTTATGACTGAGGCTTGTACTTTGTTAATGTTTCACATTTTTCACGTGTCTAAATATAAAATATGGTCAGTGAATTGTAGCAACAAGTGGTAGTCATTAAAGGTGATAATTCACTACAATCGTTCAATTAATAGTATGGGTGGAACTTGGGTAAATCTTGGAACCTGTATGCAAGATAGGTTTTAGGTTCCAAAAACGAAGAACCTATTCCAATAGCTAGGATTCAGATTCCAAATGGAATCTATATGGAATCCAAAACCGTTCACCCTTACTTAAAAGTATAAAATCTCAAAAATGGTCAAATTTCTGAATAGTGACTTAGGGTTTAGACTAGTACTGTTCCTTCTATTGTGTTCGTTTATTTCGGCTTATACTTGTATTTCTAATTTTATTTTTGCCAAAACCATCCTCAGTGTTGTTTTCTTTCATCTCTTTAACAGATGAACAAGTCAAAAGATAATAATTCAGGGAAAGATGATGATTCAGGGAAATCTGCCACTGAGAAAGCAAACAAGGTGGGAGATATATTTCCCTCTTCATCACTTGAGGATTATGCCAGATCACGCCAACAAGGCAGAGTGGGTCGTGGTAATGAGGAAGAAGAAGTGGAGGGTGAGGAGGAAGTGGAGGACAATACGGAGGAAGACAACACCGACGAAGAGGAATAAGATTGTAAAGCATATAAAGGTTTAGACTGCTCCCTATTTATGCTGTCCCCGACAGTAAATATGTGAGCAATTTTGAGAGAGTTGTGAATGGGTTTTAGACGAATGAATTTAGATATCTGGATGGAAGACGGATGTGCCTTCTGTCATCTCCATGGATAGATTACAGATTCATATTTTTTTTCCCTGCCCATCCAAAAGGAAAGCGATGTGTTGTTTTTTCAGGTGCCGCTGGGATATTGAATATGAAAATGATGAAGAGTTTTGTATTTACTCCTTTACGGACTTCTCTTTGGATCTTGTTCTATACTCAAAAGATGCTTCACAGCATCAGTGCTCTTTATTTTTAGACCAGAAGAATCACTTGAGGTGCTAAGTTCGATGGTTCTTGATTTTGTCCGAAACTTCCGTTTCAGGTGCCATCTGTTGCCCACTTTCTGGGGACCATGCATGTGTCTCTTGAGTTAATTTTTTTTTTTTTCAAGAGTATTATTTTGCAAGTTTTCTGTACTGGCGCTGGATTGCAAGATTTCTCACCCCGCTTCTTAAAAATCAAGTCAAGTCCCAGTTGCTACCTTGCACATCTTACGGCGGAACCGGTTGAACGGCAGTGCAAAGGTCACATCTGGGGGTATAACCATGGTATCCCAAATAGGACACTCAACTGAGCAAGTAGAAAAACAGAGGATTGAATCAAATCAATTTCTCTTCTTGAGTTATGTTTTCCATCAAAGGACAATGCGAATGTTTCGTCTTCGAACTTATCTGACTGAGTCTCGTCCTTTCCGATGTTACATTCGAGGAGGAAGCACAGAGAAATTTCTGAGACTTCACTTCGACCTAAGTTCAAAGCTTTCATCGATATCTGTTGGTCCATCTACTTCAATTTTGATATCCAATCCAGAAATTTGCTTACAGCTCCAGTAAAGGAACCCTTGGAAAACATTAATTAAGTCTATCATTGTGCAGAACAAGAAGCTTTGCCTTGGTTTATGGTCCAAAGAATCATGTGTTAGGCTGAAAATCAGGCGTCTTGGAAAGATCAAATATAAAAATATTCGTCTATGGAATCTACATAGTCAACATCTGAAATCGAAACACTACAAGATTGAAGTTAAGGAGAAAACTTGGGGCCAAAAAAAAAAAAAAATGCTGAAACAGAATTCAGGCAAGTCATTGAAATGGCTTCCAGGAAACAATCTTCCCAGGCTACTGTTGTGCCCTCTCTTCTTCATCAGCCTCCTCACGCTGATCGTCCTGGGTTCGACAATCTACTTCCCGCAGAACGTCTTCACTACCCCAACCGAGATCTCCCAGGAACAACCTCCTTTGCCTCTTTCCTTCCACAGCCGAATCTCTGACTTGCAAGCACAAGTTGGCGTGTTACTGGAGCAGATTCACTCTGACACTGAGGAAGCGAAAGCCCTGGCCAAGTTTTCCGATCATGTCATCCACATAGCCGTGGCTTTGGACAAGCTTGCCACTCGCCTATCACATCAGGCAAGCAATCTGCCATCTAACGCCACCCAAATGAGCAATGTTGATGAAGATTCAAGCGATCCAGAGGAACCAGAAGAAGATGCATCGGAGGAATTCATCAGCAATCGTGTCTTCAAGGCAGGGGAGCTCAAGAATTACACTTTGCCTAAACCGAACAGGGTTGCGGGCAAGAAGACGTTTCTCGGTGTTGAAGCAATTAATCCATCGATAGGAATGGCCTGCGTGGCAATGGCTTCTAATTTAGACCGGTTCATGAGTTACAAGTTGTTCGGGACGTGCCCAGATGATTGGAACTTGGCTCAGAAGCTCATGATCAGTGGCTGTGACCCATTGCCCAGAAGGAGATGCTTCTCAAGAACACCACCAAACTACACAAAGCCAATGCCCTCAAGCAAATCTCTGTGGACTCAGCCTGGGGATGTCAACCTATTGTGGAGCCACTACAAGTGCAAGGACTATCAATGCCTCTTCTCCAATCAAACAGTGAACAAAAGGGGCTTCTTCAAGTGCTCAGACTGCTTCGACCTCTCAAAGCGAGGGTGGGAAGTGCCGGCCAATGAGTCTGAATCAGCCGAGTTCACCATTGACCAGGTCCTCGCGCTGAAGCCCTCGGAGATCCGGGTCGGGCTGGACTTTGGCCCATCGACAGGGAGCTTTGCCGCCCTCATGAGGGAGAGGAACGTGACAGTCGCCACGGCCACACTGAACCTCGGGGCGCCCTTCAACGAGGTGATCGCACTGAGGGGTCTGCTCCGCGCTCTACATCTCGGTCGGCTCAAGGTTGCCCTTCTTCGACAACACGCTCGACATTGTGCACTCAAGCCTGTTCCTGGACGGGTGGGTCGGCGCGGAGCTGCTTCAGTTCATGCTGTTCGATTGGGACCGTGTCCTGAGACCAGGGGGTTGCTCTGGGTGGACCGCTTCTTCTGCAAGAAGGAAGATGTGAAGATGTATGTGGAGGAGTTCGAGAGGCTGAGGTACAAGAAGCTGTTGTGGAGGGTTGTGCCCAAGAGTGACAAGCTGGAGGATGAGTTCTTCTTCTCGGCAGTGCTAGAAAAGCCCATTAGGACTTGAATCTCTAAAACTTCTTCGTGTAAATGAGTCAGAAGTGGGATTCTGTCACGGAAAGAGTGTCTTTCGGTGGGAACGCTAATCAGACATTGTAGACTTTCTCGGAGCAATATGCATAAATCTTTCCAGGTGCATTAGAAAGGGTATGAGGCAGGGAAACATTTCCAGGAAGTCTTCCAACTGTATTTGAGATACAACGTTAAATTGAGAGAAGCATGTTGTTGTGTCAACTGTGTACTTTTTTTCCTATATCTTCCCGAATTTCTGTCGAAAAAACTTTTGGATTGAGACTGTTATCCCTCCCGGTTGCAGAAGATGCTCAACTGTCAACGACCTTCCGAAGACAATCTCCGGGCAGTCATTAAGGTGTTTTGCTTAGAAAAATTATTAGGCGGATCAGATGCATCATGCATCTACCTAACCGTCGGACTTGATGGATTTCGTAAAGAAAACAAAAATAAAGAAAGTAATGAGATGTATTCTCATATTGATTTGCATCTTTGAGTTTTGAAAATCTATCATTAACATCCTGAATTGCATCTAATATCTGATCCTATTCATGAATTTGTCATTTTCCTTTCAATTTTTCCTTTCAATTTTGCTCCTTAGCATTTCAAATCCACCCACGATAAAATCTCACTTCGCCAAAAACCCCAACCTGCTCAGCCCTCTCTTCCAGCATCGCCGGTCCCATTGCACCTTCGCCACCCAAATTGGGCCGCAAGTTGTCGAGGTCCACCAGTGTCAAGCTCGACTCAAATCCATCAAGCTCTGTCGGCATCGAGCTCGACCCATATCCCTCAAGCTCAACCGAAGCTTGAAGCCGGCCATGGTTGAAACTAGGAGACGAAGAGAGCTTACTTTGTGTGTGTGAGAGAGAGATAGAGGAGGGAATGGTTTAAAATTTGGACGAGTTTGAGGGGAGATTGATTATTTTGAATGTAAGGATTTCGTTTGGAAAAGTAAATTGCAGATTTACAAAACTCAAAGGCTTAATTTGATATTGGAGTGAAAAGTGTAGATAGGTTTCTGAAATTATCCCATCCCGAAAGATTATATTCACGTCGAAGAAATGCGTTTGCGGTGCAACTGCATAGAGCAGATAGAGATCTGGGTCGTTGCCCACGGGCCATGATCTGGTGAACAATCCATTACAAACCTAAGCCCAAAGGCCCTAGTGAAGTGGAAAAGAGATGCCGAAAAGCTCTTATGGTAGATGTAACCACTTGAAATTCTAATCCCGTCTTGTTTAACATGCTTAACAAATGCGACTATCTCGATCAACCTCATTCATTTATGAAAAGTTAATAGAAGGTTCATTCATTTAGCTAAATGCTTAAGCGTTTTTGCTTAGCAAGACGCATTTATGACAACCATTTCATTCCAAAAATAGTTTTGGAATGTAAATATATTTTTTATTTTATTTTAAGAAGTTTAAGCAAAAATAACCGTTTAATAACGACACAAAATTTCTACTCTAAAAATAGAAATTCGTTTAATAACGACACAAAATTTCTACTCTAAAAATAGAAATTCGTTTAATAACGACACAAAATTTCTTCCTTTCGGACAATGCGGCGGCGGCGACGATCGGTGACCTTTAATATAAAAAATAAAAATGATTTATTAACAAAAATAATAATAAATAAATAAAATAAAAATATAATTTTATTTTAAAATAAAAATATCCTTAAAAATAAATTTATTTTATTTATTTCTATTTTATTTTATAAAAATAAAATTATTTTAAAATGAATAAAAATTAAAAATAAAAATAAATTTATTTGGCAAAACACTCAAGACAAATAAATCATAAATAAATTATTATAATAAATTTATTTTTAATAAACTAAAAATAAAATGATAAATAAAAAAATAATTTATTAAGTTTTAATAAA
The DNA here is from genome assembly GCA_014182715.1 of Eucalyptus cloeziana. Classification (NCBI taxonomy): domain Eukaryota; kingdom Viridiplantae; phylum Streptophyta; class Magnoliopsida; order Myrtales; family Myrtaceae; genus Eucalyptus; species Eucalyptus cloeziana. The sequence goes on from CM024642.1 coordinate 25,807,341, forward strand.
TTTATTTTATTTTTAAATGAATAAAATGAATATATTTATTTTTATTTTAAATAAAATGATATTTAATTAAATTTATTAAATTTATTTATTTCGATTAAATTTATTTAATTTATTTATTTCGATTAAATTTATTTAATTTATTTATTAAAAATAAAATAATTTTTATAATAAAAAATAAAAATAAAAATAAAAATGAATAAATGATATTTTATAATAATTTTTATTTTTAAGATGATATTTATTTATTTTTAAAAAATAAAATGATATTTATTATTTTTAAAAATAAAAATTTATTCATTTTATTTTTAAGGATTTTTTTAATTTATTCATAAAATAAATATTTATTCGTAAAAAATAAAAATAAATATCATTTTATTTATTCGAATAAATTTCATTTTAAAATGATATTTATAAAAATAATTTATTTGGTGATCGGCGGCGGTGGAGGCCGGCGAGCAACCGGCGACTAACGGATGGTGATTGGCGGCAACGGATGAAGGACCGATTGACGAACGATGAAAAAATTTTATTTCCCCTTTCGTTCCGAAATAAAAAGTAAAAAATTTCTACTTTTTATTTCTATTCCAAACCTATTTCCGGAATAAAAATCTATTCCAGAAATAGAAAAGCGGAATAAGTTTATCAAACCGATTTCTATTTCAGTAAAAGCAGTGCCCGGAATAGAAAAATTGTTTATGGAACAAAATTCAGATTGTCGTCACGCACCGCTAAGTGGTTAGACTTTCATCTCCGTCTGATAAGGAAAAACTTTCCATGCGTATTTCTTAGGTTTGATTGCGATTGTGGTGATCTTTGCTGCCACCTCATATTCCAACTTTGGATCATCCCGTCAACTCGATAAACTTAGTTGAATCTGGCAAAGAGCGAAAGAGAAATAGATAAACATTCGAGTTCCCTGACGAAGGAATCTGCTCCACGAAACCCTAATTATGTTAATGGATAAACACGCAGCCAACTTGGCTTGTCGTCTTCAAACACAAGCTGTAATTTCCTACCGCGTTTCACGCCCGCAATGATAGGATTTGTCAAATGAATTTATGCTTTCCGGATTAAATGGTCGCCCACTCAATTTTAAGTGGTTGCCGGAGTTGGAAGTCATGAATTCGATTCCTCACACCCCATTTCATCGTATATGCATTTCTCTATATGTTGCGTTTCAATAACACTTTCAGATTATCAGGAAAAAGTTAGATGCGTTGAACTTTTCGGTGTTATATTCAACTAGTATTTTAAAGGTCAAGCTGTTCCACTTAATTGTGCTTTACAAATATTTTGGATGTACTAGGTAATATTGACCTTAATATTAGTCAACAAAAAAAGAAGTAATACGGACCCTAAATTCATATGTATTAATTTTAAGTAATATTCCGTCTATTATGGGTTGCTCGAGAGAGCTTTCATCGGCTAATCGATTACTAATTTTCGCTTCTTCTGTTGTAAATATTACTTATCTTAATCAGGAACTAATATTTTTCATGGCCAAGTACCTGTTGATTCGACTTCAGAAAAAAAGAAAAATGCAAAGGAGCTGCGCAATTAACTTGCTATATGCTCCTGTAATTGGTTTTATTTTATATTGTTATGAGATTTTGCAATACCGCCATCAATTGTTTTAAATTTTAAATTTTTGAATTTGACTTTTTAACGTGGTATGAGAGATGGGATTTGTTCCTTTCGCACATGTGTCCATCCCCATCAATCAAATTTCACGTGTCACTCTTAATCCAGTTTGCATGTGAGAGAGAGTATTAAAATAGCACATATCGCATAACAATGAATTTTCTATACTCTTTATATACATATGATCTCGCTCCATATAGGACTTTCTAACAATTGCATAGAGATTCTTCCATTTTATCAAGAAATATGGTCGGAAAATCGAATCCATGACAACACTGATGAGCTACAAACCTGCATGTGGAAGCTCAGTAGAAAACAAAAATTAAAATCTAGCGATGGAAAATGTCGGACTCCATGCAGGGCGATAGCCTTCACAGCAATCGAAACCCCAACAACGATTTCACATTCATGACGGTCGCTTGTTGCCTTGTGGAGCACGGCCAAAAAGTAAAAAACATGTAAAGAAAGGAGAGAAACGAAGGAAAACAAGAGGCCGAGCCCCTGGTATTTCAGGGCACGCGTCAAAGGTTCGACTTCACGCCCACTGTAATGGCGAGAAGATCCCAGCATCGAACCTTCCTCTCTCCCCAAGCCGCGTCATCATTCGATACTTTTCCAAATGCCCTCGCTTTCCCTCTCGAGAGACGCCTTATATATAAGCATTCAATCCCTCGTTTTAATCCCACGCACACAGCCTTTTGAAAGTCAATATCTTTGGCACACGACGGAGAGAGAGCGAGAGGAGATCACCTTTGCAATGGCGCGTTGGGTGAGGCCGGAGGTACGATGTTGCTCATCTTGTTTTGCTTGATTGAGGAAACCGTACGTCACGCTCTTAGTGCTAATGAACGTGTTTTTGGTGACCCATATGTTGCTTTTCACATTGATACGCATGTCGATGTCGGTTTTACCTTTTCTTTTTATGTAACTGTCTTGCCTATATGAGCTATTGTACTAATTGAGCGCATGTCTATGTCATGTCATATGAGGCTAATTTTGAAGGCTCCACTTGCATCTTGGGTTGACTTAGTTTTCTTTTCCGGCCTTCGGCATCGTCAGGTGTACCCATTGGTGGCGGCGATGACCTTTGTGACCGGTATGTGCGTTTTTCAACTCACGAGGAACGTCGCTCTAAATCCCGATGTTAGGTATGTGTCTTGCTTCGAACATGCAGATGCTCCGGCGACGAGTGTTTTTCTACAGGGATTAGTCCGTAATGATTGAATTCGAATTCTACGCGTAGGATCAACAAGCTTAATCGGAGGACAGCGGTGCTGGACAACGGCGAAGAAGGAGAGAAATACTCTCAGCATGGCCTCCGCAAGTTCCTCCGCACTCGCCCGCCGGAGATCATGCCCGCCATCAACCACTTCTTCTCCGAAGACAAATGAAGAATGGAAGGCAGTAAATGAGAAAGTTCTGTCATGATCAAGCATGTATTGTATTTTCTTTTTGTGGTTATCTTTTCTTTTCCCTTTTTATTACACCGAGACTATTGAATTCTGGAATATTTTTTACGTAATCAACTGCATCTTTTTCTTGCTTACGTCCATCTACTGTATTGGAATCTCTTGACAGCAGCCATTACCTAAATTCTTATGTGATTTGAACGATGCTTTACCACGACGAAGAAAAGCCTCTAAAAGAATAATTGGCATTAATTGAAAATGAAGGGAGAATCGCTTCTAAATTGTGGTGCTTCAATTACGTGAAGAGAATGATTATATGAATGGCTACAGGATCATTTGTACGGTAAAAATTTATATTGATTTCCCATTTTAATACTCTTTGTGGAATTTATTGATCATGTAAAGTAGGGTTCCCGCTGAAAGCAGGTTGTAGTTTTTTTTTCCTGAGGATTTACGGTTTTGTTGTTACAATATGATAATGGTTGAACAGAACTAATTTCGTGATTTCAAGAATAATTTGAATGCACTCATGCTTAATCCAATTCAGCCTGGACCTTTGGTACATCTCTTCCCTCTCCCAAGGTTGGTGCTATTTGTTTCCTGATCTCCAATTCTAGCTCCCTGTCGGCCTCTCCCCTATAACATCATCCTGCAATTTGAGTCAAAACTCCTAGGCTCCGTTGGTTTCGTGAATAACAAATGATTTAAAAAATACTTTTCTAAAAATGATTATTCATATTACTTGTAAAAATGAATAATCAAAAAATATTTTCATCATCTACAAAATTATTTAGATATAACTTGTTATAAATAATGAAAATATTTTCAATTGACTAATTATTTAAATGATACAAGTGATCAATTTTAAAGAAAACGTTTTTAAATCATTTAAATTTCACAAAACAAACAAAGCCTTAATTTCTTAATCTATTCACCATTACGAGGGAAGCATATTTTGCTTCATTTGGCAAGGGCAACCTGAGGCTACCCAATCTTCTTAAGCACAGCTTCCACGGTAGCGTTTGGGAGAGTTTTTAGCAGACACCTTATGTGTAGAGGTGTTAAATGGGTTGCACAACCTATTTATGAACCCATGTTTGCTTAAATGGGTTGTATTTTATTTTTCTTTATTTTTTCTTTTTTCTTTCCTTTTTTTTTTTTTTTTCTTTCTTCTTCCTTTGATGGCCGACACGGCGATGCCCGCGACCGGCCAGGCGAGCCTCGAGCTCTCCGACGCCCGGCGAGACTCGAACTTGCCTACATCGGGCGAGGCTCGAGCTTTGCCGGATCCGGTGAGGGGTGAGCTTGAGCTCGCCCGACACTAGCGAGCCTTGAGCTCGCTAGAGGCCTCACCGGATCCGGCGAGAGGCAAGCTCGAGCTCACCCGACGACGGCGAGCCTCAAGCTCACCGAATCTGGTGAGGCGGAGGCCTCACTGACGTCCAGCAAGGCTCAAGCTCGCCGGTGTCGGCGAGCCGGGCAAGCTCGAGGCTCGCTTGTGGTGGCCGCCAACCGTCATCGTGGCCGACAACCGACCAAGAAGTACAAAAAAAAAGAAAAAGAAAAATTATATTTAAAAATAAAAATAAAAATAATTTTAACTTTAATTTTAATTTTTAAAAAATAAAAAATAATTAAAATTAAATTTTTTAAAAAAATAAAAAATAATTAAAATTAAATTTTTAAAAAATAAAAAATAATTAAAATTCAATTTTTTAAAAAATAAAAAATAATTAAAATTCAATTTTTTAAAAAATAAAAAATAATTAAAATTCAATTTTTTAAAATAATTATTTTAAAAATTATAAAAATTGTCCATTAAATTTGTGTTGTATAAAACTATTGTAGCAATACCATTTTAAAAAAAATAATATATATATATATATATATATATATATATATAAGAAATAAGTTTAGAGGTATTTTAGTAATATAATCTTTAAAAAAAAACATAGGAATAAGTTTTTCTAAATTTGGTTAAATATGAAAATATTTTATTAATATGGGTTGGGACGGGTATGGGTTGGGTATGGGTCGGTCCCAGTATGGGTCGGAAAATTTACATTAAACATAAATGGGTCATAAATGAGTAAATGGGTCGATTTGGGTCGGATCATTAATGACCCAATCCAAACTCGACCCGACCCATATGTTTAACAGCTCTACTTACGTGTGAAGGCCCAGATTTGGGCCACTTGAGGTCAAGATACTCTAGCGACGCTTGGCTTGGGATCACACGACCTCAATGGCTAGTCACTTTGGGTCGCAATACCTTTGCAACGATTGTGGTTGAACCTTTCAGCTTAGCTCGAGTTTTGTTGCTTTTGCAATTTTTGTTTTTTCTTCTTTTTAAAAACCAAATCTGGGCATCAAGTGGCCCAAATCTGTGACTCGCTTAAGGTCGCATCTGTTGAGGAAACGAGTCTCCTCAAACTCTGCCTTGCTTGAATTTGTTGATTAGGGCTCAAAATCGAGTAGGAGTGTCGTGCAACAATCTCAATTCTCTAGATCTCGCATCAAACCACTAGATTTGGCCAACAAACTTGTGATCATTGATCATCAACCTTCGCGACCAGAATCAATTTGCACAGTGCGCTTGGTTTAAAGAGAAAGACAATGAGCAGACGGAGAGAGATGAAGGAGTAAAAGACATACACAAAATTGTTGGGGAAAAAATTGGCATAAAATTTTTAATTTATTATGGGAGTTGCCATCCCGAAAATGCTAGATGTTAATACTAATAAATAGTGGCCTTGAGAGAAAGGCCTTTGGAGGACTTTAGAAATGTAAGTCATTTCCTTACTGGGCCATAAAAATTGTTTCCCAAACATTTTAACATTTGTCCAAGGGCCTTTGGAGGCCCAAAGGACTTTGGGAATGTGTTCCCAAACGTTGCGCTCCCCTTCACTCCAGTCATTCCAGGCTTTCTCAATGCTAATTTACATTGCTCGTGGGTGGTTTACATGTGCTCCAATTTGAATAGCCTGGTGATCTTCATGCGAAAAAAGTAAGTGTCTAGCAATAAAGGAGAGTGGTTTTAACCCTCAGCAGGTAGATGGAAGACGTGTGCTCTTGAAAACAACTTTCTCTACCCATTTAAAGCTAGAGCCGTATCAATTCCTTCCTCAACTCCGCCCTTCTTCTCTCTATTGTTACGCCAAGTGGAATCTCTTTCCAGTAAAGCCAAGATCCTACGTCCTGTCTCAAGGAGCATTTCATTGAACTGAAGCCATTCAACCTTCTTCCATGCGTCTCAATGTCTGAAACAATATCATCAAAATCCCTAGATACAGAGCCAGGGACTATGCTGCAAATCTGTCATCCTCTGCAACATGTCCTGTAGTTGTTGTCTAGTAGAAAATTCAGGATAAATTATTGTTCATCAGATATAGTTGCTTGAAACAACATCAAGATAAATAACTGCATCACTCTTCCACCACAGAGCTAGGCTCCTTGAAAGATCCGCGGGTCCACATTAAAAATCTTATCCATCTGCAACCCTCGCCCTAAACTTTCCAGCTTTTCTCATTTATTTTTTCGTCTCCATTAAGAAGATGAAGCAGGGTTTGTATATTCTACTGAGGCTTTTCAGCTCCCAGACTGTCACGGGGGAGCCCCACCCTCGACATCTCCAACTCAAAAGAATCATAATGACTTGGTGGCTAGCCCTGGCCAGCCATAACTGCCATTGAGAGAAAAGTGTGCATCCAGTCCATTCTCCACAGCTTCAGTTATTTTGACATTCGGCAACACATCTATCTCCCATTCAAGTTGAACCTCCCTAATCCTCACCTCCCTCCTAGCTCGAGCTTCAACTTTCTTCCCGTCTCTCATTTTGGTTTCCTTCACACTCTCCCCAATCCTTTGCAATACCTCGACAGTCTCTTTCCTGACTTTTTTAACTGCCAACCCCCCACCAAATCCTGACTGGCCTTCCACTTTAAAGACAGTTCCATCATTGCCTGCGTTAAATGTATTGGAACTAGAGCACCCCCTTTCTCATTTCCACCCTAGAAGCTACACGCCCCTCCTCTTCTTTAGGACATCCTACTTTGTAACCCTCCTCTGCAACCTCCTTCTCTACTTCAATGCCATCCTGAAAAAGAACAAGGAATAGGGACCTTAGGAAGAAAGGGATTAGATGCAGAAGGAAGCTGTGAAATATCACTCTTGAGATATGTAGAGTGAGATATGTAGAGTGAGGCTCAACAGGTAAATCAGCTGAGGGAATGCCAGGGTTAGGTAGTAGCTTGGAAGGTGTGGTATTAGGTTCCAAGCAGTGATGTAGTGTAATAGTGTTATAATAAGTACGGGAAGGTTCAGATTGCAAATCAGATGAGGGAATGCAAAGATTAAAGGACTTGGAAAATGTGTGATCAGATTCGGGGCAGAACTGTGGCGTAACATTGTTAAAACAATAGGGGTGAGGCTTAGAAGGGACATCAGAGGAGGGAATGCAAGGAGATAAGAAATATGTGGAATATGCAAAGTAGAGTAATTTCTGTATATTTCTTTTTTTTCTCACAACGAAGAGTATATGACGATTCAGTGACAAGATGATACGATAGAAATGGATGAGGAAATGATATCGACTATGAAAAAGGAACTTGAAGTGCTGAAAATAGACATCGTGCCGAGGTGGTGAGCTCTCCAAAGAAGAGGGAGAGAACTCTCACAGGAGGAAAGAAGCCACTTTGATCTCTCATTGTGAAGCACAAAAACTCCATTAACGTAATTTAAAAAGCAACGGCTATTGCACTTGTCAACGATGCATAGATCATGGGCTAGTCATCATGGGCTTCTGTTGAATCCAGCTCCTTCTTCTCAATTCTTCAGTCGCAACGTTATCGGGCCGAAGACTATTCGCCAACTTACTAAAGCTGATCAATCTCGTGATTTGCGTAATCAATGCCAAACTGAATATTTCATAAACTTAAACAAGTATTGAGCCTATGAAATCAATAAGCAATACACATGATCAGCTAGCTAATGATTTAAGCCTAGCATGTAATGATCGCCTTCGGATAATATATAGTATTTACGATCCATTGGGTCAACAACTCTTCAGAGATTTTAGGGTTTGGGTCCGGTCGGACATCAGTTTGATTGATCCCAAGTTTCAGCACATAAAGCCGGTTAGGCATTATTGTCCAGCATGTGCGCAGGTAGATTAGGAGGGCATCTAACACGTGCAGGCGATTTCGAGATGGATGATGACAGATGATGATATTAAAGAATAATGACATGCATGATTGGATTTAGCGCACGCAGTGGTCCAAGTGTCGCCATGTTGCTGGGGAAGAGGAATAACATACAAAACATCAGAATCTGCATTTATTCATCACCTACTGAACCATAAAACATTAATTCTATTTAGCAACTGGGTTTGATCATCTATCATCAATTCTTGATAATGTTTCGTGCGGGTGCGAAATGGGTCGCACGTTGTCGGTGCATTCAGGCATTACAAATGTCCCTATACAAAAGGAAAAGATAATTCTATTTATAGGGTTTGACTGGCGTGCCTGTGATGTGTACCACGGGCTTTGAGCTCCGATGTTCTGGATACAGCTTTGACTAAGTGGATCATGGGGATATTTTTCTTACAACAGATGATGTCGGCGCATGCCTTGGTCGGCAATGACGGCACTAAAGCTTGAAGAGTAATTCAGCGTTGGAGGCTTTGCTACAGATTAAAACGTGGTTGAAGGAAAAAGCACAACTTGAACCCTCGTTCACACAAGAAGCAACACGAGAAAAATATGCATCCCCTAAGAGATTCACATGCTGATTTTCGCACCTATACACGCACCCGTAAGGTCTTGAACCAGAATTTGAATTTATTCCTGAAAAAAAAAATCTCCATATGAAAGATCTCCTCTCTCTGCCTGAGGGTGGTAGCTGCTGCCTCTTTGGCCTCCCGTATCCCCATTCTCTCAACCTGTTTGTTTTCTCCTAAATAGAAGCTTCCTGGTCTCTGTCTTCTTCGGGTTTTCAGCGGTTTCCTGCTGCAGGATTTCAATGGAAGAGGATGTTGATGCGGATGCTACGCGCACATGTTTGAGAACGTCACATAGAGTTGCCTGGCATGTCTATCTTACATCTTTGCAATGAAAAATCATGTTCGAATGTGAAGGGTTTTGATTTCCTTTTAGCAGCATTTTCCCCAGAGGCAATGGAATAGAAAGTTAATTCGAAATGTAGTGTTTACAATCCACGACTTGTTTCAATGCAACATACATTTTGGAGATGCAAAATGTGCCGAATGTTCAAACGAGTGTTGATGTCGGAATCAAGAACTTACTTGATATTGGCATGCCATGTAACCTTTATAAATCTTGCGCTTGCGCGAATGACATAGTGCTGATTATTCGTTCATCAATGGAACTTTGTTATTACTCATTTTGGTTGTGGATAAGTACACCCTTTCCATAATGTGGTGAACTATCGAGACTAACTTATCAAATTCAAAAAACCGCAAGCAATGATATTTGGTATGTCAATTTGAAGAGACCCGTTCAATTCAGAGTAACTAACTAGAGACACTTTCATGGACTCTGTCAAATTAGGAAACCACGCCATCACTTCTTTGAACATGATTCGTGTAATTCACGAGTCGTCTTACTAATTACCATGTCAATCAGTGTCATATTGAAGCAAATTCTTTTTAAAAAGGGTAAAAATTGGAGATATGACGACGACGGCTGTGATATCATTGGTAAAGAATAAACCTTTAACACTTAAAAAGGTCTGCACAACCTTACCAATATGTACAAACAGTCGCCAGTGGAAATCCATGGTAGCAACACATTACAATAATAAAGCGGCTTAACATGACAAAAAAGAAAAGGGTCGAGTTGTTCAGATCTTCGGTCCCCGCTTCGAAGGCCTCAATCAATACAGCCAGGCATTAAGATCTTAGAATCAAGAAATGGGCGAGCAGATGGACATGTATCTCTTAGCTCTTTGTCCTTTTTGCTATTCCGAAATAGCATATACATCTATCGACCCTAACTTCCAAAAATTGAACATTAGCATATGAAAACACGGACTTACATGATTTTGATTCCTTCACGATGTGATCTCAGACACGAAGGAGAGAACAAGGACACCGTGGTGTGCATACGTGTGCATGATTGAGAGAGTCCGAGAAAAATTAGGGAACGACTCCCACGAGTGGGAAGGGATTCATCGCAATAATTAGCGCGAAAATTGGCCAACGTCGCTTTTGGCTGTGCATCTTTTAGCCGTACTAGACTCGTGGTTGGGCCTCGCTCGTGAACAGACTAGTACTTGTCAAGTAATGGGTCATACCAAAGCAACGATCGCGATATTCCCCCCACGAGGGGGGAGGGGGGTAACATGCAAGAAAGCGGACACTCTTTTTCGTATCGGGTCTTATTTCTTTCGAGCACAAAGTGATGTTGTGCCCTACCACAACAAAAGGAGGAGAGGGAGGGGGCTAAAACTCAAGACCCTTTTCTTCTTAGAATTTGTGGGCGATCCCCATTAGGGCCAAGCAGTCGACCGAATCACATGGCCCTGGCGACCCCCTCTTTGCACGATGACGTTTCCTAAATCGAGGGCTAAAATGAGAAAGAAAAAGAAGAAATTGGAATTGAACGGAATTATTAATAAAATATGGAGGGGAATGGTGACAGGATCAAGGGCAAGGACAAAAGCATATTGGGCATCGGTACTATCTGTAATGGGGACCTTAACACATGGGTGGGGAGGTGGGCTTGGCAAGTACCTGTGGGAGCCAAACACCACCCAACTTGAAAAATAAATAAATAAATAAATAAATAAAAAGCCAAGAAAAATTAATTAATTAGATTATCGAAAATTGGAAATTAAAAAAGGGAGGAAAAAGAAAATGTTGGTTGGAATATATGCGCACGATTGGGGTGGAATGATTGTAAATTTTAATGGTTTGCTGGGGGTGGTCTAATAATTATTAATTTTCCATCTTTTGAAGCAAACTCAATCTAAAATCTTTTTTCCCATTTTCTTCATCATTGTTCCTACTTTCTGGCCATCAATTATTGGGAGATGCTACCAAGTACCATCACCTTATTCTAATGTTTACATGGAGTCATCGGATTCGTGCGATATCCCCAGGGGTCGGAAAAGTGATATTTGATCGACGATGTCGTCTCTGATGCGGTTTCATTTTCTGGTATGGTTGGATAGTGAAGAAGTAAGACTTGTGGAATGTTCGTTTATGTGTACACTCAATATCTTGTTTTTGTCTTGAATGACTAGGGTAAGTCGCACAGTTTTAGGCTCGTTTGGATGGTAAGAACCCTATTTGAGCAACACACGCACGGGCGAGAATGTATAAAGGGACGAAAGAGAAAGGGCGGCACGATGATCCGCATAACTTCGAGTTTTTGCTTACATTTGTGAAGTTCATGGCATGAGAAACCTTAGTTATTGCAACCCCTTGCCATAATACCTCGGTTGCTGACTAGAAGACTCAATGCATCATGAAAAGGAAAATCCTAATTGATCAACTTTGCAAACCAAGACACGTTGCACATGCCCTCCAACTTAGAGTTCTCTATATTGTATTGTGCTTAAAATCATCGAAACAAGAGTCAGAAAATTAGACCTATCAAGATGGGCCATAAACTCATTTCCAAACTCATTTGATGGGCTAAGTTGTTATATTAACTAAGGGTTATAAATAGGTTTAGAATGGTAAAGTTAAGAATAATACAAGTGTTAGATGAGTTTGCAACTTACTTAAATTCAACTCACCTTTATAATTCTCTCTTCACTCTCTCTTGCCCTCACTCAATTTGGCGCTCACTTACTTCTCAACAAACCTTAGATTGGCCAAAAGTGGTCCACTTCCCAAGGGCATTGGGCTGGTCCCTAGTCTTGGGGTCACTGGAACTCGTATTGTGTAGGTTGATCCTTGGAGCCAAGGCTTTAGAAGACCAACCCTATAGATATATATATCCAAACCCTAGTGTATAACTTAAAGTACCTAGCACCTCTTCCTTTTTCATTGTATTTATAACCGAGTCCAACCTGGACCAACTTAGTGTGTGTGTATGTGTAATTCATGGTTTATACTATGTATTTTGTATATTTTATTGATTTATTTTACTTCACATGTTTGTCTTCCTTGGTTTGTTGCTTTTGGCAAATGGAGACTTCTATTGTTACCTTCTTTAAGATTTCTATTTGACTTGTACCGATGTTTCATAATTTAGTTGTTTAATATTGTATTGTTGATGGATATCTAATTTTAAAAAGTACGTTTGTCCTTTTAAGGAATACAAAAATTAATACAAAAGGTTTACTGATAACCCAGTTCAACTCAAACCAACTTTGTGTGTGTAATTCAAGGTCTATACTATGTATCTTGTACATTTTATTGATTTATTTTATTACACGTGTTCGTCTTCTATGGTTTGTTTTTTTGGCAAATGAAGATTTTTGTTGTTGCCTTATCTTATATTTATAATTGACTTGTACCGATGTTTATAATTTGGTCGTTCAATATTGAATTATCTATGGATATCTAATTTTAAAGAGTATGTTTATCCTTTCAAGGAGTGCAAAAAAAAATAAATAAATAAAAGAATAGGTTGGTTCCATGTTAACCTTGGAACTAGATTGGGCTCATAGGATTAGTCCAGTCCTCAGTGCCAAGTGCAACAAAGTCGATCCCTTGCCCCAAAAATTGGGGACCGACATTGTATGAGTTGATCATTGAGTTAGATGCTGGACCAACCCAACTTGAACCATACTCAATCTTAGCGTTTTCCCAAAAACTTTGTCCATAGGACATCGCGAACCAACAAACTTGCTATAGTATTCACTCAGAGCATGCTGCAATGCCAAGTTTTGCCATCTCAAAGTTCTCTTAGGGAGCCAGCCCCGAAGATTCTGGCAGGCCATAGTTATGGCTCTAGTAATAGGAACAAAACTCCTCCAGTAATGAAACTCCCAATTATCCTCCCAAAATGAAAGTGAGAAATTCTCGAAAGGGTTTTCTCTTGAACATAAATGCCCGAATTGCTTTCCTTTGGGCAAAGTTCGATCCATATTAACTCCCCACATAAAAGCAGGCCTAATCAAACCCCTTCACTTCTATCACACACGCTTGAGGTTACCAGCAGAGAAATGTATAGTTACTATTGAGACACACACACATAAGCTTGATATGCCGGTCAAGAGAGTCATCAAAAAAGAGTCTAAGCCTAATGATATTAGCATGTAAAGTTGGATCACGGCCACTAAAAAAATTTAATCAAAGAGTCATTAATCCAATTAGAATATCTATACTCCATATCATACCAAATTTTCGATACAAGACTTCTCTAGTACATCATCACGTCAAATAGAAAGGTTATTAACCTTAATAAAAAAAAACTAATTTAATAAAAACAAAAATGATGTCAGTGAATTCCGTCCTCTTAAGAGTCCTTCAATTGTTTATATGTTTTGAAAAGGTCACGTTAACGAGTATCTTCCGCGCCTTCATTAGATATGTTCAACATAAAGTAACCTAATTTCAAAAATAGTTATCACGTAAAATGAAATATATAATACATACATACATATATATGTTTGTGTTTAGTCGTTCAATGATGAATCTGACAAATCTGGTGGGGAATGAGTTCTTTAACTGGAAGTCGTGAAAGTGTACGTCAAGACACTGAGCAAAAAGGTATGGACCAGCCACACGTGACTTCGTCTCTGCCACATTTTTGCAGGGCTTGAAGGCAGTAACTCCCCTCGTGCATTTGCAGGCTCCTGATGAGCGATGACGTCCTTTCCTCTGTTTCTCTGAAACTGACCTTTTCCTAATTTTCCTGAATATTGATTATTATTCTATGCTTAGATTGGAAAGGCCAAAAGGCGGAAAAAAAAAAAAAAAAAGAAACATTTTTATTTATTTTTAAATTGAACAAACGAACTGTAACGAGAGCGGAGACTGCTCCCGGACAAGAAGCGGCTCCAACAGGGTTTAAAAGGGGCAGAAATAAACCGAACGGTTCTTATATAAATATATGAAAATCAAATTAATTTATGAATTCATCTTTGACGTGACAACTCTAAAGTTAAATGTACTCGGACAAAAATACTCTCAATATGGATAATTTCCGGAGCCACTTAAATGCTAAAGAATAAAATCATGAGATTCGATATGGTACGGGCCAAAATAACTAATACTTCAACCAAGTAATTCTAAAACTATTACACAAACCCTAGAAACAATTATAGCTTATCTATATTAATAGCGATGATGATGAATTACATAATTAATTTAGTTAGAAAGAGTTTAATTGCAAATAAACATCAAACTAAGAATTGGGTTTTCAATCTAATTACTCATGAACAAACGGAAAACCATTCTTCATACGAAACGGGTCTATAATCTCTTTTCCCGATCCGTACCATCGAGAACCTAAAACTGTCGAAGCACGTCGGAATTAGAAACCAACAGGCCCGTACTTTTAGCAGAACCCTTCGGCATTGAATGAACATCTCTATCTTCTTCTTTTTTCTTTTTGCGTCATTCCTAGGCAAGGATTTCTCTAATTTTGGATCCGTGCGGGAGCTGCTGTCGCGAGGTGGAGCCAATGGCGAGGCTGGAATGCTCACATGGCCATGGAAGGCGACCTCCCGCACGGGGTCGAGGAAATCGAGCGAAGAGAGGTGGGGAAGAAATATCTGGGAAGGAGGAGGAGGAGGAGGAGGAGGAGGGGAGGGGGCAGAAAAGCAACAAAATCAATGCATCAATCAGTCTCACCGAATACAAACAGGCGAACGTGGATAGCCCCTCCCCACACGTGCAACTAAAATCAATCATCACGTAGTTGTGTCCCATCCTCTCATCTCTATCTATCTATTCCTCATAATGATAAGATTCAACCCCGAAAAATAATAATAAATAGGAAAATACCCGAAAGAATAATTGGGAATTGAGTCTGACGTGTTTTAATTAGTTCTTGCTCCGGCAGATTTACTTAGGTTTTGAGTTCGATTGTTTGGTTTGAATTTATTTTTTTCCCTTTCTTTTTCTTATATTTTGTCGGACGACATGCTGAAATCTTAATTTTGATGAGTAGACAAACAAGAACTATGCTTTGAATGCGTCTCCAGAAATCGTGTGGTTGGTTTACCAAACCATTTACAGATCACATGATGTCGGGTTACCCTTTTTTTTTTTTAAATAATTATGAAACGTTGTCATTGGGATGGGGTTAATAATCTGTACCCGAGTCAAATCTGGAGGAGCGTGTTGAAATGGGAGTCGCTTGTTCCAAGAAAACAAAAGGTAAAGGACGGGGAGTAAATGAGTGCACGTTCACTAACAGTAAAGCCAAATAGGATAATTCTTGGAACAACATTTCGCTCTGTGCTGAGCTTTCTATTTCTCTTACTCGCCTTTTTTTTTTTCTTAATAAATATAGAGAAGATGAGAGGGAACATAGGTATAAGCAGGTTGTAAATATAATGAACGAGAGAATTTCTAATGTGACATTTAAGAAAAGGCCCGCCAATGCCTACCGGTTTTCCTCTCAAAGGTGCTAAATTGACCAAAGTCTTTTTTTTTCAAATAGAGATTTATAAAAATCAGGCCTTTTCATAAGTAAATAGTAATTAAGCACTCGAAAAGCTTCGAATATCCTGGATAATCAGGCGAGTCTGAAATATTTCGAAGAGGGTGAGATTGAGAGAGATGTGAAGGCACACGGATGCATGTATATAGTGAACCCTTATTGACCAAAAAAAAAACTTCTTGATTGGTGATGAATTGAATTTGAACCAAAAAAAAATAAAGCAAAATAGGAAAAAGGTGTGATGAGTGAGTGAGTGTAGGATAGAGAAAAGTGCCAATTGCACGAGGGCCTCTTTCTTGTCTTCATATGCTTTTCTGCCACAATTTGGCCTCCCCGCCCAACAATTATTTCCTTGTACTTACTCTCTCTCTGCCTCTTATCTCTCTCTCTCTCTCTCTCTCTCTCTCTCTCTCTTCCAGCCTAACGTTGATGTCTTCTCTGTGCAACCCTCTCGTTCATATCCAATCTTGACAGAACACCCATCTTTAATTAATGAACGATTCAATCCCCTCGCTCCCCCGCCTCCCTCTTCTTCCCTCTCTCTCTCCTCTTGATCAAATTCTCTTTGTTCATTCCATTCCATCGCATGCCTGCAATGACTGTTCCATTGGGTGTCGGCAATACAACCATCAAATCATATTGCACGGCAACCACCACCAAAAAACAAAAAAATAAAAGGAAAAGTTTGCGTAAGAGTAGAGTCCTAATCAATCAAATGACCCCAAAAAATTTTCCTTATACACAGAGCAAACAATGGACTTCAAAAGGTGCTGCTTGCTCCACCTGTCAAAGACAATGAAATTCCCATGCCCAGAAGCAAGGTTCAAGATAAGTGTATGTGTGTGTGGAATATTCAATTCCCATGTAGAGAATTGATGTGTCTACTCATATCGTTGTCATCAACCTTTATCCATATAATCAAATATATCATCAAAGTATGAACTTTAAGAAGAATATCCCGAACCCATTCCATTTCACACGGCCAAGCCGGGCACCTCGCTGAACTTTTTCCTCAACAAAGAGAGGTTGCTGACCTAATCGAAACAATCGGTGAACTACTTCGCAAGGATATACGCATACCCTTTTTTCTTTCCTACTTCATTCTAAGTTCAATTTAACGTGCTCTTGCACAACCATGAATATTACGAATGGCTCTCAGAATAACAACATGACATCAAAAGGGTGAAGAAGAAAAAGAGAGAGAGAAAAGTGGGATTCCCCATCTTTTTGTGTCAAATCCCTTTCCAAGGATCTGCTCTTGGATCTACGCTTCCCTTCAAGTCCCCATCAACCCCAAACCTTTTGTGCTCGGACAAAACCATCGGTTTCAGCGCAAATCAAAAGTCAAAAGCAAAATGAGAGTTGTAGCTGGTGAGGGCGAGGAAAATAATGGAATACAGGATGGGAGAAAATCTAAATTACACGACAAAGCAGACTGTCCCGGTTGTGTAAATCCATGGTACAAAGTTCATCGACGAGACTGGCGATGATTTCACACCCCAGATGTACACCTACTGTACGGAGCCGCCCCCCTCGCCCTAGAAGAAAGATGTGAAATACGTTTGATACGATGACACTGCACCGATTGGGATGGATGTCTCGACCACTTTAGAAGATTGGAATTCATGGGGCCTCTTCTAATGCCCCCCACCATACCCCATCCCTCTAATACCTGCCCGCCACATCTATGTGCGTACACATATGTGTACGTATATGTAAATATAGCATTTCTTTTCATAGTTGACACTACTGTGAAGAGATCAAACCAAATAAGTTTTTGATATTTGAAATAGGATACATGGAGTGTTTCCACCGCTTGAAATATTGGGTTTTAGTGGCTTGTCATAATTATTAAGCTCACTAGTCTCAAAACACTCAGACATTTATTCTAAATTTCAAATCGATTCCATTTTGTCCGTTTAAAGAGTATCTCATCTTTTAATCATGTCTTAATGTAGCTGGCTATCTTAAATTATTGTCAACATCACGGTTGTGTGACAAACTTAGGTATAGAAAATTTTGAATAGGTTAAAGGCAAAAATTTACAATAATTGATGCAAAAAAAAAAAATGATAGTTAGATGGAAACCGTAGATATTTTTTTTCTTTATTTGGATTTTTCCCAATTTATTGATATTTTGTTAATTCATGTGTCGGTGTTATTCTTTTGGTTGTGAACATGAAGCTTAAACTGTTCAATTAATCAACTTCTTCCCCGCTAATCTCGGCGCACATAGTTTAGCATTTGGCGATTTTTGGAGGTGTAGAAAAGTTGCCTATATCAACTTTTCATCTAATCATTGAAAGATTTTGGGGCAAACTTTAAAGGAGAAACTATCATGATGCATATGATTGAGAGGGAGGGGGGTAGGAATAGGATAGACATCTAGGGCATTTCCCTGTGAAATGTTCTCAGACAGATCCAATTTGATGTGATTAGTCGAAACCTACGTTTTTGTCCCTTTGATACTGTAGTTCAATGCTCCACGTAACTATTCTGGGTAGAGTCCATTGTTTCTTCTTCTCCGTTTTCGTGCTGAATTTGCTCAAAACACCAATAAAACCCCCATTCTGATGTATTGAATTGGATTGAGTAGAAAAATAGTTTTTCAAGTGAAACTGTAACTTGTGTATATACGAGAAAGAGGATCTCTGTGGTGAAAACAAGGAAAGGTCATTATGTGATGTGCAAAAAGAGATTCACCTTTTCATTTGCTCATCCTTTAAAGTAAGTACGCATATTTGCATCTTATTTGATATTGAGAGATAGAATCACTTGCTGTCGCGGTTCAATTCGAGAGGAGACTGTGGATGAAAGGTGTATTTGCACTAGTTGGCAATGATTGACTTGTTGGTTCGGACTTAAATTGAGGGGCAACCGACCCAATGTCATAGCAACTTACATAAAAGGAGGAGAATGTTGAGCACACAAGCGAATGATATGAAAGACAAGATCTCCCATGTTAGTTGCTTAGAACCGAAAGAAGTAATGGATAATACCTAATTAACCCATGTCTCCATGACTTAAAACTTTTGGGTGAAAGAATGGTTCGATTAGGATTTTAATGGTTCGAGCCATGAGCGCCATCCTGGATCTCTTCATTGTGAGCAAAGTAGATTATCGTGGTTCCTTTCTCAACAATGACAAACCGCTATTGAATCTTAAAAATGATACATCCATCTAAATATACAATCTATCATATCTCCCAATATTTCTATTTTGTAAATTAGTCTTCATACCCTCTAAGAAAATACAATACAATACAACTCTCTCTCTCCTCTCTCTCTCTCTCTCTCTCTCTCTCTCTCTACACTTATTCAAAAAAGATGTGGCAGCCAAGGCAGTGTCCTGTAGTGGATTTAGTAGTTCCACGAGCGGATCTTCTTGACAGACATGTGAAGGACTCGGGCAGTGAATGAATGAATGAATGCCCCCTTTTCTTTTCTCTTCTTTCTTTTTGGTCCAGTGTGGTGGTGTCCATGTGCTCCTCTCTTGACTCTTTCCATCAGTACCCCTCTCTTCCTTTATATTTTCTATCATACATATTCTTGACAAGAAAACACAGCATACCTGTTTATACGCACAATCCTCTCGAATAACACATAATTTGTACTCGCAACATAATAAACTTTGTCCCAATCGAAAGTGTTGAGAACCTACACGAGCATAGTACATAAAACAAGTATTCTAATTCTAGGGTCCATGATATGCTTGTTGTGCATCTATCATCATATGAGATCAATCTTCGACCATGTTTCTTCTGCTGAGAAAGGTCATGTTATACCAACACAAGCTAAAACGTTGTCTCAATTTATTAACCCTCATGTTAATCAGTCATTATCACCCAAATTCTCTTATTCATTTTATTCCACATGCACCCTAACATTATTTGTGATTATGTTTCTCATATATATATATATAACATGGAACATAGTTTCCACAAAATAATGTCGAGATGTCGACTTCACAACATATATATATATATATTTATATATACTCAAATTAATCTTTGCAGCATACTTGCCAATATCTTCCATACTGCCTCTGAAAATGAATATTTCCACCGCGCACCTATGTTCTAATTTTCCCCTTTTTCACAAAAATAGAAAAAGAAGAAGGAAGAGCAATGAGAGGCAAATTTTTAAAAGACCAAAAAGAAAGAAGAAAAAGAACACAATCATCCTGAAAGCGACCGAACCCCAATATTGAATTGCAGCTGTAAATAGTCCCAGTATAACTATCAACTTCTCCTCACGGCCAACCCTTTTTCCCCTTTGCTCATCAAATGTTCATTCATACTAAAAAAGCATTTTAAAATGAGAGGGGTGCAAACAAACATTCATGGCTGAGATCTTGAGAAATCCAGTTGGTAGTCTAGTGCACGTATGACTTTTTCAAATTCACTTTCCTGATTAGAATAATCCATGCTCATAACTTCTCTGTCCAATCACACCGTGCGCTTGGTTAAAAACTGCCAAAAAGTTAACATTTCCTTGGCATTATATACTATTGTTTTGGGGGGTGCTTTTGGTTTTTGCTTACTATTTTTATAATCGCTGCATGTCTCATTGGAGGGTCCTCTGGTAGTAGGGCGCATGAGATTGGCGTTTATTTTAATGAACTTATCTAGCCATCTAAACTGAATGTGTCGCAAAAGGAAATTTGATGGTATTGCAGATGATGCGATTCTTGTATTAATAGTTCATCAATTAGTGATCATAATTAAACTATTTTTAAGTTCCTTGTGTACAGGCACTTGGACTCTCCTAGATAGTTATAATGAACTCTTGAAAGAGAGAACACATGAAAACAAGTGAATGTAGTGGACCCTGTATTATTAGCGAGGGTATCATTTCGAATCTCTTCAAAGATTAGGCGAATGGATCTAGGTATTAGAGTCTGCGGTCCATCCTATCGAGACTTGATTATGGAAATCGATATGATTAACATTCGGGTGAGTGCAAGAAAGCCCCGGCTTTGAATACCACAAGCTGAGGGATAATTGGCTCTGTTTCGGAATAGAATTAATAATCTATTAAAACAATTAAATTAGTGGTCCCCTGTCCCCGCACCCCCCTCTCTCTCTCTCCACCAACGAGGCGCTGTGAGGCCTATATATACTCGTACCCGGAGATCAAACCAGACAAAGCCCCATCACATTTACAGCTCTGAGAAGGAGGGTAGGGAGTGAGTGAGTGTGGTGGGCTTTTTTTGAGCTTCTTGGGAGCAGCAACAATGGCTGTTTACATCATCTTGGCTCTTGGGGTGGTGTTGGTGCTCTGTGTATGCACTGCCTTGCTGAGATGGAACGAGGTAAGGTACATGAAGAAAGGTCTGCCTCCGGGCACAATGGGTTGGCCAGTCTTTGGTGAGACCACCGAGTTCCTCAAGCAAGGCCCTAACTTCATGAAAAACCAGAGTGCCAGGTCATCGCTCTCTCTCTCTCTCTACTGAGTCTTTTCTTTTACTAGTTTTGAGGGGTCACTGGTGAGTGGCGACTGGGTGAGAGCTTTATCTCATTGGCCTTCCATGGAGATTGAAATCTACATGGTTAAGCTTTTCTCTCCCTGAGAGAGTAAAAAAGTTCTACGGACTCATGTTGCCAGTGATGTGGTGGACAGAATCAATTTGAAACCGAGAAAAAGTCGTCATTTTTAATGGGACCCCGAGCAAGAGTCCTGCGTATATACAATTGACTCGACGCAATATTTACCCAAAGCAGCCCTGGTGCTGCACTCATGTGTTTCTGAAATGGTGGTTGATTGGTCTATGTTCTTTTTTCTAGTAGAACCCGCCGTTGCTTTTAGGCAACTTTATGGGCATGAAAAAGCTTTGCATGGACAGAAAAGTAATGTAAAGAAGTGAAAACCTTTTGTGGGATCTATCGTTGTCACCCCCGTGACCGATCCCGCTCGCGCTGGGTCGTCGTGTCCAGATAAGTGGGTTCGCCTTCTTTTGCCCAACGAAACTCTTCTGTCAAAGAAAATGCCCTTGGATAACGTAAGATACATCTCATTTTTCTTGGTAACATCAGTGGTCGATCAGTCCAGTAGATCAAATGATATGGTTCTTCTCTGGCGAGCTGGTGGTTCGGCGTCCTCGTTCGATTTTTACTCAGTTCGCTTTGCTGATCGGAAAACGCTGCAGGTATGGGAGCTTCTTCAAGTCCCACATCTTGGGGTGCCCCACGATAGTGTCCATGGACCCAGAGGTGAACCGGTACATCCTGATGAACGAGGCCAAGGGGCTCGTCCCGGGTTACCCGCAGTCCATGCTCGATATACTGGGCAAGCGCAACATAGCGGCGGTTCACGGCGCGTCCCACAAGCTCATGAGGGGTGCTCTGCTCTCCCTGGTCAGCCCCACCATGATCAGGGACCAGCTCTTGCCTAAGATCGATCGGTTCATGCGATCCTACCTCGCCCGCTGGGACGATGGCTCCATTATTGATCTCCAAGACAAGACCAAACAGGTACTTTCAAAAAGAAAATTTTAAAGCTTTGGAAACGTTACGGGCGAAAATGACATCGCAGCCCCCCGCGGCACGGTTGAATTACGGCTACCGCCTAGCCCTCTTGGAAAGAATGCCAAGAGTGGAGCGTGCTTCATCAATTTAGATTTTTTGCCTTTTAACCAGAGATCCATACCAGACGTGTAATGAGAGTTGGTGAACCAAAGAAAAGTGACTTCCCCTCCTAGGAAAAAGAACAGTTGCTCTCTCATTGGTAAAAATCTTGGCATGTATACATTTAAAGTTGAATCATTCCATAAATAGATTTCAACTGTTCATAAGGTCAGATCTTGACAGCGCTTATTGAAGTACTTCTTTTGCGGGCATGATCTTTGATCAAAGGATATCTTTGTTTGGGATATTCATAGTTTAATGGGCGATGGTTTGTGACATGAG
This sequence comes from Eucalyptus cloeziana, assembly GCA_014182715.1. Lineage (NCBI taxonomy): Eukaryota > Viridiplantae > Streptophyta > Magnoliopsida > Myrtales > Myrtaceae > Eucalyptus > Eucalyptus cloeziana. Next base: position 25,829,885 of record CM024642.1, read on the forward strand.
TGCATACAACCTATCAAGATTTAGTTTCGTCGGTTTCTTATGTGCATCCTGTTTCATCAATCCGTGCAGATGGCACTCCTCTCGTCGCTGATGCAAATCGGAATCGACTCCAGCTCCATTTCCCAAGAATTCATTCCCGAGTTCTTCAAGTTGGTCCTGGGCACTCTCTCCCTGCCTATAGACCTCCCGGGCACAAACTACCGTCGAGGTTTCCAGGTGAATCAGCGAATCCATATACTCACTGGCCAGTATTTTCGATCTGTTCTTTAAGTTTATCGTCTAAATTTGAGTCTCATCTTTTCTTTTCTTTCTGCAGGCTAGGAAAAATATACTAGGCATGTTGAGGAAACTGATAGAAGAGAGGAGGGCCTCCCAGGAAGCCCACAATGACATGCTTGGTTGCCTCATGAGGAGTGATGATAACAAATACAAGTTGAATGATGAAGAGATCATTGACCAGATAATCACCATCATGTATTCCGGGTATGAGACCGTTTCGACCACGTCCATGATGGCTGTCAAGTATCTCCACGACAACCCGAGCGTTCTTCACGAATTAAGGGTAAGTTGGGAAAGGAAGGCTGCAATGTGTTCAGTATATAAGCACTGAACGTTTTTTTCTTTCTTTTCATAGGCATTGCTAACTCTGATATTGTATTATTCAGAAAGAACACTTGGGGATTAGAGCGAAGAAAAGGCCGGAGGATCCTATCGAGTGGGACGACCTCAAAGCGATGCGGTTCACTCGTGCGGTGAGACTACCTACATTCAACTTTCCTGCGAAATTTATTTCCGCAAATTGGCCGAACTCTACTAACTCTGATTGCATAATGTCCTCCCTCATTCTTCAGGTCATATTTGAGACCTCCAGATTGGCCACAGTTGTCAATGGGGTCTTGAGAAAAACCACTAAAGACATGGAGCTCAACGGTATGTCCAACGGCAATTCTCTAATCATGCAAACCAACATTTCTGGGGACTGTCGAGCGAATTACTCAATGCCTTCCTCTCTGTTCTTCGTTTGCAGGGTTCTTGATCCCAAAGGGATGGAGGATATATGTTTACACAAGAGAAATAAATTACAGTCTGCGATTATATCCCGATCCACTAGCTTTCAATCCATGGAGATGGCTGGTAATAATCTGTACATAGCAGCACTGCACTACTTAGAAACATTCAGAGAGCTCTGTTTCTGTACTATTGACGACAAAACTGTTCTAACCGTTCCAAACTTGCCAATTCTTCAGGACAAAAGCGTGGAGTGTCAAAACTACAACCTAATTTTCGGTGGGGGCACAAGGCAATGCCCTGGAAAGGAACTTGGGATTGCCGAAATCTCCACATTTCTTCACTACTTTGTGACCAGATACAGGTACCCTATCACAGAGAGCTTTGGCCCTTTTGATGCATTATTGAACTTAAGCAATGATTTCCTTTCTTTTCATCGAAAACCATTAATAATTCACGGATCTTTCTTTTGCCCTTTTGCAGATGGGAAGAGATTGGGGGGGACAAGCTAATGAAATTTCCAAGAGTAGAAGCACCAAATGGGCTGCACATAAGGGTTTCCCCTCAATGCTGACTTGACTCCAATATTCTTATGTACAGAAGAAACCAAAAGAGGAAAAAACAAGAAGCAAGCCAAGTACAGATGTATATTAATGATTTTTGATAGATTTAAGTAGGAAAGTGAATCAGATTAAAGTTTTGCAGCTCGAGCCAGATGCTATCGGTGCTCATCCCTTGTGTAAAAAAACTGCTCATTTGATCATTAGGCTGGACCACAGTTCCCCAGATATCGCAACCGGAGTGTCGTTTTTCTATAAACTAATGCGGTCATTGACAACAGCCTGTGCACCTAACATCATGTGAACGCACGTTGAAGGCCTTCTAGGGAGAGGTTAGACAGGAGATGCTGCAGCAAAAGAAGCAGAAAGTGGAGTGGAGTAGGCACAACCATTGCGAAATGATTAACCGGCCCGTGATTTTCTAATTTGGAAGTGGGCTTGGAAATCTCCGATCCGACCGAGCGAGACCACGAGTGGATCGCATCGACGCGAAGGTTGGACACCTCGACATGGGCTCTTCGTTGCCTAGGCACATGTCGTGCGAAAAGTTGCAGGCAACTGTCATGCAAATCTGTACGATGTTTTGTGCACCCTTCACTTCTCTCGTTGCTATTCTTGTGGTCCTAACCTTTTATGGGCCAACAACATCCACAGTTATGTCATGCGGCTAAGAGATCAGTGAACGCTATATACAAAAATTTGCAATGATCTCAGCCTTCTTGGTCCTTTTCCGAAGCCTAAAATTATATCGTTTTACTTTTCATACACAGTCAATTTTTATGTCGCATCTCTCGTCCTCCGGACGAAATTTACTGGATCCCCATTTAATCTGCCAAAAGAAAAAAAGAAAGAAAAAAAGAAAATCCGGTATCTAACCCAAACCATCTCCTCCTCACTCAAGAGGCTTTGCTCGATCTGACGCGCCCGCTGTCCCACCTCAGATTATCCACCATTTCTGCACCTCTGCTGTTCCTGTAGAGGTCATTGTTAACCTCGCGTCCGAGGCCAATGTGCAGTCGCCACGCCAGCTTAAGGCCAGACCGACCTCAATCCTATAACAACTTGGTTTAGTCCAACGAGAGTAGGAAGTGGTCGCCTAGCCTCAAGGCCTAAACAAGAAACGGCTCTTAAGCAGACTTTTAGGATGACGAAAGGGGCGGGAATAAACCGAACTATGCATCGAATAGGAGAGAGCGATTCTAAATTATATATGTAAAAATTGAAATTAATTCACGGAACCGCCTTATGACATAACGGCAAATTTTGTTTTGAAATTCCAAACTTAAGCAAGCCCAGGTTAGAGCACTACTAAAATGGGTGACCTAGAAAAATACTGCCTATACGCCAAAGGACAAAACTGTGAGGCTTGGTATGAGATGAGTCAAAGCGAATAATACTTCAAGTGAATTAATATAAGAATATTTCAATATGGTAACAAAGTGGGAGATGTATATGGTTTGGAACTCCGAAGTTAAGCGAGCCTACCAGGTTGGGTAATCTTTTGGAAAATACTTGCTTGTACACCAAATGACAAAACCGTGAAACTCAGAATGAGACAAATTAAAGCAAACAATTTCTTAACTGAGTTAATCCAGAAATATTATAGATCTAAGAGGTCGTGATTTGAGGTCTACTGGAGAGCTTGCGCGGCATGAGACTCGTTGAAAGAGCTTTTAATTGGAAGGTAGAAACAGAAGCAAAGTGCTCCAGAGGATGGATGGATCTACAGGAAACGTGCGAAGGAGCTAAAATTAAAGAGGGGAGGCATGCGCGATGTCCCATGCATCATTTGGCACGATCTCCTTAATAGCAGCAACAAGATCAGGCGGACGCATTTGACTTTCTGCACTCCATTTTCCGTCGGTCGGCGATCGTGGCTTGCATGCATTTCTCCTTTTGCATTCCACACGCCATCATCCAACGTGGAGGATGTTATCTAATTAATTGCATATGCTTCGATCCTACCTCTGGAGTCTTGAACATGAAACAGGTTTCACCCTTCCGAAATGTAAATTCAAACATCAAATGCACAGTCATTCGGTACTTTAAGCTTGCCGTGATCCCATGAAAATTCTCAGATCTCCGGAGTTAAGCAGCTCTAGATGATTCGAGGAATCCTATCGAATGTTTCATTCCTTATTTTATTTTGATTGGGATGGAAAAGATGCTAAGTTTTATTTCTCATTTTCAACAACCATTCCTAGTTCATAGTACCGTCACAACATAAACTCATGACAGGAAAAATTACTTCTTTTCACAACGGCGAATGGGGTATTTCTAACCAATGTCTTTCTCGCGAATGCGAATCAATCTAGTTTCAAACTCTACATCCTCCCGATCCCGGTCGAAGGCACACCATCGGCGCTAGGGAGTCCAGGACTAGGAGGAGAATGACCAATTACATCCGCTCTCGACCGGGAAGCAAGAGATTCCTTCCCGTAAGAGTAGAGTTCCAAGGACCGGTCCTTCTGAAGCTAACCCTCCAGATGTTCGACGTTATTATTACGCTGTAAAGTCTGCAGGAGTAGGCAATTCAAGTCAATGAGAAAGCTTCGATGATGGGGACGATCCGTTCTCGAGAGGCACGAACGATGGAGGAACGCAGATCGGATCGGGCGGTGCGTCCGAAAGGACCCAACGCGAGAATTAAGACGCACGCTTCTCCAAATCCCCTGCCTGCTTTCCCTTTCATCTAACTCGATCTGTACGTTGGCTAGTTGCCGTACGCGAGACCCAAAGTTGCTCCAATCTAGTTCTTCTAGTCAAAGACTTCGAACACCTCGGGAGTCAACTCGTTCTCCACGTGAAAACCCCCTCCAACGACATCGTCTTGCAGCGCAACCTCAGAAGCATTTTGCTTTTAGGAATGTCCAATTTTACATGGATCTATAATCTAATTTCATACACGGCCCTGGTCTATAGAGATCGAGTTATGTTTGTGTCACGCATTTCTTCTTCGATTGTATTTTAGAGTACGAAACGTTTTCTTGTCTGAAATCAGGATCTATGAATGAACTTACTATGAGATGTTGAAATTCCTTGAAAATTTAATGAGGAAGGAACATGTCTTCTATGGAAATTATTTTTATTTGTTTAATGGCTTAGAGAAAATGATTTCCTTCTTACTGCCCAAAACGAGAAGTTCTCTCACAATCTAAACTTATTGTTTTCAACTCATGGAAAACAATTAGTGTATACTAATTAGTTTTCCATCATCCAAATGCAGGAAATTTGAAAAATAATATCCCAGAAATAGCTTTCTCTCAAGCAAATGGACCCAAACTATTAGGGATAATGACACAAATGATTTATGAACTTTGACCTAATGTACAATTTAGTCTTAATAACTTTTAATTTATTCAAAGTGGTCAAAGAGATAATGTGATCCCTGAACTTCAAATACATATTTAGTTCAGTCCCTAAACTATATGAAGATGAAGATATTTAATGTTATCCTTCTATTAATTCAAGTTTGGGATAACAATATAATTTAGGGAATATATTGAATGTGTACCAAAAGTTCAAGGATCACATTGAACAATTAAGAAATTCAAGGACAATGTTGTATAATGAGCTAAAATTTATCATTTAAAACGCCAAGGTGAATGGTCATATTTTTGTTGCCTCTTACTAGATTCGGCATTCATAGGCGGATCTAACTTGTTACTATTGCCAATGCTTGTTCATATTTCTTATCATAGTTGAATTGTGTCATATCAAATCGTGGCTCCGGAATACTATAATGAGCTTATTTGCTATTTAAGATCTAGATCATACAATAATCTTGGATTGATTGATGGAACCTATTTCCATTTGTGCATTGGTGGTTTTTTTTAGTTGGTAAATCATGAGAGATTCTCACTATCTGCTTTTGTGCATTTTGAGGTTCATTTACACTAATACATCATTTACACCAAACAATAGACAAAATAAAATATGAAAATATCCAGCTTTATTACCATGATTCACCAAATGATATACTAGATATATGGCAAAATCCATGAATTTTTTATCCCATCATATTTTATCCAATCCCATCATAACTAAAAATACATACCACCAAATGCAACCCAAGAGAACGCAAGAATAAAAATCATATATTTTCGAAAGATATTAGAGAATAAGAGACGATTTACACAAAAATTCGCAGGTTCACCAAGTTAACATGAATTAGGCTGATGACCTAACGCCCACAAGCCATCAAACGGGGCCATGTCGAAGGCCGAATGAAAGAGAGAAAAGAAAATTAGGCGAGTCGTGTTGGTGGTGGCCCCTGGGCGGACCCAACTGCGGACTCTGGATGGACCGTTCCCGCGACGTGCGCGACGCCAGGAGTCCCATCCCTCCGCGTTCAAACATGCAGAGAATATACTCGACAAAAGCACGGGCATGGGAAAAGAAGGCAAAATAGAGTGCTTTCGAAGGTGTTTTTGGGAGTTTGAACGGGTCGTCTTCCCCACACAAGTTCAGACACGTTCGCCAGTTAAAGCCGCCACTCATGCCGCCGATCTCTGCGCCCCTCCCTCACATGCCCTCCTCCCCCATATAAATCCCCGCGCTCCCACTCTCTCTCCCTCGCATTCGCGGACAGCGCACGCGCAGACCCGATCCCTGCCTCCCCTGCCTCCGCCTCTGCCTCTCCCCTGCCTCTGGCCCCTGCCTCCTCTGCATCGAGATCGAACAATGGCGACCACGGCCGCAGCCGCAGCCGCCGCAGCAGCGAAGCCCGTCCCGTTGCTCAAGGACGAGCTGGACATCGTGATCCCGACCATCCGGAACCTGGACTTCCTGGAGATGTGGAGGCCCTTCTTCGAGCCGTACCACCTCATCATCGTCCAGGACGGCGACCCGTCGAAGACGATCCGGGTCCCCGACGGCTTCGACTACGAGCTCTACAACCGCAACGACATCAACAAGATCCTGGGCCCCAAGGCCTCCTGCATCTCCTTCAAGGACTCCGCCTGCCGCTGCTTCGGCTACATGGTCTCCAAGAAGAAGTACATCTACACCATCGACGACGATTGCTTCGTGAGTGACGACGGCTCTTCCCTTTTTTCTCTGCCAATCCCAATCTGAATTTCCCTTGCTCTCTTTTGTGCGGTCGTCGTCGTTGGGTTTCCTTTCTCTTGGACTGTGGGTAGCGACATTGTTGCGATTCTCGGTCTGGTGATTGTTTGGGATGAAGCCGTGTCCTTGATCTGCATTGCAGTCGATTACTTGGCGGACTTTTGTTAAAGCCACGATGTTGATCTTCACTAGCTTGATCTTGCGTCATTTTTCGGTTGATAGATCGGAACGAGCAGGTTTAGGACTATATCTGAATTATCATCACACTGCACAGTCTAGGCATTCTGGCTGCATATGCAAGACTAGAGATCTGTGTCCTTCTCCTTTCGGAACACGAATCGTATTTCCCTAACTTTTTCCCCAGACCCTTTGAAAGCAGAACCACGTCCCTCTCCACTTTCCTTGTGGAAACTCTAGTCGCCGCATCTCGATAATGCACCCTCATTGGTCGTCATTTCGATGAATCGAATGAAAGAGTTGACCTGTGGAGGCCACTCTTCTCTGATTTAGTTTGTGTTTAATATCCCACGAGCTGTTTCGACTAGTACATTATATCGTCGCTCTATTCCGATGCAAGATGACAAATTTAAGAATCTTTACCCACATTATACCTCCTCGAGGCCCTGTTACTTCTGAGTTGTGACTGTAGGACCGAAGTAAGATCCCTTCTGATTAATGTCTTAGTCAAGATTGATTAATCTAGTCAACCCTGGAGTGAGGTCACTCTCAATGTGAAGATGACTTTTTCTTTTCTGGTCTTGTTTGTTGTATCAGGTCGCTAAAGAGCCATCGGGCAAAATGATCAATGCCCTCCAGCAGCATATCAAGAACCTCCTCTGCCCATCCACTCCATTCTTCTTCAACACCCTGTATGACCCTTACACGGAAGGTGCGGATTTCGTCCGTGGATACCCTTTCAGCCTGCGTGAGGGTGTGCCGACTGCAGTTTCTCATGGCCTCTGGCTCAACATCCCGGATTATGATGCGCCTACACAGCTCGTGAAGCCTCTCGAGAGGAACCAAAGGTATGTGAATCCTCCAGATTCTTCGTTGTCCTGGCTTGCTCGTGAATCTTTGTTAATAACAACTGAGAGAACGTTCCACTAGGTATGTTGATGCGGTCTTGACAATACCAAAGGGCACTCTTTTCCCCATGTGTGGCATGAATTTGGCGTTCGACCGTGAGCTTATTGGCCCTGCAATGTACTTTGGACTGATGGGCGACGGCCAGCCAATTGGACGCTACGATGATATGTGGGCTGGCTGGTGTGTCAAGGTAGCTTCGCTTTCTTTGCACCATCAGTTTTAGATTCCTTTGTATTTGAATTGATCCTGTTATATTGTTGAGGCTCGATGATCCGATGCAATGCTTATGATTGGCAGTAGATGTTAAGCACAATTGCCCAAACCTCAATATATACATAGGTTGCTGATTTGACTAACTTATACTTGCTCGGTGCCTATATTTCTCTGTCAAGATTTATGACATGCTCATTAAAAGGCTCTCTACCGATTAACCGCAACCCTGTAGATTTCCCATGGAATTTTACAATGCCACAGACGCATCATCCTTCAGTAATTACCAAAATATCTGCTCAATACCATCACTTTTTATGTAATGATCCTCATTTGGACCGGGAGAACACCTCCCTGATTCAGAGTTAACATGATGCAACGGTACTTTTCGCAGGTCATCTGTGATCATCTGGGACTGGGAGTGAAGACCGGCCTGCCCTACATATGGCACAGCAAAGCCAGCAACCCGTTTGTGAACCTGAGGAAGGAGTACAAAGGCATCTTCTGGCAGGAAGAGATCATCCCCTTCTTCCAGTCCGCGGCTCTTCCCAAGGACTGCACCACGGTCCAGAAGTGCTACATCGAGCTCTCCAAGCAAGTCAAGGATAAGCTCAGCAAGGTCGACCCTTACTTCGACAAGCTTGCAGATGCTATGGTCACTTGGATCGAGGCCTGGGATGAGCTCAACACACCCGCCGGAGCCGCCGCCAAGGCCAACTGAGGAAGTTCCGTACCTTGAGGGATATATTAGCTCGTTAATTTTCCAATCTGAGAATTCACACCAAAGAGCCATTACCATTACAGTACTTTTTCCCCTTCTTTTTCTCAATCTCTTTTAATTTAATTTCGGAGAATATCACGTCTCAATTGTAGGCTTGTTTCCTGGGGCTATCCTTCTACTCGTTGGATGTAAACTTCGCTGATTCAGTTCCTACTATGATGTTGTACAACAATAAAACAATGAGTTTTCAATGGAAATAGTCATTCTCTTGCTCTTTGCTTGTTGAATTTATGGAGATTGGATAGCAACCTAGCAAACGGACAAAAGGGTCTTCAATCACGGCATTTCTCAAGGGGAAAAAGTAGAGAACAATTCGGATCTTTGAATTGAATCTTGTGCCAATTTCTTCAAAATCCCAAGGCACAAAAGAGGATTGGCGTTGATTCTGACTTGTCTGCCTTGACTTACGCTTTATCTTGGCTTGATGCGATTGAGCTCCATCGAAAACGGAACGCGTTATTGGCTACCGATATTGAGATCAGGTAGACGAACATTCGTTCAGAAAATCAAAGAAAATCCATCCCAAGTCGTCTATCTGTTCTCATAATTACACACTACTTCAAAAGTAACAGGACAAAAAGAATTATAGAAATAGAGTCATGGCCTAACAACTCCATGCAGACACCGCCAGGAGCGGTCGTTCATGCCAACAGATCATGGTGCAAGCCCTCTTGGTCACGAATTTGAAGCCATCTCGGAGACGGGCGCCCTTGGCATCCTCCATGGCATTCAGCCACAGCCGGACCGGCTTGAACCCAGTCCGGGCGAGCCTCACCGCCCACCTCGTGAACCTCTCGTGTCTCTTCTCCCTCTCCAAGCCCTCACACGAGACGATGTCCTCGATCTCCCTCCCGAACATCTCCTCCAGGGCAAGCCGCTCCTCGGGGCAGCTGCCCCCGAGGGCAGTGTCTATCAAATCGAACACTGCACTGTAGTAGTGCAGGCCATCGACGAACCGGTCGACCAGGCGGGTCGCGTTGTGGTCGGCTTCCTGCTCAACCAGGAAGAAGACTCTCGGCGACGCCGACTGGACCATGCTCAGGAATTCGCCCACTCGCTTGGATTCCTTGACGGAATCACTCTTGGTCATGCCAAAGTCTGCATCTATTCTGTCATCTTCGGCTAGTAGAGCATGGAGGCCCAGCATTGACACTACTGCCAACGTCTCTCCTGATCTCAGTTGGAGCATTTCTTCGGTCAGCTCTCTTAAGGACACATTCACAGGGTTGAATTGAAAGGGCATGCCCATGATCTCAGCCTCTTTGACAAGGGCATGACCCAAAATGTCCAAAACATCTCTTCTAGCGGACACAAAAGTCAGCCTAAACTGAGGAGGCCCATCTGGCCCTTGGCTTAGGCCCCTGAGGAGAGGAACCCACAATTCCGGGTCACCTGAGCCCAGATCCACAATGTGAACCGCCCGCTCCCCAGCCAGGGCTCGAAGCGAGATCCGCGCTACAACGGCACGGGTGAAGGCGAGGGGCTGTCGGCCCATCCGGCTCAGCGTGGCTCAGCAGCGCCCTGTAGATTCCCGGCCAGCGTTTGACGACGCGGACTGCGAGGGCGGAGGCAAACCAGGCGGCGAGCCGCTGCATGGGGTCGCCGGTCACAGAGGAGAGCTCCAATATCCTCCGGAGGCAGGCGTCGGCCTGGTGGAGGTTGCTCGACGACGCGTTCCTGGTGCATGACAGCAGGAGCTGGATGAGGGGCAGGCCTCTCCCCTCAGGCTCGAAGGTCTCATGAGCTGGGGAGGATGGCAAGGTGAGGCTCAAGGTCACATCAGGCTTCGCTAAGCATTGTATGGAAAGCAAGCAAGCTGGGTATCTTTGAAGACTTAATAAAGAGGAATCAAATGCTAAGGATGGCCAAAAGGGTGTGAGACAAAAGGAGGTTGCATTTGGAGGCTTGCTAGTATCTCCAAGTGAATCAGACAAGATAAATTTCCAATTAAATGCGGTCCATTGGCTTTATTATATGGTGGTTGTAGGTTAAGGCAATATGAATTGGGGTTTGAAGACTATGTTACCCAATTATCTGCAAACTACGTGAATGACTTACTAAGCACGCACGATTGCATACTTCGCATCGAATTGTCACAAACGTCAGCGACGTAAATCCCTAAATTCCAACGAGCGCTGCAACCCACATCCTTTGGAACAGGGCAAATTTTCGTTCGATGAGCAAGCGCCAGATCTGAGCCGCCCCTTCGATCTCTAGAGTCGGGAGGTGCCGGATTCGACTCGATTTATTACACGTACAGTGATGTAATCAAGTTACTCCAGCAACGACGCCTCCCGCTATCTAAAATAACAGACCCTAACATAGTAAATATTATGCCGGAGGAAAGTTTTGTCACGCCACATGGTCGCATGCGATGGACGTCGAAGGGGTTTTCCAATTTCGTGAACGTCGTGGGTCAGCTCAAGTCGGGTGTCCTCCCATTGGAGGCCCTGTCGACCTCGGCTGCCTGACGTGGCGCCCGACTCGTTCTGTCGTCAACGATGCTTTCTCATGAGATGAAAGCTTGGCCAGTCGAGCCATGCCAGGGTGACTGACTAAAACAGAATACAAAATTAGGTAATTGTTGACCCAAAGAAAGGAACAAAGGAAATGTGTGAATATGAAATGGTTACAGGACTGAGAAAAGAGGAGAATGAGATCATAGCCCCATTAGAAAAATATTGGAGGAGAACATGAGCAAGAAATCACCATCGGACATGAGAGGTCGGGCGAGACCCACGTGATTCGGAGCCCGGACATGTCGCGTGCCCGTGCGTCTCGCTGGCGCCCACGATATGGGTTTTCGATTTTTAGGCGGATCGATCTAGCGTCGCTGCCCAAATTGGCTTGTTGGCCCGTGGAATTCCAAGATGCTAAGCTGATCATGGACGAGCACGAGCAAATGTTTTCTAGGTGTGATACTCTGATCTTTTTACCTCAATGGGTGGCCTATTGGTCAAGTTGTTAAGCTAGATCTGTCACCTAGAGGGGTGAATAAATGATATTGTTGAATTTAGAAGAATTTAAACTAATATTGCGAAGATACAAGTTCTCGTGACAAAGTTTATAGTGGTCAAATTTTACTGGTGTGTAATTCTATCACAATTAAAATGAAGAGAGTAAGGGATAGAGAATTACGCATAAAAAATTATAATGGTTCGATTTTAATAAATTTACGTCCATGTTCCCGCGCTACCAACCTATTAGTTGAATTCTACTATTTGAACCAATCAAGGGTTACAAGATCTAAGTAATTTTTACTCAAGCTCGTGTAAATAACTCCTCACACGCTCTTGACCTCTAAATGATTACACAATGTTGCACGCAGAAATGAATATATATTTGATCGGAAAACACACTTTTAGATTTTGGAATTATAAGCTTCGATTCTCTCATGTGACCTCCTTTTATACTCTTTCTTGTCCAAATTGACCTTTGGACATATCTCCAGGAGGATTATCCAACCAATTTACCCGTTGGCTTGGATGTTGCTTAGAAGATCCGATCGCTTCAAGATTGCCTAGGATGAAGCTTCCCGTAGATTCTGCAGTCCATCAGCAGTTTGGGTTTCCATAAGTTGAGTGTTTCAACTCGGAAAGAATGCTTCAGCTCAAGTCAACGTTCTTAGAAATTCAAATCTTCAAGAGATATTTTGGAAAACTTTCCTTTGAAACTCTTTATATATAAGGCAAAAAATCCAACCAATCACCACTAGCCGCTACACAAGTATATTGTCTCATTCCTAAATGTTTGATAGAACATATAAGGAATGAAATAATTTAGCCATAACATCGGTTCTAATTAATAACATCCGATTACATTCTATCAGACTTTCCACTTGAAATATTTATCATTAGAACTGGGTAAGTTTTGCCAATCTTCAAAATTACTTAAGAAATTTCCTCAACACAGGTATGGTGCATTCTATCTAAAACAAAAAGGTGGCGACTAATGAATAATCATTAGACCTGTCAAAATGAGTCATAAATTTATTTCTTAATCCATATTTGATTGGTTGAGTTATTATGGATTAGTTCTATTTGGTACATGGATTCAAAATGTTAAAGTGCAAAATAATATGGGTGTTAAATATATTCACAATTTACTTAGACCCAATTCATCGCAATGACTTTCTCTCACTCTCATTCGATTTTACACTCACTTACTCCATACTCTCACCTCAATTAGAGTATGAGTTCTCCTATATTTGGTTAAATATGGAAATATATTATCAATATGAGTTAGGTTAGGTATGGATTGGATAGATTTATAAAAATGAAAATGAGTCAACATGGGTCGAATCATTTTCGACCCAACCCAAACTCAACTGACTCACCCATTTGACAGGTATCCTATTACTAATCATAAAGAGAATGTATTTCGATAAAAAACACTAGTGTACCCAAAATGCACGGGCTCCATCCTTTAAAACTACGGGGGTCACACATGTGGCCTACAAAAACCCAAGTATTGATCTTGTGATAGGTGCGAATCTATGTCGTACACCTAATAATCTCTCACTTAGATGGATTCTATCAGGGGCCGACACAAAAGCGGACACGTCTAAATTTATGCACTCCGTGCTACATAAGTACCAATAAATTCAGATTTTTTTGGTGATTTTCCCGATCCGCCAATATTCCCCTGTAACTAGACAAGGACAAACACCACGCAAAGACAAAAGCAAAGCCAGGAAAAGAGTCGGATCGTGGGGATGTACGGCCGTGTGTGCTGGCATGTTCAGACCTGAACCACATTTTACGGACTTGTCTTGTTATGTAATCTTTAATGCCAAACCGAAGGGTCTTCCATTCTCGATGGTGGCACGTTGCCAAGAGAAACCGATTACATAAAACCACGGCGGGGTTACGTGTGAGAGGTATGAGTTTCAAGGGAAAAAGGAAAGAGAGAGGACGCTGAAAACATGTGCGTTTTCAAAATTATATACATATCTCTTTTGTCAAAACAGTCCAGGGGGTTACGTGTGGGAGGTATGAGTGCAAATGGAAAAAAGAAAAGAGAGAGAATGCTGAAAACATGTGCGTTTCAAAATTAAATATACATCTCTTTTGTAAAGACCGTCCCAATAAAGGGTATTTAGGGTTTTTTTTTTTTGGGGGGGGTCGTTATCTAGCCGCCAAGTTTTCGGCCTTATAAAACTACTTTAATTCTTGTAAATATAATTCACTACAACATTAATTATTGATTTCTCTATAAATTTAAACATTTTGAGGACTTCCATGTCGTATATTAGTTATATTCCAAACACTCGAGGGTGGTAATTATTAAAGCAAAAGACTAAAAGTCACAATCCCCGCAAAACAAAGAAGTAAATGCCTTTACCTAAGTTGGAAAATAAAGTGCAACCTAACAAAACATCAGAAGCCTGATCGATCTGGTGTCCAATCTAAGATTGGATTAATAAATATTAAAAAAGAGAACAAGTGTCGATATTTTCATATTTGAATAGTTCTCTTGTTGGAATCTATTAGCTTGGCGGTCTTGTCCTCTGGTTGTAGCTTGTACTATCCCAACTTATTCAGTGAGTTGCTTTGACTATCCTAAGAGATGGTGCGATCAATCATATGGGCAAGATGCTGGTGGCGTCAGAGAGGTGAGGAAGGCAGAAATACTTTGGACAAGTTTGGCAATCTTTGACCAAGTATGGGGTTGGAGGATTTGTATCTTTCCTACCTAAGTTTTGTTGACTGAACAAACTTGGAGGAGTGCTTCTGAATCAAGAGGCTCTCCGCGTTGAAGTGCTAAGAGGCCTGTACTTCCCAAATGGTGATCTTCATGGAAGCGGGAAGAGGGGCTAGGAGATCTTAGAGAGTATATGAAGAAAGGTTTAACGGGCGAATAGGCGATGGAGAAAACATTAAAAGTGGGGCAACACCTATGGATACGTGGGACTAATGAAGAGCTGGACCCCAAAGTAACTAAATGAAGAGCTTAAAGTGGCCAATTAAATCGATAAAGATTTGAGATCCTGGCATCTCAGTGAGATGAGCCAGCTCCTGGAGGCTATACAAATGATTCTGTCATCTGTTTGAGGTGGTGACGAAGATAAGTTGGTCTGGTCTGTGGGAGGAGGGAAATTACTACTGTCAAGACTGCTTACCATATGTTGAACAACCAACACTGAGGAAAAAGCTAGAAATAAGGGCCCTTCTTCATCTCATATTATAGAGGATGTCTTCTGAAAGATCTGTGGATTGCTGACCGTGTGCCAAAGTTTAAAACATTTCATTTGAACAGTGCCTGCCAATTTACTAGCCGCTGCTATGAACTAATGGAAGAGAGGACTTAGAGAATGTAGGCAATGCACTTTTTGCCTTGAAAACAGAAACAGGTGAATATGTATTGCCGTCGTGTGCCTGGATGAGAATTGTGTGGTTCGAGTGCATGGACCTGAAAATTCGTAAGTCGGCTGTGGCCACTTGGGATGCTTGCGGCTCAGTAGCCTTGTTAGGTTGTTGATAGTTAAAATGAGAAAAAAGAAGTCCTGGTCCTAATTGCTCACACGTGTCGGCATATAAGGAAGACAAGATGTCATGCCGCATTTGGCCATCTTCGACCTGATCCTACTGTTGTTATCAGGAAGCTAGAGGCTAGTTGGCATGAGCATCAAACTGTTTTCCAAAAGAAATCATCAGGCACGAAGGCCATAACAGGAATCCTCCGATCAAGGGAGTTAGCCAAAATGAACCGTGATGGGGACTTATTCTACATAAACC
Organism: Eucalyptus cloeziana; assembly: GCA_014182715.1. Taxonomy (NCBI): domain Eukaryota; kingdom Viridiplantae; phylum Streptophyta; class Magnoliopsida; order Myrtales; family Myrtaceae; genus Eucalyptus; species Eucalyptus cloeziana. The sequence continues at coordinate 25,845,334 of CM024642.1, forward strand.
ATGGAAGCTGAGCATTGGAATAATAGCTCTTGATAGTACTAGCTCAGTTCTTGGAGGTAGCAGTAAGACAGTGGAAGCAGAATGTGACAGAAGTTGTTGAAGGCCATTCCCATCAAGGAGGGACTGCTGCTTGCCAAAAGGAAAAGAGTGAAAGAATGTGGAGATTGAAACTGATTCCGGCTTTGTCTGTGAGGGCCTTACTAATTGCTACTCTCCTCTTAACTGAAAGACTGAAGTGATAGTGAGGAATGTTTTTCCTTTTACGAGTAATTCTGAGAGTTTTCCTTTTGATGTAGTGAGGAGGAACTGGAATCAATGTGCTAGCACACCAAAAATAAGAGGGTGTGATTTGTTGTAGGGTTGGAAACACCCCAACCATCTCTACTTGCTCTAATTTGCAAGAATAATTAGACTGATCCCCCTTAAGCGGGTTTACCAAATAAAATGGCATCTTCAGTGCCAGAGAGAGAGAGAGAGAGAGAGAGAGAGAGAGAGAGAGAAGATTTTCTCTTAGAATTGGAGTACTTAAAAAACAAAGAGAGAGAAGTCTTGTATTAGGATTCTCATCCCTTGCAATACAATAAAAACATGAACCAAAGGAGGCTTAGCAATAAACAACATGCCTTTGACTCTGATTGCCATCTAATCAGACACATCTTAGTATGCCATGTTATACAAAAGTTGCATATTCATGCAAGACTTGAATCTCTATAATATATCTAAATAGAGAGGAACATTACTCTCTCTTTTTTTTTTTTATGTGTTTTGAAGTATTTTTTCCTCATTCTATATTAGAATACATCCGTCCTAGATACTCAACTGTATATTAGTTAATGAGAGAGAGAGAGAGATGTTGGTTGATGGAGGGTGTCACAAGGGCGGAAACTTTGGCGGTGGTGACGGCCAAAAGAGAAGCCAGAGCAACCTCGTGGAATGCATGGACTGATGAGAACCCGAGGAGGGAGATAGGGAGATTGGCTAGGCGAGGATGAGGGTTTTGTATTTTCATCGACAACCGTCCTACACGATACATTGTTACATCATCGATTTCCAATGACCATTAGCCAAAAGGACTACATTAAAATTTCAAACAAAAATTTGTGACTAAATTGATAAAATTAGAAAATTTATGACTGAGTTGGTATTTATACAATAAATTTAAGGCTTATAGGGAAAATCTTCCAATCTAGACAAACCCAAGTTCTTGCAATGAAAATTAATTTGGCGATTCCCAACTTATGTGTCAGGCTCAAACCACAAATGAAATGAGCACAAATTACAAATCAACCGACATGTCGTGACAATTGAGCATAGAGATCTTATTTCGTTGTGCCCTTGATATCTCATGACTCATGAGCATCTCAAAGGACCACAAGACAAAATATAACCCTAGAGATTTCTCACTGAGTTTGCTTTTTGAGCTCACACTTCAACTCAACCAATGCACGATTCCCTCTAAAGTAGTGGGATCACATTCCCTTGTAATAGTTAGATCCATCTAGAAGTCTTTTGTGGTCCTCTCTTTCCCCTTATGTTCAAGGGCGCATAAAAAAATGAGTAGTTCCACATAAATAAAAAAATAAAAAAATGCTTCATTTTGCGGCCCTTTGATTGTTTACCCCTAATAATTAAACAATGCAAAAATCAACGACCCTAAATCTTCTAGGAGTGATCTAGGACCCCTTAAATCAATCGGGTGAGCAATAATTTCATCCCACCCGGCACTCCGAAACGCCTCTCAAATGGCCTAATTCGAAGAGGGGGGACTACAAAAAGGCAAAGACATATCATAAAGCTTTAACCATACAATAAGTAAAACTTTCTTTTCGTGCACTATCAAAATCAAGCATTTTGGTGCAATGATGTTCCAACTTTATACCAAGATCTTGAAGTCTCCCCTCAATATCTTTTCTCCATAAAAGAAAGCCCTTTAGGAATTAACAGCATTTTCTAATCACCTGTCCTTACCTATATATGGGCATCGCCCCAATAAACAAATTCGAGTTTCCGCCATTAAAAAATTACCTAACATTCCAAATATGCTGCTGACATTCACTCCTTGAGGCCACGTGTTGGCTTGGTGAGTCACTCGGCTCGTCACCTTTCACATATTATAATCACCCCATTACCCCAAAAAGGAAGGCTAGAACCTTCCCTTTGTTTAATATTTTAAAAGGGGGATCGGCATATGATATGACGATCTCTACAAAGCATGGCATTTAAGATTTGTGTGCATCAACAGATGGTGGGGAGCGATTGGAGCAAAAGCCACTTTTCAAGGGAACATCAACAATCCACTAAGCAAATGTTTTCCGGCTGCATCAAGATTTATGCCTCTTTGCTTAATCAGTTCGCGTGTCTGCGCAATGTAGATGAGATACGTGCGGTCGGGGGAACTCATCGCACAAAATCATGTCGAGTGATTGTACATCGAGAGTTTGATTCACACGTAGTTGAGCAAAACTAAAGTAGTCCAGAGTTTGATTCATACATAGTTGAGCAATGATAGAGTAGTGAATGATTCATGAACTCTTCTTATGAGATTGATGCAGATCTTGCGGTTCTTGAAATGCGACCAAGCTGATCTGTCGAAACGAACCTACATGGTATCCTATTCATCCATTGTAATCGAAAAACCCCAGTCACAGATAATTGGGTCTACGTATAGGACCACTTTTTCGAGATGCGACTGATACCAAAATGAACGATTAGGATGAGCAAAAGATGATAATGTGTTCCTAATTACTAATACGACAAAAGAGTATCTTGACTCCTTTTGAGCCACGACTATTGCTTGTACACGCATGATAATTGTTTTCGATTTTAATTACTAAGCACAAGAGTTAAGGTTAGCCATGCTACTACGAGCTCTACTTGTTCCACTTTGATTGGATGAACAATCGAGCTGGTAAGCACCGCGTGGATCTAACATCTGGAAGAGAATCATAGGATGAGAAGGATATGGGTTTCGCAGTCCAAGAAAAGGGGCCCGGATTCGATTCACAGATTTCTAGTGCTGGTTGAGATCAGCAACAAAAGCAGCAGTTGAATAAAGAAATCGACGAGCGCCCGAAGAGGAAGGACATATATACGAGGCTTTCCGCTAGTTTCCATTGTCAGACAAATTGGGGACAAACGTACTCAATCCTCTCTACCACTTCACTGAAAATCTTGCAAACCGAGGAACGAACAAAAGTTAGAAAGAAGTAAAGAGCAGGGAGACAAAAGAAGGGAAGAAGAAAATGGTGGGAATGATGGGATGGGGAAGCCAAGAGCAAGGATGGAGGAAAGGGCCATGGACGCCTGAAGAAGACAAGTTGCTCAGCGAGTACGTGGGCTTGCACGGGGAGGGAAGATGGAGCTCCGTCGGTCGATCTGCTGGTAAGTAATCTTGCTCATTTACTTCTCACTTGTGGACACGAATCCTCTGTCTCGCATGATGCCTCTATTGAATTAACGAATCAAAAGGGAAATAATTAGAATATTTGCAGTGCAAAATCTTCTACAAATCAATACGAAGATAACAAATCAAGCAGAGTATCAATGAATTGATCATTTGGAGATCTAAAAATTTATGAGTTTCTTCAATTAGCCTCCAGAGATGTGTGTCGACGAATTTAAGCCGTTGTTCCGTGTAAATAAGTTTCATTTTGAAATATTTTGAATTGAATTAGGACATGATTGCGTCGAACAAACAGTCTTAGTCATTTGCTTGTAAGTGTGCTTTGAGAACATTAGATGTTCAATATCATGCAGCAAGCATCCGAATTCTCAAATAATGTTTCTATGGGTACTGAAATCTTTCAATTTTGTTTTCCTTTTGGGTAACTGAGTTCATGATTGATCGAGAGTTGTTCGTGTTATGGAACAGGGTTGAACAGGAGTGGCAAGAGTTGCAGGCTGAGGTGGGTGAACTATCTCCGCCCGGGCCTCAAGAGAGGCCAAATCACACCTCAGGAGGAGGGCATCATCATCGAGCTCCATGCTCTCTGGGGCAACAAGTAAGCAATCGTCCCTTTAAGCTTAAGTGTAGTACCTCGCTTTTGGTATAGAAAATACGTCGAAGCTTTTTCCATTTTAAACTTTCGACGTGGCCACGTTCGATGATTCCTCATATGTCCTGTCTTTACTTCACTCGATTGGAGCTCCCTTTTGATGTGAATTCCTAGCCCGGTTTTCCTGACACTAAGCATCGGATTTCTCTTGACCGGATAACAGGTGGTCGACCATAGCTCGATACTTGCCCGGACGGACTGACAACGAAATCAAGAACTACTGGCGAACTCACTTCAAGAAGAAGGACAGGTCCGCCCACAAACAAGAAAGGCGAAGCCGAAGGGCTCAAGGCATCAAGCAAAACTTGAAGCACCATCAACAGCAACGGCAGCAACAAGAAGCGCAAGCAGAGTCGGAGGGTTTCTATGAGAGCGAAAGCATGCCCTCGACCCTTCAAGCAGAGCCGAATGATCGTCAGGAGAAATTTATGGAGGAGACGCGAGCGGCGAAAGAGGCAGTGCCCGTGCACGCCACCGCCGAGGATCATTGCCTGCCGGCTCAAGAAGTCCCGTCCTGGTCGGACTTCATCGGAGATCACGTGCTGTGGGGTGGGCTTTGGAACTTCGACGACACGCACTGTCCGTTTGATCAGCCAAGCAATTGCAACAAGACGGCCATGCAGAATCAAGCCTCGGGTGCAGGGTTTTCTTGTGATCTCCATGGTGGAGGATACTACGTCTTCCAGGGAAATGTTGTCGACTTTTAGCTGTATCGGTGTCCTAGATTCATAATTCCATACTTGGAATAATTGTGTTTTCATCACCTTCCCTAGTTGAAGAAGATTCAAATAATAGTTTTCCTTTTTTTAAAAAAAAAAAAATATTATGTAACTGAATTTTTTAACTTGATGAATCCTCTTGAATGTATACATAAGTTGATTCTTACGTTAGGAGAGTCTCTGGAATAAAGAACACAAACAAGAGTTGCTGAAGAAACCTCGTGGACTTTCTTATGTTATGTCATCGAAGCAACGACTAGCTGTTGTTCATGGGTTCATCGATGTTGTTATCCAAAGAAGTTACCGAAAGAAGGACAGTGTCCCTATCATTTATCGTTCGTTGTCAAATTGCTTTTCAGTTAACTTGCATATTTGCACAAGTCACCAATTCCTTTGCATCGACCTAGATTTTCCACAGTGAATCTCGTAATTAGTCTATTGAATATAACGAAATTGCCTACAACAAATTTGGTACGCGTTTTGACATCCGACTCGAAAATCATATGCGGGCAAACTGCTCCAAGATGCCTCAGCCTGACTGCAATCCACTCTCTAGCGAAAGTTGTACTTAGGAACGGACCAACGCCTTATTGAGCAAACTCATCGGATCCTCACATGACCACCATGCATCCTCAAGGCTCAATAAAGGCAAAGATAACAAGCATACCAAACACGGGTCAGGTGGCTCGTACGCTAATCGATACAGGGGTTATATATATTATTGCGTGGTCCTTAAATCACGAGAACCGATACCATCTGAATAATTACTCATGTGTGGATCCCACCGCGAGGCCCACATGAGTAACGGCCTAGATGCACTTGGTTTACATGATTTAGACCATTCAATATTTTATCTTCAGAGGGGCATCATCAAGTGATTGTAGAAGGATCTAAAAGGTCCTTTTACAAACAAAACTCTCAATTTGTCCCTGACGGGAGACCGATCGAAATAGAGATTACTCTTCGCACTTATTTTACTAGGTTAATCTTAAGACCACAAATAGAATAATCTGGAGTATGCTATTATGATAGTTTAAGATTTGATATAAAAGATTGAGTTTCTATTTTCATTCATATTTTCTTTGTATTATTAATCTTAAGACCACAAATAGTCAGATCGAGATACATATGTTGAACGGTTTCAGAAGTGAACGGAATCACAGAAATATGATAAATTACAAAAACTTACTCTCTTTTCTTAACATAGAAATGAAGTAGAATATATGAAAAATAATTTCGAGTAACATCCATGACCAAAAGGAAAGCCGTCAGGTCAGGTGCATACTGAGTTGTTGGTGAAAAGTTTCCAAATTGAAAGATTGATGTTGCTAGGAGCAACTCAGATATTCTATTTTGACCAATAACTTATATGCTGAAACTTTTTTTAGTGAAATTGATTCAGTTGAATATGTTAATAGCTTAGATTTAGGTTATGTCTTCATGATATTCCTAAATAAACGTGTTGGTTTTCTTTCGCACATCCCCAACAAGTGATAATAGCGCATATGGTTAATTTGTGGCTTTACCTAATGCGCATCAGTATTTGGTGATTGTCTCAAGGGAGGAGTGGATGTGACTCCTAAATCAAAGTGCAAGTAGTGTCCTCTACTTCCCGCCGATCTTGGCTAGGTTAAAGTAATTTAGGAGGAGTCAAAAGGGCAAATCCAATTCCTAGCAATAGTATAACATAAAAAATCCTAAATTGATATATCCATATTAAATTTACCCAAACTAATTTTTTACTACAAAAAACTCGAAACCGGTACACTTGTGATAAATTTATCATGAATAAAATTTTAATCTCAAAAAACTACAAATTGATATACTTATGACAAATTTATCCCAAATTAATCTTTTAACAACCAAAAACCACAAATTGGTACATTCTGTTAATTTTTGTTAAATTAAATTAATATAATGAAAAACCACAAACTAATATACATGTGATAAATAAATGGTAAAACCTCAAATTGGTACACCTGTTAAAAACCACATTTTATCTAATTCAGCAATTTAATTGTAATATTTAAACAAAACTAACGGAAAATAAATTTGTCACATGTGTAACAATTTGAGATTTACTATAGTTAAAAAATTTATTTGAAATAAATTTATCACAAGTGTGTCAGTTTGGAATTTTTCATGGTATTAACCTTTGTAATAATGTTAGTGGAGAAGGAAAATATGGTTAGATTATTAAATGAGGTTCACTCGTGAGGTGATAATTTGTTAATATACACATGTGAGAAATGTAAGCTAAAAGAGTCTTTCATCAAATAATTAATATAATTTGGTCATAACTTAGAAACTTAATTTTATTTTATTTTTAGTGATGCTAGATCCTACTGAAAGTCAAAAGGGATTGAATTTCCCTTTTCGTAGTGATTTCTAGATGAAAACATCCAATTATTGTTGTGCGCCCCCAACATAAGGGTATAGTAAATTCGAGTATTTAATTTATATGCATAAGATATCGCCGCACGCCAAGTGCAAGACAACGTGCATCATTTGCCAGGCAATTAAATTAAGACCAAGAAAATAAATATATAAAAAAAATAGCACAAAGTTGAATATACGAAGTTTGATCCATTAATTAGTACATTGCATAAGAATAATTATCGTTGACCAAAAAATAATACTCTAGTATTTATCAAATATTAAAATCTGACCCACCTTTTTCTGAAAACTTCCATCACAACACGTCGAATCAATCGTCCCTCAATTTGGATGGCATTTCTATTCCAGCCGAACCGATTTCCAAACTCCCTGCTCAGTCGAAACTGGAAAGGCCTGACCGAGATGGGGAACCGGCCCAGTCGCCGGCCGACACGTGGAGGCCCATTCCGAGGTAATGACGACGTCGCCATGCGCTCTCCCCACACGCATGAACGAACGAAGCCTCCCGCACGGTCGCACCCACGCGCGGCGGGCGGAGACCGTTGACCGAAACCCGCCACGTCGGCGGTCGACCTCGCACTTGAGGGGCGCGGTCCCTCCACGCGCGGGCTCCCGCGCGTGGGGCGGAGCGAGGGCTTTGTGGTTTTTGGCCATGCAGGGACACTGCAGGAGCGGAGAAGCGAGCAGAGGGGAGCTTATACGAAACGGGAAAGGGAGAGCGCCAACCCAACCTTAACTTCGATTCCCATATCTCCTCATCTTCAGAAGCTTTTTCCCTTGTAGTTTAGGGGAAAACTGTGGTTAAAGAAGGGGGCCACCCCATCTCTGTGAGAGAGACGCGGTTCGGACGAGAAGATATAACCCTAGAAGAAAAGAAAAAGAAGAAAGTAAAAGAGAACTCTCTCTCTCTCTCTCTGTACGCCTTTCGGGCTCGTCTTGTTAGCCTTGATCTGGGGTTCACGGTGTCGCTTCTCTTGCTTTTCACGCATTTGGGTTCGTCTGGGGTCTGACTCGGGAAAGAGGGGAAGGAGAAGAAGAGGGAAGCCACGATAACAACAAACGTAATAATTAAGGGGAGGGGAGAGAGAGAGAGAGAGAGAGAGAGAGAGAGAGAGAGAGAGGGTTTTCATACTGTGTTCAATTCATGAATAGGGTATAGAGGGTGGTCTTGGGAGGAGGAATAGGTGTGTTTGAAGGTGAACGAGAAAAGGGGAATTCCTATTTCTTGTGTGTTTTTTGGGGAACTCGATTATAATGGGTAGGGGGAGAGTGGAGCTGAAGAGGATAGAGAACAAGATAAACAGGCAGGTGACCTTCGCTAAGAGGAGGAATGGGCTGCTCAAGAAGGCCTATGAGCTCTCTGTCCTCTGCGATGCTGAGGTCGCCCTCATTATCTTCTCCAACCGCGGCAAGCTCTATGAGTTCTGCAGCAGCTCTAGGTTTGATTCTCTCCCTCTCTCTTCGTTTATTTTTGTTGTCTTCCTGTGAGATGAGATCTAGTATTCTACCTTGGTCGTATGATCTGCCTGAATTCTTGATGTGCTTATCAGTTGTTACCTAGATTTCATTGCGAATCGCGCTTGATTCTTTAGACACCTGTAAACTTTTCTATCAAAGAGATTGGAAACTTTTCCTTCTGATCTGCTGTTAATTTACAGATGCAGATCCAATTTATTAACTGAAAGACACCCTAGTTCATTTTCTTGAGAAAAGCCGGACGTTTGATTAGACCGATGACAACTTACCCCAGCAGACCATTAGACCAATGACTGAGTTCTCTGTCCTCAGTTAATTCACCCGTTTGAGAGAGAGAGAGAGAGAGAGAGAGAGAGAGAGAGAGAGAGGTGTCCTGGAGTTGCAAGTGACGTTTTCTATATTGGACATGTTGATGGGAGACATTGTCAGAATGATTAGAATCCACAGATACCGATAGGATCCTGTGCGTGTGATGTTTTCTGATGGACTATAAATCTCTTATTTTTATCAATTCTCTGTGATTCACTTCGCACAAAATTCAACGGGTAGCCCTTAGTTTGTTTTGAGTCAAGTTAACGTGGACCGTCTAAGGGCACCCATTAAACCGATGAATTCTTCTTTGCGCTCTTAAGAGCCTGGATGAGAAGTTATGCTTGACCCTTTCTTACACATGTTCTGCTAGAGAAGCGAAACAACTAAAGAAATAAACATCAGCATCGAATTAATATCGGATCAGCAACTTAAGAGTATAAAATCCAAAAAAAAATACATATGTATATGTGAATCGGCAATGACCTATCTACAACTTGAATGTCTTTTTGAGAGCGTAAAAGATACAACAAATCAATAAAACCATCAAGTTAGTCTAATCTCAAAGTTCTAATCTCTTCTCACCAATTAATGTGTTTCCCTAATTTCGGGTAGGAAACAATGATACCTCAAAGTTAGTCTCCCAATGGTGGGTTTCCCCAGCAAAGGCAACACCACTTGTTTATGGGATTTATCTTGGTCACCTTGTAGATCTGTACTCCTTATCATCCAAGAACTTAAAACATTCATATTGGAAATTTTTTAACACGACATGAACTTCCTTTGTACTTGACCTCGCCAGCGAAGAATACAAGACATATGCCAAATTGATTCTACGTGATATACTCGCATTCAGAATTGCACAATATATCTCACTGTGCCATGTTAAGTTTCAATGAAAGAGCCACCATTGATGGTAGGGCTTATAGAATGAAAGAATTTGCTCAAGTCAGGGGATAATCTTCTTGGTGAATGAATAAACCAGCCAACTTTATCTTGAAAACCGATTTTGAAGAACTAATGAGACGACAGCACATGTACCGTCACGACATTTATTAAGTAAACTCAATAGAAACTTAGTATCTTTTAGCTTGCTTGAAAGGAGAAATTTGCAATATCCGTCATAATATATGAATTCCAGTTCTTGGTGCGTTGAACTTGGATTTCTGACTTGATAGACACTTGCTCGAGGAGGCCAAGGATGTGGAGAGACTGCTTTCAATCACAGAAAAGTATTGTAATTAGCTAGCAATCTTTGTGTAGACAAATTAACCTACACTCTCCTATAATGTTTCTCTCAGCATGCTCAAATCGCTCGACCGTTACCAAAAGTGCAGCTATGGATCGGTTGAAGTTAACAAACCCTCCAAAGAACTAGAGGTACTAATCTATCCAACTCTATACCTTCGCACGTTTCGGATATGCGGACTCATCACGTGCACGCAGACAGATTTTGTCACTTTTTTTTTTTCTTTTTCGGGTCTAATTTTGTCGATGGCGAGGTAACAGAATGCCTACCGGGAGTACTTGAAGCTGAAAGGGAGATTCGAGGCCTTACAACGGACCCAGAGGTGATGAGTTATGAAAACCGAATGAACTTTCGCTTGCATTAGACATTGTATGCGTGCATAACCTTACCTAATTCGGTCTAATTTTGGAGCCCCCGTGTTACTCGACAATATTTTCAGAAACCTTATGGGGGAAGATTTGGGGCCCTTGAACTCGAAGGAGCTCGAGCAGCTCGAACGTCAACTCGAGGCATCATTGAAGCATATTAGGTCAACTAAGGTAATACATCTTTTGTGTCGTGTTTTTCCATTACTTACGTCGGAAGTCAAAATTTAATCATAAACATCAAAATATCAGCTTCTTCATACTCTTTCAGCGGTAGAACTAGACCTTAAAAGGATCTTTTTGCGCGTTAGAATCACATACTTGGACTCTCCTTTGATGGTTTGATCTTTATGTGTTTGAACATTGTTACATACTTCATATCAAAATGAATTCTTCTATATGGTACTGAAATTCTCAAGATTTACTTATCATCTTACTTTGCAGATTTCTTTCTATCTTAATTTCCTTCTCAGTTTAATTGTCTAACATGTTGGGTACATCCCTTTTTACAGACTCAGTACATGCTCGATCAGCTTTCCGATCTCCAGAACAAGGTATGAGCTTTTGATAAGTCAAGAACGACAATGACTAAAGTACTCACGGTGTTTTATACCTATGTAAGTAAAACCTTACTTTTGCTGCAATTACAGGAACAATCGTTGATGGAAGCAAACAGAGCGTTGACCCTCAAGGTTAAAATGGTTCTTGGCCCTGCTACAGATCACAAAGAAATCGACTTGAGGGTTTTTTCTCTAAGATTAGCCATATTTATCCACAACACAATTTTGATTTCTTCTTCTTCTTCTTTTTTTCCCTTTAATTCAGCTGGATGAAGTTTGTGCAAGAAATAATCTTCGACCACCATGGGAGGCTGGCGATCCAAGCATGACCTATGGTCAACCCCACCCGCAATCTCAGGAATTTTTCCAGCCTCTTGAATGCAACCCCACCCTCCAAATCGGGTAATTTATTAAACTCAATCTTGCCATTTGATCACTCGTTCGTTGAGAAATTAGTGCCGGTTACTTTCTTCCTTGCACCTAAACCATCGGTTCGACACACATCTAGTGTCAAGCAACAACAATGGTACATGCTGATGCAGGAGCGTCTGCCTGCATTTCGCATATATGCTGAATGTGAGACCCTATGTATAGAATTCCATGGCCAATCCTTTCAGGATCAGGCACGCCTGGTTATCATCTGATCAGATGGGAACAAATACCAATCCCATCGCCAGGATGGTGACCGGGAGCTCGGTGCACCCAATTCTCGACCCTCCTAACTGTGTCTCTGATCGACCATGTGGAGCGATATATACATACATGTCTTTGACCCTACATTGTCCTATTACATGCACTTGTTTGGGTCCCGAAACACTTACAAATCGCTGCTTCTTTCGTGAAAGGTATGATGCTGGAGGATCTGATCAAATGAACACTACTGCAGCCACTCCAAATGCTCCTCAACAAGCCAGTGGGTTCCTTCCTGGTTGGATGCTCTAAGCCTCCTGCAACAGCAATAACTCCTCCGCACCAGTCCAATCCAAATTACAGAAGCGAAAGACTCTTCCGAATGGTGTGCTCCTTTTCTTCTGAACTTTTCATAATAACAAGCTAATTAGCCTCGATCGATGTAACTATGCATGTTCAGCATAAAGCAGCTACGGAACTTGTTTAACTTCAGACACCAGGTGGGGGTGTGATGTGGAACTTGAATCCCCAAAATCTATTCTCATTCCGAATCATAGCGTCCCAGGTCTTATATTTTTTTTTTTCTTGTTGGGGGCCAAGAACTATGATGTAATGGTTTCGAATAAATAACCGAGATGCTGTGTCTTTGCACTGCCCGTTCGAAGCATGCGGTCTCGCCATTCAGGTTATTTTCGTCAACGATGTTCGCATGAATTGCGTGCTGTGTTCTGGAAACCATCCGGCTCAGGCTCAGGCTCAGGCACGAGCAGCATCGGTTCTACCTACCCGACTGTGATGGGTCGTCATGAAATTAAATTTGTGTGGTCGTCGTGAACCAAAGTTTTGATTTTTTCCCCTCCTTTTCGTTCTGAAGTCTGCTCGGTTTTTGCATACCGAGTCGGAGCATGGACGCGACAGGCCTTGGGCTTGCAAGACGTCTAACACATCAAAGGCCCTGTCTACATATCGAAGGCCCTGTCTCTCCCGTGATAACACGCTACTAATATTTTATCTCAGAGTTATATCAGGAACTTAGGCAAGTGGGATCGATTATGGAGTGGTGTGGCTTGATATGGACCGGCGGTATTAGCAAGCATAATTTTATAAGGCAGCTTACCTGTAAAGATAGATTAGCGATTGTGGAGGCCGCATCACGACGGAAGTCTTCAGTAGATATCCAGTGTAACTTATGTATGTCCAAATATAAAAGACAAAACTCATTTATCTTCGAGTGTAACTAGACTAAGAGTATATGAAGCATCCTTGCACAAAATGATATTCGACATTCTTCAGGAAGATGGAATTTTGAACTTCATTGGATGATAAGGGTTACAAAGGGCAAGAATTTGGAAGCACGAGTCCTCAAGTTATCCCTCTTAGCTACCATGTACTGTATTTGGATGGATCACAATCATAGACATTTTCAAAATAAATCAATTGAGACGTATCTTCTTTTGGCTAGGATACATAAAATTGCAAGAGGTAGGGCTTCATTTTTCCATAATTGCAGACCCTCCTGGACAAATATTTTATTGGCAACTATGCGGAGGCTTCCTACCTCCATATCCTCGCATAATTAGCTGTTGTTTGTAATGTTGGGGGAATGCTTTTGAGCCTCCGTACTTTATCCGATTAATGACATTTACATATTTATACCTTAAAAAAAAAGTTATTTTATCTCGAAGAAGATCAATACCAAATCACGAAAATCTTCTGAAAAACATCTAAGATTTCGTAGCATGCTCTTTAAAGTTTGCTTCCTTTTGGTCCCTTTTGTGGGAAATGGCAGCGCGTACAATGCCAGGCATATGTTCCCTTAAATTATGGCTTCTTTTGCAATTACAAGCACGATCAGATAGAGAGAGAATCGAGAATATTTGCTTTAGTTAACTAGTGTTCTTTGAAGAGCATTATTCCGTTTCTTTTGCTACGTACCCTCTTTTGATATCCTCAAGTTGATCTGGAATCCCGTCTTTGTGCAATGGTGGTAAGATGCGTGATTATTAGTCTAATCCGCCGGGGATTAGAAGCCCCCCCTTTTTTTCTCTCTCCTTTTTAATCTGCCGCTTCCCTAGTTTTAGTGATTCCATTCCTGCCATTATTGCGCTGTTGCATAATCCGATCCGATTGGGTATCGGACATATGAGTGGATTCCGGATTTTTAATCTGTTCGACTATAGAAAGACATTATAATAGTCATCAAAAGATACCTCGCTTTTGCCCGGATAATCACTTGCATGTTGGAAAGACCAAAATGCCTTACTTGCAAACTCGAGTTTTTTTTTTTTTTTTATGACCCAGGAACCCCGTACAGCCGACAGCCGGCCGAGCAAACCTGGGGCGACGCTAGCGGAGGACCCACCACCCCGACATCACACTTAAGACCTCAAGCGCCTACGCTGGGTTTCGAACCCTTCCGTCCTAGGCAGACTTCACGAAGGTTCTTATCCAACGCGACCACCATGAGGGGTGGTTGCAAACTCGAGTTTTTGTGTCGTGCAGATGAGCATTTTTAAAAGAAAGTGCCTTTTTTTTTTTTGTGATTATGGAAACTAAAATAATTAATGTGAAGGTATACAGGTGGTATTTTGTGAAATGTGAGATGAGTGTTAAAAAAAAAAGTATTGAAAAAGATTAGCTTTGTAAATTTTTTTTGGCTTAACAATCACTTCATAAGTTCTCTTGCGCTCCTGATTTTGAGTTGCCCGCATGTAAAATATTTATTATATCTAGGTGGAGCACGTAGAAATCTTGTCTGAGGAGCAAGAGAAGAAAAAATTATATGAAATTTGATAAATTATAGTGTATGCATATTTTGTAACATTTGTACTGATCACCAGAGACCAGGGGGGATGATTGAGACTTGATAAAGATTGGTCTCAAAAGAAAATTAGGAAAATTGTCAAATCGATCATAAATTTATTATGTGGATGTCAATTCGCTCTTAAATTTTCTAATTTTACCAATTTAATCGTAAACATTTATACAAGATCTTGTGTTTTGTTATTAGCTATTTGTGAAACCTCATCTTACACACAAACCGGATGGAAAATGGCATATGAGGGCAATTAAACTCACCACCCATCTAATAAAAACTGAAAATACACAATATTAGGTGCTGCGATTTTTGAATCTGAAATTGAAAAATAAGGAATTATTCAATAATAGATGAAACCCGGAATAGGGAGTACTACTGTATCGTTTTGACAATATAATTAGCTAGATGTGCATTAACCGTGGTTATCAACATGTATGAATTTTCTATATTTTCCGGGTTTATGCTTAATCTCAACATCGATTTCCTTTTAATAACCAAAAAAAAAAAATCAGTGTATTTTAAGCTTTCCATTTTCCGAATCAGTTTTGATTCGTGCAAGTATCAGGACAATGCAGTTGACTAGCTAATGACAGGGACATCGTCCTTTAGAAATCTCAATCGATCGATGTGCATCTGGACATTCATTTCCAGTTGCTGACGACGCTTTTCCTCGGTCCCCTTTTGCATTACGAGAGCCAAGAGTTCCAATTTAATTTTTATTCTTTTTTATTAGACCGATTCGACCTTAAATGAAGATATGCAATATAATAATTTGACCAAAATCGATCTCGAGGAATTAAAAGGTGCTCAACAATTTATTTAAGCGAAGGTTAGGATCATTTCTCAGAAATTACATCCAATTTCTAGATAGATTTACCTCCCCCCAGAATAATTACACGGTAAAACAGATTATTTGTGAAGAAGTGGAGCAATTCATTATTTCGTTTGGTGAATTTTTTCCGCATGATGACATCATAAATATTTCTGAAGGCCCAATTCCGAGGATATTCCAATGGGCTCTGTGGAATATCTGCTCAATAGCTTAGATGGATTTATAAAGGGGTGGAAAAACCATTAAATTAGGGTTTCATTGGGATTAGATTGTTCCTGTTATAGCTCATGTCAGGATACCTCATTTAGGCTTCGCAGGGCCTTCGAGTGATCAAAAGCTGTCTCCCCTTTCAAAAACAATTCCATGGGAAGAAAATCCTCCAAATTCTAACGATAAAGTTTAAAACTAGGCAGCCTCCGATACTCTTAATAGCCGACGCGTTTCGAGGTGTATGTCCACATTTACCGATAGAAATCCCATTCAAAACGCTCGCTCCTCGAGATAGGGGGATTCGAAAGTTTCAAGTTATGCCCCCGACGGCTATGATCCCTCCCTTCCTCACGCCTCGTTGTCTTTCCTGTTTCTGGCTGTATATTTAGGCTAGTGAGAATGGTCCCCGTCGAGCCACACAGGATAAAGATTGTAACGAGGTCTCTTTCTAGTACCATTACAAAAGATTAAAGTGGCAATGTTTTGTGGCCAGGTGAGTACCATGGTCCCCCGAATTTTTATTATTTTGGGACTAAAGAATGGGAAATTTCCCACATAAATTATAGGGGGAAATTGCGAGTACGTACTAGAGGGACCACTATATCATCTCTTGAGAGATATTTAATTACCAACACAGCAAAAATCCATTCTCCAACAACAATTATATGAATATACAAATCGAAATTCTCATTCTTCTAAGAATTTGGACCACAAGAACGTCATGTGCACTGCATCATAGTCCTCAATCTCTATATGTTCAAAATTATATGTATTTAATTGGAAAATTGGCCCTAATCTTTTTATAGCTTGAGCGGCAATTTGGACATCCTAGTAAAACGACAGCTTTTCCTTCGAATCAATCGAAAATAATGTCACTAAATTCGAGCCTAAACGGTTTATTTATTTTATTTGTTTTGTTTTGTTTTTCTAGTCATGGTCATTAGGCACCGGAATGACCTTTAGGGTACAAGTTATAGAGACAGAGTAGCCTCCTAGCGTTTCTTTCTCGGAGTAATATTTTCATTTTATTTATTTATTTTACCTATAAAAGTTTATAATTCTTCTGGTGAATTATATTCGGAACTCAACTATTTGGATTCATGGATTGAAAAACTAGTTGATTTCAGTAGTTAAATTACACACTAATGAAGCGTAAGACTTTCAATTTGCTGAAGTTACGGATTTTGCTAGCTCGTGTATCGCAAAGAACTTCAATTATTAAGAAAATGACACCAAGAATTCATCTCAAATGAGAAGTATCGTCTAATATTGACAATAATAATGGGGTGAGCCGATATCAAAGAAGGGAAAATAATTGAAAAGAAATTATGGTCCTTTTCGGTTTTAAAAAAATGAAAAATCTTATTAAACAAATTATATGGTGAATATTTGCGCTGTGTTGTTGTATTTTTTATTTTATTTTTTGCCAAGCAATACTTTCGCCATGTTCAGCGTAGAATTTGCCAGAAACATCCCAAGACACTAATCTCAAACAATCAAGATGCTTAAGATGTGGTAATGAAGTTTTTTTTGTATTGGTAAATCAATGCGAAACGTGATAATCTTCTTTTTCTCGAACAAATATTATACCATATTTCATGTTGATTCCACGATTAAAAAATAGTTACTTATTACATTTCAAGCTTAACGTACGTCATCGATGCGATAGAAAAATATGCTTAATCCTACAATAAGTATATTTTCCGAATTCGTATAGGACGGATGATATATTTTACTGTGTCGAATATATGCAATCGTCACTTTATTTCCCCCTTTTTTTCCGCTTTTGGAGAGGCTTGTTTGCATGGGTTTGCGCACTCTGTAACGAAACATTTTTGTACAATTAAAAAAACCCTACTTGCCATAATTAAATAACTCATTTACCAATTCAACTCTAATCCCGGTTGCCACTTCGGAACGCGGGAGGGGCACAATTAGTTGGCGAACCCGTTGCTTTCAAGTCACAACTTGCTAATTAGAGTAAGGAAGGAGGATTAGGGTTTGCCTCAAAGGGCTATTGTACTAAACAATTTTCAGGGATTGCTCTCCTAGATGCAAGAGCATAAACGCGATTTGGACATGATACGAATTTTACCGACAGCGCGAGTTAAATACCAACCGATTCATTTTCACTTGATTTTGATGAGAAGACTAATCACGCCGGAATAATTTCGTGACCACATCAATTTTCCGTATGCCGACAGGCTAGGAATTGCAAGTCTAAAACAAGGCTATTCCTTGTGTGACTTGTTATTGGTCATTTGGGTTGAATTAGGGCCTCATGCTACTTTTCAACCTAACTCAAAATTAAAGACTCGAGAAAAATCCCAGCCTAAATTGGTGAAATCGCAACACGGGCCAAACTAAATTAATAACTCTAGTTTGCTTCTATTGGTTGTTTAAGGTTATGGACCATTAGGTTAGGTCGATAGATGGATGAGAAGCTTAGCAATTACACTATGTGCTTCTAACATAAACGAGAAGCGATAGCATAATCAACCCTACGTGATCAACAGCCGACAAGCAAAAATCATTTGCACATTAAAAAAATAGTGAGACCCGCGTCATTTGCAAATCAACCATGCGTTATTTTTTGAACATATGTTTATGCCCATCCCCTTGTGGAGATATGCAAGAAGCAAAATGGCCACTGAGTTTCATATCAACACATTTTTTTAACTAGATATAGGTTATGGGAAGGAAGCAGGAGGACTGGGTTAAAGATAGAAATCCTGCTTAATATGAGAATTTGAGTGCTCTCAAAGCGCCGCCACATTCACATTCATCCAAATCAATTGCTTCTCGTGAAGGGTTGATAAGGAAAACTACAAAACTTGATGTGCACGCTTAACCTGCACAGAGACTCTATAAATCACCTGAAAACTTCTCAATACTCGAACATATAAGTCATGAAAGTTATTAAACGGGCTTAATAACAACGAAAGACCGGCAGTTAACTCTCGGGGTTGACAAGATTGATCAAAGCATTGGAAAATATTCAATATCGGAACCAGAGTCACCTACTTGAATCTCTCTAATTGTGTGCAAACGGCTCCGAGTTAGTCCTATCTACGCGAACAAAAGGAGTCTCGTGTGCCTCCGGCTCCACTCTCGAACCGCCCGTTTTATAAAATAAAATAAAAATAAACTAAAGAAAGACGAACGGTTTTATTTCACTGAATTGCCTAGGTGTAAACGGGGGCCGCTTTCTGGCGCCGAATCTTAGTACTAGCAAGATCATTATTCAATCCTAAGATAGCCGCTAGCATTGATTGCTGTAATGAATATGAATTTGGTCAGACGAAACTAGAATTGTACGACCACCCCAATTATGGCACCGTAAGAAGCATAGAAAGAATGCGCTATTTATTAGTGCAGTAATAATGCGGAACACCCATGTGTTTTTCAAAACTAGCACTTTTGAAAGGAAAAAAAAAAAGTAAACTTGTTTTCGTGGTGGAATAATTTTTCTTTAGGATAATTTATTCATTAACTTGGTATATCACGTATGATATTAAAAGTGTTTCTAAAAGTTAAATAAGCTTTGGAATTTTGCTCTAAAGTTGGAATTTATATATAGATCCTTGATTAAAGGTTTGGAAAAATATTCGTGCTCGATATATTCAAGTGAACTTTAATTTTTACAATGTAAGTTTAGCATATTCTTACAGAGTTATTAGGGATCTTTTACAGATTACTGAACTATAATGATCTATACGAGTACATAATTCTTTTCGGGACTTTAAAGAGTTATTAGGGATCTTTTACAGATTACTGAACTATAATGATCTATACAAGTACATAATTCTTTTCAGGACTTTAAAGAGCAGAGACCAAGACGATAAAAAGCCTAACACCTTGAGAAAACTTTAGGTTTTTTAGGGTACAACCCAGTACTTGTTACAGTTTGTTCTAGCGTGTAACTTGTTATAAATATAAAAATGAGTATATTAAAAGTCCTAAAACTTATCATAAAATCATAATCGAGTCATATACTTTTAAAATAGTCTAATTTAGTCTTTATCTAATTAGTACACTCAATGAAGACCGTGACATTTTCTTCATATATTTAAAACACATGTGGCATTAATGTGGCCCCAAGTTAGAGAAAAAGAAAGACAAAGAAAAATGTAAGCATCACGTTTTCTTCATTTATTTTTTTCCTTGCTGTGATAAGGCACCTACTTGTGCTAATTCAGCACATGCTCTCCGAACGTATTACCAAGCTCACATCATTATCCTCTCAATATAAATTACTTATACTATTTTTTTTTTGTATAAAAAAGAGCTAAAGCCGAATAAAAATTAAAGTCATAAATTTACTATCCCTATTTTATCACCTAATAAAACATGAAGTAACTCTGTAAGAGATAATGAAAGAAACTAGTATCCAAGCGCTTATTGATTCCAAAATTAGCAAGTTAGTCAACAAAGTAATTTTCTTCTCGAAAATTATGTTGCACTTTAAACTTAAAGTGAGAGCGCAACAGTCTTATGATATTTTTAAGCGAAGCAGGACCAGCATTATCAATCATATGCCATGGGCTAACAAGATCAATGATGGTTTTAGAGTCAATCTCAATAATGATCTTATAAAAATAAAGTTGTTTAGACAAGTTGCGTCCCAACCACAAAGGCCAAAATTTTGCTTATATCAATGAATGTATTCCTACGAATATGGAAAAACCACCAAATCAATCACCCAATTCATTTCTAAATAAACCCCCTGCACCAGCAAGCCCTAGATTGCCTTTAGAGGCCCCGTTAATATTCAGTTTAATCTGCCTAGAAGGTGGAGGATCCTATCTGACTAAAATCGAAGAAGTGCATGACCCACTTAACATCAAGTTATTCACAAAGGAAGCTTTAAGATTTCCTTTGTGTATAATTGTGTTACCTTAAGGGGAAACAAAGTGACTTGTTTCTCCATTGACAACAAAGTCATTTCCCACTCACATGATGAAAATTCAACTACTCTTTACCAGCATGATTTGAATTCAACCATTGCGACAAATTCCTCCCAAATACTATTGTGGAACAAGCTCAAGCCATATCCTAAAACATGTAAAGTTTTTTTTAACATTCTATAGGTTAACAGAGTTTGAAGATGCACATGTCAGGGTTCTAGGTGAAAGAAGTTCAACAATAGAGATATGAAGTAAATAGAGCAATTAATATATCATAACCAATCCATCACTTATCGACATAAATTTTTGAATAGATGTGCAATCAACCTAAATACGTTGATTAAGGTCAAACTTACGCAATCTCTTAATGATTGCTTTCGGCAAAAGTGAGTTCACACTCTTCTTGTAAAATTTATTTAACATCATGCAAACCTCTTATCATCATAGAAGTGGAAGATCACATATTGGTAAATAAGAAAGTATCACTTTATACCCTAGAAACCATCTAATATCACCGCAGAAATCGTCTGAACACCGTCGCTGATCTTCCCCCAATGGCTCGAAAAAGGGCGACCAATGGAAGTTCCATCAAAGAGGAGATTTGCCACCGAGACAGAGGGCAACATATGTTGGGAACAATTGGCAAAGACAAGGGAAAGCGGCGACCCCACACGAGGGTCTTTCCAAACTCCCCCACCCTGCAACCTGCAACATTTAAGAAGCGCATCTCTGCCCCGTACGGACGCTTTGATCTCACTTCGCCAAGAACCTGCGGCCCAAAACGAGACACAGCGACTTCTCAGCCCCTCCCACCAATCGCAACTCGACAGCGCACCCACTCAGGGGCATCCCCCCCGGTGTCAGTCCTATAAAATCCCTAAGCCCTCGGCAGCTGTCTGTATTCCCTGAATCCCCGGCAACCTCATCGATGTCTTTCTTTTTCTTCACGGCCCGTTTCTGCAATTGAATTGACATGAACTGGGGCATAAGTAGAGCGAGAGAGAAAAAGAAGGGGGGAAAAGGAGAGGCCTCCTTATTATAATTCCACTTGCACATAAATAGAAAGATACTGATTAGAGGCTATCGGTATCAGTACACTCCCTCCTCCTCTCTCGCTCATTCCTCCACTTCCACTTCCTCCCTCTCCCTCTCCCTCTCCCTCTCCCTTGCTCTCTTCGATGACACGGGGCTAAATAAGTTTAGGGTTTCTTGAGTTCTTGCTCTCTCTCTTTCTTTCTTTCTCTCTCTCTCTGTAGAGATTTTTTATTGCAGCCCTTTCTTCTTCTTTTTTTGTTCCTGGTGTTGTTGTTGTTGGTCATACGAGAAAAGAGAGAGATGGGGAGGGGGAGGGTTCAGCTGAAGAGGATCGAGAACAAGATCAGTAGGCAAGTGACTTTCTCGAAGCGACGGACTGGGTTGCTCAAGAAAGCCCACGAGATCTCCGTTTTGTGCGACGCCGACGTCGCTCTCATCGTCTTCTCCACCAAAGGGAAGCTCTTCGAGTTTTCCACTGACTCTTGGTTTGTTCTCGATCCGTTCTTTTCGTTTTTCTGGGATTTTTCTGCACTGTTTCTTTGAGTTGTGTCGCCGCCAATGCTTAATATCAGAACGTTTGCTTTTCCCCTCTTCATTGCAAGTTGATTTTTCATGAGAATTTGTAGCTTGTTTCGGTGAAGCCATCATCACTCGTAATGGGGCAACAGAAAATGAGAAAGAAAAACAGCATTTGATTGGGTTCGTTGCATTCTGCAGAATATAGTCTACCAAAATACCATCATACACATAGTGACGGAATTTAAAGCAGTCGTTTGTGGTTTTCATGGATTCCAAAATTTTGAAAAATATTGCTGTTCTTCTTTTGATTCTTTTCATTTTTAGGTTTTCTTCACAAACTTTGATCAAGCTGCTTTTTCTTTGATCCCCTTCTTTGTAGTAGAGTTTCTCATGAAGAACGGCTTTTGCTTGTGCCTACAACAATCTTAAGTGGATAATTGCGGCCTTGATCAATTTATTCGGCTGACTAATCATCCGTTGTCAGCCATTTTCATGTGCCTTCCCATGTCGAATTATGTAATCAGAAGGACTCTTAAGCTGCGAATATCCAGCTTGAAAAGAATTCTGATATTATCACGTTGATGAAACTGTTGGATTAAAATTAACTTTGCAAGCGAAACCTTTTGCTTATTTCGTCAGAAAAAAGAAGTTCGTGGATTTGCAAAATGTATTTCTTGAAATAATTGCATGTTATGAATGTGGCCGTACGCTGTTTTGAATTTATTTCAAGGTTTCCCGAAAAGCTTTCTCTATCTACACACACACGCTCCCCCACACCCACACACATTTTAGTATGCATTCATTAATGAGATTCAATTAATACTACATTTAAAACTTCATCGACGATTTTTATTTGCTGGGTTGAAGCTCATTTTTCGTTTTATAGAGTAAGGACACCTAGTACTATTTTTAGCAAAGCCTATGCTTCATTCATTCGGCGAGTTCAGTTCCCTAGGCTTTTGAGATCTAAACACCATCAAGATTGCATGGTTTCTCTATGTATTGAGAATCTTCTTCTAGATCTATGATCCTATGACTGATCGAAGTGCCTCAAAAGATGGATGCACTGTTCTTGCTATTTTCTGGGGGCAATAAAGATAATCTCCATGTTTTTCTTCTTTTTCTGTTTTCATATCTAACCCTCTTGCTTGAATTTGAATGTTAACAGGGATTAAAAATAAGGAGATTACTTGAAGAAGAAAATCAGAAATAAGTGTGTTTCTGAACAATTTTTTTTTAAAAATAAAAAATAAAAATTTTCAGGTCCTTTTTGTGGAAAATTGAATAATCATTTGACAAATACTGCAAATTCAATGGCATTCTTTTTTAAAGTTGCCAAATATATATGATAATGCTCTCATCAGGCATGCATGCGCAGCCTAAGAGTGTGATCACTCCCCCAGCCTCACCTGATCTAGCTGCACTAGGTAGATAAGATTAGTTTAATATATTGACCTAAAACTCTCTTTTTCATATCAATGCAGCTATATCATCAGCTTTCAAAAACATTACTTAAATATGTAACTGCACATCTCTTTCGTCCAACCGATGCATTGATAAGTCTGTACAGGTGCTAATTTTCAAAACATATATATGCACTTGCATAAGGACATGCGATCATTGCCGTTTTGCCCCCACATTATCTGTGATATGTAGACGTGGTGGGCCTCTGTTAGCTACAATATGATTGGCATCATTTAAGCTTTTGCGTAATCATCAGTGTTCTCAATTTGCAAAATACCATTAACGGATCTTGCAGCATGGAAAGCATTTTAGAGAGGTACGAGAGATACACCTATGCGGAGCGACAGCAAGTGGCCACTGATTCCCCTCAAGTCCAGGTATCTTTCATGCAAAAGAATGAGCCAGAAAGTTTCAGATTTATATTTTCAAAGATTTTACATTAGAAATTTAATTTTATCCTTACTGAATCCTTCTCATTTAGCATGTTGTCATTATATATCGTATTAGCATTTATAGTCTTCTCGTGACGAGGAATAGGAAGATTTTAAATATATTTGACACCGTTCTCTCTCTAAATTTAAGCTTTTAGAACAGAGCTAGCAAAATCATCTTGAGATGATTAATTATTCAAAATTCACATTTTAATCAACTTTAAATTCTGATTAGCAGGAACATACCACTGTCCGACTTAGTGTGTGTGCATGCATGCGCGCGATTTTACTTTTGGAGGGGGAAGGGCTTTTTCTGAAGTTTAAAAAATATATGTATATGTTTTTTAAAATTGCCTTTGTGTAAAGCTAATAAAATCAATTGTCAAAATAGTTTAAGAAAATTTATATGGCTATAAATATATAAGTAGTGTGCTTTTAGAGAGATATTGACATGTTCAATCTCAAGCTTATTCTTGATTTAAGTACAACTGAAAATTAAAGCTAAAACCACACTTAATGTCCCTTATTTAAATTTGTTGGTTGACTCCACAATGATCATAGTATGTTGTCAATCCTAAAATAGAAAAAAGAAAAAAAGAAAAAGTGAAGGGGCCATTGGATTGCACAAAACTTTTAATATCTCCGTTTTCGTTTTCAAGGTAACTTATCTGTTCAGAATGACTTCTACTGTTAACTTTTGATTTTTCTCTTGCCCGGACCTCTGGAACATCAAAAATAATTATTCTACTTCCCCATCAAAATCCAAAATATTTATCTCAAATTTCCAAAAGATTATGAAAAATAGTATGTAAATCTACATCTCAATATAAGATCATTTTTAAAGGTTTCAACTGTTTTAACAAACAGTCAAGGTTTCAAGGTCTCAAGTGTTCTCGTCACAAGATTTGAAAAAGTAAAAAGTGAAAAGATAAAAGTGAAAATCTTAAATAAGATTTATTTTTTGTTTTTTTTCATTTAAACGTATTGCAGTAATGTTATGAGTAAATGTCAAAAGAAACTGATAAGCGCAAGCAAGCAAGCCCTGATCAGTAGAACTTGCCATGTTTGCTCAGTTTCCATTTCTCTAAATACAAATTCAAACAGGAAAATTAGAAACTTCAGAACCGTACGTAGTTACTTCCGTTTTTTCAAATCGAAATGAGAAGAAAGGTGAAACTTGACGAATAACCATGATGCCTTCATCGACCTTTAACCAAAATGCATAGAAAGAGGTTAAATTAAGAAGCGTGAAACACACACCAATCGATAATGGAAACCGAACACTTATCTAGAAATACTGCAATGAAAATGAACACCAAACACTTTATGAGAAGAACCAAATGGACCAAACATTGTATAAAAAGGCAATGCTACGTTTATTCCTACAACCCTTTCCACAGAAAGGATGTGGTAAAGCATGGTAATTATGGGATCTTGCTATTTCTCTTTCCAAGCTAGGTTTACTAGGGACTCTTGATTTCTACCCCTAACCAGAGTAAAAACTATATGGACAGTCGATAGATTAGCTTGAACTATATGGATAGTGGATGACCATTAGAACTATATAATGCAGATATCTTGATGTGGCATCCATTTAAAGGATAGAAATTGAGCACGTCATTATATGATCATTAGTCAATAAACCGAAAGAACCTCAATTTTTTTCCTAACTATAATGGCACTTCTCATTATGCATATATGTTAGTTGATGCATAGCCAGCCATAAGAAAGAGATGAAGTGTTCTTAGTAGACGTTTGTGATATCTTTTAGTAATCATGCGTTTGTGATCATCTAGTACCTTTTCTTTCCCTCGCGTGCAAGCGACAAATACTATTTGTTGCAAAAGGAAAACCTCGAAAGAAGAAATTTTTGCCATGTTGATGTACGTTGGTGAGTAATTTTAGTAATTCGATTTCACAGAGAACTATGAACAATTCATGTGTGTCTGGTCGTAGGTGGGGGATCTTAGGGAAGACAGATTGGTCTCCCACTACAAAGTTTAACAACGTTTGACTCAGGCGCCGTTTGGATCTCGGTTTGTGTATGGTGGTGCACGGCTTTTATTACCAATTTATAAAATTTAAAGACGTTTTTGTCTTTGATACTTTCTTGGACATCCCAATGTTGGATCATTCATTAAGGTTTCCAAGTGGTACGAAGAATACAAGGACCGGTTTTCAGAATATAATAGTAAGATGCCGTGTATTACATAGATCTATACTATAATCCTTTTATTATTCTAGATGTTGATGTCGATATGAATAGTGCAAGAGTAATACGCAAAAGATTGTAACAAAATAAATCTTCACATCAATCAAATTCATACAGGTATATCCTCCGATTAAAAGAAAACATGAAAGATAAAATTGCATTATTTATTGGATTTCAATATAATTACATTACAAACATGGAAAATAATTTGAATCGATAAGAACATGAAAGTATAAAATAAGAACGTAAATCCCCCCTTAATAGCTTTCATCTATTTTTGTATTAATATTTCTGAATAGAATGAATATTTAGATATATATAATATATATCACATCAAAATACAAATTAGAATCTCTATATATACAAATAGTACATGCAAAAGAATTAGAGATGCAGAATTAGAGACTCACTTACATTTGTGCAGTAATCTATGTATTAAATATTCGTTAAAATATACCCATTATAACATTCTAAACCTCCAATCACTCTTTTTTATTTTTCTTTTTATTCATTTAAGTAGGAAAGCCTTATATTTAGAAAAAATTCAGCCTTACTTTTGCATTTGTATTAATATTTTTCATCTAATCACATTTAGATTTACAAAAAGAAAATCTGTTATTCATAAATAATATCTACTTAAAAATTGTAATGAAATCTAAATATACATACATGCATAAGAATTATAGGTAAGAATTTAAGATATATTAAAACGACCCTCAAAAGCAATTTGCTCAATAATGCTCACAGGTGAGTGTGCCACGTTCCTCAACCTCACTGGAGCTTATATATGTATATGTGACCTAATATGATTGTGAATGAATGCTCGAATTATTGATTATATTCCTATACTTAGTCAAGGTCGATCATACCACTTTGTAAAATAACTTTGTAAATCAGGTTATATTCATATCGTTACTTTTGGGTTCCATGTCTTCAGTATTTGTCGAGAGTCAGGACCATCCTAGGGGGATTCATGCATTTAGGGTTTCTTTTGTTGCTCATCAATCTTTAGTACCCCACCACTAACCTGAGAAAGCTTGTCTCTGTTCATTGCATTGAGTGACGAGGTAAAAAGTAAAATGTCCATGAATTGAATTGACATATATATGGTTTTGTAAACATATAAGTCATGTCATTTTGCAATGTGGGGACAATAATAGATGGTATGATCACGTAGATTATATCAGTCTTTAGTGGTTAAGGAATGTGCTAGTGTGTATGGACTAACGGCAGAATATGAGTTCGATTTCCTACTATATCTACCCGATATAAATAATTTCATGTTTGGTCAGATAATCAATTGCAAACCGTTTCTTAACTAATCTATGAGTTAGTAGAGTATTTCATGAACTCGAAATTTATCTATTTATAAGTGGGTTTTCTCATCATATAAAACAAAATATTTGCATTTCTAGCATTACTCTGATTGCACTGTCCTTAAGTAATCCTTTTTTCTGTTTAGGGAAGTTGGTCGCTTGAATATCCCAAGCTCGTGGCTAGGATCGAAGTCTTGCAGAGGAACATAAGGTAACATCTTCTGTGGCCACATATATACAAGTGTTATTGCTTCATGCAGGTCATATAATATCCTATGCAAGTTACTTATGTGTCGCTCGCAAACTTGCATGTCCTAAATGATAGTTTTTTTTTTCCTTTTGGTCGGAGTCGTCATGAGGAATACTAGGTTTGCATCCGGTTTATGAATATCTTTGAGCATTTGAGTTGGTTGAGAAAACCATACAGCAATTTGGAAATTTGACTTTTGAGAAAGAGAGGGTGCCACTAAAAGCAATTGAAATCAGTTGAAAAGAATATCGGATAAGCTAGTTTTATTCATAATATCTATCATAATATAGAAAAATTGTGTGAAACTCAACGAAAACTCATGTGAGTTGCATTGTTTCTTGATATGTGGTTCATATAATCTTTTAGACTAAACCAACAGGTAAACTCTTTGACTTGATGTGCTAGACACTTGATTGCCATTAGATTTGTGAGTCCTACGCAGATGTCTCGTCACACAAATTGTATGATGCTGACCAAGGCGCCTGGTGCAGTCTTTATCTCTGTGTGAAATCAAAATGCTTCATACCCATCAGTGAAGTTGCTTGTTTTGATTGCCACAAAGATCGAGACCATTTCAGTTTTGGAGTGCATTGATAGAGACTCCGCTGCGTTATCTTTTGAAGATCTGATGGATGTGACAGGTCAACATCACTAAGATAAGACATCCATGGAACATCGCTTGAGTTCGAATCCGAAGTTTATGACAAGCACGTAACCATTTCTGTGGAGAGACTAACTATGCATGATGTCTCTAAGGATGTTGATTGACATGACCGGTCAACGGCAATTTAGCTTCTGCACATAGTGATGACATGAAACATGTGCATAATCCTGGTTTTGATCAGTGCAGGAACTTGAGCGGAGATGAGCTTGATCCCTTGAGTCTGAGAGAGCTGCAGTATTTGGAGCAGCAGCTTGATACAGCTCTTAAGCGCATCAGGACCAGGAAGGTTAGGCGCCTTCATAAGTTGCATCTTTCTTTTTGTTGAAGTTCTTTATTCAAATGAAAATTCCTTTCTTTTTTGACTCTCTTCTTTCTTTTATCTTATGCAGAACCAACTCATGCACGAGTCGATTTCTCAGCTGCAAAAGAAGGTAAGAGCTCGGGCTTCACGAGCGTCTGAATGCAACTTCATATGGTCGTGTAGGGGAAGATAACTGTCGTTGTCGGTTCTTTTTGGATCGAATGCTGATCAATGATTGCTGGGCTGTGGGAGGTTATACCTTTCATTATCCCAGCTTACTTTAAATGGTGAAAAACCTGTAACTCCATTGAACTGACAAGAACTTCTCATAGTAGCCAAAGAATATCTCGTGTAATTAGCATGCTTTAGATGATTATGATGTTACTCAGCCTTGAGCCTAGAATGGTAGAACTCCGTTATACTTCCATACTAATGCTTGGTGGACCATTCTACTTTAGAAAATGGAGAATGCAGGAGATGCGAAAACTGATGTGCAAAATCGATTTACAAAGTAGCGTGACAGATTCTTCTTCAATTTTGACTAATAATATTTATGGACTGTGGCATTATACTTTACAAGTCAATTTTCAAATCGGGTTTTTTCAACCCTAACATTACTCCAGGAAAAGGTGTGATCATTTTTATGGATAACATGTGAATTTTGAATTGTTGTGGGGCATATATATAAGTGATCATAACAGAGTCAAGATATAGATTCGTCAGTCATAGTTATCATTTCAACAGTAATATATAATAGGGGCTAACATATCGAGGGATTGGGTTCAATTCGTAGTTGAAATAAATCTTCTTCATTTCTGTATATGTAATGTATATATAATGTAACAGGAGAAAGTCTTACAGGAGCAGAATAACGTGCTCTCTAAAAAGGTAATTATGCACACAAATTTTCATTGAATTGGCCTCTTAATTTTCTATTACTTCCAATAAGAAATTGTTAGATGGTGACATCCTTTTTCTTCTCTTTCTTGGGATACTGGGGGAAAAAGCAGATCAAAGAAAATGAGAAAGTAATGAGAGAGAGTGGACAATGGGAGCAGCCAACCCCAGCACCGACCACATCCTCCTTCATGCTACAACCCACTTTGCCTCTCCCTTCCCTCACCATTGGGTGAATCTCTCTCTCTCTCTCTCTCTCTCTCTCTCTCTCCACACATTGTTTGTGCATAACTACAATTATAAAACATCTGATAAACGAAAAAATCAATTCGTCATAAATCTAAATTTAAAAGACGAAATGTGTATCTTGATGAGCTTACTTCACACGTAAATATAAAAAAAATCATGAATTTTAAGTGGAGATCTATAGGGTTTAACTTGAATTTGAGCAAACTGTTAAATTGTCTACGCTTTAATAATCTAAAAAATTAAAGATAATTCTGTAGTTTTGAATAAAGTTATTTGCAAGAACTCAATCGATAAACTGCTCTAAAACTTTGAAAGTCCATGCCTCTTGTGGACATTAGTTTTTATCTTACATGTTATTTGGCTAAGTCTAATTAGTAAGAATTATTCCTAATCCATCCATGATGGCTGATGATTGTCTCCACTCCAGAAACCCTAGGACCAACCATTGTTCCTATGCATTCTAGATTACAGGAAGCCGAATTAGCAGTTCCTTGATGAGTACAAGGTTGCATAGTTTCTCCATTCTTAGTGGATAAATTCTCCTTCATCAGTTGTAATGCATTCTAGAAGTGCGAAAGCAAGGGATAATCGTGTGGAGTCTGGACATGAGTTAGACTGGCGAGAATGGCAAGGCTAATGTAGTAAATAGACAAAGATAAATGTACTGTACAACTTAACATCATCATCCCATATGAGAATGAATAGATGAACCGATGATGACAAACCGTAAATGTAGTATTGACAAGTAAATTGGCCAACATTGATGCAGCAACACGTTCCAGACACCGCGTGTACTTGGAGGAGCAGAACAAGAGGAGAGATCTCAAGCCCGACCAGCCAACACGCTCATGCCGCCTTGGATGATACGCCGTTCAAACGAATAGAGAGATAGAGACCAACAATATTCTCCTCCACATCAGCTTTTGATTACAGCCAAAAGCCATTTTCACTTCACTATAAGGTTATGTTACAGCGCGAGTCTTTAACTCAGCTGCTTCCTATCTATGACCCTCTATAATCGGTGTAAAGTTATTGATGTCCGAACTACTCCATCATAAGAAAGTAATTGGGTATCCAATCCCTCTTGATGTTTCCCATATCCCGTTGATGGTTCTCTTCACGCTAAGTTTAGTAGTTTCTCAGAAGCCGAAGAACTTGGACACAGTAGAGATAACTAGGCATGGCTTATATGCATCATGATGGTTTACATACGATGTCTCACGTCTGAGTCTTCTTCAATATAAGTGTAAAATCGATCGATTGAGATAGAGACAACAGTAAGAGTCATGCTTTATCTGTTCTATATCTTAATCATTCTAGCACAGCTAGCTTTTCAATCTCGAAGTTGATAAAATAGAGTAATCCCTAAAAATGCAACATGCCAAATGGCATCACGTTTCTCTACTAAACATATACCTTCTTCCCAGATATACTAAAATTCCCCTTATATTGTCTCCGATAATCCTTCTCAAATACTGTTTCTAGCCAACAATTTGTTAACCATTTTCAGAGAAAGCCCTAATACGCCCTCAGAAAGAAAAAAAAAAAAACAAGCGGGTTATCTGATGAGGCTGAACGAAATTGTCCTACCGTATTCATGTTAATCCTTCCCAACCACTGCCACGAGTAATCAAAAGTAACAAGCAGTATAGGCATCGAAGCCCGAGTTGAGTTAATGCACACATAGTCGAGTCAAAGCACATCGAATACCATCAGCATTCACATATACACATTGGCTGATCTATGCTTATCTTCTGGTTGACAATTACGACCAACCTTAGTAAGAGAAAAGTACGGTAATTAGTACTGACATTATAACAGTTGCTAATGATATTGCTAATGATAAATCACCTAAGACGCTAACTGGACTTCGTGGTTTCTTTTTTCTACTAGTAAGACCCCTGCCTAGGTTAGCAGCGGGGATAATCAGCAAACAATGTTATGAATGGTGAAGTGAACAGAGTTATCAATAATTTCATTTCTTCCCAGCAGCAAGCTCTCCCTCTTCAATCCTGTGATTCCGACCATCAAGTAAATCCTCCCTGTACAAACAAAGAGTCACATGGATGGTTACTTCTCAAAAGGGGGGAGAGAGAGAGAGATTCAAAAGTCCGGGCTCATTCGAGAATAAACAATTACTGAGCACCAGTACTTTAAACAAGATGACAGGTGCTCAGGTCACAAGGAAGTAGAAAGTTTTTCTCTCTTACGATTTACTAAGCCCAAGCTAATTCAATTAAACTATTGGATACTCTTCCGTACTAATAAGGAATTAACCCCAATGTGTTAAATATCACATGGTCCTTAGAAACATTGATAACATAATAAACTACAATTTGCAGGCAAAAATATCGAGTTCCATCTAGTATGTTTAACTGGTAGAACACCAAAATATGCCACTTAACAAAAGAAAGGAGCTAATAATGTAACTTTGAGGAAATGAAAAAGAGGGGAGTATAAACCAGAAACACAAACATTAACTACCTCAGTCTCTCACATAGGCGTGCTAAAGCATCTGATCCAGTTCTGGATGCAACATCCTCAATTTGAGAAGCATCCAATAATGTAACAGTGTCTGCAAGCCTAAACTCACAGAGTTCCTTCAGGGAACATGCATCAGTCAAGACAGCTGAATGACCACCACCAGCTGCTAGTTTACGCACTTCCCCCACACACCTGTATAAGACAAATCTCATCAGGAGAGAAGAATGCATGATCCGGCATTTGATACTTAACAATTAACTAAACTGTTCCATACCAATCAACTGGAGATGGATACCAAGCGTAGGTAGATTTCTCATTAGCTGCTTGACCATAATTGTTATAACCCCAACCGTGTATCCTTCCATCTCTAGTTGATATGAGCGTGTGGGAATGTCCACATGCAACAAGTCGAACACCATTTGGAACAACTAGAACAGGGATATTTCGAAAAAATGTTTCAGAATCATTAGGATTACACGAGAAGAACCCAGTCTGGGGACCAAGGCCCAGTTGCCCCACTTGACCACCTCCCCAGGCATAAAGAGCTCCCTGAAGAGTCAAAGCGCAAGTGTGTACACCACCACATGCAACATCTTTTATGTGTATCCCATCAAGGGCAACAACTCTCCTCGGCAACAACTCCTTATCCCCATACTGAAGGGAGCAATGCCCCAGTTGACCCATGGTTCCCAGGCCCCAAGTGTAGCTGCGAAGTCCCAAAAGTTATCATCATGGGTCTAATGATCGCAAAAGTAAGATAAAAGGCAAGTAAATAAGAGCAGACACAAGATTCCCAAAGATTAGATGTGAAAAAGGACAAAGTTCTTGCACTCGCAGCACATAACCACTCTTAGAGCAAAAACTAAAGTGCTTTTCAGTTATTCCAATAGCACATCCGAAATCGCGTTAATCCTCAAAACGGAATATGCCTGTTAAATTAACAGATGCAATCTATTGTCAAAACAAATGGGGAGTTTCTTTTAGTAGTGGCTGAAATCTAACTTATATCTTGCCACAGATCGACCTAGTATTATACTCAGCAGAGATAAATATTAAACGACAGATGTTTTGTGTCATTTGCTGTTTTCAGTTCTATATGACTCTTAGCAGGAATCTTCTACCAAAACAAACTACTTAAGGAACAGATATCAACAGCAGATATCAACAGCAGCAATGAAGTTCTCTCTGGAATCCATGGCCAATATACAGTGTATCCACAGAGAAAAGAAATCCAATATCATTAGTTCTTATATGATCAGTAAAATGCAGTCTTAACGTGAAAATAATCAGCATTTACTCTTAGGATAAGGAAAAATGGAACAGCAAATTAAAAAAATAATAATTAAAATCAAATCATTCTCATTTTGGAATAATGAAGCTAATGCAAGAAACTTGCACATAAGTCGAATCAGCTTCTAAGATCCTGTCTCCCTTGGATGTGAGATTCCCATGAGAAGATTGTTCTCCAACTTTCAGAAAATTTGTGCCATGCGGATAACCACAATGTTAAGCTTAAAAGAAAAGCCTATCTCCATCTAAGAACACTTACACCTCGCCATTATCTGATATAGCTGCCGTGTGGTACTCTCCACATGACACATGGGTAATCTTCACAAGCTCAGGGGCTTCATCAAGGAACTTGGCATAAGCATTTATTACACGAGCCCCCTGAAGTCCCTCAGAAGTAATACCTCTGCCGAGCTGACCATACTCATTGTAGCCTGATTTTACAAGAGCATTCATTAATTCTAATTACCATAGGCAGGAAAGGTGTAGTAAGCTCACGTGTTCTCCATTCTCGCTCAGCTAGTGGTTGGAAATGTAAATGAAGAACCATTCACACTAACACTTGTATCAGGTTTTTGACTTGCAAAGTCAATAATTTCTGAAGGAAAAAAAGACTTGCAAGGATAATTACCCCAAGCTTGCAGAAGACCTTCTTCTGATAAAGCCACCACATGAACAGCACCACAGCTTACTTGACGAATTATCTGTGAGAAATGGAGCTCACCAATAAGATAGACTCTAATGATTGTAAAAGCAGTAAAACCTGAAATCAAGAACCGTAAAGGTAAACAAGTAAAGGAACAATCACTCAGAAGTGTCAACACAACAAGGTTCCTTTTATCAGCCTTAAGGCCTCCAATGGAGCAACCTATACAGTCTAAAATTGTTTATCAGCAGAGAATCAGACAGGACAAGGGAACATGTCAAGCCTGATATCTCCCACTCCTGATTTCACCAACAGTTTCTAGGATATTCGTGGATGGTACAATAACCCCATGTAATAATTTAGCGTCAAAATACAAAATTATATAGCAATTCAGGCAAGTACGAACTACCAAGGCACAAGACAAGCAAAAACTTAGCAAGCAGAAAAAATCTTCACCAATCTTCTGATTTCTAACACAAATCAACCTCCCAGAGCACTTTGCAGAAGGATAAAGGACATTCACGTCCATTATCAATAAAGGGAATAACAGAAAAACTCTTTTTTCACAACCACTTTTTACTTCAATAACTGCTAGAAACAGCAAGAATAGAAGGTCCAAGAGAAGTTCTAAGGCATTCCTATCGAACCTCATTAAAATTATCTGTGTCCAGAAAAGCCCAACTGTTAATCAAATTGCTCGTACAGGATAACAATCAGCGTGGCTAAACAGAGTCACGAACATCATGAAACCTAAGAAAGTATGATGTCTTGCATGCCTATCGTCATGAAATTTTAAATCTCAGTTAAACTCTCGAAGCAAAAACTATCACTTCATCACTCACTAGAACCATCAAATAGTAACTTGCTCCTGAAAGAAGACATGACTGATTCTCATGCAAAAGCTATAAATTTTCTTGCCCTACCAACAACCATGTTTAATGATGATATGTGAATCAATTTCCCAGAAAAAAGCACAGAGGTTCCCTGTTTGCTCAAATGCAACAGGCAAGAGAAACTTGATTAATCTGGGGAACATAGTTGCTGAATATGGCAAGACATCAATGGGGAGATTCTCAAGAATGTGCCAACGTTGTTGCATTATGTGATTCTATGATGCAGACATAACTACGATTTAAGCATGATTCTATCCTCTCATCAACGTACACAAAGAAGACATTATGGTGAAACATATAAGGAGACCGCTATGACCAAAAGAAACGACTTTCATGAACAGCTTCTCGACTTCTTAGTCTTGAGGAAAGCTTGTGACAAGTTCAAGCTAAAACACAACATAAGATGCATTAAAGAGTGAATTTTTGTGCTCTGTACTTAAAGTCATTCCTGCTTGGAGAAATGCAGCATGGCTATTCATCATACAAGAGTCGACAAATTAACTTGAAGTAAAGACAGAGCCAAAAAAAAGATAGTGGAAACCACAGCGAGGTATGTAATTGACCATGTAATCTGCATTTGGAAATGTCAAGTATATACCGTATTTGGAGTAAAAGCTCCCCAAAATAGACGTGGAAAATCTGATCCCTGTAATGAGCAAAAAGGAGATTAATACAACAGCCATTGAATGTCCTAAAGTTGGATCCCAAGTTTCCTATAAGGACAGAAAGAAAAACCTGATTCTGGCCCCAAATCCAAAGTCTGCTTGTTGATACACTTCCATCATTCTCACGAGGCTCTGCAACAGCAACAGTACAATGTGCTCCACATGACACAGACTTCACAAATTCCGTCTCTAATTGCTTGACCTTCTTGGGGAATTTTCTCCCTTCCTCTGTTCCATCTCCCAGCTGAGCAAAGTCATTAGCCCCTGACAGCATATTCACATGGAAGGCTGTATTGTTAACACTGTAAGCACTTGGTTGGCAGATGTATAGATATAATGATAAGCGAATACTACAGTGGCATACAATCATGATCCACCAATATAAAAATCACGCCTCAGAATGTAAAAAAGGGAGTACCCAGTTACATTCCAGGAAAAAACATTATATAATTATTAGCTTTACATACTATCAAAAATCAATTTTTGATAGAAGATTGTGAAATCACATGAGGTCCGACACAGACCTCTTAAAACAAAAACCAGAAAGAAAAAAACAACAAAGATTCAAGCCATTTTGACTTGCTTATGTCTCCCAGAAATGAGAGACGGAGACAATGCCAAAATTATGCATGTAAATGGGCTCCGTCTATGTCAGTCACTTTCCGTGTTTTATAATCCAGTCATATACCACAATTTATGTAGGTAAACCAATAATCTACCGCTATACATCGTAATTAAGATGAATTTATGGCATCCTATGAGTCAATCCTTGAAACTTAACAGGTAAATCTATCGTCAAACTCATGTATGCCGTCAAGGATTAGTCTATCGGCGTTGCTGCTTCTGCTTCGACCCTTTCGAATTTAGTCGACACCCATCAAACCAACATGCAGATTCGACACCACACGAAGAGGGATGCATCGAATGAAGAGAGAGAGTAACCCCAAGTAAAAAGAGACCCGTCCGAGGCGACGGCGGCGGTATGCTCGCGGCCACAGGCGATGTCCAGCCACCGCGAGTTGCCCCCGGCCGGGCACCCGAAGAGCTCGGGCGGGAGCTGCTTCGGGACCCTCAGCTGCCGCTCCCTGCCCTTCCTGCCCGTCTGCCCGCGCTGGTTGTACCCCCACACGAAGATCGCGCTCTTCCTGGGGAAGCTCACGGCCCGGGTGTCCCCAAGCACGCCGTCGACGTCCATGGCAGTATCCCCCTCCGCCCACGCGCCCGAGACCCGCGCGATCGCAGGACCCACCGAGTCGGCACGCGCCGGCACGCGCGCGCGGCTAACTTCGACCGGAAATCGCGGGAATTGGAAACGCGGGCGTCGCTCTGGAGCCGGCGATCGCTTCCGGTGAGAGGAGAGATCGAGGAGAGGAAATGGGTAGGAGGCGCGTGCCCGGATCGAGAAGGAGAATCGGAGGAAGACGAAGGAGAGATGGATGATGAAGAAAATGGAAGGAGATGAACTGAAAGTACCGGACAACGTTGTTGTTCCCATGTTTAAGGAAGGAAGGAAGGTGTCGTTGGGCCGAATCGGGCCGTTTCGCGGCCCATGGAGTCTTCTAGAAGCTCGGCCCAGCTCGGCTCAGGGAAGCAGTTTGACTCGAAATGCTCGAATCAATTTTAGAACGATTTAGGAAAGGAGTAATATGTTTTGAAATCAGTGCGTTATATTGCTCTTTTTTTAGAAAGCATAAATATTTATTGAAATTGAATGCGTTTGGCATATTATCTTGAAGCAATAAAAATTATATTCACGTTTGACATGTGAATATTGCATGCATAACAAAGTAATATAAAAAAAAGAAAAAAAAATGTCCCAGCTACTTCTCGAGTTAAGGGTTCGTATCGAGCTCCAGATGTGGAAATTGACCTTGACAAATTTTAGATCCAAAACCCCAAAGGTTACGTTTGGCAGTCGAGATAAAATTCGAGATAGGATATAATTTATCCTATCTTACGTTTGGTGGTCGTTCAGGATATGATAAAGTCGGATATAAGAGGAATATAGACAGGATAAAATCATCCAATGGGGGAGGTGAGATTAAAGTGGATAGAATTTTTAATGTCCATAATAGGAAAGTTATTTTTCTTGAATAGCAAACTTATTAAATTAACAAAATTAAAATTATATTTCAATATAAATAATATTTGAATTATAATTTAAGAAATTAAAAATTAAAAAATATAAATGTATTTTTAATTAATCTTATTTTAATTTATATATTCAACTTTAATTCTATCTTATAATAAGCATTCAATCTATAAATTAAATATTTATATTTATTATATATTTGAGGTATTTTTGTATTTTAGGTATGTTAGTACACTTTATTATTTGATAAAATTTTATTAAAGAATGATGAAATGGGAAAAAAGAA
Organism: Eucalyptus cloeziana; assembly: GCA_014182715.1. Taxonomy (NCBI): domain Eukaryota; kingdom Viridiplantae; phylum Streptophyta; class Magnoliopsida; order Myrtales; family Myrtaceae; genus Eucalyptus; species Eucalyptus cloeziana. The sequence continues at coordinate 25,883,552 of CM024642.1, forward strand.
AAAATAAAGAAAATAATATAAAAATAGGAAAAATAAAATGAAAATAAATTAAGGAATAGTGTTACGAGAGATTTTCACTATATCCGTTTATGAACATTAAGATTTATTTATAATGATATGCCATTTATAAAAAAAAAAAACGCGTGATATGATGTGAATATATCCGACTTTTAATACTGCAATACACCAAATAATTGACAGGATAAAAAAAAAAATCTAAGGATTCCATATTTTATCTTATCAAGTTATATCCCAATTAGAAATCCAAACGATCAAAACCAAAATGTTGAATTTAGGGATGAGCATGATCTGGGTGAGTAGTTCTCATCCTAGAACTAAAAGCCGTTCACTAAGAATCAATTCCAAAAGATTAGAACATGGAATTGCTCGTTGATTTTTGGATCCACTTGGGAATCGAACTATCAATATAACATTTTCCAACAAACCAAAGTAAAGTAAAAGACAAAGAACTTTCCTATTCTTAATTGCAAAATTAGTAAAAAGATTGAACTCATATTAAGGCCGTAAGTCAATGGACATTGAACTTGATAATTAACACCGTGAGAGAAATAGAGAGACGACTCAAACAAGGTAAAAGCGAGACGAGATGAATATTCAGTTAACGAGTGTTGAGCTTCAAATTATAGATTTTAGGATTTTCATTTTTCTTAAATCTTTTATTTAGTGAAAGGATTTATTAAAAATTAAATATATATTTATATATTACTTGTCCATTCTGAGTGGGCAAGCGGACGATTCTATACTTAAAATCAGATCGGTTCGGATTCTTTTGCTCACCTCAGATGAAATCTATTACCTATAAAGACAAAAGAGGTGCACTAAGGGTATCTTTCTTGCCACGCTGGGGTGACGTCATCGGTCGCGTCAGCGGCGACGCTCTGGTCCGGCGAGCGAACGTGCGACGCCGAATTATCGGGATAAACGATCATCTCACGAGAGGGAGAAAATAAAAAAAAATAAAAAAAAAAAGAATTACACGCTCCTGAATATCTATTACTAAGAAATAATAAATCCGATAAAATCCTTTTTTTTTCAACAATTTTCAAATCTCTTTTTATTTTTTCTTTTCTTGGGCACTGGAAATTCGGGCGTGGTACGTGACGACGACTCATGAGGACGTTGAACTGTCGAAGTCCATCATCGCGTTGGGTCTCCCTCCTCAGAGCAGAAGCTCCGGATCATCCTCGCAATCCTCAGGTGACCCTCTCTTCTCCATCTCCATCTCCATCTGCCTCCCTTGTGCAAAATTCGTTTGTCGAAAATCGTCCTTCTGCGATCGCCCGCCCTGTAAAGGTTCGATCTTTACTTCTTTTGATTGGGTTAGCGGGGGCCGTTGTTTCGAATTCTCTTGTGGGTATTCTTCTTCTTCTTTTTTGTTGTGGGTGGTGGTGGTGACTGAACGCGAAACCTGCCCTGCGACTCTGTGACTACAAAAGGAATTTTGTCGGGGGGGTGTTGGGGTTTGTTTTGTCTCTGTTGTGTTGAGGAGGAGTTGCAAAGTTTCCTTGATTTCCTCTGAGCTCGTGGTTCTGGGTATCGGTAGAATTGGTCGGGCAGCTTGAATTTGATCGTGTTTGATCTGCGCGTCAAGAGAAACGTTTCGGGAAGCCAACTATTGGGTTTATTTCTGCTGGAAAAAGGGAGTCCACCTCTGAAATGTTGATTCTCCTTTGGCCAACTCTGTTTTTTTTCTTTTCCCCTCTCCATTTCGAGTGCACAATGATCGGGTGGATAATGTGTACCAAAGTAGTGTTTTTTGCAGGTTAGATAATCATCGTTCATTTTTCTCAGTGGGGTAACTGATTTCTAGGATAGATGTAGCCCCATGCATCAGGAAAACGGCGATGCCAGGGATACTACGATGCTTTGCGAAATTAGTTAGCTGAGTGATGTCGGAAAACTGTGACTGACCTGACGTTCAAGCTGGCGAGTCGTCTTCAAATGCCTAAAGGAGTCTCTGCCGCATTACTTAGTAAATCAATTTTGTAGCCCAGTCTTGGTAGTTCTAGTTCATGGTATAATTAGCCGATTAACTAAGGAACTCAATATTTTTCCTCTGTCCTTCAATTGCCTACTTGCGATGGCTAGAATATTTAGCTGGAACCACTGCCAATATACGAGCAGGAGTAGAAACAACTTCTTCGTGATTAAAGAGAAATTGAGTGGTACCCTGATTACTGATTAGATATACACTCCTTGCCTAGGAATTATTGTGTTTTCATCTGCTTGATAACTTTGAAGCAGTTGTCTCCCAATAAAGAGTCTAGTACTGATGCTATCCTGGACAGATAGGAATCTGACTCATCTTTGTTATCCAGAATATCTGCCGATCAGTGAAGATTATGGCTGAGTCAGCTGATAACAATGCTGGGAAGAAGCTCATTCGAATTGACATCAGTTCAGATACTGTTTGCCCGTGGTGCTGCGTAGGCAAAAAGAATTTAGACAAGGCTATAGCCACTGCAAAGGATCAGTTTGATTTTGAGGTTCTCTCTCTCTCTCTCTCTCTCTCTCTCATTCATGCGCATGTGTGCCTTTTCACCGTGGTGTATTTCCATTCTCACTGAGGTCTCATTGGGCTTGCAGATCAAATGGCATCCATTTTTTCTGAATCCATCTGCCCCAAAAGAAGGTGTCAACAAAAAAGAGTATTACCTGAAAAAGTTTGGATCTCGATCAGAGAGCATGGAAGCTCGTATGAGCGAGGTTTTCCCTTTCTTCTTTTGAACACCATAAGTTTGTTACTTATGCAACTATTGATTTTATATCCTGCACGTTTTGCAGGTTTTTAGAGGTATTGGATTGGAGTACAACATGTCTGGTCTCACGTAAGACGCTTATGATATCATGCGTACATTGGATGTTTAAATTCCCGAAGCAAGAGGTTGTGCTGAGAATATTGGTAACATATATAATATATGAACAGGGGAAATACTGTGGATAGCCACAGGCTTATATACTATGCTGGGACACAAGGGCTCGAGAAGCAACAAAAACTTGTGGAGGAGCTATTTATTGGCTACTTCACCCAAGGAAGATATATTGGTGACAGGTAGATTCACTTCCTGTACATGCATTGAGCTACATGTGGTTGTATGTGTCCACACATGCATCGAAGTGGATTGCTGAGATTTGGAAAATCCCTTATCACTGCATCACCTCTTAAGATGCATCTTCTTCCCCTGTAATTTTTTTTTAAGAATTTGCTTTATTCCATTGGGAGTAGTATTTTTGAATCTAAAATCCTCTACAGCCATAGTGTCAAACATGCACATGACGTTTGGCTTAACCTAGGTCTGAATAGTTTAAGCCTCTTCCCAAGATAAAAAAAGTTTGGTTTAGCTGATTCTACTGCCCAATTTGTCCGGAAGATATACGTAAGATCTCTCCGAACCATTATGGTTGTTCTTAATAGTGTTTGAGTGTGAGAGTAAGACAGGGAAATCATTGCTGGGTGTGCTGGTTATCCTAAATAAAGGTTACTAAGCTGGGAGAGAGGGGCCATTCTTCTCTAATTTTTAGCGTTACATCCTCATATTCTGAGAAAATGTCAAATAAAAGTTAAAAAAAAAAGAAAAGAGGCTGACAAATTTCATCATATGTCCTTGAATTTTCATTTGAATCATAAAGAGACCATATTCCAGACTTTACTCTATCCCCAGGGAAATTTGGTTAAGCTATACTTAACGCGAAGCTAGAAATGAAGCTTTTTTCAACATTCTTTTGATGAAGCTCGCTCGTCTTCATTTTAATTTTTAGTGCAAACTTGAACTTTACACTTTGTATAACGTGGATTCAGAGAATTCCTTGTGGAAGCTGCTGCCAAGGCTGGAGTAGACGGGGCAGCCGAGTTTCTGGATAATCCAAATAATGGACTGCAAGAGGTTCTCTCTCTCTCTCTCTCTCTCTCTCTCTCTCTCTCTCACACACACACACACACACACACACATTGCTTCACATTTGAACCTAGAGATCAGGAGAGAATGCGTGACTAATTGTGTAGAATATCTAGAAGGAGCTTTTCGGAGTTAAAAGATTTCATTTCTCTAAGCTGACTCAGGAAAGTGTTATCTCCTTTTTCCATGAATTTTTCAATGATCCTGTTGAAGTCTACTGCAGTTAATCTCTTTAGTTTTGGCAGCTTCCAGATATTTGCCACTGATTCTAAGAATCTCACGAACCTTTTCATGATTTTCTTTTGCTCCATCAAGGTAAATGAGGAGCTGGAACAGTACTCTTCAAACATTTCTGGGGTTCCGCATTTTGTGGTAAATGATGTTCTCTCTCTCCCTCTCTCCCTCTCTCATATTTTGCCTTAATTTTTTGGATGACATAGAGATACCTTTTCTGAGATCATTATTTTCAACAGATAAATGGGAAGCACAGATTGAGCGGCGGCCAGCCCCCCGAGGTGTTCCTGCGAGCCTTTGAGGTTATCGCTAGCGGACAGTAGACGAAATGAAGATGTCAATGCTTGTGTGTTTACTTATAAATAAATAAAAAAGCAGATTGTGTTATCTGTTTTACTATAAATACCCATATTGGAAAAATGAGTGAATAAATTCTTACGGTTCTTGGAGATTTTGCTGGCTCTGTTTTTGCCCTGTTTTTGCCATTGCCTGCCAACACCTTGTTTCAACAGATAAACGTCCACTTGTGATGTGCTTTATGGTTATGCGAAATCGCTTTTCTCACATACGTGACGATTGATTTACTCACGTTTCAATTACCCAAAGCCTGGCAAAGAAATGAACATCCGATCTTTTGCTCTCGTACTCTCTTTTTCTGAGTGAACAGAGAGTGTTGCCGGCTTCACTTGGCCGGAGTCCGTGAAAAACTCCGGCATTTTGCTTGAGGATCCATAGGTACATCAAGCTGCCGTTCGCTAAACGCGTGACTTAACTACAAAAGCGATGTCATGCACTGGAACCGACATTAAGCATTTCATTGTAAATCTAACCCAAGAAGCCTAGCAAGCACCGAAGTAACAAGTCGCGCAGTCTTGCACGTCGCTCTACCAAGGGCAGAGCTCGAGCATCAGCAAACTCAGAGAAGAGAACCTGACAGCGCCATAACGCGAAAGCAAGACAGCGTGTCGTTTGGTTGGCCACTTATGCACTTTCTTTCATATGTAGTTTCTATAACTAAACCAAACCCAAAAATTGAAAGGCAACGACCAGACAATTACATTTCCCAATATGCACTTGAGATATTGCTCGTATTTACAATTGCAGTTTCAAGCAGCATAACCAAGTCTAAACAAAGTATAAAGATAATTTAGTAAGGAATGTATAATGGGTCTTTGGAGAGAGAGTCTGAGAAATGGGAATATGCACAGAGACTTCTTTACATTTCATCAAGTATATTAACAGGATTCTTTTTCTCTTCCCAGTGCTGACAGTATTGTCAAGACGAGCATTCACCTAAGATCAAGTCTCATCGAACACCATCACCTGTCAAACAGAAAAAGGTCCAATTAAGCACACAACTAGGAGAAGAAAACAGTCGAAATACCAGAACATCTTGATTTTTCTCAACTGCCCACACAAAATGGCACCGCCTCTAAATCAATATAGAAAACATAGAGCAATCCCATAACTTGTGAACCCACAAAATCATAGGAAGCCACAACTATCAGTCGGTGAGAGGCTGCTGAAATGTTAGCAGCATGCTCAACCCATAGACACTCATGAGGCTAGAAATGTACTGCTATTTTCTGCCATTTTTTTAGGTAATTGGTCAATGATCTTTCTTTTTTACGACAACTACCCAGCCTGGCAAAATCCCCAAGAAAAGGAAAGCCTCCAATTATAAAGCAATAAGCTGCAAGCATAACAGCTTATCCCAAGTGTCGGTAGGACTTGTACAGGGATTAGTATGGAGGTTATAACCATTCAAAAGTTACCAATCCCAGTTGAAAACCAAATAGCATATCTTCTTTTGTAAAAAGCTCTTAACGTGTCCTTAAAATGATTGCAACCCAACGTGCATAAAGCAGAGGGAGAAACAATCCCAATTCCTACCCCAAAAAAAGAGTTTCCCTGAGAAAGGTCACTCTGTGAGGTCAGACAACAACTAAGAATTGTGGTCTGTGCCACAGTGAAGCAATCATTGGAGCACAGTAATCACGTGTATGTATTTATGTATGCATGTTTGCTTTCGGGATCTAGGAAAAGAATTACCTTGCCACATACAGGGCAGCTGTCACTTCTCTCCTTCCACTCATATATGCAACCAAGATGGAAATGGTGAGAGCATTTTGTCATTATTCTTGGATTCTCAGGCGTATATTCTGCATTTAGTAAGCAGTAAAAATTGATAGAATTCATCAAGAACATCAACAATTTAATTAATCACAACATTGCAGTGACATGTTACAAAACTATAAACCGATATGGATACTGAACAAGCCAACTTGCACACAATATTTCTGTTGCCACTGTCTGAGGCAATAATCAGACCCAAATTACAAGTTCATGAAAGTACTTCCCTAGTTCCCACATAAGCTTATTGTCATTTTTTATTTTTATATTTTCAGATGAAAGTTCTCCTTTTCAAAATTTTCTCTAAAGAATCTGCGTCTTTGCCAGCATATTCCCAGGAAAAAAAGGAAAGCACAAAAGCATACAATGGTAAGGTAATTTCTTTCAGAAAAAAATCAAGTTCACCAGTAGATTGGATCTCTAAATAGTTTACAATCTGAAAACTCAACTACATCGAGGCATGAAAGTGAACAAGTTGAACTAGCCTAAGATTATGTCTCATCCCTTTACTAAAACTTATTCAGCACTTCATGTTATTCAGAATTAGCTTAGCCCGCTAATAATTGTCGGCTCAATAAGCAAGCAACAAGCAACCAATCTTCTAATACAAAAACTTTTACCTTCAAGACACGTCGGACAAACATCTTCCTCTTCTGATGTCGTATAAATATGCCCAATAACAGCATTCGCTTTTGCCGAGGATAGTCTAAGCAAGGTCTTATATGGTTGCTCTTTAAAACCTTTTTCATGTGCATAGTTAGTCCATTTGCCTTCTGAGCAAATATTATCCGATTCCCCATCCGTGTCACTCCTAAGAGGTTCTGATTCCTCATTGGCATGACTTGAACCCTTCTCATGCCTTGGAACCAGTCCATCCCTCTGCATGCGCAAACGCCTTGGCTCTATGTCATAGGGCAAAGGCCTTGGCGGAGAGTGGTACATGTCAGAAAAATAATTGTCAGGTGACGCTGTAGAAGTCATTGTGGCTGCTTCCTGAATGGAAGAAGGGACGGCATGAATCTCTCTCCGAAATAGCACTGTGTACTGCACATCATGACAAGAGAGAGTCAAAATAGATTATCAAAATGCTGAGCGCAGTTAAACTATCCTCTTCAAGGTAATTAATTTTATTATTAATTGATGTTCTCATGAAGGCTCAGCACAAGTCGTGGGCTCGAAGCTCAACTATGCACAACTCTATCAGATAAGTAGACCTAGCTAAACATAAATCTCAAGAATACCGTCTACCAAAAGGAGGGATTGACCATAGAGCAATATTGCTCTGCAGTAACTAAATAACCTTTTTCAGGGTTACATTGACCCATTAATTGTTTTTCTTGTTTCTCACACTCTCTTCTCATCTTGTCCTCCAACTGGCCGTATGCTTGCTCATGCTCTCTCACGCTCGCCGTGTGTCTGGTAGCAGGCAGCAATAAAGTGCTCTTAACCATATACCTCGAGCATTTCGAGTATCTCGTTATTACATGCTTATTCCCAGCACAGTAAATGATGAATATTAGACTAAGTAGACATTAGAAAGCCATATAATGCCCACAGGCAATAACAGAGAATCCAAGTTCTTTTTTTATGTCACTTTTTCTCCCCTTGTTGTCATTTGAACCATGATTTCCAATCTGACTAATGCCACAGAAAATAATGAACTGCTAACTCCATGGGAACAAAAATTTGCCCTGGTCAATCTCCAATCGCAGAGGTGCACTTTGATAAGGCAACATAAGAGCAAGGGCATGAAAGCAGGCATATTTTTAACTGAACATGTGTATTTTCAGTTCTCAGTAACAGGCTTTTTCTGGGCAATTAATCAGCAACAATTGAAAACCAATTTTATCACTAACTTTTGCGGCGCTCATCATCCAAAGAAATGCTCACTGTTAAGGCATTAAAAGAGTAAGTGCGAGGTGCAACATACCACGTACAAAAAATTATCAACCACGCAATTAAAGCAGATGCAGTTCCTATATGCAGAACTGCTCCGGAGAACATCTTCCAAGTCTCCAGCTTGCAAGCAGCAACAGATCGACCCCATTGCGTCAGATTCAATAAACAAACTGATTTTCTGTAGGGAAGTCTTGATCTTATTGATGAGATTCGAATATGATGAGTCCTTCAGGAAAAGAAGAAGCCACGGAAGGAGAACAAGCGAGCCGATAGAAGGCGAATGAGAGAGGACACTGAGCTCACAGAAGTCGAGGCACCTCTGAGAAGCAGTACCCTCCCTCAACCAATCAAAGGATCTTATATGTCTTAGCTAAACAAATGAACAAATCCACAATATGCCTGAACCTGCATAAAATAAGCCATAGCGAATCAAATCATCAAGTTCATGACAAAAAGGCTCCTAATTTCCAGAACAGGCCGATGAGCTAAAAAAGAAACAAAACCCATCTGACATACCCATGAAACAAAATATAAAGAAAGACATCAATCCTCGCACCCTTATCTTTACAAGTCCATAATCAGACACAAACCCAACAGAACAATTCCTCGTAGGCAATGATGTCTTAAGAAAACCCGCCAGCTCGTCACGAAAGGGACAACCTTTCGGGCGTTCTTTCGTGGACATTAAGCAAAGCTCGCTCTCCTTCGACAAATGCCATCGGAAAAAGATTCATCACCAAAACGCCTTAAATCCATTAAAAAAAAAGGGGGGCACCCATGTACCAAAAACAAACACAAACGCAAGCACGGCACACAACCAAGCTCGTCGGATCAAGAAACGATCGCCCACGCAGTCACAAGCAACCCCAGCCGACGATCCCCAGGGCAAAAGAAAAAAAAAAACATACAGAAGACCAAACGTGGACCCCAAAAGCGAGGCGACCCAGAAGCGGCGGCGACGTTCCGGACACGTTTCGATCGTTCAGGAGCTCGATGCCCATAAAACAAGAACAAGAATCGGGACAGAGAGAGTGAATTCGAAGAGGGAATTCGATGAGGACCGAAGAGAAAAAAAGTTACCCTGAAGGGGAGCTCGGAAGAGTGGCGAAGAGAGGACGGAGAAAGGAACAGGGAGAGAGAGAGAGAGAGACAGGGAATAACGGGGGAGCGCTCCGAAAATCGAGGCTAATATCAGGACCTGGGCTGAGGTTTGGATGCTTCGGAAATCTTAATGAATGCCTGCGTTTCCTTCTCGTTTTATTTTTTTTTTCCAGGCGAGAAAAGCTAGGAAACGCTTTGGATTGATTAATTTGATCCGGTTTAATCTAACGCCTTTGGTTCGATTAAATCCGGCCGAAAGGAAAAGTGGGATTGAAGCGATGATGATGGACGGGAGGAAATTTTGTTAAATGGGGGAATATAATTGCGGAATATTGTTGTTTTTTTGTGTCTGTGTTTGGGTTAGTTGGGATGTGGGGGCACTACTGTCATGATCCATGCCTCGTACGAGATCGATCATGTCGTGTAATTAATTCATGGAGATAATGTTAATTTAAGAATGTCTCGTACGAGATAGGATTTTGGGACAAATAGGGAATGCTCGTCATTTCTCGAGAATTAGAAAGTTCGTCTTTTGAGTTTGAATTTGTCCATTTGAAATATTTCTACTCCGTGTTTATTTACTTTTTGTTCCAATTTTTATTTATTTTTTATTCTCTTCTATCTTTCTTTAATAAAAAAAAAAATCTATATTATAAACTAGACCAGCACACTTAAAATATGTATTGAATAGTTATACTGAATATATGCATTATATGTGCAGTATATATATATGTTGATATAGTTTGTTATTAGGGAAAAATGCGACTCTTGGTCCTAAAAATGGGTTTTCGGTAAAAAAAATGTTTATAATAACCAAGAGTGGTGATTGTTGGAAATAAAGTACATACTCCCAAAAGATGTGTTGATTGGTTGTCTGTGGATAAAGACCCTTGACACATTATTTAAAATACAACAACTGTTTGTAAATGTTTCTTTCTTCTATTTTCATACATGCAGCTTTAATACATTTAAGGTGAAATTCCAAGAGAGAAATATAATAATTGATTAACTCATTTCTCTACAACTTTGGTGTTTATTTTGGAGGTATATTTGTTTTAAACTCGACAGCAACAGTTGTGGGGGCAAATGATATATTTAAAGACAGTGATTATCACCACGCATCACGGCATCAATGATCTATTATTATTTTTCTATCTTCATTAGCTATCAAATTTCCTCAACAATTTATTATAGAGTGGGAAAAAAATATTATATAAATAAAAATGAAAAAATAGTTTTATTTTGAATTTTATTTTTAATTATAATTTAAATATTATTTATATTTAATTGTTTATTTATTTAATAAACTTGTTATTCGAGAAAATTAATTTTTATACCTCAAATATGAGGATTTTTTTTTACGTGAGATTTAAAGATTAGTTATATTTAATTGTTTATTTATTTAAGAAAATTGTTATTCAAGAAAAATAATGTTTATACTGCAATATGAGAAATTTTGTTTGCCTTTATCTTACCTCTTCATTAGATATAAATTTTTAAAAAAAAAAATTCTTCATAATCGAACTACGACCTTTTTTTTTCTAAAATACTCGTGCTAGCTAAAGTATAAACAACGGTCGTGCACTATCAGAATAACGGACAAAATAGTAATTTAAGATGTGAATGAAATTATCATGTTATTCTATAAATAAATGTGGATTCTAAATTTAGATAACCTTCCTTATCGCGCAGTAATTCACATCCATTTTCTTAAATAATTCAAGTCACATTTTTTTCACTCCTTCGTGCCAAACATTTCCCTTGCGTGCACGTAGCATAGGACGCTTTGTTAATATAAAAGCAATCGAAAATATTCTTTTTCAAATCATCCTAGGTAAATAATTCAAATGGCTGTGAGACTAGGGGATCCGAATTCGATCTGAAATTATGAGATTTATGGAATTATTTGATGATTATGTTTATCATATTAATTATAATTCACCGATTACGTTGCAACTTAATCTATGTATTATGAATGAGTTATAACAACAAGGTAGAAAAATACTATGGGGTTTATAAAAAACAAGAGTTCGTTTTGGGCCACTGGATTGGCTCTCGGCAATCTCGTTCGGGCTTTATCAGGGCAGAGGCAGAAGAGTTCCATGCCGATTATCGATCATCAATCGAATCGACTTTTTTCAGTCGGCCTAGACCCGATCATAAATCTCATAATTGGTCCTTCTAAATCCACCATGCTCGTATTATCGATTAGGTGGGTTTGGTCGCTGGTTTTGCAGTTTTTTTCTCAGGCTTCGATCAAGTTATGTCGTTAAAAAAATCCGACATCTTTCGAATTGTCGACGATATTGCATAGACAAGTAAGAGTTATTAGCGCGATGTCGATCGGGTAACATTGGATGGAGTTTCATTGAAATCACGGAGCATGCGGCATACACTCACGGAAAACATTTTTTGGGAAAATATTTTCCTTATTTTTCAGCGTTTTGTTCACTTGGAAAAATGACTCGATTAAAAATATTTTTCTAATCAACAAAAAGGGTTTTCATACCGTAACTTAAATTGAGAAAAATGATTTTCTCTTTGGAAGAATCGGAAAAGTTTTTCAAACTGTGATCGGGTGTTGACACTTGGCTCTATAAATTTAATATCTACAAACTTTACTTTTGGGCATGAAAAACCCAATGTTGGTTCTTAGTCCGAGCACTCGAAACTAGGTTGCTAATAGTTAGGCTTGGGATCCTATGCTCGAGCTTGGGTCCTTGGCACCCACACCTAAATTCACTGAGGTTGGGACTAAATCTCTTACGCCCGTGACCATTACTCCAACACTTGAGCTTGGAACCATAAATGCCATGCTTGGGTCCCTTACGTTCAAATTATAGTCCTGGCCCTTAGGCTTTGGTCCACAAAAGTCACGTGCAAGTTCTTGGTGCTTGGGCTCAAGTCGATGGTTAATGAAAATTCTTACAAAATTTCTAAATGAATTATGAATTATTATTTTAAAAAATTTTAAAAAAATCGAATTTTTTTATTTATTTTGAATTTTATTTCTATTTTCTTTTTACTTCTTCCTTAATCAGTTGACGGGTACGGTAAGGTCAGCCAGTAGCCCAAGTGAGCTTGAGCCTCACGCAAGGTCGATGAGTCTTTTACATGTTTTAATCAAATAAATTCATTTTCCTATAAAATGAAAATGATTTTTAGGAAAATATTATTCAAAAATGATATACTTTCCACGACCCATCTCTTTTAAGGAAAATTGTTTTTCAGGAAACTACATCTTCACTATTCTATATTCTCAATGACAAAAAATTAATTGATTTATAGAAAATATTCTCCATTAACTGAAAACAACAATATTATATTTGGAGAGAGCGACTTCTCCTTTTGGTAACAAGGAACTTTTAATAAACTACCAAAAAGGTAAAACTAAATTGTGTAAATTCATTAGTTTTTCCATCATCTAAATATTGAAAAAGTCTAAAAATACTTTCTCGAAAATAGTTTTCTTTAAACAAACGGACCTTGAGTTTTACATTTTTTTCCAAAATAATACCATAAAAAACCCAAATTTGTTTCACTTATGACAAATTTATCCAAAAATAATACACTCATGAAAAATTTGCTTTTCGTTATTTTTTGTTATATTTTACCGTGAAATCACTAAATTAGATGACATGTAGCAATTTATAGGTGTATCGGCTTGGAGTTTTATTCTCAAATTTTCACAAAATTATATGACATGTAGTAATTTATAGATGCATCAGCTTGGAGAATTATTTTCAATTTGTCACAAGTGAATCGGTTTGTGATTTGTTATGATTTTGATTGAATTGAAAGAAAATCAATAGGGGGAAATTTGTCATAAATATAATAAATTTGTTATAAGTGCGTTAGTTTGAGATTTTTTTTTTTGTCAAAAGATCAGTTAAGGAAAACTTTATCTAGTTTGAAATTTTTTTGTAGTGTTAATATTTTTTTCATCAATAGATGAGATGATGCTAAGTTTTGCATTAATTCTCATCGCAGATATGATAATATATGTTTATTTTTCTCACTCAAAAGCCAGGTTCAAATCAATTACACCGCATATTATTTTATATATATCGGACTAGAATGGTCTCACAATTAGTAAATTCCAACATAGTAGCTTAATTTTAGGAATCTTCGTGCATTTCATTATTATTCTCAATTACATCACCCGAAACATTCGAACTCTTTGTCCATTCGCAACATACACACGATTGATCGGATTTCGAGCGCGTTCGAGCAATCCGGCAGATCCAATGAACGGGACGCCAAAGTCGATCTTCCGGATGTCCACATTACCGCCGCGTGTCCGGTCCGGCCGCCGGAGGACAGATTCCAATTATGGCGGGAGGAATTCCAGTTTGAAAAAACTTCGTGCACTCCCCTCGTGACTCGTCGCACAGTCGCATCCTCCTCGTTTCATCGAATTCTCACATTTTTTTTTTCTTTTTCCTTTTTCCCTTTTTTAAAAATGGTGGTGGGAGGCCGTCGTTTCCTGCGTGCCTTTCACTTCAAAACAGTGCAGACGTCATCGTCGTCGTCGCCTTCCTCCCTCCTCTCGCCGGCCGTTTCCGCCAACGCCTTCTTCAGATCCGAACCGCATCGCTTCTCCGCCGCCCGCATTCCCCTCGCCTAGGGTTTCGGCAATCGAACTCGGCTTCCCGGGTTCTGCCCGCAACGAGCGGAAAGCTTCTTCCTTTGAGAGGGTCCTCCCGCAAGGCGGAGCCCCCGCTAAGCCGGCGCTGTCGCCGAACTGCCCACGTGGGCTCCGGGGAAATGCGGATTGGGGTTTTGGGTTCTGCTCCGTTCTCGATTTATCGCGTCCGGAGCTGTTAGATTCGGGGGTGCAGACGAGTGTAGGGCTCGCGGAGATTTGATGGCGCAGCCGGAGGCCATACTGGAGTGGCTGCAGAAGGAAATGGGGTACCGGCCGCTGGGCCCCTACTCCGCTTCGAGCAAGTCGCAGGCGCCGTCCGCCGACGCGCTCCGCAAGATCTGCCGCGGCAACATGATCCCCGTGTGGAGCTTCCTGGTTAAGCGCGTGAAATCCGAGAAGACGGTGGAGAATATAAGGAGGAATATCACGGTCCACGGCGGGGGAGATTCGGGCGGCGGCGGGTCCGCGAGTTTGGGGAAGGAGGAGGGTAGAGGTGGGAAAGGCAGGAGGAAGGAGAAGGCGGGCGGGGACGGCTCCGGCAAGGCGGACAGCAGAGAGGCCGCGCTGCAGGAGAGGGAATTGGCCGCGAAGGAGGTGGACAGGTTGAGGAACATCTTGAGGAGGCAGAGGAAGGATTTGAAGGCGAGGATGCTGGAGGTCTCGAGGGAGGAGGCCGAGAGGAAGAGGATGCTTGACGAGCGAGCGAATTACAGGTTGGAGTTGGTTCGGTTTTGTTGGTTTGATTTTGTTAAAATCTGGTAGCTGCTACTTATGGGTTAGATACTGATGACCAAGTAAGTGTGGGAAATTGAACATGGCGTGCCTTGGCGTGGCGCATAGTGTCAGTCATGACATGTTAAAAGTGTCTATGTCTGTCTGGATCACCAGGATTCCAATGATGCGAATCCAAGAACTCTACCTTTTTCTTAGGTTCTATCCTGGGAGTTCAAGAAGTGTCTATCCTTCTTTCTGTTATTTTTTATCTCCAGCTTTTTATTTTAACAAACCCCTGCATCCCAGTGGTTCTGCTTTAAGAAGTTTGTACATTCGTTGATGATTAGGATCCGTGGCGAAAGTTGAGAAAGCCCCTGAATGAGATTGTTTCTTTTAATTAAAAGCTAAAAATGCCAAAGGCTTTTGTTCTTTTACCAATTAGGATCCAGTGGTCACATTGCTTCTACTGCAGGCACAAGCAGGTGATGTTAGAATCTTATGACCAACAGTGTGATGAAGCAGCTAGAATATTTGCAGAATATCACAGACGACTTCATTATTATGTCAGTCAAGCAAGGGATGCTCAGAATTCCATTCTTCACCCTTCCTCTGAGCTGGCCAATAGTTATGGTGGAGGCAGTGAAAAAGAAGCTGTTTATTCAACCGTCAAGGGTACAAAATCTGCTGAAGATGTTATCCTTATTGAAACCACTCGAGAAAAAAATGTACGCAAGGCGTGCGAGTCTCTTGCTGCACACATGATTGAGAAAGTGCGCAGCTGTTTTCCAGCTTATGAAGGAGGTGGTATACATTCAAACCCTCAACTAGAAGCAGCTAAACTTGGATTTGATTTTGATGGAGAAATACCCGATGAGGTCGCAACTGTAATTTTGTATTGCCTCAAGAGTCCTCCTTTACTGCTTCAGGCGATTACTGCATACACATCGCGGTTGAAAACGTTGATTTCCAGAGAGATAGAGAAAATTGATGTCAGAGCTGATGCAGAAATACTGAGGTACGATAATTTTTTCCCAACATTTTCCACTAACTTCTTTTTGCCTCTCCTTGTTAGTTTACATTTCAATCTACTTGCTTGAAAAGTGGCTGGATTATTTTTGCACGTGTTGGTATCTTATATTCTTCACTTAGTTACCTGACTGATATTAGCTTCATTGTGCTCACGAGCTCCTTAATTTCTGAGCCGTTGCTGTTTCAAGTGTATGGAACATTTAATAGCGTCAACGAGGAGCTGAAAATGTTGTGTTAGTTTTTGCATAGGCTTTTCTTGAATAGTGGTATATAGCCAGGAAGCATCTCAGGTTTAAGATTTCGATGTAGGGTAATTTAATGATCTTGTTTATAAGCTGCATCCTATCAGGACCTTGAAATGGGTGGAAGTTTCTTGTCGATATGTGTTAGTTTGTTCATTGAACGAGCTAATCCTTCAATCAATTTTTCCTGTATTAAATGGCACACGTATGCATCCCATCACACTAGCTCTCTAGGAAGCAAAATATTAGTGATTGGTTTCTACTGTTTCATCATTAAGCTCCATCTACTTCTTTTGTGCAGTGTTTGTAAATCGAGCTTCTATTTGCAGATTTTTCAAATATTAATGCTCTTTATTTTTCATAATCAGATATAAGTATGAGAACAACAGAGTAATGGACGTTTCTTCTCCCGATGCTAATTCACCGCTAAACTACCAATTCTATGGTAATGGAAAGATAGGAGTTGATGTGTCTTCTAGAGGAACCCAAAATCAGCTTCTTGAAAGACAGGTTATTTTCTCTTCCAGAAATTACCTTCGTTTATATTCTTGTAGACTTCTGTTTTAATTTTATCTTTATGCGACAAGTTTTTTTCTTACTAAACTAGGACACTTATAATGCCAGTTAGTTGTTCTTGTGCTGAACTTTCATCATCTTCATCATTGATAGTCGAAGTGATAAAAAGCAGATGAATGACTCCTGTCTCCTGTCTTCTTCCTCCTCTATATTGTGAGCGATACATGGCAGGCTAACCGATTAGACTGCTTAATTTAGACAGATATCTTTGGCAATAGATTTGGAATGTAAATTTTCTTGGTCAATTGTCCAATGTGAAAGTACATCTATACATGGAATTAAGATTTCACTTCTTTCTGTGAGATTACGAAGACGAAAAACATTGCTTAGTTCATCAAATCAGTATCACATTTTATCTATTCATCCTAGTAAAATAGATAGTGCCTTTACTGCAGGTTTCATGGTTGCGGATGTGTCACTTGCAGTTGTTTATGTGCAATTAAAGATTTCTTTTTAGTTGCATGTATTTGTACTTTGACTTGTAAAAGAGTGCATCTTAACTAATATTTTCCTTTGTATATAACTCGTCTGAGTTGGCACGTTCTTTTAACAACTCCAGTCTTAGTTCTAAATCTCTTGAAGCCTAAAATCTTCTGCAACTATTATATCGTAGCGTCATAACATTTTCTTCTGGACCTGTGGGGAAAAAATCAATATGTCCATGTTGCATCTTTGCAAAGTCTTTTAATGTGATTCTTGTGGTGGGCGACTTCAGATACTTAAAGAGTAAGGAATTACATGGCTAAGTGAAATCCAATTCCAATTGACTATAGTTCTCACAAGTTCTGTTGTGTGATTATGACATGATGCCTGTTATTGTCTGCAGAAAGCACATGTTCAGCAGTTTTTGGCTACTGAAGATGCACTTAACAAAGCTGCGGAGGCCAGAGATTCCTGTCAAAGGCTTATAAAAGTTCTGCATGGAAGTAGTGATGTGGTTTCTGCAAAAACAGTTGGTAGTGGGGTAAAATCACAGAATGTTGGCAGCCTTCGGCAGTTGGAGGTGAGCTCTTTTTTGTGATAGCTTTACAGTTCTTTTTTGTTATTTATTTATTTATTTTTTTTGAGGGGGTGGGGGTGTTGGACTAAGGAATGGAGATGATGGGATGAATGAATGTAGAGTAAGTAGATAGTGAATATATGAGGAGAATATGATATATTTTTTGAGCATAGTCATGGTAGGTCATGCTCCTGGATATCACTCCTCTCACGTCTTTTGTCAATAAATCATATCCATATGATTCATGAAGTACTTTCACCTTCAAAATTCCTTATGTACTCGTCTAGAAAAATTCAAAGTTTATCATGTGCCAGGTTTTATATTACAGCACTAGTTTTTTTTTTGGGTCATTATATTACAGCACTAGTTAAGTTGCATTTTTTTTTTCCATTCATGTAGTTGGAAGTTTGGGCCAAGGAAAGGGAAGCTGCTGGATTGAGGGCAAGCTGGAACACTTTGATGTCTGAAATCCAACGACTAAACAAATTATGTGCCGAGCGAAAAGAAGCTGAAGATTCACTGAAGAAAAAATGGAAAAAGATTGAAGAGTTTGATGCCCGTAGATCAGAACTTGAAACCATATATACAGCTTTACTCAAGGCTAATATGGTAAATTCTCAGTGCCATTTTTTGTTTTTGTCATTTGAGAATGTGTTCAATTTTGGAAGGAATAATTGTCAAGAGGGTTTAGCTAAAAGCCGGTGACTTTTTGAGATGCTTAGAGGAAAGCCAGTTTATCTGAATATTGGTATCTATTTGCTTATTTTTAACTTTCTTTATTTACTTGTTGTTAATTTTTTTTATTTTTTGGGGGAAGGGTGTTGGCAAGGTAGGTTATTTATCTAAGTATCTTTGTCTTTACACAAGAAATGCTTTGCCAGGCTAACTACATTCTGACCTCTGCAATGTTCCCCCACTGTTGACAACAAGAATGGCTTTTGAATAGTATTGAGGGCTATAGGTAGTGTGGACCTATTATTTCATCACTTGATTCTGGACTGGTTTAGTTACTTTGGTGGAGTTTGATTCTCTGGTTGAATATAATTCATTCTGGGCTGCATAAGTGCAAATGTTATTGCTTCTTTAGGGGACCATAAAGTTCTTGTTCATTTGGAAAATATTGTAGGATGCTGTAGCCTGTTGGAATCAGCAGCCATTAGTTGCCAGGGAATATGCAGCAAGCACTATAATCCCGGCATGCACAGTTGTGATGGACATCTCAAATGGTGCAAAAGATCTACTCGATAAGGAAGTTTCTGCCTTCTGCAGAAGTCCGGATAACAGCCTCTACATGCTCCCATCAACCCCCCAGGTATTTATGACTTCCCAACTTAATTAGTGAGAGCTTTAGTCACAAAGTCCTCTTTCGCTATTATGAAGTTGTTTTCAGTTGTGTCCATGATTATGAAGGAAATTTTTGTCATTGACCCTATAGCTAGGTGCTAATTTTTCTTGTTAGTAATGTTGGTGACTTGGTGTTCAAGTACTCTGTCTACCATTTTCAAAAGAGCTGTTATTCTGATAGGTGGCCTACAACCATGGCATTACTCACGTCTAAGTTAGTTAATTCTGCATGTGGGTGATATTCATAACTTGTGACCCACCAATCAGAAGGGTGGCTGGAGGAGGTTTTCTCGAATCAGAGTTTGAGGAAAATCTATCCGTTTGCAAAATCCAACTGGTTTGTTGTGGCAATTAGTTGTTTTTCTCTTTATCCTATTTTATAACCAGATTGGATATAGTTTAGGGAACTTGGAACAAATGCTGATTTCGGATATGCTGCGTCAGAAGTGCAATACCTAAAATTTGTTGGTCAGGTAGTTTTGGTGATATGTAGAGAGTACTTGCTTATATGGCTTGCTGCTACAAAGGATATATTTTGTGAGAATGAAAAAGCTGCTCATTCGTTCAAATTTTGGTGTAGAGATTGGTAATACTCTCTTATTGCAAGCGCTTCAGGAATTGCTATGGTTGTGTTAGTGACTTTTGCTCTCTCTCTCTCTCTTTTCAAAATATAATGAGGCATGCCTTTTGCTCTGTTTCGTAAGAAATGCTTGGGTAGCTTGGTTCACCAGATGGTTTTATTGTTGGCATTGATCGTAAAAAAACTTATTCTCCCTTTCTATGTGCTATTCTGTGGCAAAGCTTTATTTCTCTGCCATCTTTTGTAATGTGTGATTTGAAGGAAACATGTTTTTGCAAGTGCTTCAGGAGTTGCTATGGTTGTGTGTTAGTGACTTTTGCTCTTTCCTTTAAAAATATAATGAGGCATGCCTTTTGCTCTGTTTCGTAAGAAATGCTTTGGTAGCTTGGTCCACCAGATGATTTTATTGTTGGCATTGTTCGTAAAAAAACTTATTCTCCCTTTCCATGAGCTATTCTGTGGCAAAGCTTTATTTCTCTGCCATCTTTTGTAACGTGTGATTTGAAGGAAACATGTTTTTGAAATGGTTTACAAGACACTGGGGAAGAGTATATGAGAAAATTAAGCAACAGAAAGTTTCAGTGTGATTGCCTCCATAAGGCTTCTAAGGGCTTAGGACTTCTGTTTTTGAACTTGTCTTGGTATTGCCTTATTGACTTAATCTGCAAAATCTTTCTCACTGGTTTTGTATTTTATGTATGATGAAGGGCCTTGTTATCTATTTTTCTATTTGATAATTATTGATACAAAAATGCTGTATGGCATTGCATAAATTAGCTACATTTTTAATGCTTCACTATTTTGTCATTTTTGTAAATGGTCACTTTTGATGCTTTAATGCCCAAATGGGGTAGCAGCAAATATTATGATTGCACTGTGACACTTGATCGAGAGAGAGAGAGGTTTAGAGTCCTTGTGATTGCTTTACAATATTATGATTGCATTGCGACACTTGATCAAGAGAGAGAGATTAAGAGTCCTTGTGCTGTAGTTGTAATAACTCAACATGTGCCTCTCTTTCCATTGTAGCTTATATTTGAATATTACTTTCATGATTTATGTTAGGCACTCCTGGAGTCTATGGGTTCTAGTGGATCCACAGGACCAGAAGCTGTTGCTGCCGCTGAAAAAAATGCTGCTTTATTGACCGCAAGAGCTGGAGCCAGGGATCCGTCAGCTGTGCCATCCATATGCCGTGTTTCTGCTGCTCTCCAATATCCAGCTGGTGAGTTACATGGATCTTTATGGAGAAAGTTTCTGGAAAAGGGTGGGGCAGTGCATCTTCTTGTCAATCACAGCACTACAAATGACACCCTAGCCATGATATTGGGCCATGCACTAGTTGAAATTGAATTTTTTGTGATGGTCGTGCTTTTATGTGTCAGGTTGCATGTGCCATTGCACTGTTTTAAACTAGATCCTTCTCTGGCTTGGATTTAAGAGCTTTTGGTGACTTGTTATTGTAGGATGTGGTGTATTTGAATTAGATGGGGTGTCAAAAAAGCCCGTGCTGGCCTGACCTAACTTGGCCCGGCCGAAAATTTGGGGTATTTTGGGGCTGGGCCTTAGTCTTCTTCAGGCAGGGATTTTTAGATGTTGGTATTAATAGGGTTGGGGTCAGGTCGAGCCAGTGCGGGCTTTTTTGACATCCCTATAGAGTAGCTTTGAATAAATTTCCAATTTTGTCCCTTTAATGAAACCATTTTATGATATTCGGACCCGACCCGGCCCGGCCCGGCCTGTTCTTTTATGTTTTATGATATTTGGGTCTTGGGTGGGTTAGGTTGGGTCAATCACGCCCCCTATAGGGTTTCGGGTCGGGTATCATGAAAACCAGGCCTGACCTGACCCCTTGACACCCCTAATGCCAATGTCTGATTAACTGCTCAGATTAGAGCTATGCTTTTAAAACACAACAGAATCAGTCTCTGTTCTATGGCCTTCCGGAGTTTCATGAGGGTTTTGATGATTGCGGCAGTGCTAGCCTTTGTGGATAATTCATCTCTCATAAATTATTTGTTCATTTATGTAGGTATGGAGGGGTCAGATGCTGCTTTAGCGTCAGTGCTAGAGTCCTTGGACTTCTGTTTAAAACTTCGTGGTTCTGAGGCTAGTGTGTTGGAGGACTTGGCTAAAGCCATCAATTTGGTGCATGTCCGGCAGGATCTTGTGGAAAGCAGTCATACATTGCTAAACCACGCATACCGTGCTCTGCAAGAATATGAAAGGTGTACTTCTCTAATGTTTGAGGCTACTTTTAGGCTATTTGCATCTTGTTATACTGTCCACACGTACTTTTTTCAGCATTCTAGTCAATTTTTGAATCCATTTTGAGGCCAGACCATATATGTGGATGTTAGCTACATGGCAATCAGATTTAATTTACTTTTCAGGAAGAGAAAAAACTCATCAGTTATGATATATCTGCTGGAATGGTGGACTGCAAACTTGAAAATGTACTTTGTGCATTTTTTTTTAATTTAATTTTGATACCATTGACCAGCAAGTAAAAAAAAAATGCATCCTTCACTGTCATGAAGTTTTTTCAAGCCACTGAATCAAAATTTTCAACCTTTTCAAGTCCTTTGCATGTTTTTCATCTTTTTGACCCTGAGATTTGCACAATTTAGCCTTTCATATGTACTTGTTCTCGTGAAATCTTTATGTTTTAGAGTATAACAGCTAAGATTGCACCTTTCAGGGCTACTAGCTACTGTTTGAATTTGGCTGCCGAACAAGAGAAAATTGTCATGGATAAGTGGTTGCCTGAGCTTAAGACTGCAGTTTCAAATGCTCATAATTGCTTTGAGGAGTGCAGATATGTTGCGGGATTGGTGAGTACCACGAATGACTAACAGATTGTTGGAATCACCCATTTTTTTATATCGAGAATCACATGATGTTTGAGTACAGGGTGTGTAGGGCTTAGCTAATATTAGAATGTACAGGCATTTGGTTCTCTTTTCAAGAAAGGTCCTGGAGATTTTATCTTCATAGTTGCAGACTAGTACATATATGCTTATACTTTGCTTTGTTTGTTTGTTTTTTTAATTGAACAAGATATTTGCTTGTATTATAGCTTTGGTAGAAGTGACATTAACTTCTGCGTTCCTGTCGCGGTAAAGTAACTTGTAGAATTTATGGCTGGCGTGAATGAAATGAACTGATTCACATGTTCTGCTACACTTATTTTGGTCATGCCTGACTCTTGGTTTTGACATTGGCAGCTTGATGAATGGTGGGAGCAGCCTGCAGCAACTGTTGTTGACTGGGTTACGGTTGATGGACAAAATGTTACCACTTGGCATAACCATGTCAAACAGCTTCTTGCGTTTTACGATAAGGAACTCTTGTGAGCTGAGCTTAAGGAACCTCTGAGGACAATTGAAACGATAAGGAACTCTTGTGAGCTGAGCTCAAGGAACCTCTGAGGACAATCTTCAATTGCCTGGTTCTGGAACTAGTTCCTAGATCAACTTGCTAATGGTTCATATGACATGGAAGTCGCAGGATAATTACGTTGGACCAGAAGCAGTTTGCATTATTGCGGTATTCACTGCTTACACCTCCCGGCTACTTTTGACAATTTGAGAGGGAAAATTTCGCACTCTCTGATGAGGGTATTCATCGGCACTGATCCTCCGCCTACGTTGTTGGATTTTGTACAGTGTGATTGCGTTGCTTCTTAAAAAGCATTTTCTGTATAATATGTTTGTTATAGCTTTGAGTCTGGTGGTTCACTATGCCACTTCTTTGGCTGCGAATGGGGATTGATGCCACCTGAGTCATTTCAAGTGGCTTGTAGCAAGTTCTGATTGTAATTTTGTATCGTTTGAGAAGGGTATCACATGAGAAATACATGATGTGTCGATAGTTACCAAACAAGATTTGCATTATTGTCATTGTTGAATGTCATTTTTTAAGAGTGGATAGAATTCCTTTATCGAGCAAAGTATGCATCGGTAGTGAATTGCACCTCATGAAATGCGAACCCAGATCAGAGCATGATCAAGGGGAATACGGTCGAAACATGAAATGGCTCACTGCACCGCATAGGTACTCGATAGTTTTGCATCGGAGATTTGAAAACCAGGCTTCGAGCCCGAGACCTCAGGTATCTCGATCTCAATCGCTTGAACCCTCTACCAAACTCTGGAGTCGGATATTCCAGAAAAAGCGTACGGAAGAAGTTAGAGCTTACCATGTAATTTCAATCAAAGCCAGTGTCCATAGTGTCGAACCAGACAGATATCATGTCCAACCAAAAGCGACGTTTAAACTGTTAGCCCACGAAGTCTGTGAAGAAGAGACCGATGTTTCACGCCCCCAAAACCCACCCGTGAAGCACTGAACCTCGATTTCTTGGAACCCCGTGAAGACAACGATGTTCAGAAGAACCAGACAAAAGAGGCAATCTTGGTCTTTCGAAAACAAAGATTCGGGATAAAAAAAGAAAAGCCAGTCTTAGCGGAGTAAAACGTTTTAAACCTGGCTTAGCAAATTGATCAATAAGCTTGTTTTGGTGGTAACATGCAGATGAACGTGCAGATGACAGAGTACCTATCCGATATAACCACGCTCAACCTCACGAATAGTCGCCTTATCGACGTGTTTCCGCTGGTTCAGTAAAAATTGGAATAACAAAGCAACCCCTTTCCCCATGGATGATGAAGACAACAGTGCTCCACGATATATGTGGACTAAAATAATTCTGAGAGACTTTCAGTTCCAACACACGGTGGTCATCCTCTAGACTCCACTTGGAGCTGTTTCTCTCTTTTCCTTCTTCTTCTTTGGTTATTAGAATGGAGACGAGTTCAATATCTGACAAAAGGAGAGAATCTGGCGGTGGCTACTTTACATTTCTCGTGACTCAAATGGGTCCCGACCGTATTCTTTATTGGCATTTTCGCATCAGCAAAGGAACAAAAAGGGACACCATGTGTGAGCCAACAATGACCCCTAAGCATGCAAGAGTTCTTCTCTATCTACCCTTTTTGACATCCCAAAATCACCTCTCCCTCCTTTTGTTTCCTTTAATTACCGTGTCCGGATCGAATCCTCGATGTCATTTTCACGCCTCGGTTCACCTCCTAAGTCCAGTCGATCGAACCCGGGTGCCTTGTTGTGCCCTTTTTTCTTTTACAATATTTTCGAATGATTGGATACAGCTTGTTTTCACATGGATACATTAAACCGGCTACAGAACATCGATAAGGTCGGTTCGTGCGTGCCTCGGATTCAGACACCAGAAGGAGACACGAGAAGCAAACTTATCTCTTGGTAAAACCAATCTAACACAGAACTAAAGACTGCTAGGGGGTCTATATAAAAAGCCAAAGAAGAATGTCATGAGAGCAAAGAGAAGCATATCAGAATGCCAATGCCTTGGTTTCTGATAACTCTTGTGTTGCTCAGTTTGAGAATATCAGATGTTTCGGAGGCTGTCCATGAAGAGAAGGTTCCATCTGCACTAGTTGTGGGCACTGTTTTCTGTGACACATGCTTCAAGCAAGAGTTCTCGAGGACCAGTCACTTCATTTCAGGTCCAATTTACTCATCACCAAACATTAAGAGATGGTGATATCTTGAGATTTCGTTCTTTCTGTTGCCTTGACTCTATGTGCTATAGCTCCAACTCGTGTCTAAAAACAGAATTTCACCTACATGTGTGTGCTCAGGTGCATATGTTTCGATAGAATGCGGAAATTCGAGCTCGAGCCTGAGCTTCCGACGAGAAGCGAGGACGAATAGGCATGGCAAATTCGTGGTCCGTTTACCGCCTTCGATGGGTAAAGATGCGGAGGGAATCGAGGGTTGCGCGGTGAAGCTGATCAAGAGCGGCGACCCAGGCTGCCACGCAGTGTCCTTAGGCACTTCGTCATCGCTTCGTCTCAAGTCGAAGAGGCATGGACTCCACGTATTCTCGGCAGGGCTTCTTGCCTTCAAGCCCCTGAAACAACCGAGCAAGTGCACGGACGGTCCCGCTCCAGGAGATCTCAAGTTTGGTTCCAAGAAAAACTTGATACCCTCGAAAGCTCTCCTCCCGCCAATCCCGGGGCTAACGCCGCCATCGCTTCCTTTCCCATTTTTTTCACCACCGCCATTAATCCCTCTGCCACCGATCCCAGGGTTCACACCGCCACCGTCGCCATTGATTCCTTTGCCACCAATCCCATTTTTCACCCCGCCGTCGCCGCCGCCATTCCCCTTCCCTATCCCTCCACTGCCGCCATTCTTACCAATACCAGGATTTACTCCCCCATCGCCTCCACCACCATCATTCCCTTTTCCTCCATTGCCAACAATCCCGCCACTGCCACCAATTCCTTTCCCACCAATACCAGGATTCACTCCGCCGCCGGTGCCACCACCTTCTCCTCCCCCGCCGACCTTCCATATTCCCCCTCTCCCTCCACTATTCCCATTACCTCCGCCTTCCAGTTCCCCTGGTAAACCCCCAGCTTCAACTCTTCCAGAGAAGACGTCTCCTTGATTAAACTACAATAAGTCCAAACATACCAAAAATAGGCAGAAATATTCTCTACTGCTTTTTCCATGCTTCTTTAGAAGTTTCGTGCTAATTATTGCACCTCCTCTGGTATGTGTGTGCAGATCTGTAGCGAGTAGTCTGTCAGTAGTATTGTAAAATAAGAATGTGCTGTCCTATTGTGCAATTTCAGTTCAGCAATTCACTCAGGATCGGAAGGTTTTCTGTCACATTAATATGTCGAAGCAACTTCATTGTTAGATGCTACGACAAAGATCAATGACATGTAGGGTTTGTTTTCTCTGCGGTGATATAATATATGGCTGCTCATAATGGTGATAACTAGGAAAGTACAGTGACTCTGGTAGTTGGGATCCTCGTGTCCCATAAATTAAATAGCCGCACTTGTAGGTTTTGCCCTACGTGAGTTGCTCCTTCGTGTGTAACTCGCAAGTCACATCCAGACAACAAGAAAGAGTCAAAAAGGCAAAGAACCGTCTTTGGTCGACTTTAAATCTATCACAAGATCATCAGGAGCTCTGTATACTATATAGGAGACGAGAAGAGAGTGCTCTGAGATGAACTGAGAGTCAGGTCCCAATGACAATGCTCTTGAGGTCTCTGATAACATTGCTCTCGCTCGCTCTCGGGCTACATTGCGGTTCCGGGGCCGCCCATGAGGACAACCTCCCACCCTTTGTCCATTTCCCGCCGATGCCGGGGTTCCTGATGCCGCCCTTTTTCCCTTCTAATGTCCCTCCATTCCCGCCACCCCCGCCAGTCCCGCCACTGCCGCCACCACCTGGATGTACTCCAAGGCCACCATCGATCCCTTCGTCACCATCACCCGGATCTACTCCACCGCCATCGATTCCTTCGTCACCACCACCCGGATATACTCCACCCGGATATACTCCACCGCAATCTACTCCACCGCCGTCGATTCCTTCGTCACCACCGCCATCAATTCCTTATTCACCACCACCCGGATATACTCCACCCGGATATACTCCACCGCGATCTAGTCCACCGCCATCGATTCCTTATTCACCACCACCCGGATATACTCCACCGCTATCTAGTCCACCGCCATCGATTCCTTCGTCACCACCACCCGGATATACTCCACCGCGATCTACTCCACCACCATCAATTCCTTCGTCACCACCATCGCCATGTCCGTCGTCATGTCCGTCGCCAAGTCCATCGCCACCATCCCCAGACTATACGCCGCAGCTGCCAACTCCAACTCCAACTCCACCATCCTTCCCTTCTCCTTTCTCCTCTAATGCCCGTCCTGCTTCAACTCCTCCAAAGATGTCCCCTTGATCAAAATATAATAGGTAACAAATCTCCTAGTATTTCTACCACCTTTTTTTTTTTTTTTTTTTCAAATAAAAGTCCCTCCTAATTACTGTACTTCCATTGAATTTGTGGGGGTGTAGGACATTACATCACTGTATCCTGTAATTTATCCTTGCGACGGTAGAATTCCATCTGTTTTATGTGATGTTGCAGAGGAATAAAGGGGCTATGGTTAGAGGTTTCGGTTCAGAATGTAATACAGTCGCAAGGGATTGCGTAGTGCTGTCTGTAAATTTGGTTTGATGTGAACTGTGACAATGTTGTGTTTTACGTGATATCCCTTAGTCTCAAACCCATAAGATATAGCTCGCCTTTTGATTGTATTAGAGATCTAGATTTAATGTGGCATATGAAAGCCCTGATATTGCGTTGGGGTGATCGGTTCTCACCTTGGAACCTAGAGTCCATACAGTTACGGTTGGTTCCCCATTTGTGGAATCAAGAACCGACCCTATTGACCTTAGAAGCGGCCTAGACCTGGCTAGTTTAGAGCCGATCCTAAGGTCAACCTGAGAACTGACTATCGCCAACTTTTTGTTTTTCTTAGTCGCACAAATTAAAAGAAGCATCTTATGAATCTCTTGCTCGGTCGGCATTTGAAATGATACATATTCATTTTATACGGCCGCACAGCCAAGCCACCCAGTTAAGGCATTCACATCAAGAGCAAATCTTGCATAACTCGAGCCACCTGCACAATTGACTCATCATCTGGCAAGTTAGAACTTCACGAGCAACCCAGATCCCAGCGTTAACGAATGATGACCTGTTGCCTACACTACAAGGGCTCCTCTAACTTCTGACAAAATGAATGATAATCTGTTGCCAGCATGTTAAGCAGTTCTTTCTCATTCCATTTTTTTTTGGCTGATTTATTACGTGAAGTCTGTTGAGCATAGCGGAAAGGGCATGCCAACATTTTGGGTCTTCATGACGTGCCGTCTCAGAACCGAAAAACTAAGAATAAGTACCGCCAATATGCACATGTCGGAGGATTTCGCCTCCTGTTAATTGACAACAAGTCTTCTCTCGGTCACAGAAAGAGGAACATATGCTTGGTTCTGGCTAGTCAACGTCCAATGCACCAGATTATGCAGTTCACTGCCCAGTCTTAGCACTAAATTTAAGGGTGAGCATGGTCCGGGTGGTCTGTTTCCAGAGTTAGAAATGGGAACCAAACGGAAAAGACAGACTTTAGAAAAACTAGAACTGGGAATTGAACGGAACTACCATAGAATTGGCACAGGCCGTTTTCCAGGTTGAATATTGTCCGTGGCTCACCCTAGATTGAGCAGGCCATTTAAGAACTCATATGAACTTGTTTGCACTCCGTGAAGTGGAATTGATCCCATGCCGCGCATATTTTAACACACGTAAGTTAAATCTTTAAGACTAGCCAGTCCCATGGGGTTAATAAACGTAGTTTTACCCACATATGCTCCCATGCGGGGAAAATTTTCTTTCCCTTGTCACGCAATAATCAACTCTTCCGGAGAAGATTCCTTCTTGATTTAGACTATAACGAGTCCATACATACAAAAAATTGATTGTAAGTTTCGTCCTAATCACTGCATCTCCTCTGGATGTGTGCGCAAATTTGTGGCGTGTAAGTTGTCGATTAGATTGTAAAAAACAAAGGTGGATCTTTCTGTTCTGCAACTTCAATTCAGCAATTAGCAGCAGTTGGAAGGTTTTCTGGTCGGAATTACATCAAGAAGCAGAAGCAACTTCATCATTGGATGTGAAGACTCACGTGTAGATGTTTGTTTATTTGCGGTGCAGTTGTGGATTATTGTAATTGCATCCGGGTCGATTTGTTTTGGCGATGTTATATTCATTGAAACCTTCTGGGACCCCAACTCATTTGTAAAGGGCAAACTTTTTCTCGATGGTTTACAAGAGCACGCCAACCCCTTGTGCAAAAACCATTACCCACCGATGCAGAATTGGTCCAGTTTAAAAGGTTTCATTTGTTTCACGGAAATCGAATGATTTGAAACATAGAAAATATTTATATCTAGACATTGTTAAGGACAATAAGCACTGCTGAACTCTACCTCATCCATCCCCAATTGACCCTTTCTTTTCCATCCGTTTTGACGTCGGTCCGATGGTGCAGCAAATCAGCTTTCTCATACTA
This sequence comes from Eucalyptus cloeziana, assembly GCA_014182715.1. NCBI lineage: Eukaryota > Viridiplantae > Streptophyta > Magnoliopsida > Myrtales > Myrtaceae > Eucalyptus > Eucalyptus cloeziana. The sequence goes on from CM024642.1 coordinate 25,912,964, forward strand.
GACTAAAGGTTCGTGCCCCCTCTCGATTCTGCTCGGAGGAGGCTGGGCCATCTGCATCGGGACTGGACAATGCGCCTGGGAATATACTTCCTCGCGACATGACTTGGCCACGAGAGATTGCGTCGAGTATAAATGGAAGCCAGGACCATCTATGAATGTTGAGGAAACGATGAGCTCAAAGGAGCACTTTAATCAACCGGCTCTGGAGGTTTTTCCTGGGCGAGCTTGTTCTTCAGGTATATACCTCAGAAGTCACATCCAGACAACAGGAAAGTGCCAAAAAAGCCGACACTTTGTTTGTCTTCTGATCTATCACAAGGTCAACTGGTGCTGTATGCAGGACACAAGAAGAGAGGGACCTGAGATGACTTCTGAGTCAGTCGCAAGACCGATGCCTTGGTCTCTGGTGTCATTTCTCTTGCGGGGTTTCGGGCTATTTCGTGCTTCCAGGGCAGCCCACGAGGAGACCCTCCCATCTGCACAGATCGTGGGTGCTGTCGTCTGCGACCCCTGCTTCAACCAAGGCTTCTCTAGGACCAGCCACTTCATTTCAGGTCCAAAACTGGTCATTGTAGCACAAACAAAAGAGAAGTTCATTGCAAGCTTTTCTATGGTCCTCTGAGTTTTCTGTATCAGTTTTGCAATTTGTCGTCAAGCAGATTCAACTTGTGTGCAGTATACGCATGGGCAGGTGAGTCTGAAAAGAAATTTCCGCAGGTGCAACACACGCAGGTGCAATTTCGACACTTCCAAAGATGTCCCCTTGACTGACTTACATCCATTCACATAGGTAACTATTTCTCCTCCTACTTTCTCCATCACCCTTTTCTTCTCAAAAATAGAATTCCTCCTGATCACTCTACTTACCATTGGATTTGTGGGAGCTTGGTAGAATTCCATGTTTTGCGTGGACGTTGCAGAGGAATAATTGGCCTATGGTCAGAGCGGTTTCTGTTCAAAATGTACTAAGAACCATGGTCGATTGCGAACAGGGACATTATTGTGTTTGACGCGATATTCGTGAGTCTCAAAGTCATTGTACATAGCCCACCTTTTGATCGGATTAGAGAGCAACACTTAATATGGCATATGAATGATGTGATATTGCCAAAATGATGGGGAAAAAAAGTTCTTCTCGTATGAAACATTGACGGAAAACGGTGTTTACCACGAACCTTTGTTTTCTCTATCCGAGCAAAACCATACATATTAACCATGTGATTGACTAGTCTTAAAGTTTTGACTTGTGTGTCATGAGACATATGACACGGGATCGATTCCACACCACAGAATGGAAACAAGTTCATGTAATCTCATAAGCGGGTAACTCATTTTAGGGGTGAGCGGTGATTCTGATTCAAGGTGGGAACCAACCATAGCCTTGTTATAAGATTAACCCGTTCAATTCTCATTCTTAGATTTTTTGGAATTGGTCCCTTTCTAGGTGGGAATCAACCATAGCCTTGTTCTAATATTAACCCGTTCAATTCTCATTCTTAAATTTTCTGGAATCAGTCAGGGTTTCTGCAGAGTACCAATAGAATAGCACCAAAAAACTTGGAATCCAAGACTCTAAACTCCAATCACATCAATGCCATCTTGACCTTTTCTTACTTCAGAAACTAACTTAAGAGTGAGGCTTTTTGTTACACTTATAAACTGACCACCAGCTTCTTCCACAACCGATATGGGACAATCTCCAACAATCTCCGCCTCACATAATGTGTCTTGAATTAGAGGTGCAACAACCCATAACTCTTCTATGTGACTATTAGGTCTAAATTGTTGGTAACCTGGACTCTAATAATAGATTGGTGGTATTGGACCTCGCTTACCCCAAAAGCTAGCTTAAAGGGTAAGGCTTTTTTTTTATACTTATAAACTGATCATTAGCTCATTTCACAGTCAAGTCAACATGAGGTAAACTCCAACAATTTTCCCCTCATATATCGGGCTCTAGGTCGAAGCCATAACAAACTGCATTTCTTGAGCGATTATTGGGCCCAAACTTGTGATAACCTAGGTTTTGATACTAGTGTTGGATAGTTTTGGACCTCTCTCACTCCAAAAGCTAGCTTAAAGACGAGATTTTCCCTCAAACTTATAAACTGGTTACTAGCTCCTTCCTCCAACAATCTTCCCCGCAAATATCAGGCCCTAGGTTGGAGTTGTAACAACCTATAACTCTATTGTGTGACCATTGGGTCCACACCTATTGGCAACCCGAATTTTGTTATTAGTGTTGGGTGGTCTTGGGCTTCTCTCAGTCCAAAAGTTAACTCAAAAGGTGAGACTTTCCCTCATATTTATAAAATGATCACTAGCTCCTTCTGCAATTGATGTCCTCCTTTATACATTAGGCCATGGGTTGGAATAGGAACAACCTGTATCTCTTCCCTGTAACTGTTAGGTTCAGACTTATTGGCTTTGATACTAGTGTTGGGTGGTCTTGAGCCTCTCTCACCTCAAGACCACCCATCAAGCAAGCCCCAAGCTCGACCTGGTTCTTGGACTTGGACTGCCATACCTAACAATCTTAGTTCCTTTTGGAGCTCTTCATCAACATTGGACGCAGAAATGAAGACGAACCTAAAGAGCTATGGGATGATGAGATGATAAAAGTGAAGAATCGCAACGGGGAGGAGAGTAAATCAAAGGATGGAGGCAAAATCGGAGATTCAAAGGGGATGTGTATAGTTTCATGCTTGGTCGGAGGAAACATTGAGGGAAGAGAGTGAACGTGCAAGGAGAAAAGAGGAGAGTCTTCGTGATTCGGCTTGCCTGGCCCGATGATACCAGGCTTTTTATATGCATTACCTTGAACATGAAAGAGAACCAACCCGAAAGTATCCCAACTTTTCAAGCCGGGTCGAGTGTCTTCAACACTTCCATTCTCTTCGGTTTGGTTCGCAGTTCTAACTTTGGAATTGGATCATCTGGACTATGTCCGCCCTAAGGGTACAATTTCTATTGCTTTTTCCATGCTTTTTTAAGTTTCGTCCCAATCATTGCACCTCCTTTGGATGCGTGTGAAAATTTGTAGTGTGTAAATTGTCAATCATATTTTAAAAAAAAATAAATATATACTCTCCCATCATTCAATTTCAGTTCAGCAATTGGTGTCACAATTGGAAGGTTTTCTGACATTAATAAGCCGAAACAACTTCATCATTTGGATCGATATGGAGATGTCTTCTTTTTCTCTACCTCAGTGCTTAGGATGGCGACAGCTTGCCAAGTACGGAAAAGCGTTAATGCAATGTATGCGTTAATGTGCATTGCCGAAAACGAAACTTTCTTCGTTGTTGGGATGGAGATTACTTCAAGGATCAACGAAATCCGTGAGCAAAAACAAAAGTTTTACCTTTTCCGCCCCTAAAACAACCATTCTGTTTGTCCGTTCTGATGTCAGGGCGGACGGCGCAGCAGGGTCAGCTTTCGTGCACTGGAGTGAATCCGCGCCCCTCTCGATCTGCCATGGAGAATGGTGGGCCGTCTATGTCCTGACTAGATGGTTCGGGACAATCGAGCTTCTTCGGACCTTCCAATGTCGAGAAAACGACGAGTTCATAGGAGTGAATCGATTAGACCAGCTTCGTAGGCTTTGCCCTTTGCGAGCTTTGTTCTTCGTGGATACCTCAAAGTCACATCCAGACAGCAACAAAGAGCCGAGCAGGCAAAAACCCTCTTCGTCTAGATCTGTCACAAGGTCATCAGGAGCTCTATATATAGGACCCAAGAAGAGAGTGCTATGAGATGAACTGAAAGCAGGTCGCAATGCCGATGCCTTGGTCACTGATAATATTGATCTTGCTCAATTTCGGGCTATTTCACGATACCGGGGCCGCCCCCCAGGAGGACCTCCTGTCTGCGTGGGTTGTCGGCACCGTCCTGTGTGCCCCATGCTTCAATCGAGGGTTCTCTAGGAGTAGCCACTTCATTTCAGGTCCAAAAATGGTCATCCTAGCACAAAAAGAAAGAGAGCCATTGCAAGCTCTTTTGTGGTCCCTGGAGTTTTGTGCGTCAGTTGCAATTTGTCCTAACAACAGATTCAACTCTTGTGTCCATATATGCAGGTGCATCTGTTCTGGTAGAATGCACAGAATTGGGTTTCCGAAAAGAGGTGACGACGGTAAGGGTGGCAAGTTCGAGGTCCGTCTGCCTCCTTCGACGAGTGAGGATGCCGAGGAAATGCAGGGATGCATGGTGAAGCTGATCAGAAGCAGTGATCCAGCTTGTGATGCGGTGTCATCACGAGCTTCGCTTCGTCTCAAGTTGAATCGGCGAGGAGCTCAAGTACTCTCCGTAGGAGTTCTCGCCTTCACGCCCCGGGAACAACCGAGCTCATGCACCCGAAAACTGACCCGGAGAGGTCGCATAGAGTCTGGTTCCAGGAAAGGCTCAGTAAATCCAGAAACAGCTCGACGCGCTTCTAAAACATCCGACTATCCACCACGAGCCATCACTGTTTCAGAGCCAGCGATGGCTCCCGTTAATTTGCCACCGCTGCTGGGGTCGACAACGCCGCCGCTCTATTTCCATCTCCCTCTCCCTCTGTTACCGCCTCTCCAGCCGTTGCCACCATTTCATTTCCCACCACTACCGGAAGTTACTCCGCTGCCACCATCGACCTTTATCCCGTTCCCTCCGCTGCCGCAACCACCAACTCCTTCGCCATCACCTTCGTTCCATATCCCCCTTCCCACATTGCCACCTCACCCGCCGGTACTGCTATTTCCCTTGCCACCGCTCCTGGGATTCACGTCACCACCGCCTATCCTGCCGTTGCCACCATTTCGCTACCCACCAACGCCGGCAGTTGCTCCGCCGCCACCATCGATCTCTTTCCCGTTCCCTCCATTGCCGCAGCCACCGATTCCTTCGCCCTCATCATGACCAGCATCCCCTTCCCTGCCCCCTTTTTTCCCTTTCCCCCTCCCCCATCACCACAACCACCCACGCTGCCATTTCTTTTGCCACCATTCCTGGGATCCATGCCGTCGCCGCCTTCTCCGTCCCCTTAACCATACAATTCACGTAGTTAACATCTCTTATCCTTCCTTTTCCATCACCTTCTTCTTTTCAAAAATAAATTACTCCTAATAACTCTGTACTTCCGTTGGATTTATGGGAGCTTGGGACATCACAGAACGTTGTCCTTTGTAACCTGTTCATGAGATGGCAGAATGCCATCAGCTGGATATATTTTGCAGAGGAATAATTGGCCTATGCTTACAGAGGTTTTTGTTCAAAAGGTATTGACAATCCTAAGCAATTGCAAAGTCGATGTCCATGGATTTTTGCTTTCTCTAAGTGGGTAAAAACTATATGAATTAACCCTACGAGACCGGCTAGTTTTAAAGTTCGAACTTCATGAGTTGAAAGCGCACGACACGGGTTCAGTCATATTGCAAAGTGCAAACAAGTTCGTATGATTCCATTTGTGGGGCTGCTCTCTTTGGTTCAGTTCATAATTCTAGCTCTAGAACGGGATAATGCTCACTTCCTAACTCGATCGGGCTTAGGCCTAAGTCTTATGTGATCTATAAAATTAGTGTCATATTTCAGAAGATCGAAGTTGACCTATCTTAGGGCTTTGTTGGTAAAAAAGTAAATGGATAAGTATATTGAAAGTCTTAAAACTTATCATGAAATTGTGATAAGTTTTGAAACTTATCATGAAAGTGCAATTGGGTTTTAAAACTTTTAAAAAGTGCAATTAAGTTCTAAAACTTATCATGAAAGCGCATTTGGATCCTTAAACTTTCAAAGTTTCCGATTAACGAAATCACTTGTTTAGATCAATTTAACGAGCTTTAAAACATGATTGTGCTTTTTGAAATTGTAGGACTCAATTGCAATTTCATGACGAGTTTTAGGATTTCATTATACTTTTTGAAAAAATTAGAATTTAGTTGCATTTTTATTATAAATTTTAAAATTTTCAATGCATATATCTGAAAAGGCAAACTATACTGTTGACAAGCCCCAAGGGGGTGGTGTAGCTTGCAATGAATTTTCTCTATTTAGCTTCAAATGCTCAGCATTGTGCGTTGGTAGTTGCATCGGTTGGGCCTGAATGGGCTTGACCGGGTGGGTTAAGAATGAGAATTTCAATATGGAAAATTAGGTGCTGCATGAGAACATTTCACATTCTCATAATTTCCGTTCTTTTGTTCCCTGGAACAAAAAAAGAACAAAAATCCGTTTGGTAACGCCAAGTTGATTTCTATTACTGGGAATAGAAAAGTTAGCCTAGGAATAGAAACGAGAAACAAAAAAAATTTGCTTTTTGTCCCGGGAACAATTTCTAGAAATAAGCAATTTTTTTTTTTTTTTTGTTTTATTTCTCTCTTGCCGTGGCCACCTCCAACCGTCGGGAGGCATCGCCGACCGCCACCCGCCGCCGCCGCCGGTCGCCGCCCGCCGCCGCCACCGAATAAAAAAAAAATACAAAAAAAACAAATAAACAAATAAATACAAATAAAAAACAAACTCAAGCAAATACAAAAAAAAATACAAAAAAAAAATAAAAAACAAAAAATACAAAAAAAATACAAAAAAATAAAAAACAAATAAATACAAAAAAATAAAAAAAAAATAAATACAAAAAAATACAAAAAATAAATACAAAAACAAATAAAAAAATAAATACAAATAAAAAACGCAAGAAAAAAAAAAAAAAACAAATACAAAACAAATAAATACAAAAAAAAAACAAAAAAACAAAAAAATACAAATAAAAGAATAGAAAACAAATAAATACAAAAAGAATAAAAAAAATAAATACAAAAAAGAATCGTTGCGTTCTACCAAACACATTTCTATTCTTTTTCTATTTGAAGTAGAAATTTTGTGCAGTTATCAAATAGGTTCTTTTGCTCAAAAACAGTTTCCCGGAATAGAAATAGAAAAGAACTATTTCTGGAAAAAAACTTTTCCCTAGCCAAGAAATTTTACTATGTGCACCCTTATTACCCATGGTGAAAATTAGTTTTACGTAGAGAAAATTACTCATATTTTTGCTACTTGCTAATCTAGACAAAGTTACCGACCAAAAAAAAAAATCTAGACAAAGTTACCACTCACGAGTGAAGGTTACTAATCGTGGAATTATAGAGATGCAATCGAGTCGAGTCGACACGGATCAAAGCTCGAGCTCGACTTGAGTTTAATGATCAGGGGTTGCTGTACGATTTGAGCTTGATTGGGCTTGGTTTTTTCACATTAAAGCCCGACTTGAATAAGCTTCAACAAGTTTGACCTTGGCTCGGATTCGATTAGGCTCGATTCGGTTAATTTATAAATTTTAGTCAAGTCTTGAATTGAATTCGAACTCGACACCGTGCTTGAGCTCGAACTATGAAAGTACATTATAATTGAAAATTTATAAGCTTACGTACTCATTTAATATTTATAAAATGCGAAAACATGCATGAAATGCAATTATTGGATAAGGCTTGTGAGCTACATGAATTATGTATGTTGAAATTTAAATGCAAGTCAATGTAAATCCTTGAGTTACTCGAACTCGAACTCTACTTTAATTCGGGAATAATTGAGTGAGTTTAAGTTACTCGAGAGTCGAACTTAAGTAACTCGACTCACTTAACACCTATTAGAACATGGAACATTTTACTCATTACTAAACACCCAAAACTTCTTCTTTTTTTGGGTCGAAAACAAAGTCGTTCATATTCATGAGTACCGTGAGAACCAAACGTAAGTGTTTTCGAAAAAAAGATATTCCAAAAAGGCCCTGACGGGTTATTAATTCAATTAGGAGAAAGTGACTTTTGACGATGGATTATGACGACCCAGTCTCCCAGTGACTTGACATATTAAAAGAAGCTACAAAGATGGTTGGTGGCTAGTGCATTGCTGAACTCCACTAATACTTTTATACACCCCAGCTCAATTTAAAGTCGTGCATTTTCTTTTATGGGGAAATGTTTTCTTTGTTTTAAGTTGGAAGTCACTTTTTCTCGAAAAAGCGAGATAAAAAGTTCACAATAAGTTTGACGATTTTAATACGAAAAGTTGCTTGGCACAGCTAAAAATTCATGTAGTATAAACCATTGATACATTGATTCTTATTTTTATATAGGGAAAAAGCCACAAAAAATCCTAAATTTTATCCAAAGTGATAAATTTACCTCAAATTTTTTTTTGTGACATGAAAAACCCCCAACTTTACAAACTGTGACATATTTACCCAATTAAGGGTATTTTCGTCTTTTTTTTGTTTTTTATTTTTCTTATTTTTTTAAAAAATTTTTTTTTTTCTTCTCTCTTCCCTCCACCGGCCATGGTGGAGGGAAGCTGGCGAGGGCCGCCCTCGCCGGACGCCGACGGAGGGAAGAAAAAACAAAGAAAAAAATTAAAAAAAGTAAAATTTTTTTAAAGTATAAAGATCAAAATACCCCTATGATTAGAGGTAAATGTGTTACACAAATGAAAGTTCAGGATTTTTTGTATTACAAATAAAAGTTTAGGGTAAATATGTCACGGTTAGTAAATTTCAGGATTTTTCATATCACAAAAAAAAATTTGGGGTAAATTATCATTTTGGGCAAAGTTTAGGATTTTTGGTGATTTTTTCCTTTTATATATGAAAAAGTTTGCAATTGAATGGAGAAAGTTGCTTATCACTTGGAGTAGAAAGATGTCACGTGGTTAGTAAAAGTAGAGCTGAAGTGACAATCGAAATTGAGCCAACATGGCGGCTTGCCCACCGAGACAAAAAAAGTTGGAGTCGTTTTTCCACGATGACTTGTTCAGGAAGGTAAAATTTTTCTCCACGTCGTACTCCCCCATGGTCCGACCGCCACGTCGGCTCTAACTTTCGGGATTAGCGTCGAAGGAGCTTTTCCGGAAGCTTCATGCCCATTTTCCAAATATCGCCTTTTAGACTTCAGCGTGTTATCCCATGAATCGAAAATAAATCCGTCAAAAATGGATCACAAACTTATATCTTAACTCGATTCGACCCGATCTGACTGTTTAAGGGGTCGAGTTAAGGGAATCAAGCTTTCTTCGTTACAAGAAAAGGGTTTCGATGCTTTCCTCCCAAAAAGTGGCAAAGCATTTATTAATTCATCGCCTCCTCATTCCTCTTTTTATTATTCCAATGTATAACCATAATCGTATCCATTTAAGAAATACATGCTGCTTCAATATGAGGGCCCGATTTAAAGTTCTTCTCTCATTTTATGTACACATTTCGAAAACATCTCATTATTCACGGCACACAATATCCAGCGTGATGTCTATGAGAATTCTCATTCCTCTATATTAATCAAATCGAACCGTGCTTTGGTAATTTCCACTTTAACGAGTAGCTTATAGCTTCTACAACTCCAACAGTAATGGCCTAATCAACCCTAATATTCTTTTCTCTTTCTTGGCCCCTTTAGCGAAGAATTTGGGACAGGAAAAAGGAGCAAAGGAATCTCTTCCTTTCTGTGCCTCGCTTGGTGAGCAAGCCAAAAAAAATAAGCACGATAGGCAAGAAAGCAAGAAGACGACCATCCCGACCATTAGGTCCCCTACGATCATCGCCCCTCTCATTTCGCTTTTTCCCACCGCCACTCCCCCCTTTTCATCTCCTTAAATCCTCCTAAAACACCGAACTCCCCCCAACCATCTCCTTCCCTTCATCCCCTTCCCTTCCCTTCGCCGAACTTCTCTACACTTCTCCACTCGAAAACCAGACCAGACCAGACCTGACCTTGCGCGCGCACAGCCAGCGAGCGAGCGAGCGAGCGAGCGAGAGAGAGAGAGAGAGAGAGTCTCTCGCGCGCGCGCGCGCCCGTGCGTAGACGCGCCTCTTCTCGGCTGTTCGGATACGAATCGGCGGTGTCGCTTCCGCGGAGTGGACGGGAGGATCCCCGATCGCCGATCGGCGTCGGCGGCGGCGGATATGGAGCCGGAACCTTCTCCGTCGCGGCGGCGGGAGGAGCCGGAGGAGCGGGAGGAGCAGCGGCAAGAGCATCCGAAGCGCCAGTGCGTGGCGAAGTTCCTCGAGTCGCTCTCCGACGGCGGCGGCGGCGGCAGGGCCGATCTCCTGCTCAGGCTCCGCTCCGGCGTTTCGGCCAGGGTGGGGCTCGAGGTCCTGTATTCGGTCCTCAGGCGCGGGGTGGAGCCGATCGGAGGTGATCGGGGCCCGAGGCTCCGTTCCTGGACCGATTCGCAGGTTCAGGCTGTCTTCTCCGTCGCCTCTGCCGTCGCCTTCGCTTCTCGATCTCTGTCAGGTGACTTTGGGCCTCTGGCTTTTGCTTATTGGTTTCTCTCTCTCTCTCTCTCTCTTCTTCGTTTCTTGTTTCGGGATGTGGAGGTTGTCTTCTTGTCGAGACGGAGGCTTCGGGCGCTGATGTGTCGGTGCGTCTTTCGATAGCGATTAGTAACGGGAAGGGCCTGGTTGTTGGCGTGGAGTTTTCTGGAGCGGATTAAGTAGTTCTAATGAGCTGAGCAATGATGAAGTGCTTCTTCTGTTGTTGGGAGTGCTCATTTGGGATAGTGGGTTTTGTTGGATTATGTTTTATGCGGTGCTTCTTTTAAGTTCGTTGAATTGAAGCACCGATGGAATTATGATTGCTGATGTAGAGTTTGAATGTCGTGATGTTTTACCTTGATCAGTGGACCATTTGGAGCCAGCTATTGTTGCCGTGGTGCAGCAGTCGCTTGAGTTTGCTGTTTGTTATTTGGAGAATTCAGATATCGAGAGAGAGGATTTAAGTTTGCAGGTACGTGGCTTATTCTCATGGCCACTACTTATTGTCTGTCACTCTCACTTCTCTATGTATTTGGGGCACATTTCGGGATATTGAGTCAATGCAATATATTGTGTATGCATCCAGATATGAAGTTTAAGTAACTATCTGTCTGTCTTTGTATTTTTCTTTCTGCTAATGCTGGCTAATGAATTGATAGATAGAATGCAATGTTATATAAGAATCACTGGTTGAACTCCAATCCCTGTAGTCGAAACAGACTTTGAAACAGACTGAATTGTCATTGTAGTAGTTTTGTAGTTTGTTGGGACATTTAAGCTTAGAAATTGGCCTTGTCTTGAGGTATTTTTGCGTGCATATATGCTATGCGTTGGAGTTCGTTGAACGGAAAAAAAAGATTAGCTGATTAGTGTAAAGTTGTTAAATTATTTCGTCATGAGTCAAAACTGTTCCACTTCTTCTGAATTAACCACATGAGAAGTCGATAGAAAGCTTGACGCTGGGTAAGTCAGGCTATCACTTTTGCCTTCTGTTCTATTTGAGTTTACATGTTGTTTAGCAATGTGGAGGAGAATACTTCTTTGTTGAAATATTTGTGCACTTTTAAGAGTTGACAATGTTGCTGTAGTTTTATCTGTGGGAAGCATGTTAGAATTTCATAAACAGTGCTTCATATGATGGGAATGATGTTCTTAGTTCAAATTGAGACATCTGACAACCCGCTATAGTCTCTTAGATATCAGATCCTTCCATACTTTTAAAGATTGGTTGTTGGCGTCATATATGACTGATTAAAGAGTACACCTAGCTTGAAAATTATACAGTATAGTAGGGAGGAGGAGATTCTCTTCTAGGAGATTATCCTTGTGAGATCATCCTTAGATCACTTAGTTCGTGATTAAACACGTAATTTGTTTGGTGGAATATCACAATTAGGTTGACTTGTGACATCTCTTCCTTTCTTGTTTCATTATCATGAACCACATTTATTCCGCCGATTTATTTATAGCTAGTTAATTCTTCCATTTTTGTAATACATTGAATTAATGAAAGTTGGCAGAATTGGACATACTGGTGGATGCGATGTTGCCAGTAAGTGGATTAGTTCCTTTAGTTGTCAATACCTTTAAAAAAAAGTTCCTTAAGTTGTCAAAGGATGGAAGGCCTGAGGATGGGTACTGTGGCACTTATCCAATTCAGCCTAAAGTAAAACAGGAAATTTCTTCTCTTTCTTGTTCCATATATAGTATATTATCCGTTCCTTCTGTGCAATGGCTTGGAGAATTCTCATTCAATCAGTTGAGTGTTCTGCTTTGGATAGATGCATGTTAGAACGGTGTGGGTAAAGGAGAGAGTTGTGAAAATTTCCTCTCGCTTTGCTTATAGCATTAAAACTTTTCATATTGTGGTCTCATAGCTATTTGTTTGCCAGAATATTGCATTACAGCTGTTGGAGATAGCGCTGATTGATGGCCCAGATAAGATAGCTGAAGTTTCTCAACCTTTTACGGATGATGACACTGTCAACTTCTTGTTGGCGGTTGCTGATAATTCAGCCGATATGGAACTACATAAGCATGTTGGATGCAGCCGTCAAGGTATGCTTTGTCAAAACATTAGTGCACTGGAGTTTGATAATCATGAGAAATTATTTCACTCATAATATCATCCATGTGGTGGTAGTAAGATTACTAACTGGAGCAATGTTCTTTACATGTTGATTGGGAAGGTTGCTGCTCAGAAGAGAAATCGGTGGACCATTTTCTGATGTCATTATCTCCTGAATTCCTTCAATCTGATCGACAGATCTTAAGATCAACCTCACCTACTTTTCCCCGAAGTGTGAACAAATTGAATTTGCTGTCTCATCATTGGGCTGTTGCTCACATTCAAAGTACTAAACGGCTTATCTTGCTTTCTAAAAAATTGGTTGAACTTCCGTATGATGAAAAGACAGCAGGTAGCAGCTTTCGCAGAAGAACTTCCTTCAGTTTGAGGATTTTGAAGTTGCTTGGACATTTGGCACAGGATGTCCCGTATATTGACTTTGATTCGGCACTGTTGGAGGCATGTGCTTCCTATGCTGATATATTACCTAGCTTGTTTAAGCTGAAGTTTGACTTCGTGAGTAGTTGTAATGTCATTGAGGGTACTTTTGAGAACCTCATCCTGTCGCTGTTGGAGGAGTTTCTTCATCTTCTCCAAATTATCTTTAGCGAGGATAGTACTTTCAGAAACATACAGGCATCCATAGTGGCTTCTGTATTGGATGATCTAGCATCTACCGAATGGAAATACAGCAAATCTGCTACGAATATAAAGCCTCCTGTAGCTTACTTCCCTCGAACTGTTGTTTACATGCTAAAGCTCATCAATGATATCAATGGGGAAACATACCAGCCTTTTGGTTGCAAGTGGCCTAGGGAAGAATATGCAGCTGATTCCGTTTCATGTAGTGTTCATGCTGGGAAGATACCTTTGCTCAGGAGGCTCACGGTTGAGGAACGGATGAAATTCATATTTCCTCCATCTGGTCAGTGGCTGGACGGTTTGATTCATCTTATCTATTTCCTGTATTCTGAAGGAGCAAAACTAGGGCCCAAAATGGAAAGGTCATTCTCCAGTTGCACAAAAGTTAGTGTTACCTCTGAAGCAGAAAATGCCGTTAACCATGACGATGAAGCCCTCTTTGGCGACCTTTTCTCTGAGGGCGGTCGCTCTATTTGTTCGACTGAAGGATATGATCAGCTACCTGCTTCCAATAGTGCCGGTTCCAGCATCTGCAATATGCCTCTTCAAGCGGCTTCTGAGCTGTTAAATTTTCTCAAAGTTTCAATTTTTTCTCCTAAGTGTCAATTTTCTGTTTTCAAGGAAGCCTGCAGGAAGCTCAGTTGTGAACATATTGACATCTTTCTCTCCATTCTTAACTCCCACTTCTCTATTTCAGAGGATAAGGGTCCTGAAGGCTCTGGCATTTCTCAAGAAGATAGAAAGATAGGACAGGTTGGGGAACTTTGCTTTACTCTCGTGCAGAACCTTCTGATTGGTCGTGTTCTGTCTGATTCCTTAGAAGTTTACCTTGTTGAGCAAATTTTGAAAGTTGAAAATGGTATGTTTGTTTACAATGGTTGGACGTTGACTTTGCTGGCCAATGCACTTCTCAGTAGGGTGGGTTTGTCTGGTAGTCATTTGAGGAACAAGATTTACAAGGATTTTGTTGCTTACATTGTTGAGAAGACAGAAAGTATTAACACAAATTGTCCTGGTCTAAGGGATATCCTTGGAAGTCTTCCATCTACATTTCATCTTGAGATTCTTCTTATGACATTCCATTTGTCCACCAAAGAAGAGAAGTCAGCTTTGGCCACATTGCTTATCATGTCACTTAAAGATATAAGTGCTTCAACCACGGGTTATTCCAGCAGGCAGTTATCATGTTGGGCTGTAGTAATTTCTAGGTTGATTCTTCTTGTACGTCATATGATCTTCCATCCACATGCCTGTCCCCCAACGCTGCTGTTAGATCTGAAATCAAAGTTGAGGGATCTTCCAACTGCTGGGTTACGTCCATCAGATGATGTAAATGATTCTTGGGTATCAGGAGCTTTGAAGAGTGTGATGTTTTCAGGGGTCGAGGAAGAGCCTTCCATGAGCATCTTGATCAACCATATGGTCGATACGGTGATGCTTCCTTCTTTTTCTAAAGATGATTTGTCTGTTGACTGCTTGTGGATGAGTTGGAGTGAAATTTTTGAATTGTTCTCTTGGATATTGGGGCTCTGGAAGGATAAGAAAGCTGCATCAGTTGAAGATGTGGTCATTGAGAGATACATATTCTTTCTTTGCTGGGATTTGCCTACCAGGAATTCTGTGCTGGACCATCTACAACCTCTGTGGAGTAACACAGAAGATCTGGACATATGTGATATGGGAATCTTCTTTCAGTTCAGTCATTTACTTTTGGGCCGCTGTGATGCCATTGTTAAGGATATGAAGTTCCCTAATGTTGTCTCACGTGTGTTGGAGCAATTGCTTGGTTTACCCTTCCCAGATAAGTGTACTGAGATAGACTGGAATTTCTTGAGAGGTGGAATGTGGTTGTCGCTGATGCTATCCATACTCATTAGTGGACTTCTCAGACATGGCATGCTTGAAGGAGTATCTGGTGTGGGTCCACTCTTGACAGATGGCTTGTATGAAGGAACTGATTTTGTCACTGCTGCTGAAGTGCTGATTAACCATATGGCTGAGGCTGGCCAATTGCTGCCGCTGATGAGGATGTTGTCTTCGTTGTTAGATAGATACGTATGTACTCTTCAGAATGCTTTCATTTCTGCCCTAGGTAATGGCCAAGATTGGGACGGCTCATTTTCATCCCTTCTGCTTCTTGTACATTCTGGTTTTGATAAGCAAATGCAGGATGAGATCCTCGTCAAGAGTGGAGTTAATTCAAGCAGGCTAGATTATGTACTTGAGCTGTTAACAAAGATAGATGCAGTTGTTGATAGAAGTTCTCCGGGGATGTGTTCAAAGGTCCTTTGGGAATTCATGTTGCATGGGTTTCCTTCCCTTCTTTCTACCTCTGGTGCAGTCTTGCTTTCTTGCGTTCTGAACATTAGAGGAATTATCTTTGCTCTGGATGGGTTGCTCAGAGTAAAAGATGGACATGGAACTATCCACCTAGAAAACAAAACAGTTCATCATATTCTTGATTCAGTTATGATCATTAACTTCAACCGGATCTTTGACAGGCTTCATGGGAAATGTGAAGCTATTTGCAATGGCTTGACTGTAGGGGTGAACGTGGTTGACCATTCAAGCCTATATATGATCAGGCAAGTGGAAGAGTTCCTGAGTGATATTAGCAAGAGTGTAGTGGGAGACAGCAGTGTCCTTGAACGGGTAATTGACAGATTTGTTGACCTCTTGGATCTCATGAGGAAAGACCCTGGGAAATCTTCTACTTTGAAGCTTTATCTTGATATGGAGGTTGTTACAGCAGAGACTGAGCCTCATCGATTGCCACATGGTGATATGATGATTTTGATCAATGCATTGGATTACTGCTACTCTGAATCTGTGAATGCGAAAGTTTTGAATTTCATAATTGATGTCTTGTCGGGAGAGCTCTGCTCTGATCTCTTCAAACAAAAACTACAGCAGAAGTTCCTTCTTATGGATTTACCAAGCCTGTCTAAATGGCTGGAGAAAAGGCTTTTGGGTTGTATGACAGAAGTGGCTGATGGTGTCCATAATGCAAAAGAAAGTTCGGGCTCTCTTAGAGATTCAACCATGAATTTCATCATCTGTCTTACATCCTTATCAGCCGAATCATTATGTAGGGATCTGC
Organism: Eucalyptus cloeziana; assembly: GCA_014182715.1. Lineage (NCBI taxonomy): Eukaryota > Viridiplantae > Streptophyta > Magnoliopsida > Myrtales > Myrtaceae > Eucalyptus > Eucalyptus cloeziana. The sequence goes on from CM024642.1 coordinate 25,929,047, forward strand.
ATGACCATTTCTTTAAAGCCCTGCTGGCATCACTTGATGCTGCATTTTTGGTATTTGATATTCGTGTAGCAAGATCCTACTATCAATTTGTTGTTCAATTTGCAAGAGATGATTCTTCAGTTAAGTTGCTTTTGGAGAAGACCATACTGCTGATGGAGAAGCTACCTAGAGACAGTCATCTGATTTCAGGGCTCAAGTTTGTTATTGGCTTCCTTGCAACTGTCTTGAAAGATTGCGGGACCTATAAGGCCACACTAGATAAGTCGTCTGGAAAGTCTGCTGGAGCTAGTCTTAATGTGGGTAACGTAGCTGCTAAGCAGGTAGGATCAAGGAGAAATTCTGATGCGTTATTGCTGGGTGGCCAAGAAAGTGGATCCTCAACATTTGAATGTGATGCAACCTCTGTGGATGAGGATGAGGATGATGGAACATCTGATGGTGAGGTGGGCAGCATGGATAAGGATGAGGAAGAGGACAGTAACAGTGAAAAGGCACTCGCTTCTAAAGTTTGTACTTTCACATCCAGTGGCAACAATTTCATGGAACAACATTGGTACTTCTGCTATACTTGTGATCTGATAGTTCAAAAGGGCTGTTGTTCTGTATGTGCAAAAGTTTGTCACCGTGGTCATCGTGTTGTATATTCTCGCTTAAGTCGTTTTTTTTGCGACTGTGGAGCTGGTGGAGTCATAGGTAGCAATTGTCAGTGCTTAAAACCTCGGAAATTCAATGGTAGCAGCAACGGACCGGTTTGTCGTTCGAGTAATCTGCAGTCGTTTTTACCCTTGTCAGAAGATGGAAATCAGATGCCAGATAGTGATACGGACCTTGATGAAGTTCTCAGTGTGGAGGCAGATAATTCACTCAGCTTATCTATTGCAAGAGACATCCGTGATTCGATTCCTCGGGTTCTTAAAGAACTTGATGTTGAGGCTAGGGTCCTTGAGATTTGCACTTCATTACTGCCATGTATAGTTAGCAAAAGAGACTCTACTGTTTCAAAAGAACAGAAAATTGTTCTTGGAGAAGACAAGGTGATATCTTATGGGGCTGATCTCTTGCATTTGAGGAAAGCATATAAAAGTGGTTCGCTGGATCTAAAGATAAAGGCAGAATACTCAAACACGAAGGAGCTTAAATCCCATCTATCTAGTGGTTCTCTTGTCAAGTCTTTGCTGAGTGTCAATGTTCGGGGTCGACTTGCTGTCGGTGAGGGGGATAAGGTTGCTATATTTGACGTTGGGCAGCTAATTGGGCAAGCCACTATTGCTCCAGTTACAGCTGACAAGTCCAATGTGAAGCCTCTATCAAAGAATGTCATTCGCTTTGAAATAGTACAGCTTGCTTTTAACCCTTCAGCTGAGAACTATCTCGCTGTGGCAGGCTATGAAGATTGCCAGGTCCTCACTATGAATTCTCGTGGAGAAGTCACCGATCGTCTTGCCATAGAACTTGCTCTTCAAGGTTCTTATATTAGGCGAGTAGAGTGGGTACCAGGCTCACAAGTTCAGCTACTGGTGGTTACCAACAGATTTGTCAAAATATATGATCTCTCCCAGGATAACTTTAGTCCCATTCATTACTTCATGCTGCCTGATGACACAATCATGGATGCAGCACTTTTTGTGACTTCCCATAGAAAGATGTTTCTTCTTGTACTTTCAGAAAAGGGACATGTATTCAGGTTAGAATTATCTGGAGAAGGCAATGTTGGCGCAAAGCCATTGAAAGAAATTATACGGATACAGGATAAAGAGATTCATGCTAAGGGCTCATCTTTATACTTTTCATCCACTCACAAGTTGCTCTTTTTATCCTACCAGGATGGGACCACCTTGGTCTGCCAATTAAGCGCTGATGCTACGTCGCTAATTGAGGTATCTTCTGTGTATGAAGAAGAACAGGATGGGAAGCTCCGCTCTGCTGGGCTGCATCACTGGAAAGAGTTACTGGTTGGGAGTGGATTGTTTGCATGCATCTCAAGTGTGAAATCCAATTGTGGACTTGCTGTATCTTTTGGTGCACATGAGTTAACTGCTCAGACAATTCGTCATGCTTTGGGTTCATCTGCACCTTTAGTTGGCATTACTGCTTACAGGCCTCTGTCCAAAGACAAGATCCAGTGTCTTGCATTACATGATGATGGCAGTCTTCAGATATACTGCTATGCTTCTCCAGGAACTGATCTCAGTGCAAATGCTGCATCTGAGAAAGTGAAGAAGCTGGGTTATGGCATTCTCAGCAATAGAATTTATGCTGGGACAAACCCGGAATTTCCGCTTGATTTTTTTGAGAAAACATTTTGCATCACAGCTGATGTTAGACTGGGTGGGGATGCTATACGAAACACTGATTCTGATGGAGCCAGGCAGAGCTTGGCGTCTGAGGATGGGTTTCTGGAGAGCCCAAGCGCTTCTGGATTTAAGGTACTTTCTGAGAGCTTATATACTGTAATTTCTACGTGTTGGTGTTTGTTCTCTCTCTCTCTCTCTCTCTCTCTCTCTGTGCACGCTTGTCTTGTTTGCTGTTATATCTTATCATGTCTGGAAGTGTTAAAGATGACAATACGATCTTTATAAAACATTGAGCTAAATATTGCATATTAAACTGGTGAAAGCTATGTATTCAGTTGTAAATTTATAGATGCAGTTATATCCTTTTTTGTTATTTGCCCTCATTTCGATGGTACTCCTTCTCTTAATTGTTAAGCAATCAATATGTTAAGTTTAAATGTGGTTACATGACTGATGAGGAAGTCTCAATCAGATTAGCTAGACAAGAGCAAGTCAGCCTAGGGGCGCTTCATTCACCTTCAAATGTTGATCTATTCAATTTTTGGGAATAAAGGATGAGTAGTATGACCTGGTAAATATTAATGGCAATTACATCTCAGGCAGCAATGTTGACAGAATAGACTTTAGTTCTTCACCAAGACTTGACTTGTGCATTAGAATGATCCTCCCTAGTATGTGCTCCTCTCCATGGTTTACTTGTCTAGTGAGGTTTGCATGATGGCATTTTCTCCTTATATTTCACATGGTAGCTCTAATATCTTGCCTTGATTGTCTTTTGTTCAATGCATCTAGATATCTGTCTCCAATTCAAACCTGGATATTGTCATGGTTGGATTCCGTGTGCATGTGGGTAACACATCTCCAAATCATATCCCTACGAACCTCAGCATTTTTCAGAGGGTGATAAAGTTAGATGAGGGCATGAAGTCTTGGTATGATGTACCATTTACAGTTGCTGAATCACTTCTAGCTGATGAGGAATTTGTAATCACTGTTGGGCCAACCTTTAATGGCTCTACACTGCCAAGGATTGACTTTTTTGAGGTCTATGGGCGTTCTAAAGATGAATTTGGGTGGAAGGAGAAAGTGGATCAACTGTTGGATATGGAGTCTCAAGTGCCTGGCAGCAAGCCTTTGCTTGGTGGGAGAGGGAGAAAATACAGGGCGATGCAGTCTGCCTCTCTTGAGGAGCAAGTTTTGGCAGATTGTCTGAAGCTTCTATCAAGGTTCTATTCGATTTATAGGGTCCAAGATTGTCCAAAAGTTGAAGACTTGAGACTGGAGCTTAACAACTTCAAATGCAAGCAGTTATTGGAAACATTACTCGAAAGTGACAAAGAGCCTCTATTGCAGGCTGCAGCTTGCCATGTCTTGCGGGCTTTGTTCCCGAAGAAGGAGGTGTACTACCAAGTAATGATCTAATGCAAAATTTTCCTTTGATTTGGCTCAACCTTTTTTGAGCTGCTTTCCCTGCCTCTGCAAAATTCTGTTAATAAGCACTGAGCCTGCAAATTGGTCTTTATCAGGTCAAGGACATTATGCGCCTTCTTGGAGTGGTCAAATCAGTTGCTGTTCTTTCTTCAAGGCTTGGTGTTGGGGGTGCAACTGGAGGTTGGATTATTGAAGAGTTTACTGCTCACATGCAAGCTGTCTCTAAGATTGCATTGCAGCGTCGTTCAAATTTGGCTACATTTCTGGATATGAATGGTATGTAATTAGTTATCCGTTGCTGTTATTGTTTCTTTTCCCATTCCAAATGAGATAGTCATTCAGTTGTTTTACCATGTGTCTGATGGATGGGGTACCTAAGAGTTGAACTAAAAATATCAAATGATGCCCAAATTCTAGGGTTTGGGATACGAAGGGTAGATGATGAATTTTAACGTGGCAATTGCCCAAATTCTTGCCTAATTGTATACATTGCTCTTACAAGTAGTGGACACATCTATAGTGACTCCCAAACTCCTTTCCTTAATAGTTGGGCCATACTGATGATCTGCTGATGCATCTAGCCATTCATGTATCATTGGCACGGATAAGTGGATTTGCTTCTATTCGGTTCTGGTAGATTGATTATTGTGGCTTGTCCCATTTTAAAATTGGTTGCATGGGGTATTGTTCCGATTAGTGACATTATTGATCATTGTCTGTAATTATATCCGTTTTCTGAGAACAACCTTAAGGCACCTTCTTTTAGTATTTTATATGTGTATATATTCTCTGGCTTAGGCAGGCATATTTCCTTAATTTCTTGCCGTTGTTTTGCATAGGCTCAGAAGTGGTAGATGGGCTCATGCAAGTTCTGTGGGGAATTTTGGAGCTGGAGCAGCCCGATACGCAAACGATGAACAACATTGTGATTTTATCTGTTGAACTTATCTTTTGTTATGCCGAATGCCTGACTTTACATGGAAAGGAGACAGGAGTATGTTCTGTTGCACCTGCTGTAGTTCTATTGAAGCAACTCTTATGCTCCTCCAATGAGGCCGTTCAAACTGCCAGCAGGTACTAAGTTTACTGTTTTAGTGAAACAGTCTCTTCTTGTCACTCCTTTCCTTATTCTTTTTCTTTGTGCAGCTTGGCTATATCTTCAAGATTACTTCAAGTTCCATTTCCAAAACAAACTCTACTTACGACTGATGATGCTATGGAGACGTCCGCCTCTAGTACTGTACCACCTGAATCCGCTGCTGCAAATAATCAAGTGACAATTGAAGAAGATTCCATTACATCATCTGTGCAGTACTGTTGTGATGGTTGCTCCACAGTTCCAATATTGAGGCGTAGGTGGCATTGTACTATCTGTCCTGACTTTGACCTATGCGAAACATGTCATGAAGTAGTAGCTGCAGACCAGCTTCCTCCTCCGCACTCTACAGATCATCCCATGACTGCAATTCCAATTGAAGCAGAATCATTAGGGACAAATGCTAATGAAATTCATCAATACTCTGCAGATGATGTTGGTGAATCCAACTCGATGCCTGCCACAACAAATGTCAGCACACAGAATTCTGCTCCTTCTATCCACATCTTGGAACCTAATGATTCTGAAGAATTTTCTTCAGCCAGTGACTCTGTTTTGATCTCTGCATCAAAAAGGGAGTTGAATTCATTGCTTATATCTGAGCTTCTAGAACAGTTGAAAGGGTGGATGGAGACAACAACAGGGGTTCGAGCTATACCTGTAATGCAGCTTTTCTATAGATTATCATCTGCCGTCAATGGACCTTTGATAGGCAGCACAAATCCCGAGAGTTTGAACTTAGAGAAATTGATCAATTGGTTTCTTAATGAAATTAATCTTGAGAGACCTTTTGAAGCTAAGACCCATTCTTCTTTTGGGGAAGTAACTGTCCTTGTCTTTATGTTCTTCACATTGATGCTTCGTAATTGGCACCAGCCTGGCAGCAGTTCTTCTGTTTGCAACCAGAACGAAGCTGCTGATGCAAATGACAGAATTACATCACTTGCTGCTCAGTCTTCCTTGGATGACCTTGAGAAAACTGATTTTGTGTCGCAATTGCTCCAAGCTTGTAATTCGTTGAGGCAGCAATCATTGGTCAATTATCTGATGGATATTTTACAGCAGCTGGTGCAAGTTTTTAAGTCTCAAACCCTGAATTTAGAGGCTTCTCATTCTACGAGCCCTGGTTCCGGCTGTGGAGCGCTCCTGTCTGTTAGAAGAGATATGCCTGCAGGAAATTTCTCTCCTTTCTTTTCAGATTCATATGTGAAGTCCCATCACAGGGATATATTTGTGGACTATCACAGGTTGCTGTTAGAGAATGCTTTTCGTCTTGTATACACTTTGGTTCGACCAGAAAAGCATGACAAGGGTGGGGATAAAGAGAAAGTCTGTGTGATATCTAGTGTTAAGGATTTAAAGCTAGATGGATATCAAGATGTTCTCTGCAGTTATATCAACAATCCACAGACTGCATTTGTGAGGAGATATGCAAGGAGGCTTTTCCTTCATATATGTGGAAGCAAAACTCAGTATTACAGCATTCGGGATGCTTGGCAGTTCTCAAATGAGTTGAAGAAGCTTTACAAGCATGTGGACAAGTCCGGTGGCTTTCAGAACTCTGTCTCATATGAGAGGAGTGTTAAGGTGATCAAATGCTTGACCACTATGTCTGAAGTGGCAGCTTCACGGCCTCGAAATTGGCAAAAATACTGCTTAAGGCATGCGGATGTTTTGCCTTTCCTTATTGATGCAGTATTTCAATTTGGTGAAGAGTCTGTCATTCAGACTCTAAAGCTGATAAATTTGGCCTTTTACTTTGGAAAGGATATGAATCACTCCTCACAGAAAGCTGAGACAGGTGATACCGGAATCAGTTCGAGCAAATCCGGTACACAGTTTGTGGAAACTAAAAAGAAGAAGAAGGCTGATGATGGTAATGACCCTGGTTCAGAAAAGTCTTACCTGGATATGGAGGCAGCTGTAGATATATTCACTAATAAGGGTGGCGAGGTTTTGACACAGTTTATTGATTGCTTTCTATTAGAGTGGAATTCAAGTTCTGTGCGTTCAGAGGCTAAGTGTGTTCTTCAAGGAATCTGGCATCATGGGAAACTGTCATTAAAAGAAACCTTGTTGATGTCTCTGTTACAAAAAGTTAAGTGGCTCCCTATGTATGGTCAAAATATCGTCGAGTATACGCAACTTGTTACAATGTTGCTGGGAAAGGCTCCTGATGCCAGTTCAAAGCAGTACTCTCAGGAACTTGTGGACCGATGCTTGACAGTTGATGTGATCAAATGCATCTTTGAAACACTTCACGCACAAAATGAACTTTTGGCTAATCATCCAAATTCACGCATATACAACACTCTGAGTGGCCTAGTTGAATTCGAGGGTTACTATCTTGAGAGTGAACCTTGTGTTGCTTGCAGCTCTCCCGAGGTACCTTATAGCAGGATGAAGCTTGAAACCTTGAAATCTGAAACGAAGTTCACTGATAACCGCATCATAGTGAAGTGCACTGGGAGCTATACCATTCAGACTGTTAGCATGAATGTTCATGATGCACGCAAATCCAAATCGGTGAAAGTTTTGAATCTGTATTACAACAACCGACCTGTGGCTGATTTGTCGGAGTTGAAAAACAATTGGTCTTTATGGAAGCGTGCAAAAAGTTGTCATCTTACTTTCAATCAAACAGAACTCAAGGTGGAATTTCCTGTTCCAATAACTGCATGCAATTTCATGATTGAGCTGGACTCCTTCTATGAAAATCTTCAAGCCTTGTCCCTTGAGCCATTGCAATGCCCACGTTGCAGTCGACCTGTGACGGATAAGCACGGGATTTGCAGCAATTGCCATGAAAATGCTTATCAGTGCAGGCAGTGCCGCAACATAAACTATGAAAATCTGGATTCTTTTCTATGCAATGAATGTGGGTATAGCAAATATGGTCGATTTGAATTTAATTTTTTGGCAAAACCAAGTTTTACTTTTGATGAGATGGAGAATGATGAGGATATGAAGAGAGGGTTGGCAGCTATTGAATCCGAATCAGAAAATGCACACAGGAGATATCAACAGCTTTTGGGTTTCAAGAAGCCATTGATGAAGATCGTATCAAGCATAGGTGAGAATGAAATGGACTCTCAGCAGAAGGATTCTGTCCAGCAAATGATGTCATCTTTGCCTGGTCCATCTTGCAAAATAAATCGAAAGATTGCTCTTCTTGGTGTTCTATATGGTGAGAAGTGCAAAGCTGCTTTTGATTCTGTTAGCAAAAGCGTTCAGACGCTGCAGGGGCTGCGTCGAGTTTTGATGAATTACTTGCATCAGAAACATTCGGATAATTCCACATCTGCATCCAGATTTGTTGTCTCCAGGTCACCGGGCAATTGTTATGGTTGTGCAACTACTTTTGTGACTCAGTGTCTTGAGATTCTGCATGTGCTTTCAAAGCAGCCTGCTGCTAAAAAACAGCTTGTTGCTGCAGGTATCTTAGCTGAATTGTTTGAGAACAACATTCATCAAGGTCCAAAAGCATCTCGTATTCAAGCTAGGTCTGTCCTTTGTGCTTTTTCAGAGGGTGATATGAATGCAGTCTCTGAACTAAACAGTTTGATACAGAAGAAAGTTACGTACTGCCTAGAACACCATCGCTCTATAGACATTGCACTTGCAACTCGTGAAGAATTGTCCTTGCTTTCTGAAGTGTGCTCGCTGACAGATGAATTTTGGGAGTCAAGATTACGTGTGGTGTTTCAGCTTTTATTTTCCTCAATTAAGTTGGGAGCAAAGCATCCTTCAATTTCGGAGCATGTTATTCTTCCTTGTTTGAAGATTGTTTCCCAGGCATGCACTCCTCCAAAATCTAATGCAGCTGATAAGGAGCAAACTCTGGCAAAATCAACTTGTCCAAGGGATGAGAATAAGTCAAGTTTGTCTGGTTCATCTGGGGCCGCGAATGAAAGCAAGTGGGTGACCGAGAATTTGGAAAAGAATTCAGATTCTTCAGACAAAATTCCAGATATTCATTTGGTAAGCTATGCAGAGTGGGAGCGGGGAGCATCCTATCTTGACTTTGTAAGGAGGCAGTATAAAGTGTCTCAGGCAGTTAAGATTGCTGGTCAGAGATCACGAACACCAAGACAGGACTACCTGGCTCTCAAATATGTTCTTAGGTGGAAGCGACGTGTCTACAGGACGTCTAAAGGCGACTTTTCAACGTTTGAGCTTGGATCATGGGTCAAAGAACTTATTTTAAGTGCTTGCTCTCAGTCTATCAGGTCAGAGATGTGCACTCTCATCAGTCTTCTCTCCGCTCAGAATTCATCAAGACGTTGTCGTTTGTTGAACTTGCTGATGGGTATGTTGCCGGCAACTCTGCCTGCTGGTGAAAGTGCTGCTGAATATTTTGAGTTGCTGTTTAAGATGATCGATGTGGAAGATGCTCGACTTTTCTTGACTGCCCGTGGATGTCTGTCTACAATATGCACCCTGATTAGTCAGGAAGTGGGCAATGTTGAGTCATTAGAGACGAGCTTGCGTATTGACATTTCACAAGGATTTATTGTTCATAAGCTTGTGGAGCTTCTTGGCAAATTCTTAGAGGTTCCTAATATTAGGGCCAGGTATAGCTTCTGCTTTTAAATATGTTCCCGGTAACCTGTTTCTTCATGGTTCATACTAACCTATGGCATTGGTGCTAGGTTCATGCGGGACAATCTGTTATCTGAGGTTCTTGAGGCTTTGATCGTCATCCGCCGCTTAATAGTGCAGAAGACGAAGTTAATAAGTGACTGCAATCGACTGCTGAAAGATCTTTTGAACAGCCTTCTGCTTGAAAGCAGTGAAAATAAACGGCAGTTTATCCGGGCATGTATATGTGGCCTGCAAATCCATCGGGAGGAGAGAAAAGGGCAAACTAATTTGGTATGGTGTAATTACAATTTTTCATAATGTCAGTAATTGCTTGTTTTCTGTTAGTTTCAGACAACAATAGTTCTGAACTAGAGCATAATGGTTCGGGTTCTTCTGTCGTACCTCGAGGGACCGATCCTCTGTCGTACCTTGTCATCCTCTAGTTTATTTTCTAGTACCTCTTACAGAAATTGTTGTACCACACAATGGACTATTCATTGCAAAATTCCAAGTGTTTGTGTGGTACAACACTTTCTATTAGAGATACGACAAGATGAACTTTGGTATGACGTGGTAGAGGGATTGGTTCCTTGTGGGACCTGTAGAGGGCCCTTAATGATAGCATGTGACTGGAGGCTACAGTTTACCTTAAATGATTCAATGATTGGCACCTCTCTCTGTCTCTGTCTCTGTCTCTGTCTCTCTCTCTTTCTGAGTGTGAGAAAGGTGGGAGGAGGGTTGGGGACGGTGCATGTGTGCATTTGCTCTTCTTTGATTGTTGAATTGAATTGAGTTGTACAATATGCAGTTCGTCCTGGAGCAACTGTGCAATCTGATCTGCCCATCAAAACCGGATTCTGTGTATTTGTTGGTTTTGAACAAAGCGCATACGCAAGAGGAGTTTATTAGGGGGTCAATGACGAAGAATCCGTATTCAAGTTCGGAGATTGGTCCTCTGATGCGTGATGTTAAAAACAAAATTTGTCATGAGTTGGATCTTGTTAGTCTTCTTGATGATGACTTCAGCATGGAATTGCTTGTAGCAGGAAATATAATATCACTTGATTTGAGCATTGCTCAAGTATATGAGCAAGTATGGAAAAAGTCCAGTAGTCAGTCCTCGAACACCATTTCAACCACCACTTTGTTATCTTCTGGGGCTGCTACTTCTGGCAGAGATTGCCCACCGATGAATGTGACATATCGCCTTCAGGTTTGTGTCTATTTCCTCAATAATTGGATAGGCTGTTGTCCCTGGTGAGCCTATGCTCTGTGTCGACTGAGTACAATAATCCGGTTAACCATTTTCCAGGGATTAGATGGTGAAGCAACAGAGCCTATGATTAAAGAATTGGAAGAAGATAGAGAGGAATCTCAAGATCCAGAAGTTGAGTTTGCAATAGCTGGTGCTGTGCGTGAGTGTGGTGGGCTGGAAGTTATTTTGGACATGATCCAGGTAAAAATTTTTTGGCAACGGCGAGTCGTGTACCATAATATGTTCTATTTCCTGGTTACAGAAGATGTCCTTGTGCTGGGATCTGCGAAGTGTAGATATGTGTTTACAGATTTGCAATTTTCTCAAAATGAAAACTTTCCTTTTTGTGGATATGTACAGTGTTATTCAGATTCTCTAGACATCTGATAATACATGCAACCTGATTTTGTATTCTGCTATTCTATTCATTTCATACTCCAGAACATTGCTTTGGAGATTGAAAATTTAGTTTTTTGTAAGCTTATGGATATTCCTCTCATTTTCCTGTTGTTGATTATTGGGCTTATAATTGTTATGTGCAGCGTTTACGAGACGATTTCAAGTCCAACCAAGAGCAGTTAGTAGCAGTCCTCAACCTCCTGATGCATTGTTGCAAAATAAGAGAGAACAGACGGGCTTTATTGAGGTTGGGAGCTCTGGGTTTACTTCTTGAAACAGCGAGGCGAGCTTTTTCTGTGGATGCCATGGAACCAGCCGAAGGCATTCTTCTGATTGTTGAGAGCTTGACATTGGAAGCAAACGAAAGTGATGATATTAGCATCAAAGGAAGTGTTCTTACTGTTAATAGTGAAGCAACTGGTGCTGGTGAACAGGCGAAAAAGATAGTTCTCATGTTCCTGGAAAGGTTGTGCCATCCTGTGGGCAAAAAATCTAACAAACAACAAAGGAATACAGAGATGGTCGCAAGGATCTTGCCCTATTTGACATATGGTGAACCTGCTGCCATGGAAGCCCTTGTTCAGCATTTCAATCCATTCTTGCAAGATTGGAGTGACTTTAACAGGCTGCAGGAACTCCATGAAGACAATCCAAAGGATGAGATGATTGCTCAGAAAGCCACTAAACAGAAGCTCACCGTCGAAAACTTTGTTCGAGTATCAGAGTCACTGAAGACAAGTTCCTGTGGCGAGAGACTGAAGGACATGATCCTTGAGAAGGGCATAATCGGTGCTGCAGTTGAACATTTGGGGGAAACTTTTTCCTTTGCTGGACAAGCTGGTTTCAAATCCAGCGCAGAATGGGCATCTGCTTTAAAGCTGCCATCTGTCCCGCTCATATTGTCCATGCTCACGGGATTGTCAACAGGGCATCTGCCTACACAGAGATGTATTGATGAAGGAGGGATCTTGCCTTTGCTTCACGGGCTGGAAGGGGTCTCCGGAGAAAATGAAATTGGAGCTAGGGCCGAAAACCTGTTAGACACACTGTCTAATAAAGATGGTAGTGGAGATGGATTTCTTGAAGAGAAGGTGCGTAAGCTGCGGCACGCCACTGAAGACGAAAGGAGACGTCTAGCTTTGAGGAAGAGAGAGCAAATGCTCCAGGTATTACTTCTATTTCTCTGATGCAGCAGACGGATGCTTTTGCTGATATTCTGCTAATGCTTATGAGCCAAACTTTAATGCTGCCAGTGGTTAATGTGCTTGGAAGTTGCACCACTTCCCCTCTCTCTTACGTGGGAAGAACCAATTACAAGAACACAAAAGGTTGTCAAGAAGCCCGAAAACCAGGATTTGCTGAACATGACGAGCAATTAAAGAAATGTGTTAGAATATTTAAATAATAAATCATGCCTTCATCTAACGGCTTGAGCTTTTAGAACAATTGACAGTGATCCCACATATTCTCACACGGTACCGAAGCAGTAGGTGCTGGGTTCGAATCTTTCTGGGCCCCTGTTTGCTTTCCTAATTGCATATTTTCACACAAATTACTTGGCAAAAAAATACCAGATTAAGCGTAAGATGGAGTGGTAGAATATTTAAATAATAAACCACGCCTTTTTCTAATAGCTTAAGTTTAGAACAGTTGGTAGTGATTCCTTATAATCTTATAAAGTGCAAGTGCAAAAACTCTCTTCTGTCAACCAAGTATGTGTTTTCTTTGTGACACTCGTTTGGCCCTAACGTCTCTTTTCTCCCTCTGTTTGCTGTTGTAGGGACTTGGTATGAGACAAGAACTTGCTTCTGATGGTGGTGAGCGAATTGTTGTGGCGCGGCCAGTTCTTGAAGGTTTGGAGGATGTAGAGGAGGAGGAGGATGGGTTGGCATGCATGGTATGCCGGGAAGGATATGGTTTGAGGCCGAACGACATCCTGGGTGTTTATACTTACAGCAAACGAGTGAATCTTGGTGTCAGTTCTTCAGGAAGTGCTCGTGGGGATTGTGTTTATACAACTGTTAGTTCGTTTAATGTCATTCATTTCCAATGCCATCAGGAGGCCAAACGAGCCGATGCTGCTCTCAAGAATCCTAAGAAAGAGTGGGAAGGTGCTACCCTTAGAAACAACGAATCTCTCTGCAATTCCTTATTCCCACTAAGAGGTCCGTGTGTTCCATTGCCTCAATATGTCCGGTATGTTGATCATTACTGGGACAATCTCAACTCTCTGGGACGAGCTGATGGGAATCGACTTCGACTAATTACCTATGATATCGTTCTGGTACTTTTCAATATCCCTAACTTCAGTGTTTCTTTTATTCGATCATATCATGTTCCTTCTCATAATGCATAATTGTATGTCCTCTTTTAGTAAAACAGTCGCATCTATTGTAAATTATATTGGAGTGGGCGAGGACTGAATTTCTGCATGTTGAATGTAGAAAGACTCTTTTTGTACGCGGAAATCTCCACATAACGTGCTTTTTTATTCTATTTATGGAATCTGCTGCTTTGCCCACTCTGCAGATGCTAGCTCGATTTGCAACCGGGGCTTCTTTTAGTGCTGACAGCCGAGGTGGCGGAAGGGAAAGCAACTCCCGGTTCTTGCCTTTCATGATCCAGATGGCCCGTCACCTTCTTGATGAAGGGAGCTCTTCGCAGTGTCAGACGATGGCAAAGGCAGTGTCCACGTACCTGTCATCATCCACAGCAGAGTCCAGACCTTCCACTCCTCCCGGAGTGCATGCTTCAGGAGGAACCGAAGACACCGTCCAATTTATGATGGTGACCTCGCTGCTCTCTGAGTCCTATGAGTCCTGGTCCCAGCACCGCCGTGCCTTCCTGCAACGCGGAATATATCATGCCTACATGCAGCGGACTCATGGGAGGCCATCCCGTGCGTCACCCGATGCGATCACTCCAGCTGCTGGAGCAGATTCAGGGAGTAGCAGCGGGACTGCTTCTGCAGGAATGGGGGGAGTCGACGAGCTGTTCTCCACAATCCAGCCAATGCTCGTCTACACTGGTCTAATCGAACAACTGCAGCACTTCTTCAAAGTCAAGAGGCCGACGCAAGCAGGACCCACTCGAGCCGAAGGAACCTCTTCAGGAGAGGAGAGTGTCGACAGCTGGGAAAGCGTGATGAAGGAGAGGCTGTTGAACGCGAAAGAGATGATGGGGTTCTCCAAGGAGCTCCTCTCATTGCTCGACGAGATGAACTCCGCCTGCAATCTACAGGAGGCGTTCGACGTAATGGGCGTTCTGGCCGATGTCCTGTCAGGCGGGTTCGCGCAGTGCGAGGAGTTTGTTCAAGCGGCAATCAACGCGGGCAAAAGCTGAGGCAGACATTCTAGAGCACCCGGCATTGTATCCTTATGTATAGCGTGTAGCGATTGTGCGTCCTAAAGTGTATATCATACGCCACATCTCACAGAACAATTCTAGCCAATCCAATGGAAAGTGGCTTGTCGAGAGTGCTCCAAATTTTCACAGGATCCGAATCGTGGGATTTGCCCGAAGTTTTTGGGCTCTTTCTTTTCGATCCACTCGTACGTTAAAACCCACGTCGGCGTTACTGTTTCTCGTACGCTGCGGGGCCTCAGCTAAAGAAACCTTTTTGACCTCATCTCTCTGTTCGATAATGCAATATCTATAATCTTTGCTGGGATTGTGATTGCCCTCTTTTCAGCTGACTCATAAAGAAATAAACACCAACTTCGTTGATGGAATATTCTGCGAGCGGCGGACATTCAGGTATACCACGTCACTTAACTATTTCGTACTCTATGACTGATGTCCTCTTAATCTATAGTTTTGGTTTGTTTCGGAAAAAGTTGAATTACTTATAATATCTTTTTCTTGGAAATAATTGCTTGCATGGCTTAAAAAACAAAATTATTATCCAAAAAAATATTTAAAAATAAAATTGATGTTGGCAATAAAAGCGTTTTTCATCAATTAATTATTTCAAGCTATTATGATTGGATACATCATATATTCAATTATTAGTGGACTTTAGTTGTGTTGATGGGTTCGTAGGGGCATCTGATGGTACCTACCCCGCGCAAATTCGGCACCCACCACCATTCGCACGACTTGTCCGAATCCGGACAATTGCCCTCTCTCACTTGCTCTTTTCACTCCGGCTCGGTACCCAAGCTTTCATCACATACTAAACCCGTGCTAAATCCCTCGCTAATCAAAGTGAAGGCGCGCTAGGTTCTAGGGAGAAGAGCAAGAAAGAAGGAGATACCCCGTGCATGGAAAGACCGAACATGCGAACATCGCTCGTTTAGGGGTTTGTTTATAGGAGGTCATAACCAATACCGAAAGAACAGTTGTCTTTTGCACACATGCTTATTTCGTGTATATTGATACATGCTTATTTCGTGTATGGTGCGGTGTATCGTCGAGATAATTGGTGAGCGTAATTGGTGAGCGAAAAAGGTAAGTGCGATCCAAATAAGGATTAACAACTTGGGCTAGGTGTAGAAGATGATTATCTTACTTATTTAGCTAATCGATTTCTTTTTTTCTTTTTCTTTTTTTGGCTAATATCATCATGTATGCTTAGATGGAAAAACCAAAAATAAAAGAAAAAATTGGGAAAAGAAAACAAGAAGGAGAGGTGAAAAGGAGCACCATTTCAGGAACGGCACCTTTCCCCCTTCACTCTTGCCTAGGGCTCCTCTCTCTCTCTCTCTCTCTCTTTCTGTCTCTGTCTCTGTCTCTCTCTCTCTCTCTCTCTGTGCTTGGGCGTGTTCCATGGCTTTCCGGCGTGGAATGGTGAACTGGCCAGCGACGGCGGCTCACGCCATGCGCGTTTAGCAGCTCAATTTCCGGCATTCCGGGGCCGTTTGCGGAGGCGCGGAGGTTCGGCGATTCCTGCCGGGAATTCTCGGGCTGTTCCGAGGAGGCTTCGGTGGCGCGGCGGAAGAGATGGTGAGGCCCGCCGCCAAGACACCTCACCACCACCACAACCACGAGCAGCACGACGACGACGACGACGAAGAGACCGAGTATGGCGACGACTTCGCTCCTGCCCACAATTCCAACTCTTCTTTCCCGAAAGGTTGCTTTTTTTTTTTTTTTTTTTTTTTTTTTGAGGATTTTCGAGAAAGATTGTGTAAATTTCCCTCTTTTTTTTATTCATTTTTTATTTTTTAAATTTTCCTGACCTGCGTGTTCGTGTAGAGGAAGCGGGGAAAGGGGACGGGAAGAGGGGGAGCGCGCCGCGGTCGAAGCATTCGGAGACGGAGCAGCGCAGGAGGAGCAAGATCAACGAGAGGCAAGCGCTTGTTGTTCCTGTGAAATTGCCTTTGTCGTGCTCTGTTATGCTTTGTGGTGTTGAAGTTAGCGTAAAATCTGTGGATGGTTGGGTGTGGTGTGGTGAAATATTTTGCTTAGTTCATGGGAAGCTGGTCTTTGCTTCTGCATTTGGTTTCGTGGTCCCTATAGCTTCTGCACAGTCGGAACTCGGGCACCCGTCTTGATTTTTGGTCCTTTTGCGGCCCCGGATTGCTGCCGATAATTTACTTAATCGCATCACCCATGCATGCCTAGGTGGGAAAAAAGGAAGCTGGAAGGAATTTACTCTAGAGTAAAGAATGTAAATTGGGCAAGAAGTGCTTTTAAGTTCATTTGGTTCATTGTAGAAAATTTCTAATTTTTCTGTTGTTGAAGTATGCAAAAGATAGTGAACACAATGAAGGGTTAATAATCCAAACGGTTGACATGAATATGGTTTGAATTTGCAAACTTGTGAAAGCTTCTGCCTTGTTTGGATCCTGTACCATGGCCTAGGCTCATAATCCAGTCTTTCTCATGTTGATGTCCTTACAATTATAGCAGAAGAACCGCTCTGTGGTTGATGTTTCGTTTTGGCATATCGCAGGTTTCAAATACTGAGAGATCTCATCCCTCAAAATGATCAAAAAAGAGATAAGGCTTCATTCTTGTTAGAGGTAAATGGTCCAGGCACATCTTTCGGACACTAAATTGGCTAATTTTATTTTATTTATTATTTTAATGTGATAGCTGAGCAGAGTTCCATACATTTCTTTCAGGTTATAGAGTACATTCAATTTTTACAGGAGAAATTACAGATGTATGAGGGTTCATACCCTGGTTATAATCAGGAGCCAAGCAAATTAACACCATGGGTAAGAGCCAGCACTGCACATATGCTGTTAAAGTAGTATCGCCTGCCTTGTTATTTGTTTTAACTTGTTTTTGGACATGAATATAGAAATTGGTTCCAACTACTTAAGGTTTTATATTTCCTTGCATGGCAATGTAGATTGATTGAATGGAAAGTTATGAAAATAATCGACTTCTTTTTTGTGAAGATGAAGTGAAATGTCTTCTGTAAAACACTAAACTGTACGGTTTGTCTTGCAGTTTTCTGCAACCTCAGAATTGATCATGTGAACTCATTCTGGCCATTGGCCAATTTGAGTTTATTGCTGGGAGACATGTTCCATATCCGTGTATGGTGTTAATTCTGCATTTGGGATTTGGTAGTTTTATAAAAGAACATTTCCTTGTGACATTACTTGGTCAAGAAATTTCTGGAGTTGCTTTGAGAAATTACTTCTGCATGATCAGTGATGTCACTTCATGAGGTGCTTATATCATGAATTCAGATAATAATGCTGCAAGATGTTTGCTGGAACCTTGGATAGCTGATTGTCAAGGATTAGTTATGCTTGATTGAGGAATACGTTTGGGATTTATGGTTTGATGTCTACTGGAATTTACTTTAGAATGTTATATGGATGGCACAAAGTTGTTCCTTGGACTGGCATCAATTTTGTTTTTCAATTCATCTGCATTGCTATTAGTATGTGTGTATGCAGGTGCTTACTAAATGTCCATTCTAAGTCAACTCGTAAGAAAAGATAGATTTATCTAGAGAAACTATTGATCCTTATGGAAGACTTCTTGTATTGTCAGTACTTAGTGTTGAAAATCTATGAGCTTGTTAAGTGGATAGTTGGCATCAAGTGATTTGCTGAAGCTAATATTATCATGAAATGTCAACATAGAACCACAATTCTTTGTAATGTTTCCTTCATTTGTTGCAGAGAAGCAACACTGGGACTGTGGAAAGTCATATGGATCATCTTCAAATTATGAAAAACGGAAGTGCTCATGAGAGCAGAGTTGTTATGAACCCACTGCTCGCAAATGCGCAGAACTCATTGGAATCTGATTTGGGAAATGCTGCAGTCTCCATAGACATGCAAACACAACCAGGCATATATGCTTCTGTTGGGCATGGCGGGGTGGCCAGTGAACCGTTGACTGAAGCCGTATCTAATGTCGGGAACGTGTCTGGCCATCCTCAGTCACAGTTGTGGCAGGCAATGCCTTTTGCAGCAGATTGTAGCATCCCAAACAATACACATATTGATCAAGAGCAATTTACCATTGAAAGTGGATCTGTTAGCCTTTCTGCTGCCTATTCTCAAGGGTAATTGGTCCTTGAAACCCATTAAATCCAGTTAAATTTTTGGTTGATGTTTCTTATGCCTTGTCCAACAAAGATATATCTCTAATCTACATTATAATGGATATGAAGTAACTTCCTATGTGGAGTATGTAAATGGAGTTCCCTAATATCAAGGGTTCTACCACTGAAAGATAACGCTTTTATCTGGAATCTTGATTGTCACAGCATCAATGAAGAAGAGGACTACTGCAAGTATAATTGGAATAATATATGATGATTTACCTAATCTTTCTGTTGAGAGACAAGATGTTTGTATGCTTTGGGCTGTCTCTGACATATTCACATTTCTTCTGAGTTTATATCACTGACCTTTGGGTTTCACAGCAGCTTAAATTGGACTGCCTAATTGCTTTCATGCTAGAGTTGCATCATTGCAAGCTGTGAAATCTTCTTTTTGATGTTACATCTCATCTAATGATATCTTGTTCCAGAAATGGTTGAATATTCCTGTATGACAGCATAGTAGTCTTGTGACAGGATATTAAACACTCTGACCCAAGCACTGCAATCATCGGGAGTGGATTTGTCCCAAGCCCACATCTCTGTGCAAATTGATGTTGGGAAGCGAGCAAATAATAGAGCAGCTGGTACCTTATCCACTTCGAAGGTCTAAAACCTATGACTCATTTTTTGAGCTATCATATCTCATGAAATAGTTATCGCTGATTTTTTTTTTTTAAATAATTACAAAACCATTCTGTTATTGATTGTAGCTAGGGAAGCTGCAAGACCTGTTAGAACCACTATCTGAGATTTTTCTTTCGCTTTTCAGTCTGCTTCTTCAGTGTTTCAGATTGCAAAAATTTGACAGCAGACTAAAATTAGCTGGCTTGTGTAGAATGTTTAAAAGTAGCAAATACAGCAAATGCAATTCTTTCAGCACTGAATGCAATGGCCATCCTAAATGCGACATAAGCCTTTGAAATTTTGGTGTCCTTACTTTGATATAAGCAGCTGAAATTGTGATATTCTTTGGATGGTAATGGCATTAGTTTGTAATGCTGTCTGTGCAGGATGAGTTTGTGTTGTAGATGTATAAGTCATTTAAAACTATTTTGGTGGCCTAGTGTATGGTAAATGACCCTTTAATTGCTTTAAGAGCGGTTAATTATTTGCAATGATGTAGCTTCTTGAAGTATGTGGCAGTCTACTTCCAATTTGCTATTCTAATTGTCATGCCACCAATGATGTGCAAGTTAACTATTGGTTATATGGTCGGTGAATCTATTTTTATATCTTCTTGCACCTCTTTCTCCTGGTAAATGCCTAGATAGTAATGACAGAGTTGGCAATTAAGACTGACGATCTGTCAGGCTGAAAGAGCAATATTGACCATGAGTAATTCATTTCTGAAGTCTCGAGCTTCATAAACTTTTTAGAAGGCCTTCATCTCTGAATATGTTCTGCTTGAAATGTGCTAAAGCTAACAACTGGACATGCTTGTGACAAATTCACAAAATTGTGGGTTGGGGTTGAATTCAAAGCTAGACATTTCATGTATAGGAAAGGTGTTTCATGTATTTGCGTGTTTAGTCTTTAAATCTGTCTTCACATTTGTACAGGATCATGAAAACGTCCCTCCAGATGGTCAAGCTCGGATGCATGATGGCTCTGAAGTCTACGGTGAAGAACCTGATCAGGCTCACAAAAGACTTAGAACAGAGAAGAGTTAATGAATCAGAATGTTCTACCTCCTTTTCTCATTATTCTTTTTCTATGTAATGTTAGGAATGGAAACAGGAAGTAGGTTCCATCAATTGTCTACCGTGGTCTGAGAACAGCTAAGTTCAGGTTAATTGTATATGGTGGTGCTCTCTGATTTGCGTAGCTACATGCAAATACATAGAAAAGTTCTATTACATGTATTCATTTATTTGAATCTCCTATGCCCAATTCTGGCTTCCATGGGTATATAACGAGAAGCGGCATAGTGGCATCCGGTGGCATTTCCTTCATGCTTGTTCAGGTTTCAAGGTGCTTAGGCGCGGTTTTTGTAGTGCAATTTACTTTTAAATGTCTTTTGAAGATCCTGCTGCTTTCCAGTGTCATTCCCTTGCCATCTTTACCAGACTTTTCTTCTTTAGTCTTTCTTAAGCTTATTCTGTGCATCTCCCTTTCATTCTCTTTTTCTCCACTCTTTCAATCTCTTTGCCAGACCATATTTGTTATTTGCCTTCCAGGTGTTTTATTTTTATTAGCTTTTTGGACGGTTCTTTTACGAACTCTGCTGAGCTTCTCTACTCCCTCTGAACTTTTTCGAGTCTGAACGCCTGTGAAACCCGTCCGTGAGGACCTGATTTTCACCAACTTTTTTAGAGGTGAGAGATGCATTGCTTCTTCCTGTAAAACGAATCCTGCAGTTTCTTCAAATCCTCAAGCAAAGTACCAATTTTTATCTTCTTTCCTTTTCGTGAGAGGTTGCTCTCCTCACCTAGAAAAGCTTCCCCTGTCACGGATTGCTTCACTCTCCTTTGCTCAATCTTCTCTGTTATAACCCACGTAATCTTCCTCCATTCGACAACTACGAACCACAAAATGCATCCCTCTAGCATCAGCGACGACGCCCTGATTGATGTGGAGACTCCTAACCACGACCGTGAATCCTCCTCCCCGACACGGTTCCATGAGCCATGCCAACTTGC
Source organism: Eucalyptus cloeziana (assembly GCA_014182715.1). Taxonomy (NCBI): domain Eukaryota; kingdom Viridiplantae; phylum Streptophyta; class Magnoliopsida; order Myrtales; family Myrtaceae; genus Eucalyptus; species Eucalyptus cloeziana. Next base: position 25,950,264 of record CM024642.1, read on the forward strand.
CACCGTCCCGTTGCTTCTCCAACCGTCCTATGCCAGGTCGAAATCGCTGATCTCCGATGATCTCCGCCACTTCCGAATCAGCCTCAGGTGGTGCGCGCTCGATCAGTCCTCCTGTTTCGGGATGTTCATCTCCATTTTCACGTTCATACTTTTCACGGTCGTCATACCAATAGTGTGCTCCCTCGCCGTGAAAGTACCATCAACAGCTCCAGTCGAAGACCCGATATCTTTCAACCTGCTAGTCCAGTTCCCGGAGTCGGGCTTAGCGGCAATTGGCTTCTTCACACTATGCAGGTAGCATCGTTTTTCTTCATTTTTTCGTCAAGCGTTTCCTTTTCTAAATGGTGTTAATCCAGCTCGAGATAACGAATTGTGATCTTAGCGAGTCCTTTGGTTTTGTTCTTCTTCCCTTTTCCCACAGCTTTATCTATATTTCAACCTTCATTTTATAATACTACTAGTGTCAATCCTGTGGTTGGTACATGCAGTTCATGCAAGTTCTAAAGTCGAGCTAACTGAGAACAAAATCCCGAATGTCTGTTCTTTAATTATGCTTTGAGAATCAGCATCAATCACATAAAACTGCAGTAGAAGAAAGACTCTTCGTGACTGACTTTCCTGCTCTCGACATCTTTGTTGCGACGGGAAACGCAGGTTCTTCAACAAGTACGGGCTGCGGCAGCTCCTCTTCCTCGATGCGCTTGAATATGACTCTGCCCCTGTGCGTCGTAACTACGCCCGCGAGCTTGACAAGTCGTTCCGATACATGTCCTACATCCTCCTCCCTTCCTTCCTTGTCGAACTCGCCCACAAGGTCGTCTTCTTCTCGACCGTCTCCATGTCCTTCTCCCTCCCCTTCCCCTTCCCATCCAACGCTGTCCTCTTCGTCCTCGTCCTCGCCTCCTGGATCTACCGAACCGGCATCTTCCTCCTTGTCTGTGTCCTGTTCAGGCTGACCTGCGAGCTCCAGATCCTGAGGCTTGGCGGTCTCCACGGGATGCTTGAGGGCTGTGGGTCCGACCCGAGTGCCATATTTGATGAGCACGTCAGGATCAGGAAGCAGCTGTCCGCAACAAGCCACCGGTACCGTTTCTTCATCATCAGTTGCCTCCTGACGATGACAGTGAGCCAGTTTGCAGCACTGCTGATTGTCCTGGCATCAAAGACAGAGAAGAATTTCTTCAATTCCGGAGATCTTGTAGTGAGTGAACGTAGCGAATTCAATTACGTTCCCCGGAATATGTTTGTCATCTTCGTTTGATTTTCTTGATGCATTTGTCGCAGGTGTGTTCGGTTGTTGAGCTGAGTGGTCTGTTCTTGTGCTTGTTGGGGGCTGCAAGAATCACCCACAGAGCTCAAGGGATTGCCTCTTTGGCCACTAGATGGCACATGCTAGTGACTTCTGCTTCTGCTTCTGGTTCGAACCGGCCGAAACCCGAAACTGTGGAACGCGACGGCTGGCACAGTGACACCGACTCGGATCTCCTCATCCCAGTCTCCACCTTCTCGGATCCTAACTCATTCCAAATCCGACAAGCACTAGGTCGGTCCATATCCACACATATCCATACACATGAAATCCATCATTGAAGCTCAAACCTCACTTTGATACCATCTCTCATTCAGTGTACTGTATGTGCAGTGGCGTACTTGGAGCGGAACAACGGCGGGATAACGCTGTACGGGTTCGCGCTGGACCGGGGGCTGCTGCACACGATCTTTGCGTTCGAGTTCTCGCTCGTGCTGTGGATACTGAGCAAGGTGGTGGTCCTGTCTTGATCTACAAGAAACAAGTTTTTCCCACACTTTTTTCCCTCAAGCTGTTATATATTATCTACAGAAATCGATTCTCACTTGTAACAATTGAATCATGTAAACTTTTCCTCGTCCCTAGTTCATCAGTTTTCAAATGTTTTCTACATCAGATTTGAGCCAAAAAAAGTCCCTGACAAGCGACTGCAAGAAAGCGAGAAGCGCTCGCTTGTAACAATTGAAGGATGAATGAAGATTGAAACTCGAGCAAAACAGACATGGCCCCATGGAAGGTATGAGGATGTCAAACGAACGATGCAAAAGAGCAAGCGGACTCGGTCTTGAAACTCGTACCTTTCTCGGTCTTTTGTCCAAGATCGTTTTCGATCTTCCCTAGATACCACGTGTGATGAATTGTTCCAATGAAGATCTCGTTGGTTCTAAGTTATATTAATGTCACAGAAGATGTGTGAACTGATACAAGGCCAAACGCACCACGGTGGCACTGTAATTCATTGCTAACATTCGCTACACACTTCGACACTAGACGAACGACGTAGAACAGATACATACAGAAGCTTAACGCGCTGAACCCCCATGAAGGAATGCTTATCATCGATCAGTACCCAATTAAGGGAACGACTTTTCCCATCAAGGACACACCACATTAAACAAAATCCTGAGGATATATTATGCTAGACGATGCATGCTAATCAATTAAGTTTCTGCATAATTACAACCGGAATCTCGTGCACCGCGGATGTGGGATGCACCAGAAACAAACCACGATCGGAGATTTTGCAAAGATTTGTTTGGTCGTGCAAACCCCCCCGAATCGGCATAAGCAAATTCTCTCTCGCGAAAAGCCACATATTTAGGCGCACCGATGAGTGGTCACTCTTACTTCTTCTGGTTTGAACATTAGCTGAACCCAACTTTGTGGGCCGACGAGAAATGCTTGCCCGACTCGACCACCGTCGCCTCCACCTTGCTGGGTTTCTCCGGCCTCGAAGATGTGGCCTTGGCGGGCGCGAGGAAGCAAGAAAAGAAGGTCTTGAACCAGCTTATGCTGTCACCGCTCTCGCCCATCTTTTCCACTCCCAACTCTGTTTTTTCCCGCACGATGCTTTTCTTGCGCGAGAGCTCACGGCTGAAACATGAACTGAATGCGGTCATCTGCCCCGTTTTATAATGGCTGAGACTTCCTTGGCCGGCCCCGTTTTATAATGGCTGAGATTTCCTTGGCGTACAAGCATGGAAGACATTCCAAAGTGACGCGGATACTTTTAACCGAACTTTTGCAGGTAATTTGACTCGCTACAGTTTCGAAAGACCAAATTTTTTTTGCTCCCATGGTTTCCTCTGCGGCTGCTCCGCTTGCTGAAGCCACCGCGGAAATGTCTTCTTTTGACTTTTCAGGCGATCTTTACCTTGGGTAGCCACACGTTGTCCAAATTCTAACATCATTTAATTAAGTAGGAATTGACTACTCAATCTTAATGACGGGAATAATCGCAAATTTGACCTTATTTTCATTAGAAAATATAACTTCCCTAATTTTTTTAATCATTTTCACCCAGGAACTTATGAGTAATCACAAGAATGCCCTTTAAAAAAGGCAGCATCTTTCCAAGATCAAGTATAAACATACCCTACTCCACCATGTAAGCAAAATCGCTACCGTGAAATTTGTATATACTCCCATCAGCCCTACAACAAAATTGTTGCTGGGATTTTCTGTTGTTAACAACACTACTTTTGGACCCCCCCAGAAATGAGTTCCTCTTTCTGCACAATTTGATACAAATTTCGAGATGATCATAGATTAGAATGACTACCAAAATGAAGGGGGGCAAAACCAAAAAACAAAGACCGAAAGGAAACAAAACTATGAACCACAAGCACTCTATTACCCCTAAAAAACTCATGTACACAAGTCTGAAACTTTCTGCCTAAGCACCTGTCATCTTCTCTCTCCACCTTCTAGTTCCTCCTGGTCCTCCAACTGGGCCTCCTCTTTACTTGCCTCGCCGCCTCCGTTTTCGTGAGCCGCACCACCATTATTCCGGAGAAACAACCCAGACGATGAGGTGTCGTCCTCATCGAGATCTTCATCATGCTCCTTCTCCATTGAAAGGGATGTCACGCCAGTGTCCATCCAAGCGGGACAATGGTGGACAGAGCCAAGAGCTGCGTGAAGGGAGTGAGATGAACTGGAAGTGTGGGATGTAGATTTGGCTGGATCGTGGCTCGAGCAAGAACATTCAGGGACGGGATAAGAGAGGAAAGAGAGAGACTTTGATTTTACAGACGCTTCTGTTAGCCCGTCCAGCAGGCTGTTTCTCAGGTGCTTGCGGATCGACATCAGCCATGTTCGATTTGCCTGATAAAGGTGGTCACGTGTTTCTTCCAAGAACTTCACGACTTGCTTCCTGCATTCACA